>OX387270.1:1281142-2557284 GCA_947562075.1 Orthosia gracilis | reverse complement strand
TTAAAAGTTATTGCGAGTGAAATTGGAGTATAATAAGATGATTATATGTACATTATTGACGGTTTGATTGGGATTTGTGTGGGTGGTAAGGTTATGATCCGTTGAAATTAAAAGAAAGGCCCTTATACAAGCGCGACGCGAAGATGAGAGTCGATTTTGCGACATATGTGCGTAAAATAATTACACGTGCGTCGCACCTGTCCAGGACAGTCTACGAAGAGCAATCAAGATATTGCCAACTGTACAACTCTTCGTAAACTTACGACCAAATCAATCTTCATAGTTTTTGGCCCTATTGAAATACTTTTTTTTTTATATTAGCCTATTACCACAAGCAGAAATAAAAGCATATAAGCTCCTCTTATAAATCACTCAACAGCAAATTGTGCGGAGTGACATTATATTTGTGTTCAGAATGTGACGTAACGTTCGTGTCATCATCATATTTTCATCTAACAGACGTCCTAGAAAGTACTAGACAGGGATCGCCACATTATATAACGTAAGATCGGTTCGGGAAAAATAAAGCGCAAGATCCCAATATACAAGTGGTTTATTCTGCTAATCTCCCCGAAACACGTCACAATAAAATATATGTTAAGGTTATATAGGGTTGTTGGTTGGTCAAATTTATAAATGGAATATTTATTTCATACATTTCAGGCGGGTGAAACCGCGCGGCACAGTTGGTATCGGTATAATCAGACAGCATCGTTTTATTCTCGTAGCTGTTGAATGATATTTGATAGCGGTTGGACTCTGGTAGCGATAAATACGGCCATTCAAATATCAATTATTTGTTCATCTATGTATGGTCTAAATGTTGATGGATCGTTAGATATTATTGCTGAATTATGGGTTGTTAACTATGTGCGTATATTTATTTTGTATCTAGTTATTGCTAAAGAAATAAGACATGTTATGTATGAGTAAGCGCCGTAGATTAATTTACAAACCAAAAATCTTAAGCAGCGGGTGTTTTGATTTTTTTTTTATTTATAAATTTTTGGTTAACTTTGATTACACTTAAACGAGTGTCATATAATTTTGGAATAACCTCTTCAAATCCTATATTTTGATACACTACGCGATGGGTTTGGAAGAAAAAACATTTGGCACCCCACAAAATGGCACCCAATAGACGCCATTTTTCTATTTCTTAATTTTAATGTAGTCAGTGACACTCGCAAGGTTATAACGAATCGATTGACGTATAACGAATCATCAAAATCGGCCAACGCGTTTGGTCTCTAGAACGCCACATAGGAACAAACTTACATACATACATAGACTGATAGACACATTACCGGGTAAAAATGCACGGTGAAACCTCCACCTCGGGAATGAGCTATCTAGTACCGGGAGTATTCCGGTTTTATTTGCTGTCTCTTATGAGCTCTACGGGTCTGACCAAAAAAAACTGACCCATCTAAATCTGCCTCATATTACCAATTAAAACTAGTCTTGTCTAGATCTGAATAACTCGCTCAAAACTAAAAACATCAACCACAAATAAACCCTTTTCAAATATAAATTTATTGCGGGTAACACTAAACGCCCCAACAGTTCAACACTCGTACTAATTATTTTGTTTGAGCCACCTTTGTGCTCAGTCTCAAAAGCTTGAAAAGGCAAAACATAATGCTCGAGTAATGCACAGCTAATGTGGCCAGATATTCGTACTTAAGACGGTAATGTGAGATGCCACTATGGTGTGCCAATCTTTTGAAATACGAGGCTTTGTTTTAAGAACGCTTTGATTAAAAATCTGCGTTGAAATGAGACACGGGTGTGGATTTACACCTGATTGCTTATTAGAATTTAAACGCTTTGTTTTATTCTATGTGTTGTATTGAGCAATTTTCTTGTGAAGGGTTTTACTAGACTAGTTTGTCTTAAAAAGAAATTCGCATCCTCCCAATGTCTAATTTCGTAATCATTTGTTTTTGGGTTATTTTCTTCAGATTTTACTTTAGATTGACTAGAAAAAACATTTTAACAAAAAAAAAACCGGCTTCCAAAAAACACTTCTAAGTGAAAAATTACTTTCTTTTCCGAAGTCGGTGTCGAAGCACGGAAAACAATAGGTACCAAAAACACCGACTTCAAAAGTTTTTTTATTTACCTTTTTTTAGTTTTGATAGGTACCTCAAATAGCCATAAAAATTATATACAGCCAAAGTACATCTCATGACGACTCCAATAAGCCCAAACACGACTAAAATACATTGTTTTATTTCGGAGTTCCAGAGCCTACCTGCCGGCTTCATCATTAGATCATTTCGATGGTACCATTTTCATCAGTAATATTTATTTATAAGTATTTGCATTATCATTGTCGTTTAACTATTCGAGATATCGTAGACCCGTGACATACTTAGCATTAAATAATTCCATTGGCCATCTGTGGTCTTCTTTACCAGTTCCACTTCACCAAATGTTACTTTCTGAGTGCAAATGATTACATTGTTGATGAAAATGCCAAAATCGCTATATATCGAAGTTCCCTCGATTTCTCCAAGATCCCATGACTATGGAACCAAATGGGAAGAATTTTCCAAATCGGTCTAGGCGTCTTTGAGTAATCGGTGTACAAACATAATAAAAACAATCGAATTGAAACCTTTTTGGGAAGTCGGTTAAAAAAATAAATTATTATCTCTCTAATGTCCAATTTCGAAATTCATCATTGGCTTAGTACAAAGATCTTTATGGACAAATTGTGATATCCAAACAAAGGCCAAATAATGGATACCATTAACTTGACGAATTTTCCGATACGTACTCGGAAGAAAATAATTAGGTACACATAACCTAGCCGCGTACCACAGGATCAGAAAACCCACACGCATGATTCAAATAAAGAATAAACCACAAACAATACACGTCATACCTCAGAGCTGTCATAGAAAAATACCTTAATATTGGACGCACGAAAACAAACCAATTAATGAGGTCCTATTCATCACACGTTGTCACCTCCATCGGTCAAGCACAATACTCCAGTTTGTAAGACAGTCCGACACAGGAGGTAGTTCACACGACAGTAATAAGCCTCCTACTGTTTGCTTTAAGAAACTCTATGGATTAACTTCTCCAAGGGAAATTGAAGGTTGTGTCAATAAGGGTAGGGTTGGATTTGGATCGGTGGTAGGGTTCGCTGGAAGTGGGTGGAAGTTTACGTTTTGAATTTGTTTGTAGAACAAGTATAGAGTATGGAGATATGATTTGAATGTAGAACAAAGTTGTTTCAGTGTGAAAAGTGGGTGGGATGTCAGGAGCTTTTCAAGAAACGAATAATTTTTAGTCACTAGGCTCAGAAGCCCTCGGGATGCGAAAAGAATAAGACTGGTCGAAGTGGTGACGTTTGGTCACCCAATCGTCGTCACCTATGTCCAGCAGTGCGACCACTCCTGGACATAGACCTCCGTCAAGCGACCTCTCAGTGTCAGTAAGCCTCTCTCAGAAGCACTTCTGTTCAGCTTCAGTCAGGTGGAAGTAAACAGATTCAAGACAGCTATACAATAAATCAGAAAACAGCCATTTCCATTGATTCCACAAGGACCAATCACCACTTCGAAAACAAAACAGTATCAAATAAGTTACACTAACAAAGCTTATCACTTTATATTATCACACTCTCTCTACCCCAAATAATAATAATACATCATTGTCCGCCTGTCTGTCTGTGGTAATCGGCCGCTGTTTTTCTAGTTAATTGGACAAGAAATCAAAGGAAAGAAAGAAAGTGTCAAAGAAATGTTTTTCTTTTCCTTCATTCAATACGCGATAACACTATTTATAATATAAATTGTTTTTGTGTGAGGGTGGGAAGGAAAATAGAATCAGATGATAATGTTCTCAAGATCGAGAATTGGGGTCTTTATAAACTAGTAAAATAAAATTAACTAGGCACGGAAAAGAGCCTACTTATTACACACAAATGAACGCATTTAAAATATTAGTACTCGGGCGACCGAGCTCTGCTCAGGTGAAAATAGAGAAAATGACGTTATCTAAAAATGAAACCCAGCTAGATCGATTTATCGCCCGCGAAACCCCGTGCATACAAAATTATATGAAAATCGTTGGAGCCGTTTCTGAGATTCAGATTATATACATACATATTTAAAAGAACTGCTCGTTTAAAGGTATTACATTATGTCAGAATAGCGCGAGCGTTAACGAATTTAAATCATCAATTTGTCAACAACCAAATCAACAGAGACAGCATGATGTTTTAATAAGTATGTTCAGCGTTGAACGCATTGTGGTGTTCTTGTGTTGCAAATGGGTTAAAGTAGTAAATGATTTTTCAGAATACATAAACATAATTAAGTAATGATTCCTGATGATTAATGAAATAAAATCCTTTCTCCTTCGAAGCCTCTCTACCTTGAGCGATCCCTGGCCAAGCTGGACCCGTAAATGAGATCAGATCGTCACACCACGTTTGCCACGTTCAGTGATTGAAAATCTTCGCCCATACGGCTATACCTGATGCAAATAAATACTTTTTATTTCCCATTTCCTTAACATCCGCTATTGTAATACTTATTTCCTTCAAAATGCCTACGTGGTAGAATAAAATAATTTGAAAATAATATGTAAGTACTTAAATATTTTTCAAAAAAAATAAATAACATACTTCAACATCGTAAAATATGATCGTAAAGAAGAGAAAACTGAAATAATGAGATAGCTTTCAATAACAACGCCAATAATTATTTGCTAGCCTCAAAAAATAATTATTCTCACAAATTAATTACTAATTTCAATTTCAAATAACCAACAACGACACCAGAGACAAATGCCATTTCTACAAAAGTCATCACCTTCATGAATTCCATTTAAGCTTGATTTTTAAGCTTGCTTTAATGTTACTGGCATGCAATTGTTGCCATGCCGTGTTGCTAGAATCATCTATGGTCTACTAGCTCGCCAGTGATCGTGCGCACTTATGGCCTGTGTCGACATCAAACGATGCCGCCCTTTCACGCGCTCGCGGTGGCTTTAAATAAGAGGTATATCTGCAAGTTTGATATTACTGTTGCACATGTGACTACAGATTAACTATAATTCTTAGCGAATTCCTTTTTTAGTTTGGCGTCTCATTTTATAAAAAGTTATTTTGTAGGAAAATAGTTTTTATTTCTTCCATTCTGCACAGATGATAAGAAATGCAATACACGCAACTAAGAACTTTATTATAGTATTTTCCCGCGGCTTTGCTTTTGACCTATCCCACAGGAACCGTTCAATATTTTCTGGTTAAAAGTATAAGAATTTTGAAGTTGGAAGTATAGTTTTGGAGATTACCTAACCTACCTCCGTCACCCAATATATTTTCTTTTTTAAATATCACGGGGTCCCAACGCTTAGAAAATTTGGTTCAAATAAATACCTCTAGATGGCGCGATATTTGTTATTGAATTGTGTGTAAAATTAACATTTGTGTGTGTGTATGTGTTCTTGTTTAATCAACTCGCCTAAGCACAACCTTATGGAATATTGGGCTCTTAATTCACATTTCAAAGATTATTTAAACGGATCATTTAAAATTGATGCCAATAGATGACGCGGTTTTAAATTTCTGTGGCATTCCACTTGATTGTCTAAATTTATATTGTAACAAATTTTGGTGCAATGAAACTGTAGAAACGTGCAAAAAAATACTATAAAACAAATCGTCACTGTTTAAAGAAAAAAACATTCACGAACCGAGAAAATCGTTTTAATTGCAAGTCGCTGCTAACGCCATCTATCTACCGCCGTGGAACGGTACCGAACGCGTACGATGTAAAAAAAAAATCAGTTTAATCAAACGAAAAACGCTAGTTACGTTAAAACACCGGTTGGCACGGTTTCTTTGTATGGGATGAGGCATCTGTATGCTAGTATTATATTATCTGTGTAAATATGAATATGAAGAAAGAGCATAGTCCTTTTATAAAATATCGCTCTATTTATTATTGCTACTGTGATAGCTCCTTTTTAATTTGGCAGGGTCATTCCAAACCTATTCACAAAAAAAAGCCGCAACAAACTTAACCCTGCAGCGGTTGCGGTGTGCCACACGCGCAGCACCTACTACGTCGTAACGAAACGCAGCGTTTTTTCTAAGCACAGTGCGTGTTACCAACGAGCGGCCAATAAATCATCCGGCGGCCGCCCCTTGATTTAATATTGTCATAATAATAAAAACGCGCGTTAATGTACGGAGGAGTTTGTCAGCTGATAGCGGAGATGCGATGTTGGAGTTGAGTAGGTAGAATGATGCAAATCTTATACCAAATCAGCCTAACGCAGTCCATTACTTGGTAATGAGACCTAATGGAAAATGTATCCCGTGGTTTCGTAAATAAAGTGTCGCTCAAAGAATTCTTTATTTTCTGAACATAGACATCTTATTTTAAAGCACTACAATTTAACTAATCACTCAGAGGACTATTTGAAATATTCAATTTTACAGCCATCGTTTATACTCTAACAAGTATTTATACAAATAATTACAGAAACGAGAAGGACACATTGAAAGTGTCTCATCTACATCCAAGTCTTTGTTCGCAATCCGTCTCCGCGTTTTATAGCTGATGACCTTTTTTGCCCCACTTCGGCAAAGCTTTTGACACCTGCGCGATAGCTACTTTAATTTGCCCCGGGTCGGTTAATGCGGTAGAAACATCAATAACACTTAGCACCGCGGCGGTCTTGCGGACCGGCCGCCCGTAATTAGGGGTTAAAATTGACACGTTAGCAAAGTGATGGGATATGAGGAATACATTATATTTTATTTTTAATTTATACTGTTTTTGAAGGTTTCATTTTGAGGGTCAATTTATTAAATGATTGTTGTTTGAACGGTTTTGATATTGATGCTGGTCTACACCAGCCAGTGTTGTAGACATTTTTGAAAATGATTCATAGAATCAAATCGATGGCAATCGTTAGTGGTTTTTAAATCGGGGGTAAGAAATCAGATTACCTACATTTGATTTATTGAGTATTGTTTTATTTGATAAAAAAAATATATTGAAAAAGCTTTTTACCCCTACCTTCTACTGAAAGCTGCTTCCACCCGTTCAGTGCCCATTTGCTTATGGATGTTTCATTATTACTTCTGAATTTTAAGCTTATCAGTAGGAACCCAGGTTGTGTTGCTGATAACGTCGTATCTCGATTATTAATCTGCCTGGATCCTGAGAATGTCTTCCCGCAATAATTAAACGCCCCACCTGCCAATGTATTACACCTCCTTTCGATTGTGTGGTACCTATTCAGCCAAAAAGTAAGAAGGGAGTATGCCGAATATTGGAGAATGCCTATATTTAGTCAACTTCAGGTGTTTCGGTTAATAGGTACCGGATTTTAAGAAGAAATAAACACAAATTTACATAAGCCAGAAGGCAATAGTGTAGAATGTAAACTGTATGACGCATTCCTCAGTAGGTACTGGATTTGGGTGAAATAAAGACATACGGCTGATTCGCAATGTTCGTCCAAGTTTTTCATATTGGGCGAAAGGGCTAAGGGCTATTCCCAAACATCTTTTTACAGACCAAACTTTACAATCCGCATTTCGATTTACAAGTTCTTGCTGGCCACAATGACAAAAACCTCAAAAATACAAGTCCCCCAAATGAAAAGTAATAATTTAACATTCCCGTTGGCAACATCAATCAGCTGGTAAAAAAGTCAGATATCATCTATAAAAATTATCCGTGGTACATTTAGCTGCGCCGGCCGCGGTATGGCGGGAATGTCCACGCGCATGCGTCGAATTTGTTACACGCCCTCGTTATACGCTGAGGTAAAAACTGTGGGACTTGACGGATTTTTGGGGATTGGGACAAAGGAAAGGCGATATTGATTGGTTTGTCTGACCGCTGAAGCTTTCAGTTCAATACCTGGAGGTATGTCGAGTAACCCGAAATGAACTCTACATACCAGCGCCAGCTCTATATTCTTTAAATCTTTATTGTGCACCAAAAACAAAATTAAATACAAGGTGATAATAAAGTACATGTACAAAGGCGAGCTTAACTCAATGTTGACACCTCTTACAGCAAATTCTAGACTGACAGAGAAAAATGACAGTAGAGGGCAGGATAAGTGATAACGACTGTCAATAACCCAAAATGTATGGGATTTGCATGCCCTACCCAAATGCTAAGTTGTCAATGTGCTGACTTACGTCTCTTAGGTCGTGAGTTCGAACCCTGGCAGGCTCTTTACTTTCTGTTAATTATTTCATCACCACTGCTCTTAAAACGGTGAAGGAAAACATCGTGAGGAAACCGGCATGTCCTGGAACCAAACATTCGAGGACATGTGACATCCATCAAGCCGCACTACCTCCACACCTCCCCCACATGGTGTTAAACTATACCTAAACAGCGGATGAAAACCGCAGAATCTTTTCCAAAATTTCCGAATAAATGAAACCTTGTCAGGTTTTATTTTACTTACGTCCTTTAATAAATTTTCTATCCTCCAAATCGCTGTTTATCTCATACTTGTACCACACCGCCTCACTAATGACGACTTTGGGAAAAACGTTTAAGTCGGAGATTGCGCAGGAGTCATTCGTTACGGCGCGCGGCGACACTCGCTATAATGATCTAACACCACATATGTATGCTACACTGTGTCTAGTCGGATTTTTGATAGTTTTTACAGGAGGTTTGATAGGATTTGCGAAAGATGGAGCCACTAGGGGCAGATAACTGTCCTATGAGGTGATAGACCATTATAGTGAATGTATATTCACTATAATGGTCTATCACCTCATAGGACATAGGTCATACTACACTGTTTCTGTGTCTATTGTTATTTTTGGTATTGTTTTGGAGGTGGCTTGTCCCAAGTCGGAGCCACATATATTAACAAAGACGCAACGAAAATTTGTTTTAT
Source organism: Orthosia gracilis (assembly GCA_947562075.1). Taxonomy (NCBI): domain Eukaryota; kingdom Metazoa; phylum Arthropoda; class Insecta; order Lepidoptera; family Noctuidae; genus Orthosia; species Orthosia gracilis. The sequence continues at coordinate 2,548,371 of OX387270.1, read as the reverse complement.
GTTTTCAATTTTAGGCAGGACATTTCTACTAGTAGTGCTAAATTAGCAAAAGGCCATAATGGGTAATATGAGGTCCTAAACTGATACCTAAGTAATTCTGATAGATACCATTTGATAGGTATATGATTTGAGTGTGGTGATTTTCTGACCAATGTAGACGAGAAGCGGTCTTGTTTATGGTTCTAATAACTTTCATTTGATCACTCCTGACATTATGAATTCAATCTGTTCGTGAAAAACTTCTCCAAAATTTGTATCCAACCAGACAAGGCACAACAAAGGCATTTTCATTCCAAACATTCATAGACAAAAGCATGCCTTATGCGCAGACACACTGTGTCTATAGCTGGAAAACGAATAACATGACGCACTTGGTAATGAGTTCTAAATGCGCAGGAGATGACGGAACCGAGTCTCACGGCCTCGCGATTAGCGGTCAGCTAATATCTGGCATTATCTGGATATTATGACCAGTCTATTGCGAGGTATGCTATTACAAAAAGCTGAAACAGACACACATACCTATGTATGTGTGTCTGTTTCAGCTTTTTGTAATGGTCTGGAAAACTCGAAAAACCTCAAGCGAAAGGCTAAAGATCTTAGCTCACTTACAAGACGCCACTTCAACACCGCGTCAATTGGAGCTGACTGCTCGCTGGCCCCGCGCTTACAGCTAGCAGTCAACTACACTGTCCACACGCTGACCGTTTCCGCTTAAGCTAGCAACGTGCTTCAAGCAAGCAGTCTGCATCATGCGTATACCGCGCAGGCCGCCGCTTGTAGCGCATGCGGTAAGATGCCTGTCGAGTGTTACGATAGCAGTGAGCTTATTTACAGCGAGTTGTCTGCTAATTTGTGTTGTCAATGTAAAGTATGTCTACTGAGGACGCCCTGAAGCTCACATCTCAATGAAAATTATTTTGTCGGGTGGGAGCGGTGTCGTATAAGTCGGCTACGACCTTTATGCTACTTCGTTTTAGTTTTTCTGCCTTGACGGTTAACAACATACTCGTGAATGAGCAACTTTTGGTATAGGACCAAATCTCAAATCGCGAATTTTTTTTTTGCATTTCGCTGCATTTTGAAAAGTTATGTGATCTGATCAACCCAACTTTGACGGAACCCAACATTAGGGTAATGTTTTGGTTTCATATTTCAGAGTTGATTCCTTATCATATTTATAAATATTCAATATTTTGACCCCCTTAAAGATTGTCAGTGAAATAAAAGTCACCCTGTGCACCTAGTGCGTTACCATCCTGGACACAAACCAACAGTTTAATTTCTTTAAACCGCTGTTTCACATGACCCCCTGATCACTCAATAACTACTTTACCAGTTACCATCAGAAGTAACTGAGAGGTTAATTTCAGGTTAATTACGACCAAACTTAACGATACAAGTTACGTTTATTAATTGCTAAACATTTATTTAGTTTTTACTTCTGTCTGTCTAATGTCTGGGAACTTCTGACTGTTAAATACCGTTAAAGTAATGTAACATCTTGTTAGGGTTCTGTACCTCGAAAGGAAAAAACGGAACGCTTATAGGATCCCTTTGTTGTCCGTCCGTCCGTCTGTCTGTCAAGACCCTTTTTCTCAGGAACACGTGGAGGTATCAAGCTGAAATTTATGTCAAATACTCAAGTCTACCGTCTCTTAAAGCTGTGAAAAAATCACTTCTATGCCAACGCAATCAAAAGATGCAGCCGTTTATGTCGCAAATTTCCCCAAATTTTCGACACTCGCAAGGGAATCAAAACATACAGAGTACTTCCCGTGAACTCAGAATCTTGAAATTTGGTACGAAGCAACGTCTTATAGCACAGATAAAGGAATAATTGCGAAAACGTAAATTTTTAGTTACATCATGTAATAAAAATATTTTTAATAATTTTAAACTTACTACCTACTACTTTCCTCATGAACGCGTAGAGGTATTAAATTGAAATTTATATCAAATACTCAGGTCTATAATAACTTTAAGCTGAGGTTTGTACGTAACCCTCGGTGCGCGAGTCCGACTCGCACCTGGCCGGTTTTTTTTTTTATATTGAAAGCCTACTTATTTTTGCATTTTCTTATTTCATGTCATATTGGTAAATTTTGCTGTTCATGAGTCTGCTGGAGGCTTCATGAGTGTTAACTGATATCTACGAGGGGAGATTGTTTAATTTTTCACCTTATAAAAGGTGTATCGGAATAAACGCAAAATCCGAAAGGTTTACCTAGTTGTAATCATCATTATGAACAACTTTTAGTATGGGACCAACCCTGAGATCGGCTGCCCCATTCATTTATGTTTGCCTGACAAAATGTACTGAATAGCTGATTTTTCAGGACTGAATAGCAGGTTTTGCTTTTATTCTGTTACACGTAAATAAATTGGCAGCACTACCAGTTTGGAGGCAGACCAAGCTGGTAGTTTTCCGGAAAAGCTTTTACAAAGAGCTGTCCATATTCATTAATTTCATATCGCCATTATACTTAGCTTCTAATAATTTAGAACAACTCATTGAATTAACACTCATTTGAAAGGAAGTAAAAGCTAGATGGGCACCTCAATCTTAGTCAGTTCGCCGACCGACCTCACAACCTACCTAATTACTAATATTTGTTTACAATCAACAATCATAGAGATAATTAAACTTAATTATATTCTCTTTTCTCTCAGAAGCCACATAACACCGGGTGGTGTCTCGACAAAGAATAGATTGAGTACAGAAGGCCGGCTCCACATTAGATCTAGAACCGACGATATTAAACAGTTGGTGGTAGAGGCTTGAACCTATGTCCAGCTAGGTTGGACCTATGTAACAAGGCAGATACACAAAGATTCAGAAGATCTGATCTGAATCAATCCAAACGAATGTCAATCGCAAGAAAGTGGAGCGCTTGAAGTTTTTGTACTCGATTTATGAAAGGTTTTGGTCACTATTTAGTTTTCGTATGTATAGACTACACAAAAAAGGTGAAAAAGGTTTTTGAAAAAATAACTTTGAAACCACAACAAAAACAGTTTAGTTGACGCAACAATTTCTAACATTTTTAATACAGCAGGCACTAATCCTTCTGAAATCACTTTAGTTCACACACACACAAATGTATAAATTTAAAAATTTTTATGTGGACATAACTAAAATACCAACAACAAAAAATACGGAATAGACGAATTTCTCGACGAATTTTTCGGTCATTGTTTGGAGCTGGCCTTCTGTACCCATCTACTCTGTGTCCTCTCGGCGGGCGCTCGCTTCATTAATTAAGAGATGTCTTCATCTGAGCGGCGCGGGCGCAAAGAGGTTCTTAACAATGCTATCGGGTTACTGCATAAGATGTGGTGCACAATGGTGCTACGTTTTGTTTTCGTTTTGCCGATGTTTCTGGGCTTCGGGTAAAGGTGGTTCTTTTGAAGTTCTGGTTCTGGCTGATTGGCAGGCGTTGTGTTGCCAAGACTTCCTTATTTACTGAAATATCACGCCTGTAGATACTCCCCAAGAGGGTAGGTAGAGCTGAAACGTATTATGTACATGACACGTTTCGCCAGATATGTACGAATAGGTATGTTTCAATCCAATGATAAATGATAAATGATTTATTTCTGTAAGTAGGTTTGTACAAACACTTTTACATGTCGATCATATTTTTAAAACTAGATGAAGTCGGCGTTTTCTATCTGACTACTCTGAGAAGAAAGGCCGAAACAAACTCAGAGGTCACAGTCTCTTTTAAAGTCCAGACAAAATCTTGGTTAGATCATGTGAAGACCATGTAGACTGAAGTCTGAAATGGTCTTTTGAGGAAAGAACCAGCCAGATTGAGTGGACCTGTCCAGTCAGTGCACGCATTTGTCAATAACCGTGCAGCTCAACTCAGAAATTAAGGAGCTCAACGATTCGACGAACAATACCAAAGAAAGGACATTCGGGTAGGCCGCACAAACTACTCAAACTGCCAGACCATGATTAAAACTAACTTAGATAAATTAAAATTAAAAACAAACAAAAAGTATGATCCACATAGTCTTCACATTCACAACAATTAAGAAAAAAAAAAAGAACTTAAAATAAAATAATATAATACTTTAAAAAGTAAATATTCTTGTCATTGCAAGAAAACAAAAAAAGAAAAAAAAAACAAAATTCATGGTGCAAAATATAAAAAAAATCAAAATTAATTGGAGCAGCTCAATCCCAAGCCTGTTTGTCCTCAACGTAATCTTTAATTGTGTAAAACGCTTTCTGGCACAACTTACGTTTAATGAATGTTTTGAATTTATTAAGACTTAGATCTTGTATGTGGCTTGGAAGCTTATTATAAAAGCGCACACATTGACATCTAAACGAGCCACCTATTTTCGTGTAATAGGTGGTGAGCCTTATTGCTGTCAACTGGGTATTAATTTGCTGAACCTTGTAGCAAGCCCTGAAACCAGCACTAACAACAAATACAAACATCACATCACACACATCAACATCTATGAACATGGCAAAAAAACCGGCCAAGTGCGAGTCGGACTCGCGCGATGGGTTCCGTACCATTATCGCAAAAAACGGCAAAAAAATCACGTTTGTTGTATGGGAGCCCCACTTAAATATTTATTTTATTCTGTTTTTTATTATTTGTTGTTATAGTGGCAACAGAAATACATCAACTGTAAAATTTCAACTGTTTAGCTATCACGGTTCATGAGATACAACCTGGTGACAGACAGACAGACTGACAGGTGGAGTCTTAGTAATAAGGCCCCGTTTTTACTCTTTGGGTACGGAACCTAAAAAAATATCGAAAAGTCTGTTATTTGCCACCTGCGTAGTTTACGAGAAGATTAAAAATTCACGACACAGTTATCGTAATTTTCTAACTTCTGTCGTGTTAAAATGGCGTTATCGTTAAAGTATTTCTTTAATAACATAATCATATATTTACTATTGATTATAATTTGCTTGGTACCCAATTATCTACCTTACTTTAACTACTAGATATTATACTAAATGAGAAATTAAATTAACCATCCAGAAATAATGATTGTAAAAATGAATTTACTGGAAAAAATTATCAAAAATTGTGACCTATAATTATGAAGTTCATTTACTGAACAACTTTTAATTAAAGCGGCGTTTACACTGTAGTTTTCGTGTCGCTTGTCAATCGTCCATCATGTGTCCTGCGCTTTGTAACAAAACTGTCGGCGGTCTGTGCATTAGACCGATGGATCTCAAAATTAAGGTCGAGTATAGATAGATGTATTTGTTAATTTGCACTAATTGTGTGAGTTATTAATCTTGTGGTCTACCTACTGCAATCGCTAATTCTGTTTTCTAGGCGTAAAAAAAGGCTGTGTTTCTTTATTATTATTTCTGCATTGAGGTCTATTCGCAACTAATTTACTTTTCTATGGTTAATTAAACAACATTAATCTTAAGCCTAGAATTCTACTAAAAGCACAGTCATTTTTTTATGTAGGTTTTTAGACTGTCACAAAATCATTTAATAATCGTGCTCTAAATTGCTTAAAGTCGTACCCAACTTGGCAAGCTTTGACGATGTCACTGTGGAGCTGCTACCATGGCCTCTTCGGGTATTTTCGGCTCCTCTCAGGACATGGTACTCAAATAAGGGAGACAATACACATGCCTCTAACTTGCACAAATGTGTGAAAATAGCATTCACCAATCAGTAGTTATTATGATATATTGGCGAATACTTTTATGCAAGTTACACCGAGGTGTACTCGTAATATCGCCCTATGATTGTAAACAAATATCGAAAAATAAATGCAAAAAAGATCGGTCGGGAAAGTCGGAGGAACAGGTGGTCAGCAAGTTCACCAATATATATCCTCCGACTGCACAGCATGATTTTTCTCTTATTTGCATTTTTTAGTTCGTTTCATAAGCAGTCGCGTTTTTTCTTTTTAAATTAACTGTTTTTCTTTACAGCTTTTTTGATATACATTTTTTTCGAATTACTTATAAATATATAAGTGGTATATATTTTTGTAGCCCCCTCTTAAATCCCTTCATTTTGATACCCCACTCGATGGGTTTGGATGAAAAAGAAAATTAGGACCAGCACATATGGCGCCCAAAATCCGCCATGTTTGTTTTTTTTTAACGTCACCTATTTAAAAAGACTTGGGCGGTCAAGACGCATCTAACTATGTTTCAATCACATAAATCCGTGTAACGGTTTGTAATATTTGAGGTAATAAAGAATATATAATATATGCATACACACAAACATAAAAGATACGCGCGAAAAACATATTCCTTTCCTTGCAGTCAGGTAAGTATTTATTTTCCCCACAAACTTTGAGACTCACCACAAAATGTTCCTTCTAATCTACTTTACCCCATAATTCCTCGCAGTCGCGTAATTTTCCTTTATTGTTAATTATTAATTATCTGCATTACAGTAATTAAACTTTACTTCCACCTGTTCCGAATGAAATATCATAACGACGCGGCTTTTGCCGTAAACACTATTGTATAGTTATAGGCGGGAGCCACGCTAAACTGGCCTGACGTGTTGTTAGGAAAAACGTATTTAGAATCATTCCGGATAAAAGTTAACCTAATAATTAAATGTCACCAAAGTTTACAACATAATTAAGTTTTTTTTGTTAAATACACAATGATGATGATCATTATATCAGTCGAAAGATGTCCACTGCTGAAAATAAGCCTCCCCAAGCGTCGATACATTGGCGAATCCCGTGCGTCTCTTACTAGGTAGACTGATGACCAAGAGGTTGCGGGCATCCACTGAAAAATAATAAATATCAATTTTTATTGACCCTTAATCCAAAAAGGGGTATGATACTAATTTATGAACAACTTTTACTACAGGACCAATCCTGAAATCGGAAATCAGCTGTATCATTTCTGTTACTAAAGTCGATAAAATGTAGATAGGTACCTATCCATGGCGATTTGTTTGGGTAAGTATTATCGCCTTATATCCTATTATTGATTTAAATAAAACATCATCCTTAACGGCTTGGTAGCCAGAAGGCTTCGGCTACCAAGTTGTCTAATAAAGTCGTATCAGATAGCTAGGTCTAAACGGAGAAGACATTGTAGGTAAGGTGAAGAAGTACTTTATTTTAACACCTTTAGTAACACTTTTTTCCATGTTTACATCTAATCAACAAGGTTTGTAATCCAATTAAGAAAACCAATGTTTTTCTAGCTATAAAAGCACGGAGCACACAACCGTGCATAAAAGCGTTGAATGAAAGCAACATTGTCGAAATAATACAAACATTTCAGACTCTGTTCAATGTTAACCTTTGAACATCGAATCAGCACTTGGCCCGGCGACGACTACACGAGCGGCCTAGTTAAAATAATGACTGAGTTGCATCTTACACGCATGAAACACATACAACTTTGTATAATAGTGTGTATTAAGTTAAATTAGTATATAAGCTGTACATCTTGTAAAATAAAGCAGATTTGAATTTTATATTCTTGTCTCATTACCCCTCACTGTGGCCAAGACACCTTTAGCCATCTCTGATCAGTCTCGTGAGTCTGCGAGCTGGCAGTGAGTTTATCCTTCCCGAACCTGGACATCCTGTCTACTATCCGTCTGTAACCTTAGGTCGCATGGTGCAGACATCCTGAACTTATTTATATATTTATATATCACTACTAGGTATATGGTAGGTTAGGGCTGTAGGGCTTATAGGGATTATAGTCGTAGGGACTGTTAGGCTTATAGGTTCAGTAGGCGCGTGACGTATCATATCCCTACATGTACTAACGCACCCTCAACAGTATTGCGACTTCACGTGACATCTGTTTGGAGTGGTTAGACAAATTGGTCCTTCGAGCATTTGAAATTTCTTTCAATCACGCGGTCCCCTTATTACTGTAGGAATTGACTTTGACAGACTTGACTATTGAGTTAGGTAAATAGGGCCGTTAGAGAAGTGGGAAAGAAGAGCACTATGGAGATACAGGAAGTTAACGAACTAATCAGGAGCCAGGAAGCGGATTACAGTGAGATCAAAAGGATAGTCTCAAACCTGAAAAAGGACTCGCCCACAAGGAAAACGGAAAAATACCTCAACGAACGGGAGAAAATATTAGACCAGGTTTTCCAGCGAGTTCAAGAAAACCACTTGAAACTACAAGATCAAGAGATCTTGTCAACTCATAAGTACATTACTACAAACTACTTTGGTAACATTAAGAAATGTTACGACGAAGGAATCAACTACCTCAGAAAATGTGAGGAAAGACTACAACACGTACAAAGTATTTATGAACCACGACTTCTAGACGAAGATGAAGACAAGGGGGTTGTCAGTAGCCCAAAACTGTTTATACAACTGTTCCGAATGTCACAGATATCCAAGAAAATATCTCAGGCTAAGGAATCCATTACTCAGGATAAGCCAATATGGCATTTACAGACACTATTACAAACCTTACAAAAACAATGGCTAGAAATTGAAGAGACGCACATCGAATTACTGATGGCTGAAAGCACACTGGACAATAACTATTTCAAGGATAATTGTTTCGAGAATACACAGACAGATTATGACATTATCATAAATTTGTTAGAAGCAAGAATAATCCAAAACTCGGGTGAAAAAGCTATGTCGACAAAATCGTCAGTAAAACTTCCACGAATAAATATTCCCATATTTGCGGGGAACTATGACTCTTGGTACACATTCCAAGATTTATTTAGAAAAATAATTCACGAAGATAACTCAATTTCTTCTACAGAGAAAATGCAGTATCTTAAAACACACGTAAAAGGCGACGCAGCAAGATTAATACGTCACTTAACAATTAGCGAAATAAATTACGAAACAGCTTGGAAATTGCTTACGCAGAGATATGAAGACGAGCGCATGATTGCTACTAAGTTTATTGACAAATTATTAGATTTACCTAAAATGCAACGAGCAAACGCGGTACAATTACGAGACATGCACGACACTATAAATGAATGTCTTGAGGCACTGAAAAATCAAGGCATAAATACACCATCTTGGGGCCCTCTATTGATAAGAATAGTCAGTAGAAAATGGGACGAGGAAACAAATACCAAGTATGAAGACCAATTACAAAACAGGAATAAATTACAATCCTTCGACGAGATGATGAAATTCATGGAAAACCGTTTCAGTTGTCTTAAGTCATTTGACGGGTCGTTATCACATACTAATGGTCAACAATCACGTAATAGACAAACATCGGAAAAATATAAACGCTGTTGGCATTGTCAAAGTATGGATCATAGTATTCATTCTTGCCCTAGTTTCAAAGAGTTATGCGTCAGCGACCGATACAAAGCCGTCACGGAAAAAAGAATGTGCAAGCGTTGCTTAAATCACGATGATCGGAAACAGTGTGTGAGTGCAGTTTACAAACAATGCGATATTTGTCAACATAAGGGGCACAACACATTATTACACCAATCTAAACCGTTTCAAAATAGTAATAACGCCAAAAAATACACAACAAAAAATGTAGGAATAGAGAAGCCTCAAAATATAACAACGTCGAATTCTTCGGCAACAAATACCAACACTAAAAATACAACTTTACTCGCTACCGCTATAGTAAAAACTACCTCTTATGACGGGATGCCGCTGTTGTTGAGAGTGTTATGTGATCAAGGATCAGAAGCTTCATTTTGCACTGAAGAAGTGGCACAACTGCTGGCTTACCCACGTCAAAAAATCCGAGCCGAAATAAAAGGAATCGGAGATGAAAAACCAAAAACATCAAACCATACAATCAACATTACTTTACAACCAAGGTACTCTAGCGATTATAAACTGCCAGTAACGCTAATAATACTACCAAAACTAACAAGTTCATTACCAAGGCATGACTTAAAACAATTACAAGAAAAATCTTGGATAATGCGCTGATAGCTGACCCAACTTATTATAAAAAGGGACCAATTGATATAATATTAGGTGCCCAAGACCATAGCAAAATACTACTACAGGGTTTCGAAAGACTACGGGACGGAATTATCGCTCAAAACACACAGTTAGGGTGGATTTTATCCGGATTTTATCCCGATGACACGAATAGTGGAGCCAAAATACTGAGTATGGTGGCTTGCACTGAAGAGGTACGACAACTTACGAAATTTTGGGAATTAGAAGAAATTCCACAAAACTACAAACTCACACAGGACGACCAGGCCTGTGAAAACTACTATAAAGAAACAACGATAAGAAACCTAGATGGAACATACACGGTACGACTTCCGTTTAAGGATACAAACTTAAACTTAAACATAAACGGCGAATCGCGCAAAAAGGCCGCTGCTCGCCTCTTACAACTAGAACGACAGTTCGCAAAAAATGAAAATTTACGACACCAATACATTGAATTTATGAACGAATATTTACGTATGGGTCATATGAGAAAAGTAGATACAAAAAACTACAACTTAGGAAAATACTACATACCACATCAGGCAGTAATTAAGGAAGACTCACTTACTACAAAGTTACGCGTGGTTTTTGATGCGAGCAGCAAAAGCAGCACAAAAATAAGCCTTAACGACAATATGTATAAAGGTCCACGACTACAACAAGATTTATCCACTATACTGCTACGATGGCGAAAACATAAGTTTGCCTTCATGGCGGATATTATGAAAATGTACAGGTTCATAAAAATTAATGATTTAGACTTCGCACATCAAAGAATATTATGGAGACTTTCTCCCAAACAAGCAATTAGTGAATATGAACTTACAACAGTTACATACGGTACAACTAGCGCACCTTATCTTGCGGTACGAACACTACAACAACTTGCCATAGACGAAAAAGATAATTACCCAATGGCGAGTCAAGCTACATTACAAGATTTCTACGTGGATGATATTTTGTCTGGAGATTCCCAGGAAAGCACAGCTAAAGAACTTCAAAGTCAGCTAATATCCATGTTAAACAAGGGTGGCTTTAAACTTAGAAAATGGTCGTCAAACAGTTCAGAGCTCCTCGAAAATATACCGACGGAAGACAAAGACGATCAACTACTCAAGCTACCATTAGACGAGTCCAGGAAGTCATTAGGCATTTCATGGTCACCACGGGAAGACAGCTTTTATTTTCAAATAACTATAATGGAAAAAGAAAAACCAACAAAAAGATGGATTATGTCAGAAGTAGCGAAAATATTCGATCCCCTGGGTTGGTTAGCACCAATTATAATTAAATTGAAGCTGCTTATACAAGAACTGTGGACTAACGAGATAGGATGGGATCAACCTGTTGATAACATACTCCAGAAAAAATGGATTGAAGTACAAAACCACCTTAAAAGTATAGAAAAAATAAAAATTCCGCGGTGGTGTCACATAACTGATAGCACAGAGAATGAACTATATGGTTTCAGCGACGCGTCCGAGAAAGCTTACGGAGCGGTCGTATATAGCCGTGTAAAAATCAATAACAACTACTACATTACATTATTACAAGCAAAATCAAAAGTGGCACCGAAGAAACAAAAGACTACTCTACCTCGTCTCGAGTTATGTGCAGCACTCCTACTAGCCAGTTTGATCGAAAAGGTTAAAGAAGCGCTCAATTGTAAGAATATCACGATATCTTGTTGGACGGATTCCATGATCACCTTAGGCTGGACGCTGGCAAACTTTCGTAGCTAATCGGGTATCACAAATTAGACAACTTGTACCGAACGCAGAGTGGAACCATGTAATATCTGCTGATAACCCAGCTGATATCATTTCAAGAGGCCTTGAGCCGGAAAAACTTGTTAACTATTCCTTATGGTGGAATGGTCCACCATGGTTAAAAACCGATCAGATACCCACCACGAGACGTATGCCACAGCCGACTGAGGAAATCAAAAAGTGTCACACAGTTACAAGTGTTACAACTGAGATAGAAAAGAACGATCTCTGGAATAGATTTTCCAGTTTAAATAAAATGTTAAGGGTGTTATCTTACTGCTATAGATTTGCAAACAAGCAAACAATAAATAAACCAATTTCTTGCGTTGAATTAAAAAAGGTAACAAAACGAATAATTCTGAAAATACAACAACAGGAATTCGAAGAAGAATTGAAAACTATACAAAGAGGACAGCCTATGAAGAAAAATAAAAAGCTATCCACTTTAGATCCATTTATAGACGAGGATGGATTACTAAGAGTTGGAGGCAGGTTACAAAACTCTGGATTGCCTTACAACCAGAAACATCCAATACTGTTACCATACAACCATCATGTAACGTCACTAATTATACAAGACGCACATTTAAAAACGTTGCATGGAGGCAACAAATTAACATTAGCATATTTACGACAAACATACTGGATCATTAATGGAAAAAGAAAAGTGAAGAGCGTTATTAACAAATGTGTGAAGTGCATACGATACAAAGCAGACACAAACTCGCAAAAAATGGGAATCCTACCAAAAGTACGAGTGACGGAATCATATCCATTCAGTCATACTGGAGTGGATTATGCAGGTCCAATACAAACCAGAACTATGAAAGGAAGAGGTCACAAGTCTTACAAGTCATACATTGCTGTCTTTGTATGCCTAGCAACAAAAGCAATACACCTAGAATTGGTGGGAGATTTGACAACAGAAACATTTATCGCTGCACTACGCAGATTCATGGCACGTAGAGGTCATGTGTCACACATGTATAGTGACAATGCAACAAATTTCGTAGGTGCAGCCAACTTCTTACATCAAGAAATATTACAAATCACGCAATCGCCGCAATTCCAAAGCGCAATAACAAACATAGGAACTGAGTGGCATTTTATTCCTCCGTCATCTCCACATTTCGGTGGCATTTGGGAAGCTGGCGTAAAGTCAGTGAAACATCATTTACGACGAGTAATCGGAGATACGACTCTAACATACGAGGAAATGACCACCTTACTACACCAAATTGAAGCGTGTTTGAATTCAAGACCATTGTGTGCGCAAACCGAAGATGTTAATGACAACACTATACTAACTCCAAGTCATTTTCTTATTGGCCGAGAAGCAGTAGGAACACCAGATCCGATGGAAAACATTAATACTGACTTAATGAATAGATGGAAACAGATACAAAAGATGAAAAAAGATTTTTGGAACAGTTGGACAAAAGACTATCTACATCAACTTCAGCAAAGATACAAGTGGAAACAAGCACATGAAAATGCTAAAATTGGAACTGTGATACTAGTAAAAGATGACAATGTAAAACCAAGTAAATGGCCGTTGGCAAAAATCACAGAAGTCCACCCGGGAAATGATGGGGTAGTTAGAGTGGTAACAATTAAAAAATCAACAGGAGCTGAACAGAAGAGATCAATTCATACATTGATCCCGCTCCCTGTAAACGAAAACAAAGAAATTGGTACAACGAGTAAAGACATACAAACGGCTACACAATGTAACATATCAACAGCTACCACAAACAGAAGAGGTATACGATCACCGAAAAATTGGATAAAGGATTTACTATTACAAACAATACTTGTTTTATTAATTGGCACCATATCAAGTACGCCTACATACACATTAAAAAATATAGATCCAGGATTGTATGTGGAAAAAATAGGAACTGCAACTACCAATCGAGGAATGTTTAGAATTGAAACAGACTACGAGAGAGAAAGTTTAGAACTAGACCAAGGAAAGATTGAAAAAATAACGTCACAATTCCAACAATTTTGCATAAATACGCAAAAAATCATGTACGAAACGCATTGCAACGAATTTTATCACCATTTAAACGAAGAAAAAACAAAGTTTAAGACAACAAAAGGATACCTAACAGAAATAAGAAATAATAGGAAGAAAAGAGGTGTATTAGGTCAACTCTTAACATCGGTGTTTGGAGTTAATGACGAAGTATACAGAGACATAGATACATTAAATAACAACCAGCAGAAACTTATTGATGCTGCCAACCATCAAACAAAAATAATGATATCTACAATCACAGCTGTAAACCAAACTGAAGAGCGAATCAAAAAAAAAGCTAGATGAATTCCAAGCAAAACTAAATGAAGCAATATCATTTATGAATCAGAACAATGTTTGGTATAAAAAGATTGACAACAACCACGTTAAAATACAAGTAATGCAAGCCTATGAGTTAGCAAAAAATTTCATCAATGAAATAATGGATTACTATACAGGTTTACTTGAAATTTATTTACAAAAAGCAAGTGTATATAGCATATTAACACCAACACATGTCAGCAACATAATAAAAACGGCTAATCAAAAGTTACCATCAAACTTAAAAATCATTCAGGATCAAATAATACAGACTGAGATGAATGTAAATACTACTCACATAAGAGTATATGCTCACTTTCCAATACACGACGTAACAAAGTATACACTCATACATGTCACGCCTATTCCAGAGAGGAAAACTGATGGATCGTTCGAGTGCTTCTCTATTCAGCAGACTTTCATGGGGTTCGACTACAACAACGAGCGTTACTTTGAACTGAGTCAAGAAGAATTTAAAGATTGTCTTCATAGCAATACAGAATTTGTCTGCTATCCTGTAGCTGTCAAGAACATGCAATTAAATAAAAATTGCATAGTTGATCAACTCTTTAGAACTGAGAACTATACACAAACTCAATGCACGTCAGAAATCTACAAAATGTCGACAGATATTGTATGGAAGCAATTATTCATGCAAAACACTTGGCTCTTCGTAACGACAAAACCAGTAGCCATATCGATTGTGTGTGACGGACAAAGACAAGAAATAACGATTCACGATGTTGGAGTTCTACATATCGCCGAGAATTGCGTTATTAAAACACTTAAAAACATACTTGCTGCAAAAAGAACAACGACTGTGACAGTGCTAGCTTCTTATTCTAAAACAACGAATTTCTCCATTAATACGCAGATTTTACAAACAGACATTAAAGATATATCAAAAGAAGAAGTAGTGTTAGACAGGACAAAAGGAATTTTTGACCATTTAGTCACATCTGAAACTAGCTTACAGACTCAACCAGATAACACAATTTGGAAACAGTTACAGTCTCATACATACATAGCTAGCATCAGTACTTCACTCATAATCATAACTTTAGCATTTGTTTTAATTTATTTTGGTCCACAGGTGTTGAATCGACTTAGAGCCGTCATTACTGCGAGAAGAAACACTGCGCCACCTACTCAATTGCCCTCGATCGTCAGCAACATACCACACACGCAACTAACAGAGCAGCCGTACGGCATACCACGCAGGGTGCCCACTCGAGCACAGCAAACTGGAGAAGGCCAGGCCAGACCATACGAAACCATTGAGCTGTACCAACTACGGTCCTGTCCCTGAGGAGTCGCCAGAATGTTCAATGTTAACCTTTGAACATCGAATCAGCACTTGGCCCGGCGACGACTACACGAGCGGCCTAGTTAAAATAATGACTGAGTTGCATCTTACACGCATGAAACACATACAACTTTGTATAATAGTGTGTATTAAGTTAAATTAGTATATAAGCTGTACATCTTGTAAAATAAAGCAGATTTGAATTTTATATTCTTGTCTCATTACCCCTCACTGTGGCCAAGACACCTTTAGCCATCTCTGATCAGTCTCGTGAGTCTGCGAGCTGGCAGTGAGTTTATCCTTCCCGAACCTGAACATCCTGTCTACTATCCGTCTGTAACCTTAGGTCGCATGGTGCAGACATCCTGAACTTATTTATATATTTATATATCACTACTAGGTATATGGTAGGTTAGGGCTGTAGGGCTTATAGGGATTATAGTCGTAGGGACTGTTAGGCTTATAGGTTCAGTAGGCGCGTGACGTATCATATCCCTACATGTACTAACGCACCCTCAACAGTATTGCGACTTCACGTGACATCTGTTTGGAGTGGTTAGACAGACTCATACAATGTTGTGTGACATTTATATAATTAGATACAAGTTGCTACTCTGTCTTGCACCATATAAATATGTCGTAAACTTAGATATTTTTATTACAGAACTATTTCAAAGAACAATCACCTTAATTGTCTTGAAATTATGTTCAATTCAAATGTTTTTTTCTTTGCATAATTGAAAAAGATGTTATAATCGATACTATTATCATTAAAATGTTATTTTATGACAATATTGACAATCGACTGTTGGTATTAATATTATGGTACGCACGCCTGCGTCTCTAGAAAAGACGTTATATTATATGCGATAAAGTTTTTATATATTACCGATATGCCAAAACGTTTGGATGAACCTTTTGGCATAACGGAATAATATAATGTCGCAAGTGCCTCTTTCTCTCCTATTCTCACGCTTAACATATGACCACTTCTAATGTCTATCTCAAAATAGTGCGGTGCGCCGCTGCGCCGCTTACATAGTTTGTCTCTACTGACAAAGTGACATTCCTTTTCTTCTTTTTAACACCCGACGGAAAAAGAGGGGTGTTATAAGTTTGACGTGTGTGCCTGTGTGTTTGTATATTTGTGTATCTGTATGTAACATCATAGCTCCTAAACGGATGAACCGATTTGATGTAGTTTTTAGGGTTCCGTACCCAAAGGATAAAATGGGACCCTATTACTAAGACTCCGCGGTCCGTCTGTCTGTATGCCTGTCTGTCACCAGGCTGTATCTCATGAACCGTGACAGCTAGAGAGTTTAAATGAGTCAGGGTATTTGCGCAAGATATCGTGTCGGGGATTTTCAAATTTTTAAATTTTTCTTGTTAAATATTTCTAAAAACTTTTATTTTGCCTTTCTTCTCTGGCGTTTCTGCGGTGGTTATTCCACGTTTGAAGGTCAGTGAAGGGAAACTATCGAACGCCCCGTTGGCACCCAATATGATCCCGCTATGTCCACTGGCTCAATAATAATCTTTGAAAATAAAAAAATACTAAACGGTTACATTAATGTAACCCAACACTATTCTGCACCGACCCCCGTAAAAGATAGCGCAAATATAGGTTGGCAGAACGGTAGAGTTTCACAGCCAGGTGGTCGCTCTTGACGCCATGGTGCGTAAGCGCAAAATATTGTGTTACATATTAGGTCGTTACCTGCTTCTGCGACACGGCCTATAGACCTATATCGCGGAAGATCGGGTGTAGACCAGTAACCAGTAGCTGGATAGGTTTGTGGAGGATCCGGTTAGTAGTGGTCTATTACAAATTGGTGAAGAGGTTTGATATCGTGTGCGAGAACAGCGGTCACCTTTTGATTTTGTGACTATCGTGCCTAAGTTCCTGCGAGCACACGGCCTATAGAGCTATTTTGTGATAGATCAGGTTTACCAATAGCTGAATAGGATAAGGATTCATTAATAGGTCTGGTCTATTATATATTGAAGGCATTTGAGAATGTGTTTAAGAAAAATATAATTATGATGTTCTTTAGTTTAGTTCCTCTAGATTTTGTGACTATCAAGTAGATATATAATTTTTTGAGTTGTGAATCGCGTTTTTTTAGTCACGTAATTAACGCTACTTTCGTTTTTATACTAAAGTTCTGTTTGTTCTACACGGCGCGGGCAACACAAAATGAGATGAAAGTGTTAGTTGAATGTGAATTACACGCATATTACACGACTCCAATCTCACATAATTTCCTATCGCATTTACCAATTAGCCTTTACTTTACATTCAAAATATCCGTTGGACTTATATTTACGGATATAACCAATATTGGACGTATATCTTTTACATATTTGTAATATAGGTATAGGTATATGTTATCAGGCTTTTAAACAATACTATATATATCTATATTTATAAATCAACAGTAAAAGCCAGCAGCAGGTGCAGTGTATTGTTTAAAAGCCTAATAATAAATAATTAATTGATCTGCTATTTGAAATCGCTTAAGATTTATTTTACCTATAACAACAATCCGATTTTTTTTGCAACCATCCTAAAACGAATCTCAATGAATCCTCAATTATTTGAAATGAGTGGCACAAGACCATACCCAGGTAATTCATTCCGAAATTTTTCGTCCATTCACTAATAAAGTTCTTGATATTCGCTATCCGGTTTCAGGTTAATTCCAAGTACGTCGGAGGTGGCTATCGGCATTCATCCAATTGATCGGATTATAAAACGGCGAGGGAGCGGGCGGTGTCGCGTTTCTGAATCTGTATGTGACCACAATGAGCATGCCGTTTCGCGGTAAAACGTGTTAATAATGTGGTGGACGCGCAAGTTAGATGCGGATAGCGGGTGGTGACAATAAGGGTAGGTAAAGTACTTATTTGGATCAGTAACTGTTTGCTGGTGTAACATATCAATCAGTTAAACAATATAAACAGATAATTAATGTATCTAAAATCGCCTATCAGTTGTTGCAAACAACAAAAATCGCATAATTACCTAATAAAGAATCTATATTAAATGTTATTGTTTTTTTTTCTTATGTTTATACCCACATCTTGTTATTTTAGCCGACTCATAATTGTCTAGAAAATAATACTTTCTTAGATTAAAAAAAAATAATTACCCACTATAAAAAACAAGAAAAAACCCAAAATGTGTCAAATTGTCAAAAAACAGCGTAGCTGCTACGACGTAGCATCATCGCTACGCAGTCGTAGCCGATAACCAAACCGCTACGCGACACATTTCGAATAGGATGAATTTTTGATTCGTCGCCATTATTAGTCCTATAAAAACTTCACTCGCTATCGCTTGCACCTTAACCAGTAGTAACACGATACTAGTTCCCGCGGCTTTACATCCCGACCCTAATTTTATGGCTCATTAGCACTTTTGCTCATCCTTTTTTGCAATAGCCCGATGTGTCTTGGAGCATCGCTGATTTTTCGTGTGCCAGCCTTTATGCAGAACCACCGTATACCTTGGGTATCGGTTACGGAGTAATTATAAAAGCATTGGCCTGTTTAAACGAGCTATTATTTAGTGTGTATTGGATGTCAGAAAATTGCTTTTGTTAAGCTGTTGTGTTTTATTGAGGCGGAGATTTTTAACTGTTGGTCTTTTTGGTTTACGTTGCGCATTGTTAGCTGTGGTGTTCTTGCTTGTAATGTAATACATTTATTATTTATTCTAACGCAGGTACAAGCAAATTTTGTGTACTTCAAAACACGGCATTTTTTACGCGAAGCGCCAAGTATTGAAACATGTCATGAACATTTATTTTCATAGTTTTAGCATATAACGAACCTACAGGGAACAGGCCTCCTCTCACTTAGAGGGGGTGATCCAAAATAAAAAAACGCGAGTCTAGCGAGGTTACCACTTATCTTCGAATTTTCATTTATATAGAACATGCCAGTTCACTAGTAACCAAACCAGTAACCAAACCAGTAGTAACCAATTTATTATTATTAGTAGAATGGAATTGAACTCCGAAAACATTTTAGACACTTACCTTCTACGCATAGATTAGCCATGCCTTTTGCAATGCAGATGTTTAACACATAAGCCTGGCCTATAGCCCTAATCGTCCCTTGATCGGGCCGCGTTGGGCCGTCGGGTCAGTCCTCGTTAACATTTCTGCGCACAATTACTGCGGGTTGCGCAGGCGCCGCTGTGCCGTTAGAGTATGCCCTGATTATTGTCAACACCATCACCTTGTTTACTTCGTTAAGCCTTTATATCTTGTAGATTTTGTTCGTGCAAAACGACAGGCATGATCACAATACATGTTATGTAGTTGTTCGGCAAAGCTACAGACTTCTAAGATATAGGTATCAGCCTAGTTTGGAAGTCAGGATTCCATCATTTGTATTTTGCCTCATCTTGTATTTCTTATAAAAAAAAAACGAAAATTGACTGATTTACCTGCATGTTTTATTTGAAACCCCGGTTTAGCACAGGCCACAACTTACCTGCCGCGTTCATAGCTCTTTCTATTAGGAAAACCATATCAAAATCTGTTGCGTGGTTTGGAAGAAGTAAATGGAGAAATGGAGAGAGGCAGACAACGACTTTGTGTCATACTACCTATTTAGAGATTGGAATGGCAGAAACAAGCAAACAAAACCTGACAAACGCGACGTATTTGACTGTGAATCAAGTTACCACTCAGTAAATATAATAATTATGTTTCAGATTGTTTCTTATACAATCACAATCAAGATTTCGCTTAAGAGGAACGCTCGTTTGATTCTAAATTGTCTTTGTCCCATCACTACAATACAACTGCAGTGCACTGTGGTCCACAAAAGTGAAAGTTAAAATTTTGGGATTTGCTTGGTTGCAGGTCCAGGTGGGCTGCGACGCAATGGGGTGGAACGAGACGCCACCGATACCCGACACCCAGTATTGATCACCTGGACTGTCACCGACAGTGATGTTTTGTGGGGAACACAGTTTTTTGGTAGCACCTTTTAGAAGACTTTTTTTACTGCATACTTATAGAACTGTCATTGACTTGAAACATAGATTCACGCCTTTTTCCCTTGGGGTAACTGTAATTTATTGCTTAGAATTTGAGAAATTCTATCATTATTTCACTCCTCAAGCTAACCAGACGTGGATTATGGATTTGGAGTTTGCTGGTACAGCTTTCTAGCCCTAAAGTTTAAGTATTTTTAGAAATAACATTACTGTAATTCGCATACAGGCTAACTCCATTCATATTTCGGCATTAATTTCCCGTGCCCGCTATTTTGCCACAGACTGTACTTTGCCACAGATTAAGTAAAATAAAAAGTTCGCAAATCCCCGCGGATACGCGCGTAGCTGGATCGCGTTACACGCTAATGGAGCGTGCACGCGATTCAGCTCGCAATCGTGTGCCTAGCACAAATATCGATGCTGTTTTTTGGAAATTAAAAAAACCTTCGGAGGTAAGTAGATACGCTTGGTAGGTGATCTGCAAAGACATAAATAGCTTTAAGTAAGTAGCTTGCCGTATAGATATTTAGTGTTTTTCTGTATCTAGTGTCAAACTTATACGAGTACATGAGCTGATCGTTAATTTCTAATTTATACAGCTACATTTTGTTGTTATTTCCGGTAAACTTTGTTTTTTAACCTAGGTTTATTTACCCTTACAGTAAAAAATGTCAGACTTATTCATACGCCTCAATGTTACTCCCACATTCGTGCTGAATGACAGTAAGAGACACAAGAATTTAAAGATTCAAAATTTGCACATTACAATCCGACCTAATCCACCAAATCCACCTGTTCCTACCTACCCCATCAAATGAAAAGCAACTTTACAAAGAGACCTATCAGCGTTGTGATTAGTAAAACGTGTGGCGTATGTAAACAGACAAACAGACAGTGTTTGTGTTGATGAGATCTGGCGAGTGGGCGACGTCGCGCGCAATTACTTGTCAATTGAACTGGAGGCGCGGGCACACGCGACTGTGACCGGCAGGTAGGGCGCAGAAGGATAAGAATAGAGAAAATAGAATTATCTTTTAGAGAAAATAAAATTATTGGTGGCAAAATTCTGCTACTTGAAATAAACCAAAAACTGACTACTTCGGCAAAAAATGTGGCAATTTTCGTTTTTCATATTATTATTTTTTATTTGCTGTCAAGTACGACGCTGATAAGACGGCATGGATCTCAAGAAACGTTATAGTGCATTAACGAAATTAAACATATTGAAATCGGTCCGGTGATTTTATTTGTAGGTACCCATGAGGACACACACTGTCTGACATCGTTTAAAGGCGACTCGAATCATTTCTGTCCGTATTAGCTTTGCTACAGTCAGATAGAAAGTATTTTGAAACTTAACGAATCTGAAACGCTAAAAAGTATAATGAGTTTTGAAAGGTAAAAGCCTGAACTAGGGGTCGTTACAAAAAGCAAACGAGTTTGTCTAATGGTTTTGGTACGTAAAATATGTGTTTCATCACTTAGTTAGTGTTAATGGAGTCATGCTTTAATTTACACAAAGTAATTTGTAACTAAGCATTCAAAAGTCGAATAATCATTCTTCTCAGAATATCATTATCAACTTGAGCAGGAAGCTGACACATACACATTCTTACAATCAAAGCTGTCCAGTATTTCATTAATGAATCATGCGAACTCATACAGACTATGTACATATTAAGTAGATGTGTAATGAAGACAGTGACACCGAGTATTTATTCTTTAATGTAATATTTTAGAAGACGTTACCTACAGAGCTTCACATAAAATACTCCAATTACCTCTTCGAACCGTGAGAACGCTCACAACATTTACAGACAATTCTGAACTGTCAATAATTCAGTTTTTAATTAGTTTATCGCCAAAACGTAGATCTTTATGGAGGAGAACGTGCATAACACTGCTCAACATTTTTAAAAGCTCAGGCTAATTTAAGCTTTCACCCAAACCTAAACTACTGCTGTCCCTCCACGCAGCACTGTCACTGTCGCCTCGGACAAACTAATTAAACGTCAAGCATCGGGAGTCGAAACACAAACAAGCGTGTATACCCACAGATCGAGACGACCCTGTCGTTAATATTTTAAACTGGCAACATTTAGCGCGCCCTCATTGGACGACAACGGTGGCGCGAAGCGCTTGTCATTTATTTTAATTTGTCATTTGATTTGACAGCTGATGTCAACTTGATGTAAATTGAAGTTAGAGATTACTGTTTTGAGGGGCACTGACCAATTGCTGCTGTTGTACTGATTGGAGGCAGTAGCGGATTGAATGGAGCTAGAAGTGGGAATGTCAATATTTATGTCTTCATGATTGGTTGTTTTTACTTTTATTAGATACTAGAGGCACGGTAGCTAGCATTGCGTGGCTTAGCCTGTAAAAATACTACAATGGCGATTGACAAAATCACCTGAATACTTGGTTGATTTATAAGATTTTGGAGACAAATAAACACAAACTTTACTTAAGCTACTCGTATACTTCAACTTACAGCCAAAAAGACAGCTGACAAAAAAAATTGCACCATTCCTCCACACCCTTTCCGAAAACCAAACCTTATGACTTCAAGCGTAACTACAGCAAAAGCACAATAGGCTGGAACCCAACACGACTGGTGGTCAAAACGGCGTGAACAGCTAAAAGCCTGCTTACCCCGCAGTACTGGGGCGCGTACCCGTCGGTATAAGTTACGCACGGATGGGTGCGCGTATGAGGGCTCATCGTGTTTGTTTGTGGTCGGTAATGGTTTTAATTCGATGTGCATTTTGATGGGAATATTGTTTGTAGATGCTGGTTGGTGAAATAGGTGATTTTGGGGAAAGTTGTTTGTAAATGTCTTAAAGTTGTATGCCCCTTAAAATTGTAAAGAAAAATCCAATACATTATGGTCTACTTCTTCTTCGTCGTATCGATGATTCCAAAATTAAATATATTTTGACCAGAATTCAGCCACTCATTTGCCTCACAAAGTTCTTTTAGGGTGCAGATGTTGTTGTTAAGAGAACACAACAAAGCCAAAGTCAAAGTCAAAATTATTTATTTCAATTAGACCATTAAGCGGCACATTTGAACGTCAACAATAAAAAAATACAAGTAATAATAATTGATTCCACCGTCCATTCGGATATGTAGCTGTTTATGGAGAAGAACGGACAAGAAAGTCAACACAAAATCAAAAATAATAATCTTTAAAAAAAATGTTTTTTACAATATTTATACATTAATTCATATCGTGAGGACGATGCACCCAGAATAGTACTAAATACTATACTACGTATAGGTATAAAGTATTAAAAGCATTAACAGGTAAATTCATTCATTTGATAAATAGGAACATGGTTCTCACATACTTACAAATATTGCAAATACAGGTAAAATACCTAATTCAACAACAACGGAACACTATGTGATTCAATTACCTAAACTAATTTTGCTGTGTTTCATGAGGTCCGGAAAAACTTCTTGATCGACACAAGTGTTAATTATGAAAACTAAATAGGGAAAAAAAGGTAGAAAAAGGGACAAAAGGTGAGGCATTGTTTGGGACGTGGCTCCACAGTCGCACTGTGGGTCATTGGAGTACACCCATCTAACTAAGTTGTGCCTGCAGCGACCCACCTCGTTTCTTAGTCGGTTTAGAGTTTTCCAGATGGGTCAAGGCAGTTGGTGGCCCGCAGGGAGCTTTCCTGCCGGCTCAATATAGTCAACTGGTTTAGTGTCTGGGGGCCACAGATTTTTCTTATTTTCACTAAACCCGTTGCCGTTAATAGGTTTAGTGAACGACGATAGCTGTTTCGACTTTAAATCTGCCCCTTGGCGTCTCCATGTTATATAAAGGATGTCATTTATCTGTCTCTTGCTTGTGCTTCTCAGACTAACGTACCTCTACTCTTCGAACAGACGGAAGGGCTACTCCTGCAAGCGGGTATAATGCAGCAAGTGGAGATTGTTTTTGGCCTAACGGGTTGCCTAAAATCATTATGGGATGATCCTAAATATCTCATTGAGAACTACATCTACTTGTCAGGCATGGGCAGATCGATGCCACACTGAGCATGCAAATTCCCCAGCTGAAAAGCAGAGAACTAAACCCGATGCAAGAAGGACATGTGAAGAGGCAGCCCAGGCAGTAGATGTTAGACGGCGGAATAGATTGTTGCGGGTGCTGACTTTGAGCTTTGTTTTCAAACAGTGGTGTTTGTAAGTGAGACTTTGTGATGTCTTGCATTTTTCATAACATTTCATTCACATTTTGCATTTTCACATTTTTCTTGCATTTTTGTATAACGAATTGACGAGCTACCAACATTGAAAACTTTATAAAAACTCTTAGAACCTTGCCGCCAATTTTTCCGCAAAGCATATTGAAAATCGAACAAAAACTCTTTTTAATTCGCTGCGTTCTATAACATCACTTTATACAATCTCGCATTGTGAGTCGTTGAATGCACTATGTTTAGTTATTCCGCGCATCATAAATCAATGAAAAGCACGGTATATGACTCAGTTGGCATAAAAAGCCACCGTCTTTTGTGCCTTTGTGCCTTACGGAGTTTCAAGTGGATTTCAAAGGGTTCGAGAGCTTAATGACTGCGTTCACAATAAACCGAAACATATTGATGTTTCGTCATTCAGTATTTTGTTACAAATATAATAATGTTTTATATCAATATGAGTTGTTTTTATATCTTTTGCGGTCCTCTGTACGTGAAGTAGCGTATTCTATTCATATTATTTTTAAAGGATTATTTTAAAAGGCGAAGGAGCTTACAGTTCACTTGGTAATGATTGAGAAGAAATGATGATGTGAGGATCTCAATGAGTCACAAGTACCTGCTTTTATGAATATGTTTTTTTCATACAAGATTTTAATTTATATGTCACAGTTTAAACCCATTTTTCGTGAGAACTCGTTTTCCCTAGTTAAAACCAATTTTTACTAAATACCTTTATTAAAACTAGAAATACCTAGTCAAAACAAGAATTTACGACTCATATATTTGATTTTCAGATAAAACTAGTTGTCACTCCGAGTTTTAGCTAAAACTAGCACTAGAGAAAGTAATCATGGACCAAGTGATTAATCAGGGCACTATGTATAATGCCCAGGCATTTTGAATCTAGTCAAGTCAAATGGGGCAATGTAATGAATGCTGATTTAAACTTCTATATTTACCACATTGTCTGGTTATTATGAATATTGCTACGTAACGGTTGGGCAATTTGATAAGTATGGTCAATGAATTAGTCCAAGAGCGAGCGAAGCGAGCTCAGGAGCTTGGAGCACCCCGACACGGATAGATTAGGTTCTGAGTTTCCTCGCTTTGCTCGCTCACTTCAGCTCCCGTCATCTCCTTCATGTTAGGTTACTGGAGACCCTACAGACAGAAATAGAAGCCCCGCGCAGCGAGACTCCGCCGACTTTGTTGTTGAAATACTAATCGTACTTACCTATTCTATATTAAAACCAATGTCAACATTAAAATATAACATTATAATAGTTTTAATCACATTATACTTCTCATATTGGGCATTTAACTGATATTCAATTGAGAATTAGTTTATACAAGTTCTAACTAGGGAAAGCGTGTTCTATCTAAAAACTAGTTTTAACTGTAACATGTATAACACTTGATATCACAATTTACGTAGACGAAACTTTAATACAACACAAACATACGTTTCAAATTCAATATAATTTTGAAGTGCCAAATTGATTTGACACAAAGAAAGTAGGCAACTATTAATTATAATAAGGTGTCAAATGTAATTAATCATAGCTTAGCCTCAGGGCACGCATAACGTAGGTAGGACTGATGCCGATGGCTTTATACTTCACCTGCTTTACCAATTTATGAAAACTCTTGCTGGTTTTTATATCTTCATGGCACACGCATGTAAAATTTTAGCCTCGTACAATCTTCTTATTACCTTCTGTAAGCTGTCTTTAGTTTCAGTAATTTATAGATTACATCTTCATGTTCGTTGTGCCCCTGGAAATGAAGGTATTCTTTATAGGTGTTATTTCAATAGGAAGAACTCGTGGATCACACTAATATAATAAAGGCGAAAGTTTGTGAGTGTGTGTGTTTGTATGTGTGTTACGTCTTCACGCTCAAACGGCTGGACGGATCTGGATGGAATTTGGCGCAGAGATTATAGTCTGTTATAGCACATAGGATACTTTATATCCCGGGAATATGTTCCCTTAGAATGATTTTCTACATTCACGCGGGTGAAGCTGCTGGCAGAAGCCAGTAAGTTACAATAGTTGCCTGCCTATATGGGTTGATCTCCAAGGTTAAGCACCGTTTGCCGAGCACAGTCCATAGATGTGTGACCATCCGTTAGTTATATACCGAGTCTTCTCCATGCTTCAATTTGTACATGTTTGACGGTCGTTAGTCAGAAGCCAGAAAATCTGTTACCTTGACAAGGGGTATCGTGTTTCTCAGTTACTGGGTTGTGGAGATCAGATGGGCAGTCGCTCCATGTAAAACACTGGTACTAAGACCCAGTTTTTTTATCCGTAGTTAACTCAACCAATGGGTAAATAAACTAACCAACGGTTGCAAATTTCGGTAGGTACAACACAATTTTTCTTCAGTTGTTAGTCTAACAAATGGTCAAATAAATAATAAATTTATTCAAATCAATAAAAAGCATGTAATAATTAACTCTCTAACTTATTCGACCATTTGTGAGGCTATCAACTGAAGAAAGATGGTTTTAACCGAAATTTGCATATATAACCATTGCTTGAGTTAACAACGGATCAAAAACCTGGGCCTAAAGTTGCATTCGGTTAAACTGAAAGTCGATCTCAACATAGTTGGGAATGAGCTAAGCAGATTGGTTAAATAAATATTTCAGTAGCTTGGGTATTAATATAGGTGGTACAACGTAAATTACTACAAAGTCAGCCTTAAGCTTTGATATTCTTAAGCAAAGCATACAGGACGGTTAGTACTGAGGCCTTACCGAGACTTGCTGGCGTACTTACGGTCGACTTTGGAGTGCAGCAACGTGCTGCAACATTGCACCCACACACGAGCCATGGTCTGCACGAGAGACCATGGACGAGGAATTTTTAACGCGGAGTAAATCTCTAGATTTTCTATTTCACTTATTGACGTCTGGGAACTTTTATCCGAAAAGCAATGTAGTTAGTATAATCTTCACCAATTATTTCCATCCGTTCGCGTGCGGCTAGCCAAGACGTGGCTGGATTTGTTTTTGTGGCTGGAGGTGGATCACTGTATTGCCCAATTTATCACAGGGCATGTTAACTTTACAAGTAAGTTATTTTCTTCAAGCTTGTTGCCTCGCCTTTATGTCAATTTTCTACTTCTGACTGCGAATATGTACAATCTGCACGTATCAAATCTTATGGGAGTGTATTTTTCGGCAAATGAACGCAATGCTATTTTGAATAATGTACAGGCTGCATCAGGAGTTGTTTACTATACGGACCTTGTGCAAACTAGAACCAATTTCCGTGCGTTCAAGCGTTTTTGTTATACCTATTATTGGAATCAAATATAAGAGCTCACAATGTTAGGACCTATTGATCGCTATGAGGATAATTTCCTAATTGTTTATTTTAAGGGCATGCGTATGTGTACAACTTGCAACATTATATTAAATTCTCCCTTGTTAGTTATTTAAATACGTACAAGAGATAGTCGGTCTTACTTTCTTTTTCGTGTGAGGATATGGCCACCTCTGGTGTAAGAGTTAATTAAGCCGCCTCTAAAAAACCCACAGGCCTCTGACTTGGCTATTTCAGACTTACATTAACTATGTATAAGTCCAGGTTTCGTCACAATGTTTTCCTTCACCGTTGCCTTTGATGTTTGCCTCAGAAAGTACATATGAATTTGAAAAAGTCACATTGGAACTTGTCCGAATTTGAACCCACGACCTCAAGCACGTGAGGCAAGGTCTTAGCACTGGGCTACCACGACATAATTTAGGTGATACTAGTGTCTTCTGTGTTTCACACACTACGCGTCAAAAGGAAGGCGGATCCTATACTATTTAAATAATTTGCCAACACCTGACTCAAACAGACACCATTTAAGAATATTGTAACGATAAACGGATTTTTGAATTTAGAATTCGAAACAATTCACATATTTTACAACAACAAA
This sequence comes from Orthosia gracilis, assembly GCA_947562075.1. Lineage (NCBI taxonomy): Eukaryota > Metazoa > Arthropoda > Insecta > Lepidoptera > Noctuidae > Orthosia > Orthosia gracilis. The sequence goes on along the minus strand of OX387270.1, from coordinate 2,519,858 downwards.
CTCTATGTTATGTATGGCAAAGTGCAAATTCCACTGCAATCCTTCCTTTTTTTTGGGCCTTTTTATATAAATAGTCATTTAAAAATAAACTTAAAATACACAAGGCTACAGTTGAAGTTGGATGAAAATTCTCGAATTATTAATAGGTTGAAGTATAGTTACATTTAGAGAATATTCAAACGCCATGCATAAATTAAAAACATTAACACGGCCAGCATCGACCATAGATTATATAGAGTGCGATAACGATCTCACATTCTCACCGGCAGCTTTATGGTCTATTTGCGATACACTTTGACAAATGAGATGGTAGGCGTATAGAGAAATTATCATAGAAACGTATGCAAATTATTTACTATTTTTGCTATTTTTTTTTCTGCTTTTTGCCATGTTCTAAACTGTGGAAAATAAAATAGTTTTACTTTTTACCATGCATATTAAAAAGGGGTTTATTTTATTAAGTGTAGATGTATTGTAATAAAAAATATTTAGCAAGAATTATGTACATATGCCTGAAATATTGAGGTTCAGAAGTAAACAATGCATTATTGTCTGTCCGAACTGCATGATGAGACCCCAATTAATTTTAGATGAAGAAAATTCGTCGTTGATTCAGTAGCTACTTATGTAGGCGCCCTAAGTAGAACTGACAGACTGAAAGACAAACAATTTTTTTTGCACTTGTACAATTCACGCCCTATTTGCAGTACCTTAAACAAAAGACACAAACGCGTTGAAATATTTTATAAATTTTTATCACACGAATCGAAAACACAAAAACCCACAAGAACAAGCCAGACGCACCGTCGAACAATCAAGAACTAAAAACTTTCACGCTACACTAAATAGGATAACAGCAGTAATAAATAAAACAAACATAGAGTACTGAATAAATAATACATAACATGCAGTTTGTCTTTTGAACGACAAGTGTAAACAAATGGCAGAGAATTATTGCTATATTGGAACGATGCACGATGTAGCCAAGTTTTTGTTATCTGCCCACCCTTATGATGAACTTAACGATAGCCAGGAAATCTATAAATAATTAATGGGGAAGGGAATATTTAAATGTGGGTAGTTCAACGGTGGGAGTGTAGATTTTAGACGTTATGTGAAAACGTGAGCGGAATTGGTAAATCTTTTTGTAGTTTTCTCAATTTTCTTTGGAGCTGTACAAATAGACAGACACGTCGCACGCGCACCATAAGAGCCGAGCTGCAAACTATGTTCCAGCTCCTAACGTGCTCTCTGTGCCCCAAAACATGCAGCCAAAGTGACCTCTACACTAGTACCTCCAATGATGTCTTGAAAGTGGCAAAGTATTGGCCAACACAAATATAAAACTGTAAAAAAAAAATTGTAGTCAACAATTTAATGGGCTTCTTGCTAAAGCTTTATTCCTATTAAGAATTCTTTGAAAAGGAAAGTTACACTTAATATTTTTGCTCTTTGCTCACTAATCATTATAAAATACAAACGTCTATTTTAAAATTTGAAATTATGAAGCCATTAGGTAGTTATCATATTACTTATAAAATATAAACAACATCTCAACCTGTCGAAAGGAAACCATTTTATTCTATTTAGTTTTAAAATAATCGTCCCGACGGATGCTCGAATGCTTTCGATCCGAATCCTGCAAGTCACCGCCGACATGTGGCGACTTTAAAATTGGAACGCACCTCGCGAGCGCGCGTATTTACTTTTTAATTCTTTTTTTTTATTAATCGAAGGAGTCATTAGATTGTAACTCATAACGGTCAGCGTTTTTTTATCGTCTGACCCAAAGACTTGTCAGGTGCCTTTTTAATATTTCGACGTAACTTATTTGGTGCAAAAACTTACAGAGACATTAAGGTCTGCAACTGTCTGTCTTTTACTTTAATCGGTTGCTCGAAAAAGGCTGCATTAACGTTAATATATTATTGTCTAGAACTGCCAACCTTACAACATGAATAATAGATTCAAATCGATAATTTGCATAATAATATTTTAAATTAACAGTGGACACTGGACAGTGGTAAGAAATTGTGATACAAATAGTTACTATTTTACAGTTCGTTAGAAATGCTTTGTAGAATGTACATATAAAATCCAAAGGTTAGAAAAGGAATAAGAATCTATTAACTTGTAATTAATAAGCAGTTGAGCACTTAGCAAGTGGATGGATAAAATTATAATTAAGATAGCTATGATAAAGACTTGGAACATTATAGGTTAAAAAAAAAACAATCTTATTTTGAGAAGAACAATATGGACAGGAATAACCCTGCAAATATTTCATTAAATTGTGTTGTCAATTAGTGCTCAAATCAAGGCTTAGATTGTGAGATTCTAATGCTTTTTTTTACCTTTTTTACAGGATTAATAAAGGTCACTGATAAAGGTGACTGTAATAAGTTTGTGTGGTTTTTAAATTTTGTAAGCAGTTTTATTGAACGCTGCGAGATGAATAATGCTGATGAAATGGTTTTATGAATAAAACTGCTTACAAAATTAGTTTAACACAAACTTATTACAGTCACCTTTATCAATCCTATAATGATTGATCATCTAATTCTAAACAAAAGAATCAATCGGAAGATCCCACAAAGCGCGCCAAAACTTCGCGTTCCATTTTATTAATTCAAAAATCGTACAATCAGTTTTTAATATCAGATCGAAACGCTCGATCTATCGGCCTAATATTTCATAACAAATTACAAAGACGTCTCAATACATGACACGGATTCATCGGGCGCCCGCCGCGTCCGACTCTTAAACAAAAACAAGCCGTCATCTTACAATGGACCAACAAAAAAACCAGTATATCGGTAACACAATCTATACATATTAAACACACAATACAAACAATGCGATGCTGATTGAAACGTCAAGCAAATGACGTCCCGATTGATTCAGATCGCTCCATTGTACTTATTAACAACGTAATTACGGCACGCTGAGATATAACTATTTATTTTGTGTCCAAATTTATTATTGAGACGTCGAAAAAAACAGATCACGATGCAATGATTCGTGATTTTTGTACGTCCGTCCCTTTCTATCGAGTTTTATATCGATTTCCATATTGAGATCAGTGATGTATCGAAAAAAAGTTGTTTGTTCTTTTTTGAATCGAAATTGTTTTATGATGTTGGCGTTTTGTGCGTAGCTTTTTAAAACGCGTTGTAACAAAAGTTGCCAGTGCGTGAGGTTTTCAACGGGTCTATGGACAATGAATTTGTAATGGAGAATTTGATACTTTGTTACATGATAGAGTATTGTAATACGTTTTTTGATAGATGGAACACAATGTAGATCATTACGGTATCATAAACAGTTTAAAAACTTCCATATGAGAACGATTTTCACGTTTTTGTACCCGCCCAAAACAGCTGCCACGATTTTTCGGCCAGCAATACTCTTTAATCGCTTGTTATGACACTATGGGCCATCTCTTACCACGGATAATATTGAGATGCTGATCTTTCATGTCTGCAAATCGACATGGGCGTGTTCTGCGTGTCTCGGCTGACGTTGTCGATGTACTCGTAATGCTGATCAACCGATACGTTATTAGAAATCAAGCTCACTCCGTGAGATTTGCTTTGGTGATGTGGCCAGCTCTTACGCCATATTGAATTTTAAAGACATTGACTTAATTTTAAAAGTCGCGGCCGTGTTTATGCCCTTCTTACTTGAGGTAAGTACATATTTACTGTTACACAAAGCATTATGTTGTTTACAAGATTCTAATAAGTGCTTCGCTCCTCAATCATCTGCTTCTTATCTCTCAGCTTTTAGAAAGACATAAAGGCTAGCTCTGTTTTCAGTAAGTGCCTATCAATAAGATGTTATAAAGTTTGTTATGTTCAAAATAAGAGCAAGTAGGTATGGATGGCGCCACTTGATAGGGTTACCAATTTAGGCAACGGATGTCACGGCACAGACCGCAAGAAAAAAATTACTAAAACTACTTAATTACAAAATACATAATAACAAAGAGGATTATAAGCCACCAGCAAAGAAGAGTTTTACTGTAGGATCGTAACTATAATAATTTTATATCCTTTTGATAACCCTAAGCCGCACCTGTTAATTGAAAACTCAATGTTGTCATGTCGGCCGTCACACGAGATGTGTCTTACAGTAAACGCTGCCATTACAAGATGTCTGCTATACAGTACGTTAAATACGATACGATATGTGAACTTATAAACTTGTACCTTGTATCAGCTTTTATAAGATGGATGACAGCGATTTTTTACGAAGACTTAATTGAATTGTAGAATGGTACTAACGATTATGTGTCTTATATAATAAAGACAACTAGATACAGGTGGGCCTATGATTAAGATCAATGTTTACTTGGAAGAAAAATTTCAATAATATTCTAATTTTAGAACATGATTCAAGAAAAAATATTTGTGTTATTTGGTGCATGTTATATGACATTACCTAACTAATTAATTACTTGTTAATTTTCAAAATGACTACAGATATAAGGCCTTGGAGTCTTAGAAATTCTTAAATAACGCCTTATTTTTGGTTCTAGATACGCTCAAAATCTTTATTTCTTAAAGTTGCTCAAGAACTCCACGACCTCATCCCACCGGACGTCTAGACACACTACAAGTATATATATACCATGCTAACCTAGTTGCCGTTCCACCAATCCGCACAAATCGCTTTCAAACATCCGTCATTATGCGCACAGCAAAAGAGTGTAACTCGCTGCTTGCTGAAAGTGTTCAACCCGAACTTCTTCAAAATTGGAGTTATGTCCTGTATAACTCTTATCCTCTAAGTCTTTGATATCAGTTGACTTTATTTACTACGTCTCCATTTTATAAACTTTCTTACCATTCACCAAATCGTTGAAAATCTCGTTGCTAATTAAAACGCTGTCAGTCGGTGTGCGCGGGCGCCGATAAGATCAGATCTGTCGATATATTCGCAGCGCTCCAGTCCGTATGCTGCCCAGCGTGAGACTGAAATTTACTGGGAACTGAAGATATCGTGGAGATTTGTGGTTGATACCTTCGTGTAGAATTATACCAATCCTGTTGCCTAAAGTATGGATTAGGGCTCCTACTTACATATCTCCGCATCAAGACCTGGTTAAGAGGAATCTAACTAATACTTACGGGAAAATTTCAAGAAAACTAGAAGGGTAGTTTGAGTTATACATGGTAATCCCAGAATTATTCCTTTAGTTATTAAAAAAAAAAAAACAGAGATAACCATGTCAAAATGATACAAATAAAAAATACTGCAACCACCAGTGTACTCCGAAAGTGTAAACAGTAATTTTGGTAGCATCTCTACAGGCTATTTAATACACACAAATGTTAAGACCTATGTACTAACAGTTTGCAAATAAATTGAGGTCTACCTTTTACAGCAGAACTTTTTATGTCATAATATTATTTTGCATAACAACGGATAGCATGAACTTCTCTCCGCAAACAATCGTTTGGCATACACTCATTTATCATACATTCAAAACTCATAATTTTGTAAGTCGTCTGACTTACAAAATTATGAGTTTCATCTTTAGGGGTAAATTTCATATCGATATTCATTAAAAGGATCATCCATCAATTGTAGAAAGTTCACAGTCAAAATCGTCTTTTGGCGTACATTTCATATCCATAATAATTGAAACACTCATCTATCATATTACAAAAATTCATAGATCATTCAAAAAAAAATATTTTATAGAAATGCCTGATAAAATTAGGCATGCATTTAAACGATCGTTTTAATTTTGCAAAAACAGCAAGCAAATAAATCTAAACGGTAATCTTTTTTAATGATTGATCCTCTTTCTATGAGATATTTTAATCTGTTTAGATCTACGTAAAAAAATATTGAGATGTAGAAATGACGTCTGATAGTTACTCATTGTACCCCAAAACTAAGAGAAATAAGCATTAAATATCTATACTACCAATCTATACTTTTTTTATACAATTCGATTTATCTAAAGCACTTTTTTATAATTAACAATTGATCAATTAGGTTTTAATATATAATTAATATCCATATAATTATTCCAAATGAATTTCTGCCATCTTCATGATATGCCAAGTGAAATTATGCCAAATTAAATACTGCCATCTTAAAAGTATACCATTATAAATTCGGACATATAAACAATAATTATATTAAATCATTTTTATGCCTTAAAAATATTCGTTTAAAGAGGATTATGCCAAGTGTATTATGCCAAATAAATTTCGGGGCATCAAGATTCTGCCAGATAGGGAGAACCCAATAAATTGATTTATTGTATTGGTTGCATTTTGTTTTATGTACCTATTTATTTAACATTTGCTTTACAGAAAGCAATGTAAAACAGTTCGAAATAAATAAAAAGAAGAAGGAAAAACCGGCCGATTGCGAGTCGGAATTCACACATTTAGGGTTCTGCAACAAAGACAAAATCAGATTTATTAATATATCGGTATTTCTTACTAAAATATACGTAATAATCAACATTATCATCAAATTTCGAGTTCATAAATCAATGGGAAGTTAAAAAATTCTTCGGAACAAAATTGTGTGACAGATGACGGACTCTGTCTGTCCGTCATCTGTCACACAATTTTGTTCCGAAGAATTTTTTAACTCCGTTTGGACCCTTGGTGTACGGAACCCTAAAAAAGTACCTATTGATTACCACAGAAACAACACACACAGTGTCACAGTTTGTACCAAAGTGCCGCGTATCTATATAAGCAAGCCAGCAATTACCGGCCTTTGCAAAGGCCCACGCTCATTTGCAGCGTAGCGTAGCTGCAAACTCCAATCAACTTTTGAAATGTCCATACCTACTTAGGGCTATATTTTCTTACCTCCCATATCATACCTTACTTGCACCAATTTGTATCATTCTTACGGCTCCTCAGAATTGGTAGAATTCCTCGAGGGCCTCTATTAGTGTCGTCTGGTCTCGTGTCGTAATGACGTCGAGCGAGCGGCGCCGGCGCAGAGTGCTGCGTCATCGTCTGGTGCTGTGGCAGGACTGCAGTAGGGCAGATGGAAGGGTAGCGAGGATTAGTTGTTGAATATTTAGAAGGTAACTGTGGAAACTATGTTCATTTGGTTAAAAATCCCTAATTGTAATGGTTATTGTTGAAAATAAGAGGAAACTCTATAAAAAATATCGTAGCAAGTTACTGGACTGCTTAATATAATTAGGTACCTAAGTCTTATACGACCCGGCGTTCTAAGATAAGTACTGTTAGTTTTATTTCAGATCCATTACTCTAGAAACTCTTGGTTTTCTTATTTCAATCAGAATTAGACCGAGTAAAGGAGAATAAATGGATAGCTGTAACAATGTAAAAATATTTATTTCTTTATTCTCTAAGTATCTACTACAGAGACTGGTTTACAACTTTATCATTATTACTTCAGCGCAAAGACCTTCCTACCCTCTTTACACTTTTACAGGTCTTCTAGGATTTTGACACCACTGATCAACGTGTTTACAACTTTATAACTTTTCAAATTCAATATAGGGATATCTAACATTGACTTGTTCCACTGCCCTGAGTTGTGCTGTGTCAGAACCCTCGATCACTCACTTCACATGTCCGTTGTTTCCCACATGCCACGGTTTGACAGCACAAATATGATGTCACGATGCGCCAGGCGCCACCTCGGACCGTAGGATCTGCCCTTCTAACCCGCGGTAAGTGTTGCCCGGCTTAACAAGGTGTAATTGACATCTTTGGAATCCTTCCAGGTAGGTATTGGAAGCTTTTCCTTTGGGAACAATTCTAGAACATTGTATATCATCCGCATAAAAAATAATACTGTACAAGTTTTTGTTCATAAAGACAGAGTTTTCTTTATAGGGTTCCGTACCCGAAGAGTCCAAACGGAACCCTATTGCTGTCACTCAAGTATCCGTCTGTTCTTTTTTTTCTATTGGGACAGTCCCACCGCACTATTCCCAAACCATTGCAACTTCCGAAAGCCAGAATCAACAGTGGCGACCACCAGAAAAGCGCAGAGACAATGAAGCTCGACGAAGTCCCGAAGAATGAATTTAACAGTCTTGGATCCCGCAACGAAATTAATCAGAAAAGAATAATGGAGGAGTAGGAAAAAATACAAATTTCCACTTCCGTCCATATCAAGCAGGAGACAGAACAAACAAGACCAATAGGCACAAAGGGTCGTTTACAACTGAGTTAAGCCCAGTTGCCTTGCACCACGGAGAAAATTAGCATTAATATTAACATCCTAACATTGTGAACATTTGGTTCCAATAATTGGTATGGCAAAAACGCTTGAACGCACGGCAATTTGTTCTAGTTTCCACAAGGTCCGCATAGTAAACAGCTGCTGATACAGCCTGTACATCATTCAACATAGTATTGCGTTCATTCTGCCAAAGAATAAACTCCCTTAAGATATGATGTGCAGATTGTACATATTCGCAGTATATAATAGATTATTTAATTAATATATATAGTATTAAATAATCTAAAGATTATTTAATATATATAGTATTAAATAATCTAAAGATTTTCTCACGGTCACTCCGCGTTAAAAAGTCCGCGTCCATGGTCTCTTGTGCGGAATAGTACATTGCAGCACGTCGCTGCACTTCAACGACGACCGGAAGTACGCCAGCAAGTACCGGTAAGGCCTCAGTACTAACCGTCCTGTATGCTTTGCATAAGAATATCAAAGCCAAACGCTGACTCTGATGATCCGCCTGTTCGTCTATCCGTCGTCAGTCACACAAGTTTAACAGCCAAACGGTTAACTTCAAATTTTCACAGTATAGCATCTTGTTGACCCAAAGCCAAAACAAATTGTCAAAAAATATTTATAAATGTTTTTAAGGGATACAGAAAAAGGTGGGCGCGGGCAAATTTTTTGACAATTTGTTAAGAGCTCGTTGTGCAGATAAATACTGTATTATTTGTTTTAAAAAATATAGATATACAAAGGAATAAAAAGCCACCAAAGTCAGCTTCTTTTTTACAAAAATTTTATCCATATTTTTTTTTTAATTGCAGTCTGATAAAAAAGCTTCAAATTTGGCGATGTTTATTGTTACGTATAATTTACTAACAAATACCATTTTTTTTATAAATCTGATTTTTTATTCGAAATTCTCTCATTTTTATTATTATAACCAATTTGATTTTGCGGTTTGGTACGGTACCCTAAATCTGCGTAGTCCGACACGCACTTGGCCGTTTTTTAAGCCAATAACATTAGGCAAAGTGGAGTAAAATATATCTACATACACAAACGTATAGCTACTCTCAGATTCTGACAGTAGCAGTTTATGTGCATAAAGAACTTAAATATTTAGTTAACTGTACTAATTTACAATAACTTATTTTTAACCTAACTATTTACGTACATATAACCTATACAAAAGCCAATCCTCTCGGCCTAAAAGAACTGTAAGGCTTTGACCATACTTTTTCTGAACGACCAACTGAAAAAGTGAATTCAATATGTTTGACTGCTCATAACTTATACTATAGTTTTCTTTTCATTTATAATGCTTGAGGAGACAGTGACAAGCAGCTGTGCAAGCTTTTTCCATCTACAAGATTAGCATAGATTATACAGACTTGCATTATAATGCAACAAAGTTATGGTGAAACTCTAAACAGTAAGCAAGAATCTAAACCCTAGTTTCCAGAAATAAATGTCAAGTGATGCGAAAGTATATGGCTGTTGAAAATTAATTCAGCAAATCAAAAAAGCCAATTTACCTTTGATAATAATCAAATATTACTTACAAAAATTTGTCAAAAACATTTGTCTATACTTTTCGTTACAGAAACTGGGCCAAAATAAGACATGCGTAAAGAGCATGTTAACAGCCACATGGTTATTTTTTATTGCTATGTTAAAATAAACATGAGTAATTGGGCATTAGTCAAAGCTTATTCAATAATTCGATTTTCATATAAACTACAATTTAATCATATATTACTTATTTGTATAAAAAGTTTGACATTGATCAATCGTGTCAATGACAAGCCATTTTTTTTGTTTATGGTTTTTCCAATACAGCAATTAAATACACACTGAGTACACATAGATATATTATTAATTTGCGTCGGTTTAGGCCATTACCTATCAAGGCTGATTCTAAACGTTGTCATTCTGACGCTTTTCCATGAAGCTGACCAGTTTACAGTAAGTTCAAGAAAAATACTTCAGGTATTTGAGGTAATTTTTTCATGTTTCAGAGTTCCAAAACTTCATCTAAAATGCAGGGACAAGAGATTCATAGAACTTATTTGAAGGACATAGTGCTTCTTGGCATAAGATACAATCTAAATAAAATCTTACTAACCCAACAGAATCCTGATACTGCTTAAAAGATTTGTCCACTACACAAACAACTTTAGCATCCCCTGAAATCTCCAAAAATCCGATATTAAAACAAAACAAAACACAACCGCCAACTGTCATCTTCACACAGTTTTTACAATCCTCGGAGGGGAACATTGCAAAAACTAAGGGAGCCTGATTACAAACATTATTATAAAATGACATTGGATTAATCGGAGGCCACCTTGCGGCATTCATTAACACAAATGGATTCACGACTCGTTCGCGGACAATAAAAATCGCATTTACACACAAAAAAACGAATTGATTAATGACATCAGTAACTTTACTATAATATACAGCCAAGCTGCCGTGATACACTGTCATGGCGGCCGACACGCGACGCATCCCACGCTTTACATTTTTTTGCCTAAAAAATATGTTTCTTAAAGATTAATCGGTGCGTGTTTCATGTTTACATAATTCACTGAAGATCGCCAATTCATTTCAATAAACTGATTTGAATTTGGAATTCGCGTCTGTGACTTATTGTTGACAGGTTTATTGGCGCAAAATTGCCTTAATGGTTTTCCAGTTAAATGTTCCGATAAAGACGGCCAAAATATTGGCTAGCCGATTTAATTCATAATAAATAGTTGCTGGAAAGCATGACCGATTCGCATGCTAGTGAAAATGTAGACATTTAGATGCTTATCTTAGAGTTAAGAAAAGAAAAAGTTGCATTTTATTTGTTATTGCTTTGCGCACGAATCCTGGGTAACATTACTGTCACTCACCTGTCATTTTGAATCAATATTTACATTAGCGTGATCTTTATTTTACAAGTAGGTATATGATATGAAATTTGTTATATTTTCTGCTAGGCAAATATTGGTAAATTCAGAAATTTGCCAAATCTATGGGGAATATATTGTAACTTTAGGGATGAGGGGATTTAATAAAGTCAGCTACTTATGCACTTTTGTCTTTTACTACAGCAAAATATACTCGTATAAGGTTCCTAAACATATCCTTTTTCAATTATTGAGGAAGGATATAATACAAATCTTCAACCTTTATTATATTGTATGCAGCATTTACACAAAGTTTGAGAGAGAGCTTTACAATCATAAAGCTACTGAGGTCCACGCAATACAAAATACCGATAGAAGGTACGTCATGTTTTGCCTTCGGTATTGATGGAGAAATAATAAAATCCATTTCACAAAATTATCCCAGCCAGCTATCTTATCTTCCACAGACATAAAACAATTCAACTACAACCTATAAATTAGACCTCTCATCAAACAGAATACATTAGCAATTTGTTATGCGACTAGTTCGGACGTGTGTCACGCAACAATCAGTCGCACAGCCAGGCACAAATGCACCGTACATTTTGTATGACCAACTCGCTTTTGATGTAACTACACCGATAAATATGTATTTTGCTGCTTCCGATACATAAAAAACTATGTTTTGTTGCTAGTATAACCTAAATTGCTCAAGTAACGACGCGCTCTCGATTTACGAGTCTGTCGTGCGCTGTATAATGTATAAAGGTGGTTTTTTGATGGTTTTTTTCGTGTCATAATACAGTGTGCAGTCGTTTGAGTTATTCTACAATTATTTTACTGCATTTTTAATGGTTACAGTGTATATTTTATCATCTTGAGTTAGTTTACAAAGCTTAGACGCAGGTTGACTTACATTGTTTTAAAGCCGTCGTCGGCTAAGAGTAGAAGAAACTTACAAAATAATATTTTCCACAAGAGTATCTTACTAATATTATAAATGTGAAAGTTTGGATGGATGTATGTTTGTTACTCAATCACGCCATGAACGGATCTGGATGAAATTTGGCACAGAGTTAGAATATAGTATGGAATAGTACATAGGCTACTTTTCATCCGGATATAATGTTCCCTTGGGATAAAAAAACACTTTTCACGCGGATGAAGCCGCTGGCAGAAGTTATTTATTAGATTAATATACGGTTTAATGAGTTTTAAACTTTTACGAGATACTTGCATTGTTTAGGCCTTTATGTTTTCGCACTATAAGGACTCATCTTTCTGCCCTTATTCCGTCCCTTGAGATCGACGTACCACGTTTTCTTCTTCTGTTCCATCTTGTTAACCGTCACACTATCACTGACTCCATTTTCTATCATTTCATTCCTCACACTATCCAACCATCTTATCTTGGGACTCTCTATTCTTCTCCAGCCATCTATACTTGTTTACAATTTAATGAACGTTACGAACCACCTAATCTAGATTCTATCTAGAATCTTATTTAGAATTTGTGAACTTGTAAAGTGAAAGCTAGGCACAATTTACTTTCTATCTTCTATAAAAAACGTTACTTGGCTTAAAAAATTAACAACATTGATATAATAAATTTAATGATCTTTAAAAAACTACCCAGAAGTGATTAAAGACTTTTTGCCACGATCACAAAAACACTACCTGTTCGGTAGCTTATCTATGAATCTGCTCTCAACAAAACACTAAGTAGCCGTGAACGAATTAGATTCAATAAAAATAAGTCTAGGTTCAAACATTTAATATAACTTACCTACCTCACGTATCAGGAGATTGCTCCTTATGTTTTAAGTTCATTATCCGAATACGGCGAAACCAAAAGGAAGGGATATGATTTTAGCAGTCTATGTATGTTTGTCTTTACGTTTGTTCCTCCGTAGCGCCTAAACTATTCATCCGATTTTAATGAATAAGGTGTCAATCGACTTGTTATTATGGCCCGGGTAAAATAGAATTAAAAAAAAAAAAAAATGTCAGTAGTCGGGTTATAGTTTTCTTTTTTTGCTTATTTTAAAACCATAGATTCTAATAATCCTTAGATCAATAAAAGGCTTGATGCACGATTAGGTAAGTATCGATTGCCAAATTAAATATTTGTCGACTTTTAAATTGTTAATTTCTTTTTGTCACCTTAAATAAACTCTAGACTTATATTTTTATTTTTTTTCAATCCAAAATTCATTTTCTTTTTTCATTATTCATTTTGTTTGCATAAAATCTGGACGTTTGGTTCTTTAAGTAATGTAATAATCTATCAGCGATAATGATTTTTATTAAAAAATCAAAAATTATATGAGATTGATAATCACTATCGAAATGCAACCCTTTGTATTACGATATATCACCCTTTTTTATCGGTTATAGAATACTATTTTGTCCAAACTAGGCCCTCTTATAGCTTTCTATATAAACCTACGCATCACAAGCTTCTTATGGGTATCCTACATATTCTAAAGCGTCCATAATTCGTTTGTTTAAACCTTTAAAAATAAAAGCCCATTCCAGAACATAATGTTTCAATCCTACGGTCTCTCAATTAAACCATAATCTTCGAAAAAAGAGCTCTTAACTTAAATCGTCAGTGGAAGGAACAAGCTGAGCGCAGGCGCATCCCAACCACTTAATGAGGATCGCTCGACTTCCGTAAAATGGCGTAAATATTATAATGCTCCCATCTTAGTTGACTCTGAAATACTGAATTTACTAAAGGTTAGATTATTTTAACTTAAGGGATGAAGTGGTTTAAAAAAAGAACTGCATGTAGTTTACAAATTAATATTATTTGCTTTTTTAAGTTACGTACTGTATCCTACACAGATAATTGTCTAAGGTCTCCAAACTTTTCCTTTTCCATAAACCATTTGCCATCCTTTCCTTCACTATTTATAAAAAAAAAGAACAATCTATTAAGTAACGTCAGTGGGAGGATACAGGCAGCAGGCTGGTGCGCAGGCGCATCTTAACAACTTAATGAGGATCACTCGACTTCCGTAAAATGGCCGTTTTTTTGTTCTTAACCACAACGTCTTATTATACTCTGAGTTCTGACCTTGTCTACGTTATATCAACGAAAACTTATTTTTTTTGGCAGATTTGCAGTAGTAACAAATCTTAATGGTATAAGGTGTTAATTTCACTGGAAAAACCTACACTGGCATTAAGATAAAAAGAAAGCGTTAAATCAACACTTTTCTGCCTGACTATACATCGACGTTTTTACGTCTATCAAAACAGAAAAATGCAGGTATTATTCTTCGGATTGAGTCTAATCGGGTCGAGTGGGCACGGAGCCAAATAAACTCATAATGAGATAACTTATAATGGAAGCCTATGTTTAAATAGACAAACGTATAATGTATTCATCATCATAATTCTGCTATTGACTTTGCCTGCAGGAAAAGTGTTTTCTTATCCCAAAGGAACATTACACCGGGATGAAAAGCACGGAATTCCGGAATTCCTGAATGAATGACCTAATCCTATGTGCTATTCCAGAGTATAATCTATCTCTGTGCCAAATTTCATCCAGATCCGTTTAGCCGTACTGGCGTGATTGAGTAACAAACATACATCCACACTACCATCGAAACTTTCACATCTTACTAATATTATAAATGCGAAAGTTGCGCAGAAATCTTGTTTATAATATTAGTAAAATAATGAATGCATTATTATGATCGTCAATAGACACCCTCTTATCCGTATCCCAATTTGTTTAGAATCGGCGCACAAACTGTTTTTGTCTTCCAGACCTCTCTAATTAGCTTTGGTCTCAGTTTTCACCAGTGCCTCTTTCTAGCCATTATAAAATATAATTCGTTTACAATGCAGACTAATAGTCAGTCCAAATTTTGCTCATAATAAATTTTACTTTAACCTCAGGGCTGTTAAAAATATCAAGGAGTTCATAGACCGGTGAGTATAAAAAATATGACCATCCTTCATAGCTTATCCGTCTACAAAAGTTTTTAAAACACATTTCTTTATTTATTTTGATCCCGATTACAAAAACCATCTCGAAAATCGTCAATATAACAATAATCATCTAAAAATAGCAAACACCACGTTTTATTCAATCTCCGAGTCAGTTATCAGAACGCTGACAAAAGAAACGGCGACAAAGAAAAGAATTTGATAAGCAAATAACCATCAATTCTGATACAATATAACATCTATATTGAATTCGCTAAATCCAATCAATATTCTGGGGAGGGTTGGGTCCCACTGCAAGCGGGTAGCGGGATGGATGCCTTCTGTGAAAAAAAAACAGATGGAGAAATGAAGCAATAACACAGCCGTGTTTACATTTCTTTAAATTTCTTGAGTTTATTTAAAAAAATAATACGCGTATACGTTTGACTAGGTTTACCTAGTCATACCGTATACGCGTATTAATAGAAAAAATAAAGAAAAAAGATTAGAAAAATCTTTCAGTATTCATGTGTATGTTTGCTAAAAAATCTAACACGTTAATAGAGACCTAAAAAACCAAACACATTTGTTAGATAGGTACTCAAAAATTTTTCAGGGCGTGGACAAAGCTACTGTATTAAATATTCAGCAGAAGGGATCAGAACATGAGCCACACATTGGAGTGCCTCAAGTGCCCATTGGATACACCTGTACTCTGGAGAACTTCATTACTGCATCTAACGTGACCACTGACCACCTACCGGGTCCAAACTATCTTAGAAATTAACCATCGATTAGGAAAGAATAAGAAGGAGTCTGTTAAATCTAAAAAGCCGTCAAACCCTAATCCAGCAAGGATTTAAAGCGATGATGCTGTTGAGTTTTAAGAGCTTCAACAAACTCTACATACAACCCGCCCGCTAATCGCTGCCACTACAACCACCGCCTGGGGGCACAAGACGCGTAGCTCCCTGGGGACGTCACTCCTCAGAGCTCAGCCCCTGTTATTGTTTCAATCTCTCGCAACTCCAAGTGAAATGAAAAAGTTGGCGCAACCATCAAACGGTGAATATTTATACTTAGACAAGCACGCGTTTTCGACAAGTTTTGATCGAAAGCTTCAGGAGTTGAAAAGTTGGTAAAGATGTGAGTTTTCTTTTGATTTTGCGTGTTTCAACTGTTACTCTGGATTATAAAGAATATTTGTCCGTTGAATTTGTGAGTAGGTATTATAACTTTAGTTTTAATTTCGCAGTTTTTTTGTATAGTCTGCTAAATATTTTAAACACTGCCAATCCAGGTATCATCATTTATGCCGAAAGGCCACCAATGGTCCCAGGCCTCCAATTAGGTTCGCCACATCGATCGGTCTCGTAGCTACTTCTTATTTAGCAAGTTCATTAATATAAAAACTGCTTTTCTTTTTCATCATAGTAAAAATTTTCAGTTGCGATTAATTCTTCCAACACCAATAGGCTTGTTGATCGCAAAAATAGTTATATTAGACTATAGTAGATACTTGGACCTATTGGTGTACTTGGTAGATCAAAACTAATCACCATAAACACATTCACACTTCAAGAACACATTCCCGTAATTTAATATCACTTTACTTAAAAACCTTGACATAATTGCAGTCCCAGCGACTCGTACATTAAACTAAACGTTCCTATATTACTTATGTGCTAATATCAAAAATATTATCGTCATCCTACCTAATGCTACCGCTAATATGATCATTATTTTCGACCTTGTGTTGTACCTACTGTAAAAACTTTTATGTATGTGTTTGTACCTTTGTAGGAGTATGTTTCATGTTAATTTTGTATTGAGTATTATTTTCAAGTGGAGGTCACCATGTCTTCGAACTTTTGGTTCACACTGCCCCATTGCCAGAATCCCTCAACCCCCTTAGGTGGAACATAGCCCACTCTCTTTTACAAAGAATACGCCTGTGTCCCAGCAGTCGGGACTTTATTGGCTGATTTTATGCCTATGCCATTGCTTTCAGGAAGGAAAGGAGATCTATAACCAGCATTAAGTGAATCCACGCTGATATGATAGTGATAATTGCGTTCAAGGTATTCATGAGGTCGCACTACTGCTGATTTGTTCACTGAGGCGGGAATAGTAGGCTTAAAGCCAACAGACCAAGCGATGCGCCTCCATCATGCGCAGGGCTCGCACCAGTCCCAACTGCATCCAGAAAATTATAACGAATAGATGGGACAGCCCCATATTGGTACATTAGATTTGCCTACATGTCACTGTGGCAAATAATAAATGGTTAATAAAATCATGTTGTTTTATTTTAGATTGATATAAGACTAATACTAGTTTATAAGTAGTGCGTATATATATACAATGTCTAAAACAATAGTGTACATCAGATAATCGCCTTAGTTAGGCGATTATCTGATGTTAATTATGTAATTAGAAAGTTAAATAATAGGAGATTTAGGGATATTGTACATATAAATAGGCTAAAACCGTTTAATGTTAGAGTAGGCTAGTTAAAGGTAATGTAGATACTGGTAGGCAAGTTTATGAAACGTCAATGTCTAAGTAGGTATGTTAAAAAATATATATATGATAGGCAGTTTTCAGATTTGACATGTCATAGTTAGTAGGGATGGGCAAGCAGAAAATATATTTATCGATGATTTTTGCTGCAATTAGTATCGATGTGATTAAAACAAATTATTTTCCAATTCCATGAGCTGATGTAAGCTGCCGGGGGAAGAAAAGGCTGGCAATGCTGACTACGCATCGAAGCAATATTTGTTTTTTTTATTCAGCTAGGCTGAGCTTAATCCAGTGCATTGATGATATAAGCATTTCAAGAGTGGGAGAGGTATTGGTCATAACTGAAACCGACTTTGCATACGGGGCATAGCCTTCGCAAAGGATGTTGATTTGGCATCATTGGTCCAGTTGATGACTGTTTATGGCATTGGTCCAGTTAATAACTTATTGATAATATTAAATACGATAAGTGTGATAAGCTCTGGATAAAGTTCAATGATAGGTTTAGACGATTCGATGCGATCCAGCCTTTCCTTCTCTGGCCTGATAAATGCTTGAGGATGAAATATTGTATCACGTTTGAATTTCACATAATTAAACCCCATCCGGGTGGATGTGAGTTATCACATCATTTCTGTTAGGTATAAGAGGCCGCCTTGTTACTTTTTCGGAGGTTTTGTGCAAGGAGGTTCAAGCATGACGGCGTTGACTTGTTAATGCATGTGCACTTATTAGCTGAAGTTAGAGTAAATATCGGAGAATCCGGTAATTCGTTTGCCATGACTTGAGCCTTCCCCTTGTAAGGGAAGGACCTTAGATTAATTCCTCCGTTAGGTAAAGGTGTTAGGTAAGAGTGATTTTCCTTCCAAAGTTGAGAATAGCTGCGCTTCACATGATTCTGCGCATCTATTCGTAGGGGCGTAGCTCATGTAGAGGCTTTCCACATAGGACAAGCAACCTGTTCGGCCGCTGACACCTAATACTGGCGACTTATAAGTTTGGAAGGAAATCGAATACAGAATATTTGAAATATATCGAACGCGTGTAGTTTTTGTTTAGCTGGGACTTCTGTAAAAACCGCCCGAGGGCAGGCACGTTGTTGATTCAATATAAGTTAAAAGTAATTTCTGCTTATTATTAGTTTCCCTGAGTTACCCCTTCACAGTACCGACGTAGTGTACTGAAAAGAAAGTCTGTAAAGTTGGTACCGATCTGTACTGCTTGCGGTAATCGGAATTCGTGTTGCGTCACTCGTTACTATTACGATAATTATAACTATGTATACAGGTAATTACCTCACCTGGAGGTAATTCCCCCTGAGGTTTCGGGCACGGTAATGTTGTCTATACAGTATTGTGACTAGACCATTGAAATAATAACCTACAGTCGTGCGGTACGTAAACACGCTTACTGGTTACAAAACCATCACATCGTTGCTTGGTCACTGCGTCGCGTTCGCAACTGTTACTGTTACTGCGGCGTGTAGGTATGACTCGCATTTCGACGGTTTGTATGAAGATAGAAATATCATTACCGTGTTTCAGATATACAGCTGTACACGTAATTTGATAGCTAAAAATACCTACTGACACTTCGTGGATAGTACAATTTGATAGATTATAGTACCTACCTACACAGATAAACTGTGTATACATATTCGCGAGCTGGCTGACCAAAACCAGATGTTTCCTCCAACTGCTCAACATGATTTTCTTCTTGTTTACGTATTTTTAGTTCGCTTTTTAAGCAGTCGGGTATTTTGATTTTTTTAAATTAACTTTTTTTATTCATAACTTTTTAGTTTTTTTTTTAATTAGGTACATTTAAACATATAAGTACTATATATTTTTGGAATCACCTCATAAAACCATTTATTATGATTCATAAAAAAATAATTTGATTCCACACAATATGGCGCCCAAAATCCGCCATTTTTTTATTTTCCAATTATAATGTAGCCAGTGACATTCGCAGGATTGAGAGGAATCTATTGATGTAAGAATCATCAAAATCGGACAACGCGTTTGGTCTCTAGAATGCCACATAGGAACAAACATACATCCATAGACTAATAAACACATTACCCTCCTTTGGCAGTCGGGTAAAAAGGGTGTAGTAGAAAAACACTAAAAAGAATTACGGGTTAAGCTCGCCTTTGTACCTATGCCCTTATATACATAAGTTGACATTTTGTATTTATATACGGTTGTTTTGTGTACAATAAAAATATGAACATGAATTCAGACAACATCTTGAAACAGTAAACAAATGTCACTCTCAGTAAAATAAACTCATTCGCCTCGACATTTTAAACAAACGGCAATCAACTCGAACTTCCATCTATTGCACACCACAAATCTCTTACAACTTTAAAAAGGAAAGGAAATGATTCACCTACCACCATTCTTATAGCTTTACAGAGCACGGAATATCGCGACGGCAACGATTACAGAGGCCATCCTATGTTCTACTGTCCTATACTATCCTATATGCCCGATTCCTAAATTTGTATTTAATTTAAAAATAATATAGCTCGTTTGGCAGAATAATACATAGGCTACAAAGTATAAATATAGAAAAAGCTAGTTGCTGATGAACCCGCTCTTGATCTCGACCTATCCTGGTGGTAAGCGATGGATGATATCTACGAAGGAGCGAGTAAGCCCAGTAGACCACTCGTGCTCTAAAGACCAATGGATCAAGCAAAAACGAAGGTCCAACAATGTTGGCACAATGTCCAATGGTCCAACAATGAGTGTTCTACACTTTGACTCTGCGTAGATACGCAATGTCAAAGTGTAGAACACTACTAATATTATAAAGCTAAAGAGTTTGTTTGTTTGTTTGTTTGAACGCGCTAATCTCAGGTACTTCTGGTTGGAGTTGAAAAAATATTTTTGTGTTGGATAGTCCATTTATCGAGGAAGGTTTAAGGCTATATAACATAACGCTACAACCAATAGTAGCGAAGCATAAATGAAAAAGGTTGCAAAACGGGCAAAATTATTCCTTTTTGAGAGATTCCGTTGCGTGCGCTGCGTAAGCGGTTAAAGTTACGCAACATTCATGTATGTCGGGTAGGTAGGTAGCCAGTTGACGGGAGCGAAGCCGCGTGGAACAGCTAGTAGTAAATAAAGTATGAGAAAAACTAATTTCCACATAAACCAAACATGTCAATGTGTGTATAGAGGTATGCGAAATAGGCTGTAAAGTCCCACAACCTCCATTGAAAAGGGAGGATCCTATGACCTGACGGATGTTGGGTCTGGTGGGCAACTGCCCGATATTATGGTTGTTGCATAGCTTTTTTAAATGTTCAAACCGCGCAGATAACTTTGATTTTCCCGATGTAGGATTCATGTGACGTCAGGATTTTTATCTGTGCCAATAAATGATTATCATTAGGATTATTTTAAGTTCATACGTGGTGGTTTAAATGCTACAAATGTCCACTGACCACTAACAATGCCGTCTCTAGCCGTGCTCTGTACAATTACATCTCCAACATGTTGGCGAACATATCCGCCGTGTCGGCTCGTTTCCTCGCCGCCGGAAGTCGAGTCCCGTCACCGGAAATCCATGAGATTGGACAAAAATTGGCAGCGCTCGCGCCTCTATGATCGAATAACGCGCTGTGATTGGTGCACGATGATGTGTTAACGATATTCTGGAGTTTTCTGCTTATTTCCTTTGGCAGATAGTGCGTGGTGGAGCTGGGGGAAATGGATGGGTGACGTTGTTATTTTTATATGGATGACTGAGTGTTTGAAAGATGATGTTACAGCCAACTGATGGCTCTGAAACAGCTTAAAAGCAACAAGGAACCAGGTGATGACGGAATCACGGCTGAATTCCTGAAGGCGGGTGTGAAACCGATCCTTAAGGCCCTTCAGAAGCTGTTTGATGCCGTCATACTCGAGGGCAAAACGCCACAGGCATGGTGCAGGGGTGTGTGTGTATATCTATAATGTTTAGTACCTACTTATGAGAGACAAGTGGCTCAGTGCCCAGAAACTCTAGACCAGTGTCATTCGCTGTCAGCGAACGCGATCGTCGAAATGCTAAAATATAAAGGTTTCATTACCTGACATTTCGATAGTGTTTGACATTCCCACACATCTTTGTCATTTTTCCAATCGCTATCGCCAACCGCTATGGTAGAATGTCTCTAATTATCAGGATAATAATTTGCATCAACTTATTCTATCTATTTTAACAAAAAATATTATAAATGTTTCAGTATTCAATAAACGATAAAGGAATAGAGGAAAAAGTTCTAACTCGACTACAAACCTGCCGCCGCACATTTTATTCAAAACACATTTCTTCAAGCAAAACAATATTTTATAACTAATCTTCTTGCCATATAGAAAACAACACAATACACTATTATATTGAACATAGAAAAATCATTAAAAAAAATTCGCCATTAAATACAAACCTGAACTCCAAATATGTACACTTTCTTCTCGAAAAAACCCATAAGATGTTAAAAACCAACAGAATCCGTTTAAAAACCATAGGAAACATTGTCACATTAATGGTAGCGGTTTTTGCCAACCCCATAATGATGTTTTATGGGAGAATTATACGGTAGAAGGTCTCAAATAGCTCCAGAATATAAATACAGGATAGTTCCATTCAATTTAATATACTTTTTTGATGTAATTTGTAGGGAAAAGGATATATTTATGAAGTGTACAGTAATTTAAGTTGAATCATAAGTGTCAGGTTAAGAAACTGTTTGTCGCTAGTTTGTATGGTTTATTGCTCTATCTACACTATATTCATTGCCACATTAGCAATATTGGAAAATGATGTGAGCAGTATCTGGGGCGGTTTAACCTTAGGTGGATAAATGGAGTGTCAAGGTACTTCGTTAATGTAATACGCAGTATTTTTTAAATACAAATTCAATGTAAGACTGAATTTAACTGTGTTGCATCTTCGTCGGTTTATCAATAGACACTCTCCTTTCAAAAATAAAACTAAAAGCAATATCTATAAATTTGTAGGTCGTTTTTGTGGCAAATAAACACTTTTTCTTTCTTTCGTTCTTCTCCTAAAAATACTGCTTTGTTTAATTGATTAATTCAATGTATCATAATTTAATAGATACTTATTGTTTCCCCGATGTCTCCGTCTCGATTGTGGACCGATTTTTAAAATCATTTTTTGTTTAAAAGAGTATGTTCCGAAATTGGTTCCATTTTAATTTGGTGAAGATCTGATGAAGAACTTCGAAGATATACAACAAAACTCTTCAATAAATAACGGCAAATCTCTCGGGTTTGCTGCAATCGCATGTCTACTTTTTGTTTATACCATTTCATAACATAACATCACGCCAGTACGCTCTTAAGGGGTACGCAAATCTCTTATTTCACCGGTTACGTTCATGTTTCATGATATTCGGGTAATATATTTTGGCGTTATAGGTACCTTACAAAAAACTTGCCTATTAGGCAGGTACAACTAAAAAGTGAGAAATAATAAAACTTTTTACAAAAAAGTACTACCGACTTCCAAATAAAAAAACTACAAAGTGAAAAATAATATTATTTTTGAAAGTCGGTGTACATAACGCAATAAATTGGTACCTATGAAAGACACCGACTTCTAAAAATGAAGTTATTTTTCACTTTGTAGTTTTTTTTATTAGGAAGACGGTAGTATTTTTTTGAAAAAAGTTTTTTTTTAATTATTAGATATACCTTCTCCTTGCCTATCCGCTTCTATTCCCCAATACCATGCACCCACTTGGAGCCAGAATATCAATATTCAACCTCCTTTTGGACAGTTTTGTTTGCAAAATATTCTTTGATTTACATATGCTATTTCAGTTATTAAGAAATTCCATCCATCATTTTTTCTGTGTAAAAATATTTTTAAACAGCCAAATCCTTTTGGAGGAGTACCCAAAAGTAGCGAAGAAATATCGTATTATTAATATTTTTTTAAAATCAAAACTATTAGTTACACGAAAAAAACATTATTCACAAATAATGTACATGAATCATTAATATTTTTTTCCAAACCTTTTAACTTAGCCGTTACTAAGGAGTATGCTTTAGAAATTAACCGTTTTACGGCACTAAAGCGGTGGAAGGCCCTTAACAGCTATGATAGTTAAGATAACATCTAACTAATATAAGATCTGCCAAGTTTCAAAAGGTATTCTTTCTACAGTGTATTCAACTAATTTAAAGTTAACACAAACAATAAATTATTTGACACAGCAACAGATAAATGCTGCAACTTCATCCATTTGTCATAATTTTATTATATAGTAAGCATTTTATTAGTAGGTAATGTCCAAAGACGTGTACAGGCGTTACTTCTAAAAGTAACGCGATAGAAATTCTTCATTACAAACGCCAATTTAGCCCTTATCGTTTTACAGAATCATGTTGGATTGTAATAATCTTTTAAATAAGTAAACCTACTTCTTGCGTGTTTACCTGTATTTTTTGCGTAAATCCTCCGCTTTTTAACAATATATCTTAGTGTAATTTCATTGAAACTATTTGGTAACTACATTTTTCTTGAGGCAGCGCGCCAGTGTGCCGTGACCTCTTCCACAGAAAACGTGTATTTTTCAGAATATGAAGTAGCCTTTGATATTAAAATATATTGTTGTTTTCTATCAGTAAAACAATCGTAATCAGCCCCCATACCATGACATGTCAAAACTATCATGGTTCGACTGTGAAAAAGGGTCAGATGTATACAAGATAGATACGTCTGTCCCTTACGCACACTCACCCCTCTGATCAGAACTGTCAGAGAATTACCTTTTACAAAGATATTCAACACATCATTGCAGCCGAAACACTTCCGATGCTGGACATAGGACTCCCCCCAGCATCGATCGACACTATGCTTTAAAATAAAAAAAACTTTCAAAATATTTACCTCTTAGTTTAGATAGTTAGGCAGGACAGGTAGGTTTAGTAATACGAAAGACATTGTATTTCGAAATAAACATCCTTAAGAAGAACCGAAATGATGCTTCACCATTGTCTTCAATTAAAAAGCGACATAAATACAAATCAAATTCATACTCAGTGATTACCAACAAATTGTCGTTGTGCCCCTCATCAGCAAACAGTCCTCGCGTCTGAACCCACACTTACCAATCATCTTGACACTCGGCTATAGTGTATTTTTTTCAATGAACGAATATTCGTTATCAGAAGAACTTAACAAAAATATATTCATCAGTATTTAAGCTGAAAAACTTCCACTGCTGCACAGAGATCTCCCCCAAGAATAGCATCATCGACCGGTCCTATCCTTGCACAATTTTATCATTTTATTATAAAAATTAGTTTAGTTTGGTCTCGATTTGACTACGAAAGACAGTGTTGTCCAGCAAGAAACATCCACAACAAGATAAATGCTACTTACTTTTACTTTGTCTTCAATTATAAGGCGACATAAATGCAAATCAAATTCATACTCACGGATTACCAACAAATTGTCGTCGTGTCCCTCATCAGAAAACAGACCTCGCGTCTGAGCCCGCACTTACCAATCATCTTTTTGTTACAACGTCAATAAAGGAATATAATTGCATTAACAAAGACGGCCCATCAGTTCGTTGAATTTATTGGCCCAATAAAATTTGAACCTCTCGATATATCAGCATTGTTTTTGTTTAAGACGATTTAGTGGGTGTAGGGGGCTTATTATGGGGTTATAATATATGTAGAGTAGGTGAATGCAGAAGGTGTAGAAAATTAAGTATGTTTGTATGTGTTAATTAAGTGTGTGTGTTTGTTATTTATTAAGTTTATTATTTTTTTATGATAATTGCTATGAGAATGTGGGCGGGCTGTAAATCAGCGTTGTTAGCGTAGTAGCCATGCTGCTCACTGCTCAACATCTACTGAACCCGCTCCTTTTGCTATTCTGTTTTAGTTGGCAATAAGTGTTTTCTTTTTTTTCTTAAAAATAGTGTCTCTGATCGAAACTGTAGGTTACAGACAACATGTAACTTTTTATATACTAAGTATACTTACGCGGCTTAAAAAAAATATCGTAGTGACCACTAAAGGCCTTTCAATGACCAGAGGCTATTACATATATTTCTTGTGTTTGCACGTAAATTTAGCTTACAGACAGCATGTAACTCTACATTGCTAGGATCTCTTCGTCTCTTCATCGTTTCGCTGCAGAACAATAAGCCTAGGTTGATTTTACTTGCAGAGTCACGCTGACCGCCGCTGACCGTCGGCGCTGACTGCCGCCGCAAGCTCATCATTGGTCGAGTATGACAGCCGTCGGGTGTTGAGCCGGGCGACTCGACCAATGAACGAGCTCACGGCGTGGCGGACGTCAGCGCCGACGGTCAGCGTGACTCTAAAATCAGCCAAGTGCCTCACATCCAGCTGGATTCATCATGGTCATAGATCCCTTCGTCTGCTACGACCACAAACCTGCAATGTTCTATGGTCACCCAAGGCCTTGCAACGGCCAAGCCTGGGTCATTGCGAGCATTTTTTTGGAACGGACTTAAATAAAAAACTTTATTACAAAAATTACAACCGACTTCAAAACAAAAACACTAAAAAGTGAAAAATAACTTCAATTTCGGAAGTCGATGTTCCTGTTTTCGTTTCTTTGTTTTTTGGCACCGACTTCCGAAATTGAAGTAATTTTTCACTTTTTAGTGTTTTTGTTTTGAAGTCGGTTGTAATTTTTGTAATAAAGTTTTTTATTTTTCACTTTTTAGTTGTGGTACATAATGAAACAGTTCTATAGGCTAGGTATCTACGCGTACCCAATAACATGAAACTTAAACAAAACCAGTGCTATGAGAGTATACCAGGGTGAATTGTTCACAACTGTACCTCTTTAGAGCGTACCAGTGTGACGTTATGTTATGAAATGGTGTAAACTATAAACATACATGCGATTGCATCAATCCCGAGTGATTTGCCGTCAATTATTGAAGAGTTCTGATGTATTTCTCCGAAGTTGTTCATCAGATCTTGATGAAAATTAAATGGCAAATTGACATTGACATTTGAAATTGGCACTACAAGCACCAGCTTTCAAATAAAAAAAGAATCATCAAAATCGGTTCACCCAATAAAAAGTTCTGTGGTAACAAATATAAAAAAAATACAGTCGAATTGATAAGCTCCTCCTTTTTGCGAAGTCGGTTATAAACTGCTTTCTATCATAAAAGGGTAAGAAGTAGGTCTTCTGTTCCACCTGTGTAGTGTCATTACGTCGGTGTCACATCAACAGTAACATTGTATGTCTTTTGAAAGATGTACCGGTAAAATGACAAAGTAATGGCGAGTTAATATTTCATGTAAAACCATAGATTATAGAACTGCTATGGCGGGTTATGAATGCTGATCCCAATCGGCATCGATGTTAGCATGCCCCCCGTGAGCTGTCTGGCTAATGTACCTAACGGCTGAAATGATTCTGATCGCATCCTTATTGCTAAATTGTAAAAAACTACACAATATTCATTATGAAAAAAACGTTACATAATTATAGGAGTATGTTTTTGTTTGTGTCATATCAAAGAATCAAAAAAGGTTCTCCTGTTTGCAACTGCCGGCCATACCTAGACATCCTGAGAAACCATTTTTAGCTCCATAATACCTACCATATCGCAATAGTTACCTCATGCTAAAAAATCAACGAGCTTTTCTTATTCAAAAAACACTTTTCCATGAAAAAATAACATCTGACACTAGTTTTTGCGAAGCTAAAAAGAGGCCAGCTTAATTGAGTCAACTAGGTACCACGTCAACAAAACACACAGTAAGTCCCAATAATCAAATGGACAGTTAAGTTACAAAAGCAAAAAGCTCAGAACTATTCGCCAGGCTATCAGCACACTATCAGACTCAAATATCCGCTATATAATGAGAATGGTGAATTAATACATTATGATCGACATCGAGTTGTCGCCCGTCGCAATATCCTGCCTCCGGGACTAGGCCACTAGGGAAACATCCACCCATCTGAAAACCAACCTTATATTAACCCCACTAAAGTTGATATCAGAATAACAGATCATATCAATTAAGTTGTACCAAAAAGGTTCGGTGAGCGTATAGGAAGCATGATTAGATACTTTTGAAATTAATAAGGCTATTTTTTTTTGTTGATATTGTTGTGTAAGTTGTAAAAACAGTAATTTATATACTAATTGAAATGGCATGAGATGATGGGAAGGCAAGGTGTAGAATGATAGGTCGAAATTAGAATCTTCTAGAAACAAGAAGCCATTCTTATAGAGGAGCTTTCATTACTTTTTGACAAGGTGATCTACGACATATTTAAGAACGTGTTTTTGCCCTATTTAAAGTTGGTAAATGAGGATACAAGAAAGCCTAGACAACGTCGGGGACGGATCTGCCAAATACCAGCTTGATGCACTTGAGTCGATTGACAGACGGGCCAAGAGGCTTATTGCAACGCTGCAATGGTTGCGTCAAAGCTGCAGAGCTAGCCTCGAACATGAAATACGTCGGTACATGGTGGACATCCCACCCATATGCACAAAGCGTTTTTCGGAAACTTTCATTATGCTTACAGCTAAGGAGTGGAATTCCCTGCCGGTGTCTTTGTTTCTTGATAGTTACAACCTTGGGGTCTTTAAGTCAAGAGTGAATAGGTTATTTCTAGGCAAGCAGGCTTTACCGTCGACCATATCATCGCTTACCATCAAGCGATAAGTATAGTGGTCAAACGACCTATACCGACGATCATGATTGTCAAAAAGTTCAAAATATGTTGCATTGACAAGCATTAGGAAAATGTCATATCGTCGACAGTCATTATCGCTATTAAAATGTCAAATTGCTGCTTTCTCTAGAACCAATGATATATAATATCATTGTCTAGAACTGACTTACAGGGAAAACACAAAAGGTTTCTGAATAAGGTATTCAGTTAAGAACGCCAAAGTTTGACAGGGTTTCAGGATAAAGAAGAGTTTGACAAATCCTTAACTATCAAGTGCTTAATTCAGAAATCGGAGCTTTGTATAGAACTCAAGGACTTTACCCACTTACAGTAAAGAAAATGTCTAACGTAACAAACTAAAACTCTTTTCCTACGCCAACGAATCGATTTCTGCCACCCAACTCAAATTCAAAGAGATCTGAATTGTCATTAAAATGAAGCTCAAGACTATATCTTCAAGCCAGTCGACAGAGGGTGGACAGCAATCAAGTTTATTGAATTTGCAGCCAGCCCTGCAAATCATTTCACTATAATGCGATGCGAGGGGACTCTGAGTGGGACACAAATTGTATTTTTTTAAGGTCACTTATTTTATTTAAAGTGATGTGTATTCTTTTGTTTTTGATAGATTGTAGTTTTTTTGGATTTCATGCTATTCTATCGCATAAGAATAAATATTTTCTCATTTAATCAAATAACCAGATATTTAGTAGGGAGGTTTTCTTCTTAAAACGTTTTAATATACGTACGTTTAACGTTTTACTACTAAGGCATTTTTAGGATAGCATTTATATTATGTACCAATGTTCAAAGAGAGTGGACGTCTTTCAGCTAAAATGATGATACTTAAGGGCCTACATCCGCTTTAGTGCCGAAAAACGGTAACTTTCTAAAGCATACTCCTTAGTAACGGTAGTTGGTTAAAAGGTATGAAACAAATATAAATTTATTATTGTTTCATGTACAATATTTTTTAAACATGGTTTTTTCGTTCAAATAGTTTTGCTTTAAAAAAATAATTACCAACACGATATTTTCCGCAACTTTTGGATACTCCTCCAAAACGATTTGGATGTTTAAAAATATTTTTACACAGAACAATTGATGTCTGGAATTTCTTCATAACTGATATAGCATATGTAAATCAAATAATATTTTGCAAACAAAACTGTCCAAAAGGAGGTTCAATATTGATATTTTGGCATCGAGCGGGCGCACGGCCAGTACTGCGTTAACATTGGGGCGTATATATCGCCTTAATGATCATTTTATATGCACCAGTCTTTCGTCAGTATCGTAATAGTGGAACAGCCACTGATTGTTAAAAACTTTTATCGATTCTTATTTTACCTAACATCTCTATCATTATCATCTTCTACGCTCTAAGTAGCCATAACTATACAGTACAAAACTATTCCACCCAACACAATAGCAGCCCGCCTAACACCTAGTCACCCATCCACCAATATTGACCGTAACGTAACCCCTGCTAATATTCGCCACCACAAATATGCCGCAGAACAAGAAACCAATAAGCAGCACAAATCCCTCAGGACACGGCGTTGAGTGTCGACACTAAACGTCGGTGTCTGAGTGTCTGACACTCGGCCCGCTTGACAAATAACGGGTAATTGAAAATGGACCCCTGTCTGTGGTGCAAGGGAGGAACTGATTACTGTTGAGCGAAAAATATTTTATTGAGAAGTGTAGCAATATCTACATTATCAATAGTATAGATAATCTTGTGTATTTATTACGTTTCAATTTCCTGTGTTTAGCAAACGCATTCATGAGCAGTTCCAAATGCCAGAATTTTGTTTATGGATTCGCCAATTTGACCACTTGACATCAGGCTGATTGTACAGAATATACTCATTAGTTCCACTCATGAGCCAACAACTCTTATTGGTGATTTCTGGCTAATCTTGAAAGATCTTAAGAAGGATGAAATCTTCTTAAAAGTTTCTTCTTCGAGAGTCGTTGCTCACGAAAAGATAAATATATAGAACAATACAAACCAGGGTGGGTTTGTAAGTATATAAAGACCTCTTCCTTGGACCTTATCCTTAAACCTTGGTCCGTGGACCTCGATTCGGCCTACGTGATCAATGATTTTATAAGTTAGCATTTATTTTCTTTGTTCGGAGAATTCTTGCGTCTGCAACAGCCTTAGCGTCATCCTTTACTCCCGCTTCCTCCTGTTCCTTACCCCACACGTCATCAGCGAAGACCGCCAGGTTCACGAGTGTTGGCAGAAACAACAACATTACGACAGTAACCCCGCGACTTTAGCCTTTTACAACCGCGGCTAAATAGCCCCCTGTCGCGGCGATAAAGCACCGTCGCGGTCATACATCAGGCGTAAGAAAAAAAAAATGTTTTAATTGATATTAGTCCTCATAATTAGATTCTTATTAGCGACACTATCGGGTGGTGAATACAGCTTGTTTCTTGTCTAATATTTGTTATTATGGTTCGATTCCTGGCTAGGAAAATAGATTTATCAAAAATCTAATGATGCAGTTTTAGTTTTCATCAGAATGGGTTGGGGATTTGGCCATCTACGTCTACTTGAAAAATTCATTCTGTGTAGCCCCGTCGCGGCTACATGTAGCCCCGTCGCGGCTACATGTAGCCCTCCTTCGTTGTTGTTGTTCGGGGAACTTATGGCTGGCTAAACAATTGACGAGCGTTTGGGCATTTTAATGTAATACCCTTGTTAATGGGAGTATGGTTGGTCGAATTAAATCTACGACGATTTTACACTGTTACCTGTTAAATTAGGAGGTCAAGATTGAAATTAAATTCTCTGTTGTTTTAGATGTCATTTTCACTTTAAAGTACTTAACTCATGTCTTAAGACTTAAGACTAAATGACGGACTACAGGCAGAAACGCAGTTTTATGTAAGTCAAGTCGATATATTGCGAACACTACCATAGAGAAGATAAAGATTTTGGAAAGCAGTAAACATCAAACAGGGATTGATGATTGTATACGAGTGAATTTAGGAGCAAAAGCAAATAAGATGCCTTCTATTTCTTCTCCTTTCCTCTGGGTTTATGTCGTAGTAAGGTAAATTATCAGAACAAAGATAGCCCAGTGGTATTGCCCCCGACCTACAAGTTGTAGGTCGTGGGTTCGAACCCAGGCAGGCGCTTTAGTTTGTGTAAATTATTTCATCACCACTGCTCTCAATAACGGTGAAGGAAAACATCATGAGGAAACCGGCCTAGAACCAAAAATTCGAAAACATGTGACATCCACCAACGCGCACTGGGCCCGCGTGGTGGATTACGGATCATATAGAGAGGAGGCCTATGTCCCTGCAGTGGGAACATTAAAAGGCTGACGACGAAAAAATTGCATTCACACACACACACATACAACAGCCATAGTTAGATATTATAAAAGTACACGAAATCAAAAACTCTTTTCACATATTTAAATGACGCTCTATGAGTCGTCATCCAGTGCCTCATCATTGGGCTGACCAATCTGGCGCCCACAACAGCTACCAGACGCTATAGACTAGTGACTATTATCGAAACGGTGGCGATAGCGATCGCCAAAAAGGCAAAATTGTATGGGATAGACAAGAGATATCGAAAAATCACATGATCAATGCCTTACATTTTAATATTTCTATTATCGTTTTCGCTGACATCGAATGCCACTTGTCTAGAAAATCAGGCTATTGGAGCTATCACGCACTCGCCACATCAGGGGGGTGACCATAAAACACTTATGTGAAGAGGCTCATCGTGATGAGGCACTGGTCAAGTCAGGGCTCCAGAGCCTTGAAAATCGTCGCCGAGTTGCCAGCTTGTCAATTTATTATCGGTTACATTTCGGGGCGTGTGCGTTGGAATTGCACGATCCAATTCCACCCAGCCCGTTTCATCATCGGACTACCAGACGTACTACGATGCGCCATCGCTACATGGCGGATATTCCACCCATACGCACAAAACGTTTTGGAAACACTTTTATTATGCGTACAGCTAAGGAGTGGAATTCCCTGCCGGAGTCTGTGTTTCCCGACAGTTACAATCTAGGAGTCTTTAAGTCAAGAGTCAATAGGTTATTTCTATGCAAGCGTGAATCACCGTCGACCGCATCATCGCTTACCAACAGGTGAGATGATGGTCAAGCGCGAGCCTATTTTACATAAAAAAAATAAAAAAAATGTAGTGAGTGTAACAGATGTAACAACGTGTGTGACAGATGTATATGACTTGTATACATCTGTCCCTTACGCACACTCAAAATAACCTTACTCTAAGAGCTTATGGTCATCCCCCTAGGATGCTATAACACCCTAGGAAGTACGTAGATCAATTTATTTAAAGGTTTTAGTAGGAAGCCTTCATTTCCTTTATTTTCCCGTAGGTAAGTTTTATAGAGACCAATTAATAGAACCAAATCCTGCTATAAACAAGTTTATCAAAATTCGGTCAAGTTGCATAGCAAGACAACATACTGAGACTGGATTTACAAGCTCGCTTTACGCCGGTCCCCTAATAGGGTAATCTAAACTCCTGGTATTGTCCATATCGGAAACTGTCGGCTAGGTTCAAAGACACATAATTGCGATTGGCTTATATTTTAGGCGTTTATAATTATCTTTGTTAAGGTATGTAAGCAGAGAGATAACTAAACTTGTAACTGCTTTTCAAAGTAGGAAATTGGATATGTGCGAATTGAGATAGGTTCAGTTTTCTGCCAAAGGAGGCAGGCGACAAAGTTGGCTGGCAGAATGTGAGGTAGGCGTTAGTCCAGCAGTGGGACAACATAGGCAAAATAAAAATAAACGAGACTTTAACCTAGACTTATTTATTTAGACTTCATGCACAAAAAGTACAAAGACGGAATTAATGCCTCAGACATTCTCTACCAGTCAACCAAGGGTGGTGAAGTGACAACATGGCAGGTACATTGTTAAATATTTAAATAACTTGTTATTATCAAACTAAAATAAACGAACATATATATTGAATATACCTGCCTTCCTACTTATGTTAAAGATATGAAATTTCCAGAAAAGCGGAACTGCCAAAACGTTTGTGCTGTTTAGCGACTCTACCTCTAGTTGCGTCCGCGACATATCTTCATTTTTACATTACCTCAAAATAGTTATGTACATTTTTAGACAGGCATTGCAGGTACTAGCTTTTCCCCTGGCTTCGCTTCTCCTATCCCTCAGGAACCGTGCAATTTCGTGTTTAAAAAGTAGCCCATAACCATTAGCAACGGTGTAACTTTCATCAATGCAAGAATTCTCGTAATCGAATGAGGACTTCTAGAGATAATATAATCACCTCATTAAAACAAACACACCATTTTATAGACAAACTTCTTGGTCGTCCTGAAGTTGGCTACAATGTCTGCACAATAGTAAATCTCATACAAAAACAGCAGCAATCCGTGCCTTGCGCATAGAATAACCAACTTCAGGGCGGCTAAGAAATTTGGCGAGAACTATAATATTGGTTGCTACTTGCTTGTTCATATAACATTCCGTGCTGGTAACTAAAAAATTTCACGTTAGCCAAGAATAAGACCTGTTAACTTTTTTTTTCATCCACTAAGCTGCATCTTCGCCAATAACCACGCGTCATAAACACGCTATGTAGTTGGCAGCGTGACAGGTCAAAGCAATGTATTCGTGGCGTGACCACCGACACCGACAGACGTGTGGTCAGCGAAGACATATTTTATGTGTTACCGTTTTAATAATAAATTGAGGGTGATTTGTGTGACGATTACTCTGTTTGGTGTTTAAAAGGATTTAGAAAAGGAAAGGCTAGAGATGCTTGACAATGAAAGCAATGTAAATAAAAATAGTATTAATGTCAAAGTTACTTATTCGCCAGATACACGGTGTATAAGATGAGAATAAATTTGTTCAGCAATAATCATGGTATTATTATTATGCCATTGAAGTTTAACTTGAGATGAACGAAAAATAATATGGAACATTTTGGCGGAGCAAAGATATCCAAGTGCCTGAAATTTACACGATGGTATGACCTATTGCCTCTACTCTTGGCAGGACAAAAATTAAGACCATTGTGCATCTCACCTGCCCATCTCACTGGGTTGTACAGAAGTAACAGTTAAAGTATTTACTTTTTTTTTTTAAACTTTGCCCCACACTAGGAATTTCTTCCTGTATCGTGAGTGCGTTTACAAACATATAAACTCACATACACAACACCCAGAGCCGGAACAACTATCTGTAGGTCATACAAATATTTGTTCCGTGCAGGAATCGAACCCGCGACACGCAGCGCAGCAGTCAATCGCTCAACCACTGCGCCAACCGTGCGTATCGTGTAATTGCTGCGTAGAACAGATTTACCATGATCAGCACTACCAGGATTACACGAGAAGCCGTTCAAGAAAACAGTTCAAGCTTACACTGATGAGTTATTCTAACCGCAACACTGCCCGATCTTGTCGACCCGCTATAATTAATTAATTATTTAAAAAAAATAAATGAGCACATTACACGTTATACATATTATGCTTAGTGGGTATGCTCGTCACGTGTTACAAATAATTCGCGTGTCACGGACGGACGGACGAACATATTAATCTTAACACGGCCCACGGATAATTGCACGGGGTGCAACGCTTTTGTTGTGGTTTTTATACACCGCTGATTGCTACCACTCAATATATTTTTTTAGGTAAATTTTTAATGTGGTTTTTGTTTTAATTTGGATTGTTAGATAGTTTGGTTGTTGTCTATAGATTTGCCATTTTTTTAAGAAATTATATGACTACAGAACCACTAGCTGATGAGGCGAGTCTTCGCGTCGCGACAACTTGGGAAGGCCTATGCTGTGTACGACAAATGGCAAAATTTCTTAGGAACGATAGATAAACAAATTCGCGTGTAAAATAAAAATTTGTGACATAGTTTCGGCTTGATATAAGTTTATATATAAATACCTAACTACTACTACATACTAATAATCGAGGTGAATAGGAATACAGGGATGAATGGAAACAAAACTTTGATTAGGATTTTAACTTTGACTTCAAACAAAGAATAGTTTTTTTTTATAGTACATTACTGCAGCGGCCAGCAAAAGAGGCATTGATGGACGAACGTGTAAACATTATATCCATCAATGCCTAGTTGTGGCCAAGGCTTGTATAGTTCTTTTCTCAAATAATGCGCGGAAATTAAAACTTAGTAGTACCTAGAACTCATTTTGTCAAATACAATATTATTTTTCAAAATCAATGACGAACAAGAGCAAAAATATTTTATCCCGCTTAAAAGTGTTCTTTTAATTCTTTTTTCAATAAACAGCTTTCTATTAGCAAGTCAGTTCGAAATTTAAATAATGATAAGTTGTTCTTTCTAATGTAACCTCCTTGGTTGCCATGTTTCGGAGTAAATGATTTTTAAATTACTCGACAGATATGAGTTTACTATGCAATTTATTTGGCCACTAAACACAACAGTTATGAATTTTCATACAACTTTTACCAGCCGCTGATCGCATGTATTTGGGCAGAACAGCAATTTCGTTTTATCTCGAAGGAGGTTGTCAAAATAATGCTCAAATTTCCAAGTATGTTTGAGAAATCATTATTTAATATATAGAGGAGCTCGTGGCTAAATAATAACAGCCGCACGGATCGATCTTCAAGGTTAAGCAACGCTTGACGAGGTCGGTCCGTGGATGGGTGACCATTTTCAACATACCGAGTTTCCTCCGTGCCTCGGAAAGCGCGATAAGCCGTTCGTCCTGGCTGTCATTTGAAGATCTTTGATAGTAGTTTCGGGTAGTCAGAAACCTGAGATCTGACACCAGTCTTGCCAAGGGGTACCGTTTTACCAGTTACTGGCTTGTGAAGGTCAGATAGGCAATCGCTCCATGTAAAACACTGGTACTCAACTGAATCCGGTTAGACTGAAAGCCGACCCCAATATAGTTGGAAAAAGGCTAGGCAGATTGATTATTTAATATATAGCAGTACCTACCTTCTAAGATGCTGCAATGTTTATTAAATAATTGAAAATTTTGACGGTACTCCTTACAAGTATTAAATCTGAAATAATGTACATGATTTCAGATACCTCTGACTACTTACCTAAAAAATCTAGAGCATAGTATTTTTGGTCAATAATTTTGAAGATAGTGTTCACAGGTCGAAAAAGAAGAAATTGTTGTATAGAGGAGTTTATGGGACTGTAAAATAATATTCAATGCTTTTCCAATTTAACTCAAAGCGGATATTATACCTATCAAACGCTGTTTCTAGTATTTTCTGCATCTTCTAAGTCCACCATCTTGATTTGAATGGTCGCCATTATGCATAAAGTGACAGTCGCTAGTCCATTGTCTACGGGAACCACAATACGTCATTTCCGCCGGGATTGTTTTACAACTTGCGTAGGATTTTACAATGATCTGTGTTGGCATTATATGTTTCAGATAATAATAGACTGTACTGTCTTTTTTTATAGAAGATAGTAAAACTAAAGATGGAAGATGCCTTTCCGGAAGTTTTCCCGAAGAATATCAAAGCGCAAGCCAGGTAATTTCGTTTCAGAAAATATTTTTATTTAATGTATAATATACCAATTTGTCAACCATTGTCTATATTCAAAAAATCTGATTGTTTTACATATAAATAACTATCCAGCTTAGTAAAATATACACAGGTAGGTACGGTCCACTTTTTATGCAACAAACAAGTAGTTACCATAATGAATCCAGGCATATTTTCAAACTAACACGTCAAATATAAACGTTGATATGGGTCACGGATGGATTGCGTTTATAAGAAAAGTTTACTTTCGTAGACTACAGAGTATCTACGGTAAAAAGTTTCATATATCGGAAAAGCTTTCGACAAAATCAAGTTTTTTTAGGTAGATACCTACCTGTTACCCGATATTGAATTAGGGATTAGGTTATAAGAAGAATAACACCATGGAATAAAATAACCCACAAATCTAAACACGTACACAAAAACAACTAATCAGATATTCAATTCCAAACAGAACTTTGTAAACACAAACCTTTTATCATACATCTTTCAACCGTTAAAGTCCTAATGACCCCACAACAAAACATTAGAAAGAACAACTTAACACTAGACATGAATAAATCCCAAATCAACATCTAAATCTCTAAAATGTTTTGTCACCAAATAAAAATAAAACTTGGCTGAATAGAGTTGTGTCTTGTGTCTAAAGCCAAAACTAAAAAAGTTACGAGCTGTCAGTTTGACACCGCCGGCGCCGGGAATCCGATACGGCCGACATGTCAGTAGGCCTAGCCAGTAAATAAATAAATCAATTCATCTAAACGTTATTTAATTTGAAGGGAAACATCTTTTTGTTACTAATTGCTTGATGATTAATAAGTTTGTTTAAGTTCAAGAAATCGATAACGGATGAAAAACAAACGGTTGCAGGTGAGTGAATTGAGTCGTATAATTCCAATATCCGCTAACTCCATACGGAATATATTTTCAGAATAAGCAAAAAAGTGTTTCTATTGTTCCCGAGTACCTGTTTAAGTAAATTGTAATTATTTCACTAGGGAATGTAATTCTAATTGGTGTATAAGCCTGATTTATGTAATTTGATTAATAAAAAAGAAGATAAACACACATTTAAATATAAAAAATATGGATATAGCGGGTTTTGAAACTAACCAATGGATTTAGCGGATTTTGGATGTCACCAGTTGTGGATTTAGCGATTTTTGTAACGAATTATTTTTTTGTGCATATACAGGATGTTGAAATGAAGAAGTCGGTTACATAGATTAATATTTTTATTTCAACCACAAAATTAGGAGATAATAAATTGTATTATAAGGAAAGTAATTTTAAGTAATTTAAACAAATTGTTCATTTTCTACTGCTCTTTCACACACAATATCTTCATTTTCATTCTCTTCGTTACTTATCGATGTTCCATTAAGATAGGCCTGTTCAGCATTGTAGTAATAGCTTAAGTCAGATAGTTCGCGCCAATTCTCTCCGTAATGCTATTTTGTGAGTTATACCACTATTAGTAACCCACAAAGGATTAAAAGAACATCTTACAAGTTTGTAGGTACATTTTACCTAATATACTTACTTAATGTAAGAAATTGTCAACAAAACAAACAGCCTGTGTCACCTTACTAATAGTACCTATACCATAGTAACAAACCAAACTTTAACTAACCTTTTTTCCTTCAATTTGTTCTTTTTCCATAAATCCGGCTGACTTTTTCTTTTCCTTCCTTTATTAGGACCTGCTTTTTTTACTTTTACAGTTAGTTCTTCCATTATTTTAATTATTAAATGCAAATAACAAACAACAATATTCAATAGTTTTGCACTGTAACGCCATATTGAAATCTTCAAAATGGGGTGTCGTGATTGGTTAAAACGGATGTGGCGGGATTTGGAAGTAATTAAGAAAGGAGCTAGCGGATTTTGGAACAAATTCGTAAGTTTGATGTCAAATTTAGTCGGGAGCTGGCGGTTTTAGGCACAAAACGAACGGACTGAACTTCGAGAATTCACACAGACTATCTAAAAACCAAGATAGTTAAAAAAAAGTTTGAAAGTGGAGTTAGCGGATATTGGAATTATATGACTCAATTATTCAACGTTTTTTACCTCGTAACCTATGCAAGTATACTGAAATATCTGTTTTTCAAAATTTCTCCTTATTTTTTAATTATAAACTGATTTGTAAAAGCTGATCCGAAACTAATTAAACAATAAAAATACAAGTTTCATTTTCTCGGAAAAACTGAAAAGTTTATGTTAGTCTGAACTTTCATATATTTGTATTTGCAATATCCGTCATGCACATTTGATTTCCTAATTTGACAGCCGTGTTAGCATTAAAAATAAATCAGTTGTCTCATTATTTGCAAAAGGTGGCTTACAAACTACCTACACTCAAAAAATCAAGTAGCGAAACATTTGCATTTACACGCAGATATTACAACTACTAGATACTTTGTACAATACGTTATCCTAGAATATCGCCTAAATATTTATACATTACTTGGCTGTTTCATTAGCCAGCGATATGTCCGTTAATTTGTTTGAGTTGCAATTAACATGTCGGGTCGACGCCCGGCTTTACATTTTGTTGACTAAGCCTTAGAAAAAAAATATTATAAAAAGAAAACTTAACGGCTGCGTTCATATTTGACAGCTCCTCCGCTTACTGATTTGTTCTTAAGAACAGACCATAAACAAACATTAACAAACTCTATCACTGTATCGCGAGGTAATAAGGTTGAATTTTGAATTAGGAACAGTTCAATGGCGCTTAATTTAAATTTGTCGGTGAGCAATAATCGGTTGGGCAACGTCAATACAAACTGTTTAATCCATTGTTACGATAATGTTACAATTAATCAGTTGTGAGCTGTTTATAGTTGTTTATGTATCACGGCTGATGACTGGTTGTGAAATGAAGCCTGTTGCTTAATGTATCATTAATCGAGCATTAGTTGCACTGCATTGACATTGAAAAAGTTATAATGTCAGACTGTAATTTATTTTGCGGAAAAACAGCCAAACAACCGAATCGGTCGTGATGCAAAATTGGCATTTGTTACCAGGTTTAGCAAACGTGTTGAACCTTTTCAGAAATGCTAGGGAATCCTTGATCTTGTTCCTTTTTTGAAACCGACGAAAAATAAAGAATAACTTAACGATTACAGAACCATTGCCAATTTATGTAACGTACATATACAAAAAGGCGCTGATTAAATCCTACAACTTCATAAATAATTCTTACGTCAAGCAAATTAAGCATAAGATTTTTCATGAAGGTAAATGACCCAAAACAGTTTTTTTTATAATAACTTTGTAACCGTTCCTTTGCAGTCAATATAAAAAAGCACTACTATGAATTAAAATGTCGATGGTCAGGAGGCAACTGACCTTTTTGGCTACGTAATGAGGTATTTTTGACAATTTGACATTGAGATTAGATTGCGAACTTTTTGAAACCACGGGTATTGCTCGTGTTGGGCTCCAGCTACAAAGTGGCAGAAATAAAAAAAAAGGGATTATCCACGTGAAATTACGCATGCCAATCCCCTGCACTTTGAATTTCTTGACAATTCTTACCGCTGATATAATGTTACTTTGTCTAAGGCCTAGACTCTAAACCCCTCCGCTACCGCCTCAATGATTTAAACTAACGGGAGAGCTGTCAGACTTTTTAAATCACTAATTAACAAATGTCTTTTATAATATTTAAGCGAAAAAAAACTTTTTACGAAAAATACTACCGACTTCCAAATAAAAAAACTACAAAGTGAAAAATTACTTTATTTTTGGCAATCGGTGTCTTTCATAGGTACCAATTTATTGCGTTATGGACACCGACTTCCAAAAATAAAGTTAGTTTTCACTTTGTAGTTTATTTATTTGGAAGTCGGTACCTAGTATTTTTTGGTAAAAAGTTTTTTTATTTTTCACTTTTTAGTTGTACCTGCCTAATAGGCAAGATGTTTAGTAAGTTACCTATAACGCCAGAATAGATTACCCGAATATCATGAAACATGAACATAACCGGTGAAATGAGAGATCTCCGTACCCCTTAAGAGTGTACTGGCGTGATTTTATGTTATGAAATGGTATAAACAATAAACAGACATGCGATTGCAACAATCCCGAGAGATTTGCCATTTTTTTTTTGAAGAGTTCTGTTGTATATCTTCGAAGTTCTTCATCAGATCTTCACCAAATTAAAATGGGACCAATTTCGGAACATACTCTTTCAAATAAAACAAGAATTTTCAAAATCGCTCCACAATTGATGGAGATATCGGTGAAAAAATAAAAAAATAAAATGTCGAACATAGAACCTCCTCCTTTTTGGGAAGTCGGTCAAATACGTCATTATTGCCAATAATGATGATTTTCGCTGGAGATTTCACCAGTTTTTCCAATAATTTATTGGAAAGTATTGATATCTATAATAGTAGATAGTAATTGATTAAAACTAGGCCCTCTCATGTGACAACCACCAATCCGCACTGGGCTCGCGTGGTGGATGAAGGCCCATTACCTCTCTCACAGAGGGGATGCCTGTGTCCCAGCAGTGGGAGCATTATAAGGCTGATGAAGATGAGGCTCTCTCGCTTGTCAAGTTGTCACCGTATATTTCTTCTATTCTATATGGAACTGACGGATTCGTTTTCGGGCAATTAAAATGCACAGAAATGCTCATGTATTTAGTCATTAATCATCCTAACCCCCACTACTCGTGCTACTACTGCTACTACTTAGGTACTTTGAAATTCAAATGGAATTTGACGTTAGATTTTTTCTTAGCCTGGCATTTGCAATTCACACTTATCTCATAAATTCTAATGATTGGTTCTAGTAGATAGCAGGTACAGTTAAAAGCAGCGGCAATAAACTACATGTAAATTACCCACAGTTTTATGCAACTGACATACTTCTATACCATAGACACTAATAAATAATAAGCCATACACTAGCGAACGTTTGACACAACTCCGCGAACTCATGAAAAGGCGCCGCAATCGACCAAATGTGACTGAATTAATATCAGCTTTTAATTAACGACAAATAAATAAGTTTTGCAATTTAAAATATGGCAGTCCCACTTAATTACAGAATTATTAGCGTTATTTCATCTAACTAAGTGCTAACTATATGACGTTTACGAACACTTACCTACGTCGCCGACAAAGTCTAAGCATTCCTGCCTCGCAAAAAAAAACTTCAATTAAATTTTGCCATTTATAAATCCCATAAATAAGATGACATTTAAAAAACCCGGAAGATTTTGTACGCTTAATTAATTTCTATCGGGTGTTGTCATTCATGAAATTTTATATGGCCATAAAAGTTATCACTGATTAAGTAATTAAAACATTCTCATGCTATAATTGATCGCTCAGTGTTGCCATTTATTGAACCGTTGTCTATGAATTGTGAAAGGAATTCGAGGTTAATGAATGCCCGCGGCGTGTGTGCATAGTAACTCTCAAGGGGGGTTGCCATACATGTCGTTAGACGGATAGGGAAGCTTGGAAAAAATTGTATGGTGGGTTTTGTTTCTCATGATCGACGGGCACGGGACGGTAAGCAATTTTTGTAGGCTTCTAGAATAGACTGCTGTTCCTAGACATACACCTCTAATCCTGTTCATCGATAAAAAAAAACTATTGTGTATTTCTTAAAGAGAGGTGCGTTCTTGGTTCAAGAACGAAGGAACGAAGGTTCTTGGTTCTTGGTTGATCAAGAAGACTTCAGTCCATAACACTGCATACATTGTTAAGCACTGTTATTGATCCTTGGGAGTCATACACCGCGAGGGCAGACTAACTGGTATCTAAATGTAATGTTGATGTAGTGTAAAGTTAGTTCATCATCATCATCATATCAGCTGAAAGACGTCCACTGCTGGACATAGGCCTCCCCCAAGCGACGCCACACTGATCGGTCCTGTGCGTTTCGCATCCAAAGTTAGTTAGAGAGACCCTATTAACTAAACGTCTACAAGCAAGCAGTATATCGCTCTCTAGAATCTGGTTTTTTTTTAATTGTCTAGTTATATGGACCGAAGTCAGGAATTCAGAGAACACTATATTTTTATTCCAAAAACTTGTTTTTCTGCGTAGGGAACTCTAAATTATAAAAATAATATAAAACTGCTATAAGGTGTAATATTCCGTGTCCTCTAGATATATAAGATTTTGCTGATAAACGTGTTCTTTCCATTAAGTGAGTGGACTTAACGAAGTTTGTCATAAGACATGTGTCGCTTAAAGGTTAAATATCTTTACCATGTCTAGAGAACAATATCTATAGCTGAGACCGACCGTCTGTCCGTAAGACATTCGTTAAAATTAAATAACTTGGGCCGAAATTCTTATATAACATCTTCAGACAAATTGACTTGAAAATATATCGAAATAGTAATTGCAATATTTTTTTTTATATTTTATTGCATAGCCTTTCAAATTTGACAAAAAGTTTATTCTAATACATTTTCTAATTTAGGTGTATTTAATAACTGTCCTAAGTGTCATTTTATGCACGTAAATAATGACTAACACAAGGATTGCTAAAATAAAAAGTCGATGCCAGGCGCGTAGATACAAATAGTGGGCTGCACCTGCTTTTAGTCCTTCAGAACATTCAATTACAGAGAAATACGCGGCGCACTATAATATAAAGTTAATTAGCAACTATATAAATTGAGTCGCTCGTAACGAATTACTAAAAATTACACATCATTAATATATGGTATGATATGCTAACTCTTTTGTTGGGTGCGTTCGTTTTCCCGCTAAAAAGGTTTGTAATTCATATCAATTTAAATTAGGAATACGGAGTTCATTAGAAGTATTTTTTAGATAGTCCTCTCGCATAAAAGTTGGCATCGAAAGGTAATTGATACAGCTTG
The DNA here is from genome assembly GCA_947562075.1 of Orthosia gracilis. Lineage (NCBI taxonomy): Eukaryota > Metazoa > Arthropoda > Insecta > Lepidoptera > Noctuidae > Orthosia > Orthosia gracilis. The sequence goes on along the minus strand of OX387270.1, from coordinate 2,476,119 downwards.
GCTCTGGCGATTAACGACTTTTGCACGGTCGAATGGACAAGTTCTCTATTCAAACATGAAACTTAAACTGCCACGAAGTAAGAAAAAGGTGCTCCACTGCACACTAAGTGTAACTTTTTGTCATCATTATGGGACAATGAAGAAGCTTTTACTCTATTATTTGGTATTTTGTGTAATTATTAGCACAAAGTAAAATATCAACTGTACAAGTCAAAACTTCTAGAAATTGATACATCATTAACGGACATAAGCTATGCGCTATGCATTATTGAAATTATTGTCTAACTTCAATGGAATAAGATGTGTGATAGCTTTAGTATCGTTGGCCGTCTGTTTTCTTAATAATAAGGGAAAACTTTTTGTAGATGCTGTTTAAGGTCGTCTGAGTGTTATACACTCAGACGTAAAAGGTTACATCAGTGATAAAAATAATACAAAGATGAATTGTTTACGAATATAATTTTATTAACAATTTTAATTTAATGACTGTAATGTAAGTCGATATCATATTTACAATTTGCATTTTTGTTTATTCATATAATACATTTTTACAAAGTTCTCTCGTTGAGTCTACCGCTAACTAGCCTATCGCTTCCCGCGTATCGTTTGCGCGGGAAATTTACAAAAAACTACAACCGTAAAATGTTGCAAGTTGAAAAATTTAAAAAACGGTATTTTTTCGTTATACGTACGGGTAGAAATGCTGTAAGAGAGTTATTACACAAAGTCACATTAATTAGAATATAATAGAAAATATTTGTCTTGGGTGTCATGGTTATAAATTCTGTAGGTATTACCTAATTTCAAAAGTATTTTTCCACGCCAATAACAGAAAATTCGTCCAACTCCAATCACAGAATAAATTATTTACATTAAAATATAATACAACACGTGATAATTTCATTTGGATGGAAGTCTTCGCGTCTTAAACAAAAGAACAAATGGACCTGAACAATACGTCTTTACAAAATAATAGCGTAATAATTTAACACACAGGCTTTAGAGTCGTTAATTAAGAAATTTAGCAAAGTTATAGGAAAACAAGCTATCCAAAACCATATGTTAATGTAGGTATATTTTACGCCGAAGACAGATGCGTTTAAGCGATAATCGGCTGGACTATGAATTGTTTCGAATATTTGTGACTGTTTTATCGCTTACCTAATTTGTTACCAGTAGGTAATACTAATGACCTGCCCATAGTCAAACTTGCACCGTAAAAACTTTTACCAAAATCGACCTTTTAAGTTTGGGATGATGAAAAAGATGCATTCTGACACGACAAAAGTGTAATCTTATAAAATGCAAAATTTAATTACTTAAAATCGATTGATTTTTTTTCAAAATAGTAAACAGTAAGTTATCCATGTTCACCTTTATAAAATAAAAACAATCAATTATTTTACTTTGTCAATCAATCTGAGATCTAAACTCAAAATGATTTCCCATCTCTTCAAAAGTTCAAATCTATTGTTAAAGAAAACAGTCCAGTAACGCTTCGTCCAGTTAAAGTCTATTTGAAGGGTACAGGCAAAAAACACACATTCCCGTCCTAATTAATAGATTTTGAGAAAAACGCAGTTAAAAATTTTGAAGTATGTAATTTTTATCCTTCTTCTTAACCGGTATGTACCGGTATGTCATGGACATTCCCGGTCCTTTTCACTTCGGCCATAAAAAAAAACGTATTTCTGGCGCCTTACGTTTAAAATCAAATCCATATTGACCATAACCCTTCTTGTTTTATTCTAGATTTGAATACAGGTCGCGGCAAATAAATCAGTATTCGATTACAAGTGAACGTGGCTGTAGTTACATTCCTTTGCTCGTTTAGCATAGATACGATGTAGAACAAAGGCTTGATTGACACTATGACAGCTCAACAATGCCTAAGTGCAATTAATGTGGCGCGATTTTATTGCAACATTCTCTTTAAAGATAACGAGAACTTATTCTTGTAGCTAATTCAAAAATCAAAACTGTCTAATCGATCGATTAGACAGTTTAGATTTTTGAATTAGCTACGCCACTTATCTGTAGATTGTAGGACAGAAAGAAATTCAGACAACGACAGGTTTAATTTTTTTTTTAAATGTTGATGGCACCTGGCTCAAAATGACTCATCATTTGTCTAGAGTCTAATCCGAATGCCAATTTTGATGGCTTTTGTAGTGAACAAAAAACTTTATCTCACATATTTAAGATAGTAGTTTAAATAATTTTTGGGTGAAACTAGAAAAAGTTAGAAACTACACTTTGTCTACCGATGGGATAGAGATAATTATGTTACAATGATTCAAATGGAAGACCATAGACCAGGTTTCTTTTAAATTTTACCTAGTACAAAAGAAAACTAAATTTTTTTTAGCTTAGATTTTCTCAAAGCTGTCCAAAATTAACTTTACTCCGGATTTCTTCTTTTGAAATGTTCAACATGAATCAAAGTAGTAGTTTTACCTTTTACCAGGATAATATTCTTATTGAAATAAACTATTTAATATAAAGAGAAAAATTGGTCGTCAATTAGATACGCCAATGCCACCAAAAACGAAAGGTTTTAATTTCCTACACCCGGTCAAGCATAGTTCACAAATTACAGAATATCAATCATATCGTCTAAAGATTTATTGCCGATATTATAACACCGACTGACATATGAATGCAACAAATGATGGATTAAGGACCCTCGGACATAATAGAGACAGGTTCGATCGATACTTGATTATTTAAAAATTGTGAAAACAATGGAATGTTCGAGGAGGATATCTTATGATTAATAGCCGATTTCTGAATTAAATTTTTTCCCCTCAAATGTCGCGACACCTGTATCAAGTGTTTGTCTATTGTTTTTTTCTATTGGTATGACAAATATTTTTGTTAAACCAGATTTCGATAAATTTTCAAAATAAAATACACAATTGATAAATTTTCATGTGACAGAAAATGTTTGTTATAAGTACCAGTCAAACTTAAAGAGACAATTTTCGACAAAAAATAGCGCACAATGCCACCTTTGTACAATGTTTTTTACTTGTGCATAATGTTTTTATAAATTAATAAAGATCTTGAAAACAAGAGTTTAAAAGCCTGCTAAAACTCATATAATGTTAAATTTAGAAATTAACCTGATAGATGAAGATAGAACGACTTTTGCATGAAAAAAGGTTCCAAAACATGCATAATGTTTTAATGGCAAGCTTAAATCCATGTAAAACGAAATCAAAACTATTCTTTCTTTCTTTCTTAATATAACCCCAAAAGCATTACGACATGAAGAAGCATATCATGTCATCTAACAACCAAATGAAGGATTTCATATAAAAATTTGTAAACTGGATATTTCGTTATTTTTTTTTATATTTACAATTATCCCTGTATTTGATAATAAATTAAATAGACAGCGAAAATATTTATTAATCCCTGTAAAACTTAGCCAAGTATTTTTTTCAGAGAATTTGAATCCCAAAATATAGAAAATACTTAGTTAAACAAATTTTTAAGACCTATTGGGCAGATTATAATTATCAAAAAGTTTCAGATTTATATCCACTAGGCAAAAAACTTTACTATAACCAATTTGGACGTAAGAAACAAAAGAAAAAAGGTTGGAAATCGGAAGATGGGTGATTTAGCAGGTTGCTTTCATAGGCTGAATCAATGAGCAATTTATAGAACGTGATAGAAAATCGGCTACTATTTGCTTCTTATGTAAATTAAACAAAAATACCTCTAATGGGACCTAAAATTAGCAAATAATACGTAATCTAAGCTTGTCTTTTTAGTTTTTCCGAAACATATATATATATAATTCGATAAACAATATACCGGATGACAATTTATTCCTTTTGAACATTTGAATGACTAAAACATTGTTTTAAAGCTTTATAACTTATTAAAGAACTTGTAACTGACTTTTAAAGATCCTTGCATAGAATATTGGTTCCAAATTTCCCAATTTCAAATAAACAAAATATTTTTCCAAAAATTATAAAAGGAAAAAATTAAGCCTATTTAAAAATCTTGATCCTTGGAATTGATAGTAGTTAGTAAATTCAACGATTTCCTTTTTATATTACAGTTTACTTTTATTTGCCAAGACAAATGCACTAAGTATTGCTGTCCTACTTAGGCCTATATCTTTCAAAAGATGTGTTTACTTTAGATAGTAAAGAACTTCTCCTGCAGCATTTCTATTAACTTATAAACAAAAGATTGCGGCCTATACGTAATAAATAATTTATGATAGATACATTTAATTATAATTATACGAAACAACATCATTTCACAACGGGGAGTCGCGGAGTGATCGTGCTCAGGTACGAACCTTCAATAATAGCGTTACTTTACAACTATACGAAAGTAATTATCTACATCTTTATATATTTACTATAACATACAACTAAAAGCTGATATGATAAATAAAATCTATATTTACTGGTAAAATAGTTAGGATGTATAAATATTTAGGTAAGTAAATGCTTCTCACGGAAACGCATCCATATCTACCGCAGCCGCGCGAAGAATCAAATAAATTAGCTAACGTTCGGATTGGGAGTATAGACACGAAATTATACGTAAAATTAACCCTGTTAAACCTTAACAACGAGTAACTTATCAGTGCAGTCGAGTTACAGCTACTAGTCGGAGGCTTAGGCCTGGTACATACCTGAGATACGCCAATGCGGATACTTCGAGCACTCGCTTACACTTTAACGATACAAATACGCCCTAATAACTGGTTTACAATGCCTGAACATCACATACATCACGGATCTGCGCTCTAACTAAGATAATAGATAACTGTGGTCTATATTGCATCGTCAGTCACTGAGCGTCCACGCCCGACGGCGCCGCTAATTAACACTATAGTCTGTAACTTTATTCTTCGTCCACGTTGATCTCCGAGTCCACGGAGTCCTCGTCGTACGTGGAGGAGGAGGCGAAGCCCTGGCCGAGCAGTGCCGAGCGGTTCTTGGCGGCGGCGGCTCTATCCCTCTGCCGCCGGTTCTTGAACCAGTTGCCGACCTGCGTCGGCGTCAGGCCTGTCGCAGCTGCCAGCTCACGCTTCTTGGTCGGGTTCGGATAGGGGTCCTGCAGGTACCACTCTCGAAGCAGTGATCGCGTGCGCTCCTTGAAACAGTGCGTCTTCTGTTCTCCATCCCAGATGGTTCGGGGCAGCGGGAACTTCTTGCGGACACGGTACTTGTCAACGGGCCCGAGCGGTCGTCCACGTAGCCGCTCAGCCTCTTGATAGTGGGCCTCGAGCCATAAAGCCTGCAGCTTTGCGTGGCTTGAACGTTGAAACCGGTGCCGTTCCAGGATCGAGTAAAGTTCACGATGTCTTCCAGCATGGAAGGCGACCACAGCTCGCGCTCGCAGTACAGCTTCACAACGTTCCAGCTCAGCAACATTGGGGTGAGCCACCGGCAGAGACCAAAGAAACCGCGCCAGCCGCTCCACGTCGCCACTCTCCTCGAGCGTCTCGCACACGGTAGCAACTTGTGCGGCGCTGAAGGAGAGGGTGGGCAGCGGCAGCAGAGGAGTAGGCGCCGCCAGTTCCACGCTGAGCTGCTGAGGAGCCGGCTCCGCACAGGCAGCAGGCTCAGCCGCGCGCTCGGGCGCGGCGGGCCCGCGGTGCGCTTCCAGGATGCGCGCGTGCAGCGCCGCCGTCGCGGCCTCGTCCCACGAGCCGCGCATCGGAGCGAGTGTGCGCGCCGCGGCCGAGCGGCCCGAGTCGCGCCCGGTAGGGGCGGGCCGGCCGTGTTCCGCGATTGGCTATCGCTTACGGCTCGGGCGGCGCGCGGGCCAATCGCGCGCCTTGCCGCCCGGGGGGGCCGGATAGCTTTCAACCGCGGCGCGGCGCGTATCCGGCGGGCGCGTTTAACTGTGGCGGCAGGGCGCGCGCCCCCCGCGCCGCCATGATCCGTCACGCACACCGCCGCGCCGCCAGCGCTCGGACCGCGCCTCGTGATCCGCGTTCGCCGCTCGCCCGCCACCTCTATCGATTACCTGCAAACCTGCAATTAATAGCCTCCATACAACAATCCGGGTGGATTACATGCTAGTGTTTGTCCTGTGTGTCGCGCCTGATCGATAAAATAATAATTTTGCGCGTAATTTGCATACTTATCTGCACATAAATCATGGCACGGACACCGATGATAAATCACTGCTGTTACATAAAGGCTTCAACAACACATATCATTGGGCAAAATCATTTCACAACACCCTTACAATTAGTTTTTTGTCAGAGTTAGTTAGGTAGATTTTGTTTCGACATAACAAACATTATCTTCATTTTTCTTGCTATGTATGTAAGACAACAATCTTTCCATGACACTGTTAAATAAAGATGTATTTTATCGCTTTTCTTTTTATGGGTCCTTTTCGCCACCTAAATATTGGTCATAAATTCTTACACCTCTTCTCAGAATAAAAAAAAATTCGATAAATATATACAAATAAAAATTTAGGAAATTCGCATGAAACATTTTTACAGTTGCTCTCATTTTTACTACAAAAAAAAATTCTGCATCAAGTATCAATACGACTTGGTCGCAGTAGAGTCGAGCGAGATTTCAGCGTGAAAGCCTTCCGAGTGTATTAAGTTATTGAACGGCAAACCACACCCCACTGTAACGGTACACAGGTGCCTCCCACCCTTTCACCCCCACTCGCCCAACCCCAGCGCTGGAGAGGGCTAGCCCACGCACATTACGTATTGTCATCATGTCGCCTTTTTATCTACCACTATTAATATTATTCCGATTTTTTTTCTGTTTTGTTTTCGAATCTTTTACTACGCTTGTTATTTTTGCGGCGTGTGCAGAAGTTATGGTTGAAGTGCCCACTTATAAGAGATGACACGAGGCATTGACATCTATCAATAGAATTTTAATATAGACACCATAGCTAAAAAAAAAGACACAACTGTGAGTGCTGGGATTTTTTACTCCTAAACAAAATAGTCTACAATAGGCATCTAAATTGAATAGCACAAATGGCTACATAACGGTTTTTAAATGATTTTATACATGGCCCTTATTTTTTAAATTCTCTGAGGTTTCATTGAGGTTAACTGCTTAGCAGATACGAGAGAAAAAAATTGAATATAGAATATGCTATAGCAATCGCAAAACAGTTTCGAAAGTTTTATAAATAAGGGTGATGTAATATTACCGTGATATGCCTACATTAAAAAAATACGACTGTCTCGTACGAATCCTAGCTGTAACGCTGAATGTTTTATATGTGCAGTTCGTATGTTTGTAGATGGTCGAGTTCCGTCGGCGACTGCTCGGTAACATTTGACTATTGTTGGGTGTTGATTATAAACTTGCTAGTGTATAGGATCTCTTTTCAGTAGTGTTCATAATTCTTTGTACTAAAATACTATGTCTTTTAGACAGTAGGTAGATTTTAGAAATTAGTGCGATTGATTTTTATGTGAGTTTTAACGCAATAAACTGTTGCATAAATAGACACTTTTCTTTTAATTTTTTTTTATCATAGACAGCATTTCCACCTAGTCATTTATTTCTCTGCACTTCTCGGTAGCATCGCTAGAACTGACCAAACACAAAACATTTATTTCAAGTCGACTTTGTAAACAGTCAAGGCCCAAGGAGTTGGTCTGTCAGAAAATTTAAGCCGTCTGGCAACACAAGAAGACCATGGTCCATCTTGAAAGGTGTCTCACATAACGTCTCTTATGTAGGTATGCTTTCAAAATAATTATCATCCCACCTATTTAAAACTCATACCAAGTGTGTTCTATTTTCGCAGTTACACGAAAGTATTGCGGGTATTGGGGTCATTTAGCAGCGCGTCCGGTGTGCCGCATTGCCTAGGCCGGCAGATGGCAACGGTCACCGATATCTGTGACCATCGCATTTTTTTAGGGTTGTGTACCCAAAGGGTAAAACGGGACCCTATTACTAAGTAAGTCTGTCTGTCACTAGGCCGTATCTCATGAACCGTGATAGCTAGACAGTTGAAATTTTCACAGATAATGTATTTCTGTTGCCGCTATAACAACTAATACTAAACACAGAATAAAATAAATATTTAAGTGGGGCTCCCATACAACAAACGCGATTTTTGTGTCGTTTTTTGGGATAGTGGCACGGAACCGCACTTGGTCGGTTTTTTAAATTTAACATCTGCTTTGTTAACAAGAAAAACTTAACGGGCTGAAGAAAAACGCAAATGGATCAGCTGTTTATGGTCCTGCACTATTTTCATCGTTGAGCTTTCAAGAGTGAAATATTTAGGTAGGTAATCAAATCAACACCAAAATCAAATCAAAATATTTTTATTTAAACTGAACCTTATAAGGGTACTTTTGAAATGTCAAACAAAATATGAATCTAGCTGCGCATTCGCAAGCGTCAGTAGGTCTCAATGGAGAAGAATGTGCAAGAAACTCCACGGATATTCTTTTCCATCAGTTTTAATTACGATTATTAGGTTACATCATTCACGTTGGAAAAATACATATATGTGAGAACGATGTAAAAGACGAGCACGTAAAAGCGTCTAGAGTAAAACAAACAATTCAAAAATACAATGAGAACGTAATTAAAAACAGGCCGAGGCAGCTAAGTTATGACCAATCCCAACTGATGGTGCCCGTTCACGATCATGACGCATGGATTGGCACCAGTCAGCTCAACCATCATGAAGGGAACCGAATGATCCAACAAATGTGCCACCATCAGAGAGACATTAGAGAGAGCATGACACGAACGACAAATAAGAACAGTAAACACAGTTACAGATTGCGCTTTGGTGCAAACTGTAAGTACCTACAGTAAGGAATTGATATAAAAAAAAAAAAAACATGTAAAGTAAAAAAAATCTGCAGATTTTTTTGTTTTTCCTGTCGACCAATCGAATCGATAGGGAATGGATAACGCAATTACAAGTTTATAGCACTGTTAATTGGAGAATAATCAAAGTGGCCTTAGATTTACAAGGTGATGTAGGAACCAACCGAGAAAAATATCTAAACACTTGCTTTTTATGATGCCTAAGACTTACTAATTTTGGTATCAGAAGAAAAAAAGTTTTGGTGGTTTGGGCTGTTGAAAGAATTGTGTACCTCACCTTAAAACAGACACGTTTATGCCCCGGCCTTGTTCAGCCCTGTAGGTACAGTCATTAGTGAGAATGTGCATAACTCTGCTGACCCTTCGAAGCGCCAACCGTGAAAAAAGGTAATATTATTGCGTACAAATAATTTTAATTTATTTTCTACTAATGGCCTGAGAAGTGGTTCTTGTAGTTTTTGCAGTAATTTATCGTAATGACCATTTTTGGTGCTGCTATGCAAATCTATAACTGCAAATGGTGTAACTGCCATTGACCTGAATTGTCTACCACGTAGGCAAAAGCTTGTCGACTAAAATTTATAAAACGACGAAATGGTGTCTTTGAAGACTTGCTGAATCTGGCTTCGAATACTAAGATAACACCAGGAATGACAAATGTCTCTATAAGCCACCCTATTTTAGATACACGGGAAAATATAGAGCCGAATGACCAAGCGGTTTGTCAATAGATACATGATATTAGAAATAGCCTAAATCTTTACATCACTACAAACAAAATATGATTCCCAGTACACATTTACTCAAAAAATACAACTTTGGCCTTTTAAAAGAAAAAACATCAAAGTGCTATTGTAACCCGGTGTATGGCCAGTAGGCCTACGTATGATACCTACCTAGGATTCTAGACAAAGTAACATTATGTCGGTGTTTGCGAATGTCGAAATAAAATGTTTAACTGACATTTCGGTAGCGCAAGTCAATTCCATAAATTTTTACTTATCGAAAACTTTTATCAACCTTTATCTATCGCTAATAGAATGTCACACTGCTTAGCTGAAATTTGGGTAAATCAAAAATTTTAATAAATCCCCTTCCCTTCACAATACCATAGCAAGAGCAACACGTAATACGGACAACAGTTAATTCGCCAACAATTTGCATTTTTGTTCCGTCCGCGTCTCTCCGGATCGCGGGCTTTCCGCAATTCCGCTTGATTACAACAACGCGCTAATCCGCTTACGACCGCGGATTTATTTAAACTAAGAACTCGCTGCGAAGCTCGTTTACATTTGACACATAGAAATAATTTTATACCATTCCTCCTCTAAAAAGCTTATTTATACCATTCCCACTCTAAAAAGCTTATTTTATTCACTGAAAACAGTGAATAAAAAGCACTTTTAATCACTGTTTTGGTGTTTGAATTTAGAACACACCAATATATGTTTGACCTCCATCTCAATGCTAAATAACCTCCTTGCGCATAAAATACTCGATACAAACTTCTTGTGCAAAGAATATACGACTTTCAAACTCCTTCGTCGATTTAATTTTGAGTTTGTTTATATTAAGGAATTTAATAATGATGTTGATTTTGGTCTAGGATATTTAGTGAATACTTATTTGGATTGTTATTCTACTATGAATTGCATTGGTGTTTAATTAATTATAATTATGTAACGTAACGGAGGTGGTCACTGGCGTCTGAAACACACCTAGCCCAGCGTAAATTTACAAAAAATGTGAAACCCTAAATTTTTCTCATTTTTTGTAAATTTTGAAGGTAATTAACCATTTATTTATTTATTACTATCCCTTGTGCTTTTTGCTTAAACCTTTCTTTTTCTCGTAGTCATGGTATAAAATATAGTATGCAAATCTTGAATAAAACGGATTAATATCGAGGACCATGAATCACTCGCGTCGCCTGATTATCAGTTGTGGATAATTTAACGTCTTCTACAAAAACTAGCCATTTGATTTTGGGGGAGTATGACTCCACTTTTGACCCTTGACTGTACATCTGGTAGAAAGTAGGTTTATGGACCTAATTAATATATGTACCGTATGCTACTTACTGAGCTTTCAACAACAGTGCAAATTGGTTTCAGTCCCATTTAATACAATGACGAAAATTTAGCCCGTAATTCACCCATCTATTAAAACAATAAGTTAAGTCATACGTCTGACCTAAAATGGTGTACTAATGATTTAGCTGTTAAGTTAGCTGCCTACATAAATGACGGGCAAGTATTTGAAACATATTAGTTATAAAAACACATGCATGTAATGTTATGTTCACAAGCAATTTTTAAGTGTCTGTACGTTTTTATTTTACGACTACAGGATGACTTTCAACACACTGGCAGTTTTATAGGGGTGTTCATAGTGATGAGTTATTTCATCCCCGGAAAGATTTCCACTGAATTAAAACTCATTCCGTATATTTGGCACCTTGGTAGCTTGCAGGCAGCTTTGTTTACGTGGCTTTTTTTAATTTTACGGGCAAACAAGACCCTACTTACCTGGTAAAAATCCAAATGCCCATAAAAATTTGTTCTGTCGTTTAGGGTTAAAACTGCCACACAAATCCATAGTAAAGCCATGAACTTAAACAAAATACCTAGCCTATTTTGGAACAAAATACTAAGATAGATACTTAAAAAAAACAAACTATATTTAAAAAATCATTTACAACTCAATCAACTCCTACGCAGGTCGTGTTGAAAACAACCATTTATTTTTAACGACCGATTGCGTCATGCCCTGAGCGACATTAGACAGACGTTTGATGTCCTCGGTTCGATGCCCGGACGGGTTACAATGTGTTTCGGTAACCTTACACGCTAAATGTATCGTTACATTTAAATGGTACAAGAATATCTTGGTGGTAAAGTAACCCTGGCTTGTGGCCAAGTTGGAAGAGTCACCCTTTTGGAAGCAGTTGATTTGTAAGATGTATTTTGCTACTGTTCAACAAAACTAAATAAGCATTTTTGTTGCCCGCACATACCTTTTTTCAACTGTCTCTGGCCAGGATTATTAAAGACCTACCTTTGTTAAAGGATTCCAGCTCATTCCGACGAACTAAATAAACTACATTGTAAAAATCAAATCATTTACTTGTGTGGTTCGTCTACATAAAATTACAAATACAATAAGACAGGTAGGATAAGATTTTTGGTGATGGACACATGAAGGTCTTGTAACATATTGATGTATCTACTCAAAAATCCACTTAATAAAATCATGTTCTTTCTAAACAGCCATTACTTTTAAAACATTTGAGTTTATCCTCATAACTCGTGCTAATTATTTTACCGGCCTCGAATAAACATTTCTGTCTGAAATTAATGTTATTAAATAGTACATTAGATGAAACTTAGTAATAAATAACGGATAGTATTTAAACGAGCGAAAATAAATTTAAATTATAGGTGTTAAAAATACTGAAAAAGCGACTTGAGGATAAAAATTTGTCGATGGAGCTTCTATTCCTGTCTAAAGTAATCTAACATGAAGTAGATTGGAACCTAACCTACCGTGTCGGGGTGTTCAAAGTGCCCGAGCTCGCTTCGCTCGCTCTTGGATTATAATATGCTAAAATAGATAAATAGAACCACAGCTCTAAAAGGTATTACTCAAACCGAATAAATAGTTACTTACTTGGTATAATAGTCGCCCATTCAGTATATTTTTCACACATCAAAATTGACAAAGTTTAGCCCTAATCCCAACTCATAGGCACTGTGTCTTTTTCTGTCGGCCCTAACTTAGATTCATATTTTCCGCTCTCGTTTTTCTTTCCGTTTAACTAATCTTTTCACCACGGCATGGGCTCGTGTTACCCGTGCCGACACGAGATGAGAGTGTATATCTTAATACTTAGCAAGAGGGTTTCGGAGGTTAGTTCATCGTAATCCTTGTAAATGGAGTTCTGAAGCACCCCTTGATTGAAAAGTTTCGCACTCAAAATTTTAGATACAAGTACCTAAGTAGCTCTTTTGCTGTTGGTTAGGTATTGGGTATGTTTGAGAGTTTAAGTAAAGTAGGTAGACAATTTTTTTTAAGCTGGTTATTCTTTTGAATAACCAAAAATCATTCATCAGTTGAATGATTTTTTGTTATTTAAACTTGGCAATACTACCCTGCTGAGATAATTAGAAGTGCAGTAAGGAGGTTATTCGAAGTTTCAAGTAAAAAGGGGCCAAGAGTTAGAGCTCATTACGAGGATTCCGAATCTAAAAGTAGGTAACTCAATTTTCCAAAAATCATTCTTACTCCGTTTCCAACATTTTTCAAACCATTTCATCTCTCAAAGTTACTCTTAAGGGCCTTCCACCACTATAGTGCCGTAAAACGGTGAATTTCTAAAGCATACTCCTTAGTAAAGACTAAGTTAAAAGATTTGGAAAAATATATACTATTGATTCAAATAACAGTAATTGTGTAACATGGTTTTTTCGTGTAACTAATAGTTATGCTTTAAAAAAATAACAACACGAAATTTTTTCGGTACTTTTGGATACCTCTTCAAAACGACTTAGATGTTTAAAAATATTTTTACACAGAAAAATTGATGGCTAGAATTTCTTTATAACTGAAATAGCATGTAAATCAAAAATATTTTGCAGACAAAACTCTCCAAAAGGAGGTTCAATATTGATATTCTGGCTCCGAGCGGACGCACGGCCAGTGCTGGTTAACATTGGGCAATATATACGCCTTAACACCTTTGTGCTTATTCCTACCTATAAATAAAAATAAATCATATAAGATCCACTTTTAATATTAAACTATTCCATCAATTCAATTCCATCATCTTTCACAAAAAGATTCATTTGCAGAGTGCAGGTGTAAAATGGTATAAAAAGGTATGGTGTTGGAGAAGCAAAGGTAGAGAGGTATAGAGCCAGTGATAAATCATAGTAATGGACGACGGTACAATCACAAGATGTGTCCCGAACGATGACCACACCATCTAGGACAGTCTTTACGTTGAAGCATTAAAATTATTTGCTTTTAGAGTTTTCTAATCTTCTTTTAATCTACTATTTTCAAACAAACTTCTAGAAAATATAGTTACCTATGGCAAATATACTCCCTCCACATTTACCAACATATTTATCTAAGACACTGGCAGTAAAATGACTCAAAATGGTATCAAAAATAAGGAATAGTATCAAAAACACTGTCTCTTCAGAATCCTCTATTTTAAACACACAACGGTCTATTGCTTATTAAGGCTAAGCTATCCTTTTACCACTTTGTCACACCTTGAAACTTTTATTGTAACTGTGGACTTCACATCAAAAGAAAATAAATGACACAGGAAAAACGTTTGAATTGAATCTAGCAAGAGCATAATTTAAAACTTTCGCTTTTGTTTGGACTAAACCTGAAAAGGGGCAATTATTCTCATCATTTTAAATATGTAGGTTGTAAATGTAGCTCCATTAACTTTCTAAGATACCTACACCATACCTTTAAACGTAAATTCAGCTCAGTCTCCAATACTTCCAAATCCATGGCCCTCATACTTTCAGACCACACCCCCTGAAGATTTTATATGATCCAAACAAAGGCTCCGCTGAAAGGGGCCCGCGCGGTATCGATCTACCCCCTCCCCCCTCCACTGGGAGCCGGTAGCTCGATACCAATACCACGGTGATACGATGTACTTAACGGAGCACCTCTAGTAGTGATATCGATGTGTTATGAACTTGTGACCTTAGTTTATTAAAACGATGTTGAGTGTTATTAATTTTCAATGTATTGGTAATTTACTTTCATGATTTTGATTGTAAAGCTTACCATCTGATTTTAGAGTTAACAATTTTCAATTAGGAATGTGTCAAACATCTTTACTGGCATAGGTTCTGAAGATAAAGTAGAGTTTGACAAATACTCAAATTCAAATTATTAATTTAGAATCCAGGGGCTATTGAGGGCGAAATTTATTTTTATGCTGGTGTAACATGTGCTTCAAGAAAATATGGTATAAACTACACAATAGACAATAGTAAGGAATCTTTGAGGTACAGATTTCCTCATGTGAGAGAGAGAGAGAGAGAAAAGGATGATGCAATAGTGCTTACACAATCTCTCACAGATTCTCGACACCCCGCAAACGCACAATATACTATTCTATAATCAAATGCAAGAAGAATAGGCCCAAAAGATATTTCCCAAAGCAATCATCATTCGGCAGACAAGAGCGAGAGACACCCACCAAACGTACAGTCACAATGCCCTATTCGAAAGGTAATGCGTCAAAAATCCCACATCCCAATGAAGAGTTCAATCGTCTAACAGAACTGCTGCAACGAAATAATAAAATATACATCAGCTACCTCCACGAATACAATATGCTATTTTGCATTTGTAAATTTGAAAGTAAAATGTTTCCGAGCTACTGTCTCGCAACATAGTAGAAAGAATCTTCTTTGAACAAACTGAAATCCACACAAAAATCAACCTTATATCTTGATAGTTAACCGTACAAATGCAGCCAGTGGGTCATATTGACCCGCAAGTGTACATTTGTTCGTCAGACAATACATAATACGTCATGAAGCGCTGTTTACGGTCGCGAGGTATCGCTAGCGGTTTGACACATCGCTTAGCGAAGATGATTTGTGAAGGGTTAAAATCCTTGGGTGTGAGTGATCACACTGTGTGGTGTACCGAGGCTCCGAGAGGTACTATTCCTAGAAATTCTAGAAAATAAAGCATTAAGAAAACACCAATTAAAATGAAACTGTGTAGTTTTATGATCATGCAAATATCGTAGTTAAATGACGGGAACTTATAAGCTAATTGAAAAGGAACAAAAAACATCAATTGCTTGTGGTTTTGTATCGAGTCATTAACTTTATTCCCTCCAGTTCTATTTTATAGGTGCAAATATTTCCTGTCATAACTACCTATTCAAATTGCCAACAAAAAAATATAACATCAAGAGGGAATTCACTTTAACATTAATTCCTCGACAGATCAATGTCTGCGTATATTTTCCGCGTCAAATATCTAACCCCCCGTGCTCTAATCCGCGAAATACCCGCACTACATCACCGCATAACAAGAATACCAAAAATGAAACTAGTGTGATCACAGAGACCGCAACCCTTGGCCACGGGTGCCACGGTTAGTTAAGCGGGCACAGGGTTAAGCGTAATGGCACATGAAATCGCACGAGTGCAGTTAAATGCGATGAATAGCGACATCAAAGATGAATTTATGATTGTAATAGAGTTTTTGATGAGTTTTGATATTGAAGATATGAATATGGAATTGTTTGTTTCAAATGTTGCAATAACTGAAGCGTCCGTTTCCTTACTTCATAACTTTGAAGTTGTAGTAGACAGTAAATTTCTCTAGTCACGAAAGGTATTGTTTGGTTTAGCGAATGATGTTTTTCTGTATATATCGGATCTTTAAATGAATGCCACACTTGAAGAAAATTATGTAATAATCAATAGGCTCTTTACGGTTTAGTAATCCTTCTTCCGTCTCCTCTGGTCCTCATTATATGGGGTAGGGTCTCATTCCTTTCTTGCGCCAAGTTGTTCTGTCTTGGGCTGTCTGTTCTGGAAATTGGCCTCGCTTGAGGTCTATTTCTTATTTGAACCACCAGGACTAGTATCAATCTAAAAAATAAAATATAAGTCGATGATCTGTGGGTCTAGACAAAGTTGTCTAGATCTAATGTCCATCCCTGCAAATCAAACCTCCCAAATGAATTCTCCAAAGCTCTTCAAGTTCATAGGCAGAGCAGCGCATTCCGTGACAGACACAGAGCATATTTATTAGCATGACAATGTAAGTCGGCAGACACGACTCGCGAATAGAATACTGCGAGCAGTGCCGGAACACCCACAAAGGGATGTTCGGCCGATGGCGATGCGGACCAGCCTTCCGTCGTTACGCACTGTTTTGTTATCGGGTGGGATGTGGCCTGGAGTGAAGGATGAAGCGAGCGAGGAATAGGAAAATAGACGAGTGTAAACAGTTGATCATTTCACGGGGAAAAAATATACACATTAAAACTATGAAGTAAGACATATTTAAAAGAAATCGGAATTTGTTTTTGATATGCTTCAATTTGGAGTCGGATTCCATGCTATACATACCGCCTAAGAACTCCTGCCTCTCGATCGTAAATTGTAGTGGCTTATATGGAAAGCATTGAATCGATTGCAGAGGTATTCAAGTAAGCTGCTGCAAATATGACTTGTGGAAATAAGGGATCATTCATCCATGAAACACCCAGTGTCAGTTCGGTGCTCCTGTTTAGACTATGTCCCTTTTGCTGGAGTGCTCTAAACGTCCATTTACCTGCACCCTAGATGTCCTTAGCAAAGCCTCCGACACTGCAATAAACGTGGCCACGTACTGGGCACAAATACAACTACTATCCTACTATGTGTTGGCGATATCTATTCAGTTACCTCTTATTTTCTTGAAATACCACTCAACTTATGCTATGGCTATCCAATCGCTTCCTCCCCTGCTTTGGAGAACCGCTCAAGCCCATACATTCCGCAAGCATCCTTTGTTCAAGCTGTAGTTTAGCGAAAGCAATTTCGTGTTTTATGCGCAACCAGCAGATACAACGCGCGACATACGAGATGTGAATACCTGCTGCGACACTGAACAAGGAAACCTAGAAGAGTGCAAGTTTTATAAGGATACCGTTGGTTATGGACCTAACTGAATGAAATGCTTATTTTATCTGCAATGCTTAAGGTTTGAGAGAATTTTCTCTGCAATGCTGCAGACAAAACAGTACTAACAAGATTATTTTGAAATGAAAATATGGAAGTCCTGTTTCTTATTCTGAAATTGGTCAAATTGCTTGCCTGCAACATATTGCAGGCAAGCAATTTGCACCTGTATGCAGGTTAAAATCCTTAATTGCTTTTTTGTCACCACACAGTAGCCTTTAAAAATGGTAAAGCGGCAAGATGAAAAGACTTAACACTCTTTACTTATCAATGTTTCTAATTTGTATGCCAGTCCACCACTAACGATGGGTATTTATGCGATCATACGCCCCCGAACAAAGGGTGATTTAGGTGCGCTTGGGCCGCCGCACCTATTAGAGAAGCGTCGTCGTATTTCAGCGCGTGATTAGTTTATGTGACGTCGTGACTCGTGAGCCGGTGCGCAAGAGTTGCGGTTTTGGAATTATTACGTGTTATGAAAAAGTTGGAGGATTGTAAGTGATGGCAGGATGAGGGTAGTATGCACGACATTGTCTGCACTTAGACTCCCATTCGATTTGCTGTGCGTGGTTGTCCTGGCTTACATAGCCACTTAGCTGAAAAGGGTAGAGAAAAAGGAGGTTAGAAATATTGAATTAGGTAGTTGGAATGGCCAAGTCGTATTTAAGTTGTGATTTTCATCTTCTTTGTCGTTCCTCGCACATGTAAGAACAGCTCCTGTTTTGGTGAACAAGTCAGTAGAGAATATTTTAAAAGCGCTGGGTTGAAGCTATCGTTTAAGTCGCCCGAAACACCTCGATCGAAGGGACACACGTACGGGGAAGTATGGCAGAAGAAAGGAGATGTCTATAACCAGCAGCGCTTGATTCTGGGTCGAAATGATGATGATTCTGACAAGCTCCAATATCCATCACTCCAATTTCCATCTATCATAACCCTTAGTCACTATATGCCGTGATACGTAATAAGCTCCTCAAACGTTTAGGCACAAAGATAGCCTTCATTCCCTCATGAATCACCCGCTAAGTCTGCGGTGGCGATCAGACATGCGGTCACTCTCGTCTCGCGTCTCGCGGCACTCCCCGGGTTATTGCCCACTGTCAATTCTCTCATTGAAGGTGCTGGAATTATTATATTTTTCAAAGAAGTCAATACTAACTTACTTCAAATTTATAAACATTGTAGTCAGTCTCGAAAGATTAATCGAGCAGTGGGCTAGATGTACCATTATCGATCTTTACACCATTTGCTACTGGCTATGGCTGTAACAAACTCGGAACTCTCGACATAAAACAAAAAAAAACAGCAATATTTGTAAGTCGCCCTGCCGGTTCCTATCAATCATACATTACTGCGCATAGCAACTTCCATGATTGGAAACTAGCTTCTGCCAGGGACTTCGCCCTCAAGTGCAAGTCGAAAATTACCTATCCCAAAAGAATGTACTACCATGTTCAATAGTACATTGTGTATTAAGGGCGGTAAGTAAGGAATTACGATCGAGGCTCTAGTAGAAGCCCGAAGTCGAAGACTGAGGGTTTTCTGAGTCGAGGTTCGTAATTCCCGTACCGCCCGTGAAACACAATGTTTTTCATCACATTTGCGAGTAAATAAATAAAATTATAGTGCAGAAAAAAAAATTTCATTAAGTGCTTTTGCTGCATGGATAATATCTGGCGGTGTTGCATTTAAATCACACTCATCGGACGACGACGATATTTTTTTTAACTTTTTTACTTGTTTTCAAATATAAAATGTAAATAATTATAAATTATAGCTTTAATACACAAGTCAGCACAACTATTATTACGAAATACGTGAACTTTTTTTTAAGCGGATGGCGGGCTTTTTCCCCACATCACAGATTATACAAATGTTTCGTTCAGAAACGTTAAGGGCAAATACTTACGTAAGTATACAGCCATGACGGAATGTAAAAAAATAAATAACTTCGACGTTTTGATACAAAAATCTATTTAAATCGATTATTAAGAATATTTGTTGAGTATTTAAGTAACACGTAGCGAAATTGCAATGAAATTCCTGTTGAGATAACATTTTAAGACAATTTTTCAATTGCGTGTAAACTCCTTGCTTGAACTTTTATGACTTGTGTGCTGTGCCATAAATTAAAAAAAAAAAACTTACCGACCTTGGGTGTCATGAAAAAAGAAAGCTCGAGGGTTTTATATGTGACACATTACGGCCAAGTTAACCTGTATAGATACTGTTTACGTGCAAGTGTGATGAAAAAGTTATATAATCTTGGACCACATGTTGACCACCGTTGTTGACCATCAGGACGTGTTTTACCCATGTGCTACCTAAGTTTCATTCAAATCCATTGAGACATGGTGGATTAACAAATGTTCAAGAATCCAGACTTTCATGTTTATAATATTGAGTATATAGGACCTTATGGCTGCGTCAGCGAATGGTGTTGCCGCAGCTGAATATTGGTAACAAAAAATTTACCATCGACTTATTGAGTAAATAGAACTCTTCCTCCAGAGCAAAATAGACACCCGCATCCTTAAGCACGACAAGTAATTCCTTCACCTAACCTGAAAGCATCTCACTAGATGTTTACCGCTCGGTAACTTAATCATTCAGCTACATTAGCGATAGAACAGTGATTACATGTAGGATTCTTCTGGGTGATCGCATTAGCTAAGTGCATTAGCATGCGAAAAATAAACCAACACACATACTGCTTGACGCTCGCTCGGTTAATCCTGAGAGTGCGTGTGCATTGTTTCAGGAAGAAAATACGGGACAAGCTTACGAAATTATTTGCTTACAAAGCTGTTTTGTGATTATCGAAAGTCTACTATGGACCTACTCAAAGACAGACTGGCAGATACGCAGATTGGCAATGGTTTTGTATGGTAAATGTATTACTAAATTGAACATTTGGAGATTAACATTTTGGCAACGTTTAAACTGTAATCAGGGTCCAGAAGCCCATATTGCATTTGTTCGCCTAAACGTAAACATAATAAATCATAGAATAGAATATAATTTATTTGCTCAGAATGTAGGTATTTACAATAAGGTGGTTACAATAATATTATGAATCCTTGTACATTCTACCGTTTTGGCATTCATAAATTGATGCAATTTATCATCAAACATACAAAACATTGATACACAACACAACTAAAATTTATCAGCTAGAAAATCCGACACGGAATAGTAACATTTATTTAATAGAACTGTAGTTAGTTTCTTTTTGAAAGTTGTTACTGATTCCTCTTTTATGGAATTAGGAATGTGGTAGAAATAACCGATGCCATACCAAAAATACTTTTAGTCAACAAAGCAGTCCTATACCCACCCGTGCGTTACAAGTTTCGGCATCTGGCATAGTGAGTATATCATCAACAATCAACATTCCCCAAAGCCCGAAATCCTGACAATCGTTCTTATCATGGCGTATCGTAACTGTGTTGTGGTGATCATGGTCATAGAAATATTGGTATACCTGATTAGTCAGGAAGCTAATCACCCCTACAATGTTATGAAAAGGCAATGGCGATGATGAAGTTATTGTAGAAAAGCAAAAAACCGATTACTTAAGAAGCGAACAAAAAAGATGTAAAACCGAAGAAAATCATGCTGTGCAGTCGGAGGATACATAATCGCGAGCTGACTGACCAAAACCATATTGGTATACCTTAACTTTTTTTATATTTAAATGTAACTTTTTAGTTGAGAATATTTTTTTCGGATTACTTTTAAACATATAAGTGCTATAAAGATTTGTAATTACCTCTTAAAATCTTTCATTTTGGTACCCCACATGATGGATTAGGAAGAAAAATAAATTGGGACCCACCATATGACGCCCAAAATTCGCCACTTTTCTTTTTGTCAATCTCGATTGACGTAAGAACCATCAAAATCGGCCAACGCTTTTGGTCTCTAGAACGCCACATAGGAACAAACCTTCAATAAATAAACTGATAAAAACATTACCTTATTTTGCGTCGCGCAGTCTGGTAATTACATACTTGCTTCCCGTGCCTGATATCAATGTACACGCACCCACACGATAATTTCCCGCGCAAATCCGGGCCCCGTTCGCATTAACATTCAATAAGCCATAATGCCTTGCAACAACACCGCATAAGGATTGGAACATAACATCAACAGCGTCGAATTAACTCTTATGGAGGAATATCTTGGGGATGTGCTTGAATATTAAATTTGGTGGTAAAGGAGTTGGTTGAAACAGCTGTTGATGTCCCAAGGAAGGGTGGTGTGGTTATATTTATTGTAATCTCGGTTTGTCATGGAGTGTGAGACGATTTTCTTTCAAGCATTGTTTGCCGGATAATATGCTAGTTTCTCATTTTTAATACATGGTTGAGCCTTTGTCTTTCGCGATATGTTGAAAATGCTTTAGTATATTTTTGACAAGTTTTTTACATTGATTGTTGCCGAGACGATAACATCAGACATGAGGATATCCGCAAGAGAACCAAAGTTACCGACAAAGCCCGAAGTATTGCGAAACTTAAGTGGCAGTGTGCAGGGCACATTGCTCTCAGAGCAATGTGCCCTGCACAAATCGGATGGCCGATGAGGCCAAAAAGTTCTGGAATGGCGAGACTATGCGTTGGAAGGCCTCTAGGCCACTAGGTGGATCGATGACCTGGTTAAGATTGCGGGAATGCGCTGGATGGAGTAGGCCTATATCCAGCAGTAGACGTCTTTCGGCTGAAATGATGATGATGATGAATGATGAGATGATAACGCAACTAGATTTTGAACTTTTTAAATTGCCGTTCTGGTTAGCATTTTATAAAGGACAGCTGAAGAAATCCAGTGGTGCGCAGGGTCGGTCTGACTCAAGGGAACACCGAAATATTGCCCGGTGGGCTGCTCCCTCTGTAGGCCGGTCCGGTCCACCAGCCTGACCGGACCTGCCCACGCAGCGCCACGTAGCCATACTCCAGCTCCGTGACCCTGCGTAGCTTTCAAAAAAAGAAGTGTGGGCCATAGTTTCAAAAATAAACCGGTAGTTTTTTGGGTCCCAGACCGAGTGATTTTGCGTGAGTCACATCGTATTTTTAAGGTGTTCATTACAAGAATCGGGGGAGCATTCACGACTTCAAATTCACACCATCGGTTTGCAATATGTATAATGTTATACTCAAAGCTAGCTACTAACCCAACAATATAATATAATATGGTAGGACCACAGTCGCCCGTCGTCGTTGTCAGCTGTCACTCATACCAGTAAGCGGATTTGTACTCCACCTCCTTGTGTAGTGCAATTTATAAGAGTATAGCGGTTAGCGAAAGGATTCCAGTTTAAAGCCGTGTACCAAACGTTGAGGTAATTGTTCATACTCTTGCAACTAAATAAACTAAGCTTGACTAACTTACAATTACTTTTGCTCTTCGTCTGCAACCAGGGTTACGTTACAAGTATTTTGCGAGGTTTTCAATACTTGCTACATAATGTATGTGTGGGCGATTGAGAATGCAGTTGCAAAACGCGGTAGAATCAATTATTATTACCTGTAAATTTTCAAAAGAGCCGCTTAATGGCCTCATTGAAATAAATAATTTTGACTTTGACTTTATGATGATGCAGTAAAACTATATGTTTGTAAAATTGCGAAAAGCGTACTGCTTGGTGTGTTTTTTGGACAGTTGGTTTTATTTTAGACACCTATGTTTTTCATCTAGGTTACAAGGTGGTTGCTTGTTGGTGGTGTTGCGTGTTCTCTGCAACCGACCAACAGATAGAAAAGGTGATAAAGGATAGCTTGCTTGTTTATGAAATCTTTGCAGTTTCACACCTATCAGGTTCATCCTCGTATAATTGTCTCCCAACTATCCTTCAGCTTCCCACTCCCCGCTGCATCTCATAACTTAGCCCTGACCATAAACATATCACAATAGTAGATTGTCGTTACGTTTTGCAGACTTTCTTTGTATGTCGGGCACACAATTACTTTCTTTGCTGTGTTGCTACTGACAATTTTCTGGTGATGTCACTGTGTAATTACTGTGGCAACACTAAAATAGTCGAGCGAAGTGAAAAATATGAAGTTTTATGTTTTTTGTACATACAGAACCGTGACATTATTAAAGTTACATATAGGTTAGAACAATATGTTTTGTATTAATTCATTACACAGTTAGGGTTTGCGTAAGTCTAACCTTGCAGATTGTCATATATAAATATGTCGTGCCGAGATCTTAAAATTGATCACTTCATGATGTGGCCGACCATTTCATGAAATGGAAAATATCCGCTGCCCGCATCATGATATGGTCTGGCCAGATCAATGAATAATCAGCATTTGAAGATATGAACAGCTAAACGCACGGCTACTTCATGATATGAATCTGTGACCATATCGTAAAATTGTTATATAATTCACCGTTAGAGGAGCTGATATTGTTTGGTTTTTGTGATGCGTAATGGCGACAGACATTTATTCTGATAAAAAGCTCATAATAATGCACCTATTGAAGAAAAAAGTGAAGTTAAATGTTACAACACAAAAGTACATGAATTTTACTAAGGTTTCAAATATATTTTTTACATTTGTTATCACGGAAACCTTTCATTAATAATATGGCCAAACGAGGGTTGACATATCATCAAACGTTGACGTTAAAAAGATATAATTAGTTTCAGCTGGCCTTATCATGAAATACATTCATTTCATGAAATGGTCGGGCACAACATGAAGTGATCAATTCTATGATCTGGCCACAACATAATATAAAATGGCAATGTGCCAAACTTCACCACGCCATAAGGGACTCTAATAAATTTGGGCAAAGGTATAGCCGGTTTCGAAATTGGGTATTTGAAGTTAAGAACGAGTCAAACCTCGCTTAAAAGCCAAAATTTTACAGGTTTTCAAATAAAGTAGTATTTGACCAATACTCAACTTCAAATACAATTCGGTAAACCAGGCAATAGTATCGAAAATATAATTATGTAATTCCACCGTACCTTTTATTGTTATATCTCAAAGGGCCTTCCCAGGCTTTACTTTTTTCTAAATTTTTAATAATTATCACAAAAGCTTAACAAATTTCTCCTTCCTCATGAATCACTCTGTCTATTGGTGAAAACCACATAAAAATCCGCTCAGTAGTTTTTGATTTTATCGCGAGCATACAGACAGACAGACGCGGCGGCAGACTTTGTTTTGTAATTAGTGATAGTGCTTTCAAAAAAGGTTGCTTAACCCATGCTCTAGCTAGAATAAAAAATCTCAAAATGTTTTTCTCTGTGATCCATTGGGATGGGATGCGAATCCCGAAATGAATATGCCCCACATTACCCAGTAGCTAAATAATGCAGAGAGTATTGTTAACAATCGATTTACTAATCTCCACAAGTTTTTACAAATTAATAAAGAGATTGTACTGTATATCAAAACGAGGGTGGTTTTCACTACTTAACTATTCAGTCTAAATTAAACCCTAATTCTTTTTTTTGAAACATCGAATGCCTCCAGCCGAACCAGTGAACCATCCAGCCGCCGGGCCAGTATCCTGTATAGAACGCCAAAGAAAGGAACGGGCGTACATATGGATATGGCCACGGAGGAAGCGAACATCATGCTTCAGCAGGGCAAGGAAGCACTGGAGGCCGTTGGAAATATGAAGCGGGAGTGCAAGCAGAGAGCTCATGAAAGCCTGCAGGGTCTGTACGAGACTGTCCTATCCCTGTCTGACTCCCGAGCGCGCCACAAGTATAACTTGGAAAAAGAAAGGTCACGCCATGCCCAAGAGCTTGTACGTGTCGAGAGAGCTCACACGAGGGAGATTGAGGCCTCAAAAAAGACCCTGGCGTTAGAACTGAGTCGCGCGAGGGAGGAGATAGGAGAGACTCTGCTGGCTACGAAGCAGATACGGGAGTGGTTGGGAGCCGAGACCCTTCAGGCGTTCAAGGAGAACGCCGAAATCAAAAAAGGGGTCCTGGCCTTGCAAGAGGCGGTCAAGAAAGAACACGAGAAGACCCGCAGGGAGGCCAGGACAAGCTCAGGGTCGCCGGGACGAGAATCCCCTAACCCGGTCCTGATGCGTCTCGAACTCAACATAGCCAGCATCACGAACCAGCTGGACTTGTTGAGGAAGCAGGTTGAGCGCCTAAGGACCGACATTCCGGCGCCCCCAGCCACTGTCCAAGAACACCACTGCAGCGTCCCAGTTGAATTAATAAAGGCGGCCTCCACTACGGAAAGGATGGAGGCAGAAATTCAGAAAATTGCACAGGTGTTACACAAGTACACAAACACACCACCCCCTCCCCCCCCCCAGGACATCTCGCAACACCTAAAGCCTGTCCGAGAGAAGCTGGAGCTAGTATCGTCAGATATCAGAGTCCTGAGGGACAAGCCCCAGCCCCAAGCCCCGCCAGCAACGAACCTTGAAGCCGAACTCGCAGTGGTAGAGGTAAAGAAGACGCTGGCGGAAATCGTAAAGGGCATGGATGGACTGAGGGGCAGACCAGTGACCTTACAGCCCCAGACTAAGCCGGTGATTCACGTGCCACAACCGAAACCAACCCAGCCGAAGCCGGCCCAGTCCAGCCACACCCTTATTGTCTCCTCGACGGACCCCAAACACACGGGAGAAAACGTCTTGGAGAGGGTAAGGGTGGCGTTGGACCTAAAAACAACAGGGGCCCAACTCAACAAGGTTCGGAAGGCGAGGAACCAAAAGGTCGTACTGAACTGTGCATCCAAACGCGATCTGGAGATAATTAAAAAACAGTTCGATAAGAAAGATGACCTTAGGATCCAGGAGCCGAAACCTTCGAACCCTCTTATCTGTATTAGAGGAGTCCAGGCTCACTACACTGACGGGGAGATCGTGGATCTGCTTAAAGCGCAGAACCGGGGTCTTTTCAGCGGTGTCGACATGGCTAGCCAGACTTTAAAAGTCAGATTCAGGAAGAAGGCACGGAACTTGCTGGTTTGCCACCCCGTGCTTGAGCTCTCCCCAGAGTTGTGGAAGCGGGTCACGCAGGGAGAGGCCAAAGTCTTCATTGGCCTTCAACGGGTACCGGTCGAGGACCAGTCCCCTCTGGTACAGTGCAGCAAATGTCTGGCGTACGGTCACACAAAAACAGTGTGCAAAGAAACGACGCAGACATGTAGCTACTGCTCAGGCGAGCACTCTGGGAGGGACTGTCCCGTAAGAAGAGACGGTAGAAACCCGACCTGCGTGAACTGCGTAAGGGCGAAAAGGGAGAGCTCGGACACGGCACACACCACGTACAGCGACAGCTGTCAAGAGCGACAGAAGTGGGACGGCATAGCCAGGTCACGGGTCTCGTATTGCTGAAGAGGAGGACAACCAGACAAACACCACCACGGTCAGTACTCGCAGTGGCCCGACTAAAAGTTTGCACTTCATCCAAGCAAACCTTCAACACTCCAAGCTTGCGACAGCGGAATTCCACCTTGCGGCTCAGGAAAAAGGGATCAAAGTGGCACTCGTTCAAGAACCCTACGTAGGAAGAACGGGGACCATGAAACAAAACCCAGGCACTCAAGTCATCCAGTGCACCCTGAGCCGTCAAAAACCAGTAAAGGCAGCCTTAGTTGTCTTCGGGGACGAGTTGGAGGTCATTCATGACCCTCAGCTCGTTACTGAAAATATTGCCTCGGTAATAATAAAGGTGGGCGACATCAAGTTTGGAGTAGTGTCGGTCTACTTCGAGGGTGACCAACCACTAACACCATACATAAACACACTCAAAACTATACTCACTAAAACACACACACACACACCTAACACCATCATCGGAGGAGACATCAATGCTTGGAGCCAGTGGTGGGGAAGTAATTCCGAAAACCACCGCGGCGCAGAGTATAACTCATTCTTAAACGAACAGGATCTCCAAATTCTCAATCGAGGACAGGTTCCGACCTTCGAGACTTATAGGGGGGACAGGCTGTATGCTAGCATAGTCGATGTCACAGTGTGCAGCTTGTCGCTTCTTGACAGGATCGAGGCTTGGAAAGTAGACAGAGGCCTCACCTCATCTGATCATAACGCGGTTACCTTCGCGATGCGTCTGGGGAAGCCCCTGGAACCGTTGAGACCAGTCTCAACACGCATCTATAACACCAAGAAGGCGAAATGGCCAGAATTTAGGGAGCAATTCAGCGCCTGTCTAGCTGACGGTAACATCACACCCGGGAAAATTGCGCAAACCTCGACTCATGAGGAATTGGAGAGCCTGATCGGCGAGTATACCTCTGCGATGCACCAAGCATGCGAAAAGTCTATTCCGAAAATGGGCACAAGGAAAACTGATTCCAAGCCTCCGTGGTGGTCCCCTTCTCTAGAACAACTCAGACGAGACGTTCTCAGAAAAAAGAGGAGGATAAGAAATGCGGCACCATCAAGGAAAGCTCACACAATCCAGGAATACGCCTTAGCCAAACAACACTACACAGAGCAAGCCACTGAAGCCGCCACGGCAAGCTGGAAAGAGTTCTGTTCCACACAGAAAAGAGAAAGCATGTGGGACGGAATTTATAGAGTTATAAGGAAAACCGCAAGAAGGGAAAACGACGCGCTCCTCAGAAACCTAGCGGGAGAGACCCTGAGTCCCGAGCAGTCAGCCGAACTTCTTGCGAATACCTTTTACCCGGAAGACTCAACTCTAGTGGAAACATCTCACCACACCCAGCTAAGAGACCGAATACGAGAGGGATCAGACGATCACCGAGGTTTGTCGGCCGACGACCCACCTTTTACGCCTGCGGAGCTTGAAATGGTTTTACAAAGTCAAAACCCAAAGAAAGCCCCAGGACCGGATGGGCTGACGGCCGATATATGTGCGGCTGCTATCAACTGCAACAGGGAGGTATTTCTTGCCTTGGCAAACAGATGCCTGGCAATATCGTGCTTCCCGGGGCAGTGGAAAGTGGCCCACGTATGCATCCTCCGGAAACCGGGCAAAGACGACTACACCCATCCAAAGTCCTACAGACCTATTGGACTCCTGTCTGTCTTAGGTAAGATCGTCGAAAAACTCCTCGTCAACAGGCTTCAGTGGCACTTAATGCCTACACTCAACACACACCAATATGGCTTCATGCCGCAGCGCGGCACCGAGGATGCCCTCTACGCCCTAGTGACGCACATACGTGCAGAAATGGTAGCAAAAAAGATCGTGCTTCTGGTATCACTGGACATAGAGGGTGCCTTCGACAACGCGTGGTGGCCGGCCATAAAACACCAACTACTCACCAGAAGGTGTCCAAAAAACCTTTACCACACACTAACATCATACCTGGAGAATCGAAAGGTACAGGTGAATTACGCCCGAGCGAAAAGCGAGAAGGAGACCACCAAGGGATGCGTCCAAGGTTCCATTGCGGGACCATCACTTTGGAATCTAATCCTAGACTCGCTTCTGTCGAAAATTAACAGCTTGGGAGTGTTTTGCCAGGCCTACGCGGACGATGTAGTCTTGGTCTTCTCCGACCGCGAGGTCAGAACCCTGGAGCGAACGGCAGAAAGGACGCTGGGCGTTGTGTCCGATTGGGGTAGTCAGAATAAGCTTTGCTTCGCCGCGCACAAAACAAACGCGATGGTGATGACAAGAAGGCGTAAGTATGACGACCCGATTGTTCACATGTCCGGTGTCCGGCTGAGTCTCGTCAAGGAGATTAAGCTTCTAGGGCTGACCATAGACAACAAACTCACCTTCAACGCACATGTTTCCGCCACCTGTAAGAAAGCCGCGGACATTTACAAACAGCTTGCATGTGCCGCGAGGGTGACTTGGGGTCTCAATCGGGAGATTATCAGGACCATATACGTGTCGGTGGTGGAGCCAATAGTGCTGTACGCCGCAAGCGCATGGGCGCCTGCAGCTGAGAAACTGATGGTCAGAAAGCAGTTAGACTCACTGCAGAGAGGCTTTGTGCAGAAGATCTGCAAGGCGCACCGCACTGTGTCTCTAACATCGGCTCTCGTCCTGTCGGGGCAGCTGCCTCTTGACCTCCGGGTAAAGGAAGCATCAACCTTGTTCCTCGTAAAAAAAGGCCATTCCCACGAGTTCCTACCTCCAGGCAGAGAAGTGGAGCGAAAAGTGGGACACCTTCAACAACCACACCCATCGAAACTCATAATCACGGAATACCAGCAACTGGAGGATTTCGATCCCGAAACCCTAGAAACCCACCACATAAACGGTCCCCACATTTACACCGATGGCAGCAAAATAGAAGGGAGGGTAGGAGCTGCCATAACGTGGTGGAGTGAAGGCAGGGAATCGAAATATAGAACCTTCAGGCTGGAACCGCACAACACTGTCTTCCAATCGGAACTCTACGCGCTGTTCAGAGCCACAAAATTGGTGAAAGAAAGCAAAGTGGACACGGCCAGTATTCTAAGTGATTCGAGATCGTCGCTGGATTTGCTGAGGTGTCCTTTGGCAACCCACCAATTGGCTTTCGATCTCAAGGAACTTGTGCGTGGGATCCGAGAAGAGGGCAGAGATGTGCGTTATTTCTGGTTGAGAGCACACGTTGGAACACCAGGAAATGAAAGGGCGGACGAGTTGGCCAAGAAAGCGGCGCTCACCAAAAAGACGGCGCCGGACTACGACAAAGTGTCAATCTCCTTTGTGAAGAAGCGCATACGCGAGGAGACAGTCAAGAAGTGGCAGCAAAGATATGAATCCTCTAGCACAGGATCCGTGACAAAGGTATTCTTCCCAAGCGTCCTAGGCGCGAAAAGAATTATCCGAGACATGGTCCTCACTCCAGCTCTGGTCCAGATTTTCACAGGACATGGAGGATTCTCGGCATATCTACACCGCTTCCATCTGAAGGACAGTCCCGCATGCGTGTGTGACCCATTCACAGAGGAATCAGTCTGGCACCTTCTGTTCGAATGTCCAAGATTTAGCCACGATAGGATGAGGCTGGAGAGTGAGCTGGACATTACCCTGAGCTCGTCGACTCTCAGCTTCATCTTAGAAGGAAAGGCTACCAGACCACCTTTCTTGGAATTTGCTCAGAGGATCGTCTCAGTCGCCGCAAGGGCAAACTCGTCGACCGCCGTTCATCCAACACAAACATCAACAATCGCACAAACAACCAACTCTCACACATTGACAACACATACACGAACACAGACCACTACAATGACAACTACCCAAATAGCCATAACACCAATACAAATACCAATAGACACACATATGACCACAACACTAACACCAACTTCAGTTTCGATAACACACATTACCATGACAACACAGATTCCAATTGTAACACTGACACAAACCCCAACAACACCTACTATCAATATGACTAACACAAAATCGACTACAACATCAATTTCAAATCCAACTCCAGTACTGACACGACAACTACACACAGAAATCTCGACACAACCCCGACCACTATCACTGACACAACCCAGTCCTAATACGACACAAGACCAGTCGATAGCAGAAACTAGCATTGTCTCAAGTATCCCAACTACATCAACGGACCAACCATTAATGAACAACACAACCGCCACTCAGCAAATGGATCCCGAACCTAGCTCCATACCGTGCTTCTTGGCATGGGGAGCAGCAGGTGATCCCGGCATAAGACTACGAGGAGTAGCCCTGTTTATGAACCGGCCGCAAGAGAGTTTGGGAGTTAGCTTCTGTAGGGTAAGACCGAGTGAGTCCAAAGTTGCCATACCACCTGGCCTTGCGGCCCTGATCAATGGAAGTACTACCAAGACGAGCATCACGGGCAAAAAATACACCAAATTGCCGAAAATGGAGATCCTCAGCATCCGATTCCGAGTAATGCAATTTAAAGACAAAAGAATTGCACTGCTCGAGTGGGGAGAGGAGACTCCATTCGCTCAAGCAAGCTCGTTACTCCAAAGATTGGGACCGCTCGTAGAACACTCGGCTCGAGCAATCAGCATAGACGCCATGGTCATCGATGGCGAGAGGGGCGAAGTTGCAGACCGCCTTGGGTGCATAAAGGCCGCGGAGGCGCATGAGCTTATCGTGTACGAGGACAGAGGGGAGACTTTGAGCTACCTTAAGTCCCCAAAGAAATCGTGCACGGTATCGCCATCAGCCTCGCTTAGTGGCTCAGCGCGGATGCAACAAAAAATCGCCGAAGACAGGGAACGAGTAGCGCTGAAAAGAAGCACTCCAACGCGACGGGAACAGGAGTCAAGCCGACTTTCCGGGATAAAGACTGGCATCAAATCCTTTATCAAAAACATCTTCTCAGACCGACGCAGTGGGTTAGCCCACTCAGACACTTCCGGACCGTCACAGGGAGAGGCTCTCTCCAACTTCCTGAGGAGATCTCCGAGGGAGGCGGGAGAGTCGTGCCCGAGAAAAGCCTTATCAAGAGCCGACAAGGGACAAGTCAGGCCTCCAAACTACATCTCGGTGTCAGGACCCTCTGACCACATACAAAACGCGTTCCTCGAATTTTTGGCGATTGTAAGAGCTACAAAACAGGTCAACACCTTGACCTGCAAAAAGATCTTGCAATCGTTCAACTTACAAACTGAGGGACTGCTGAGGGTCTTGATCGAGGAGGCCGAGGCTGCTGTATACGACAACCGCGAATCCCGAGTCATCACGGGATGCATGACGAAGTCGTATATGGCGGCATACAACGCAACTGTCGGCTTTGTGACAAAAAACAAGGCAGAAACGGCGAAGAAGGGAAAGCCAGTCTTCTACACACCTGACGAGGATCCAATAGTGGTGGTTGCACGATGTACTGAGATAATGCTAGACGACAAGATTCTCGAGATGGCCCAAACTATCTCGGGAACGGACTCCATAACGGACTGGGACATCAAAAATATCAAGTGGGTAAACGGGGTTCCGGGGTGCGGAAAAACGACGTGGGTGGTTAGCCACTTCGATGGGGAGAACGACGTGGTGGTAACCACGACAACTGAAGCGGCCAAGGATCTGAGAGGAAAGCTCTCGCACCGCATCGGCGAGAAAGCCAAGACCAAGGTGCGAACTATGGCCTCCGTCCTAGCAAGTGGATTCAGGAGGGGAGACAAATGCCAGCGTTTGCTGGTGGACGAAGCCCTCATGAACCACTTTGGGGCCATAGTTATGGCTGTTAAGTTGTCGGGTGCAGACGAAGTTGTCCTCATCGGGGATGTTAACCAACTGCCATACTTGGACAGAGAGAACCTTTTTCCACTAAGGTATACCCGTCCAGGCATGGTGGCCACAATCACTCAGGAGTTGCTTTGTACTCACCGGAGCCCTATGGACGTAGCATACGCGCTCAGTGACATCTACGGTGGGATCTACTCGTCGAAGACCTGTACGAGTAAGATTCACTCCCTGAGGGTGTGTGGCTTCACGGGTGCGGACATCCCGAAAAACTCCCAGAACACGCTGTTCCTGGTCCACACTCAGGAGGAGAAATCCATACTGGGTGACCAGGGATACGGATCTGGCGAGGGTGCCCGCATTCTGACCATACACGAATCTCAGGGTCTCACGTATGAGCGCGTAGTCATCATCAACTCCCGCAAAGACAGAATTCGTGTCCATGACAGCGTCCCCCACGCGGTAGTAGCCGTGTCGAGGCACACATCCAGCTGTGTCTACTACACGGATGACGCAAGTGACGCCATCGGTCGGTTCATTAAGAAAGCCATGGGTGCACCAACAAAAATAGTTGTCGACTACAATCTTCAGACAGCTATGCTGCACCGAAACATGGCGATCGTGGAGGCGTTGTTGACTCTCCATAAAACCCTAACCTCTTCAGTACCCATTCACTA
The DNA here is from genome assembly GCA_947562075.1 of Orthosia gracilis. Classification (NCBI taxonomy): domain Eukaryota; kingdom Metazoa; phylum Arthropoda; class Insecta; order Lepidoptera; family Noctuidae; genus Orthosia; species Orthosia gracilis. The sequence goes on along the minus strand of OX387270.1, from coordinate 2,442,764 downwards.
ACAATATATTTAGTATGCCTGTAAAATTAAGTTGAGACTAGTAATAATAATAATACATAATTAAGCTTAATTTAAGTTTTAAGAATCTTTGTAGGTTAAGTGTATAATAGTTTGTTACCCCCGGCCATTGGCGTCCTATCAAGAAGTCGATGGGATCGGGCGCCGAGAGGCTGGGGGCTGGTCTTAGCTTAATTTTTGTCAAGAAATTATTCATTGCACTCCTCATTTTATTTTCTCCTTTTCACTCAGGGTGATGGACCCTACTTGATTATGTTTAGAATTTAAGACAAAACAAAAAAAAAAAAAGAAAAGAATTGTGACGGCTCTAATAGAGCGGAGTTTCTGAAATAAAATAAAAAAGCAGAAATGCATTAGTAACGAAAATTAAAAATATAATGTAAATAAGGGCGCGGACAACTGGTCCGCGGTAGAATAATTTGTAAAAAAAAAAAAAAAAAAAAAAAAAAACCCTAATTCTTGAAAAATAAGATTGATTTTCATTATTCTACAACTTATCACAAATCATCCAAAATTTAACTGATTTTAAATGCTAGAGGAATCTAAACTCTATTTCGTTGCAATAACGATCTAGTGCATTTTACTATTCACAAAAATAAACGTGCACATTCAAAACTATATGCAGTACTTTTATTGCTATAAACACAAGGGCTAAAATCGCTCAAAAGTTTGTAAATCCAAGGGTAAAATCAATAGTTCCCCAGAATTAAAAACACGGGGTGCCAGCTAATCGGTTGTGGGACTTTACTAAGCTCATCGGGTTACTAAAATAATGTTTATGTTTACTCTAAGCTTATATTTGCCATAGGGTCGCCATTAAAACCATAAACCCATACGATTCACATACAACCCCATGGAAACTCCCCTAGCGAGCAGCTCAACGCAAATCCATTTTGGTGAACTTTACTAATAGATTCTGTGAAATTAAAATGGATGTAAATAAAATATAAGCCTTGTGTTAAAAATGTGCATAGAATAAATAACCACCAATTCATTTGGCTTTTTACAAACGCTCTGAAAATTTTATGATTTTTGGAAACCTTTCTGCGTAGGTACTTACGAGAGAGATTATGTCATCCGTCCATAATGTTATTCAGAAATATAATGTATCAAACCAATGTTGTAATGGAGGTAGCATATTTTTGCAGAAAACTTACAATTAAGTGCCTAGATTAAAGTACCAAATGCATTGTGTTTAGGCCGCTAAGATCAATAACTTCATAAACATTAAAAAGAAAATGATGCATATTATAAGACGTCAAATAGAGATAGTAATAGTGGCAAGAGAAAAATGATGCTGAATTTAAAATTTATAAACCACACTCCGAGCTACTTAGACAAACATAATAAGAGCTAAATTTACACCCAAAAAAACACACAACAGTTTCTTAAATCTTTATTCTCAGTATCCTTTATGCTAAAATGCGTTTATCAACAATGCTTATACGCGGATAAACTTAAATGCGGATAATCCGGCGAAATGTGTCAAACATCGCAGGTATCTGTGTCGACAACAATGGCAGACTGTCCACCGCGCATTATGTGGGATTACTGGGATGTTTAGCAGGATACGCGTTGAAGCGTGATGGTGGAAGATAAAATATTAAACAAAGCTCTCTAAGAGTTAGGTATTGATAGATTTGAATAGGATTTGATGAGAAAATGTCAATGATGGCTTAGATTTTTTGGAATTGTAGCAGGATATTTATGGATTCAGTAGAGGCTCCATCTCATCCTAATTAGCGACTCGTAGCGTAGAGCAACTGCTGATTTGGAAGCCTCCAGGCTTCAAAATATATAACAAATTAAAAATATGACAAAAGGTTTCCAATATTACAATGTGATTGGCTCCCTCGTTATAGTCCAAATTGCAAAAGCATCAATAGATGCACTTCTCATTCATCATTTCATCTCTTCCTAGCGGGTTAGGCTATGCGACCTAACAGTACCATCTCCTGTTTACGAGACGTCAACGAATTCTACGAACGCGTTTTAGCCGTCTCTTTTCCAGCAAATGCTTGTTATTTAAAATCACTACAATATGTATAACGTATCAGTAGCTTAACCCTCCGCTGCGTGGGTGCGGACATTATCCGCACTAAGCCTGTCTGCTGTCCATTATCCAAAGCCCGACGCCACTATTGTTGGACCCTGTTCATATCGATATTATAATCGTGCGTGGTTGACGCACCTGGCTAACTGGTATTTAATTTATGTTCTAACTAAACATTTACGTTAATGTTTGAAATAACAAATCATTTTGACAAGCCTATTTGGCGAGCGAAAACCTACTTAGAATTGACGGTATGCTAGTTTGCATTGATTTGGTTATGTTATTTTTCGACTTTCAATGTCAAAACGTTTATTGCAAATTAAGAGGCTTATTATAAAACTCTTGATGCTGTTCGGCAATTGATTAGGCGATTCTTATTTTTTGTTTACAGTGAATTTGAATTTAGAACCTTTTGAGCAGTGCTATATATTTAGTACCACAAAATTCATAATAGTATTACCAGTATCGAGATTTTTACAAATAAGAGTGTACAAATATGAGAAAACTACAAAGTGAAAAACCATTTATTATTTACTACAAAGGTGTAAATATGTACATACTTAAACACTAAACAAAAATAAACTTTACAAACTTATACTAGAACTAACTATTTACACTATATATAAAAGAAAGGTACACTTAGGCGTCGAAGTACTCCTCCACATCGCTATCATCCGGGAACGTGCCCAGAAGACTGGCAGCATTGCCACGTTGAATGGCAATGCTGATTCTTTGCGCAAAGAAAGAGCCAGCCCTCTGGTCACGCACAGTGTCAATCAGTCGGCGAGAGATCTCCTTAAAAAGGAGACGTGCACTCGGGCCCCATGACCCAAGCGTTTCGACCCCAAACGGCTCAAAACTGTAATTACCTATTAGGTTACAGTATTTGCGCCGCTTGAGGGCTTCAGCAGCCGCAGCAGCAGCGCCAGCACAGCCCGCCGAACTAGGAACATGAGATGGAGCAAGGGTGTCGACACAGGTTGCGTCCCACACCAGAGGCCTACCCACCTTCCAGGGCACCAATGTCATGCCATCTGGTCTCTTCCCATCGTCACGTACCAAGCCGTTAGGTTCTAATACAGCTGGTACGCTGGCGGTGATAAGGGCTCGACGAATAATGTCATTGATGCTGGCGTGCCGTGCTATGCGTCCTGCGCTCTTGCAACAAGAAAGGCCATGGTGCCCAAGGCTGCCGACAGCTTCACCACAATGGCACCGATGTGGAGCAACAAATATTGGTCTTATGTGCTAATTATGAATTAGCAGCCTTTCGGAAGAGTTGCAGTTTTATCACAATTTTAGCATACATTTTTGGTTTGGTAAACCAGAAAAATTAATCATAGGAAATAATGCCTTTCCTAATGCAGGGCCTCTGGGAAAGGCATAATTTCTAACAGCTTAAATTCACAAAAGCTTGTCACTAAGTTAACTTTTATTTACAAAACTAAACAATTGTATATTCCTGAGCACATCGTAAATGTTGTATGAGGTATACAAATTCATACGACAATCGGAAATGGCTCTCGTCCTATCCATTGTGAACACAAAAGTGTTCATAAAATAACTTGTTCGAGGATATCTTTCATAAAATTTTCTTTACTTTTCAGTTTTCTTCCTTTATCGCTTTTAGACAACATTTATCTAGGTATACTATTTAGAATTTCGTGTTTCCTTCTCTTTGTTTTGTAATTTTATCATAGCGCAGTAGAGGGTTGACTTTTTGTCAAGCCTGAAATTTCGGTCGTTTACTTGAAGTTGTTGAAACACGTAGTAATGAGTAATAAAATTTTTATTTTCATAGACCATTTCCCTAAACCCTATAGTTTCACTTTTCTTTTTATTTAACGATATAATTCTTAGGGTATTTTAAGTGTCCTGAATTTCTTAATCACTGCTTTTAATTATTGTTCAATACATATCATAATTATCCCCAATGTGGTGACGTTTGGGAGCGGTCTATATCTAGCATTAGACATTTGTCGTTCGATTGAAATGATAATAGTGAAATATCATCCAAAAATGAGGTCTAGATTTTTAACAAAACAGTAGCAATATCACAACAGCCATTGTCCAAGCCAGCAACTAGTAGACAAGTAACCGGAGAACCAGTAGGAACCGGCTCGTACCGGAATTATCCGGTAATAGCGAGTAATTGGGCGGAATAACCACGTTAAACTGTAACCAGACCCACGCCTTGTTTAGCTAACCATCGGGCATCGATTTACAATCATAAATTACCATATGGGTGCACTGTTTTAACGAGAAACGTGGAAACAATGGTGTTACATAGTTAATTTAATTTTAGTAATCTGTTTAATCATTTGTTTTTAGTAAAAGTCAAGGCACTATAAATACAAACGAATGGATGGTATGGCTGAACAGTGGATCAAAGGACAATGATGATTTTTTTAGTGCATCGCGTTTGTACCCGACTGCCGAAGGAGGGTAATGTTTTTCCGAAAGATCATGTAGGTAACTGTATAAGTATTACTGTATTGTACTTACCATCTTTTGAACCTGTGGTCTGATCTAAACAGTGTCTGAAACACCAAACATGTTCTCGGTTTTGCCGGATATTTTTCTAAGGATATATTTGTGCAAAACATTCAAAGCTGGCCTGTATTGAACACCCTACGGATTGACTCCTTTCTAACTCTACAAAAATCTTGGCAACATTTCAAATTCGTACCCTCTTAAAAAACATAACACCAGTAGCAAAACCGACTCCATAAAATAATAATAGCACAACGAATCGCATTACAAAAATCATATTTAACAAGTAACTTTCACACCCCATCGGGCACAATATGGCCGCCTCCCCTCCATGGTACATGGCTACATAATTACGCGTCCACACAATGGGCCAACACAATGGAGGTATTGAGATGTCACCGTCGGCTTTGGGGTCCCGGTGTTAGTTCAAAAGTAAATATGGCGAATGTATCTTTTGATACCTATACAGTCATATTTGGTTTAGGTAGACTGTTTCTGGATCGTTATTTGAAGTAAATATATTTTCCATTTTCCAACCTAAAACTGCATAGAAAAAATGAGTCCGATAACCTACTATTTGTACCCAAGGAAAAGAAAAGAAAATAAAACAGCAAAATATAAAAAAATACAAAAAAAGACAAGAAACCTGACTGCTTATGAAGTGAACTAAAAATACGTAAACAAGAACTTACAGGTATCTATGTATAACTTTTTAGTTATAATTTGTTTCGAATTACTTTTAAACATTTAGGTGTTATATTTTTTTTCTAATCACCTCTTAAAACCCTTCATGTTGATACCCCACAGCCATAAGATGGCTATGGAAAAAAAATTGGGATCCCCAATAAGGCGCAAAAAGCTGCCATTTTACAATTTTAATGTAGAGAGTGACACTCGCAAGAATATGACGAATCGATTGACCTAGGAATCATTAGAATCGGCCTACGCGTTTGGTATCTAGAACGCCACATAGAAAAAACATACATACCTACATAGACTGATAAACACATTACCCTTATTCGGCAGTCGGGTAAAAATCCGTTCATTGCAAGCAAAAATAATATCTTACATTCTTAACTGTTATCGCCTATCCCAAAAACCTAGAAGTAAAAAGTATTTATAGACTACTAAAAATAAAAGTAAACTTATTGCCCCATATAATTTTCCCTATATACATAATCCCCATAACACATACGGACATCTGCCACGCGTGACAGACGTAACAACTATAATAATAATTTAATTAATCAATTATTATCCCCATGAGGCCTCGGTACGAACACTGTTCACTCATAGTTCGCGCTATGCCTGCTGAGACTTCATTGTTGCGGAACTTCGAGGAGTTTCCCGCCAAATGTTACCATCGACAATAGGGAATGTTTGATAAAATATGAAAATATATATAATCAAAGTTGATTTTCCGCGGCTAATCTTAAAACCCGACATACTGCAGCCTTTGGAAAAATAATAAAAAGCTTTACAGTTAAAATTACAAATAATGTCCTTGGAACACAAATTTCCAAGGACATTATTTGTAATTTTAACTGTTTACAAACTAAGTAAATATTTCAGAAACAAAACGTTTTTTTAAACAATCAACAATTTAGATGGCGGTTTGCCCCGTCGGCTAAAAAACTGCAGACATGTATGTATGGGTTACCCCTTGGTAACCCATACCATACTCATAGCATAGCGCAAATGATCCTACACAGTTTAGGATAATAAACCCACAGCAACAAAAAAAAACAATCAGCATTCCAAACTCAAATTAAGTATACAAAAACCTCTAAACGTCAAATTAAAACTTTAAATTCGACAAAGCAATGAAACCATACACCGTGCGGCCGCGCATAGCCACAGATAATTGAGCATTTTTGTACAGATCCTCAAATTTTGGATGTGTCGTGTTACGAGTAACCCATAGACTATATAGAGTAACCAGACACTACCGGGTGCTCTTGATTCGTTCACAATAGAACGTGTCTAGAGGAATTACAGAATTTTGGGAACCTGATAATTTTTTTAAAAGTTTTTGGTGTAAAATATCTGGGTGGAGATCAGAATAATACTCGTTGAGCAAGAATGATTTTTATAATAGCATTTATGAGATTGTTGATTAGATAAACCAGATTAATTTTAATTATAACATTGCAATATTAAAGGGCGTTTTTTTTTTTATTCGCTTCAGCAACTTCAGTCACCCTTCAACTGAAGGTTACTAATTAAGACAGCTATTAGCTCGGTAATTTCGCTGTTTCATCAATTCTTCAATAATAACTGAAGTAAGTGAACCTGAAATTAAGATGACCGTCATGCCACAGAATCGCATTAGATAAGCACGTGTGAGTTACTTTAGGAACCGATGAAGCACTAACAGAAGCGACATCTTTCAGCAATTCATAATACTACAAGTAGAATATTGTATTTGTAAAGAATAGCTATATTTGTAAAAGGTAACCTCTAGAAGTACTGACTTTTTTACTATGGACGACTACGACGACTTAATGTTGCCCTAGTCGACGGCACGAACGATTTTGTGCGCGGAGTTAAAATGCATGCTATCTTATCCGACAATACGAGCGAAAGAGATAGATATTGTGACCAGCAGTAAGAAACTAGTTCACGTACGAATTAGCACTTTTGCAAATTTGTAGAGAAATGGATGATGATTTAGGACGAAAACGTGTGCGCGAAATTTTATAAACAGATCTTTGGGAGTATGGATATCATGAAAAAACGACTAAATGTATATTTTTTTAATAAAATTATTTGCATTTTTGAGCTACTAATCTATCCCTTTATGGAGGCTGTTTTGCAATTTTCCTTCTTCTTATGGTATTTATTGCCGCCCAAAGATGCGTTAAAATTAGTGTTGAAATATGGAACTGTCGACGTTCATAACCTTAAAAAAATATTTTTTTACTTTTTTTCCATACTGTACTAGATAATGATGAGACAAATTGATATCATTTTTTATTTTGAACCTAAAACAGTGGAGTAATCGCCAGACTACAGACTACGTTTGTATGGGAGAATGATCGACTAGTGTAACCTTAAAACAAAATAAAGCTGACTAATAATTGCAAATGAGACCAGCTGATACAGTTAAAATTGAAAACGATTCATAGACTACTTTTTATACGTGTGTTTTATACGTTTTTATATGTGCGGTTCTGTGGTATACACGGAAAAAGCCTGTATCCTCCATAAAATAATAACATTCATACTTCAATATACGTTTCGTATATCCAAGTTGTAATCAGCCTCCATGCATAGGTATTTTAAACAATAATTGCCCCCACAATAGGTGTTCAGCGGTTCACATCGCAGTATTAACATTATGTATCATTACAAATGCTCTCATCAAGCCACGGTGAGTCGGTGACTAAGCGAGAGCGGTAAATTACATCCGGATATATAATATCATGAACAATGTAGACGGATATTCAGGGTCAGTGTTTGATACGGGATTTCAGAGCGAAATAAAAAGCTACGAGAGTCTCTAGCTAGACAAAAGTGATTTTTATCTGCGGTAACGATTGCCGAAAAGTCTCAATGAAATGAGGGCTATCCACGTTAGGTTTATGTCTGTGAGGCTATCGCGTTTGAATTTGCCGCTAGGGACGCTTGTGTAGACTGAGGTCTTCAAAATGGCTAATTTCTTTATTGTTGTGAATAATTTCCAAATATGTCAGATTAAGATAAATACGAGTTTTACTAACCACTGCTTTAATAGTATTCTATGTTCGAAAAATATTGTTTTTTATTTAGGTATTATAGGCTCGTTATCCTCCGTTTGTTTAAAAAGGGACTGCGCCAAATTACAGAAAACTCGATTACATATTTAATCGCATTTTGTCGGCATTACAAATTCTTTTAATTCAAACTTTGCTTCCGTATGCGTAATAACAAAGTTTATTCTCAGCTATATTTAAGAACCTTACAGTCAGGGGCTCCAACTGGTGGACGTCATCAATCCCATACATTTTGGCATGCTTTGCTGACATCGGATGACATTAAAATGTTTGTAGAGACTTGGTCAGTCTCAAACATTTCGATCGACATAACACTTTCTGTAGAGACTGAGAAAAAAGACCAAAGGCGTGATGTGATGCAGGATGCAGAAAAAAAAAAAAAAAGGTTTCAGTATCCTTTAAAATTTTCTAACCCTGTACGCTGCATTTTCATTAGGTACACACGTTACTCAAAAGCATTAAATAAACACTTTACCTTTTATAGCTAATTAGAAATTCAAGTGGTGTAATGTGATAACTACCTACCAAACAACCATTGACCAAAAGGCTTTAGAAAGAATTGATTGGCATCCCAAAAAGAAACATAGAGCCGTGTCCCGAAATGAAGTAGAGCCCCTATATTTAAATGCCTACTTCGGTAAACAAACTCTACATAAAATAATCATAGGAAAATATGTAAAGTAATTAAACAAGAATTATTATATTCTTATCTACGGAAATAAGAACCCATCGCCCCCGTAAATCATCCGCCATGACGGAATGAAATCATTACTGTATTTATGTAAGTATCTTTTCTATGTTGTATCTACAATATCTACTGCTTTTAACACTTCGAATATTACCTCCGTTCTTAATCTGTCGGATACATCTGCTGAACATGAGACCTTTTGTGTTTCTTCAATTTTTGAAATGTGTAAAAAAAGCAATCGTTCTAATTTTAAATGTTGTGGCTTGTTCATTTTATGAGCCCGTATGTTATTGCTGCGCGTTATGTAAAGACTTTTTTATGAAAATAACATGCAATGGCCAGTACCATTTCATTTGACATAAGAGTACCTACCTATTGTAAGTATTTATCGATCGTGTTTGTGGTTCCAAAATTTAAATTTTAGATCTGAGCAGTCGGTCTTTCCTGTAAAAAAATTACCGTGAAAACTTGGTGAAGTGAGCTATCATTCTAAGTTCTAGGCTGCTTTGGGAATGGAACCTATCAATATTTTCAGTGTCTTTTGCATTCAAGTTTTGGAAGCAATTTTGTCCCTGTTGTGTTAAAAAGGTAAACGTAACAATCAAAACCACATTTGCAAGTGATATTTAGATAAAATTGAAGATGATTATTCTGACAGATCCTGACAGATATTATTTGCAGAAGCGACCCGAAACGATGCCGTCTCCCGCGAAATATATGCGCATATTTATAGACCTAAATGTGCGTTAATCGACTGTTATATTGGAGGGAAATGAATATTTTAATACTTATTGTGGTGAGTGACAATAGATGCATGTTGGTCTTCAATTTTGTTGATAAATGTCAGCTCTTGAATGCTTTTAAACAATCTTATACGTGTTATTTGTCATAAACGGAATTATGATTTTGTTATACCTACTTAGTTAAGAATTTTCAATAACGTTTTTCTATCCCAGATGTTCTCGATTCTAAGATCGAGTTACTTATTGAAAAAAATAAAATGCCTGAAATGAATGAATGAACCGTTGCTATGATGTCCGGCGTAAGTCTACGCATAATATTTAAGAATAACAACTACAAAAGTGCTCTCGAAAGAAGATAGATAGTACTTTGGTACTGCAGACTAATTGCGTTACATAATATTCATGGAATTGATCGCAAACTCTTTCATTTTGACAATTCAACAGTATTCACTGCGTGTTTCAATTAGGGTGCAGTCTTCGACCACTAATGGTGTAGTAGACAAAAGAGGCTTGGGTTTTATGTATATACCTATGTTTTTATTTAAAATTAATTAACTACAAAATTAACAGAACTTATACCATATCATGCCTAGATACATTTCTATAGTATAACAGTTAAACAAATTTGAGATAATTGAAGCCTGAGAACCGCAATGTCTGTTCCAATTTTGTAGCATTTTATTTACCTCACGTACATTGTACTTACATTTAGTTAATTAAAACTACGATCTGATAAAATTGTAATGTTATAGCGCTGTCGAGTGCTTGCCGTTATCAGTTAATAGAATTTTTGAGAGTATTTCATATTGTTTTACCCATCTGATAGTGTTTCTACAAGATTCATATCTAGCGTGAAAAATTGTTGAGCTTTCGCGAGGTTTTTAAATTTTTTTTCCTTGTAAACCGTCTTGGATTACTTACTAAGCATTTTAAATTTAGGAAAGTAACTAGTAGGTATTTCTAAGTTAACTAGATAAATGAACCAGATCTGATAATACGTAATTGTATATAATAATTGTATACACATAATGTCCCTAGATATTTACTTGCAATACTTATCTACATTTTACCGTTTAATTTACACAGAACAATTAAAAAAAAAGATTTAAGGGTTCCGTACCCAAAGGTAAAAACGGGACCCTATTACTAAGACTCCACGCTCCGTCTGTCTGTCTGTCGGTCACCAGGCTGTATCTCATGAACCGTGATAGCTAGACAGTTGAAATTTTCACAGATGATGTATTTCTGTTGCCGCTATAACAACAAATACTAAAAACAATAAAATAAATATTTAAATGGGGCTCCCATACAACAAACGTGACTTTGTGCCGTTTTTTGCGATAATTTTACGGAACCCTTCTTGCGCGATTCCGACTCGCCCTTGGACGGTTTTTTATTAACATTGATTACTGAATTAATCCATATTCTATCAAGGCATTTAACTACATATTATCATCTGAATAATGCGGAGACAAAAAACCAAACGAAAATTAAATTTCGAAAACAGTTCAACTGGCATCCCGGCAGGAAAGAAGCATAGATTAAAATAAAACCTCCTTTCGCCGTCGGAAATAGAATCGTGATCTAATAGTTAAACTGCCACCTGTCTTATCTGTTCCAAGCTCAATAAACACCTCTGCTATTAAGATAAGAAAACTATTTACTTTCTACTAGGATACTTTAGATAAAGAACTAGACGGGTGAACTTCTGAGTTGAGGCTTGAACTTGTAACCTCTGTTAGTGCTTGTAAAAAAAATAAACCACAATTTTCAAATTTTGAAATGCATAGATTGAATAGTTAAGACATTTTTAGTAATGGGTGTTCGATTTTTAAAATCATGACCGAATGACGCAGGTTTAGAACATGAAGATTAGTATAAAGTGTAGTCAGTAAGTAATAGATGATGAAAAACACATCCTCAAGAGTGCATTAACACTGGCCACTACAGAAGCGATTAGAACTAAATTCAAACAAGTCACCGGACTTCTCCCTACATCCACATATTGACACAAGCGCATAATAGGTGCGATCGTGAGCATCCCGACATGATAGCAACACCAAGTGTCCCGCAAATATTTGTCGCCAGCAATCATCGAGCCGATTTGTTCCTAATCCGATGCGACGCGACAGACACCATAAAAACATTATCACAAACCCCATACAATGATGGGACAATGACGAAGGGACAAAGCCATTCATCCCTACACTCCGGCACTATATTTATTTACAGTGAATAATATACAGATAATAAATAGTGTTTTTTTATTCGTGAACGCAGCCGTTGGTGTCAAAATTGACGCCTCTCCTGTGGGTTAGTGTCACCAAATCTGAAGGTATTTTAACAGGATAAAAGATCATTTATTTTTATTAGAATTTAACGTTTAATTTAGTCTTGACTTGAGTAAGGATAATTATGAATTAATTTAAATTGTAAGCTGTAATTTGCATTCATTAATAAACACATTACCCTCCTTCGGCGATCGGGTAAAAATACAGCATTAATCTTAAAATTACCATAACTACTAACTACTTACTGTTGTAATTATAATAAGTAAGAATGTATCTAATCTATATATTAAAATTCCATTTATCGGCAAGATCTTGATCAATGTTAAGAAAACGTTAAAGTTAATGTATGCAGCACCCAATAATGAGTTCTACCATTCTACTTTTGATCCTCTCACTCCTTGTAGAGTTAAAGTAACTTTTAAATCCGTCCTTATGTCCCAAAAATCCCAAACAACGGGGTCACTATAAGACGCGGGATTACTCCAAAGATATCGATCTTGCCCGATCAGCGTGCAGCGGTGCCAAACATCGCCATTTGTGCGCGACCACGACACAAAGGAGGATTACTTCACGATGTTTTGATTGCACCAGGGCCCCAACGTGTGATATTACACATTACCAACTTAATTATATCCCTGAAGAACCGCATTTTACACTTTATACTACAGAACTTAAGGTGGTAAGTTTTGGAGGGTTAACTTTGTAAAAATTGACGGAGCGTAATGTCTTAACGACTCAACACTTCTGGGAAGATTATTTAAGATCTCTGTGGCAGCTTGTTTCTGGTATTTTGGCTACTTTAAAGTTTAAGAACCTGGAAACAGGGACAGCAGATAAGAGTTAACATGTGAATGTAACACTTCGTTTTTGGAGTAAGTAGAGATTTAAGTGACGGGTGCTAATGATGTTTGGTACCGCATGTGCCACGATTTACTGATATTGAGGCAGATATTTTGACAGCTGACGAATCCAAATACTCCAATAAGTTTAATCTAATTGGGCACCTCATTACTCAACAACTGAACAACAATAGATAACAGTTCTTAACATGAGAAATATCCCTAGGATTCTTCAAAGCTCTTTCAAGCTTTATTTTGTGATTTTTCATTCGTATCCCGTGGTGTAAAATCATAGTGGTAAAAAAAAATATATTTTTCAACACAAATTCTTCTAAACATTATCTCGTCACAAAAATGAAATCTCAGCCAAAAATAGCCCATCAACAGTCGTTACCATCAAATCTCGCATCGTGAGAGAAATCGTGACGAAGACAAAGGTCTGTCCAAACAGTAGCTAAACCAACTTTCACAAAAAAACTATGCAAAAGTCATGCTTATTACCAACAATGGCACACTACAATGCGACCCTAAATCTTATCATTAGAGGGCTAATCCTTCTACTAAAGATGGTGATAATAGTGTATAATCCTCTGAGCAATTCACTTTAGCGAAAACAGGACAGGAAGACGAAGACATGTAAGTTTTTAGGGTAATATTGAAGATTTGGAGTTGGTGACGAGATTTTTGGTGTGTGAGAAATGTTTGATGAATACTTATTAATAAAAATGAGGAGGTATTAAGAGCTAAACCCATTGGTTAACTATTCAGATTACTTACAGAGTTCCAAAACAGCTTTAAAAAATGGCCTAATGATTTGAAATGTTGCATAATAGGTACTCAGATGACAATACTCTATTGTTGAACTCAAAACTTGCAAAACCTGATGAGTTAGCTTCAGGGCAAGCCAGGGGTCTACAACCTAACTATTGAATGTTGTGAGCTATCCCAGCATCCGTTGTACCACAGGACGATGACAGTGGCACATTCTGCATGCATAGAATCTCGTTTGGTCTTCACAAAAGGAAATTCAAACTTCAATTCTGGAATTCCCAAGAATTCCTTCTGCCAAAATAGGTTACTGGCCGCTGGGACATAATCCTTACGTCCGGAATCGATTACTTGCGTGTACCACACAATGAATAATCCTCCATTTATGAAAAAAATATGTGAAAATAAAGCTTTCTTCAACCCGGAAGGATTAAAGCTTAGAATGGTTAGATAACATTTTTCATCAAGCATTCTTCGTTGGTTTTTGCATAACGTGAGCGTTTGATAAAACTGTGATAAGGATGAAATTTTAAAGAGTGACTGGTTCTTTTTTTCTACGAAGTTTAGGGTTTGTTTTTGTCTCATACATTCCTGCACATTGTTAAACAGTGGAGATCTTATCTTTAATCCTAATGTAATGTGTATTCGTTCAGAACAGAAAATCTAGCTTTTAGGGTGAGTGAGGTTCACTTTCATTGGTGAAATACTCTTTTCGAAAGAGTCCAATAATTTTTAAGGAAATACCTAATTTTTAAAGAGAATTTGTCATACATTGTAATTTGTCATTCTTAGGTAAAATCCTTTGGGTTGCCGAATTCACTTACGCAAGTAGGCTGCTTGTCTGCATCTCTGAGTTGTACGCCTATAGTAGTTTAATCTTTTGAAATCCTAATGATTAATTTCCAACAGCTTAATTTAAGCAAAGTATTTTATTCACGGGAAGATTTAATAGATAATCATAACTATCAACAGGAACAACACGTATACAAAGTATAAAAAGACTTCAATTCAAATTGAATATTTATTCCAAAAATTGCTTTCAATTAAAATAGATTAAATCCGATCAAACATTAGCAGCCGTGGTCAGTTTATTCGTCTCCTCTATCAACGCACATAGTAGGAGTACGGAGCGTAGGCGTAGGCGGAGTAGGGAAGCGCGTAGTCGTATGTGCTGTAGGAGTAGCCGACGGGTGACGAGTAGGCGGCCAGGGGGGCACTGTAGGATACTGGGTAGTCGTACTCCAGGACCAGGGGCTGCGGCTTGGCTGCGGCGAAGGCCAAGAGAGCGGCGAACAGTACCTGAAGAGGAGGGTTTATTAGTTAAACAATACAGAACATTTTGTGTGCAGTGTCATTTGAATTTGTATCGAGGACTCGATGTAGGTGGCTAAGGGAGCTAGTGACTTAACATAAAGGACGTAGATGAATAGTAATTTAAAGGGAATAATGATGGGTTTTAAATGTTTAGTCGCAAAGAAGTCGCGAGAGGGGAAAATAAAATTATGTAAGTAAGTAATCCATGAATAGGTATTCAATAGAAAACTATAGATAAATTAGATCTGGCTGAATGATTGGCCGAACACTTTTCAAGCGAGCAAACCTGAGCATTAATATATACTTAGCTGAATTACAACAATCTTGCAAAGGTGCATAAGAAAATTGGAATCAAAACAAATATCTACTAAATAAAACACAAATGAAAATTAAAAAGCAGTAGCAGGAAAAGAAAGAAGTACTTACGTATTTGAACATCTTGGTGTTTGGTTGGCTTTCGTTTGCTGCGAGATGTAGGAGACGATAGGACTCAAGATCCGATGTGTGATTGATCGGACAATAGTTCCCTCTTATATATCATTGATCAAGTGTGTACGTGCCTACTACACGGCAGTATAGGCGGATAAACTGCCCAAATATCCTGCTCCTTCGCATTAGGCATGATGATCACGCGCAGCCTTGCGCTGTGTCAGCGGACGGAAAAAGTTACTAGACCAAGGACTTGTCCGACTCTATTCCTAAGCAACTGACCCTGTCGTTCCTGACAAGGAAACGTGCTCACATGTCTTGCCTCCTACCATGTACCATGTCATTCCATGTTTGCCTCTAATAAAAGGTTCATGTCCATTTTCATGATCCAGCATAATCCATTGTGATAATAACAACATCTCTATCTTTCCATATTAAAGGATGAAGGTTTTCGGCATCGGATCGGGTTAGTTAGTTAGATTATCTCTATAACCATATGCTAGTAGGTTACTGAGTCCCCCTCAAAAATTATCTCGTCAATAAACGATAGATCCCCATTTGAAACTCGACTCAACATGATTAGCCTTCAATTTGGATAATACGACCAAACCCGAGCTAACCCGAGCTTCATTTAATAATAAATTACGTCTAACGAACTCGCGTAACAAAACTCCGTCATTTTGTCGAGCGATCCGCCATGATTAGTGAGTTGGTACCTTGCCCGCCATTTTCGCAGTAATGGCGACATATACTCCCGTTACAGAGTAATTACCGCCCTTTGAGAGCTGAGCCGAGCATTGCCGGTAAACACCGCTTTGTCGATGGTTATCCAGAGGTTAGTTTTACTTTTAATATGGGTTTTCTGGTTAGGTGTCGCGTTTAGAGTTTATGCCTAAATACATACTGTCTATGTTACGAACGAAAAAGGAAGAATAGTGACTTTGGATTAAATAAATCGCATAAGGATTTCGACTTGTTCGATGTTTGAACGTGTCTATAATAGATTTCAATGGCTTGATGAACTAATCAATACTCAGCCGAAAGTTCAGATTCGAAAAGTAAAGGTGCCATGGTATTTGTGAATACTTAGGTGGATGAAGTGAGGCTATGAATGATTCATGATGAGAAGTATCCATGTCGCAAAAAGCACGTTCAGCCCTTGGTTTTGACATGAGGATAACACATCGACTGCATAATTTATTAATCTATTAATCAGCCCATTCTGTATTTGATAAATCCTATTGGTATACTCTATAATCTATCCTTTTAGAAGGGCATCGCCCCCTACGGACTTGCGATTATCATCATCATCATCATCATACACAGGACTTGTACAGGAGAAGTAACTTTATACTATATTACGATGCTATCAGCGATTCAACGTGCTAATTGATCGATTTTAGTTTTCCCATATTCCCATATATCGAACACGAATGGGCACGTTTAAACACAGAAAATGACTTGTAGCGACATCTTTACAACAACAGACACGGCAATGTTGACAATTTGTGACACTAGATGGCAGAGTAAAAGCACAAGTAATATCTAACTTTGAAAAACCATATAGTTAAAATTAATAAAAAAGAAATGTATTTTCTAAACCACAATAAACAAATAAAATAATCAATCAAACATTTAATAGGTGTTCGTTTTTTAGCAAAAGCTGGCAACAGCAAAAACTTGTTGTCACTGTCATTGTTACTATTCAAATGTCAATGTCATGAATGTCAATGTAATTAATTTCAGCTGTCATGGTTGTTTGGGGTTCTTCGGCGCTGTTTACGTGTTTATCATTTGTATTGGTGAAATAAACAAAAATATTTTACGCGAAATGATCGGTGTGCGATTAAATAATTTTAATGACAGTTCTGGTGAGCCAGAGCAGGATGCTAACTCTGCATTAACTGAATTAGACAAAGGTATAACCTAACCTTACATTCCGATGATCCGTTTACAATTTCTTTAAATCCTTAACTAAACATAATTTTTTTTTAGGCCTCCGGTCTGGCAAAGTGGGCGAACAATGCGAAGCAATCGTCCGTTTCCCGCGTCTGTTTGAGAAATATCCTTTCCCCATCCTTATCAACTCTTCATTCCTAAAACTTGCCGATGTGTTTCGTATGGGCAACAATTTTCTTCGCCTATGGGTGCTTCGCGTCTGTCAACAAAGTGAGAAGCATTTGGACAAGATTCTGAACGTCGACGAGTTTTTGAGGAGAGTTTTCAGTGTTTTACATTCAAACGACCCAGTAGCAAGGGCATTAGCGCTAAGGACTCTTGGTGCGGTGGCTGGGATCATACCAGAGAGGCAGAATGTGCATCATGCTATACGTAGGGGGCTTGACAGTCATGACAATGTGGAGGTTGATGCTGCCATTTATGCTACTACAAGATTTGCTGAGCACTCCAAGTGAGTTTTTGTATATAATTTTTTATTTATTAAACGATTGGCACGTTTTTGACCTCTATCTTGCCTGGAGGAAAGCAATGATGTGGTCTATAGTGAAGCATGCTTGCCTAGAAGTAATCTATTCACTATTTTATTTCATTGATACCATGTTTAAGACTGGTTTTTCTGTATTGAACCACAAAAGACCAAGTACATATGTGCATTTTGAAGCGTGGCCAAGGCAGGCAATATTTAAAAAAAATATGCTAGATTTTTGGAAAAATTTGTAAAGATTTTGTAGAAAAACCTGAAATTGCAGTAAATAACAGATTGAATTTGTAAAATATTAGTAAGAATATAGTAAAAGATCTGAGGTTTATATTTTAGGAGCTGTAAGACTAAAAATCCTATGGTTGCGACATTAAAACGACATTATAACTTTGACAAATTTATTTATATTTTGGTAATCAAACAACAACAAATCAAAACGCACATAACTACATAATGACTTTATTTAAATCATATACATCTGCAGTTATGAAATTGCAAAGGAAAAATCCACCTGTGAAAATCTTAATGACATTCAAGTTAATAAAAGAAAGAGATACTACTATTTACCCTATGGTGATACCTCAATAACTTGTTTGTTTTCAGTGCATTTGCAGTAGCCATGTGCAATAAGCTCTGGGACATGGTAGACTGTGAGAGCACAGCCGCTGAGCGCAGAGCCAAGCTGGTGAGGGCTCTCAGGACTGTCCATGGTGGAGGTAAGTTATTATTTACAAATTCTATTCATAAATTTAGCTATTTATATCCAAAAGTTTCCTCTGTCAAGTTTATAAATCCTTTAATAAATTTTTTTGCTGTATTGATTTCTATCTGCACACATTAAAGATAAACCTTTCAAAACCAGAAACATCAACCCCAAGCTTTCTTTTTTTTTTGGACTATTCGTAATCTGGACAAACTTATGTCAAAAACTTATGCTCTTCTGTTATTACGTAGCTGTCAGAGCCCAAGGTGTTCTGAAGCTGCTCCGTTCGTTACTGGAGCGGTTCCCATCATCAAGTTCTGTGCGCGCCGCCATTGTAGCGCTCACGCATATCGCCGCAGACACCGTTGTGCATGTTCCTGATCAAGTAAGTTTTACATAGATAGTAAGATTTTTTTCTTTTTAATCTATATTAGAATATAAAAGAATAAAATAGAAGAACACATTTCATAATTGTCCCACCTAGGTTTGAAAATGAGACAAGAAATATTGTAATTCCTTGAATACCACAAAACCTAAGAGAAAATAATTTAATTTAACTTGACTTTCTCACAGTAATATTTAACCTGAGTAGAATATTTTCTCAACCTTATTGCGCAAGCTTATTGCAATTTAACCTTATGACACAAAAAATACTTTTTGTTCTTGAATAACTATTTAAATAAACGTGGGTGCGTGAAAAACTTCTAATTTACTTTTTAAACTCTCTTGTTGGTACAAGAGAGTTTAAAAAGTAAATTAGAAGCCTTGAAGTAACATGCCCATTTTTAGGTGGAACTCCTCCTAAGTATGGCAATGAATGACGCTCGCTCTTCGGTCCGTCGCGCCGCACTCCTAGGGCTCCGCAAACTGGCCGAACATGCAGCCCTATGGCCGGCTGACTGTGTGGAGAAGCTGGTCAGAGCAGCCACTGATAGCCAAGAGATGGATCATACTATGCTGTGCTTGGAAGTTATGCAGGTGAGTGATCTGGCTAAGAACATGTTTAACCAACTTCAAAAAAGGAGGATGTACCCAATTCGATTGTATGTTTTTTACATTGCTGTAACAAAAATAAATTAATTGACTATGACACATCCCTTAAATACGTGTTCCACGCTGCTGCCTTGCACATTTGCAAAAAACTACTAGTTTCCCTCAGAATACTTCTTTCCATGTTGTAAAAATGACATGGATATTTTAAAGTTGTGTGAAATTAAAGTAATTTTTCACTCTGTAGTGTTTCTATTTGGAAGTCCGTTGTTTTCTTTTGATTTTTTGTTCTTTCTTTATAACAGAAACTTGTAGCCTGCCCAGCCGTATGCGCAGCAGCGGCATCCCCTATCGGTGGGTGCGCAGCACTGCGTCGTTACTGCAGCGAGGCGACCTTGTCAGTCGACCTCACCCGCGCTGCCACTGCCGCGGATGTACTTACCAGATTAGTAGTGCATTGGTGAGTTAATTCTTCAAAATCAATTTCAGGACGGTTCAGTACCCCAAGTCTCCTAAAAACGTGAAGCAAAGGCTGGAAGGAGATGATTTTACAACCGAGTGTAGTTGACACTGCCAAGCAAATTTTTACCCTATGACTTCTTAAAATAGAGATAAAATTTTTAACTTTCACTAGCCCGAGAGCACAAAAAAGCGCAGGGACGACTCTTTGGTTCAGGCCTGGTTTTTTTTTTACCTTGTGTTTAGGAATACAACTTTAATGATGATATATTCTCGGAAGTAAGGCCTTCGAGCTTGGAACTAGGTTATTTATTTGCGATCCAATATTAAGGAAGACAACATTGATATCTTTTTGCCAACCTTACTGATATCTGTTTGGCCGTAAGAATTTCGAGCTTAGAACTATGTACTATATTCTTGTTCCAGCTACGAAGAATGTCTTCCAGTCGAGGGTGGAGACTTGATGTTAGCTTTGGAAACTTTGGTTATAGCCACTGGTGACAACAACAACCAAAACAATATCAAGCCTCTTCGTGTTGCGCTGCGCTGCTTGGTAAGCAAAATTGATGTTATTAATTGACATAATACCTTTAAACGAGCAATTCTTGTATATTTTTTATATATAATCTGAATCTCGGCAACGGCTCCAACGATCTTCATGAAATTTTGTATGCAAGGGGTTTCGGGGCGATAAATCGATCTAGCTAGTTTTAATTTTTAGAAAACGTCGTATTCTCTATTTTCACCCGAGCAGAGCTCGGTCGCCCAGGTACTGGACATAGATATGACATTGAACAATGGAAAAATGTTTGAAAACGTCCCCCACACACCTGCAAAAGTTCCCGGTGGCTATTCAACCGTGTCGTAATAAGGATATAAGGTCTCCGCCAGATGACAAAAAAATTAAAGTCATTGACCCGAGTTGTACCTTACATAACTTGAAAACATGATTTTTTGTTCATTGAGTTATTTTGGTCCCAATTCAAAGGTATAGGGCGTAGAACCACTTTATCCGTTTAAATTATGATCGGTCCACGCGTTTGTGAGATAATAACTCATAAATGAATGCCAAGTGAAAGGGTCACGGACGCCTCTTACCGCGAAACGTTTGTTTTTAATCTGTTTCAAATATTGGAATATATTGGCAGACAAATATTAACGACTTTTTTTTTTGTTGTCTGCCTTTAGTTGGTCCATAACGACGAAAAGTGATCGATATTCACGGTAGTAGTTAATTAGCATTGTTTCTGCATCACTCGCATAACAGTAAAACTACAAATTGCAAGATATATTATGGAAAATAAGTATATGCATACAATTTTTTTATGGTTTTTGCTAGCCTCACCCAGTGCACTTTGTGCTAATTTATTAGTTTATCCTCGCTCTGGAATGCTGCTATGGAGCACAAATATAAGCCACCAACACTACCACACCACCACCTACCCTGCCACTACCTATAAGTCCAGGTTTCCTCACTACGTTTTTCCTTCACCATTGTCAGCGATGTATAAGATAAACTTAAGCATGACTGAAGAGAGATGCAGTTTCTTAAATTAAAATTTTGCACGTAGATACAACTGAGCCGCGCCGAGGCCTCAGTATACGCGTCGCGCACCGCCAGCGTCGTAGGAACACAGCTGCAGGCGTGCGGCAGTACGGGCGGGCCCCGCATGGCGGCGCTGCTGGAGGCCCTGGCAGCTCTGGGCGGGGCCCCACATGCGCCCGCGCACCTCGCGCCCGCCATGCCCGCGCTGCAGCATGCCTTACATCACTTGCATCGGTAAGTACTATACAAGCAAATGCGCTGCGGTAATGTTCGTGATCATTTCCCTAACCTTAATATTTTTTGGGACCGTGTTACAAAAACTAAACTTGTACTACCACTACACACATTTACACATTCGTATTTCTATTGTATTACTATGGTTGCAACATTTCTAAACTTAGATTTCAGTGACACATCTCTTGATTGATTGCTGAAGTCCATACTTGTTCTAGTAGATCGGTATGTCACACCAACAGACTTTTGGAGTCCAAGAAGAAGTCCAATTGAGATAAAACAAGATTATTCGCGGCGGTTTTGAAATATTGACTCATGACATCCAGGGGCGTAGCTATCGGAGGGCTAGACGGCGCCGTGCACCGGGGCCCCCAAGCTCGAAGGGGGCTGTCGAACCCTGACCAGCAAACCTCAAATTTAAGTAGAAAAAGTTCTCCTACTTGAATCATACACGACTTGAATCATAGCTACCCATTGGAAAGAATACTGAAACACATTTTCGATCTACTCGAAACTTGTGGTAAAGGATGCCATTAACAGTTTTAAGGAATTACAGATTTATTTCGTAACGTTTAAGATTTGTATAATCTTTCCGGAAATGGCATTAAAACCAAACAAATGCAATCTGCTGACAAAATTCACTGGCGAATTCGGCTAGCGCTATAGAAAAAGTAAATCCGAATAGATGGTCCAAAAGGGTCAATACGATATCTGCAATTAAACTTCGTTTATTCGATATAATCAGAAATAGTTGTCAAGAGTTTTAGTAAAGATGAGCGTAGTCAAGCAGAAAGTATTTAAAACAGAAATGCCAAATTTCGAATTTGGGTTCCTTTGCGAATTTATGCACGAAAGACGTCAATTATGCATCTAAAACTTTACAAAAATTTAGATATCTGTGATACATAAATATATGTATGGCGCACGACTCGGACTCGGTCTAGTACACCTGTACTAGTCGCGTATGAGTCTCGCAACACGCGCATTATGTGCGTATCGTGTCTCTCACACATCTTTGTAATATCTATCTCGCTCTCACAAATATGGCGAAGCAAACTCTTATGCATAAGTCGGCAATGTAATCTATCTGAGATTTTCTTTAAGAAATTGATTTGATTAAGCTTAGGGCCCCAGTTTTTCTTTTTGCGCCAGGGCCTTTGGTTACGTTACTACGCCTTTGATGACATAATATCCTTCCAGTCGACCATTGGGTGATGTAGATACAATTTCACAGCGACAACGCAATAGAGGTGCCGCGCGACGACGGCACGGCGCTGGTGTTGCTGTGCACGGTGCTGTTCCAAGAGCGAGCCGGCAAGGCGCTCACACACAGCATTACTGACACTTGGCAGCACACTATATTGAACACTATTCAGAAGGCTGATGGATGGGTGCGGTATCGAGTTGCAAGGGCGGCTTTGAGGTGAGTTTTAACTTATTTATTTTACCTTTTTATGTAGGTACTATATAACTAATTATATACAGGGTGTTGTTATATCATGGTGAAGCAAGAGGGCGTGTCAGACTTTTACTGACTAAAACCCATCTGTGTTCCTTCAGTTGCTTGTGCCAGGGCCACGGTAACTCTCTTTCAAACGAAAAGGAGTACCATGGATTCAGTATATGATTCTGGACTTCCTCTAGCATTGGAATTTGTCGTTGGCTTTTTTATAATTTTTGAAAAACAATCTATATTTAAAAAAAATATTAGGTCTCTTTTTTTCACAAACAACAGCAATGTTAATAAAACTCAAAAGCACTACCTATCACGGGTTTTGTATAAGATAACGATCTTCTGTAATTGTCTCGAGGAACTCAAGAACCCTCGATTTTTAGAATAATAATTTGACGTCGTGATTGAGATTTAATTACGTTTAGGCATTCTTTAAATTAAATTCAATGTGTGCTGTGTACATTTAGGTACGGTCACCATAGCCTCGCGGCGACGATTCTGAAGCGACTATCAGAGGAAGCACCCAGTGAGGCAGCTCATCGCTGGCTAACGGCGTTGTATCGTGCCGCTGCGGCTGATACTAAACTTGAACAAGAAGGTAACTCACATTAACCTATTTTATGTAATTTAATATTTTATTTAGCATGTAGATGTTTCCATTATACGTTGTCCTCTCATTCAATGTTCGTAAGAAGAAATTAGAGGTTAGGAGCTGTAAATTTCAGTTAGCTTTAGCAAAATGTTAATGTTGTAATACATATAATATATAAAATTGCACAAATAGGACGAGATTGCCTTATTGTCCTGTGTATACAAAATCTACTTCAAAAGTAAAGTTGTAAGTCGGTTTACTAAGGTTGGTAGTAGGTGGTATAAAAAAAAAACAATTCGGCGGTCGAATAGTCTTACTTTTGCCTCAGAAAAGAGTTATCTGATTATTGTTAATAAGCTTACATAAACCAAAATGTCTACCAGGCATCGCCGGCCTAGAAGAAGCCAGTTCTCTATGGGAAGTGTCGAGTGGCTGGGGCGGGGCTGGAGGCTCCGGTGGCGCCGGGACAGGCGGCTGCGCGGGCGCGTGCCCGGGCTGCGGCGCGTGCTCGCCCCTGCCGCCCGCCTGGATGCGTGCGCGCGCGCATGCCCTCGCGGCACTTGCCAGGACTGCGCACGCGGCCAGGACGCTCTGCACGCAGCCGCCGCCGGCTATAGCGCACGTCAACGCGCAGGTATGAACTTGGAATTAGTATCTTTTTAGAAAAAATATTAATAATCATCTTCTTCGTGTGAGGATGTCCAACTTTGACACCTCTGGTGTCAGAGTTGGTTAAGCCAGTTAGGCCACTGACTTGGCTATTTCAGACTAACATTAAAAAAACCTAATAAATTATTATTACTGCCTCGTTGGTCTAACGGTCGCAAGCGCTACGTTTTTTAGCATTGTTATAACGTTTTTCCTTGTAGAATATTTCAGTGCCAGCCCGGTCTGGACTTTGGCCGGTTGATGGTAAAAGGTTCGCCCCTTTTTGTATGGGACTTAAATATAATGGACGAAATGGTGTACTGTAAATGCAATACTGGCGTGATTTTATAATATGTTAAATTATTATTGTCTTACTATTCAGTTGCACCTGTCGTGTTTTTATCTCTGCACCACGCTTAGGACGTTTTACTTGTAAATAAAGTGTCCTCATATTTCAAATAGGTTTTTTGTTTTGTGTTGCATTCAATAAATGCTCAAAATATTTGCATTGGAGAGTTTGAATAAAGAATCCTTTAATCAGTATTTAATCTAATCATATTATGGTTAAACAGTTTTTAACCGATTTCAAAAAGGAGGAGGTTATCAATCCGACTGTATTTTTTCATGTTTGTCACCTCAGAAGTTTTACTAGGTGAACCAATAGTGACGATTCTTTTTTATTTGAAAGCTGCTTCTTATGTGGTCCAGAACTTCGAAGATATACAACAGAACTCTTCATTAAATGACGGCAAATCTCTCGGGATTGCTGCAGTCGCATGTCTGTTTATTGTTTACACCATTTCATAACATAACATCACGCCGGTACGCTGTAAAGGGGTACGCAGATGTGTTCAGTTCATTTCAAGTTGTATGTTATTTGTGTAATAAAGAACCTTCGTGTAATCTATTCTGGCATAACTTTGTGCATTATAGATGTTGTATTAGAACCTGCTCATTGTACTACAGAAAGTTGTCAAAAAATAAAAGGCCCATTTTGACAGCAATAAAAATACTTAATAATAATTAAACTTGATGCTTGCGTATGATACTCGTTATAGTGTATGGGTAACATACTAATTAATTAGGATTAATTAATAAGAAAGCTATCGCGGCATGTAAAATTAGAGACGTCAACGGACTTCTTAGATTGTGATGACTTTACCAAGTGAAAAATAAAGTCTTTTTTACAAAAAAATAAAATAATTTCAATTTGGTAAAAAACGAAAAAACAAACTAATGTTTTTTTTTTGGAAGTCGGTTGTATTTTTTTTTTTTTTGTAAAAATGGTTTAATATAAATAAGGGCCATTTGTGTGTGCAGGCCAACCGCGACCCAGTGCTGCGTGCGGGCGCGTTCGGGCCGGCGCTGCGCAAGGCGGCGCGCGCCGTGCTGGCGGCCGCGCGCGCCTACGCCGACATCGCGCGCACCGCCTTCCACGCCGACGACTCCACGCTGCGACATCTGCATATGTATCCTTTTATAATTATGATGTTTTTAGATTCATGAACGAAACAAAAATGCGTTTTGTATGACTAGCACAAGTGACACGTGAGAAAAAACAAACGAAAAAATATTAAAACAAAAACCATGCATAAAAAATGACATGCTCCGTCGACACAAAATAAATAATAGTACAAGTACAGAAGAGCCACTTCGCGCAACAATTCATAGAAATAGAGACTCTTGCTAGTAAGCTATAAAGTGCAATTCAGCTCGTATAACCGCTCAGTTCTTAACGCGATATTCACCTTAATGTTGCCGCTCTCTTCTAACACGTAACTCTATTGCTGTCTGGCGCGGAGTGACGCGCTAGGGTTGTCAGCTTGCTGCTGCTACTATAATATTCATCGTCTATCTACCTTGTTGTTGTACCTACTTAGGAAGGTGCCTAATTGTTAGTATTTCACATACCTGTTCATTCTTTTAGACTCCCCAATTTTTTTTTTTAAATCTCGTTCTTATTATTACCGACTTACTACCGACAGTTACAGACTATATATGTAATGATTTAAATACAACAAAATAACTTATCTTACTGAACTGAAAAAAAATGATAATATCGATTCTTTGTTCTCCTCCTTTATTTAAAGATCTGTAAACACAACTATAACTTTTATAGGATTCATTATAAGATCGTTTAGAAGTCATCGTTCATTGCAATAATCACAGTACAATAATAACTCCGCTAGCGTGCGAGCCGAGCGGCAAGTGGCAACCAACTGCAATACTCCTTTTCACACGGAGCGCCGGCCGTGAGTACCTAAACTGCGGAGTGACACCTGGCGTCGACCCTAAATAAATTGTAATAATATACTATGTCTCTGTCTTGTTTTTATGTCTTCTATCGTATCGAACTAAAAAAATGATCATGCTAAGATCAAGATTTGACAGTCAGCAAGGTTCGTAGCTATGTTGAATTAACTATTCGTGGAAACTTTAATAAATAAACTTAGAAGAAATATCAGTATCATAAAAATAAGAAAACGTTATAATTATGATACTGATTTATTATATTTTCCATAAGCTGGGTAGAGCCTTTCGAGAGAGAAAAAGTTACTTCTAGGCTAGCGTGCTCCATCAACACGAACAACACGAACAGTGGTCAAATTAAAAAAGTGCTAACCGTAAAAAATAATTGTTTAATAGAAAAAATACGCTTCAATAGAAAACCAAACAATAAAGTAGAAAATAATTTTCAATAAATTTTTATTAAGAATAATGTAATTAACGAATAAAAGTATTTTATTGTAAAAAAGCGTGGGGTGCTTTTTAAGATATTTTCAAAATGACTACCAATATATATCAATAAAATATATTAACAATTGACACAAGCACCCCACGCTTTTTTACAATAAAATACTTTTTTTGTTAATTAAACTAAAACAGAAATCCATAGATATCAATTCTACAACCTACGTAACCAAAGCAAACATTCCTTAACCGCCCACCGCAGTTCTCAGCACACATACAGCCAATTAGCCCAGTTCCTGGACCGCATTGTCTCCACAACTCAAGAGCGTCCTCAAGAACTAGACCACGTGGACCTAAAGCCGACCACGCTGGAAGAGATGATAGCCTTGAGAGCCAGCACCAGGCTCGCTGACATATCTAGCAAGCTGTTCGATAACCCCACTACTAGCCCCGGGATCACTCACAGGGTAAGTGGAATATTCGATGGAATCTTCGTGGTATTTTAACTCACATTTTCTAAGCTGTTCTTTTTTTTAAAATTAATCCCTATGTTTTTGCATTGAGTTCCTCTTGGTATTGTCAAATGAGTTGGAAGGTACTATAGTCGATAACTTTCGACCACACTTCTTCGCCACGCTTCTGGAGTTTTCCCAAAACTTTATCCGAGATAAAAAAAACTACCTTATACCTTTCAATACAGGACATCCTTCAGCCCTCAGGAGTTCGGTCTTAATTCTGTTCTCATCAATCGCTTTTCCATTTTTAAACTATTATATTATATACTATTACTATTTTTTATTTTCATATACACAGTTTAAAAATGGAAAACCCCCTGGTCAAAATGATTTAGTTCTTGGCTGATTTCTGTAAAGTTCTTCTCGTATATCTTGCTAACTCCAACCTTCTTTCCTTCCTGAGGATTACTATCACTTGGTGGAGCGCCTGGTCCACATCTTCAAGCACTACAACATTCTGCCTCTCTCTAGCACATGGAAGCAGTCCTAGCCGCAGTGGTCGCGTGCGCCGGCGGCGCCACGTGGCCGCGCGGCGTGTGCGCAGGCCGCTCGGGCGGCGCGCTGTGCCGCGTGTCGCTGTCGCCCGCGTGGCGCGTGGCGCCGGCGTCGGGCGCGCCGCCTGACCACGCGGCGACGTTACCGCTGTCGCATAGGTTAGCGTTGAAGCTCGAGGGCGTTGTGTTGCCACCGCTGCCTCTTAGGTGAGTAACTACACTATAAAGTTGACCAGTACTCTAACAAAGCCCTTCTCAACTCTTCTTAGCATGTCCGTCCGTGTTTCACCTCAGATATTTCATTGATACTAACGCAAAGCCTACAGGAGCGTAGATGCTTTTGGCTAAATAATAACGCACAGTTTAATTTTCAAGGTGAAGCAATCTGTACGGTGCACGTACATGGGTTTTAAAATTGTTTAGTAAGTAAGGAGTTGTGCAATAAGTAGGCTCGCACATTTGCATTTACACGTGCGACCTGCATTAGATATTATGACAATCATGCAACAGCAGCATGCAGAGCAAAGATGGTACATTTGTATCAATATTTAATTTAGTGTTCTAATCGACGCGGTTTTATTTCTTGATTCCAGCCCGTTGGCACTCATTGACATTTTTACATTACACTGACATTTGCATTGACTATAATATTGTCAGGTGTATTTGCATTTGCACCCTACACAACCTTTGCTGAGGTACGTGGATGGGTGACCATCTTTACACACTGAGATTCTACCGTGCCTTGGAACGCACGTTAAACTATTAGCCCCGGCTGTCCTTTGTAGATCCTTCACAGTTGTTCCGTACACATTATACCATAACTTGCATTTAAGTTACCAACAGCGGACATAGCTAATCTGTGAACAGCGTATTGGGCTAAAACAATATTGTTATATATTTTCAATTATTTTTTATTGCAACTGTTAATCGTTGCCTTTTACATAATTTAAAAAAATAAAACTTCCGTTAATCAGTAACAAATATTCCCCTCAACAGCAAGCGTCAACGCGTGCGTCAAGTGAAGGGCGTGCAGATCACAGTGACAGCCACACCACACCCGCGCACTAATGAAAAGGTTCGCTCTATTAAGTACATTATTTAATGTTTTTATTTCTTTGTTTTCTTTTTTTTTTACCTGAGTGAAGCAAAAGAAGTATGTAAGGATAGAAGCAGGTGGCATTTTGTAGTTTTTGCCTACCCCCATGGGATAAAGGCATGAGTTTGTGTATGTACAAATGTTGACTAAAACTACCAGTTTATTGAAACTTCGCCAAGGCTGTCACAATAGACCTTAGACACATAGATAAAGTAACATTCTATCTTCAATGAAGATCGCTTGAAATCCAGAATATGAGTGAGTGAAATGCGCTCTCGAAATGTCATGTTATCATTTCCTTGTCCAAGGGTGTGTTAATACGTTGTTGTACTGCACATTTGAATTGCAGTAAACTGCTAGTATCAAATGCCTACATCCCGCTATTGATACTGAAAATAACGTGCGGTCTATTGCCGTATGAGGTGTGATCCCAGCATTCAATCTGCCTAGCTTTTTCCCAATTATATTGGTGTCGGCTTCCAGTCTTACCGGATTCAGCTGAGCACTAGTGTTTTACGTGGAGCGACTGCCTATCTGACCTCCACAACCCAGTGACTGGGTAACACGGTACCGTGTGATCCCAGCTTTATACCGTAAAAAACAAGAAGTCAATTCCAGATGAGCCCAACCACTTCAGCCCAGAATCCAATCCTTATGTGCAGCAAAGCACTGGAATAAACTGCTTTCTAACGCATTATGTTAACAAAATTTAATTTTTCCCCATAGACGGTAGAACTAACAAACATCCCGCCAGTATTGACAGCGGTACAGACAGTGACCCCAGTACGAGACTTCTTCTCAGCGCAACAGCTGGTCTCAGTCAGCGCCCCTGGTCTCTACACAGTGGCTGTAGAGGCCGCCTTCGTGGACCAGGCTGCCCAGCTGTGGAACACTGGCCCCAGGACTGCTATTGTTATTAAGGTGAGAGACAGGTGGATAAAGTTTACCATACAAGGAAGGACGGGGAAGCATTTGTTCAGGGTTTTAACGATTTCTTTTCTTTTATACGAAACTTGACTATACTTAATCAGGGTTATTTATAAAAAAACTTCTTAACCATATGAATAATTAAAACACTGATGAGCAGATTCTTGATTAAAATTTTCTATGGAAAAATTAAATTTAGAATCCGATCCTGTTTAAAAAATAAGTATAGTCAAGTGTCGTAGCGGGGTTGGTTGTGTAGGGCACCGGATTTTCATATCCTCATATTCTTTCTTTCTGTAATGGTTAACGATAATGATAAACAATTGACTGGTAAAAAAAAAAATTTTTGAACAAACTGACACGTCCCACGTAGCCATGCTAAAGCTCGGGATCTAACGGGATGTTTGGTTTGGTATGTACTATAATTATTTATTAAATCATTGTTACAGTTATTGTCTTGTTATTAAATAAGCTTAACGTACATATACATAAGTTTGTAACATCCCGTTACGACCGCATACGATCGACTTTCAATATGATGGAAATCCATACTGTATTGCATGATGAGATCACGATGTAGCTAGTTAATAAAACCCTGAAGGTCAGTATAGCAGGTGACGACAAAAACACCGTCCATTGCATCATAGTGTTTCTAGAATATCAGCAACAATTATAATAAAAAGGTAGTCATAAATGATTACTTTAAGCACTGATTAGTTAATTCAAAATTTCTGTGGAGAATTTGAATTACGAATCTACTAATCCATTATAACTAACCTTATGGTTAAATATTTCTTTATAAATAAAACCCTATATGTAGGTATAATACAATGAGTACAGTGTGTGTGATGATCGTATTGTTTGTTCCAGGCTCACGAAGACCCCAGCACGAAGGGCAGTGTGGTCGCGACGCGCGGTAGATTTTGATTTTAACTAAGTGCAGCTAGATTTAAACTTAACAGCGGCTCGGAACACTCCAAGTGCTGCTGCGCAATAGCAATTTCGTGTGAGCCCGGGGGGGTGAGGGGTGCTGCACAGCGAGTAGCGGACTTTACAGCCCCTTTTGAGTGTAAAGCGAGCTGTAATTATAAGTAAATATCTGCAAGGGTTAGACCCAGTGTAAACTTAGATCTACGCGAAAGCACACTCGTGTTATTTCTTTGATAAATCAATGAATCTTTGACTACAAAAATCTCTGATTTGTTTGATGGAATCGTTATTTAACTTGTAATTTTTGTGTTCTTTTATTAAAACAAGTTGAAGAAACAATACGCTTTTTAATTAATTAATAATTCAGTTTTAAGAACGTCAATATCATACTAAATAAAAAACAAAGGAAAATAGGACAATAACCCCACAAAACCACATGACGACACAACAGGGAAAATTCCTAATCTATGAAACATGAAACGCGTAACAAAGTCTGCGATGTTCCTATGTTTCATATCAAACTCATTTGTTGTTGGCAGCCGAATATAGCGGTCATCTCACAGTAAATAAAGTTAAATAAAACAACCGAATTGAGAATCTCCGTCTTTTATTCGTCGGTTAAAAATAGACTTTCTCCGTAAACACGTAGTATTTGAACTAATTGTCCTACATGTAAAATGTCTATCACTGATAACTTTTCATTGTGCCGACACGCCGAGCGAAATGACCAAATAAATATCGATAAGAATTATCTTGGCGCGATAAGTTTTCATACTTATCACACAGTACCTGAGGAGCAGACGCAGCAAAATGATCGTCCACTTGTTAATTCTCGCTCTAGTTCTACAAATAAACTGTTCATCGATATGCGATAGTGATGTTTGTCTGTGCAAAAGATACCAAAGTGAACAAAATGAGGAATTTGAAGGTGAACAAATCGTGTGTGCGTACAAAGACTGGGAATTACTACAAAGGAATTACTCGCTCCCTGATATAGTGCACTCATTGGATTTATCATTTGTTAACATATCTGTGTTACATTCGTCACCTTTATTAAAATCGAACACATTACTAGAATTAATATTAAACAATAATGGCATAACAAAAATTGATGTCGACAGTTTCCAACTCCCACAACTAAAGAGACTAGATCTTAGCAATAACCTACTTGAATTCATAGACAAGGAAACTTTCAGAAGTGTGAAGAGTTTGGAATATTTGAATCTATCTAACAATAGATTCACCACATTCACAAAACTAATGTTCCATCATTTAAGCAGTCTGAACGAAATCGTTTTAGACAATAACAACTTGGGACCAGTTCTTAGGAACTCGAATTTATTTGACAGAAGTGGTTTCGGACTGACAGACAAGATTAAAAACATAAGTATTAGTGGGGTCAATCTGAACACAGTACCAGACAACTTCTTTGTTGACGCTTACGATTTACGAAAATTAGTTATTTCAAATAACAGCTTAAGCGAAATGTTTGAAATACCATTTACTTTACAATACCTGGATCTGTCTGACAATCCTATCACAGACATATTCAGTGAAGATTTCACTGATCTGATCGCACTGAAGGTATTAAAACTGAACAATTTACAAATAAAAACAGTCCCTGAAGCAACATTTAAGTATCTACCAGCTTTAAAGAGTTTAGAACTGGAAAGAAACCGAAATCTGACTTCGTTTAGTAAGCTAGCATTTGGACAAGAAGTTCTAAATGATCCAGACAATTTTGGCCTAGAAAGTCTGTCACTAAAAAACTCAAGATTGTCTGAATTAGACAAAGCATTGGAGACACCTCTTGGAGTACTGATCGAGTTGGATTTACAAGGGAACCCATGGAACTGCGATTGTAAAATCGTTTGGGTGAAGCAGCTACAGATATCCGAAGAGTATTATGACCATTTGAGGTAAGTTTTATACATGTTTATTTTTCAAAGGTACCTAGATTCATATAATAAACAAGGTCGAACTTTAGGTGACAGTAATTAAACACACGTATCGCTCATAAAAAAGGATATTAAAAGAGTATTAAAAACAAAACTTTAAATTGTTATCATAAAACAGCTGCAAAAGCGCAACAATAAAATGTTCAAAGCAGACACAAAAACAGATCAAGCGGAGTTTTAACAAACAACAGATGACAACTCAACCTAGATTATACAAATCTATCTCCGTCTCTAGTGTCTTTCTCAAACAAAAGAGTAAAAATAGCTCAACGACGATGCCATTTATCCACCTGGCTCGTAAGTTATGCGCCTGACCTTGTAACGGTCCGTCACAATGCATTTAATCATAGATTAAATTGTTACGATGGTCTTAGTCAGGGTCGCTTGTTGAACGACCTTATCAGATGCAAATAACTTTATTTCAGTGGAGAAAAAATATGTTCAATATTTGTAGAGTTGGTGTTGTTTATGTTTGCTAATGGCACGTGGTTGGGGAGGGGAAATTGTATTCTAAAGTGGAACCGTATGTTTAAAGACAACTAATAGATTTATGAGTAGGGGGCTGGGTAGAAGCCAGATGAGGTTGTCCCAAGAGCTTGGGGACGGGTACAAGAAAATAGCGGCCTATGCTCAACAGTGTGCGAAGTCAGTTTGTGTATGACGATGTTAATGAAAGGATTATCCCCCTACTTTTATGGCAACTCTTGGTTCTTCTTCAAACGTGACAATTGTCGGCAAACTATCGTAATTTCCGGTTCTTGGCCGTAGATTAATTTGTGTTTGAGTTCATGGCAATAGATTAGTTAGCATCTTGATAGGAGTATTTCAGACATTTACACAAAAGAAAATACCTACCTACAATGTCAATTATTTTTCAGGTGCGCAACTCCATCAAACTTATTCAACGCACGCATATTCGACCTGAAATCCAAATACTTCACGTGCAGCACAAAACAGCATCATATCGGGATAACAGTGGCGGTCGTCACGCTCTGCGCTTTGCTAGCCCTAGTCGCTATGTGGATATTCATCTGTTTACCTAGGAAACAGTCTAGGTGTAACTTCATCAAGAATATGTACACCCCTTCAACGGCATACTCTATGCTTCCTATGGCCGCCAGTTTCCATAACGAAAATGTAAGATAGGATAGGACTCATTTGAAGGTTTGCAAGCTAAGTCCTAAGATATAAAGGTAAATGAATTTGAATCTTATGACGGTGATTTAAGAGTTTGATGCTAAGTCAAAGCAATGGCTGTTAGAATGGAAGAAATGCAAGTGTGTTTTGTCATTTTAAGTGTTGATGATGGATATTAATAAATGAATTTGTTACTTTGGTATATTTCTTTAAATTTTTATTTCATTGTGTCCTATTTATTAGCCAGGTTAGTTATTATTGCTGAGAAATCTACAAGTGCGAATCAGTCTATACACCATATTTACAGCTGTTCCTAGATTTACCTAATCGAAAGTAAATGGATGGATATGAGATAAGGTTACTTTTAATTAATGAGTCAAAAACATGATCAAATCCAACCCATTGTTTCAGCACTCCAGAACAATGTAGTGTTTATCGGTAGGTACAGATAATAGAAATCTCGGTGACAAATCCAACGATATAGTCATCAGTATGAAGAAATAAGTTCCGATAAAAAAACAAAGACTGAAAATAGTAACAGTCAACTTCTGAAGAGAAGGTCGTAGATATATAATTTCTCTTTCCGCGGCCATAATCTGTGTACTCTCCATTATTTATAAAACAACTCGATAGTTAGCAAGTGATTAAGTGGCAGATGTTTAATTTCTATACAAAATTTGAATTAACAATTTGTTAATCAGTTACCAAACCCAGAGGCGGCTTAATCACCTCCTGACACCAGAGGTGATTAAGCCATATATTCAATCGAAAAAAAAAACATGAACATCAACCACCAGTTTTTACAAACCATTGCGTCTTTATCATAGATCTTAGGATACCGATGCAGCTAAAGAGTGTAATAAAAAATATTAAATAAAAAGCAGAAATACAAAATTCACATTATATTATTTAAAAAATACAAAAGTGTACAAATTGTTTTACAACGATTACGATATTGTGCATATAATAACATCTATAGGCAAATATTTTGTGCATTGTATTGAGTCACTTTCGAAAATATAACAAATTATAAAATTAGCCTTTTGTTGAAATCTCATCATAATAAATAAATTACATCTTTTATGAATGCTGATGGCCAAAAACTTCGAATATCGCACTCACTGGGATAAAACGGGCAAATGGCGATGTTATGAATTATCATCATCATTTTCAGCCGAAAGACGTCCACTGCTGAACATTAGCCTTCCCCAAATATCGCCACATTGAACGATCTTGTACGTCTCGCATCCAGAGGATCCTCACAACCTTCACCAGGTCATCGGTACACCTAGTGGGAGGTTTTCCGACGCTTTTGTAATTAATAAGTACCTTGATTTCTATTTTTCCAAATCAAGCCATCAACGAAATACGCCATCAGTATAAACTGGCCTAATTATTCATAATTCAGTTCTCTTCCATTTAAAAAATATACTGAACAATAAAATAATTTAAAAATGTCCTATTACACTAGTAATTCATGGAATAACTTCACATTTGCTACAGTACGGTACTTAAAACTACGCAGGCACAAGCATTTTACAAAAGGCTGCTATTTGAGCATTGGAGTTCGCAGCAAGAGGCCGCATGACCATTGGAGGCCTAATCTCAAAATTGGTAGTTAGGGTCAAAGTAACAAACTTATATAACACGGTTAACTCAACTTTATACCTCGCTCTAAAGCGACAGCACTCCGGCCTGCCCGCGTTTGTGAGAGCCGAACGTCTGACTGACGTCACAGTGCCAGGTGCAAACTTAAGTTCACGTGTTGTTAATATGGCATTACAGATTTGTAGGAGTCAATTCGGCTTTCAAATCTGAACGTGACTGTTTCGATTTGTAAGCCAAGATAAGACTCCCAGAAACCGGGTCAATGTTTCAATAACAAGATAAATTCTTTGTCAATTGACTGACTTTAAAAATAAAAATACTTATATGATTCGAGTGACAGAATATCTTTTTGAAAATTGATGTATGATTCGGTCTCTTTCAATTTAGATAGTGTTTTTTTTTATAAAACAACGTCGTTAAAAACTTTATAATAATGAAAAATTGGCAAGACATTCTAACCTTACTTAAAAATATTTTCAAGCCAATATAGTCTTTATGATATCAAACTTTTAGCAGCAAATTTCCTCCTAGCACATTCAAAGCTGCCATAATATCGTGCCAAACGATTTTAAACCTTACGATATGTTACAATAAGCTACAAATTCCAAGCGCTCTTTGGTCAATTCATACACCCATACATAAACACTCCTAATTGTCCTAAGCACAACCTCACTCACTTGCATTATGTAAAGAGTTCAAAAATTTCATAAAACCAGTCTTAAAACTGTCTTTTAATTTTTTTAATACATTTTAAAATGCTTATTAAAAACCAAGATAAGTCATTTTCACCGTCTCTTTCAACTAAAACAATTTGAATAAATAAATAGAAAAGTAAATCTCCTGATTTAAAACATATATCAGGAATATTCACTTTCCAATACTTAATAAACATTTTAAAATATATCACTTAACATTAAACCTACAACTAAATAGCTGCCTTAAAATTTATTTAATTACACAATAAATATAATATAAACCTATGATATGGTATATTTAGATTTATTATAAGAATATACAATACATATACGAGATTCGTTCAGATCCACTGGTATTAGGATGAATTCACACGATGCGCTTTTTTGTACTTTGAACACAGTTTTCAGTTTTGTGATGGTTTGTAACACTTAAACTATGTCAACATAAAGGGTTCTTATTTCTTATGTTGTAAGTAGGAAAACAGTGATAAAAACCTATGTTTAAAATGTCTAAATAGTATAAAACGATGTCACTGACCGCGTTTGTCGATGCCATATCTGTTTCACGGCTAACTTCTAAACCACGCTACGGTTTTTGATACGGTTTTTACAAGTAGAAAGAACGATAAACGAGGAAGATTTTTGTATACATGTCATTTGTCCCGTGCAAACCTGGGGCGGATCGCTAGTATGACAATAAATTTGACATAAACCAATACTTTACTTTT
Source organism: Orthosia gracilis (assembly GCA_947562075.1). Taxonomy (NCBI): domain Eukaryota; kingdom Metazoa; phylum Arthropoda; class Insecta; order Lepidoptera; family Noctuidae; genus Orthosia; species Orthosia gracilis. Next base: position 2,405,529 of record OX387270.1, on the reverse strand, counting down.
TCTTGCTTTTACATATCAGAGAGGTATTCCAAAAATACACATCGTGTAAATAAATCTACCTTCATTCATTATATTTTAATGTATTCCTTGCTCCAAAATTGTGCTTAATACATTTGTTATTAAAATATGACACAATGTACAAATTAAAACTATTACCTACCTATAAGATATAAAACATTAAATGCAGTCTAGTCTTTTTAATTTAACAAAATGGCGACTAAAGTCTTGTTTCTTAAAATACTTGAGATTCATGTTAATTGAGATTCCTTTGAGTTTAAAAAAGATCGTCGATCGTAAGGTTATATAGAAAATGCATTTTAATTTCAGTTTAACTAATACGACATGGCTATGCTATTGGTACATTATCGCTCAAATCGCCAGCAATGACTTCAGATCTTTTAATTTTTTTTTAAACTTGTAAATTACAGTTACTTTCTTCAGATAAATTAATTCTTAAAAATCTTCAGTATAGCACACACTCCGTGATCTCCAACTGTGCTCATTATCATAAGAATTCAATAAAACAATTTTCTATCAAACTTTAGTCCTAGTAATATAAAGAAACTAAGAAAGTATTTATAACATACAACATTTCCGCGATAAATTTACTTTTTTGCTCCTCCATTTGGAATTACTTCAGAAATTAAAACAATCCCGGTTTACATTTTACATTGGTTAAACGGGTTGTAAAAATGGATTGTATAAACTTCTAATGGATTATAGATGCACAGCGTAACTCAATAGTTTTTATAGTTCATAAAAGATAGCTTGATCTCTGCGACATATGTCAAACTGACATAAATATACGTTATTGTAAGCCTGTCAAGCGCTATTGTTTCTGTATTGATACTGACAGACGTCACAGTGATCAAGCTATCTTTTATGAAGTATATTAATATTTTTGAATTACTGTCCAATAAATAATCAAAACTTTGCCAAAGCAACATCTCAGACCATATTGATCGCAAAATGAACTATCTCATTAGTATAGACAATGAACAGAAGCGTAAGCTCGCACCAAATTGAGCACAAGCATTGAAAAACCGTCGAATATTAAGCTAAATGCTCTATTTACATACATTCACTCTCTAAACAACAAGAGCAGATATTAGAATATTCTAAAACACTGAACTTTTGTCTATGCTATAGTTGTTACATTTCACGAGTGCACGTCAAACCTTACGTCAATGTCAACGTCACATAACGCGCACCTAATTTGCAACGACTATACCAACAAATACTGGACAACTAAAGCAATATTGTCCGAAATAACGACTTCGCAAACAGCCAAAAGGGTAAACTTCTGTCCATTACCTAACCTAAAAGAACTCCGTATGTCATACGAGTCTAAAGTCGTCCCGACTACAATACTCCTCCTGTCAAACTGACGTTTCAGAGTTCAGCCGTAAAATGAACCTGTTGCTCTTGGGGTCGACGACCTCTTCTGTCAGTGAGAACTTCGGCAGCTGCTTTATCGTACAGATAAGTGAGATATCACCTTGTCTAAGCTGGAACTCTACATTGTCTGCTAAAGGTCTTGCAAGCAGTTCGTCGGAGATCAAAGACCATCTCTGTATGGGCCTGGTTTCCTGGTCTGCGGATAGAACAGGACCTTCGACGAGGAATGGTTCCAGGAAGGCGCGTGGAGATGCGTCTTGTGAGAGGCAGCGCGCTAAGTGGGCGAGAACCTGGAATACAGAGCAAAATATTTTTGCACTTTCTTTTTATAGAAATAGAGGAGCTGCTGAGCAGTTGAAGTGGCATCAGTAATGCTAAATTTTATAACCATAAGAATAAAATACTGTTCTGCACATTCAAGCTTTCATGAACAAATTTATGAATGCTCAATAAATTACATCATTTTTCTTAACCAAAGATTACATATGAAATTTTACAGAAAGGTGTCTTGAGTAAGAAAATCCGATGAGTAACAGATCACCTGATTCCCTTTGCATACAAACCAAGTATGACAGGTAGAGTCAATGATAGTTTTCACAAAGAACCTGACGGCCTCTGACAGAATAATTATGCCTGTGATAGCTGAAACTTGTTTTTCTAGACGATGCCGATACTGTGCTATGTAGGTTACCATTTAACTAAGGTAAAATTTGTAGGTAAAATATGGCTCTGCTAAGTAAGTATGGCGAAGCAATCAAGGTATAAAAACAAGGATTTTGGCACACTACCGAGTCAGCGGAGTGCCTCGGCTGCTGGCGGGTGGCGCGCAGGTACTTCTGTAGCGCGCGCGCCAGCGACGGGAACACCGCCTGCGCCGCCTCGCGCGGGCCTAGGGCTCCTCCTGGGGATACGAACGATGCGATGTTAACACAAGAGAAACACAAGTGTTTTTCATGTGGATTATCATAATAAGTACAATATTACACATAATATAGTTTTTAGTTTTAGAACACATTTATGTATCTAAATGAGACAATTCTGAAAGATTGTAATGTTTTCAATACTAATCTCGAGAACGATCTTTGTCTGTAAACCAATCAATCCTCCAGTTTGTAATTTGTAACCCTAAGCGGGCGCATTACAAGTAACTGTTAAAGACTGCAGATCGAGATTGGTATTGGAGACACATTAATTAATTGACCTCGGCCGTAAGCCGACTACTAACTTGTTGAGATTCGTGCTTAAACAAGTCAATCTATTTAGTGTCAAAGCTGTTCTCTACAATTAATATAAAGCACTCATATGTACCATTAGTAGACACCCTCACGCGCCGCACATGCGCGAAGGCATCTTCAGCAGCGCTGAGCAGCCGGGCGCGGCGCTTGCGCACGCGGCGCTCGCGCTCCGCCTCCTCGTAGTAGCGCTCGTTGTGTGCCGAGCCCGAGTCTCTGCGTCGTGTGCTGCCGCCGCCACATGAGCCTGTTGTTGATCTGGAATATGGGGAGGGTAGTTTTTATAATAATATTACCAGCTTGTTACTGTTCCACTGCAGGACAATAATTGCCTCTTATACAGAGAAGGCCACACTTACTCAAGGCAGGTTGGAGAGTTTTAATACTGCCTTTAAAAAACAACTTCTGCTACTTATTATATAGTCTGCATTCTATTAGGTTATACGCTAAAACTCGCGCGGTTTGCAAGCTCGCGTAATTTGAGTGTACGCGTATTCGACAATTTCAGACCATCTATAATCTAGAGCTGTTGGAGAGATGCAACGAGACCTCGATCGACCGCCAGGTCAAACGTTGTAAATGGAAATGGATTGGCCACACGCTCCGGAGGGAGTCCGATCACATTCCTAAACAGGCTTTGGATTGGAATTCTCAAGGAAGCGTGGCCGTCCCAGTCAAACCTGGCGACGCACCGTTATTGGCTGAAGTGACGAGTATCGCTATGGTTCGGAGCGAAGTTGAGCGAGAAGCTCAAGATAGGGCGCGATGAAGGACTACTGTGAACGCCCTCTGCCCCAGCTAGGGGACATAGGATCTAAAATGTTGAACCAATCATTAATCAAGAGCGCTCATATTTGTTTTTCATTACGCGCCATACCATATTCTTCAGATAAGTGCTAAGCTTACAGTACTAGGTTCAATCCTTGACTAAACAGTGTTATTGGGGTTTGCCGTAAATATTATTTTTAAGGTTCTTTTACATGGGTAAAAAACATCATGCTCAAAATAGTAATTATCCCCATTTAAAGAACCTTGACTGCTGGTATGAATTAGCAATTAAAATGAACTCGGAAGTCGACTCCATGGCAGAAGCATTACAATAATTACCTACCAACCGACAGACATTCGGCAATCCGTTCCAGTCTTTAAGATTCGATTCGACGCAGTTCTACCATTAGGCTTAGCGATGGCTAATCCATTACGCCATGACGGAATAACAATTATTATTGACTTCCTAACTGTTTTATTTTGGATCAAAACGTGGTCTTTGTGACCTCTGTAGTTCATGATAATTACGATAAAATAATGTAATTGTTGTATCTTTAGTTTGTGAAAACATTGTACTTACGCCTCTGATGAAATGATATTACCATGATTGGACCCATAATAATATTATTTATACATTTTGCAAAAAATATACACAATCTACTGGAAAAAGACTGTATACTGAAAGAAGAGGAATACCTGTAGTTTCACAGTTGGAAAAAGCAGTTCAGCAGTGTGAAATTCCAAATTCCTTAAGAAAAGTTTTGTCTGATCTCTTGGTAACCATAGTGAAGAGTTTACTAACCTGAGAAACTAGGGAATATAATAAAAATACATCCAATATCTCACCTGGCTTGTCCTGGCTGCACATTAGTAGATCCATCCACTTCATAGAACTTTATACTAGACTGGGCTTTCCTCTGTGATTTAGATATTGGGATCTTCTCTAAATACGGATTGTATATCGGAAACTCCGTATAATACTTCTGTAGAACCCACACTGCAGCTCTTTGTATGCTCAACTGTCCGATAGCATAAGACCTGCTTTCTCCATCAGGACTTCTTACAATCTTCACATAGTATACAGGCTCTAAATGCCTGATTTCCATTAAAATAACAGCTATATAATGTATAAACAGTAATGTATCTGCAAAGCTGGACACATAAGATACTAAGGCGTTGTAATCCATTGCCTCCTCGCCAACTGCAAGGGCTTTCGTTGCTTCAGTTATCTGTACAATATAGAACAACCAATATGAAAATATACAGACAGCTAAAATGACAAGTGTCATTGCTCTAAACACAAATATTCTGGGTAAAATTGCATTTCTTGGCCTTAGAAACACTGCCCATACTCCAATGGCAAGTAATACAAGCTTAAAAGCTAAAGAAAGCAGTATGCCTTTACATTCAGCTGTGCAAGACAACAGTTGTATCCTTTGACTTGGCTGTATTGCAATATTGTCTGATAATCCCGGGAAGAACCCAATCTTTGGGAGCACTACCATTGCTAAGGGACTGACGAAAGACACAAAAGACAGTCCGAGAGCTATTGTTGTGCCAAAATATCTTGTGCAGACAAAACCTATGCCATTATCTGACTCAATGGGCCAGTTGCTCACATCCTCCATGGACTGTGAGCCTTCGGAAGTGTTGCCTGTGACTGCGGTAGTGTTTTCTCCCCAATTCTCATCCTGTGGCAAGATTTGGACTTCAATGACTTCCTGGCCGTCTCTACCCATTTCAGGGTTAATATTTACACTGGTCTGGAATGGTGCCATTGTGTTATCTGAAGATTCCTTCTTCTGTGATTTGGTGCTCCTGAAATCGAATACAAGTAAAGACTGTTTATTTATCTTTCTATGATCATCCGATTTGTTCCAATTAGTTTTCAAAATCCATAGACATTAATTATTTAAATTTGGCTGAGAATCCAAACAGGCCCCCAAAAGCCTGTCTATCACTACTTCCTAGTGTTAAGTGGTGCAACAAGCTTCCAAGAGCTTTAATAATCTAAATAAGCTGATTTGGCTATGGTTTCAATAAAGCAAAGAAATACGTCAGTTTTGTTCAACACACATTAGGTACTGTATTTAGATGAGAATTAGTAAAGGGTTATAGTAACTTCCTCATTACATAATCCCTTCATGTTGGTCAGAATAAATTTTATCAATATCAATAAAAAGGAACATTGATCATGTCTACATCACACTCCCTTCATATAATACAAGCAGTGGATTAGAGTCCATGTGTTTATCTACTTAACCATTAGTCATATAGATTTAATCCATGAGAGATATTGCATACAAAAACATCCTGGTTCTTTACCAAACAGTAGTTAATAACATTTACATACACCTGCCATGCATACCTTAATGTTTTACAATAATCCCAAAACAACTTGAGAATATTAATGAGGACTATTTTGTACTTGGGTCTTATTATACTTTTTGGTTAAATTTGGATAACTGTAGGGCCCTGCCTCGCCGTGGAACTACTAGCTGACAACATAGTAACAGTAATTTACCTCAAAACTTGTAATTATTTGATCCTATCAGACTATAATTATCATCAGGGATCTTCACATTGGAATAGTAGCAAAACTTTCTCAGTTTTATGGGGAGAACATTGAACTATGATGGGTTTTTTTTATTTCAGCATTTAGAGACGCAAGAATCAAGCTCAAAGGCCTATCATACCGGGTGCTGCGATGCGTGTGCTGCCGGTGCCTCGAGCTTCTTCGCGACCGGCCGCTAAGCTCAGACCTCACCGACTCCGTTTCCATTGTACAGCCTCCACTCCCCAACCCTACCCATCAGCACTGCACCAGAAACACCTGCACCAACACATAATCATAAAACCACCAAAATTACAAGCAATTAAAATGCTTCACGGAGTATGAACACAATGTTAAACAAGTTGTCACACAGAAAACGTTTCACTACACCAGTAAAATATGATGGCACACTTAGTTTCATCGTTTTCAAATAAGTTTTAATTGAAAATACCTTTGCATTATCGAACTAAACGGGAAAATTCTTAATAGAGCGTCTTTCACGAATGTCGATCAAACGGATTCTTTCATTTTGTACAAACCAAACTCGTTGAAGCTATGTTGTACAGTAATCAAATATCGGAAGTCCCTTTCTATACCGTAACTGATGCCATATATCTGTTCTGTTCGTCCAAGCTGGCGGGACGTTCTTAATTTGGTAGCATTACATTTTATTTCGTTCAGAAACTTACCACAGTCACAGTACAAACAAGGTTTATAAATATTCGTTTTTTATTTTATTGTTTGATAAATAAACCAGCTGTTGCTATCAGTTGCTATTAACAATATTATTTTGTAACTTTACTTGAAACAGTACCAAAAATATAAGAATGTGCTTCAGTTGTGTGTTGTGTTGGATTAAATTGGCGCTGATTTTTAAAATATAGAGCAAGTGATTACGCGAAATGATAATGATAAGATAACACACCCATTCCACATAGATAACTTACTGACTACACGTATTTTTACCATGAAGTGATTGTTTTTGTGAAAATATCATGGAGGTCCAGCAAATTCCGACCGTGAATCGTGTGGAGAGAGGAGAAAGCAGAGTAGACGACCTGCATTTGGACAGGGTGGTGGCCTCACAGCCCGAGATTGGACCAACGCCACCCGATGGCGGGTATGGATGGCTGATTGTTGTGTCCGCAGCGATATACCATATCACCGTGCCAGCGTTGCTGTCGATGTACGGGCTCATCATCCTGAAGGCGATTCGGGAGGAAGGTCATGAGGGTGACGAAGAAATGAAGATTTGGGATGTGGATATTGCGCTGGTGCCAGTTATTGCTGTGGTGATAAGACTGTTACTGGAGTCTTGGTGTAGAGCCATGGTGAAGATCTTCCACATGCCTAGGTTCATGGCTTTATCTGGACTCTGCCTGACGGTAGCTGGAGTTTTGCTGTCTAGCTACTCGACGGATGCGGCAAGTAACGATCACATCGTGAATATATTCTCCGGTTTACTTACAGGTAATTACTCTCGCTTTGTTCTCATGGTCACTGTTGAATAGAATCAATAGCATAATAAAAACGTCTTTAAATAGTTTATTGCATACTTAAGAAACTGAACGTGGTAATGAATAGTAAACATCTTGAAGTATTGTTCGGTTGTAACTAGCCAAGTATTGTTCTCGGAACGGTGAATGAATTTATTGATCTTATCTTTCTGGATTGTGGTAAAGTATCTAATACTTAGTCAATAATGGTATTTATAGTAGGGTACATTATGTACTAATCTAATCCGAAGAATCGTCAACAGTCTTATTAGTCACAGTCTCATTGTGTTACAAAGAAAAGAAAACTCTTATGACGGCTGAAGCTGATTGCACAAAGAAGTACCGGAAGTAACTACTTGATTATTCACGAGAAAAACTAGGAAGTGGCTGAAATCAAAAGCCTTTGTTTTCACGAAAATTGTACAAACAATATTTTATCATTAGGATTTAATATAAAATTAACCACTATCTCCGTTGAAGGTGCCACTATGGATTATGCACAGGTTTATTTATGAATCACATGGTATTTTATCGTAATTGATAAAATCATTACAATCACAACGAGAAGAATCCATTATATTAATGCCTTTTTAAATTACGAAGGTTTAACCTGCGTTGTTGATCTTGTATAGAACAATGGGCTTTATTAAGAATATAGAGATGTTATGTGTTATTTAAACAGGTGGTCAAGTTATTTCATGGTCTTCAAAATATTACATCGTAAATCATCATCTCAGACTGGATGAAGTCGACTTGGTGCAGTTCATTCTTGCGCTCTTCGATCAGTGTATTATTATCGAAACTTGCGCTATATTATGAACACAGGCTGGCTTTCTCTGAAGGTTGATTATTGTTTATCATTCTCATCAGTAGTTTCCTACGTAATAACAAACCAATAAGTAGGTAGGTAGGCAAAGTGGTACTTTAATATTTCCATAGTTCATCTTATTTTGAAGTTCAATGAAAATATTCTTGCTTCTCTACCCCTTAAAGGTAAGACTGTATTTGTTCTAGATTATCTGACGATGTTAGCAGTGCTGGACCTCGTAGGAAGGGCACAGGGTTGTATTGATTGACGCACCAAAGTTAGAGCCCATGGAGTAGCGATACCAATAAATTTTCTTCAATTCCATAATTTTTACTAGCCAAAAGAACGACACGACACACGAAATAACTGCTAATTAATGACGGAGTCACGAAACGGAGATGCTAAAACATTTTCAATTAGATAAGGTATACCTACCTACAACTTACACGTTAGAATGTCACCTATCTATCCTACGTAAAATATTGTTTCTCCTATTTACATAAACGGCGGAAGTGCCTTGATATAAAGGTAATGACATTGTTCAAATACATAGGTAGATCTACTTCTGACTTCTGTCTGATGATCTTTTATCTAAACCTTACAAAAGAATGGTTCAACGAGATACCAAATCCTAAGGCTATCTAGCTCGATACCCACAGGACAGTGGGAGGAGAATTATTTAATAAAGATTCTTGCGGTAAACACTCGACGATGACCGATTAGGCATGTGTAGGAACATTCCAGCTATATAATTTTTTGAAGAAAATATTTGAATTACTTTATCGCGGTTTTTCACTAAATAACCGTATTTCATTTGTTTCAATTCATTACCTAACTTTCACTGCATAAGATAAAAAGTTAATTTGTATTTACAAAGTAAGAGTAGGTAATGCTCTAAATTGCTTTGACATGGGTATTATTCGCCTTTAACTGAGCAACAATTATAAATTTTCAGGTATCGGATGTGCACTAACCGGCCAGCAGACAGAAGTGATCATAACCCACTACTTCCGTGAAAAGCTGACTATGGCCCAAAGGATCGTACGCATGGCGCCCTCTGTCGGCAACTGCCTCGTCCCAATCCTCGTCGGCTACCTATGCACCGTGTACACTGGAGACGTGGTCGTCATGATCTATGGAGCCATCATCATGCAAAACTGCATCTTCTTAGCTTCATACTCAAGACCTATTTACATCGAAAAAGTCATAAGGCACACGTATAACATGCTTAGAGACGCGGTAGAGGATGAAGATGAAGTCATCTTCTCGAATCAAGCTCGCATGCATGAAAACAAAAACGCTCAAAGATCGAACTCTCAAGAGGAACCGTCCCAAAGTACTGCTCAAGACGAAGACGGCACTGATGTCGTTGTCTTCAATTCCAAGAAGAATGCGAAAGAAATCCTTGATCCTGCTATACAGTATAGAGAGAACAGATCAGTGTCTGCTAAAGAGTCCAGATTTTCGTCAGACTTCAGCTCAGTTTATGACACAACTCCAAACAGATTCTCATCCGATTTCGGGACTTTGGACATTACTAGTTACGCTCGAGGAGTCAATGGGTATCAGGAGTTGGAGAATATAGACAGACAGGTCCCTCAACCTTTGTATAGGGAGACGACGGTAAACGCTCCAGCGAACAGTGTGATCTTCACAGCCGAAGTGTCTCCAGGCACGGCGAGAAGGACCGCCTCTATGAAGAAGAACTTCATCACGATTACGAACATGCTGATGGATATCAATTTCTATCTGTATGCGTTACTGCATCTTTGTACGACCTTCTCGATTTTGATACTGGGTGTAGTCTTCCCGCCTTTGATTTGGGAGCAGAATCCGTCTATTAATATTTGGTCGGTGAGTATCATTTTTGTCTTCTTAAACTTCTGCCAATCCTCAAACAAGCCTCTTCTTTTATCAAACACATTAGGCAAGTAGCATAGCGACAAGAAACGTCTTCTTGGTGATGATTGGTTCTGTACCGATGAAATATTATAGAGTCGATAGTTACTTTACTCCTCCAGAACCTAGATGCACTCACCTCCATAAGTATTAATTTCAATCACAGTCGGATTATTGTGTGTTATTTGCCCTTCGCCGCTTAGAACCAGAACCTAAAAACCGTAATCTTATTGTGATTTATTCCATCTTCTAGGTTGCAACACTCATAGCAGTGGCTCACGGGTCAGCGTTATGCTTCATAATGCTGTGCGTTGTGCTGCCAAAATCAATTAATGAGAAGGCAAGACTGTGCGCTGCATTCTGTGTCGCTGGTGCTATGGGCTTTTATGGTAAGTGTTTGGAATCCACTTGGACAATGGGTACTTGATATTTCGTTGAAAGTCACTTTCAGTTAGCTCTGGCGGTTTATGTGCCGTCTGAAATGAGATTGAGTAAAATTTACAATACTAAGCAAGCAATTCAAGAAATTACTACTAAGCGATGTCAGCTGTGTACTAACTACCCTCTTCTTTACAGGTATAACTCTCACAAGCAACAAAAGCCTACTAGTCGTCTGGTGCATGCTAGCCAGTTTCGCGACCGCCGCCTCCAGCATACTGCAACAGCCACTATACAACAGCACCCTCAACGAGTTTGACACAACAGCCACCATGACAGCGTCAAATACGATCGTCGCCATCTTTATTATGATTTGGTCTCTAGTAGGTAACTATGACTATAGAACATGTTTCTTGATGGCCAGTGTTTTGCAAAGTGTGACGGCTTGCATGTTCTTCGCGTTGTCTTTTAGGAGAAGGCGGTAATTTTAAATTTAGAAGGCTCGTTTCCTGTTTCACAGTTTCCGCTAATTTGTTATCAAGGTAAATAAAAAAATGGAACTTTTTACCTGAAATTAACTGGCAGTTAAAATATTATAGGTATAGTGATGTGATGAAACAATGTCATAAGTGAATTTAGGAGAAGGGACCTAAAAATTAAATTATGATTAAGTACTTTGTAGATTAAATTAAGTTTTAAGTGCAATAACAATATTTGTACAAGGTATTTTTAGGAGATGTATTTTTATATAATTAATTTTAACTATTGTTTTGGAGAAAAACAAACTGGACAAAATATACGTACCTAATGTTTGTTTCTAAAACCAAGACTAAGTTCTACTTTATGTTAATAATATAATTGTCTTGCCATAATACTATAATAAATAATACCATCATAATAATAACAACAATAAATAAATTATTAAAACCATTACATTATTTAGTAAGTTGTTTATTTTTAAGAGTTCACATCTGTTGCAGTCTGTGTAAATAAAATAATTATGTATCACCTCTATTTTTTAGTACAAAACGCACTAGACAGAATAGCTGCGTTGCATTAGCAAAGACAATGTGCCTCTACAAGACTTCTGCCTAATGCGTTACTGACCCTTATGTGTTGCAAACCTTTTTCCATTGAATATCATGTGACAAAGGAATTTATACGATTCTAATACGTAGGTATATTGGCGGTCTTCTGCTATACAAAGCAGATTCGCAGGAATGATCAATTATGAACTCTATTGACAATATAAAAGGTTCTTAATTGGTTGGCAAAAAAACGGGGAACCAAAGACCAAAAGGGAGGCTGTATTGCAGAATACCGGATAGTTGTTTGAGCTTAGCCAAGTTCGAAGCCGGCTCCTTCATTCCTCCAAAATGCTGTAAGTATACATGTCAATTCTTCCCTATTCTTCTCTTTCTAATCCAATTAAGTACCTTTTAGAAGACTCTACCTCGAATCTGCGCTACGCCTTTTAGACCTGTAAGTGTATTCGATTGGTTTGTTATTGACCACAGATCATAAACAAATTTAATTAAAAATGGAACTGTGGCACTGCTACCATAATTATTTGAACTTGTTTTTATTTTTATGGTCTTAAAAACAGCATGTGCTTAGCAAGTACTAAATTAGTATAAACTGTAATATCAATGTGGTAGTTGTATAGAAAAAATAAAAGTTTGAATTTTTTATGTGTATAGTAAGCATAATGATATTCATAAGACCAATAAAAAGGTGTTACACCCGTTTCCGTTTTTTATAAACTTAGGCGACATTTAAACGAAATCGCGCTACAGCTGTTGGATTTGAAGAAAATACGGATTAGTTACGCGAAATGATGATGTTTTTAATTTTCCAAAAGACCACTTACAGGCCTTCAATAAGTAATTCATTAAATAAACATGATATGTTCGTAAACAGTAGATAATTTTAAAGACTATTCTATTTTTAATATTGTAATTTATAATTTTAATAAATAATAATTTTACAAAAGACGTCATTTTAATTAAATTAATCTGTACCCTCGCTTTTGTTGCACCTAAATATAATTAATTTTAAATTAAGTAATATATAAATAATAATAGGAATGTATTGTAGTGATTAATAACAAACAATTTGTCAGAAAATAAAAAAGCGATAAAAATTAAATGCAGTCGTGAAACTTCATTTTAGTTTTACTTTTTTTTTTCGAATTGTTCAAGCGAACGGCATGACATAGCCGTAATTCTGACGTCACTTCTGTGCGCATTCAGAATCACAATCCACAATTTTGATTTTGAACATTTTTGTCTGGCTGTCCTGAATAAATAACTAATACTTTAAAAACTTTTTTTAACTCAACAAGTCCATCATTTCGTTATCTGTTAGTTTCTTGACGTCACTAGTAGGGTTCGGATTATTATTTGCTGTGGGGAGCAGAGATTCGAAAGCTGACCAGTCTTGCTTCGCTTTGTTTTGATTCTGGTTGTTGGCCCATTTGTTGTTGAAGTTAGCTGGGCCAGCTGATGACGATGAAAGAGTGTCGAAGCCAGCATATTGGCTCTGGTAGGAGTAGTTAGAGGCCATAGATGGAGTGCTGTAGGTAGGGTTGCCAAGCGGGGGCGGCGCCTGATTCGTGGGGTGCGACGCCGATGAAGGGAGCGGTTTCGCCAACTGGTTCAGGTTGGACTGTAGCAACGTTGTGGTCAGGTCCATCGGTTTGGTGATAGACTTCCGAGGAGCGGGTATCGCTTTTGGTTGAGGCTGTGTCGAGAATTTTCTGACTACTTCTTGCTGATGCGCTATCCTGGAAAAATTAAAGTGTTTGGTTGAAATAGTATTGAGACAAAGTTTATTTGTTTATATTTTATGAACCATCTTAAGAACGCTACACTGGTCAACTACTAAATTAATTTCGGAAGTTACCTAAAGTCTTGACCAAAACGACTGTATTTTTGTTCTTTTTTCTTTTTGGACCTGCAAAACGATCCAACTATTGAGTAAGAACTATATACTGCTACTGTTAAATATCCTTTTTTACTCAAGAATCTTAAATGGTGCTTCCCTCCATCTTATTAAGAGGTTTACTGCTTGATTTCGAATGTCATATGCCCGATGGCTAATTGCCCGAAGAACGTCCAGTTGGCGAAATTCCATAGCATCGATGTACCACAATTTCGAATAGCTATTAGATCGAGCGCCTATTTCGCCGAAAAACCATTACAACATAGTCCTATCCATCGAATGTCTATTGGATCGACGTGCCAGTAAGTCGAATTCTATTCAACCTAAAATATTCAAGAAGACTAAAAGAAGGAATATAAAATGGGATAAAAAACAAACTTAACTAACACTATAATGTGTTATAGGCAATTTGTGAAAACCAGGAATTGTTTTAGGAATTCCTAGGAAATCTATAGAATTCGGCTATTCGAAATTGTGGTACATCGATGCTATGGAATGAAGGCGATCCGGACGTTCGATCTGATGATTTCGGAGAATTAGCCATCGGGCATTAAGTCTCTCTAAGTCAACTTTTGTTACATTTAAAAATTTACAGTTGTAGGGTTCCATACCCAACGCTTGCTTCTCTATCTGTCTGTCTGTCTGTCCCTCTGTCTTAGAGTCTAGCGGCTGAACCGTTAAAGCTATAGTCTTCATAATTCCACTTTTTTTATTTTACCTATCCATCCACCCAAACTGGTCCTTCCAGGTCCTTACCTCTGCTTATCCTCCATAGTAAGATGCCTGCCATTATCATTGACGGTGGGCAAAGCGGGTTCCTTCTCCTTGGGCTGGTTAAAGGAGAACGGGTCGATACCTAGGCCTGTGAACATCTTGTCCAGGTCTGATTGAGGAGACGGTGCGTTTACCAAGTCATTGGATGGCGCGAGCGAGTGTTCCATTATCCTGAAGAGAAAATAAAATGGTATCTTTTATTCTTCTACTCGTACATCGATTATTCCACAATTATATACGTATCTATACTCATTTATACAGCTGAAGTGTTTGTTTGTTTGTTTGAACGCGCTAATCTCAGGAACTACTGGTTGGAAAAAAATATTTTTGTTGGATAGTCCTTTTATCGAGGAAGGTAGGCTAGATAGGCTATATAACATCACGCTACAACCTATAGGAGCGGCGCATAAATGAAAAATGTTGCAAAAACGGGAAAAAAATATTCCTTTTGAGAGCTTCCGTTGCATGCGCTGCGTAAATGGTTTAAGTAACGCAAATATCATGTATGATGGAATTGTTCCTCTTTAAAAGTTCTAAAAAAAAGTCCACGACAGCATATGATTGACTCACTATGACCTTTTCTTATGGTAATCAAATTTGGTCATTTGCGAAGGAGTTTTATCAACATCTAAACTAATATTATAAAGCTGAAGAATTTGTTTGTTTGTTTATAAGGTAGGTTAGGTAGGACAGGTAGGGTAGGTAGGGAAGTTAGGATAGATAGATAGATAGCCATTTGACAGGAGCGAAGTCGCGGGGGCAGCTAGTATTATATATTATCTTTTAAAGTATGAAGGCTATTCAAACCCATGACACTAAGAAAACTTGTTGAAAAGTCATAAAAATGTTTGAAATGCAATATGAACTATGTGTGTAATTTTTTTCAAAAACACATCTTTGATCACATGTGCGGAGACTTAATCACGAACCCATTTTATGTACCCCAGAACATGTAAAATACTCGTACTGATGACTAAGGAAAAAATTATGGTTTGTCAAAGTCAAAATTAAATTTCTTTATTGCAATTAGGCCATTAAGCTACACTTTTGAACGTCGCAAATTTAAATTTTAAAGTAATAATAATAGATTCTACCGTCCATTCGGCAAAGTAGCTTATTATGGAGAAGAATGGATAATAAACTCCACATTTACCTACTCTTTAAAAAAATACATATTTACAATACATATTTTGCAATACATATTTACATACATACATTAATTCCAAAGAGAATAATTAATTCATATACATGATACAAATATAGGTAAATTACCTAATTCAACAACAACGGAACAATGCGTGAGTCAATTTCTTAAACAAAAAAGAAAAATAAAATAAAAATTAAAACAATACTATACTTATGAATATATAGATGAACCACTTTGATTTTGTCTACACTAAAGATTGCCCTATGGAGCAGGACCAGCATGTTTCCCAGCATTCTTATCTTGAATATAATCATCTAATTTGTAATATATGCTTGTTTACACAGTGTACTTTTAACAAAAGTTTTAAAGGACATGGCTATACAACTGCCCTTAGCATAATTATAAAGAATTTTCTCACTAGCTCGTAACATTCAAATATTCATTAATGAATTATTACAGTTTTATTATTCTTCTAGAACTTTAGTGAATAAATCAAATAATTAAAAGTATTTTTCATGTTTTTGTGTTGACAAGAAGAACATAAGATTCCATTCTACGAAAAATTGTGGTCAATAAACCTACTTTTAAAGACATTTGCGTAAGCCGAAATGAACAGTACTTATTCATTATTATTTATTTTTGTACCTATCGTAATACATCTCAAAACGTTGATTTATTTAATTGCATTTATCTGATTTCTGGAAATGATTGGCAAAATCTTGAAAGAAACGGCACTTCAATAGTGCTGTTACTAAAAAGTTACAATTGATTCTTCTTGATAACCCTTGATTCGATTAGAAACAAATGAAAAAAAAAACATGTTGGGGGTATCGTGGAAACTCGCTTTGAAGGAAGTTCCTTTCGCCGGATATTATTACCATACCTTACCCTACCTACCCTCGTATCCTATCTACCTACCTACCAATTAGTTAAAACTATTTATTTGAATAAGAATTAATACTACAATACGAATGTCACCAACTTTATTTTTTCAACGTTTCTACCGGGCGGCGGCGATCTTATTAAATTTTAGAACACAAGAGTGTGAGAGTGAGTGTGTGTGAGTGACTTAACTTTTATAGTTACAAAAATTGTCTCCCAGACTTTTTTGTAGGTATTAGTGAATACTTTAATCATGTAGTAGATATTTTTTATGTATCACCAATAGTTTTCTCAGCGCACGCCAAATAATGAATTTGATTACGTTAAGTTACGGTAAGTTTTATGACGTGATGCCGGTCCTGCTCCATAGGGCAATCTTTAGTGTAGACAAAATCTAATTTGTTCATTTATATTTCTATTCATAGTTATTGTATTCATTTTTTTTTAAGAATTTGTCTCACACACTGTTCCGTTGTTGTTGAATTAGGTATGTTACCTGTGTTGGCAATATTTGTAAGTTCTCACATGAACCATGTTTCTATTTATCAAATTAATGAATTTACCTGTTAATGCTTTTAATACTTTATACCTGTACGTAGTAATGACGTATGTGAGGACGATGCACCCAGAATAGCACTACACACTATACTACGGTAGTATAGTGTGTAGTGCTATTCTGGGTGCATCGTCCTCACATACGTCTTATATGAATTTATTAATGTATGTACTTATGTTAATATTGTAAAGCACCCTTTTTTTCTAAGAAGAGTTAGTATGGAGTTTCTTGTTAGTTCTTCTCCATAACAAGCTACTTTCCGAATACGCGGTAGAATCAATTTTTATTACTTGTAATTTTTAATTTTTTGACGTTCAAAAGTGGCGCTTATATATGCCTAGTTGAATAAATATATTTGACTTTGACTTTGTGATATAGCATAAGAGTAGGTAGTAAACATCAAAAAATTATTCATTATAACAAACTAATACCACGGATAATATAATACTAGCATACAGATGACTCATCTCATACAAAGAAACCGTGCCGACGTAACTAGCGTTTTTCGTCTAGATTATCTAATATTTTTTTGTACATCGATCGCGTTCGGTTCCGTTATACGGCGATAGATAGATGATGTTAGCAACGACTTGCAAGTAAAAGGGTTTATTCGGTTTGTGAATATTTTTTATCTTTAAATACAGTGACGATTTGTTTTATATTATTTTTCTGCACGTTTTTACAGTTTCATTGCACCAAAATGTGTTACAATTAGAGGTTGCAATCGAATATTCGAATATTCGAATTATTCGAATTCTCTTTCCAAATTTATATTCGAATAGCTAATAAATATTTTATCGAATATTCGAATATTACCAAAAAAAATATCAGTCTAAAGTCTATGTTGGTAGAACTTGAAAATTGATGTTGGCAACACTACACGGCTGACTTGACGCCATTTTGTCACTTACAGAACACGTTGTTATTTATGTGTAAAGCGGTGCATTGTCTTTTTTGAAGTGATTTTATTCTGGTGTTTTATATAAAAGCGTTCAAGAATGGTTTTTATGTAAGTTTTGAGTATTTTGTTAATTTTTTGCTAATACAGTGACGAAATCATGACTCAACCTAAAATATGTACATTTTGGTTTCGATTTTCGAATCATATTCAATAAGCCTAGAATTATGTACAAAAGTATCACTCACTATGCACTGGTCGCTTAATAATTCAATTCAATTTATTGCAGATCAGATGATGATGGATAAGAATAAGTTGGTTTTTAAAGAGTACCTACACAAAACGTACGTTTGATAAATATTCAGTATGGAACTCTTTCTTACGG
This sequence comes from Orthosia gracilis, assembly GCA_947562075.1. Taxonomy (NCBI): domain Eukaryota; kingdom Metazoa; phylum Arthropoda; class Insecta; order Lepidoptera; family Noctuidae; genus Orthosia; species Orthosia gracilis. Next base: position 2,387,411 of record OX387270.1, on the reverse strand, counting down.
ACTGAGGATGGAAATCATGCAAAATGCAAATTATGCCAAAGAAATTTGCAATGCTCAAATACCACAACATGCTTACACAATCACTTGAAGAAGCAACATCCGAGTTTACCTGGTTTTTATTTATTTATTATTATTTATTTATTTTGTTTTTATTATAAACGAGAGAGGGAGAGATGTTTATTTTGTTCTTATTATTAACAGGAGAGAGAGTTAAATTTGTTTAAAAATGTTATAATAGGTAAATCAGATTTATTTCCGAATTACAATTGATGAATCTGATTTTTCAGTGTAATATTGCATATGAAAATAATACTGTAACGTTTTTACGACACATTTACGTATGTATGTGATACTTTTTGTTTTAATTATTAACAAGAGAGAAAGACATTTATTTTGTTTTTATTATTACCGAGGGAGAGACTTTTAAATTTGTTTAAAAAAATTATAATTGTTTTGATTAACATTTTTGTGTACAATTATTTTAAAATTTTGTTGAATAAGTATATAATTATTGTGTTAGGTTTACTTATCTGCATAAAAATATAGTTCCTAAAGCAATAAACACTGATATTCTAAGTGTTTTTTTATTTTTAAAAAATATTCGAATAATCGAATAAAATTCGAATAGCACTAAAAATACAGGGTGTCCCAGAAATTGACGTCAAGCCGTTAATGGGTGATAGACCAAGTTATAACAGTTCTCAGAAAAATATGAAAAAAATCTATCTCATGTTTTTAAAAAATTATGTTCACTTTAAAAATTTACTAAAAAAATCAATCCCTGTAATGGTTCTTTAACTCCAATTGCTACAAATCCCATAATTTATCAATTTTTTTTTATTATTATGTAATCTTGAATAATGCTTGTGTAGATTTTTGCCTAAAATTCAAAGCCAACTGCTCCTACTTGGAAGAAAATTAAACTTTTTCAAAACCAAATTATTCAAATTTACTATTTCGCCCAACTTTAACTGACTGTACTGAAAAAAAATGTACTACGCTAGTTTGGCAAGTAACATGAAAAATTGGCGCATTTAATAAGGATTCAAAAATGGTGTAACACTTGCTAGATTACGTTTTCAATAATTGGTCAAATTTTTTTTTGTAAATAGCCTCGGTTTTTACACAAAATGTCCATACTTCCTTAAAATGACTTTAGCTTACCTAAAGCTTTGCTAAACTCCGTTTCTAGTTCGATAGAGACGTTACGTAATTTAAGAGCAAAGTTATGATAGTGACTCAACCTTTTTACTTTAAGTCAGGACCAGTTTTCTCATCTTAGAAAAAAAAAACAAATTATCAGATTTAATTTTTTTTTATTACAATAAATGTTCAAACTGCCTTCCTTCGACGGCAATGCAAGCACGACATCTTCTTAAAAAAGATCTGGTTATTTTTTTAAATCTGATAATTTGTTTTTTTTTTCTAAGATGAGAAAACTGGTCCTGACTTAAAGTAAAAAGGTTGAGTCACTATCATAACTTTGCTCTTAAATTACGTAACGTCTCTATCGAACTAGAAACGGAGTTTAGCAAAGCTTTAGGTAAGCTAAAGTCATTTTAAGGAAGTATGGACATTTTGTGTAAAAACCGAGGCAATTTACAAAAAAAAATTTGACCAATTATTGAAAACGTAATCTAGCAAGTGTTACACCATTTTTGAATCCTTATTAAATGCGCCAATTTTTCATGTTACTTGCCAAACTAGCGTAGTACATTTTTTTTCAGTACAGTCAGTTAAAGTTGGGCGAAATAGTAAATTTGAATAATTTGGTTTTGAAAAAGTTTAATTTTCTTCCAAGTAGGTGGAGTTGGCTTTGAATTTTAGGCAAAAATCTACACAAGCATTATTCAAGATTACATAATAATAAAAAAATTAAATAATACGCTGGCAACCCTAAAATGTCAACATGTCAAATTTTTTCCTGCACTGTTTATTTATTTACAAACTCATAAAAAACATCAAACTTAGAAACCATTTACACCAAAATAAACCAGTTATAAAATACCCATAATATACAGTTGAATAAATCCACAAGAAATACAATAAAAATCTCTAAATTACAAGAAACCAGTTGACGTCGTCACTGACAGACGTCAACTAAGGAATATATACAATGGAAAAAGTTAAAGAATGTTGACCAGAGCAGCAGCCTATCGCGCACGCCATCCACCCCCGGACCCGTCGCTCAGCTCCGCCTCGCCGCCGCCGGACCTCGGATCACCAGTATCATCGGCGGCTGCAGTTGCGTCGAGCTCAAGCGACGAGTATTTTTCCCCGCCGACGTCGCCAACACCTGTACGTCGGCAGGGGAGAGGCCGGCCACCGAGGAGCTTGGGATCTAGGGGCCAACCGGCCCCGAGCCGGGTCCCCGCTGCCGGTGGTTGTGTGCAGCGCATGAGATGGACTCAAGGTATGAATGAGAACGTCATGCGCGCATATTACGGGTCTACAGAGGGGGGAACTAACCTCACTGCGTACCGTGTTAGGATGCTGTCTCTGTTTCGGGACCTAGAACCAACAGTAAACGTCTCGGCCCAACGATTGTCGGATCAGGTACGGGTCATCCAGCATAATCACAGGTTGGACGACGCCGCACTTGATAGGCTGCGCTCAGAAGTGCTGAGCAACCAAATCATTTCAACCCCGACACAGACCGTGGCACCGCCAACAACTATTGTAGTCCCGCCACGGTCCATTCAAGTTGATTTTGAGGAAGATGATAGGGTTGTTTCAGTAAGTAGCCAGTGCAATGAAAGGTTGAGGAGCGCACTGGAGGATGCGCTCCGCGAGTACAGGTCCACTCCGTCTGAACTTAGACCCCGATTACCACGGTTGCCTATGCACAAGAAAAATAGGGCGCTGGTGTGTGCTTTGGACTCGCTGCTTGAGAACATCTTTGAGAGCAGCGATAACCTCGTTGATACGCACTCAATCCTGTATTGTGGGGCTGTTGCAGCATGTCGTTTAGCCAAAGTTAAGTTCCCAAATGAGGCTATTCGACCAAAGCCTGCTGTGCCAGCCTGGCAATGCAGGATCGAACGGCGTATCGATGGGGCCAGGGTACTCATCGGCAAACTATACTGTTTCAGGGAGGGCAATACACGACCACGTGTGATGCGCTTCGTGAGGCGGGCATTTTCGGGGACTGGAATCAGTCCTCGAGAATACATGTCCAGTGTCACGGAGCGCATCGACTTCCTGAAGCAGAAAGTTTGTGCATGGGCCAGCCGTATTCGGCGGTATAAGCGGCGGGTTGACCGGTACTCGCAGAATCGCATGTTCCAGAGTGATGAGAGGTGGGTATACAGAACCTGGGAGCGACCTGAACAAAATGTGACTGACGTGTGCCGCCCGGATGATGTCACCACGAGTACATTCTGGCGAAGCATCTGGTCGGTACCCGTCTGTCACACTGAGGACGGCTGGATGCGTGATGTGGAGCGCGTGTGTGAAGCTATACCATCAATGGAAAAAGTGATCATCAGTCCATCTGATGTAGCCAAAGCAGTTCGTCCACTACCGAACTGGAAGTCTCCGGGACCAGACGGACTGCATAACTTCTGGCTAAAATGGTATAGCAGCTCACACGCGTTTCTGGCATCTCAATTCCAGTCATGTTTAGAGTCTGGGTCGCTTCCGCAGTTTTTAACAACAGGCGTTACCCATCTGCTCCATAAGACAGGTAGTCCCGCGGAACCCAAAAACTATAGACCGATTACATGCTTATCGACGGTTTATAAACTTCTTACATCCATCCTGAGAGTAAAAATTGTTAAACACATTGAAAATAACTCAATAATGTCTACCTCTCAGAATGGATGTAGGAATGGGTCCCGCGGCACTAAGGAGCTACTCCTCATTGACATGGCCATAAGCCAACAGGTTCGTCGATCCCGCAAGGATCTGTCGACATGCTGGATAGACTACAAGAAGGCCTACGACTCTGTGCCACATACATGGCTCATGAGGGTGCTGGAGTTGTACAAAATAGATGAAACTCTATGCACCTTCCTTGAGTCATGTATGGGTCAGTGGAAGACAGTCCTTCGATATCTGGGATGTCGACCGATTCAGGGGGATGATGAGCCTGTATGGATTAAGCGGGGGATATTTCAGGGCGACAGTTTGAGTCCACTTTGGTTCTGCTTAGCCCTGAATCCTTTAAGTACACTGCTGGAGGATTCAGGTTTAGGCTATCGGTTGAGAAGAGGTGGTCAGGTCATATCTCACCTCCTTTACATGGATGATCTGAAACTCTTTACCCCCAACAAATTCCAACTGACGGAGTTACTGAAGTTAACTGAAACCTTCAGTAACTCCATCAGGATGGAATTTGGTGTGGATAAATGTGCAGTCATGCATGTAAAGCAAGGGGAGATTATGGAATCCGAGGGAATTCAACTCTCTGATTCCATACACCTTAGACACCTCTCCTCAACTGAAACTTACAAGTATTTGGGTATGTCGGAAGCGTTGGGCATTAACAGTACTAACATGAAGCAACTGCTGAAGGAGCGTTTCTTTGGCCGCCTGAAAAAGGTATTAAATAGCCTTTTATCAGGCGGAAATAAGGTGCGCGCCTTCAACAGTTGGGTCATGCCGGTTTTGATGTACTCTTTCGGCATACTCAAATGGACTCAGACCGAGCTCGACGCCCTCGACAGGAGAGTCCGGACACTGCTGACCGCAAACCGGATGCATCACCCACGATCATCGGTGATGAGACTGTACATTCCGCGGAAGTGTGGGGGTCGAGGCTTTTTAAACGCCAAGACTCTTCACAACCGCGAAGTGTGCAGTCTCAGAGAATACTTTTTAAAAGCTGAAGTGGGTATGCACCGGGATGTGGTCGCAGTGGACAAGGGATTCACCCCGTTGTCCATGGCTAAAGAGAACTGGCGCAAACCTGTAATACTAACTACTGATGAACGCAAAGAGGTATGGCAAGGCAAGGAGCTACACGGGCGCTTCTATCGGGCTCTCCATGGGCCCGATGTAGATTTTCAAGCGTCTGTGTCCTGGCTACGTTTCGGTGACCTTTTCGGGGAAACTGAAGGTTTTGTCTGTGCAATTATGGACGAAGTTATCCTGACGAATAACTATCGGAGACATATAATGAGGGACGGGACGGTTGACATGTGTCGGGCATGCCACCGTCCGGGTGAATCCATCAGACATATAGTCTCTGGTTGTTCTCGTCTGGCTAACGGCGAGTACTTACACAGGCATAACCAAGTGGCCAGGATTATTCACCAGCAACTTGCTTTGAAGTACAATCTAGTGGATTCTGAGGTACCGTATTACAAGTATGTGCCCGACCCAGTTCTCGAAAATGACCATGTCACATTGTACTGGGATCGGTCTATCATCACTGATAGGACTATTGTCGCCAATAAGCCGGATATAGTGGTGATAGACCGATTAGCGCGCCGCACAATGATAATCGATGTCACCATCCCGCATGACGAGAACCTCGTGAAAGCTGAGAAAGAGAAACAAATCAAGTATCTCGACTTAGCACACGAGGTTGTCGACATGTGGAATGTGGACTCGGCAATCATTGTGCCGATTGTTGTTACGGCCAACGGCCTGATGGCCAAGAGCCTCGACGACCATCTGTCGAGGCTGTCATTACACGGTTGGATCAAGGGCCTGATACAGAAGGCAGTACTCCTCGATACGGCTCGCATTGTGAGGAGGTTCCTGTCTCTGGAGTCCTAACCACCGGTAGCTTGGACCCTGCTCCCGACACCGGTGGACCACCATTATTTTTTATATTTTTAAATGTTTTTTTTTTATGATTTGTTTTTATAAAGAAATATTTAAAAATGTAAAAAGTAGATGTGTAAAAAATTTAATAAACGAAAAAATTAGATAAATTATGGGATTTGTAGCAATTGGAGTTAAAGAACCATTACAGGGATTGATTTTTTTAGTAAATTTTTAAAGTGAACATAATTTTTTAAAAACATGAGATAGATTTTTTTTCGTATTTTTCTGAGAACTGTTATAACTTGGTCTATCACCCATTTACGGCTTGACGTCGATTTCTGGGACACCCTGTATATTCGAATATTCGAAAATTAAAACTATCGAATTTTTGCAACCTCTAGTTACAATACAAATTTGAACAATCGAGTGTCTCAGAAATTTTAAACTGCGGCATCAATTTTAAATGATCCGGTCAAATAATCTTTGAAATGTGAATTAAGAGACCAATATTCCATAATTTTGTGCTAAGAGTTGATTAAACCAGAACGTGTTTATGTTCAATCCCAGAAAATGTTAATTTTACACAAATTCAATAACAAATCGGTGCATATCGTGCCATCTAGTGACATTTTTTCGGTCGGACACTAAATTTAACGCGCCGAATATGACCGATCACAGCGCGGGAACTTCCAAAAACAGTTTCGGTTTCAGACGTAGTTTCGGCAGTTTTGCCGCCGAAACCGAAACTCGTTTTTTTCGCCGAAACTCGACCGAAACTAAAAACGATCTTTGGTCGGACACCACAAATTGGTAGGTAGGTAAGATAAGTAGGGTATGTAGGATTGGGTAGGTAGATTTGTAGGATAGGGTAGGTTGATCGGCAAAGAGAATATAACCACGTGGTTATATCGTCGTTGTTGATCGGTAAGGCAAGTGATTAAGGGTAAGTGATTTATTGTTGGTAGGTAAATAGGTGGTAGGTAGGTAGATAGCCAGTTGACGGGAGCGAAGCCGCGGGGGCCAGCTAGTAATATTAGCATAGAGTATAGACTTATATGTTTAAGTGTGCCTAATTCGAAAAAAAAAATATCTAAAAAGTTAGTCATAAATAAAAAAAGGTATTTTTTTTTCTTTTTAACTTTTTTTATGAGATTGACTACTGCGCAGCCATTGTAGCCAACTTTAGGGCGGCCAAGAAGTTTGACGAGAACTATAATCCAACTCTATCTGTTACGCAATAACCAAACCAATGTGGATACAGGCAGAAAAATAGCTTTTAGAAGACTCTTTTATTTTCTGGTAAATATTATACGCACTTGTTTTTATGTACAACACAGCTAGAGAATAGCAAATTGTGTATGGGTTTGGCACATTATTAATACTCACTTGGCCTCATTATTTATAGAATTCAGCTGCTCCAATTTAGCTCTATGCTCCGTCTCCATCTTGGATATCATCTGCTTAACCAAACTTATCAGAGCATTGAACTGGTTCAGGGTGAGACCATTCTCCACGCATAGAGGGATGAGGAACGGGAGGACCTTGGTAGCCATCACCTCCTTGGTGATGCCGAGCTTCGAGTGGCTTAGAGCTAGCTTGTATATACCTGGAAAGATGGATGAAACTTAGTTAAAACAGGATTATCGGATGCCCGACTAAAACCCCTGGAGTTCATATCGCTACCATGAGTCGGGAGCCCGGGAGAAATAATTGCGGGCACTCTCGACTAGTATTGGCCTAGCATCCCTAGCGGGCCTCATCTCAAACACCAGTGGTTGAGCGATCGGCTGCTGCGCTGAGTGTCGCGACTTCGATGGGAATCGACGCCGCGAGAGCACGGAACAAATATTTGTATGGCCTGCAGATAGTTGTTTCGGACCTAGGTGTTTGTGTATATGAGTTTAAATGTTTGTAACCGCTTCCACGATACCTACAGGAGAAATCCCTAGTGTGGGGCAAAGTTTTTAATAAAGAAAAAAGTTCCCGGGGGGAACTTTTTCTTTTTGTTGCCTTTTGGGCCATGCCAAAAAGGCGAACATGGAACAACTGCAGGGTTCGTCATTTCCCTAGAAAGCCCAGAATATATAACACTGAAGGATAAAGTTGACTAAGTACAGCCACAAAAACAAACGTGTGACCCTGCTATGATAATAGTCATTCAATAGATTCGCTTTCTAAACATAGACAAAGTAATTTTTATTTACTCTACTGCCCATGACGGTTATGACTATTTACCTAGTTGCTACATTCAAGTTTTACTTTATAAAATTTTACATTATCCGCTTAGATTTATATAGTAAAATAGAGACGTCTAAAAGTTTGTTTATATTTATACACGTTCAGCATACAAGAAACACGGCATTTCTAATGTCTCGCACACGCGACCGCTTCCAAAGAGAGCCCGCGTGATGAGTTCGCTTCGGTCTAGTCGGGGCTATATCGGACCAAATTGTGGTGTTAGACAAACGCGCGGTCCGCCATAACAGATAATTATAATGAACTTATAAGTCAATGGCTATTCGAAAGGTCTCATACATACCTAAAATACCCATGAGCACAGCGGGTTCCCTCGACGGTATCTGCGGCAAGAACGGTATAATTTCGTCCAGCACCAACCATTTGTCCAAATGCTCCAACAGTTTGCCCAAACACAACAAACAATTGACTCTCACTGACAAGTAATTCGTACTTAAACATAACTTCTTTATTCTCGGCAGGAGTGCGTTCTTCATTGCTGGGTAATCTATCAAAGAGGCAAAGGTTGGCAGCACAGACAAACACAACTCCTGGATTTGCTGAGCATCTGATTCTAAAGCCCTATGTAGCATTGGCAGAATATCAGACTTCACTTCATCTCCTGGCGTCAATTTTAGTAACAACTCCATCTTCTGCATAAATATGAGCAAGATTTGTATCGGATCCTGTATCAACATAACCGGTTTCAAAGCTGGTAAAATGTACTTGACGTATTCATCTTGAGAACTGTTTTCTGCAATCAGCAACACGTTTGGTAGAACAAAAGGAACCATGGGCGGGTTGATGAACTCTTTTGTCAAACACGGCAGGACTCTGTATATACAAATACGATGCGGCATTTTCTGGAGAATTTGCGGTAAACCTTTGTAGAATTGAGACTTCTGCAGGTTGTCCCATTGGAATAGAGAGTCTAAGTAGTTTAGGGTTTTAACGCCGACGTCCTCGAAATATGGAATCTGTGAAGAAAAAAAATGTTAAACGACTTTGTTTTTACTTGAATATTTCGAAAGGTTTAAGGTCAACGCACAATGAGACAGACGAAGCGAAGCGTTGTCGGTCTAAAAATTTACAAAGCATATTGAACCTTATCGATACAAGGTAACGTAGAGTTGATGCAACGCATCAAATTCTGTAGGATGTGCACGAATCCGCGTATCTTCTGTTTAGGATTGAGTGCATTACGCTGTGGAGATAGAGCTCAATGTGCTATGTACATTTTAAGACTGACGCGTGACTTCGCTTCGACTGTCTGAGTGTGCTTTGACCCTTACAGTTATCTGACTTACCTTCAAAAACTGATGTGAGTCAGGCCTCAATTCCGGTGTAGCATTTAACATTAGCTTCACATACTCTCGCAAGCCATCCGTGACACATAACAACCTTGTCGTCGGCAGATTCCTGATCTCATTCACAAATCTCTTATACTTCGAGTAATCATTCCCTACATTCCCCAGAGTCTGGTGTCCCGTACTATGCAAAGCATATATAACCATCCCTAAGGAATACAAGTCACTGCCAGGAGAGTGTGTCGCCGAAAGAATGTACTCTGGAGCCAAATAGTCTAAGACCGGTTGAGTCAGCGCATGCATAGCGGGACAGTACTCCTGGAACGGCCAATATGGAGCTGACCCTGGTCCTCTTTGGTTGGCAATACAGAAATCAAACCCAAATATCTTCCAGGCTCCTTGTTGGTTCACTATAATGGACTCTGGACATAGATTGTGATGGAGAAGCTTAACGTCATTGTGTAGGAATGTCAGTCCTTCAGCAATCTGCATCAGACCGTATTTAATTTCGAGCTCATACAACTTATAGTTAACGAAGTGGCTTGGTACAGGCTGTGGCATATTTTCCATGTTGCCTAAAATATTTGCTAAGCTGGCGAAAACGGGTTCTGTGGCGAAAGCAATACTTTCTCTGCTTTCTTCAAGACTATGTTGTACCGTGAGGATTTGTGGATGTCTCAACTTCGTCAACTGTACAATGCCACGTTTCAAGGTTTCCAACATGATATCTCTGTCAGATTTTGACCATCTTTCTAATTGTTTCTTTTCAAAAACGAATATTGATGCCTCCTGCTTTGTTGACTTCTTGTAGCCTTTGTAAATTTTCCATAGTAGACCTATGAAACAATAATAGTGTCTATTATCAAAAATATTCTTTGGAATTTTATGCTTCTTTATCATCTTTATTGCCAGTCAAAAAAGTGAGCCTGTATATTTTGAATTTTTTGACTCTTATGATTATTTTTTTGGTTTTTTACATGAAAAATTTTTTTGTTTTTTTTTTGGTTTTTTTCAAAATATTCAATTCAATAGCCAAAAAATTGGGCATTTTCATAAAAAAAATTAAAACTCGAAAATCTCGAAAACGGTTAAGTTTAGGATGGGGGGTTCCATAGTGAAATCATTCAGAAATGATGTGTACTACACGCCCTTAACGGATCTAGGTCGACTTTTACTGTAACCCTGTATATATATTTATATACCAATGTTTTCCTCTTCAAATTCAAATTAAATTTATTGCATCCATAATGTACATACAGGTGGTAAATATAAGTTACAGAAACACCTCCACTCTTGAAGACCTCGAAAAAATAGCTATCGCGTAGGGAGTGTGGGAGAGAATTCCAGAGGTGCACTGCTGATACAGAGAAGGAGCCATCATAACGGCTGGAAGTGTGACGCGGAGTACGAAGGAGAAGCGAAGTGGCCGTGCGACAAGGTTTACTGTACTCAAACCGTTCGCGAAGGTATTGAGGCGAATTAGGATTGTGCAGGATAGTATAGAGAACGGATAGGATATGGGTATCTCGTCGACACCGAATTGGCAGCCACTTCAATCTGGTCCGAAATTCCGACACATGGTCGTACTTGCGGAGGCCGAACATAAAGCGGATGAACAAATTCTGCAATCGCCCGATTTTGTTTAGGAGTACCTCTGTTGCATCTAGAAAACAGACATCCGCATAGTCTATGAGCGGTAGAAGAAGAGATTGAGCAAGAGTGAAATGGTAAGAATTTTTGGAGATGTTTAAGAGACTGAAAAAAGTAGAAGACCTTCTTACTCACATCTGCAATATGAACCTCCCAAGAGAGGCTTTTGGAGTAATATATGGGCACTGAGTTATAAATTACTGGTGGAAGAGACTGGGGATCTAATAGATTGAGCTTGTATATGCCACCAATAATGAGCGCTTGAGATTTAGTTGTTTTGTTGTTCAGGAGGAGTCCAATGGACTGAGTTCACTTGTTGATATTCTCAATCATCATTGATGGCAGCCACAGACTCGGCGATGCAACGTAGATGGAAGCGCGTCTTCCGGTTCGCGATCGCCACTCCAGAACCTTTCTGCCCACTGCCACTTAAGTTTGGCAAGTCTTCAGGGCTATGTCGATAATCCTGGTTCTCTTGCAGATCTCTACATTTCTGATTCGAGCATGCAAAGAAACTCCGAGCATAGCCCTCTCCATTGCCCTTAGGGTGACTGTAAGCTTTCTGACGAGGCCCATTGTGAGCGACCAGTCTCTTGGTTTTGTTCATGTTCATCCTAAGACCTACCCTTTCGGAAGCTCTACTGAGGTCATCGAACATTGTACTGAGGTCCTCCATGGTCTCCGCCATGACCACTATATCATCGGCAAACCGAAGGTGAGTTAGATTATTACATTTTGGTAATTTAGTTATTTTGTAGTCAAATGTTATCTAGAATTATAGGGTTATTATTGAATAAATAAGAAATTTTTGTAGCTTTGGTTTATTATTTTTACCTAATGTAGGGTACTATGTTGCATTAAGGAAAGTCCTAAAAGATATATTAGATCATAAAAGTTATAAAACAGATGAAAAGTAAATAAATTACAAATTAGATGTTATTTATTAACAGAAACATTGTTTATTTGTTTGTGTTTATGATTAAGTTATCTGTTTACAGATATTAGGTACAATAACAAATTATGGATTATTTGATGGACTAGGCCATGACCGGTTGGGAGATAAGCATTTCCAGTAACCATCCTGTTCAGTTAGACATATAGAATGTATTAGACTGTCATGTACTAGACTACCCTGGTTACAATAATAAATTAGACACATGTCATACAGAAAACTAACTTATCTAATAACAATATTTAATTCAATAACTGCTTCCATAGCAAAATGCAATGAAAATCAAAATTAAATGATACAGTTATGATTTAAAAAGACTAGTCACTGCTTCCTTTAGTAAGTCAAAACCTCGATAGTGCCTCACAGACATTTTAGTCAAAAAAATCGCCGATAGGTTCAATTCTGTTGGTACCATAAATGTACACAACACACAAATACAACCAAATGTATAGCACTCCCAGCTCACCTACATCACTGAAGTGAGTAACCAAAGAGTTCAGTATCAAAGCAAATAAGGTGCACAATAGACACCACCTGTGTCTGAATGCAAATTATAGATACATCAATCGCTTTTTTACCTGGACCAGCGCTTGCAATAAATTGAGTCGCCTCAAACTCTCTTGTCACCGGATTTCCAGGTAAAACACCAGATAAATGCGAAACTGTATTGCTAACCGACGAATAAAATTTGTTAAACACCTCCATGTTCGAGTTTTAACACTTTTAACTTTTTTATTGTATTGTAAAAATAAAAATCATTACGGAGCCAGACAAAAATGTACGGACATTAAATGTCAATATGACAATTTGTTGACGTTTTGATGTTAGTTCGGAATTGGTATTCGCTTTTGTTTTTAATTTATTTATTTGAGCTTCGTTGAAAATATAAGCAATTGAGAAGAGAAGAAAATAATACATGAATTTTGATTAGATTTTTCTATGTATCTTTAAGAAGATACAAATATGGTAAAATTACAGAAATTATAAAAAGTATGAGTGACAGACTCGAAAGTTACGAGTGGAACGGATTTCAGAACGAAATTTTAATACTTGTATTGGACATTTCACATTTACAAATATCGCTTTTTCAGCCAATTTGCACCTTTCAATTTATATATTTTAATGATTAATTTACAAGAGCCTCTTGCTAACATTTTAATATAATAATCAACTCGCAAATCATTAGAAATATAATGAAATAAAAAAACAAAGACAGGTTTGCTAATAAATACGGTAAAAAAATAAGGTAAGGATTAAATTTGTGCCTTCAAAATTATTGCTATTTTTGTAAACGACTACATGTCACTGCGAAAGTGCGAAATGTTCACGATTACGATTTGTTTTTATATATGAATCATTGAAAATAATTCACATGTGACAAAAGAAAACAAACGCAAAATGTGGCTAAGACGTCCCATATTCATAATTATATTGTTCGTAACAATCATACCAACGATATTATCAGAAAGCGACCCATATTCGAAGGAACCATATCGGCCTCTTGGTCCTCTGGTGAAATGCAACTTTTTACCGCTGGAGTTCTTGGATTGTGACGAACCAATCGACCATAAGGGAAACCACACCGCCAGAGAAGCAATTGGTCATGGCTGCGTGAAGTTTGGAGGCGTTAAATACGATCAAGTGGAGAAAACAAGGGTGCAATGCAAAGCTTTGGACGGGATCGAGTGTTTCGGAAGTAGAAGCTTTCTTAGAGACGGTTTTCCTTGCGTAAGATACTCGGGACACTACTTCACCACCACGTTAATCTACAGCATTTTATTAGGTTTCTTAGGAATGGACAGATTTTGTCTTGGACAGACTGGGACTGCAGTGGGGAAACTCCTTACATTAGGAGGTCTAGGAATATGGTGGATAGTTGATGTTGTGTTGCTTATTACTAATAGCTTGCATCCAGAAGATGGAAGCAATTGGAATCCTTATGTTTAACTTCAAAAACATTATTTAAAAAATGGACTTGAACATGACAACAACGAGAAGTAAAACTTGTATAAAATAATTTATGTGAGTTGTTACAAACATAAGATGTTTCAATGAAGATAAAGCTTCCAATATTTTCCATCCATAGTAACTTATACTGGATACATAACATTGATGAACCATTTCTTAATATTGCCAGACAAGACAAGGAATACCATAACAATTTCTGATCACTGAGATATCACTTAACAATTGAGAAACAGGAACCAAGCTGAATGCTAAGGAGTAAGAAACAGTTGCAAGAAATAGTTTCTTGTCTAATCTCAGAATAATTACTTGAATTTTGTGTAATTTATTTCTACTGCTAGGACTAGGTAAAGGACTTTAACAAAAAGAAATTAGTTTTCTCTTTGAATTGGAACTTACTTATGTACTTATATTAGAAAAATCAAACTATAATTATGTAGGGGAGCGGGAGACTGGGGCGATTTGATCCCAGGAAGATTTGGTTCATAAAAATAATAGGCTACTTTGCATCTCAAATTGTTTTTAAATGGTAATTTCAAGTCTACTAAAGTAATAAAGCCATAGAAGTAAAACTACTGGTAGATTTAGGTTTGACTTTTTAGGGTTGCGTACCCAAGGTTTAAAAACGGGACCCTATACTAAGACTCCACGGTTCGTCTGTCACCAGGCTGTATCTCATGAACCGTGATAGCTAGACAGTTGAAATGTTCACAGATGATCCATTTCTGTTGGCACTATAACAACAAATACTAAAAACAATAAAATAAATTTTAAAGTGGGGCCTGTACAACAAAGTTAATTTTTGCTTTAATGGTATGAAACCCTTCGTGCGCGAGTCCGACTCGCACTTGGCCGGTTTTTAAATCAACCAAAGATGTTTAGGGGCTTTATAATTTTTATTTAGCAAGTCTCCCCAGTCTCCCATACCTAATGTCCTAGAAAATTAATTTTGTTTGTGATAACTATCTCATTAATGTGTAAATAATAAGTTTTATATGAATGTGTAAATAAAGAATTGTTTACTAATTTTAATTGTTTTTCTTCTTTACTCTGCCTCATTTGCAATTTTTACAGCTAAAGAGAGCATACAGTAGGTCAGTTTTAAAAAAAAGTGAAATGAAAGAACAGAATTGGAAATTATTTATAGTTTATTATAACTTAAGCCACCAGGGCTGAAGCGGTGCTCGACTCATACTTCCAGTTAGGAGGAAGCACGCTCTTTGTCTTGTAGTAGCGGGCTAGCCTGTGAATTCTGGACTCGACAAGAATCAGCCTGAATTTGCTGTCCTTGTCCTTCCTGTTGCGTTCCAAATGCTTCCTCATGGCAACGGCTTTCTTGATCAGGTAGTATAAGTCCTCTGGTAGGTCAGGAGCGAGACCCATGGCTTTCATGATACGCAGGATCTTTTTGCCAGTAACGAATCTGACTTGTGCAACTCCATGGGAATCCCTAAGCATGACACCTGGAATAGATGAAAAAGGTCTTGTTAATTTTACTCATAATTTGGTTCTAGGGCTAATCTTCATTTTGCAGCTGGATTTCTGGACTGGGAGTATCTAGGAGTCTAACAATTATTAATTAAAGGGTTATTTGAAAATTATGCATCAACTAATGACAAGATTGAGAGGGTGACAGGTTGATTTTCAGATTCCTAGTACCCTGCATATTACATGTAGTTTATGATAATCTGTAAGTGGACCCCTGACCAAATGGCTTCTATCTGAAACTTTTGAGATATATTCTTGGTGTTCTCTCAGCATGCTGCACCTACTCAGCTATCAACTTTTCGCCCAGAATATGCTTACTCAAAAACCCTGCCAACTCCATTAAACCTTACAAAATTAGTTAAATGATTTGTACACACACAACAGTCCAACAATAACCATTGGGCAGTTGCCCAGATCAGACACACCCTTCTGATCAGAGGATCCTCCCTTTTCTGTGGAGGTCTGTGGAAGTTTACACCCAGTTCCACTTGCTTCCAAAGCTTCAAGAAACAACCTGCCAAAAATTCTGAACAATCTGTTGTTTCGATTCGACAATTAACCTGCTTATTATAACTCATTATCTTGTCCGTCATACTTGATTAGAACTATCTTAGCTATTGGACCTGAGTGCAAGTGAAAAAATTTAAGTTTTATTTTGCACGATAGCACTACTGCTTATTAAGATGATGGATGGGTATGGAAGAAGACAAAATCTGCTTAACCTATTACCACAATATGACGGGTTCAGCTTCCACTCTTTAACCATTTGCAGTTGAATACCAGTAAAACCCTGACCCTAAATAAAATAATTATGACAATGGAGGGTATAACGATGATAATCCAAGAGACAACAATCAATTTAGTAGAGTATCATGATAAGGAGTTCACTCCTTCAAGTAAGGCATTATAAATGTTGAGATGACATGCTGCTGATCACACTCTGTTGCTGTTTACTTTTGAGCCTGCTGCTGGCCAAGGGTAACTTGGATCCTTATCATCTGCTATACTCTTTTTGAGATCAAAGCACTGCACTGGTACTGATAAGAGGTGAAGTCCAAAGTGGTGGGGAAATTGGTAAAAACTTCAAGATGCTCTTGAGCTGGATGTTGAAAACAGACCTACACGCCGACAAATCAGCATGGAAAATACATTCATATTCAGCTGAAAGATTTAAAACAGGGGTCTCCACCCGTTTTAAATCTTTTCTTTTATCGCAACATGGTACTGATATTTATAATGCTTTCAACGAAAAAACCACAATGCTTGATGATATGCCATCACAACACCTCAAAATCACCAGGAACTCTTGAAATCGAATCATTAGCAACAACTCAAATCACATTTATTAAAATTACATTAAGGTTTTGGCACTTACCGATTTGGGAGGGAGTGAGGCCTTTTTTGCCAAGCTTGAAAATCTGTTCTTTCACATCGTCAGCGGTCAGTTTTAACCAGGTCGGCACACTGCGCCGGTATGGCAGAGCTGATTGGGAGATACCCTTACTGAAAACATAAAATTAACACTTCGCTGTAAAGCCATGTGGTGACCACTCTATCGGTAGGTTATGTTAATGTCACAAAAACTTTGTACAATGAAAAATTTATGCTGAATCTTTAATATGATGTTGTTCACTATAAATAACACATAAATTTACCCAGGTGCGTGCATACGACCCATGGCTGCGGCTTTTAATAAAAATCGCCGATCTGACAACGACAACAAGAGAAAACGAAAAGATGGTTGCCGGAAGGCGGTTATTCATTCAGTTTTCGTCTTGTCACTCTATGATCGTTCTTCATTCACTAGTGTTGTGGCAGCGAAAAAACCGGTAAAGAGACTAAATTGTTTTTGATTGGATCTGTTTGCTTTATCATCTCAAATGTTACAGCTTTTATTGGTGCCTTGTTATGTCATTATTGTCTAAATCAAATGACAGTTTCTTTAAACCCTTCCTTCAACCAAACCTAGAAGTCAATCAAACATTGGAATTCTCAATATTTGGTCCCAAAAATGACGAACCCTTACGGTGTATCTGATGCCGCATTCAACCTCATCAAACAGCAAGCCGCAAGGCGTGCTACACTTAGACAGGAGTTCTTGAAACAGAAAACAAACCCATTTAAACATGCCTCTGAAGCTGGCTATGTCGTGAGTGTTAAATTACGTAATTTTATTATTGAAGAGTTCAATTATAAACAAACGTTACCCCCTTTATGGACGATAATACTCGGTTTAGTAAAATATATGTTCCTATTTTCAGTTTGATCCAGCCATACAAAAGTTTCTGTCAATGAAAGTGACTACACTGGAGCACTTCACTGCTAACACAAGAACTAGCTTGTTTGGAATCTGCTCTATTATAATTCCCATGTTTACTTACGGATACGTTATCTGGAAACAAAGGACAGGCCGTGAAGAGAAAATAAGAAGTGGAGAACTTCGTTACAAAGATAGAAACTTCAAATTGCAATAATGGTTGAATTCAGTGTAAGATAAAAGAATTGTGTAGAAATTAATAGAATCAAATAACTTAAATTGCTTTTATTTATTGTTACTATTGGTGTTATTCTAATTATGTTATAGATTTTGTTATTTGTAACAGGAGGCACATAAATATGATTTAACCCACAGCTTTTTTTATTGGTTTAGCATTACAAAATGCTGCTGGCACTTTAACTTTCCAAAAGCTAAATTAAAAACTAATTTACCTTAAATAATGTCAATGTCATTCAATATCACTGCGTCTTTATCTAAGCACTGAGTGGTAGATTTTAACATATTGTTTGGTATTTATCATAATATTTAAAAATGGGGGATAAATATGGATTTTCTGATCTGGAGTGCAAAATTTTACTCAATCAAATTGAGAGGCGTGCCAAATACAGAAAGGAATTTTTGAAATTAAGGACTGATCCTTGTAAACATTCTCAGGAAGCTGGCTATGTTGTAAGTAAATGACTCAAAAATAAAGAAAAACATAAGGTAGTATCGGGTGTTCATAATATTTATGTATAATTGCTTATAGCAGTCCCATGATTGTTTTTCCACATTGGCCATGACCCAATGGATTTTTTTTGCCCTTTGTCTATATCACCAATGTTGTGTTAGGTCCTTCTAAACCTTGGTGCCCTAGTGCCCTGCACCTCATTGTATTTTAGTTGTTACACCAATGGAAGGGACTGGTCACAGCTATAGTAAAAAAAAGAATCAGAGTGTAACAAGGAGCAGGAAACGACAATGCAGCTGGCCCAGACAACTATGATATGGTGTCAATAAAAGAAATGAAGATATCGAACGGTAATTTGGTCTAATGGCCCAGGACAGATCTGAGCTCAGCCCAAAGAGATCTCGAAAAACTGCAGTGGTTCGCTTGCATTGCAATCACTAGCAATATGAGAACGAAACCCACTGCCGCCCTACAAACAATGATAGGACTGCCACCTCTACACCTGTTCTTGCGGGACGAAGCAGCCCTGGCCGGTTTTAGGCTATATCTTTCAAGCATCTAAAAATCATCCATCACCCATCTATAAAGACTCCAGTTAAGCACACACGCATAAAGGAAGAAGCGATCAAGTGAAGACCAATGATAACATCACCATGCGACAAAGCCCCAAAAACACCACTTTCATACGCACTACAACATAATACTTACAGTAGTACAGTGTGCCTGTTCAGGCCCGAAAGAGATGAGCATATACATCGACGGATCGATCTCACACGACCTCAATATAAATATATACAGACCGCTAGGAGGGTTCAACACCGTCTACCAGGCGGAGTGTGTGGGTATCATATAAGCGGTCCACGCCCTAGAAACCAGGAGAATATTACATACGTATATTCTCCGACAGCGTCTCAGTCCTCCAATCCTTACAAGAAAAATATATTACACCGAAACTAATACTAGAATGTCACAACGCACTAGAACAAATAACTGTATCTAGTTGGAACACGGTGAGTTGACACTGCAATGGATAAAGGGACATAGCGGATCGCTGCGTAACGACGAGGCTGAAGAGCTTGCGAGACGAGGATCCAGTACGGTGGTCTATGGACCCGAGCCTGTTGTACCCATCCCCTTCAACCAAATACGCATGGGGCTATAGTAATTCACCCAGACTCAGGCGGAGAACTGGTGGACCTCGACACCGGGCTGCAGGCAGTCCAAAGAAGCTTTGCCATCCCTGGATAGTAGGCTTACCAGGCGTCTACTACGCCTGGACAGGAATGGCCTGCGTCTGGTGACAGGGATCATCACGGGACACTGCTCACTTAACAAACACTTCCACACAATAGGCATAACGGACAGTCCTCTGTGCAGGGCGTGCATGTAGTCTGAGGAAACCGTCGCGCACGTGCTCTTGCTAATTAACTTCTGGAGGGAGATGGGCTGGTTGGAATAAACACCAAAAGGCCGCCATGGCCTACGCACAATGGTCCACCTGAGGGACTAAGTGCGGAAACCAAACCCCCCCAAAATAGAACATAGAAAAGAAATGAAGGTAAAACCTTCATTTCTATACAGTTGGAATATGGAAAGCACGCTACGCGAGACCGCTCCTAGGTATGTCGTAAGGGCGCGTTTTCGTAGTTCATTTCAACTGCAACCACTGTTGTGCGTATTTTAATGTAAAGTTGTTATGATATACGCGCGCTAGACTGCGCTGCAACTAACTCTATAAAGGACTGATTATAAATCTTCAGACTCTTCAGCTATATCTAAGCGCCTACTAAAAAACGTATTGCAATTATTATCAACGGAGCGGCAAACTATTTTCTTTATAATTCTTAATTTTTATGCAATGAACAATTTTCTTTCACATAACTTGTTATGACCTCACTGTAGCGGAAAGGCTGCTCAAACAGAGAAAGTACGCCAGCCAAAGCCACCAGTTGACGTTTTTCTCCACGCATGAACGTGAGATACACAAAAAGTATAACATTATGCCTGTATCTTGTGTGATTTCCTGAAGGATTACGCAGAGCTGCACCTACAGTATGTACGGGCTGCAGACATAGAGTCTATTTTTATTCTGCAGAAAAGAGCTATCAGAGCCATATACAATCTTCGCAGGCGCGATTCTCTTAGGGAATTATTTAAAGATATAAACATCATGACGGTACCTTGTCAATACATTTATGAAAATATAATGAATGTCCGGAAAAATATTCATCTTTTTACTAAAATAAGTGATAGGCACAATTTTAATACTAGAAATAAGGACAAGTTAGATCAACCTCGATTCAGGGTAGCTAAAGTAGCTAGCTCTTTTATGGGGTACTGTGTAAAATTTTATAATGAAATTCCACTAGAAAAACATAACAAAAAAA
This sequence comes from Orthosia gracilis, assembly GCA_947562075.1. Lineage (NCBI taxonomy): Eukaryota > Metazoa > Arthropoda > Insecta > Lepidoptera > Noctuidae > Orthosia > Orthosia gracilis. Next base: position 2,366,764 of record OX387270.1, on the reverse strand, counting down.
AAACACTACAAAGTGAAAAATAAGCTACACAGAAGTCGGCGTCAAAAGCAAAAAATTAAACTTTTTCACAAAAAATAAACCGACTTCAAAAGTAAAACACAAAATTTTATTTTGTTAGGTATTTATTATTCTTTTTAGATTTAGTACACTATCACTAAAAAGTAATCAAATTTTATAGTAAGGTACCTAAAGAATTGACAAAATACTTACCCATAATAACTCAATTTACACATTCATGCTCCTTAACTTGAAAAATGCTGAACCGATTTAGGTGAAACTTGAACTATTCCCTAAGATAAGAGATACCTAATATATATATAATAAATCAAGAATGGTCACGACGATCGGATAAGTAGTTTCGGAGAAACACGAGGACAAATATACATACATACAGAAATTTGGCACACATGTTTACAAGCCCTACAGTGACATATGTGAATATTGGGCAATTCTATCAATACATACGTGTCGAATTTATTACCTCCTTTTTTGAAGTCGGTAAAAAAATAGGTACCAAAGACACCGACTTCCAAAAAGAAAGTAATATTTCGCTTTGTAACTAGTGTTTTGTTTTGGAAGTTGGTTTATTTTTTTTGTTATAATTTTTACGCGAAATATCGTGTGCTAACAACAGGCCTTACTCTTTGCCCGACCTGCCTGGGCATCGAATCCAGGACTTATCAGTATCAATACTTAGCAGTAGCGCTTACGACCACTAGACCAACGAGGTGAGATTCTGATCGAAGATTAAACCATAGAAAGCCAAATAAAAAAAATTAAAATGTAATTTATTATCAGCTTCTTGCCCTTATCTCATGTTACTTGGGGTCGGCGCAACACGTTTTCTTCTTCCATACCCCCCCCTTCACTCTAACATTGACTCCCTTTTCTTTCATGTCACTCCTCACACAGTCAACCCATCTTTTTTTTGGCCTTCCTCTCCCTCTCCATCTATCTAAATTTAAATTCATAACTCTTTTAGTAACATGCTTTTCATCCCTCCTCATTACATGACCATACCAGAAAAAACGGTTTCCTCTCAACTTTACTGTCACTGGCGCCACTTTCAACCTTCCTTTAATAAACTCATTTCTCACTTTATCTACTCTCGTCGCTTCAGAAACTTTCTTACTTCGAGAAATTCGCACATGATCCATCTTAACATTCTCATCTCTGCTACCTGCAATCTTTTTTCATCCATCTTTTTCATAGCCCAACATTCTGATCCATACAGTATGACAGGTCTAATCACGGACTTGTTGATTTTTACTTTTAATTTGCATCCGAGAGTCGCACATTGATAATTTTAAATTGCCTGAATTTGTACTTATATCCACGTACATGAGAGGCGAAGTCTTAACCACTGGACCATCACGCCATTCACTTGTTATACCCAATTATTATTATTTCAGTTCGACAAGGCAATTCAACACTTCATATCGATGAAGGAAACTACATTGAACTACTTTCCGTTTAACATGAGGACCATCCGATTCGGATTGTTGACCATTGTATTGCCAATGAGTACGTATGGCTATGTTATATACAATTGGCGAACTTTACGTGAACGAGAGATACGCTGCGGCAGAATCAAACCCAAGGACCGCCCGTGGAAACTTGCTTAAAAACTGCTTTTTGCTCAGTTTGTGGCCATTTATTTAGTTGATATGACTTTATGTAGAACTTATTAATACTACAATTATAGTGATTGGGTTTATCCTTAATCTTTATTGTGTGTCTATTATTCGACCGTGTGAGTTCATATCATTCAAAGATTACCATATTATACCTGAAGTAATTCTCTAGAGTCTAGCTTATGGGACAGTAGAGGGACTTTCTGCCCCATTTTCTACAAAATTATAGCTATAAAAAGATCTTTCATCACTTTCGGGGGAAATGCGATATATTACTCTGTAAAAATAGGAAACATAGTTAAAATAAAACATTTTGTAAATTAAGTCTTATTATTTTATATAATTTCTATTAAATTAACTGAAAGGCTTCAAACAACGATAACATAGCTTATTTATTAATATTATTAAGGAATGTCTTCACTGAGAGCATTCACGTGTAATGAGCTTTCGACGTCGAATATTCGATTGGTGTGGACGTTGAGCCAAGCGTTACAAAGCTTACACGCGAACGCGAACTTCGGGCGGTGTGGACGTCGCAACGATTTTCGCAGAAATGGCACGCATTCGAATGTTCACGCAAATAAAACGCTAGAAAGCGAGTAGGTACTCAGATAATGAAATGAATGAGTATTTAAGTAGGAATATTACTGGCCACTTGTAAAGCAAGGGAGATTACCTTGATCTCAAGTGTGACAAGACTTGAGACCTTCTTGGTCAATAGTATTATCGAATGAAAACATTTAACGAGATCGTATTCGAATGCTCCAATCTCGCAAGGGAATGTTCGACTCGAACGTTCATAGTTTTGCTCAAAAGTGAATGCTGGGCTCGTTGGAAAGCATTTGTTGCTCGTCTACGATTGCTTGTTTACAAATGCTCACGAAAGAATGCTCCCAGTGTGGAAGCTCCTTTAGGGCCTTTACACTGGGTGTATTTTTACACGCAAAACTGAAATTTCAACTAGCGCTGGTTTTAAAAGGTCCAAAGCACATAGAAACGGAGTCGAAGCGACGTGTCAAATTTGTCGTGTAGTAGGCGGTGCGCGCATTCGCTCGGCTTTGTGGTATTTTTTTTTATATTTTTTATTTGAGATGGGTTTTGGGTCGGAGTGGGGGGGATTTGCAGTTGACAGATGACTTTTGTCGTTTTGATGTATAAACATTATGCAAGATTGCTTCTGTACCCTTCATATAACCCGTAGCTATTACTTTTTTTTTCAAAAATATTCAATGTACAGTTTTGACGTCTCTAAGATTTTATTATATGTATAGATAAAAGTATATAGACGGAGTGTGTGTGTGTGGGGGGGGGGGTTGCAGTTGACTTTTTGGTTTATTAAAACTTCATGCAAGATAAAGGTACATTAGCTATCAGGAAAAACAGACTACGGCAGGGAATTCTGACGCTAGTGCAGACTGAATGCATAGATTCGCTTGAGTTCACGTACTTATCCGAGTAGTCGCGCACGTTCATATTCGTCCAATAGGGATCGATATGATACGTTCTTTTTAGAACGAAGCGTCGCTTTTGTACGACTCTGTCTGATTGTGTTTTGACCCTAAGGCTCAACTTACATTTCCGCGCAATGGAATGGAAGCCAATTTTTCCATCGAAATTGTACATAGCATAATGAACTTTATGTGAATTCTGGAGAATTTCGCGAAAGACGCGCGACCTCTTTATTGGCTCATACTTAGTTTGTATGTTACACAATAGACATAAAGTTCATTATGCTGGAATGCAATGGAAGCAAACAATTTTGTTTGCTTCCATTGCATTCCGCGGCAATGTAAATTGAGCCTAAGACCTAGTCCAGAAAGGGCGAATTCGCTGCGAATCCCTCTGGCGCGTAATTTAGTGTTGCGTCCAGAACGAGCGTACCAACGTGTGAGCACTTGGGGACTCGGTATCAAAATTTAGAAGCTCCATTTCCTATGTTGGTATCGTGCAGTCGTTCTGCAGCTCGGGCGTAATCTGGACGCAAAGGCACCCGCGCGGCGCCTCTAGTATTTCGACTCGCGCGCAACACGAGTGTCTGGCGAAATGCACGCGATTTACGCACCGTATTAGCACTTGTGGATGCAATGTATTGGCGCCCATGTGCGAATGAATATGCGCTTGTTGCATCGGGGCGAATTCGGCCTTTCTAAACAAGGACGCATATAAAATAGTTCTTGTGCTTCAGCCCATAGCATAGGTTTAAATACTAGTAAAGCTTAATTAACGCAGTTCAGTTAGCGATCATCCAGGGACTTATCCCGGGCTACAACAGAGTCTTCAAACTTCACCATGTAGGTTGTTCCCTTATGCCAATGGGCTGTAACTTTCGCGGGCTGAAACAGAAATTGATGCAAATTAGTCGTTTGGTTTTAGTATATTGTAGTGTTGAACTCCCAACTGGTACACAAGCTACCTTTCTCACTCATTTAAGATTGATAAACAAGTGCATACATACATACACACACATTATCCTTATTTTGGCAGAAACTACAGATTGCAACAGCTCAATCTGTATATTATATTAATTTTTATTCATTAACAAGCACACATCTAGACAATATAATCTAATTACTAAGCACAGGATGAAAACAGTACTAAAGTCACCGCCAGATAACAAATAAGTCATTCACCTCTGTCTACCAATGTATTCCAATATTTCTTAACGATACGAAAAAATGTAAAGGCAGTGTGGCTAACACAATCAAAACAAACGTATCTCAATAAGGGGCGTCCGTGACCCTTTCACTTTGCATTCAGTAATGAGTTACTATCTCATAAACGCGTGGTCCGATTTACATGATTTAAACGGATAAAGTGGTTCTATGCCTATATCTTTCATTTGAGATAAAAATATTTCAATAAACAATAAATCATGTTGCAAGTTACGTAAGGTACAAGTTGGATCAATGACTTTTATTTTTTATCTGGTAGAGACCTTAATCTGGATTTTCCACCTGCAGTGCAAAGACCGCCCTACTCACTACATCGCTCTCTAGCTCTTTATCTTTAATGAAAGATTAATTAAAATAACTAAATATATATTACAATATACTTACAAATCCACTCTTAGTAAGCACTGCTTCTATGATCCCAGCATTGAATGTGGCACAGTTTAGAGAGCCCTTGTCCTTTGGCACACTTATGAATTTGTTGATCTGTAATAACAATATTATGGCTGATTTAATTATTGTAACTCAAATTGATAAAAACTTGCTACTGACACGGGGACCCAGCGCTAAGAAAACTCACTAGATGGCGCGATATGCGCCGATTTATTATTGAATTATGGGTAAATATTTTTATTTTTGGAATTGATCAAAAAAATTGTATTTTCTTGTTCTTCCTCAGCGCAAAATTATGCAATATCGGGCTTTAATTCACATTTCAAAGATTATTTGAACGGATCGTTTAAAACTGATGCCAATAGATGGCGCGGTTTTTATTTCTGAGGCGTGCCACTTGATTTTCTAAATTTGTATTGTAACACATTTTGGTACAATTAAAATGAAAAAACGTGCAAAAAATACTATAAAACATATAGTCACTATATTCAAAGAAAAAAAATAGTCACAAACTGGGAAAACCCTTTTACTTGCAAGTCGCTGCTAACACCATTTATAACCGTGGAATGGAACCAAACGCAATCAAAGAGCTTAATCAGATGAAAAACTCTTGTTATGTCAGCACGGTTTCATTGTATGGGATGAGGTATCTGTATGCTAGTATTATATATTATCTGTGCTACTGATCCTAAATTAGATGGATTTTGTAAAAAGGAGTAAATGATAGGGTGATGATTGAGAATTGAAGAAGATAAGTGTTGGCCCAGCTACAGTGGGTAATATGGGACAAGGCAAGAAAACAATGATTGTAAGTTTCGAAATAAAAGCACATATTTGTATACTAGAAATTATTGTATGAGGCCATATTATGAAAACTTAAAAATCCATAGATATAACAAAAATCTAATAATCTTGTGAACTTTTGCTGTAAAAAAAAATAATTATAGTAAGGGTGAACTCAGGGAGAAAATTACTTACAAGTGCATCCTTCTCAATGATGTAATAAGTTCTCTCATCATCATTGGCATGCTCCAGTTTATCAGCTTCCTTGCCATACAGGGCCTTGAATTATACATTTGATGTTTATAAAAAAATATTTAGGCACAAAACAAAACAAGTTAAAATTACAGAAAGTAGTAGAGGTTAATGAATGAGTTTTTTAACTATAGGTGTTGATCATATACTTTGCAAAATGAATGTGTGTGGTAAATAATAACATCAAGCCTAAAATAAAAAGGCATTCTAAGATGGAGATCAGTAGTGCTATGGATACAGCCTTGAGCGCAGCGCTGCACCAACTACGAAAATACTTCTTTTGTTCTAGTTTCACTGTTACAGCACTACAGTAGTGCTATTCTATAAGGATACAGCCATGAAACTAGAATAAAACTAAGAGTTTCGTAACTGGCACAGCGCTGCACTTAAGGCTGTATTCTTACTGAATAGCACTACAGCAATAAAAGGAATCAATAACAATATTAAGGCTTGTTGCCACCAAAGGGAATTCTTCTAGCAGTAGGCACTTGATCCAATGATTATCTTACCTTCCACAAAGTAGATTTCACAAACAGAAGCATATTGAGAAGCTTTATTTCTCGTTTGCTATTTCTTTCTCTTACAAAATATAAGTCCAATAGTCTGGTTCCTACATCATGACCAATGTCTGATAATCTGAAACATTTGATAATTCAAATAATAAGGGCATGGTAGTATTTGTAATTTTTTGTAGTACTGGCCAAAATGGTTTATAACTTACTTGGTTTGGAGTTCGTGAATAGAATGTGAACGATTCTGACAATATTGCACTATTTCTGAGAACAAAAGTGCGTAAAATGCTAAAGAAACCTCCCCTTTTCCTTTGCTGAGTGGTTTGTCAAGAATTGAAGATTTGGATCGGTTGGACGACATGATGTTCACGCTTTGACAAAAACCACTTTATCTTCTAATAGAAAACTACTTCACTTTAATTAGGATTACATTAAACCTATTAATTTTACTTGAAAAATAAAACACCACAACAAAACGACAGTTTACTGAATAATTTTAATTAGGGTCCCAAATAAGTTTTGGAACATTATTCTATTGCTAGTTCTGCTACACTCGTAGCAAAAATCTTTGGTAGCGAAATCGTTCAGTTTATTGCTTTATACCTAATTCGGAATTTCGGATTCGGAACGCTGGAGGTGGGTTTACTGGGTTTCTCGTCGACAGACTGTCAACGTCAACGTGACAGAAAAGAAAAATATTTTTTTATTGCAGATGTGAGATGTGACTCCTAGTCTTTTGACTACCTAATGTGCGAAAGTACTTTGGGTTTTGCATACTTTTTGGACTTTAGCGGTATAATATAACACATATTTTTAATTGCATGTGAAGACGCAGTCATTAAAAAATTAAAAGAAGCGGAATATTGTATATATGTTACGGCTAATACCCGAAGTGCGGCTACACCTAGTATTAGCCGGAGCTTAGGGCACCCCGACACGGACAGGTTAGGTTCGAACGAGATGACGGGAGCTGAAGTGAGCGAGCAAAGCGAGCGAACTCAGCTCCCGTCATCTCGTTCGTGTTAGGTTACTTTAGACCCTGCGGACGGAAATAGGAGCCCCGCGCAGCGGGGCTCTGTCGACTATGTTGCGTGGCTACACCTAGTTCTAACCGGCTAAAACTAGGTGTAGCTAAGCTCCAACCGGCTAATACTAGGTGTAGCCGCGCTTCGGGTATTAGCCGTAACATATATACTGTAACGTTAAGCTCCGACGAGCTTAACGTAAGTCACGTTATTAAAATAAAAGATAAAAATAAGGGCCGGCTTGACACGGTGCGGTGGGACGGCTGATGAAGTGCTACCGTGAGATGTGGACGCTCGTGTTCTGCGTGCGGGCGCGCTGAAGCTGCGCGCACCAAATTACTGCTGCGGCTTATGCACCACGTCCGGTAGGTAGGTAAACGGTTATGTAGTCAGGCTCACAGGTCCGACGAGCTTAACGTAACGTTACAGTTTATATTGTATATTATACTTTTGGGGTTAACAGGCGTTATGTTCTATTTCATATCTAAACTATTTAATCATAACGGTCGACAACATATAATCCATTTCGTTAGTCAAATGTAACTATTTGTAATACGTTAAGGTTTTAAAAAGGGAGGAGATTCATCTGATATGAAGGATACCTAACTGGATAATCCTGAGTTCAATGGGATAAAGCCAGCCTTCTTGCAAACTCACGTATTTTGTTCGGAAGGATATCGCTACCTGTGTCAAGGTCATGCAAATCATTGTAGCCACTGTAATAGGTAGATATTATTACAGTTAGGTCGTTGACTCTGATCGGTCGGTTGGGTTAAAAGAAGTAGACCGTCTACGTAACCCGAGCGTCACACATCCATGCAACTTCGTTAAAGTGATCATGTAGAAATTTTCGACCTTGGCTTAATATCTTGGTTTTTACGTTCAATACAGATGTTTTATTATTGCATCTACGCAGTTACATAGCATTTGAGTTCATGACTTATAACATAACATAACGCCTAGATGCCGCTGTAGGGTTAGGCGGGGCTGTACCTACATAGTTACCTACCCTCATTTTCACCGACTTAAAAATCATAACGAAAAAAAATCTTTGGGTTGATCAATTATTTATTCGACACGTATGTATGTAATATTGATGGAATTGCACTATACTCACATAAGTTACTCTATGCGGGCTTCTACCCGTGTGCCAAATTTCATAAGTGTATGTATGTTTGTCCATGCATTTCTCCGAAACTAGTGATCGGATCGTCATCATTCTTTATTGGATTAGATATCTCTCAACTTAGTTTCATCAAAATCGGTCCACCAGCTTACAAGTTAAGGAGCATACAACCGAACTCCTTAGCGAAAAACAGCACGTTTGTGTAAATTGAGCTATTATGTTAAGTTTATTTTGTCAATCCTTTAGTTACCATACTATAGAACTTGCTCTTTTTAGTGATGGTGCACTAAAACTAAAAAGAGAGAAATAAAAACTTTCCACAAAAAAAAAATATAGCAACTTCAAAAGCAAGACACTGAAAAGTACTAAATAACTTTCGTTTCAGAAGTCGGTGTCGAAAAACGATAAAATTTTTGATTTTTTATATTAGTAGTTCTTTACTACCAAAGACGACCTCTCGCTCAGCAGTAGCGCTGGCGACCACTCTACTAACGACGCAGTTAATTGATATTCTAGACTAATGATTGAGTTAGAGAGAAAAAAAATAAAAAATCAAACGTAGGCAAGTATTTAAAACATCACACGCCTTTTTAGCCGACTGCGGCGTAGACCAAAAGGGATAATGTTTTTGATGTCGTAAGGTGGAACACCAAAACATGACTTTGCAGTAATGTGCCCCGGATGTAAAGATTCTCTTAATTGTTACCTATGTTCAATAATTCAAAACTGTTATAAATCCTAGTTTTAAATCATGCAATATGATATCACACTACGTAACATTTCGTCACGCCGAGTTAGCAGGGTGAACGGACAAGTGAATTAGATTACGGAAGGCCGTGCATTTTTTCATTTCGTTTTATATCCAGTACCTATGTCTAGAAATGCAATGTCTGCAAACGGACATGAAGGTATGGAAGAAGACGACACGACATGGTGCGCTGACCACAAATAAAATGGGATACGAGCAGTGGCGGATTTGCAGTCTTGGCCGCCCTAGTCCGTGTAGTACCAGCTGCTCCTCTCAGGTCCCATTATATATACGTAATACATATGAGTTTATTTTCTTGACAACTTTTATTAAAATAGACTCAGAAATTTAGTTATGTCGGGATAAATATATTTCTTAGGTATTGCTAACATCTGTTGGTTTATACATCACATATGCATCACTAGGTCACGCCACAATAGCGGCGGTAAGACTCAGAGTGAGTGTATAGGTACGGTTTATACGGCCGCAAAGATTGACGGAGAGCGCATGAATTCATGTGGGCTAATATTTGGTCGGAGCGTTATGAAATGCGCAAGCTTCCCAGCGCCCCAGCCAAAGGTAGCTTCAGAACACCGTGTGGTTTTGTTCACCGAAAAATACTGTACGAAGGGCAAACTCGTTCTCGGACGTGTATAGGTTGCAATGCGGGGTGAGACTGGGTAGACTAACCTCCCATAAGCTATTCAACCTATACATTAACCGGCTTGTCGGAGAACTCAGTAGTACCAATGTCGGGTGTCACATTGACGGAATCTGTGTGAATAACATAAGTTACGCAGATGACATGGTACTGCTGAGTCCATCGATTGGAGGGTTGCGTAAGTTGGTACGTGTCTGTGAATCTTATGCGGAGGCCTATGGGCTCAGATACAATGCTAAGAAAAGTGAGCTGTTAGTGTTTAAGGGGCGTGGCAAAAGCTACGAGACTGTACCCTCAGTCACATTAGCAGGAACCGCCTTAAACAGAGTGTCACAGTTCAAGTATCTGGGCCACTGGGTCTCCGAAGACCTTAAGGACAACGCGGATGTGGAAAGAGCACGTAGGGCGTTGGCTGTTCGGTGTAACATGTTGGCCCGCAGGTTCGCACGAAGCAGTAATCAAGTCAAAGTTACACTTTTTAAGTCTTACTGCCAAACTCTTTACACGTGCAGCCTGTGGGTTAACTACACACAAGGAGCATACAGCGCCTTGCGTGTTCAATACAACAACGCGTTCAGGGTGCTGCTGGGGCTGCCGCGATTCTGCAGTGCATCAACTATGTTCGCAGAAGCGCACACGGATGGCTTTCATGCCCTAATAAGAAAACAATGTGCGTCGCGTTAGGTCCAGCAGCAACAGCTTACTAAGCGTGTTCGCGGACAGGTGGGACTCTCCACTGCTGCGTCACTGGATGCGCTTACACACTGCCTTGTGAGCAGTGGACAGTTCCTCCGCGTCAAATTTTAATTTGTTGCCTCTTTTGTGTTGTCACTGGTTATTGTTTGTATCTTTTTATGTGATGTAATTGTTTTTCTTCGTTGTATTTTGTGTTGTTTATTTTGTAATGTTTATTGTATTGTTTTTTTTTTTTTGTATATTTCATTCTATGTTTTGTAAGTGTACCTATGGACAGAAAGTCTGAAAGTAAACGATAATTTATTTATTTATTTATTATAGTTAGTAAGAGTCTGACAGACAACTTCGGCCGCCCCACGGCGGCAGACTTTTATAAGTAAAAAAACAATTCATAAGTAAAAAAACGGGGGTGCATGTTCGGCAACCGGTCTCGAATAAGTTTGTTTGGCCAATTCATATACATATAGAACAAACTTTGTCGACTTATGTAGTAAAGCTCGTTAGCTATAGAATAATTGCAAGCTCGAAAATTTTAGCGTATTTCGCCTCAGGTCTTTAATAAGTATGTGGCTTTTTTTGTATTTTTCTGTAGTTTATTTGAAAGACAGAGAGGTGCAAGTGTACCTCCTTGACCCTCTTCCGGCGCCCATGAATGTCTTGTATTTTTTGCCACGATTGGCCGCCCTAGGCCCGGGCCTACTGATGGGCCTTAGGGATAATCCGCCACTGGATACGAGCAGGATGAAAATTTTCTTTTCGAGTCGATGGTTAACTTTTAGAAAATTTTTCACTCCCTCTTACGCAGATGAATACGAGGCCTGAACGATTATAGGCTGATTGGCGGGATTATAGCATCAAGATGGAGTTCATCATATCCTCTGAAGTGCAGGTGTAGGTATGGGTTTTACCAGTGACTAAAACACAATTTAAACATCTGGTTCACCGGCCTCTTCTTAAAACAACTCATTTACCTGCATTTTTGCGATCAGTTTCTTGTGAATGTGACCAACACATTGGTACAAGTTGATGATGGCACTTTCTGATGGCAGATGATTACTGATGATAACTCGGCAGTAATTCAGTAATCATCTGCCGGCTCTTTTAACATGTTAGTAGGGGGCATAGAATAACGTTACGTACTTCCATTCTGTCCTCTTCGGCCTCCAGTCTTACCGGATGCAGCTGAGTAAAAGTATTTTTAAAGGAGCAACTGCCTAGGAATCTGAACTAAACAACCCAGTAACTTGGTAACGATACACCTTGGCAAGACTGATGTCCAGGGTTTCAATTTTCTGGCTTCTGACTATCCGTAACGACTGCCAGACTACAAACGACTTACTCGTCACACAATCCATATATAATTTCTAGGAATTCTAGGTGTATCTGAATAGATAAATTATGTACTTACCCACATACATAGCTACACCTACTTACAGCACATAGCTTAGCTATGTAAATAATTCTATAAGGTCGTGAATGCAGTTCTGTAGGTAGGTACAACTGTAATGATCTAATTATGAATTACTTATATCCGTAATTGATATCTATGTGCTAATTACGATCGTTTAGTAGAAATTGGGTCATTTACTTGACCCACTGTTTAGTAGTGTGCTAAGTGACCCCAATAGACTAACGCGTAGTATCTTTACAATAAATTTATTTGGCGCCGGCATCGGCAGCATTTGTCTTATTCCTTACTCGAGAGGGAGCTGACAGGGTTCATGCCATTTTGCAACAAGCCCCACCAGATTAAATGAAAAGGATTGGCATTGCTCCTTTTATGAAATCTGAAAGTGGGTTCCTGAAACTTTTCATTATATTCTCGGTGTTTCCTCAGCAAGCCGCATGCACCGACCTCTGAACTTTTAGCCCTCCCTGTATATGCTAGCCCAAAAACCCGACCAGCTCTCCATCTATATATTTTTTAGACCATAGCCGAGCCATATCATCTTTCACTCTCTCTCTCTACCTATGGGTATCTTCATAATTTGGTAAATAACACAAATACATAATTAACAAAAAAAACTTTACTTCATATAAAGCATTATCATAACAGCATATTATAAGCTACTCCAATAAAACAAACTGTTAACATAAGATTAAAAAATAACATTTTAAATCATTCGTCCAAAAGTACATTTTCGTTACGACAATCCTAACTATTGTCAATCGACTACATTTTGTTATCTTTTAGTCTTATGCGATGACCTTAAAACTATTTAAATTACAATAACTCGTGTTTAAATGGTATAACGACGTGTCGGTATACCTCAAACCGTATATAATCATACCAGTGCCCAATATTCAAATGTCAAGAAAATTAATGATCAAGTCAATATCCTTTTTATTTTTAGAATAGAACCTGACACATAATATGTGGTGCGAAAAAGCGCTGGAAAGTATTTGTGCCGCGCAAGACTGTCAGGTTTATCAGTAATTTTTATTTTGTCCATTTTCCACGTTCTATCACTCGAATAAATCCAGGCGTTATAACGACTATTGTAAATATTAATCATAACTTTTAATTGCAAAGATTTTAAGACAAACAATTGTGTAGCGCACACAGATCTTTTCATAATTTATGGGTTGAAACTTAGGGTGCGCTCACACTAGTAAAATGTACTTTAGTTCAAACTTAGGGTGCGCACACATTAGTAAATGTACTTTACATCAAACTTAGAGTACATACACATACGTGGAAATGCACCTTATGAACACTTTGTTAAAACAGTACCTTTGTAATTACATATTTGTGAAAATGCGCCCTACTCGCACTTTCTGTCTAGACAAAACATTTTATCATGTTGTAGGTCAAAAGTTCAGCGCGCATATTTCAATGTGTATATATTACGCATCCTAAAACAAATTTAAATTTCATATTTTAAAGTCGTCCGAGCTAATGGACGGCTTAATTTAATTTTAGAATGATACTGTCGATGGTTAAATCTTTTTTTAAACAAACATTGTCAAATTTGCGGTATTTTTTGGAGCCTGATTTGATTTTAGTAAGTGGCTTCTATATTTACGTAGAAAAATTGTGTCTTCAGACTAGTTTTATGGTTTCATTGAGAAACGCAATGGATAATCCTTTCAAAGGTTTCTTCTAAATCCATCCATCTTATTTTTACATTTATAGAGTAGGTACTCAGGGTATAGGACGTTGTATATATGGATCCATATGAAGATGAATTACCTTAAACAATTACAATGTTTATTTAACGATTACATGGTGTCGCAGGTACAATATTTTTAACTTATAGTTAGTAAAGTTAACGAAATAAGGGTATACTATACAGTTTGAAAGAAACAAAATCGTAGGGATCATTTTCGAATTCTTTGGTTCAAATTACACGCGTAATGTACAAAATGGTCCAAATGCCACCGATGCGGGTGTCGCCAAAAAAAATTTCGACCAATACAAAATAGTGCTACACCACACTTGCATCATGGAGATTTTAACCGGCTTCCCAAAAAGATAACCTATGTTCGTCTGTAGGTACGTATCTTTTTTTTCTTACGTCTTTGCTAGCTTAACGAAAACGTGTATAATATCATATCTACCATTTCTGAAATTGGACACAAATCGTGGCATTTGGATCATAAATATACCTTATGGGCATATATTTTACAATATTTACATTGGCTCGTAAACGAGTCGTTTATAGCGAGAGCTAATTTACCTTTGTTTTGTAAATAATAAGCATTCCACAAAATATATAATCAAGTATTTTGTAAAGAACAGTCTATAATTTGCATTGCAATATACCGTATTACATAAAGAGGTCTTTAAAAGCTGTATTTCAGTCACATATTTATTTTTTTGTTGCAGAAATTCTAAAATATTTAACTTTGCAGATCAGACTAGGTCAAGATCATTTTCAGTCTAGTGTCTGCAAAATAAATCGCTCTTTCACTTTTATATTTCGATGTTTTTAATTGCAACTTCTATGACAACATGAAATATTACTGCTTTGTTAAGAACAAATGAGTAAAAAGACTCCAGTATTACCACCATAAATGAAACCTGTTCATACAGTATATTTGCAATGCAAAATATATTTTTTTTTCGATTCAATGTTATATTTAGAGCTTGTTATCATTTCCTTTGAGCAAATTATATTAATCTTGTTTTTTTTTGTAATGTATGAAAATATTATATTATGACTTTACTAGAAGAGTAGGTTATTTGACATTTGCTTATAAACATTATCATTTGAAATTGTGTACTATATTTTGAGTTTTTGCTAAAAATATTTATGTAGTTTCTGAAAAATTCTATGGCTAGTCTGTTGAAGACTACGGAAAGGTCTGTTTGAGGCTTGATTGGCAGTTATACTCATCTATGCTACAACTGTGTTTACAAATTTGTCTATGTAGGTACACTAGGTACCTACTGATAAAATAAATAATTAACAGAAAAATGCAGACACAGTAATAGCATTAACCACAGTCCGAATGAATTAATTTATTATAAGAAATCCAATTTTTTAATTCATTTTCTTATTAATTATTTTAGTATGTCTAAAAGTACCCTATTTTTTCACATTTTTAGTAGCTGTTGCTAACAGTTGCCATAAGTTTGTGTTAGTTATGTACTACATATTAAACTACGCCACAATTTAAATAGTACTTAGTTCAGGTCTAAAAATAGAATGATGGCCATATTGTCAACTATTAAAGAAGATTAAACATTTGATAGGCAGGAAAAGCTAGTATTTTTATTACAAGAACATGTTCTTAAAACTGAAGATGAATCAATATCATAAATTGTACTTACTTTTTCCTTGAATGTACAGGTACAATACCTGTGTGACTGGCCTGACCGAACCATTATTTTAAATTATGACCACCAAGTAAATAAAAATGTATGTTTATAAGTAAAAGTTCAACTATAAATCAAATGAAACAGCTTTCACTGCAGTCGCCACACCTTATCTATCAATATATAAAATTATGCTTACACATTGTATATTACTAAACTATTGTGAGTCAAATATATACACTTAAGTTCTTACTCTCCTAGCAACATGTGGACTGCACCGTCTCTGCTTCAAGGAGGTTGAAGTCCATACCGTTGGGCCGGTTAAAGCCTGTTTTGATCCCATCCCATCCATCTTCTACTTTGTATTCACCTGTTTGAATGCGGTTGTATACTTCTTGAGCAACTAGCACAAATGCTTCTTCTACATTCAGACCTGTTTTCGCTGATGTTTCTACGTGATGTAAACCTAAAAATATAAGGAATATTAATAAAGCATTAATTAATTATCTGTGATTGTTTTCATTGAAGTTATTTTGTGTTATCAATTTGATTGATAAAGGCAATTTTAGATATTAAGTACATGTTTATTACAGTATAATACCCTTATTTTCTCATAGAAGTTTCCTTTGTCATCTTAAACACTCGAAGTGAACATAAATGACCACTTCCTGTTGGCCTTTCATAGCTAATAAAAGATCTTGAAATAGTGTCAACATGAACAATGATTAATGCATGGAACCAGTTTATTAATTCTTTAAGTATTTAAGCAGTTTAATGAGTATTGACATTTATAAAATATTTATTCATCAATATTTTTGGGCCATCAGCAATAAAACTGCCTAGTTTAAATAATAGTTTTCAGTCCTTGACATTCTATTATGTAAGTGTTTAATTCCACCTGTGTCTTATAAGAATTGTATTGCAATAAGAATTGTACCAGGGCATAGAAAAATTGAGTTGTTATAAAAAAAAAAAAACTACAAAATAGGAAATCACTTCAAAATGCTCTAATTTTAAATTAAGTATGCACAAAATATACCTATCAGAACAAATTAGCATACTTTACTATTGACCTACATTTAACAAGTGATAGATAACATACTGCATGTAACAAACTATTTTTAAGATTATGAAATATTTGAGCAACTCACCATTCTCTTCTGCAAACATTCGAGCCTCCTCACATGTAACTTCCCTCCTGGCTCCATTCTTGTTGTCTGTGCCTACCAGGTCCACTTTGCAACCCACCAAAGCAAACACTGGCCGGTGAGGCTCTATGTGCCTCTTTGCTTCCATCATCCACAGGGGTATATGCTCAAAACTAGATCTATTGCACACATCGTATACTAATAACGCACCAACTGAGTTCCTATAGTATGATTTCGTTATAGATCTAAACCTCTCTTGGCCCGCCGTGTCCCATAACTGCAGTTTAATTCTTGTACCATCTTGCACTTCTATAATTCTCGCGAAGAAATCCACGCCCACGGTAGGGTCCGACAGCTAAAATTTAACGCGCAATTAACATCATAAATTGTATAAATAACAACAAAACAAAGGCTTGTATGTACTCACCTCAGCGAATTTCCCATCTGTGAAATATTTCAAGAGCGAACTCTTACCCACAGTACTATCACCAATTAGGATAAGCCTAAATTGGTAATCGAATATTGGATCAACCATTTTTTAGATGCACTTGCAATAACATCAATTGATAGCAACAAAGGTCTCGTCAAAAATTACGTATTTTAGAAAAAGTGACAAGACAAACAAGAAACATCAGTCAAATCGTATCATATCACTGCACGAGTTTTCTAGTTGATCTATGGTAAATATTTATTATCAGTTTTATGAAAAATTGAAATTACAACAATAAAAACAAGATAATAGAAGTAATAGTGAACTAACGCAAACCATTCTATCAAAATAATGATTGCTTTAATGGTTTTATATTGTTACTAAATAATACTTGTTTTAGTTTACGGTTTTACTAAAATGTAACTTGTATTTTAGTAAAACCGTAAACTATCAGAAGAAAGCTCATACCTATTCATTTCCGTAATTAAAAAACCGTTCATTATTGAATGAATATTTGACTGATAAGAATAATTCATTATTTCATTGTTTAGGTTATTTTATTTCATTCAATGTTCAATCATTCATTCATTCATGCCACAAATTTTCAATGGGGGAGTGTTTTAAAATATAATTTAAACTGTAAACTCTGTGCTGTAAATTCCATCTGCGTTATTTAAACCAATCATTGTTGTAATTTCAATTGTTTAACGGGTGTATCGGTAAAATGTTAACATAGCGTAAATGAATGAGAAGCGATTAACCTATTTTTTATGGTTTTCGCTGCCGGCCATTCCAGTCCAAATAGTGATTGGGCAAAGTAAATAAGTAAGTTTCTTTACTTTCTATTGTATGTACAGAGGTTTGTTTCTATTAGATACTTTCATTAATTGTTTGTAAACTTTTTAATACATCATAACCAATCTTTTTGTTATAGGTTTGTAGAAAGTGAACTCTATTCTCATTGAAATACTTTTTGACATATTTTTCAGCTAGCTACTACGTTAGGATGAATACAAGCCAGAGTTATAATAAAATGAAGGAGAATGCAACGGACCACGGCGATAGTAAAGCGAAATCTACTCCTATAGGTATGTCGGTTGTTTTGAATTTCAAAATAAAACTATTGTCAAAAGGCGTCAGGTTTGTTTACTAATGAAATATCTTTTAATTCTACTTATGCTAGCTGGGCAAGGCAAAAAGTATTAAGTAGCAGTGTATCTCAAAGTTAAAAGTGTTGAATCTGCTTTCCGTTTTTTAGAATTCAATAAGTATTAACATAGATACAATATTAAATAAGTTACTTTCTAACAGAATTACAAACCAAAATGTGAAAATTTATAAATAACTGAGGAAGAGTTCATTGTGACTTCCTGTCCTTCTTGATCAATGAATATCTATTAATTCATTTTAAATGTAATAAACATGTCACTTACTTTGCTCAAGTGTATTAACTACAGAATTTTTATGTTTATTTCTCAACAGCGATGGTGGCCCCAGAGTTGAAGCAGTATGCAGATACAAATACAGAAATAACCAAGACTTGTGCAGTGTCGGGATGTGAAGACTTCAAGAATTTAGATGCGGAGTCCTTTTTCAGGTAGTTTTTTTTTGAAAGAATGTCCGTATATTATTTGGTTTTTTGAAGATTTTTAATTTGCAATTTATTTTTCTGCACATAGCAGCCAAACTAAGTGCTTGCATCAAGCAAAAATAATTTGATTTTGTTGAAACCTATAATAACCTTTATTTGATAGTTATTTTTAACTCTGTATGTTGTTGCCAAACTAGTTTGTACTAAATTTATAACAATAATATGCATCAAGCAAATACATTATTCCCGGGTAGTATTTAAACGAGCGACAATAAATTCAAGTTAAAGATGTAAAAAATACTGAATATGGCTTACTGAAATACTAAGTGGGCGACAAACAGTGGGCGAATACAAATGTTTAAAACAGCGACTTGATTAGTACTTTGGCAACATAGTCGACGGAGGCTCCTATTTCCATCCGCAGGGTCTAAAGTAACCTAACACGAACGAGATGACAGGACGGACGGCACGGACGGAGGACACGAACGGAGCTGAGTTCGCTCGCTTTGCTCGCTCACTTCAGCTCCCGTCATCTCGTTCGAACCTAAGCTGTCCGTGTCTGGGTGCCCTAAGCTCCCGAACTCGCTCCGCTTGCTCTTGTACCAATTCGTTGAAAACACAATTATACCCGAATTCCCGCGCTGCACAGCGATGTCGCCTTCATTTACGATGAAGAATAATATGCTAATATAGAAAAAATAGAACCCCAAATACAATTATAGTATGTCACAATATTATTACTGCAGCTCACAAAAACCTCCTAAAAGGTATTCCTCAAACCGGATAAATAGTTGCTTACTTAGTATAATAGTCGCCCATTCAGTATATTTTTCACCCGGTTAATTATTTCCCATTATTCCCTGGCTAACTCCCCAACTTGGTTATCTAATAATTACTATAAGCTGTTGTTCTCTGGAATGGTCTACATCATGCTATGCATATGCTACAAGGCCATGCAACATGCAGGACAAAGTCATAAAAAAATGTATTTTGGCAAAAAATATTCAAAATCTTGAGACCTTTTGTATTTGAGTTACATACTTGTAAGTGTTGACCTAATTATAGATAAATATTTTGTTGTTTTTATACCTGATTGACTGTTATATTGCAGTTTTACAACAACAGCATTTTAGGATTCAAAGCTGAATGATAAAAAAGATAAAATTCTTTATTGTCTACTGAAAAATTGTAAAATCATTTGTAACTCCCTGTCTGCATGCTTCGGACAGAAATCAAGTGCTATTATTATCTTCAAGAGCTAATTTATTCTTAAAAATGATGTTGCTTACATCTTCATTACCTAAGCTTGGCTTATTAGATTTACTTGCTACTAACCTCCATCTATCCTCGTCCGTGTCACTGCAGATGGCTAACGAAAACCAGCACTAGATGCCTAACGCCCAGCAAATGCTAAGTTTGTAACTTTTTCGGTATAGGCATACTCAGTGCAATTTTACTATATTATTTTTATCAATATGCTTCTCTTTATTTGCTTACGTGTTTGTTGCTGATGTAGTGTGTCTTTGTCGAATAAATGTTTTGTATTCTATTATTTGTTTTGTCTAGATTTCCGGAAGACGCGAGCCTCCGACAGATCTGGACGGACCTGACAGGCCGCAACAACTGGACGCCGACAGACTTCTCCTACATCTGCATGCAACACTTCTCCATCGACTGCTTCAAGTGTGACGAGGATGACCAGATGGTGTTGGTGGATAAGGCAGTACCTTCACTTAAGTTACCGAGACACGTTTTAGAGGTTTGTTTTCTTGTAATTTTTCTTTTTTCTAGCTCTTAAAGCAATGTAGGCTATCCATCCTTTTGATAATAATTGGAATACCAACTATTTCGTTTTATTATTTCTTTCAAAAATTGCACAGACAACTTCTGAAGAATGATGAAATAAAGTTCAGTAACATATCCAATATTTTCTTGATGTTGATTTGGTTCAAAGTTTAATGCTAATTTGAATCACTGCATTTTTATTTTGGATTAACATATCATTACAATGGAGCATTTATTTTAATCAATCATATTTTTTATTAGGTTGAGTACATAGATGAAGAAACACTGGAAAATGAAGAAGACGAAGACTACATGACCACCGATGAAGACGAGGGCAAGTCTGCCACCGCCGCCAACAACACATCTTTAGACCTCAACATACCCCAGGCAGAACTAGATAGTATTGAACTGCTCAAACTGTTCACCGATGTCCAAAGACTACAGAGACAAGCCGTCGGCCTAAAAGACAAACTTAAATACAATATGAAAGTACACAACAGACAAAACAGATTTCTAAAGAGAATAAAAGAAATCATTGAGATGAAGAAGAAGGTTTTGAATCAGAAACGCAAGAAAAAATGCAGGATCCTTCTATCACTGCAGGATAAAATCAAAGAGGATTCTACAGGACTGGTCTTGGCTATGCCAATGAGACAGACAGAAGACTTGAAAAACTTCGCGTTGAGTATTTACAAGTATTCGCCGCAAGCTTACATTTATATAAGGAACACGTTAAGAACGATGTTGCCAAGTACTGAAATATTGGACTCCTGGATCACGGCGGGTTACCAACCCAGAAATGTGTTAGCTAATAGCAACCTGATAAAAGTGGTAGCCGAACAAACGGACACGCAACTGTCGTGTAAAGTAATGATAGGATAAGTGTAAAATCACGGAAATATTTTTTCTTTTAAATAAACTAGGAATTTTTCCGGTTGGTTGTTGTTTTATTGAAAGAATACCTGTCTGCGCTGACGCCGCGGCGTCGCTCCCGTCATCTAGCTACCTACTTACCCTACGCTATCCTACCCTACCTACCTAGCCTTCCTACCTACCTACCTACTTACTTTTTATACTCGTGATAATTTCGAAGTTAAATGTCCGATTCGAATAATTAAACAGTACCTGGGCGATCGAGCTCTGCTCGGGTGAAAATAGAGAAAACTACGTTTTCTAAAAATGTAACCTCGCCTCCAAAACCCCCTGCATATTAAATTTCATGATTGTTGGAGCCGTTTCCAAGATTCAGATTATAGGTATAATGTTACAGTTAAAACCCGTTTTTCGTTAGAACTCGTTTTCCCTAGTTAAAACTAGTTTTTACTAAATGCCTTTGTTAAAACTAGAAATACCTAGACAAAACTAGAATTTACCATTGATATTTGATTTGCAGATATAACTATAACTAGTTGTCACTTCGAGCTTTAGTTATCGTGCAATGTAATGAATACTGATTCAAACTTCTATATTTATCACATTGTCTGGTTATTATGAATATTGCTACGTAACGGTTGGGCAATTTGATAATTATGGTCAATGAATTAGACCAAGAGCGAGTGAAGCAAGCTCGGGAGCTTAGGGCACCCCGACACGTTTAGGTTAGGTTCGAAGTAGATGACGGGAGCTGAAGTCAGCGTACAAAGCGAGCGAATTCAGCTCCCTTCATCCCCTTCATGTTAGGTTACTTTTGATCCCGTAGACAGAAATAGGAGCCCGCTGTTGCTTATGTAGTAAATCGTACTTATCTATTCTTTTAAAACTAATGTCAACCCACAGCTGGGACACAGGCCTCCTCTCTGTGAGAGGGAATGGGCCGTAATCCACCACGCGGGCCCAGTGCGGGTTGGTGGATGTCACATGTCTTCGAAGTTTTGGTTCTAGGACATGTCGGTTTCCTCACGATGTTTTCCTTCACCGTTTTGAGAGCAGTGGTGATGAAATAATTTACATAAAGTAGGTAAAGCGCCTGCCTGGGCTCGAACCGACGACCTACAACTTGTAAGCCGCGGCCGATACCACTGGGTCACCATTGCTCACAAAAAACATAATGACAACCTTTATTGTTTCCTTAGGTTGGTATTTGTGCCAAGTTTCAAGTTTTTTAACCCAAGAAATATGATTCGCCAAAAAAACTTGAACACCCCCTAAATCGTATTTTGGGAGTAGATAAGTAAAACTAATAATGACAACTTTTATTGTTTACTTAGACTGGGTATATAAGTCAACTTTCCAATGTATTATTAACCCAAGAAATAAGATTCTTCAAAAACACTTTAATACCCCCTAAATCTTATCATATTTTTATTTCTATTCGTATCTTTTTCTTATTTTATCTTTATTGTTTATTGAGGTTGGTGTTTATGTCAAGTTTCACGTTTATTAACTTTAAGATATAAGATTCGCCAAAAAAAAACATGCCCTAAATTATCTTTTAGAGGTAGTTGCAGCAACTAATAATGAAAACCTTTATTGCTTATTTAGATTGTTATTTATGTCAAGTTTGAAGTTTATTAACTGAAGTACGTGTTAGGATTCTTCATAAAACACCCATAATCATCATTTGGGGGTAGTTTAGAATAATTTTAATAATGTCAATCTTTATCATTTACTTAGATTACCATTTGTGCTTAGTTTCAAAAATTTTGGCCGAAGAAGCCCTTTTATCCCCTCAGGGGTGGAATACCCAAAAATCCTTTCTTTGTGCTCACTTACGTCACTTGAGGAATCTTTCTGACAAATTTCATGCTTCTAGGCTTAGCGGTTTTGGCTGTGCGTTGATCGATCAGTCAGTGAGTCAGTCAGTCACCTCCTTCTTTTATATAATAGGTAGGGGAAAAAGATTCTTCGCATTTTTTAAGAAAATTCAAAACATTTTTTAATATAGTTTATTTACATTTAACTAAAGTATGTAGGTACCATATTGTGGGGATGTAGTGTTATTGAAACAACTGTTCTCAAGCGATTACCTTTAATTACTGACTGCAAGAGTATAAGTGTGTTAATATATTAATAGAAGATACATTCATATGGATAGGGTCATAGACCTTATACTATAGGTAGTACTACTACACCTCACCTCAGGGGTGATAGAAAAAAAAAAATATAGTTTACAATTATTTTTTTTTTATTTTTTTTTATACGTAAATATAACTTAATAACATTTCTTATGTTACCAAAGGTTTGGTTCTATTTTTATGGATTAAATAGGTTTTATTATTTTTTAATATTTCTACATTAACACCTAAATCATTTAAAACAACAAATGGTCCCTCCCATTGAGGATCTAACTTATTAGCTATTTCATTTCTAATTAAAATTAGTTGTCCTTTACTGTATGTCACATTATTTAAAGACTTATCATAACAACTCTTACGGTTTTGTTTACTTATAAGTAAATTATTACGAGCATCTTGATGTGCTACTTGTAACCTATACTTAAGATCTAAAGGATAACTTTCTGGATTATACAATGGTTCTATGTACTGACTAACTCTAGATGGTACTATACTAGCTCTACCAAATACCAGTTCGAATGGTGTGTACTTTGTCTCTGTATGAACAATATTGTTGAAACTATAACACCAAAATGGCAGCCAGTGACTCCATGTGTCTTTTTGGCCATTACACTGTATTCGTAAAAACGATCCTAAATTTTTATGTGAATTTTCGAGCGCACCGATGGATTGATGGTGATACGCTGTAGACATTAATTTATTTATACATAAAAGTTTACATACCTGTTCCATTACTGACGATACAAATTCTGTTCCACGATCAGTTGCGATGGTATTAGGTATTCCAAATCTTAAAATAAAATTATTAACTAATGCTTTAGCAATACTTACGGTTTCCTTCGTTTTCAAAGGATAGGCCTCTACGAACTTAGTAAGCTCGCACTGCAGTGTCAAAATATAACAATTTCCTTCAATGTCTTTTTCTAATGGACCTACGACGTCCAGATAAATTTTTTCAAAAGCATGTGAAGCCGTTGTAGTTATCTCCATGGGCGCCTTGATATACTTACAATGCTTCATTTTCTGACATTTAATGCATTTACTCACAAATTGTCTAATATCGTTGTCTAAGCCTGGCCAGTAAAAATGTCTCTTAATATTATTGGTCATCCTACGTACTCCTGCATGTCCTGCGGTAGGTAGTAGGTGAAAGTCATGTAAAATATACTTTCTTTCTTCTTCATTATAAATTCTCCTAACTCCTCTCAATACATAAATACGTGGACCGGTCCAATCCTTATTGTCTTTTATCTCTTTTAATACATCTTTAATAAAACTCTCATATTCCTTATTTTTTACTATGCATAGCTCATTTATACCTATTCGTTTACAAAAATGACCTAACTTAGTCACAAATTCGGCTCGCGTAAGTTGTGCTCTAAAGTTAAGATTAATATACAACATCTTCTTTCGATTGTTATAAATAAAACATTCCTTTTCTTCATCTATATTATTTTGTCTTTTTAATTTATTTAATTCATCACTTCCTATAAAACTCATTTCTACAGAATTATTCGGAATTTTTAGTACCTCAACTACTCGTGGTTGATCAGGCCACGTTTCGCCTCGTTTACTAAAACTAGGTGTATCCAATTGTTTTCCTACATCTAAACGTTTTTTCTGAGCTCTAGTCATAACTAAAGAAATTTCATTATGCATCCGTTTTAAAGTATCCGATGTTATATTAATTCTAGATAATGCATCTGCTACGCTATTATCTTTTCCTTTTAAATATAAAATTTTAAAATCGTATTCTTCTAGTGCTAGTCTAAATTTAAGTAGTCTGCTAGATGGGTCCTTCATTGAAAATAAATATATTAAAGGCTTATGGTCTGTCATAATTGTGAATGATTTACCGTATACATAGGGTCTAAAATACTTTACAGCCCAAACAATTGCAACTAACTCTTTCTGAATGGTTGGATAATTGAGTTCAGCTTTATTCAGAGGTCTGCTAGCATAAGCTACAGGTTTCATATTTTTATTGCACAAGACTGCTCCAATAGCCGTCCCTGATGCATCTGTTTGAATGACAAACTCATTATTTTCAGAAAAATCTGGAAAATCTAATACTGGTGGTGTACTTAAAGCATGTTTCATTGCTTCAAACGCACTTTGACACTCTTCAGTCCAAACAAATGGTACATGTTTTCTAGTTAATTTATTTAATGGACAAGTTATTCTTGCAAAGTTTTTAATGAATTTCCTATAATAGTTACAAAATGCTACAAATCTTTTTACTTCATCAGTATTACTTGGTACAGGGTAATTTTTCAATACTTCTACTTTAACTGGGTCGGGTAAGACTCCATTTTCTGATACTAAATGCCCTAAATAAAGAATTTCTTTCTTTAAAAAATTACATTTTTCTGGATTTAATTTTAAATTAATTTTCCTAAGTCTTTCCAAGACGTCTGTTAAGTTTTTATTATGGATATCTAAATTTCTCCCAAAGACTACTAAATCGTCTAAATATATAAAACATTTATCGTATGTTAACCCAGACATAGCAACTGACATTACTCTACTAAAAGCACTCGGACTTGTTTTTAATCCCATAGGTAGCCTCTTCATCTGGTATTGCCCAGTACTAGTTGTGAACGCTGTATACTCTCTACTGTTTTTATCTAAAGCTACTTGGTAATATCCTTGATTAAGATCTAAATGCGAAAAATAGACCGAGCCAGAGAGCGAATCCAAAATTTCCGTAATACTTGGCAAAGGAAATTTATCGTCTACAATACGGTCATTAAGCTTCCGATAATCGACCACTAGTCGCCATTTTTTATCGTTGCTGCTTTTTTTTGGTACCAGTAAAACAGGACTCGACCACTCACTCTTCGCCTCTTCTATAATGTCATTGTCAATCATTTTTTGAATTTGCCTATTTACTTCATTTTTCAAAGAATGCGGCAATCGGTACTGCTTCGTATAAACCGGACTTGTATTTGGTTTTATAGTTATGGATTGTTCATAAACATTTGTAGTCGTTAACTTATCACCTGGTAAAAAGAAAACATCCGAATATTTAGAACATAATTCTTCAATAGATTTCCGTTCGTCCATTTTTAAATGATTTAAATTTAAAATGTTTAATAAGTTCTTTGCTCGTTCTAAACTGTTAGTGTTTGATTTAAAATTGCATAAGTGAAACTCTTCAATTGAATATATCTGTGGTTGAAAAGTTGGTAGGTAAATATCCTGCTCGTTAGTGTTCAAAATTTTAACCGGTAATCTATTATTTTTTATTCGTCCAATACATCCCGCTAGAAAAACATTTTCCGCTAACTGTTCACTATGGATAATACAGTCATTCATATTCTCAATATTTAATAGTAAATAATGTATCGACTCACTTCGTGCTGGGATATGTAACACCTCAGCTGAGTAATCTATGACATCACTTAGTTCTAATGAATAATACTTTCCATAATTAGATAGGTTAATGACATTAGTTTCTAAGTTTATATTTGAAGCGTACTGACAAAGAAAGTCTAAACCTAATATTCCATCTGCCTTTAATGGTATGTTATCAAAAACATGAAGCTTGATATTAAAGTCAACAAAGTGTTGGTCATCACGATGAGTCAAACTAAGTTGAACAAACCCTGATGAACTAATTTTACCTCCAATACCATTTATGATGGTTTCATCTCTAATTACTGCACTATTGTATGGTAACGCATCTTTTTTAATTACGGACAAAGATGCTCCGGTATCTATTAACCAATAATATTTCCTATTACCTATGTATAATGCTAAAAATTTTGCCTTACCTTGCAAAGCTAAAATGTTATGTTTAAGATCGAAAAAACTGCATTTCGTTTGTTGTAGGCATACTATCGTTCTTATCTTGTTCATTGTTGGAATAAAATATTCTATTGGTACGACCTTTACTACGAGTTTCATTACTCGATCGATTCTCGTTCGAAGTTTGATAATCTCGTCCACGTCCGTTACCACGATAGTTATGGGATGATCGCCCACGTGAGTTATTGAAATCACGTCTGCCGAAGTTATTAGAATTGTGGCTAAAATTACCTCTCAAATTATTTGAATTATGCTGATAATGATGTCCTCGACTGCGTTGGTTTAACTGCTGATTATGAGAACCACGGCCATTCCTAAAGTTGTTGTTATTGTTATGAAACTTACCTCTTCCGCGGTGTGAAAACTGCATGACATTTTCGTGGGTCGAAGTCGATGCCGATGTCAACTCTTCATCTTTCGCTGCCTGGATCGCGTCCTTTAAACTGTCATAGTTACGTGCAGCAATAATCGTACTTAGTCTCGAATCCTTCAATCCATCTGCGAATCGCTTAATTGCCAATTTTTCGTTTATGGGCTTGAGTACGGAATAACTATCAGAATTACCATTTGCTTGCGATATGGTCAGATTAGTAAATAACTTTTCTAATTCTGTTCCAAACTGATCAATTGTACGCCAGCCTTGCGTTGCGTTTTGTAATCGTGATTGTATTGCAGTAAACGATTTTTTAGGTAAAAGTGCAACACGTAAATCTCTGACAAAATCGTTCACAGATGTGTAATTATTGGTTATACGTAATTTAGCATTTTCTGATAATCTACTTTTCAAAACGAATGTCATTAGTAATTTTTTCCCCGTTTCCGACAACATGTCTGCGTACATTTCTATAGAGTCAATGATACTTCTGATATTATTTTCGTTATTGGTCATTACAGGAATCAAACTACATGCCGTTTTTAAATCGAACTCCATGATTGATTCTGAATTTGGACTTGCTTCAGAAATATCACTGTCACTATTACAGTCTGATTTAATTACAGTGCACAAAACATTAATTTGCGAATAACACGATTCTATTTCGTTTTTCGTAACTGATAATGATTTTAACAATTCTGATTTTACTCCTGGTTTTGTAGATAATAGCTTTATTAATCCTTTACTTTTCTCATAGATTGTTTCAACCTCACATAATTTATTCTTAATAACATTACCCTTAAATCGTGTTTTTCCTTTTTTAATTAAATATTTCCTTATTGATATAAGATCATTTAAGCAATGTAACAATTCATCTTCCATTCCCCCATGCAAAAGTAATCTATATTAATTAAACCATTTAATACATACCCGATTCTCACAGTGAATTACTGTAGTAGGGGACACAGCGTGTAAGATGATACATGATGATATACGATCACTCAAAACAAACTTAAACTGCTAATTTATCTTAGAGTTCATTATTTTAATTCTTAATGTCTATTATCATTTTATTGTCTCTTGATTTATATGATGATTCGCGTTTTCATTTTACGCACTATAATACGCACAACGCACTTGAGACGCACTTAGTATGCACTTCACTAAAACAAATGATACCGCACAGCTGCCAGATGAGTATGATGAATACTCCGACTTCTACGTCATTGGAAGATTTACTTGCTCTTCTCCGCGAATTGCTCTGGAACGGTTGAACGATCGTCGCAGGCTGTTCTGCAAAATCTGGTCCCTGATCCAGGAATGGTGGCAATTCCTGTACTGCTTCCACGCAAAATATATAATGCCAAGACCCAGTAAAACGCAAATTACTATGAGGATAATACTGATCGTCGAAATATGTGCCTTCAATTCTTCAACGTGTGCATTATTGGACCCAGCAGAATTCTGGTTCACGAAGACCGTCTCCTTTTCTACGTTGGAACGACACATTTTCACTGATTTCCGGACGTTAAATTAACTTTTTAAATGTACTTGATTCATTTTAATTACGAAAGTTCCATTATCCACAAATATTTCCACGCCAATTTATTACAAAGAGTTTAATTTATTTACTTTGCTTTGGAGCCGTAACACTACGCCGAGATAGAAAACGCGTCACGCGCCCCAAAAATGGCAAGGGTCGCCATGTGGGGATGTAGTGTTATTGAAACAACTGTTCTCAAGCGATTACCTTTAATTACTGACTGCAAGAGTATAAGTGTGTTAATATATTAATAGAAGATACATTCATATGGATAGGGTCATAGACCTTATACTATAGGTAGTACTACTACACCTCAATATTGTTCGATAACTTTTTGCCATCTTGTAGGTAGGGATAGGGACATGATCGCGAAAATACCGCGACAAGTGGTTTTGGCAGTCCTCTCGTATAGTTAACCTGACACTGCCTAAAGAATTCTGAAGAGACCGAAACAGGTGGAAATCTGAAGGTGCAAGGTCAGGACTATACGGCGGATGTATTAACACCTCCCAGCCAAACTCTCTTAATTTTTGCTGAGGGCTAAAGATGTGTGAGGTCTAGCGTTATCATAATGAAAAACCACACCCCTTCTGTTGATTAATTCCGGCCGCTTTCTCTCAACTTCTTGCTTTAATCTCATCAGTTGCTTGCAGTAGAGTTTAGAATCGATGGTCCTGCCTGGTGGTAACAGCTCATAATGAATAATGCCCTTCCAATCCCACCACACACACAGCATCACCTTGTTACGAGTTAACCCGGGTTTTGCCACAGTCTGTGAAGCAAACGTGAAAAAGGTCGTGGTCAAAGGCCGGTCAGCCTTTGACCACGACCTTTTTCGCACGTTCTTGTTGTACGTGATCCACTTTTCATCACCAGTCCAGCTTCTTCAAAAATGCTTCGTTTTCATTACGTCGTAATAAAGAATCACAAATGAGTACACGGTTCATTAGGTTTCTTTCAGTGAGCTCGTGAGGTACCCAAATATCGAGCATTTTTGTGTACCCAGTTTTTTTCAAATGCACCAAAACTGTTTTGTGGTCAATTCCCAGTTCTTCAATAACGTCGTAACTACTGATATGCCGGATCTTGCTCCACTTTTTCAAAAATGATTTAATGATCAAAGAGAATTAAAACTAAGATACAAATGTAACTAACCTTTGTTTCTACCGGCGATCTAATTAAATTCTAGAACACAAAAGCTGCTATTCTGACTCAATATGATAGTTAGACATATTCATAGGTAGGTAATAATGAGGACTTTAATCAAAATCTCAAAATCATGTAGTAAATAATTTTTATGAATCGTCAATAGTTTTATCAGCGCACGCCAAATAATGAATTTTATAGGCAACATTTTGCTACTTTGGGTTACATAATTGCAATTTTCTTAAGGATATCAATTTTTTTTTTAAAATAAATTATAGCCTAAGTTACTTTCTGATAATTTAGCTTACTATTGGTGAAATTGGTGTCATCGCTTAACATCAGGTGAGGTAGTGGTCAAGCAAAAAGTGCATAAAAAAATTAAAATAGGTCCAGTAGTTTAGGAGCTTATTCGGTACAAACAAACTAACCAAAAAATCTTTATAATATTAATTACATTTGTCTCGAAAGACGCTTCCTCTTGGTTTCCCATAACAGTACCTTATAATTTCAACTTTTTCTTTGCTGTCAAAGCTACTGTTTTTTTTTTTTTTTGAAAAAATATATTGATTTTCCTTGGCCGATCCCGTTTTTGTTCGTATGGTACTCTAGAGAAATGCAATCTTTTGGCATTCCAATTTTCTTTCAAAAACAGCAAGGGCGCTAAGAGAGTTACCTTTAACACCCCTCTGCTTAAGATAATTTTCCACTAATTAATCTTGTATTCGCGCAGTATTCTATTTATTTTCTAGAAATGGTTGAGGAAAATATTAGGCACAAACAAAATAAAACGAGCTTCTTGTTAGTTTCTTTTAAAACAATTTTTTAAAACTTACTTGGTAAGTCGAAAGCAGCTGATATGTCAAAAAAGACATCCAAGTAAATCTGCTTTACGCTACCTTGTGGGATTACAACTTTGTTTAAAAACAGCAAGGGCACTAGGACACTTCCCTGTGGCACCCCTCTGCTTGAGATCATTTTCTACTGATTTGTCATGTATTTACGAAAAATCTAATTGTTTTCTTGAAACGGTTGCGACGAATATTAGGCAATAACAAGATAAAATGAGGTTTTTGTTGGTTTCCTTGTAACAGTAAGTATTTAAAAGGTTATCGTAGTAGTGTCGAATGCAGCTTTTAAATCAAAAAAGTAATTCTAATAAAAAACCTGCTTTAATCAAAGAGCAGTTGATGATATTTTCTTATTAAACAAAGATACCTATTATTGCGTCATTTTTTTGAATTATTAGTATAATAATGATACATGAATACCAAAAGAATGATTATGTTAAAAAGCGAAAAGACGTGTATTTAAACAGGTGATAATGACAACGGTTGATTAGAACAAGTTTTAGGAGTAGAAAGCACTTTGATAACACAGTTCGGCTTCTGTTGCTTCAGTTGAGGGTAAATTCATTGCTAACTGCTGTCTCAGAGGAGAGACCAATGTTCGACACATTTTCATTGATAAATGACATCATTGACATCTGTAGTAAAACGTCGACTTCAGCAAGAACTGCACGTAGCTTTTAGCTACAGTAGTAGTTACTCGCGTGCCTGTATGATACTTAGTTCAAACAGCGTCCGTTAGGTGGAGCTGCCGTTAAATTCTTATTAGAAAGGGAAGGCGAAGTCTGAACCAAACAAACGCGGTGTTCCGACTTTCCGAGCCAGTGCCGAGATTCCCTCCGCGCGAACGGCGGTACGGCGTGTGTCACTCCGCATGATCTTACGTCGTGCGTCAAACCAAAATAAATATCCCATCTGTTCAAATATTGTGCAAGTTTTTTTTATTGTTTCCCAAAAAACGTACGTAAAAGGATGTGTGTGTTTTACGTTCCGCCATATGTTACTCCGTAAGAGGCCCTAAGTTACGTTATTTTTGTGTTCGCAAAGTGCTCGAGTGGTTTTTGTTTCGTATTGTGAATGGATTTATAAACCCGATTATGAGGAAGGACGCCTCATAAGGTACGTTTTTCTTAAAAAATCTTCGTTCTATTTTGGTCCTTAACGCCGTCAAAGATTGGTCGGCTGTATTCCCGTGTGTTTTAGCTAAAACAAAGTGAATTGGACGTCTACATTGGCTAGAATCCGAGTATAGCGAGTCGCCAGTAACTGGACTTTCGCAATATTTATTCCTTATGCGTGTTTCCATGCCTTAAACGTAAGGCCCAACGCCATAAGAGCAGCGGTCGTACGCGTCTGACATACGTGTAATATTTTTAATGTTCACCATTATGCTGCTATAAGCAATTATAAATATAATAAAATGTTAATGTCACATTCAAATCATGTGTCTAATAAATTTCTCCTCGCTTTTTAAGGCCTCGAAGTAATTTTCTACTTGTTACGCCAATTGAAAGTATCCGTTTGCCGATTTCTTTTGTGTACAATTAAATACTGTATTGTTGTTTGAAGTTTTGTTTTTTTGCGGTAACTAATGTTATTTTGCGCTCAACTGGTTTTCAAGTGGAGAACATATCTTCACGCTAACTCCTTTCCGGGTGAATGGCTGTAGTCTCTACATTTGTTTCCTTCACTTCCATATTTAGAACACTGCTTAGACTTTAAAGAAAATAAATTTTGATGGGAACAGAAGTAATAACTACACTTACATCAGAATTAATCCTAGTAGAATTGCCTCGAATTAAGATAATATGTCTGAAACGTTTCAGTACTCAATGAAATATTAAATTACAGCTTTCATCCGTTACATCTTTTGGTGTTTCGAATGCGTCTCCCCCTGTCTTGTTAATCTTACATGGGGGATTAGCCGTCCTTATGTTCTTCCTCGCTTTGTTGCTCGACATCCGTATCGGAAACACTGCATGCTTCCCCTCCGCAATTCATCTATTTTGGATTAAAGCATTCCGAAACCAGGATTGCGGTCAACTCACTATCCGGGATTAAGAATTCTTTAATTTCTGAAAACAGCTAGTTTCATTAGTTAAACATTTTTTTTTGTGAAAATTGTGAAATAATGTCGGTATCAACGTATTTTCGATTTCTCGGAATCATCACATGTGGGTGACGATTCGAACGGAAATATTTGATAGCTCTGACTAACGATTGTTTTCTGATTGACCTATTTTGTCTTCATAAAAGTAATTTTGGATCTGAAAATACATGCAAATTGCTTATCAGAATCAGATCATTGGTTGGTTTCTGCAAACAATAAAAAGCACCTCTCCTTCCGAAGATTTGCAGGTGTTGCAGAGACTATGGGATATACCTAATGGAATTACGAGTGTAGCATACTTTTATGGGTGAATAACAACTTACCATAGGTAGGTACCTAAGTCACCACAACAGAAAAGAGCGATGATGTTGACCATAATTCACTTCAAACGTTCATTGTAGTGCTCAATTAGGAGCCCCAAGTTGACCACTGGACATTTATGGCTGACAAGCACCAGTGAATCGAATTTACCCAAAATGGCGACTATGCTGAATATGGACACAAGCATACCTTTGGAAGTTGGGACTGAGTTCTAAGTTTGACGTAAAATGTGCTTTTTACGCTGTAGTTTATCGTATACAGAAATAGTGTTGGAGTAGGTAATGGTACTTACAGAAATAGCTTTGGATTATTTGATCCATCGCCCACTATAGCAAATCCGTTATCCTCCGATGAGTCATGCAAATCAGCTATAAGAATATGGTAACTCTACAACTTGCTACGTTTTTTGTTTGATTTAGAATTTGCATTCAACGTGCAGAATAAATTAATTTAAATCAAGATGCGTCTCATTTGCTTCTTATTTGAACACAGGTGCTTGTATTATTAATAGGTTAGCTCTTAGCCTTACACTTAGAGCGTCTCTTCACTTCCGTTCTATTAAATCGTTGTTCTATTAAATCGTTGATGTTTCATGAATCCTCAGAGATTATTATGGATTGTTATGGAGTTTCTTGTGCGTTCTTCTCCATAACAAGCTACTTTTTGCTTCTCTACACAATTATTTCTACCAATTAATTAGCAAATTTATTTCCTACCACATGGCATAATATGATCTCCTATAAATATATAGCAGATCATAATATGATCTCTTATAAATATATAGCAGATCATATTATGATCTCCTATAAATATATA
The DNA here is from genome assembly GCA_947562075.1 of Orthosia gracilis. Lineage (NCBI taxonomy): Eukaryota > Metazoa > Arthropoda > Insecta > Lepidoptera > Noctuidae > Orthosia > Orthosia gracilis. The sequence goes on along the minus strand of OX387270.1, from coordinate 2,332,571 downwards.
GCAGATCATAATATGATCTCCTATAAATATATAGCAGATCATATGATCTCTTATAAATATATAGCAGATCATAATATGATCTCCTATAAATATATAGCAGATCATATGATCTCTTATAAATATATAGCAGATCATAATATGATCTCCTATAAATATATAGCAGATCATAATATGATCTCCTATAAATATATAGCAGATCATAATATGATCTCTTATAAATATATAGCAGATCATATTATGATCTCCTATAAATATATAGCAGATCATAATATGATCTCCTATAAATATATAGCAGATCATATGATCTCTTATAAATATATAGCAGATCATAATATGATCTCCTATAAATATATAGCAGATCATAATATGATCTCTTATAAATATATAGCAGATCATAATATGATCTCTTATAAATATATAGCAGATCATAATATGATCTCCTATAAATATATAGGAGATCATAATATGAGATACTCCAATTTAAAGAAGTACAGAACAGTGACAGAAAACACATTTGGTACTCGCAAATGAATATTTTTTTGACGATTTAATTGAATGCATTGATGAATGATCTAATATAGACTATCCTTTATCATGTAGGTTATTTATTGTCCCAGTCCTACGAACCACATTTGGTTTATGATGACTTGGGACTTGGAACAACAGCACCATATTGGCATGTATAGGAAAACACTGCAATGACTACGCGTCACTCCAGAGTAACCACAATGGCTCCGTATGAAACAAACAATCAGTGTCCTTTGACATGCCTTTGACCATATAAGTTCACCGCAAAATCAGACTGAAAAATACAGAACAAAGTAAGCAGTATCAAAATAAATAATAACGTTGATTACGATGTTATTAATAACAATCAGTGGTTACAATCGATCAACTAATTTGTGAGCCGGCTACATCACGTCTCCGGTAGTCCGCAGTTGATGCTAGAAATCGCCGCAAGTTTCGCAACGTCCACAACTCCACACGATGCCATTAACCGGTTTAACTGGCCACTTGTTACGCGCAATCGTAATGTTGAGGGACTATTTCGGTTTCGACAAATCTGAAAACAATTGGGTAGTTTGGTTTGCGTTTTAAAAATGGTGATTGCACCATTTAATTCCGCCTAACCCGTTATAACATCGGTCAACAAAGCGTACGGCGATGCGACACCATTACATGGTAGACATCTTGGTAGAATTCTATTGCCACTACAACTTACTTGGCAAGTGTACTCCATCGTCGACTACAATATCATCGCCTACCATTAGGTGAGATGGTCTTGAACATGAAGCTCATAGCTAGCAAGACATTATCGCGTCTTAAAAAAATCATCATCAAGCGTTGGTGTGGCACATATCCTGCAAATGCTAGTAGTAGTAGTATTGAGAGATGGCGGTTTGATTGCATTAAGATGACCAAATAGGTAAGAATCTTTCAGATCATAACTCGTGAATATGACAGGACTATAATTTATGTGCAGTATTTATTGCTACGATTTATGTTTTTAATAGTGTGGGTGGAAAGTTTGACAAATAGTGTGGGTCTCACCTGGGACTGAGATTGTTTGCTGCTTAATTAACATAAAACTCGATAAGGTTATGCAAAGTAATACACGCTACTCTGCTCTACGCGCAGGAATAGACAAGCTCTTATTTCATCCATATAATTTCCAGTTATTCACATACCTTGATAATCTTCTTGAGTGTGGCTCCCGTCTAGGAATAAGCTACTTTCTGCACTGACATGAATAGGACAGATAAACGTCTTGAAATCAACAGTCTTGTGTTTGAATTACAAGCTTTGTTATAATGTCATGGCTTTCTCAATTGAGGGTAGATAGAAATTTAAGAATGTCTATGGTAAGGTATGGTTCATATGACCATTAGTACTTTTGTTATATTTTTGATAGCTTCATTGTGACTCACCTACAATGTCTGGGCAAAGTCCTTTCTCATTCTTAAACTATCAATCTTTCGCGATTTCGGGCCAAACCTGTTCAGAATCTGTTGATAGGTAGATACATTTATTATTGTAATACATTGCCAAGTAGAATAATAATGTGTTGACCTTTGCAAAATCATTTTCAAGAAGGTATTTTAGTCTCCTTCTCAGGTCGGGTTAAAAAACAATATTATAACTTTGTAAGATCGCTCTAAGGAAGATTCTAACACATCACACCGAATGATGCAATATGACATAATTAAACGCATGCCGTAAGTTTTTAAATAAAAAATGATAAATTACTTCAAAGCAGTTAGAATAATAAATATCGTACAGCGTTCGCATCGCAATATGAACGTCATTCACCTACTTACACAGTTTAAACGTAGGTTAGTGTACATCACCTGAATATCTATATTTATTGTTGACAGACTAGGTCAGCAGGACGACATGTGTATACTGTATAATTTAGCAGTAACTTTAACGAAACATGAATGATCCTCAAGCTACAGTAGCACAAAGTATGCATACTGGCTGGTGTGTGGCTACCTTCATGTGGTAACTCTACTTTGTGAACTTCACAGTGTTAATCTATAAATAAATATTTCACATATCACATACATTCAGTCAGTAAAGGTGGTATTTAGATTTGGGAAGCTGAGTAAACTACATAATTGCAGAGACTAGTAAAAATTTGCGAGTGCGAAGCATCTTTAAAATATTATTTGAACCAAACTAAGTAGGTCCCTATGGGTACGTAATTTATCTCTATAGCCAATATAATGAATGTAGTTAGTACCTAGCCTAACCTAGAAAGACATAAATAATCACCTTTACACAAATAAATTACATGTTACAAAATCGCCTATTGGAAGCAAAATTTATATGTAGGTAGCTAACGAAATTATAAAATAAGGTTCACAGAGTAGCTAACATCCATTACACAGTACACGTAGGTCAATCTAGATAGCCCGATAACTAGTGGCTAGCCGCATGTTGTACTTAATTACATTAGGCTGTGGTGCGTGCTGGAAATTAAGTAGTTTTGCCTACAAGACAAACAATTTAGGCATCGTATGTTAAATACATTAAATAGGGACTCTGTGTTTAATTTTGAGCCAATGGGCCTGGTTTATGAGAACTATATGGGGCCTAACTGGTCGCGGCGGGTCCACGGATGAGTGCTAACGTGTGCCCGTGTTCCCGTCATAAGCGGCACAGGAGGACACCGTGGCGTTTTTTTGGGTTGGGTTCCCACATAACTGCGCTATCACCCCGTGGTAGCCCAGTACCTATGCTTGAGATTTCAAGAAGCAAAATAAAAATGGCCTAACTGGTTACACTTTTGATTCATATCTGGTAAGTTTCTAATTAATTTAGCCTTTAGCTCTGGTCTAAAATGAAATTACTTAAATGGATGTCATATCTATGTCGCAACCTTCGTATGACACGCCGTATTTCAAATAGGCGCGCCCAATTGAAAAACGTCGCTGTTTTGAAATGCGGCTAAAGGTAGCCGGATCAAGTCAACCGGATTTCAATTCGGCTGAAATAAAGTACGCCGCATTGTATGAGCACTTCGCGTTCGTCAAAGCGGCTTAGTAACGTGGCGCCCACATACAAATTCATCTTCGATACGCCGCTTTAAAATCTGACACACGCTGCATGATCATAATATTTTATGTTTGTAATACGGCGTGTTATACAATTTGGCTGCGACATCTACATACCTCTACAGTAATGGAATCATTATGATGAGCAAAGGTGATCGGAATCGCAATAAAAATGTATTTTGTTTGTTACAGGAAGGAATGCTCTCTATTACAATGGGAGAATATTATTTATTTATTAAAACTTCATGCAATAGAAAGGTATCTATATAAACGGACTTCTACCAGTAAACCAAAGGAGAATTTTCATTGTCAATGTTTCATGAGACAATAGGTATCACATTCTTTTAGTAACTATTTACGACAATCATTGAATACCTAAGGCACGTGTTAAGTATTTACGATTGAAACTTCAATTTAATCCACTTGAAAAAACAACCGAGAATCTTGAGATCCACGGACCGATTAACTACCCTTAGAATAGATTAAGTAAACCAGCATTAGATACCGACTACCGAGGTACAAGCAAGGCGTATATATTCAGCCGTTAGAGGTAAATCGATACATTGTTACGAGGCTATTTAAAAGCTAAATACATTTCCTGAGGACCTAAGAGTATTTTTCTCGCTTCGCTCAGGTAAAATTAAGATTTCGTTCTACCCCCAAGGAATAGCTATTTTTCCGGAGCAAACGATGGTCGAATGGAGTGAACCTGTGGCTACGGGGAGCGGGAATGTTTTTCGGATACACAGATTGGCGAAAGAGGGACGAATTGAACGGCAAACGGAATTGCTGTTTAATCTATGTTTAATAGGATTTAACGTAGATTAAGCTGTAGTTACTGTGGTTTGTTTTGGGCGAATGGGTTTGTGATAAGACTTGTTATTTACGTTTGTTAAACTTAGCTAGAAGCTTATAGGTCAGAATTAGCAGGCCAGCTTATAGGTGTGTTGCATTGATTTTATAATGTCTGACCGAATTTGATAATTCGGTAATTCCAGCAGCCTAACTGCGTAATGAATTCGGCAAGGCAAAGTGCAATGAGTATGAAAAATCGCCAATTGCATAGACGGAAATCCACATCACGTCTTTCAACTCGCTTGTGATTTTTCATACTCTTTGCCCTTAATTCTTTCCGAATTCATTACGCACCAAGGCTGCAGGAATGATTCTATCTGCTAAAATTATCTAATTTTAAGAAACGTCATGCTCTCATTCGAAAGGGCTATTATTCATAAATTTAGGACGAGATACATTGCACGGTTAAGTGAGACAAGCATTAAAGTTCTTAATCTAGTTAGTGGGTGCAGTACTGACCTTCTAGATAGGAAATGAAGTCACCTGTGTTTAGAAGAAACAGAATGCGATCCCCTGTCGTAAAAATAAGGGTTGACTTATATCATGAACATGCTGTCAACATTTCATTATTAATATCAATCAACAAAATAAAAAACTTTAAAAACAATATAATTGTAATTAAATTAAAATTTTAGTTACTTTTTTCGAATGTCAGTTATGAATTAATAATTAATAAAATAAATTACAATAATCAACTAACAAAAATGGAAAGTTATATAAAATTCTGTTCAGAGTGATTGTAAGTAGTGTATTTGTATTAGTGTAGTGTGTGTTAGTTTTCTATGCATGTTTTTGTTAGCGTGATCATTTCTTTAATGTGATTATGGTTCAGTAAATAGGAGCGAACAGTCTTTTTGCAGATACGATATCTTAATCCGTAAGTCAGAACTTTTGCATTAATCTTATCATGTAACGATGGGCCAAGATAAAGAGCGAACTTTTGAAAAAAACTGTGCTTGGTTGTGGGATTTTAAAGATGATGTCTTTTCGGCGTTTAGAGATTTTCTTAAACGGTATACTCTTGTGTTGTAGTAGGACTATTTGTAAGATACATTGTTGTCTAACATTGAGTAGCTTGCATGATTTATAGAGTTCGGTCGTTGGAAGATAATTGGTCTGAACGTAGCCACTTTTAGAATAGCTCTGTGTACTATCTCCAGAGGTTTGAGTATACTGAATGACTGGCAAAGAGCAAAGTAAATGTTTCGGATAATTGAAGGGTTGACTACATGACGCAAAGTTTCAAAAATATAAATAAGCTCGAGTATGCGAACATTAAGGTCATTAATGTGTGTCCCGAAATTAAGATTTTTGTCCAGAACTACTCCAAGATATTTAACTTGTTCCACTAAGGTTATGGTAGGACATTGACAATTAATTTAAGATTGTGTGAATCAAGAGTGGGTTTTTAGACAGATTGGGATTTTCGGTTGGGAAGTATTCGTAATAGAAAAAGTAATAAAGTTAGTTTTATTGGCATTGAGAGTTAAAGAGTGAGAGGATAGCCATTTAAGAAAATTTAAATAGTTTATTTTCTAAAACAATACCGAAAAAGATGTACAACCAAATTCAAAAGCATAAAAGGACATAGGTAATATGGTCCTGAAGCTTTTATTTTTAAGGACCTAATCGGCCATCCCTGTACAGATATATACCAATTTAATATGTACGCTTTCCATCCCACCAGAACACTAGAAGTTCACGGCTGAACGTCACCCAACAATGTTACCTGTTGTGTAACCGAGTGCGAGCCAGGATTACCATAAACACGTCTTGTTGCTCGCCTCACTGGGTACAGAAACAAACCGTATATAGTGTGCCAAGTGTTTCTCAGTGCTAATCAAGGCGATTTATATTATTGTGTCCATTGCATGATAACTTTGAAGTTGACAACGCTCAATTTTTTGGCGGAGACCAATGCTACATTAGAGTTGTTTGCTGGTGAATGGAAGATTTTGTTTGAAAAGATTAACTTAATTTATTATAAGTACTTAAATGGCTAAGCTGTATTAAATGTAAAATAATTATAAATGAACATGTTTGCAGCAATTTTCACTAATACTGGACCCAGTTGATATATTCCTACATACAGGCAGGCGTTACACATATTTCAACTTAGCATTTATCACAGTCTACGCCAAGACAAGTACATATGCTTTTATCTCAACGCCATCCTTTTAAAAATACGCCAGATGTCATTTAAAAATCCCTTCTAAAATGTTCAACGATAGTAAAACAGACACCTACTGCCTACTGACATTCAACGAACTTCCATTAAGTGCACATTTCAAAACAGGTGAAACGTACACAAAAAGAGCACCTGTAAAAGATTCTGAGAGCTGAAATTTTGCAGCAAAGGACGAAAATTTCGCCGGATACGCGACTTAATGGTTGCTTTTGACCCAGAGTGCTTTGGTCTAGGATTTTTTCTTATTTTGTGGGTAGTGAACACTCTGTGAAATTACAGGGTAGAATTTTGAACGAATCATGTGGCGTTAGATCTGCGATGGAATTAATCCTTATTGAAATTCACAGGGGACTGCTTTAATACGTGTTTGGGCTTATACGATTATGTGTAAAATATACATTTGGAATACCAATTCAATTCACATCACATCATCATCAGCCTATTAATGTTCCCACTGCTGGGACACATGCCTCCTCTCTGTGAGAGGGAATGGGCCATAATCCACCACGCGGGCCCAGTGCGGGTTGGTGGATGTCACATGTCTTCGAATTTTTGGTTCTAAGCCATGCCGGTTTTCTCACGATGTTTTCCTTCACCGTTTTGAGAGCAGTGGTGATGAAATAATTTACACAAAGTAAAGCGCCTGCCTGGGCTCGAACCCACGACCTACAACTAAGTCGCAGCCGATACCACTGGGCCACCACTGCTCCCCAATTCAATTCATGTTACACTATTTGCAGAAAGAACTATGTTTTTATTTTGATTGTTACAAAATATTTTACAATCTTCTATTTTTCTGTTATTCTCTTATTCGAGACACCGATTCTCCTCCTATTTGCCCTCATCGAGTTACATCGTACCTAACATCTAATTTGTCTCAAAAGCCAAATAAGATAATATCTTTCCCAATTTTCCGTCCATCTCGAACAATATTTCAAGTACTAATCGCTCTAATGGCGCCGGTGCACCAGTTCTATCCAGTTTCAACCGGCGCTTACCGGTGTTGACCGGTAACGGGCGGTAATTAGTTTTTAAATCTGTGCACAGCCCCGTGTTTCAGGCACAGGCTAGCTTCGTAGATGGGTTATCAATTAAGATATTAACTGGTTTCCACAAACACTCGACTGCTGGACTATTGAGCTAACTGCGCTTGGACCCACGCTTCGCTACGATACGCTTTACAAAAAATTTTGCTTATATGGAGAGTCAACTAATGAATATTCTTAGTTAATTATTTTTATGCTGATATGGGAATATCGGAAAAAAAATACGGAGGTTATTGTGGACTCTCACGTTTATTAGAAAAGTATTGTTAATAGTAGTTTTTAAATGTGTATGTAAGCTTATAGTTGAAGTAAAGAACCAAAATATCGAGACACTACCTAAGTTTCTTCGTGACTTGCACAGGAGATTCGAGAGCAAACAGATAAAATGAGAAAAAAAGGAATAAATAACGACACAATCATGATGAATGAATGAAAGATTAGTGCTTTTAAAGATACGTACTTTCATTCTTAAGCGATTGCACAATGACTGCGTCTGAATACTAGCTTAGATACTAGTTATTCTTATTTTAGAATTTCTAGCCACCATTTTTTTTTATCACATCACATAATCATACAATTACCAGCCAGTTTCAAGCACTAACTAAGTGATAAATTGCGGTGATAACTTTCTAAACATAATGTTGAACAATGATGGGAATACATACAGCCATTTCTGAGGTACGTAGAGATGATATATTGTTATTTATACGATGTTTGCAAAATAAATGGTCGAAAGATAGTAGCTGCTGACAGGGTTACCAACTATTTTTAGAACAAATAGTGTAAAAAGATAGAAGTATTATATGATTTTAGAGAGATTAAATGAAGATTACAGACTTGTAAAAACAAGTTATTATAAGAAGAAAAAACCCGACTGCTATAAAGAATTAACTGAAAGAAAAACAAGTACCTGCTACTCGTATTAATAAAAAATACATTAAATAAAATTATTCAATATTTTTTTTAACAAATTTTAGTCCACAAAAAATAACTAGACCGAATATGGCGGACGGCCCAAGAGGGCCTTCCGCCATATTGGATTTAGAATAATGTTATTTAGCATACAATGCATTGTCATCCGAACTAAACGTGTATGCAAAATTTCAAAATTGCTTTAAAACTCAGTTGGAAGATTTGACCCGAACACACTAATTACATACATACATTGCAAGTTAAATAAAAGCGTGTAATATTATGAAGTGCTACGGCGGGGACATACAAAAATAATGGAGAAATCTCTCATAACTTTGTTTGTCACCGCTAGCAGCACCTCATAGATAGATAATATTATTAAATACAATCGGGTTTTTTGTTTTTATTATAATTTATTTTATTTACTTAAGTCTTTTTAGTTTTATTAATGGACAAGATCTCCAAATAAGTTCTGTGGTAAAATATATTATAAATACTTACTATTGCTTTAGTGAATAAAAAAAATGTATGTAACTGTTTTTGCTTTCAAAGTTACGCTTAAGTATCTTGAATTTGTGCCAAAATAGTAACATAAAAGTGTTTCGATATTATATATATTTTTGTCTATATGTCTATTAGCTTTCATTTGATACCCATATTGTTATGATAAGGAAAAAAAATGGTATCAACCCCTTTTTCGGTGGGAGGGGGGCCCCCATATCTGAAAATTAAATAGCCTAACACTCCCACAATTGAGACGAATCCAACAACACCTCATAGGGATGTCATAGTCCATCAAGCCGTTTAGGCTTGTAGAGCGTGCTATAAAAATAAAAATACATACATACCTACGCTCGAAAAACATTACCCGCCCCCCAGTCGGGTAAAAAGATAACGTATATATACATAGGCATTTTCTGTTATTTTAAAAATAATTGACTAGCTAGTTTCGATGAAGACCTGTTTTTCGCTTTACGTGGCTTTGCAAATTATGGTTGAAGAGACAAAAAAACTTTTAATGAAATAACAGGAATTTATACAATCGAGTTCAAAATCTGGATCAACAAATAACTTGAGTATTTTTGCGGACTCTATTGCTTTTGTATTTTATAAACTACGCTTAAGCAAAATAGGGAGGTCTATGTCCAGCAGTGAACGTCTTTCTGCTGATATGAGGATGGAGCAAAATAGTGTGCAATACTTTATATTAGAGTAGGTACGGCTAGCAACCCTGCTTACTGAATAAGTGGATATTCGCTTGGATAAAGAGTTGATGAGATGTTAGTGTCAGCTCTTGTGGCAGCTTAATCTAGAAAGAAAGAGATAAATCTGTCTGCGCTTTGAAGGCTGTGGATTCGTTTTACAGATTGTATTATAGAATTTTCTATAGCAACAGTTTTCTTTATTGGATAAGAAATAGTCTTGCCCTCATGAATTAAGAATCGAATTTTACCCTTTGTCGTTTAGGTTCAAAATTATGAAATGAAATTTGTTGTCTCATGTTAACTAAGTTGATTGTTATTCTAATCAACCAATCACATTGAAGATTGTATGGTTAGAATAACAATTGTCTCTATCTCTAGTCTCTAAATAATATAAAACAAAGTCGCTGTCTGCCTCCGTCTGTCTCTCCGCTTACTTCTAAACCACACAACAAATTTTGATACAGATATTACTATCCAGAGAATAGGAAAAGTCTAAACGAGGATGGTTTGTGTATAAGTAGGTAGGTACAATTTGTCCCGTGTGAAGTCGGGGCGGGTCGCTAATCGGCTACATAGACACATCCGATCTTTACCACATCTGATTTTCATGAATTTATATAGGTGGTAAGATTTATGAATGCCTGCTTACACATATAACAACTGTTAGGTAATAGGAAAAGAACAAATGAGGATAGTTTGTGTATAAGTAGGTACAATTTGTCCCTTGTGAAGCCGGGGCGTGTTGCTAGTCGGCTATATATACATCCGATCTTTGCCACATCTAATTTTCAATGCTTTGAATCGGTGGTAAGACTTATAAATGTCTGCTTACACAAAATTATTTTTTTATTTTATTTATTTCAACAAAAATTGCATTACCCACTCATGCAATTTTTGTTGAAATAAATAAAATAATATCCAAATCTTCTGCCAAACTGCGGGACAGTTTGTCGGCAGTGTTAAACTATTACAACTATTACAAGTGTTACATCCATGCCAATTGTCAAACTACTTTAATCGTCAGAACACTTTCTCTTCCCACAAAGATTCGCCCAACATATCGATACACGGGTTAATAAAGAGATAGAACGAGGAAAGTCGTCGCGAAAACGCCTGATCCTCACAAGTGACATGAGGCAGACTTGTGGCTTCAAGTCAAAGGTGAGGACAAAGGTGATATAACCTTATGCTTCACTCCTTGCGGCTATCATATTTGTTATTTTGATATCAAAGGATAAAAGTTCTAAAGGCTTATAAATATTTTGGTTGTTGTGAATTTTAACAAAGTGTATCGTTTAATCCAGTAACTTCGATGTGTGTGGTTTGATAGTCGTCTGAAGCCGACCGGACAAAGGCTAGTCAGATGACGTCTGGCGGAATAAATTATTTTTCTTTTCTTTAAGATGATGTCGGGAATGATCAATAATCTTCTACAATTTATGCTCTCAACTTGCTGATTTTTATTAATGGAACGGGAATATACAGTTATCTACTTGAAAAGCTAATACCTAGTCTCACGCCAATTCGCCTCTAGCCAGATACTTGTACCTACAATCTAGAAGCGATTGCGAATTATGTATGATAGACTATCTATCTACCTAGGATTCTCTACTAGACTAGACACTTTTTCAATCACAAGCCATAGGTAAGTAAGTTTTCGGATGTTACAAAACATCTGGAGATTTGAACATCTGTTTTGCCTTTCTTGGATAACATGTGACTGTTCCTAAATAACACAAGGCTGACAAATTTTAGGTTTTAGGGTTCCGTACGCGAAGGGTCCAAACGGAACCCTATTGCTGTCAATCACGTGTCCGTCTGTCTGTCCGTCTGTCCGTCGTCTGTCACACTGGTTATATAGCCAAACGGTTGGTGCTAGTCTTTTCAAAGTATAAGCATCTTGTTGACCCAAAGCCATGCAAATTGACAAAAATATTATTTTATATTTTTAAGGGGCTCCCAAACAGCAAAAGGGGAGCGTGAAATAAAATTGACCCATCTCTTCGGGTGGGATATCATTGCTTAGACCTGACCTGAGTAGATAAATACTGTATAATTATCTTGTTTTAAAAAAAATTGGAAAAAAAAATTTTGCTCCTAAGAATTTTTTGATTTCTATTGACCTATGAACTTGAAATATGGGATAATGTTTATTAATACGTATATTTTACTAATAAATACCAATATATTGATACATCAGATTTTGTATTTGAAATTCCCTAATGTTTCCTATTACAACCAACTTAATTTTGCGGATTACTAAGGAACCCTAAATGTTCGAAGTCCGGTTTTTCATATCTATCTTAGATTTTAGGGTCACTTTACACCGTTTACAATAGGTATAGTCGACCAGACGTCCGTGGCATCCTTCTATACCTACTGATTTTGTTACCAGTGTAGTTCGGTCGTTTCTACATAAGGACGTTCAGATATTATATAAAGGAGAGAATAGCAATTTGAATCTACCTTAGGCACTGGCTTTAAATAGAGAAATAAGGATAGTCACATCGATTTTATTAGATGTGCAGCAATTTGAGCCAGGCGAGCCCTATCACAAAACGATCCAATCTCGTGCAATCGTCGATTGTCAACCACAACTCCACAAGCAACAGAGTCGACACGCGAGTTCTGAGACGCGAGTAGTTTTCTCGCAAATTACATCTCGCAAGACGCTACACTTCCCGCCAATAAATCAGCCCACCCCAGCGCATTGAATTAATGGCTGACTTACTTACACTGGAGGGCAATAAAAGGTTAACGCAGTTACGCGGCGCTTGTCTTTTCTGATATAAATATTAAACGTGTAGGTTAATAGGTATAATCTTGTTACTGTGTCAAGTTAGGTCTGGGTATTAATATTTGAATTTTTGCCTGTTGGATCTGTTTTCGTGGATTTAAGTGTACCGTGTGTGTCTTTTTTAGAGTTCCGTACACGAAGGGTGTTCAAACGGGGCCCTATTCACACACTCACGTGTCTGTCTGTCGTCTGTCACACAATCTTGTTCCGAAGAATTTTTAACCTATGAACTTGAAATTTGGTGATAATGTTCAATATTACGTATATTTTTATAACAAATATAAATATATTGGTAAATCACATTTTTTCTTTGGTACGGAACCCTAAATGTGCGAAGTGGGTTTTTGCTATTGATAGGCTCTTTTTTTACCACTATCATACCTGAAGTAGAAGTAACCTATTCAGTCTTGACATAAAGAATACATTGGAACAATAAAAAAAACGGCTTTTAGGTATGTAAACAAGCATTTACCAAGCTGATATCAAAACATTCACAGTTAACAGTTTAATGTGCCTTTTCCTGTGATAACACATTCATAGAATTAAAGTCAATTTAAGTTGGAAACATTAAAAACCTACATCCTCTACGGACTGGACCCAATTTATATTTACACAGAATAAAGCTTTTGCAGATTACTTTTACGACTTCATTTTAAACATGGATGCACTGGCTGTGGCACTGGACAGTCCTCGCATTTCAGAGAATTTTACATTTTAACGAATCTTCTTTTTACATTTATAAAAATAAAAATAACTACGACCTTTTGACCAAAGTTTTTACACAGGAAAATCATTTATCAGGACCAAAATAACAAATTTATAATATTATCGAAAATTTCATAATATCAGTCAACAAGTTTTTTATTTAAATATCACCGTGTACCATTCCATTCTAACGATAGGCCACCCCATCTCCACCACCAGCCCCACCCAGACCAGCGCTGTGGCTCTGTCTCGCACATGAGTCCCAGCATTATGCTGAGCGATGACCGTTTTGCGTAGTTGTGACGCATACTTTGTAATGATTGTATTTAAGTTTTTTTTGGGCTGGCTTTTACCTTGGTCAGAGAATACTCGTAAGCATTGCCATACAACATGGCAATGCTGCCAGTTTTTGGGTACATTACCAGTGGACAATGATGTGGAGGAGTATTTCGACGCCATATATTACTTTAGTAAATTTTTTGAGGTTTAGTACTAACTAAACCTCAAAAAATTCTCTCACTAGAACACTCACTAGAGTATTTTTTGGTTTAAGTGTATGTGTTTGTAGGCAATAGATAATTAAATATTTTTTACACGGTATATACTTGTACCTATGTAAATAAAATTATATACTATCTTTTTTTGTTTTTTTTTTTTTTTTTTTTATGGTATGCGTCGTGCCTGGCCCTTTCTTTCATATATATTCCTTATTTAATTTAAAAATATTATATAAAAGTATAAGAAGTTAACGTTTATACTAGCATAAAGCCAAAAATAAAATAACAACAAGGAATTTATAATATTGCGCCAGAAACTTTTCCTTTCCATCGTTTATTTCACAGTTAAATGTCTGAAACAGTTGAGACTTGTTCAACTTCAGTAATTGGTTCCGCGGCTACCGTTACAACCATCCAACATTTAGTTCAGGGTTGACCGACTTTATGAAGAGATAGTGCACGAATGTAAAAATGAAACAATTTTAATATGAGGATGAAGCGAGCAATATTTAATTGTGGGGTCACTAATAATCAGTCCACAAATTATAGTAGGTAGGTAACTTGGTAATTCCATACCACAAAAGGATTAATTTCAAATCAAAGAGCAGTCGATTTGTACGAATTCTGTTATTGACTGAAACTTCAAAATATTGAAATTATTTGTACTTTGGTAGCCTATTTTGAAATCTTTGGCTTTAGGTTTTAAGATGTTTCATGAAAGCGGTCGTTCTCAGTAACTCGCATTGCAATTGTTTTTTGTTTTTCCATTGGTAGCCATCCCTATCTAAAACGGTGTTCTTATAATCTGTGCACGGAATTGAAAAATGGAAGTTCAGCCATCCAAGTGCGTAATTTTGAGTTGGAGACTTTAATATCTCGCTCGTTACGACCGAGAGGAGAACTGAGTATCTGCTGCAATGAGCGACTCTATATTTTAAGGTACTGCGAGACTGTGGATGGAAGTCCATATATGTATTACGGGGTATTCTGAAGACTTTAGTTACTGGACTTATAGACCTCATTGTGTTAGTCACACAACTTCAACTCCACTCAATTCCGCGGATGTAATTTTTTTGCTAGATGAGAGAGTTGTTTGGCTGCCAATTAATTCACCCTATCACACGAGACTCCTATGTAGCGCCATAATATAAAAAAAAAAAAAACAATTTAGGGATGGTCTTTAACATCCATTATAATTTGTCGAAGATAAAACCTAATCAATAAGATAAGAACTTCCTTGTTTCTTTTGATGAGGTGGACTTATACCGATATCCGTAGTTTTACCCATAATCCACATCCCGGGGAAATATGGTCGTAAACAGTCACATAGTTTCCATGATAATCATCTTTCTTATATATTCTTTAAGAACTTCGTTTCATGCAGTTTTCGGCTGCGATTCTCTAGTTATGTCGTTTCTTATTATTTTAAGCCTCTAGCATAAGCAAGATAGTTATTTTAAAACCACTAACGCTGAATATAGACAGGGATCAGCCACCTGTGTTCTGAGATCACTATAATTAGGTCGGTTTGGAGACGCGAGGGAGACAAGTCCCTTGAAGCTTTATGGCATAAATATTATGGTGCTATGACGTCATAGTCTGGCTCACATGTGTTTTCAAATCTCGGTTTCTGTTTCGGCTGTTTTTTCAGTAGTGCTGATCTTATGCATTCGTAGTTATGATTAAAATTGGATATTGGTCCAATTTGTGGTTTCAGATTTCGTTTCGGTCTTTAGTTACTCTTGCTCCGTCGCAGTTCGCTCTTGGCTCCTCTTAGTTGACCACTTGAACTACGAATTTGTTGCAGAGTCCTGACTTTCAATCCCACTTCAACTGCATTTTCTAAATCCCTAGCCGATTTAACGTTTAATTTAAAAAGCAATTTTTTTTCAATTATACCTGCTAACAAAATGGTTACCAGTAATTAAATATTCGCTTTAGTACTATATTTTCAAATTTTTATTTTATTTTACTCTGTGGAAATAAATCGTTATTATCAGGATCCGTTCGCTGTTTGAAAACCGCGAGCAACCGTTGCGCTCAAAGTGATTGATGGAACAAAATGACACATTGCCTGACCACCGACGGGCTGACAGCTACACTGAGATCTATTACGGCCATTTTTATTTGCGCACTAGATGTAGCAACTACCTAACTACATTTAATACTTGGTTTCCGGGTCAAGCAACTCTTAGTTTAGAATTGCAAAAAACAAAACAACTTTTCTCCGATTGGTATTTTGGATAGAATGCCTTCATCAGCAAACTGAAAGAGTAGTTCCAAAAATATAGGTGTGAATATGATGCAAGATTTCGAATAAAACGTCAGTTCAGATAATACAGGGAATATATTATAGTGTTGCCAGCTCATCAGTTGAGTTTAAAAACTCACGGGATATAAACAACGGATATCTACTTCCTGAGTTCTCGTTTATCTGTCAAGGTTATGACTTACACCTAGTATGAGCTGTGAATAGTTTGGTACAGCGGGGAGAGTACCCACTACCTATAGATAGGCGGACACAACAATTTTTGATGCATATCGCTCGTACACGGGACGATCATTTTCGCTATTGTCAAAGGGCCTTATTTTATAAAAATCTCTGAGCTGACTATCATCTGAATCGCAGATTCTTTAGTCAATTTCTCTATAGAAAATGTGAATTTAGAATGTGCTGCTAAACAGTGTTGAAATGGATATTAAGAAGGGTGCATATCTTCCAGACAACTTTATATGATGACATATTGTGCGATAATTAATTAA
Source organism: Orthosia gracilis (assembly GCA_947562075.1). Classification (NCBI taxonomy): domain Eukaryota; kingdom Metazoa; phylum Arthropoda; class Insecta; order Lepidoptera; family Noctuidae; genus Orthosia; species Orthosia gracilis. The sequence goes on along the minus strand of OX387270.1, from coordinate 2,316,046 downwards.
GTTAGCGTTGAATGACCCATTCAATTCTCGATTCTCATACTTATCTAATTGTCTCTTTCCGGTAATATCGTGTCCTGAGGTACAACAAAAAAGTAACAAGGATAGTGAAAAGGCACCAGCATCTACTCATCTATCTACTCGAGTTAACGAACTTAAAGTAACGGAGGAATGCTGGAAACCAACTTGCAAATATATATTTACTTATCAAATTGGAACATAGGCACGGTGAAGGAAAACATCCTGAGAAATTCTGCGAGGTAATGGCGTGACATAATCAAACCAATCATTGCGTTATTTACTCTGTCGAGCAGCCGAATTATTCAAACATTTATGAAGCAATGGATGAGGAAATACCTTTTAAAACCTGGATTCAAAGTTAATATAAGACTGTAATCGCTAACTCGTCTTGAGTAAAAATGGTTATTAATTCTCGGGCCTTCACTGTGTGAGGAGATATCTTTGTCCTGCATTTACACTTACAGTCTGCTGGTAAATGGTTACAGAAATAAGTGGCGACCGACCGCGTAATGTAAGACGCCGCGGAAGTTCTCCCACAAGGTGGACCGGTGACCTGGTGAAGGCCGCGGGAATCCGCTGGATACGAGGCGCACAGGACAGGTCAATGTGGCGAGGAGGCTTTGGAGAGGTCTATATCCAGCTGTGGACTTCTATCGAATGGAAAGATGATGAGAAAAAGTGTAATGGTACCAGCAGCTGTATTGCGTAATCACATAGACGGAAATCCACATCGCGTCATTCATCTCGCATATGATTGGGCGATTTGGTCGATTGGATAGCGGTCAAACTCTTTGCGTTGCCGTATTCACTTACGCAATATGGCTGCAGGTTCTTTTCTAGACGAATCCTTTTATAAGGAACTCCATAAAATTGCACCGTCACCGAAACACTTAACACAACAGTAATACCTTTAATATTGAAATCCGCTGCAGTTTTCTGACCATCGCACACGTACTCTACACTTATCGCCTAGCGCTCAGATCACTGCGAAGTAACTGGAGCATGAAGCCATGATTTATTATTGCTACTTTAATGCTACACAAGTTATTCTGGATAAATTTCTACAACTTTTATTGGCTCTAAGGAGCTCGAAGGTAAATAACACCTGCACGGTACGATCTACGAGGTTAAGCAACGCTTGCTTGGTTGGTTTGTTGATGGGTCATCCTTTACATATTCGTCCGTGCCTCGAACGAAGCACGAACCCTCAGCCGGCGCGAGACCTAATAAGGCGTCTGTTTAATTGTTTTTCTATTGTATCTGTAATTACACTGGAAGACTCAAGCCGTTGGTCCCGGCTGAAATTTTGTAGATCTTTGACAGTCGTTACGGGTTGTCAGAAATCAGAAAATCTGACACGATGTTTTGCCAAGGGGTACCATGTATTCAAGTTCCTGGGTTGTGAAAGTCAGATAGGCAGTCACTCTTTGTAAAATATTGGTATACAGTTGCATTCCGATAGACGGGCAGCAGACACCAAATTAATTGGTAAAAGGCTAGGCAGTTTTTTTATATTTTTTATAAAAAAAAATACTTCGAGGCACAAATATCCGTGCAGCCCTGGCTCTTGTGCCAGGAGATTCTGTATTCACCATGTGTGAACCGCCCGAAGAACACGGTGGAGCATGCAGTGCAGATCTGCCCCGCTTGGGCGGAGCACTGCCGTGTCCTCGTGGAGGCAATTGGCGGTGCGACCGCTCACGTCCGGCCCTGGTCCAGGCCATGGTACGGAGCAAGAAGACATAGGAAGCTATTTCGTCCTTCTGCGAAACAGTAATGCTCGCAAAGGAGGAGGCGTAACGCGTGAGGGAGACGTAAAGGAGACGCCCTCACGCCTCTAGCCCCCGCAGGAGACGCCCCGGGCGGGCGTCAAGAGTCACAAGCCGATTGCAGACGGCAAGTAATGGTTATCTCGCCGTCCGATAAGGACCAGGCCCGAGCTTACGCGTAGTGTTCCACGCGCGCCTCAAAGAGATGTCAGCAAAAGTGACGGGGCCCGCTAGAGCCGATGCCTGTCTGGGTCGCGGATAAATTTGAAAGAGAGTTACCGCGGCCCTGGCACAAGCAACTGAAGGAATACGAGGTGGGTTTTAGTCAGTAAAATTCTGACACACCCTCCCGCTTCACCCAGAGGAGTGGGAGCAGTCATTGGATGAAATCCAACGCAAAAAAAAAGGAAGATCCCGTATCACAAGAGCCAGAGAGATTGCTGCAAAAGTTACTCCAGACCAATTTCTACAACTGTTATAGCCTTATGGGCTATTATTCTTGCTCTGATTTTGATGGCTCGTAAACTAAATGCTGAGGGGAGATTGTGATCGATAAGTGTCAACCTTCCCTCCTTGGAGGTGCGTGTTATGTCATGTTACCCTCTGTACAATATGTGTCATTTTTCCTAATAATATGTAGTTTCATGTTATGTTGATAGCGATCTTATTTAACTTGTACTTAGTACAGAAAAGTAGTTGATGATTTTGTCACATTATAAAAAAAAGTGCGAGTCGCACTTGCGCACGAAGGGTTCCGTACCATTATCGCAAAAAACGGCAAAAAATCCCGTTTGTTTTATGGGAGCCCCATTTAAACATATATTTTATTCTGTTTTTAGTATTTGTTATTATAGCGGCAACATAAATACATCATCTGTGAAAATTTCAACTGTCTGGCTATCACGGTTCATGAGATGCAGCCTGGTGACAGACGGATAGACGGATCGTGGAGTTTTAGTAATAGGGTTCCGTTTTTATCCTTTGGGTACGGAACGGAAACCTAAAAACTACCTTTCCAAGTAACTACAATTTTAGTTTGGTATATTGATTTTATGTTGATAGCAGTAGCGGCCCCATTAAACTTGTAGTCAAAGTAGAAAAGTAACTCACAATATAAAAAAATATCTACCTTTCCAAGTTAAACCGTTCAAACTTTTAATCGGATTTAGCCGGATTTCCGCGGTTTAAAAGATTACAGTCCAATGAAAATGGTTATAACAATACGTTGCAGTTGTGAGGTTCCCAAAATCGACACCCAATGAATAACTGCTAGCTAGGTAAATGGAAATCCAGCTGAACGTCTTTGGTAAAACAGTGTTGACTCTACCAAGCCGTTTGGTAAGCGTGGTTGGATCGACATTTACATAGCATTATCCTCTCATCTTCTGTATAATGTTGAACTAATATCCTCCATAATAGTTAAGGGATCTTTCAGCTTGTTCCTGCAATATCAAACCACTGTTTCAACGTGCTCAGTTAATATAACGATGAGGTCATTGTTTGTTTGCAGCATGTAACCTCAGGAAGTACTAATCCGATTAAGTACGAATTTTCTTTCTTTTATAGAAAGCTATTCTATCAATGAATGCCGAAGGTAGTCCTGGCAAAATGATTCACGATTCTTGTAGGATAGACCAAGGAAGGAAGCTGTAGGTAAAAGCTAAGAACAGCATTTTTGCATTTTTGTGGCCATGTGGAATAGGTTGTAAAGTCCCACAAACCTCCATAGAAAAGGAAGGATCCTCCGACCAAACGGGTGTTGTGTCTGCTCCGGGCAACTGCCCAACGATTGATGTCCGACCTGTTATATGTGTTCAAATCGCGACGAAAACTTTGCTTGCGCGAATGCTCATTGTTCTGCGCGTTCACGAAGCGAGGGGTCGTCCATATATTACGCACGAGCACAACCTGAGGCACGGCGTGGGGGGAACGAAGAACAATTGTGACCAAATGTGACGTGAATTTGAATGAACGACGCATTCATAATCATAAAGGTAACATGTTTTAGTATTCGGGGTAATGTGCCAGACGGGGTATGAGGATCACGTGCCGTAATCAGAGATTGAAGATTATGAGTCTGAAGGGGAAATGTGACACTGGGAAATAGACAGAGTTTTACTTGTGAAGGATTACTTTAACCCTGATAAAATATGCAGCGTTAGTAGGCAGGTGCGTTAGCTAGTCTCTTGGCGACTTATATAAAGTATTAATCAGCTTTTCGTGCTTAAAATTAACTGCCAAATTAAATAACCCTACCTGTCAGTAAGAAAACACGATTTTCTTCTTTGTTAGTTTCCTGGCAGTGAATCAGATTCGGTGAATAGAAAAACGTTTAAAATACAACAGTGCGTGTCAATAATAGCACACGTTTTCACCATCGACTTATCTCTAATATTTACAAGCCTCCAGCCAGTGCGTTAACCCCGGCCAAACTAATGACACATTAGGCTTATACAATCAATTGTTACTACACGACGACGCTTCATTAATTTCATTAATCAATTCTCCACGTACAGCCGCGGTGCATGTACTAGCATGCGGGTGTATCGTCGAGTACATCAATCACTCGATCGGCTGATTGATGTCCTGACGGCCGCTGACGCTTGACACGCTATCGGTCCGACCGTACGACCCGACCACGCGACTGTACCTATGCGTATTTTATGGATGTGCCTTCAATTTTGTAATCCATAATCTACTTACAAATTCTAATATGTGTACACTAGCTTCTGCCAGCGGTTTCGCCCAAAAGAAAATTAGCCTATGTGCTATTCCAGACTATAATCTATGCCAAATTTCATCCAGATCCGTTGAGCCGTCCTGACGAGATTGAGTAAAAACAAACATCCATTCAAACTTTCGCTATAAGTGCGATATTAGTAAGATTAAATACATAAAAGCGAAACTATCCACAACTGATTTAATATGTTGTTAGAAAGTAAAGTATAATATCTACCTAAAAACCGTGAAAAGTTGAAATTCTTCTGCCTAAAAAAAAATTGCCGCTGCTGTTTTGATAGAGTGTGACTGCACTTTGTGTAACGATTGTCTTCTCTGAGCAATTAGCCCATTTAAGAAAAAACAAAAAACGAATCATCCAAAAAGAGCAGTCTTCTCAATCACCAATCCTTGATAACCAGCGTGAAGAGAATTCTTTTCAACCTTTTCAAGTTAACATACAAATACAGTACCTATAGACAGACAGGCCTGTCTCTACTGAAAAGATACTATAGCACAAGCAAAGCAACTCGACTACAAAAATCATAGTAACACGATCCCTCTGCGGCTTTTCACTCACATTGAATGATACCATCTGCCGATAGCGATTTTATTCCCTTGCCAGATTGAAAAAGAGGAATATTTTGTGGAATATCTTCAAAGAGATTTGGTCGACATGTGTGCTTGTAGGTACTGGGAGTGTTATTGCATGTTTTTTGTGCGAAGCTTAGTTTCTAACGGTGGTGTCTGATTTACATTTCCTCGGGTTGTTTCTTGTGACGGATCTATTGCTGACATGTTGGAATAAATGTTTGTGTGGTTATTAGAGTATTTGTCAAGCTACTGTAGCCAGAGACATTGAATACCTACCAATGTAGCCGACACTGATCAACTTAGATTAATAATCCAAATTACCTACCTATTCGGATGAGCCCATTATGAAACAAGAAATAATATGCATTTCTTTCTTTATTGTATTTAATAATAAGTATTTTTTATCTTCGTAAATATTTAGTGAATAGCTGCTGTTGAATACTCCTAAAATCTAATTTAAGTTTTTTTTTTATTATCATGTAAAAGTCACGATGTACCGACAGCCAGGACAGTCAATCTTCTTAAATTATTCTAACTCCAAAAACCGCCGCCTCATCGGGTGATTAGATACGTTCAAGTTTAAGTAAGAACTTTGTTAGTAGCTACGTAAGTGTCCAACTTTGGTGATACTAAACTGCGAGTGTTTTGAACAAAATAATGGATGAAGTATGAACCGAGCCAGGAAAATCCATACTCTTATAAATAATATCATAAATGGGAAAGTAACTGTCTGTCTGTTACATTTTGACGCCTATATACCGCTGAAACAATTTTGATGATTTTTGGTACAGAGATAGATTGGGCCTTGGAGAGGGACATAGGACATTTTTATCTCCTGAAGATTTTTCGACTTTCATCTTTCATAGCTTAGCGTAGCCGCTGGTAGAAGCTCCCTAAAATAATTTTCCGTCTGAAGCGATTTCAATGCAAAAGTCCTACTTAAAAAAAAATACATATGAACAAGAAGTGAACTTAAAGGTTCCGAATTCCGATTACCTTTTATGGTTGGTGCCTAAAAGCCGATGCTGAAACGAATGCCAACGGAGACGCTTCCTAAAATACGTTTATATACGTCGAACGTCACAAATTATGGGTGGAGCTTCGGTCACAATTACGCAGTATGTATGCTATAATAATCCCATACCCGTTTAATAATGTTGATGACGAGATAGCCACTAAGGATAGACCCATCCCTTTTCCGTGGGTGCCATAATAGGCGCGTGTGAGCTACGCACGTCACTCTCTGTTTACCTAAAACACTAGTGCGTAGGTGTTGTAAACGGTGGGTTATCAAGACGAGATCAGATACAGTTTTGTTTAGCGGGCCTTTCGTCCATGGATATAGGACATGCGTTTAATTGTGGACCCTCAAATAGCGGTCCTATCGTCTACGGACGGATTATTGCTACTATCAATGAATCTTTTCAACCTTTTCGCTCTTGAGTTGAGTTGTGTTGGGGTCGGTTTGTAGTCTAATTAAATGCATTTTAGCATTAGGTTTTTTACTTGGAGCGACGGTCTGACGTCCACAACACTGTAGCTAATTGAGTAGAAACACTTTATTGTGTGTTTTTGCTTGCCCAAGTGTTATGACTGGTTATCAACAGCCTAATTTCGTAAGCAATCGAACAATCACATAGACGGAAAGCCACATCGCGTCTTTCATCTCGCATGTGATTGGTCGATTGATGGGGTCACAACTCTTTGCCTTGCCGAATTCACTTAAAAGCAATTAGGCGGCGGATTTTCAGGTTTCTGACGACCCGCACGTTAATTGTGTAAGTTCAAAGAGTTGGGTAAGGATTTTTCCCCTTGCATTCATTGCTTCATATGTTCAAAAATCCGTCTACTCGACAGCGTAAAATACGCAATGAATATTGTAGAATACCAAAAGGGGAATAAACAGATACGCAATTAGGGTATCAATGCCGTAAGGACAAGCTGGGGCATCGAATCAACATGCTTTCTGAGCAAGACATAAATGAGGTATGAAGGGATGTCCACTCTTACAAAAATCCAGGAATCTTTAATGTATCATACCGATGTCACGCCATTGTGAATATCAAACAACAGTATTTAGAACTGATAAATTAAACGCCCTGTAAATATTTATGACAAAACACAGTCCCGTTGACGGTATGCCACATAAAATGTGGAGTATACCAGCTGCTTAGTATTCCACGCGAGATTGGTGAGTCAACCGATTGACTAAGCATATTGCAGTGTGCTTGTACTTTGTAACCGCATATATGTACCATATGTACGTAGTGGCAGGTGGATTATTCGTAAGCTACAGTTGGTTAGTATTGAATGATGCGTGACGTCCCTTTGGACTTTGTTCTGATCTAAAGGATTTATGAAAAGATGGAAAATGGCATTTTTTGTAAAATACAAATATCTCATGGCGTTAAAACTTGCTTTGCTCTTAAGCAGTTTTTTATCTGTGTCTGCAGTCCCACTGGTGGCACAAAAGCATCCCCGAAATCCTTCAGAGACTCTTCTGCCGCACCGTCTCGAACCAGCCCTAATTCATGGTACCTACGCGTCTAAGGCATTTCGCAACCTCTTTCTGAGCTGGCCTCGTCGGCGCTCTCCATCTTCAGGAAGATGGAGATGAAGATGGAGTGGAGGCAGTTAACTTATTTTTTTATATTCGATATACCAAAGAGTTATGGAAGATTTTATATTAAGAGTATAACGTTTGTATAAGGTGATTCCTTTGATTCATCCGACATCCGACATCCGACATACACAGAAAATATATAATTCGCGCCTTGCATGTTGTACGTGTTTATTTTTCTTAAGATCGCTCCATAAATCTTATTTTTATGTTGTTGAACCACTGCATGCTCAAGAGCTACCGTTTTATTTCATCGAAGCTCATTATTCTGCAGAGCTTTACTTTTAATAGTTATTTACCCAGCCACACCGAAGTTATTAAAACTCTTTGCTAAGGCCCCAAGCTTATATTTTCGTCCATAATTAGCCAAACTAAACCCTGCTTGCTTAAGTATTTAAGTAATAGTACCTACTTTGTATTTTTAAGCGAAATTAACTTAACAATTTAGTTAAGAAAAGTTTTCGAGAACAAAAGGAAATGAAAAGTAATTATTTTCTTTTGTAAACTGCTGTTAAAATGTTTTAGAAGATAGCGTAGGCATTTTTTTGAAAGATGGCGTAATTATGCCTGTAAAAACAATGAAAAAAGTTCCCATCAATATTTACTTGGGATATAAAAAGGAGTTTAATGGTTCCTGTTTGTTTTTCAAGATGGCTGCCCTTTTTTAAATTTAACGCACTTTACAAGGTCGCTTGTTGGTGCTCAACATTTAACATTATTTTTAATGCCTATTTTAAATAACTGTTTATCCTTTCTTTTTTCTATTCTTCCCGGTTTAGAGCAAGTATGGTCCAGAGGATCTAAACAAGTGATATTCTATAAACGAAACGACGCGATAGCGATTATAAACTGTTGAAAATTTTTGGGATTGCTAATCGCTATCGAAATGTCATTATCTTACATTTTCAAACCCAGACGGAAAAAGAGGGGGTGTGTCTGTTTGTGGCATTATAGCCCCGAAACGGATCAAACGATTTTGACTTAGATTTTTTGTTTGAAAGGTGACTTTGTCGAGAGTGTTCTTAAGTATGTTTGATTAAAATCGGTTCAGCCGTTCAAAAGTTATCCGCATTTTACTCTCTGAATCTGGAGGTTTTCGCAAGATATCGTGTCATAATTACGTATATCAATAGATTGTCGATTGAAGCAACTACCTACATGTAGGTAATATACCTAATAGTAGACATACTACTAGGTATACTATATGTAGTTTAAAAAGAAGAAATAAAACCCCAACACAAAAACTTTTTAAAAGTTTTCGTGTCGGGGTTTTTTGGCACTTTGTCTAGAAGTCTCGAGCCTCTATTTTACAGTCATATCTATAGCCGGTGTCGAGTTCGTCCCGCCATCTTCGCTTGGCTCTGCCGCGATGTCGCCGGACATTTTCCGGGACAGAAATTGTGGTCGATTTACCCCATGATTCGTACAATGTGCGGCGCCAAACGTGACTGGCTCAGTCCTCTTTAAGCTTAGGTATTTTATCTATACATGTAAATAAAATTGGAGTATCTGTTTTAATATTAAAATAACCGTTTTTTTCTACATGTATATGAATATATATACGGTACATACACCAAAATAATATTTTTTTTTAATTTTTGTCTGTCTGTCTGTCTGTTTGTTCCGGCTAATCTCTAAAATGGCTGGACCGATTTTGACGGGACTTTTATTGGCAGGTAGCTGATGTAATAAGGAGTAACTTAGGCTACGTTTATTTTAGTTTTTTTTTCAGAAATTTGATAAGCGGAACGAAGTTCGCCGGGTCAGCTAGTTTGCAATATAATTGTACAAAATCTAGCCGTTCATTTAGGTGTTTCTTAGTGTTAGTGAAAGCAGGCAAAAGTGAACAGTGAACTTTATAAGTTTGAAGAATGAATAAGTTTTAAGTAGTGACGTTTATAAGCTAAGTAGTCTTGTACTAATGAAAGGCCGAGAATGTAGTTGCGCGTTTTCTAAAAGTTGGTCCTATGAACAAGAAACGCTAAGTTTCTGAGTTTAAAGTAAGCCAAGTTCAAAAGTTTTACAAAGGCTCTACAAAATGCACTTCAGGCTTCCGCAGACAGGCGTGATGCGATAATGCGACAACGATCCCGAAACGCGTTTTCATAGAAATTCCAAAGCTGTTCTATTAATAGAACATTTTGTATACTAAGGTGAATTGTGACGTGGCTCTAGTCTCAGGAGGATTTATGAAAAACCAACAATTTTATTCGAAGTTTTCAAACTGCTGGTCCTATAAAAAACAGATCCAGCAAGGATCACTTTCAAAGTAAGACCTTGTACTTATGAACTAATGACCACTGGGACTCCTAGTTGTACATATCAAAGATAAAGAGCTTTAGTAGCGAGTGCCGAGTATCCATTGAAAGAAAGATTAGCAGGGAATCTTTAGAGCGATAGCAAATGGATGGCAGCCTGTAGCACTTAGTCTTGTTTCCTTTGTAGACGTTCTTGCTTGTTTTTCTTCGATTGAAGCTTGAGAAGGTAGTTAATCGTTCAATTTCTAACCAATCCATTGTAGTCTTCGATCATCATAGCGTTCTTGCCCTTTGTTATTTACCGTTAATCTATTAGGAAAAACACCTACCTATGTTTTTATTCCGTTTGCCTTTGTAATTAATCGGACTTATAAACAACAGATATTTTTTACCGAAAGGGTAATCCATAATTTATTTACCCTTCTTGAAAAAATACTACTAGTCTTTCATTAACTCGAAAATGCAGTATATTTTCCAAACTCGAATATAAAAAGCCTATCTTTTTTTTTATTCGGTAATGAATCGGGTGTTCACACGACTGGACCCGCGCCGACTGCCGAAGTACCGATCAATCAGTCACTATCTACACGACACGAGGCCGACACGACATGGCTCGAGAAGTCGAGGCACGCACGACCGCCTCAATACTCCCGCCCTCGCTTTTCCCTTTGACTAACGCAGGCAAAGGAAAAATTGCTCAAAGATTAAAAGTCCGTTTTTCCCTCCAAATGTGTCAAATGAGGTTAGATGGAAATATTATTAATGTTGCTTGCGCTTTTGTTAGTGGTGAAAAAGGGTTTTTTTTCTTAATTTTTGTTTGTGAAAATGTGACTTGAGATATTGTGGCGATAAAATATGCCACGGTTGGCCACGGGGCATAATAGTACCCTGTGGCATATTTTATGGGTATAATTTAGACGGTCATCAAAAATATTTTTAAGACTCTAAGCTTAGGCACCAAATAAAATAATTGGTTCCCAAAATGGATCAACGGTCACCAAATTCTATCCAACTCAAAGATTAATATACCGGGTGTATTCGTGTTTTTAACGAATTAGTCCAAGAGCGAGCGAAGCGAGCTCAGGAGCTTAGGGCACCCCGACACGGACAGGTTAGGTTCGAACGAGATGACGGGAGCCGAAGTGAGCGAGCAAAGCGAGCGAACTCGGCTCCCGTCATCTCGTTCGTGTTAGGTTACTTTAGACCCTGCGGACGGAAATAGGAGCCCCGCGCAGCGGGGCTCCGTCGACTTTAAAGGCGTCCATATATTTTTTTGGCAGTCAATAATACGAAAAAATGGATTTATTTCATAATATTTTAGGAAACGTTATTTGGTGACCATTTATCCATTTTGGTAACCGTTTAGAATTTTTTTGGTAGTAAAATAGGTACTTTTTTGGGCGGTGTTTAAACACAAGCCATATTTTATCTCTGTGCTGTTATAAAACCAAATAATTATGTTTTCTTTTATGTTTTTGTTTACACTCACGATTGTACCGACTCGTTTCTTTAACCTTAACTTAATGTCATTCTTATCTAACACTTATAAAACCAAAGAAAGCAAGTCATTGAAAGTACAAAGCAATATTTGCGTCCATAAAAGAAAGTGTGCCCACGTTGGCATAATATTACGGCGTCATTACGATACATAAACAATGGCGAAAAAAATAAAACGATAGAACGCAACCGTCACGGGTCAGTTGATGTAAATTGAGTGGGAACAATCTCTGTAATAAATTCTTTAACGCCATGGTAAAAGCATGGGCCATTTCTTTGCCCAAAACTGTCACGGTACAAGTATTTTGCAATAAATGTATTGTTTAAAATTCGCATAATTTTGTATATGTGTGTTGTACATCTTCAACAATTTTATTGTCTGTGGTTTTTGAATTGTGTGATTTTCACGCGGCAATATTTATGTTCCAAATTTGAAATTGTCGTTCGAATTCGAGGCATACATTTTGAGTGTTGTTACGCAAAAGCTTGAACCGCTTAAACGTTTGAGAAACATTGCAGTAGGCAATAGTACATTATGCACTAAGAGGATAAAGCAGTGTTTTACGTCGCGGCATATTGAAAACTGAGCGTACTGAGGGACTCGCAAAGCGTGGGAGTTATGTAGAGTCCTGAGTGAAGCGAGGGGTTCTAGCTGCCCAAGACAAAGACAGGCTTTATCCCTGAGGAGCATACTCTACTTTTCACACCTGCGAGACAATGAAAAGCCAGGGCTCCATAAATTAAGTTTTTATTTTAGTTAATATAAATCAAAAGTTAATATTGATGACACTTATCCCGAGTTTCCCAGCTCAAAATTATCGCTGAATTAATGTGACAAATTGTCAAGTACGCGTTATCTGCTGTGATTGGCTGTTGAAAATTCGTTCAAAAACCAAACTAAAAAGTAGAAAATAATTTTAAATAAATTTAAATTGTGAACAGTGTGATTAACAAATCAAAATATTGTAAAAAAGCGTGGGGTGCTTCATGTCAATTGTTATAATATTTTATTGACAGAAAAGTAGTAATTTTGAAAATATCTTAAAAAGCACCCCACGTTTTTTTACAATATCTTTTTTTGTTAGTCACACTGTTCTTAATTTAAATTTATTGAAAATTATTTTCTACTTTTTAGTTTGGTTTTCTATTAAAGCGTGTTTTTTTACTATTATTTATTTTACTTAAGTTTTCCACGAATTTCAACACGAATTTGACGTTCCAAGTTCAAATCACTTTTGCTACTTTGGAAGTTTCGTACAACTTTACCTCCCCTAAGAGATAATGCTTTACTTTGCTTTGAAATTGCATGATATGTAATTGGACACTGTCGAGCAAGTGGTGTGAAAAGTATAATATCTCCCACCACATTTTCCCTAATTGTCTGCAATAATATAATTCAATATGATAGATACCCAGTTATCATCGTTTGAAAGGACTCAAAGAAAAATGCTTGTGAAAAGTTTTCGTATATTTAGTAATAAACCTATTCAAAGTACTTACGTACAGGAGGGAAACGTCATTAAGTATTCTTAAAATTTTACGCGTCGTTTGCGGCGGGAATACCAATATTTTGTCGTTGTTTCTCATATCCCTTACGTATTTTTTTGTATACATAATATTATAATATTTATAAATCTCATGTCCTATTTTCTTTTGCATGGTAAACAGTGGTATCTGTTTCGTTTGCACTCACTTTAGCGTTGAGTGTTTGAGTAAAAGTTAGTGGGAGTCGTTTAATCCCTTACTCTACATGGCTTAATAAATGAAGTGTGTGACCTTTTCAACTCCCACAGCACCTACGCTTTGTTTAGTTCTTTATTTTGAAATAGCATTAAGTAACTCCTTTCCATTCGCAAGATTTAAGGAGACTGTTTTTTTTTTGTTTGGCTTTTTTGTGTTTCGTTGGTTGAAGGCCTAGCTTTTATAAAGTTCTCTATTTTGAAGTTATTTATCAAAGACCGTCTTTTTGACCTTTATAAGTCTTCACTTTGGAGTGTGAACAGAACTATATTTATATTATAATTTTTGCTTTGGGTAGTATTTTCTTGTTATAATTAACACTAACATAAACAAAGCCCAATTATTTGATCATAAACGAAAAACTAAACGTGGTACTTTCATCCACGCACAAATAAAGCGACATTCAATTCCCCAAAAGGACCCCATAATAGAATGTTTTTCCTGCATGGATAACATATTTTCCCTTCAACCCAAGTCCCACACTATAGAAAAGGCATTGATCATGTTTGCCTCCATAGAAATGACATTTATCATAAATATTCCGTATACGGAGAATTGAGATTATTCCGTACATTCAAAGCGAGGGGTCCATTTTGTATTCTTTGGGCCGTCAGGCCTCCTCAGTTTTCGACAGTCGCACAAAATATTGGTTGCGTGCAGACGTGACCCAGTTAGGCAGTTACTGAGACAGATTTATTTGTTATATTTATGCTTATTGTGACGCGACGGTTGAATAAGTTATTCTTATAATTAATGGTTACGTTTTGGTTACAGTAGAGGCTGTAACGGTTTTTTTTTTATGTTTAAGGTACTTCGTAACTTTGGACCATGTGCTTATATTTTTGAACCGTAATAACCCGTAGTGAGAAAAGTAAAGTAGCGAAAACGACGAGAGAACTTCGGCGGAGACTGCCGATCACAATGCTACCACATTTCGCAATGTAAATTAGATTTCCTCGCACTGTAGAGCAGTTACATACCTACTAAAATATATCTTGTGATACATTGGAGTAAAAACAGAAATCGAAGCGAAAAGAGCCTTTAATATCAGAAAGAAGCAAAATCAAATAATAAGTTACATCTGTGTTCTACAACTGAAGCAGAAGAATTTAATTTATGGCGAAAATGCGATATGATAGGCTTCATTTTCATCCTTATATTACTCCACTTTTCAACATCAAAGCCCTCTTCAAACCTGTCTACACGACAAAAAACCAATTAAATAAAAAGTACTTAATTACTTTTCTTAAAGCTCGTTCAACTTGAAATTGATACAATTACGAACAATACTAAAAACTTTTTTACATTTTCGTGCTTTGGGCCTTAAAACTTCAAAGGCTGGTTGTAAATAAGCGTTCTCGATTCAAATTACCAATTACGAGCTTTTAATGTGGCAAAGGAATACTTGAGTGATCCTGGGTAAAGCCTTGGGTTGAGGTCATGTATAGGTTACTTTTCAATTAAGTTTGCTCAGAAGGCATTTGACTCGCGAAAATATTAGAAACTCTTCAGTGATTCCAAAATCTCTGCACCCCACATCGTGAATGAAAGAGCTGACTATACGCTAACTACCAAGAAGTAAGATTGACGCAAGATAAGGTATCGCTAAACCAGCTACAAAATCTAAGAACATTTTTCATAGTCGAGTATTTCAAGGAACGAACATCAACTAACGTGGTGAGACTAAAAGGCGTGATTAAGGACCCCCACGGGAATTTACACCTTACGTTTCTTAAATACGGTTCTTTTTGGAATGGGTGAAGTCGGAAATAGAGGGGTAACCCCATGGTTCTTGGGCAGGAAGTGACGACGGTAATAAGGAGTTTTTATGCATGTTTCATTATTTGAATACGGACTGTTTATTTTTAAGTTCGTGTGAAGCGGAGATTTTGTCGTGGCCCGCGTTTCCGTGGGTTTTAATTGCTGTGTGTTTATGGGCTTTTTGTGTTATGAGTTAATCGCGACGTGTAATGCATGCACGTGTGTGTTAGGAAAGGAATATCCCTAGTATATATTCCTACTGCGGGACAACGTTTTATAAACAGAAAAAAAAATATATAGAGGCAAATAACTTAAAGAGTTAGTTTTTGACTGGGAAGGAAGTGATTCGGTACTAGGAGTTCCGTTTTAGACATTTTGTTGTGAAACCTTGTTCTATATTGTGGTTGTCTTTAGCTCACCTACGTTTTGGTGCCCAGATAGGTAATTAAACCTCGGTTAATGTTACGCTGGTATGCATTCGGCTGAAAGCCAACCTCAGCATCTTTTCCCATACTATGTTGGGGTCATAGACAGTCTTGGTTACATACGCGTAATGTGCAAGCATGCGTAACCAACCTGGAACAATGCCAATAGTTATAAAAGCTGCTACAAAAAGGACCTAAACTTCGTATAGACTGCAAATTCAACAGGAGCCATCCAAATCCATCATCTCCATTCACTTGATATCCACAATTTCAACATAACTCGATTGTACGCGCCGTGCTCGACTAAAATAGCATTACAATCGATCGACTAGCGCTCGCTCTATCAATTTTTCACAACACTGGTTCAGGGTTGCCATCACAAAATTTTACGGGCGCATCTAGTCACAATGTTGCTAATATAATTTTATAGACGCTGTTACGTCGCCTGCGATTGTCTTCCAAGATTGATGTTCGGTTACATACGTTTTTATTAGAATTGGGTAGTAAATTCTGTCTGCTTTGTGTTTTTATGTTTCTTTCTCCGTTCTGACTATAAGCGGCGATGTTACGAGATATTATACTTTCTATAGGTCGTTATAATATAAAATCGGAATAGAGTCATTATGTACCGGTAGGATTAAACCACAGAAGTGTACCTTGAAGCTTGAACTCTATAGCACTGGCAATTATATATAAGGCGAAATGTGGCCATTAAAGCGAAAAGGAAAAAAATGCACTGTGTATAATTTCGCGAATTTCACTTTCTTTTTCAATGACCACAGTAATGTTCTTGTTTTCTTCAGATTTGCATTTATATGTGCATACAGATGTAATAATACTCAGTATGCTCTCCACGTAATAATTACCCGTCGAATTTTAATAGTACTTTCACTTTTACCATCTTGGAGTCGGATTCATCAGGAGTTTCAAATGGTCCGAATATAAATTTATAATAGAACAAAAAAAATGAACAAGTGCGAGAATATCTCCTTTTCAGTTTGAATTTGTGGAAATGCTGTAAGAAGGATTTTCTAAGCCAAATAGGCAATATTGTGATCAGTTGAATTAAACTAATGGAGCAAAGCAACACCTGGCGAAAAGGAATTAAAATTTTACGAACATCCTACAGAAAACCACCCTTCGTCTGTTGCCCTTGCCAGCCTCAATACTTTGCCTGTAGACGCAATAAATCAGAACAACACAAAAAAAAACAAAAGAAAGAAAGGCGGGAAAAAACTGTGATGGCGTCCGAGCCCCAGACGATTTGTTATTTCCTCGTTGAGTGAAAGGTCCCGTTGAAAATGTTTCAGCTTGATGAAATATGTTGGAGTAAAATATGTGGTAACTGTCTTACGAGCGCAGTTAATGATAATGATTAATTAAAGTTATGTAAACATCTTGCTCCATTTGCTTTGTACACTCCTGCTGCAATTTGTCTTGCTTGCCTCTTTTAAGTGCTAAGAAAACTGGGTTTTATGAGTATTGTAATAAAATCTATTAAAAGTCGCGTAAGCTATAAAATGTGTTGCATTTTTACGTTTAAGAATTTCTTTATTGCCTTGCTTAAATAAGGACAACAATTTCATACTGCTGATTTTTTTACAGGTTTTTTTTCATTGAACTAACAATATTTTGTGCAGTTACAAATCATAGAAATGTGGTTTGCTGCTCAAAATCGATGCCGTCAGACAATGACCAGACGGCGCAATAACAAACCAAATTGTCAGCCGAAGCACAGCTCGCAAAGCCACAGTCGATTTATTCCAATACCGTCAGTCAATACTAACGACATAGACAATCCTTTAGAGGCCAATGAGTGGGCCGAGTTATAAATACGCAGTTGATACACATTGTTATTCAAAGAGCATACAAACACGGAAACCCTTCGCAGACCCACGAGAATAGTACAAGAATTATCAAGACAAACAGCTAACTAATACACTCTATCCGAAAGTAACATAAGATTAAAGTTGCCGTTTAAAATAAACATGCCGAAAAGCAATCAAACTAAGTGTTAGTAGCTAATCTTTCAACGAAGCGGTCAGATCAGAACATTCCATAGAGTAAACAGAAGTACATCTGTCAGTGGGTACAGATAACTAAGCGAAGCGATTTTTTAAGCGCCGACAACTTTTTTAATTAAAACATCAGAAATTTTTCTGCGCATGTAAAGCAGGCTTTTTGTGATATGTTGTTCAGATCTGAGATAATGAGGGATAATTTTATGTTAATTAATGATTGCGTATTCATGTTACTTGTTTGGTTTTAGATTCTGTTGATCAAACTTTAGATTGGCACTGGCACTTAAACGGCCAGAGAATAATGCGCAATAATATTAAGTATCAAATTCGGAGCAACTACTCTGTCCATTTAAGGTCTGAGAGTGTCGTGGTTCACTAGAAACCAGTCCCAGTCGTGTTTCAATGCCTTTTTTTCATACTTTAATTTAATTTCAGGAGTCTTAACGAAACAGAAACTAAGTTGGTCCAAAAGCATACCTACAGCGGCTACGGCTTTGTCTAGACATCGGACTAAAATCCCGTCGTAATTATGATACTAAAACAGGGCTTAAATTGTTTATGACAAGAAAATCTCAGAATTACACAGCCATTCCTTTTATTACCAGTACATCAACCAATTAGATTTCTACTACCTAATGTAAATTGTGAACATAAACAGCTTGTGAAAACACTTCGTAGCAACGATGTCTTATTCAATAGATAAAGTAATTTGCAGTTTCATGAGTGTGAATTGATTAAAACGTAATGGCCACCTTCCTGCGTGTCGACAAGCAGTCGCATCCGTACGTCAAGTAACTTGAACATAACCTCCTGTTGAATAACAACAACAAATAATAAACGACAATAGTTATGAAGTTTACAAAACAATGTAGCATTCCCTAAAATCTTTCATATTCAAAGCATGATGTGGCAGTACGGCTTCAAGACCTTTGCCTGCTATTATATTCCAAATATTTAAAAATCTCTTGTTTTTTTTTTGTATTTAATTGTCAAAAAGCCGTCGTACGTAAACGCAGCGTAAACGTATAAAAACTTTTCAAAGTTACGCAACAAAATCGGAAACGACCGATTCGTCCATTTGATATACTGAAAATCGGGATAGTGGTGTTCTTAAAGTAGAGGGGTCCGCAGCCGTCCGTTCTAATTTTATCCCAGAATTATGGCCAGATTAAAATTTTAACGCGCTTGGTTTCAACACGGAAAACTTCATAGGTATGCACGTATAAACTTTTTGGTAGAGACAAGCGTGATATTTTTTCAAATAAAAAGTTTCACATTGTTGAGCAAAATGGAAGAGATTATTTTCATTAACTTTTGAATGATGAGTTTAAACGCTTTTATTTTTTGAGCGGTGAATCCCTTTATTCTGTTCCAGAGAATAGAATGAAAGCGAGGACGGAGTGTGTTATTTAAATTATTTTCAGTGCTGTGTTTTAATCCGTTTAATTTTGCTAATCCTTTGAGATTCGCATTCAATATTATCAATTTAATTTTTATTGTATGCCACGTCAATGTGAGAATTCTCCAAATCATTATGATCATCTTATCATCATCATTTCAGCTGAAAGGCGTCCACTGCTGTACACAAGCTTCGTCACACCAACCAGTCCTGTTTTTACTGTCCGGGTTTTCGTATCCAGCGGACTATTATCAGTCCACATTATTGTTGCAGGAAGTCAAATAGTTTTATAAAGTCTGCAGCCAAACGAGAATGTTTTATTTCGTTAGATCGCTTCCCAACTCATTTATGTTGCATATCAAAACGCTCCAGTTCACCAATTAGATCCATTTCCTTCTAAAAGAACTCAAAGCCGTCAGTAACAATTTACATTACAAATAGGAACATAGTTCCTTCACCGTTTTTCAGTTCTACTAAGAAATTACCTTGAAATTATAATTGCAAGCTAGAGCGAGGAAGGAATAAAAAGCAGGTCTGGAGAGAGCACTACCTATAACAAAGTGAGGTAGAACCTCTTTGAGTTCTCTCCGTAATTGTGCGCGACTCGAGAGAGTTTGAAAGTCTCGCTTAAACGTTGCATGGAATATACTTTAGTGAAGTTGCACATTGAATTTAAATGTAACGACATTTCTGATGTGATTTATGTTGTTTTGAGTAATAGCTCAAAGGGTAACGTTGAGTTCGGTTCTAGTTGGTTGGTACTTGGCGAAGTAATAAATCTAGTTTGGTATATAAACTGTTGAAGGCAGACTGTTTTTAGGGTTCCGTAGTCAAGAAGGTACTAATTCTGCGATAATTTAGAGCTGAGAAACTCGGGGTTAGCACCAGTAAGTTTTAATTTGGCATGGATATACATATTAATCACGCCGACGAAATGGTGAAATAAAATAATGTTTCTTTTTTTTGTAGTTGGGATGTTTTATTTCTGGTCTTGCCCATGTGTAAAATTAAGCTTTAAATTGATTTTTTTCGACTCTAATGCCCACCACCCCTGCCAGCTAAATTGAATATGTTAAAACGCAATTAAAAGGAAAACTATCACAGCTAAGTAGATTTTACAAGTTTACGAGTAATAGTCGACCAACTTATAAAATGTACTTAGAAAAGTAAAATATATTCTTTTCGTTAGAGCAATGTTCGGTGCTCTCATTGCTTATGAATCTCAGTATTTTTACCTAATTATGTTGGTGAATGTAGTTGTTTGTACGGAACCCTCGGTGCGCGAGTCCGACTTACTTGGCCGGTTTTTTTTTGTTATTTAGGAACTGTGTTTTTTTGTAGGTTATTAGAAATGCACTAGAGATCGGGTTAATAACCGGGTTTAGACACTGTTTATTGCTTATCTCAATTAAGATTGATTGACGAATAACCTATACATCTCTTAAGTATTATTCCTCTATGAAAGTGGATGGAAGCCCTGGTGTTATCCCTTGCAAACACTGAGAAGTTATTCAATACTGTGTCATCTTGATATCAAAATTAAAATTTTTCGCTCATGCGCCTATAATTTAATTTCACGCCACACAGTTACTCTATAAATGGCCGCCAAAATTACCATAAACAAGCACAAAGGCCGGACAAAGCTTAGTGACATATAGTCAATGGCCAGATCTGAAACCGCAGCGATCGGCCAGACTGGCCGTCAAATAATCCGACTGATCGGGCCATCAGCACGAACTCAAACACAGAACTGTCAGCGAACAATGTCGGTTTAGAATTTGCGGAGCTAAGTTTTAATAACTTGCAACCCTTTATTGGCGTGATACTGATATGTGCGTGTTGACACATTAGCCATGTTCTCTGATATTGTATAATACTTACTGTTTAAATTGTAACTGTTGAACTGAAAAATGTGGCTCTTTAGCCGTAAATACAGAAGTCACGTTATGAGCAGGTATTGGTGTTTTAAGTTATTCATTCAAATGGCTAGAATACAAACCAAGAAATTTTCAGCGAAAATCAGATTTGTTTTTTGTCAATACACAGGTGCTTTCCGATTAGCACTACATTGATAGCAGATATATGGTTTGTTAATGACAATAATGAGCCTGAAACCATTCATAACGCTCAAGAAAGAAAATCAAAAATTGCTCAACCAGAAGCCGCCAGAATCCCATTTTTTAACTCGCAGTAAGAAAAAAAAAATAGAAACTAACCATCTATGAGTCAATTACAAATCAAAGCAGTTGAGATTGTTCTTCCAGTTTAAAATAGAACTGTGTTGTGACCCACTTTAGAACATCGTAAATCGTAATCCGGAAAATGCTTGAAACTTTTATAGGCTGTTGAAATTAGGACAACTGGAAGTGAAACAATGAAGCAATCTATACTTTATGGGAATTTTTGAAACATAACATCTCGCTCGTAAATAGCCTGCAGGGAGAGGCAGACAGATAGAAGAAATAGTATTCTTTCTTTCTTTCAAATGTTAGACGTTTTGGTAGAGGAAGAATAAAAAAACGATGGATGGATTTCGTGAAAGATAATATGAAGAATGAAATAAGAAAGAAATAAATTAAGAAAGAAAGAAAGAATATTTATTTGTGACCCGCACAGGAGACTCGAGATAAGCAAAAAAAATAACAATAATTAATAACAAATAAAAACCCCACTACTCGTAAGACTGGACTATGAAGACTGAAAAGAATTATGTCTGGCAGAAGAGATGTTGCGCCGACCCCAAATAAATTGAGATAGGGAATGATAATGTTAGAAGTTCATGTACACATGTTAGAAGTTCATGTTACATGTGTGTATTAAAAATCGTAGGTACTTTTAATTATGTACCTTTGATTGAACCAACCATTTGAATGAAGCGGTGACCCGAATGACGTAGCTAATATAGCCCATAGATCAATATCAAGCTACAACTAACTAGTTAGTAGGTTTGTAATGTACCATAGAGTACGGAAGCGACTACCGACGCCACTACTTATAATACTATTCGTATCCGTACAAGTGGTGCTGAGAGTAAGTTGGAATGGTCACCGATCGTCAATTCCTATGAGTAAGCGATGACACTTGCTGACTGCCTTGGCTTTTACGGCAGGTTTTGACAAAGCCGTTTCTGAAATCGGCCACGGAGGTGTCACTTTGGTGATATGCGGAACCGGATGTAAAGTCCCTCGACCTCCATTGAAAAGGTAGGATCCTCTGACCAGACGGGTGTTGTATCTGGTCCGGGAAACTGCCCAACGGTTGATGTCGGACTGTTGTATATGTTCAAATCGCGCCGAAAACTCTGCTCGTGTGATGCAGGATTTTGCGTGACGTCTGATCGTTCGCACGAGTATGTGGCGGCATAAATGCCGTTATATCCCCTTGCTCTGTGGTAGGCGACTGACCACTAATCCAACGAAACATAACTACTCCACTTTAAACTTATACAATGTATTATCCAATGTATTAGTGCAGAATTATAGGTAATTGTTTGCGCAACTAAATATAATTGATTTCACGCATTTTTAGCGCGCGGTAATCGAACCGGCGTCCATTAACGTTGTATCGAGTTGCGAAACTTCCGAGTGTTGGGGAAATAACAACAATGAGGTTTGTTGCTTTTAGTCGGCTGTGGTTTTCACGCGGTTTCGCCTGTCTGGAAAAAATGTGAAAATTCTGAAAAGTCAGTAGAATTGGTTGTGGAGTTATGATATATTCTGGCTCGCCTTTCCTCACTATGTTAGCCATTCTGCTGAATTTCAGTATTTTACACGGAGAAATCCATGTTTATTCTGGCTTTCGGGCGTTGCAGGTGCTTAGGAATGATGTGGTGCAGTGCAGCTTGTCAATAAAATGTTTGAGAAACTTAACTCAACATAGGGAATGCAATCTCGCGAGATTGGAGCTAAGGCACGATCTCGCGAGTTTATGAATAGCAACATCGCGAGATCACGCCAATTTCGAGATATCGCGAGATTGGCAATTTTGTGTGTTTATTCTTGCAAACAATCACAATATTTGAATAAATTTGAAAAAAAATATAAGAATTATAGGCATTAGGAAATAAACATTTATTTTTTATTATATATCATTGTTTGACGTATCTCTCAGTTTTTGACGTGACAACGTCTTATAATTCGATGGAGCCGGCTGCACGCACGAAAAAACATGACTCATGCGGCGTTACCTCGCTCTGAGGCGTTCCATTTAAGGCTTGAAGTGCAAGCGAGAGCGCGGAACGAGCGACAAAGAGGCACAATCGGCCTCCGCGTTCGGCAGCGTTTGACATCTGTCTCTCACCTACTTGAGTGAGGGATGCGTCCGCGTGGACAGCTGCTATACAATAATACATTTACATGTTTTCGTCAAGTATGAAGTGCAGTGAAAACTGAATGTGGTGTCAATTGTTTATAGCAACGATAATTGCGGGATATTAGGTAATGATTCTTTCGATGTTAAATATATGTTCAGTGATACTTGTAAAAATTATGAACATTGTAAAAAAAAAAAATGACATAATTGTATTTATGCGTACAAATAAATGTAACTTGATCAATTCAATTGTGATTTCCATTTACCTCCTCCTCTATATCCATACAATTAAAATTAAAAATTTCTTTTAAAAAATGCAACCATTCCATCAGTATTTTCTTATGACGTTGTCACGTTCAACTATCGTCAGTAAACCGACTTTACAGACAACCGATTTTTTTTTTATAAACTTTTAAGCAGTAAATTTTGACGTATCTAATCAAATGAGAAATGAAATAAACAACCAGTCATCTCTTCTAATTTCAAAAAAGTCTTGCTTTTAAAGAGCTATTTTATTATTATTAATAATAAAATAGCTCTTTAAAAGCAAAACAACAAGAAGCCAAAAACTAAAATGATACTCATTAACTAAGATGAGTTGAATAATTAAACTGAGTTATTATAAACAATTAAAGACAACTATACCTACTCAGAGATCTATTCGAAATTAGAGAATAATTAACAAAATATACCAATCAAATGAAAGGCTTGTTCAATTCACATCACACGCCATTATTACGAATTATTTTGAAATTTCTTAAGAAGCAATAAATGTCCAAAGAATCGTCTGTTAATCGGCTTCTTATTTTGCTGGCCAGATAACCGGCCGCTGAGAAGGCCCTTTCGGATTCAATGCTAGTTGGAACCACAGATATCAGGCAGACATCCGCAAACTGTAAAAGTTCGCTTTTTGACCCCCCAGAAATTCGTATTAATTCGTATTAATTCATTTCCTTTTTGACTAATGACTCCAGCGAATTCGTAGTTAGTTTTCTGTCTCTAGGTGCGTGCGAAGAACGCACAGTCGATGTTGCCTGAAGTTCTTCTTGCATTGAAATACACTTCGAACAAGACGTTTTTATGCTCGAGTGCAATCTCGTTAACCTCGCGAGATCTCGCCCATTTTTCGGCCGAGATCTCGTGAAAACGAGATCTCGCGAGAAAGAGATTGCATTCCCTAATTCAATATCTACTCGTATTTTTATTATCAACATTAAGAAAGATCGTTAAATTGTACCTATTTAACTAACTTCAAACCATATATCTTTACAGGTACACATTGTGGTTTTTTACATATCGAAATTAGCAGAGGGATTGGTGATGATTGCAGTAAGTTGTTAATAGTCTAAAGGTGAATTTTGCTGTGCATCTTCTGAAGGTTTTAGCTGCTAGTAACTTAGTCTGAGAATGTAATAAACCTTTTTTGATACCTGAATACAAATATCTAGATCCCACGACGTAGGATATCCCAATGTGTGGTCTAGTTAACACTTTTTGCTATTAGTAGGTAATCAAATAAAAATAAATAATTAATAACCCATTTTTTTCACAAACATATTCTGTAAGTGGTTTTTGTGTTTATTTATGTGTCCAAAATATACCATAATATAATTTCTTCTTAATACATACTACTACATACCTACCTATTTAACATATATAAACAGCTTGCAAGACATACATATAGGTATACAAGTTTGCTAATATTTCCGTACGAAACTGTAGTTCGGAAAACTTTTATTCACAAAAAGTTTCTCTGTGCGCGTGTCCCGCATCACAATTGGTCGATCAGTTCGCGAGTTGTGAGCGAAAGTTCGGAGTAAACAAACAAACAGATGTTCCAATAATGTTTCTATTGAAACAATTTGTTACGTGTGCTTGTGGCCTGGTTGGTATGCTTTTATGGCTAAACTTCTTCCCCTCCTAAATTAACTATACATAGAAGGGGAGCTGGCAAGGTTTTTGAGCACGCATAATATCTATAAGTCCTAGCCTGAACCTATGGCCAAGGGTCTGCTTGCAAACTTCCAAAAAAGGACACATAACGTACTGGACCTTTGATTTTCATTTGACTGTGTCCGGCTTGACGAAAAATGATATTTTGAATTATATTTTGACTTTGAAAACTTCGATTTGGGTAATTTTAACCATGATCATCAGGACCATATGACAGGAAGAGTCTCTTCATGTTAATAATGTTTGCTATGTACTATATGCATTGCTCATACCTACGAATATCTTTGGGTGAAGTCCTTGTTTAGCTTTACTATAACCACAGATTATATAATACTAGCATACAGATGCCTCATACCATACAAAGTAACCGTGCCGACGTAACTAACGTTTTTCGTCTGATTATGATGATTATTTTATAAGTACTTCGATCGCGTTCGGTTCCACGGCTATAGATGGTGTTAGTAGTGAATTGCAAGATTAAAAGGGTTTTCTGGGTTCGTGACTATTTTTTTCATTTAATACAATGAAGATTTGAATTATAGTATTTTTTTCACGTTTTTACAGTTTCATTGTAGGAAAATGTGTTACAATACAAATTTAAATAATCGAGTGGTATGCCTCAATTATTTAAAACCGCGCCATTTATTGGAATCATTTTTAAATGATCCGTTCAAATAATCTTTTAAAACATTCCTTTTTTGTGCTTAGGACAGTAGATTAAACTTTCAATAAAACACAATTCAATAACAAATCGATGGATAGTGCGCTATCTAGTGACATTTGTTAGAAACCAAATTTTCTTTGTTAGCGCTGGGACCCCGTGCTCTAACCAAACAGACGCAGTATTCTGATGGATGCATGATGTCATGTTTTATTCCCCAGTTTGCGTCAAAGTTATAATTAGAACAGCTCTTTTATGGGCTTTTGATGAGCCGTCAGTTTTTATACTTAGGTCGTTGCTAAATAGATGAGACATTCGTTAGTCTGTCTTAAAATAGAACCTAGATTAAGATAGATTGATAAGGACATATTAATTGGTTTTTATTATATTGCACGTTGCTTGGGAATGGAGGTACACATTACATCATCGGTGATCTGTTCATGTTACCGCTAGGATTAAAACCAGTTTCAGTAACAATAGACGACCACAAATGGGAAAAAGAAAGAAAAACAGTTTGTTGCTGGTCTTTTTTTAAAACTGCAATTTAAGGCCAGCCTTAGGTATTTAAAAAATAAAAACATTTATACAAAAAAATATAACCAGCTGCCAAATAAAAGCACTACATGGTGAAAAATAAATTCTATTTCGGAAGTCGGTGTTCTTGTTTTTGTTTCTTCGTTTTTTGACCTTTGAATTGTCACTTTTTAGTAGTATACATGTGATATCCTCTAAATAAACGTGCTAGCACTTGAATGCTTCTCTCATCTCAGTATTAAGTGGTCACAGCGGTGACTGGACGTTCCCATTCAGTGCTGATAAACCCCAAACCCGGCGCTTAACTAGTGTAACTAGTGATATTAGTGAACACCACAGTACATATCTATAATGCCCACAGTTATTCCAGAAAAGATTACCTGAATAACACGAAACTTCAACACAAACAGTGAAATTAGAGTGTACCAGGGTGACCAGTACACATCTGCATAACCCATTAGAGCGTACCAGCGTGATGTTATGTTATGAAATGGTGTAAACAATAAACCGACATGCGATTGCAGCAATCCTGAGAGATTTGCCGTCATTTATTGAAGAGTTCTGTTGTATATTTCCGAAGAGAATTAAATGAGACCACAAGAAAAGCAACAGCTTTCAAATAAAAAAGAATCATCAAAATCGGTTCACCTTGTAAAAAGTTCTGAGGTAAACACAAAAAAAAACAGTCGAATTGAAAACCTCCACCTTTTTGAAATCGGTTAAAAAATCTCGACACTAATTAGCGATAGTACATTCTATATTCAAATTGTCTATAGAGAATTTGAATGCAGAATCTGCACAGACCAGTGAATTTTATAAATAAGGCCCATTTTCCATAATGTGTGGAATGAGTTTTATAACAAATACTAGTTCATATTTGATGAAAGGTAATAAAGAATAATAGAATAGAATATAAGTTTATTTCTCTCAAATAATCAAAGGATATTTACATGTTAACACAAAAACGTGGGCTATTTTGTGAATTTTATTAAAATAAATTCGTTTATGTTACTGTGTTAATTTGCAGACAAAGCTGAATATTAATTCAATTCACGGTATTTTAAACCTTTTATAATTCAGTTTTCAATGTAGCATGTTACCAAATTATTTAATAGCTTTTCGTTTCAATAATTATACATTTTAAATAATTACCACCCAACCTACAATTCACATATGGCGAAATAATTTAGACAAATTATGATGAACTAACTGACCTCACAGATGATGTCCTTTTCAAACTGAATTCATACAAAAATCCCATAAAAAAACATTAGCTTTATGTAGCTTAGCTAGCAATTTCAAAGAGAAATGAATACGATTCAATTATAGGAAAAATGCAATTTAGTGAAGAAAAAATAAAATTTGAATTTTCTCGAAACCCATTGTATTTCCGACCAGGCTTCCTTGGGAGTTTATTTGTTGGAAATGGACACTGTGACGCCCTGTCAAGAATATGTCGAATCGACCATTACCCTGCAGATGGATTATTATGGTGGTATAGTTTCTAACTTACATGCAAAGCCTTGTGAATTTTGAACCGTGTTTGCCAAATAACACATAGAAAATAACCCTTTCACTAATTACATAAAAATTACTTGCAGATCTTGTAATATCTTAGTGTTACATCAGTGGTTCCCAACCTATGGTCCGCAGACCGCTAGTGGTCCGCAAAAGCAAAAATGTGGTCCGCGAAAGGTTGAAAAATGTCGAACTTTTCAATTCAAAAATAACATTGATGAAAATCTATTTCAATTTTCTGCTAGAAACGTTGAATTTTTTATGAGAATGCTCATTACTTTTGATTTTAAAGATGCTTTAAGTTTGAATTTATGACTTAAGTATATTTTTAGATTAACGCAGTTATAAAATTTTCTACTCCCTTACTGGCCCCTGCTAACAACAAAGAAAACAAACTGGTCCAAGGTTACGCAAATTTTGGGAACCACTGTGTTACATGTTTACTTGAAGAAATCCAATTACATAACAATCAATGTTCACAATCGAGACGTGACTTATTGAATTACAAATTGGTTCCCTGTTATAAACGTATCATTTACTGTGATATAATAATCCATAATCCGTACTAATTTATTTAATACTAGCTTCTGTCCGCGTCTCCGCCAGCGTAGATAGTGTTTTATCATCCCTCAACACTGAAAATTACAAGACGAACATTTGTAAAGTTTTTCCTGTAATTATTAAGTAAAGTACTAATAATATAAACGCGAAAATAACTCTGTCCGGAAAGGAATTGGATGAAACACGGGTAGATAATGTCTTGGTTTAGGACATAGGATGCTTTTTATCCCCTTGGGAGTACTTCTGATTTTCACGCGGGCGAAGCTGCTAGCAGGAGCTAGGGTTTGGTGTGTTGCCCTCCTGAAACCGGCGTCCTCTACCTCTAAACCAATGACAGCAGAACTCAAAGGATTTAATTTTACCAATATTACCAACAAACAATGTAAGAACCATTAACTATCCTTTCACCAACCTGTCAACCCGTCACAAAATGACACAAAAAAAAAACGGTTTCAAATCGCACAATCCACGTCTAACAACATTGATCTTCCGTTCCAGTCGCTCATATTGTACCATTACGTTACTGGCAACAGTGGCAACATTGATCGATAGTTTTATGAAACGGTAACATTAACTGTTGCCTCGAATACCCTGCGTGTTATTACTGTTTGAGAATTTAAACACGGTTAGGGTTGCCAGGCGCACGGGTAAAATTAGATATAATTAGCCTTTCTAAATATTTGTCCTGACAAATCAAGCGGTGTCCGGTCTGTCCGGATTTTGAAAGGTATTTTACATGAAATGTATGATAATGTTTTGTGCGACAAATACCTAGTCTTATTTGTTTTCACTTTAATTTTCTATAAGCCTCAAAGCACACTGAGAGAGTCGAAGCGAATTTCTAATAATGCGATATTCTTTTGTATCTGGATAGAACTAAGTGCTGTACGTTGTGGACATAGGGCTGAATATGCTTTGAATATGTAAATTCACTTCGACTCTGTCTCAGTATGCTTTGAGTCTAAAAAGGTAAAATTGTTCGTATGTAAAAAATAATCTTTACACTGATCCGATTCCAAAAATTCTTTCACTTGTAGAAAGCTATGTTAGCTTTGTCACCGGCCGAGACCCTTAAGGTACATTTTATTCTGGGACAGTCTGGAAGGTGCTTATGTTATAGGAAACTTGAGCGAAGCCACTGAAAAAGCTTTTCCTTAACAAGATAAGATCTCCGGCCTTGTTACCCAAAGTCCGATTAAACTGGTTGGTCTTTACACTTTCCGGTTTTAGGACCTGGCAACCCTAAGCACGCTGCATAAGAACAATTAAGCATTATTTGAAATGGTAATGTTGATTGTTGAGTTTGTACCGTCAATTCGTGTCGTAAAATTTTTACTTACATTTGGAACTTTTACTAGTCACCTACATTTGGTAAGAAATTGGGTTTTGAATATTATGTAGTTTCGTTCGTGTGTCAATGTCAAATGGTTATAGATAGTTTTGAAGCCATTGCTAATTGATTTAAGTGTGGTATTGTGGGAATTAAACAAGCTCTATTTATTACGATTTCATCTTAGACAGGCCAAGGTAATATTGAAACCAAAAAGTCCATCCTAAACTAAACCGAAGGAAATTAGAGGACGTAAAAAATTGTTTCAGCAAAGACAATATTTTTTACAACTGCCGATTTTTCAGTTTTACTGTAGAGACCTTTCGTGAATTTTCTTAGAATTTTCTCGAATTTCTTTGGACCTAACGCTCGCTTTACAAATTTCAAAGAGAACATTAACTGGAAGAGCTGCGAAACAAAAAGAGTTAGGGGACTCGTTCGTATTATGAGCTTCCTCTCCTTGTCCTAATTGATTGTTTCCTTTTTCAGTGTTTTCAAATTGCATCCCTGCCTGTCCCTTCACTCTGTAAAAAAGAATTGTGTTACAAAAAAAAAATACAGATTAAAAAGAACACTTATTTAATCTAATAACAAATAAACAAAAGATCATCTGATAGCAGCGTCAGGAAGGGATTCCGAGATTTTAAATAAGAACTCATTACCTTTCAGGAATAGAGCCCTCGCGGGAGAGAACCCTCCAGTTCCAAAGGATTTGTCTTAACGAACACTACAATTGAGAAAGAAACAATTCAATTGAACTCAAAATAATAAAGTCGACTCGTTTAAGTCGTTCTATTACTGAGGAGTGTGAAGGAATGGTGTCCTCAGCGCGAACAATAAACCGCTTCATAGAGCAAATTGCGAGATGGAGAGAAAATTAAACCGAACCATTTTTAAACTTCTGCAATTTAAAATAGGGTCGAGAGTCAAACCAACCGCTGCAAAGCACCTGTGACGTTCAAGGCGCTCCATAGACAACTGACAGCTTCCGTCAGTAATCAGGTCACGTTCCTTTTTTGAAATGCGCGCGGTGCCGCGGTTGTCGCGTTCGGTTCAGCGTAGAGAAATTCTATCGTGTGTGAGCCTCTTTGTGCGCTGTGTATGGGCTTGCCCAAAATAGATTTTATTGTGCCCTAATACGATTTGCGCGTTTCTTCCATGGGACGTAGGTCCAGCACTTAACGCTGCGAAATAACCAAGTCAGTCGATTTAATTTAGTGTAATAGTGAGGAGAAAGGAAGTGGAGGCCTTCAGTGCGTTCTTTTATTCTGATTTTATAAAATGCTCGGTCTTCTTAGTCGGTTCGCCATTTTTCCGCGCCAGTGCCTCCATCCGCGGTGACACAAAAGCTGTGAACGATTATGGACGAGGAGCGGGGTTCTGCGGAGTGTAATGTAGTCCCTGACGTACTCGAGACTGCGCAGCCGTTCCATAATTGTCTAATTTTCGTCTTTTCTACTCAAATGAGCACTGGGAACAGCTGTTGAGTATATAATTTGTAAAATAGTTTCAGAAACGCCTTGAATATTTTAATAAGAATAAAGGGCAATGAGTTTCGGAAGGATTATGTTCGATGTAGCAATTCTGAACAAAATTAAATGTAAGTAAATGAGAGCTGAATTTCTGTTTGAAATGTTGAATTTTTGGCGGAATATGAACACAGTTTTGAAATTAGAGCTTGAAATGTAAATTGTGTTGCTTACCATTTTACCAGTTTTCTGATTTCTTGACATTGCGGTTGAAGCCAATTTTATAAAATGCAAACAGAAAGTTCACCTCATTCTTTGTAGAAATAAATGGAGCTTTTCAAATTTTAGACACATTCGCAGATACCTAGGTCAAACACACGCAATCGAAAAAAAAAAAACATAATCGAATAATAAAAATCTTAAGTCAAAGTTATTAATTAAACATTCATACTCAACTTATCAATTCCTTGACTCAACAGTTACTTTCTCAAACTAATTGTTTTCACTAAATGTGATTGTGTGTCCGGAATATAAACAAACCTTGGTGCATTGATGACACACATACAACTTATGCGTGCATTCCTTTGCGTCTAAGAAAGTACAATTGACGTTTGACGTTTTAATTTTTTAGACCAGGTCGTCCGTCAAAAGTGTCAAATGGTGATGATTCATGATTGTCACATGTCAATATCACAACTCTTTTTGGTGGTTAAGCTTGGTAATGTTGCGGCTCGGGCGCACCGTAGCTTACTTATTATACTTTGTGGTAATGTTAATTTCTACACACACCGGCAAAATTGACGAAACAAAATAAAAACATCGTAATTTTTTTAAATTATATTTAATTATTAAAAGTTATTTCAGTATATTACCGGTTTCCTTACATAAAAATACACCTTTAAAATAAGAATCAGAGCGCATTTAGTACATTTTATGTAAGTAACATGATTTGTGAAAACTGCAAATTGTTGTTTATTATAAAAATAATATCATTTGATTTCGAGTGTTTCCTCCAAGTTATTTTAATAAAGTTTTCACCTGCCTAGACATGTTGAGAATAATGTTATCCGTTGTCTTGTGAAGTAGTCCCAAACATTCCTATACAAAGGCGCTTCGTAGTTCACCCACATTGACAGGTGTAGGTATTATGAATTCTAACCTTTGTTTTAGTAGGTCCCAAACGTTTTCTATTAGATGCATATCTGGTGCTCTCGCCGGCTATACCAAAACTGCGATATTGAAATTCTTTTGACAGACTGAAGTTGTAAAGGTGGTATGCAGCCGAGCATTATCCTGGATCAAACCGAAGTGACCCTTGATAAAATGGCAAATGGTACCACATTCTATTCTTAATTAATACTTCTATAGCGATCTGCAATAAGATCTCCTCTATCGATCACCACCAAATGCGTACGAGCTCCCAAACATATCCTGCTTAAATCCAATATTGTTCCTCTACCATATGCAACAGTAGTTTAAAAAAATTACAGATTATGTTGATCTTGTTCATGTTATCACATTTATTGCCGACGGTAAATTAAAATTTAAATGACTTCCACCCTCATACTAAACAATATTTTACTCCATTAGTCCGTGGAACAAAGTCAATGTTTTTTACCAAAAGTTACATTGTTTCTTGGGAGCATGAGCGAACCGAAGCCAGTTTCCTTTAAGCTCCTTCTGTTGCTCACTTACTGTTGCACCTTGAACTTCCTCCAGCTCATTTCTGCATTTCTGCTCGAACGACCTTTAAGCGCAGGTTTTTGCGAATGCGAATCTGAATGAAACGATTAATCCTATCAGAAGTACGGGGCTTCTGCACTGTCCTAATCTTCTCACAAAAACATTAGTCTCTCGGAATCATTGGAAAATGCAGTAAATGGTTGAAACAAGTCAATGTTGAATTACGCACATCTTCTGTTGGTTTGATCATTTCTCCTCATCACATCTTTAACTTAAAAAAAGATTAAAAATAAAACAAATAACTCAGTATGTCAATGAATTTTTTTCCAAATTTTAAAACAACCATAAAGTATAAAGTGGCAATAAGCGAAATTCTCTCAAAATGATGTAAGATCGAATAAAGTTAAAAAAATTGTATGAAAGTTGATGTTCGATTGCTTTATTAATTGGCTATAATTGGTTTTATTATAACTCAAAGTAAAAACCAGGTTGTAACAGTAAACAAAAGTTTCTCGATATTTTTTGTTCCGCTAATTTTGCCAGTGTGTGTATAAATTAAACAATATTGTTAATGAGAAATAAGCACGAACTACGCTTTGTTTGTTAGTAAATAGATGATAATGGTTACTGGATATGGCTTAAATATTCAGAATTCCAACAACCTTTTAGTTAAGGTTTGCGTTTGGGTTTGTGTTTTCCCGAATTAATATTATAAAATGGTACTAGTAACTACGAAATTAATATTTCATTGTAATTCGCAAAATTATTTGTCAAATTGCAATCAAATATTAATTATAACTAACATCAGTCGTTAACCAAGACAATCTCTGACGCTTGCAGATGCTATTAAATTTTCATCTCAAGTGAAGACGTAGAAGCCGTGATATTATTACGACGTGCCTTTACGAGTTAGGCAAACTATCAAGTAGAGGCATATTAAGTAATAACTTTGCACTAAGACTCAAGAATTTCAATAACTAAGTAGCACTAAAATAGAGGCTGTTAAACTGTCGCGAAGCAGCCGTGATCTTCCCGCCGCCGCCGCCGGCGGCGCCGCGCCTTTGACTTTAGCATTCGGAGAAAATCGGAGGGATGCCAGCTTAAAACTTTACGGCATTTAAAACTTGGTGAATATTTTGAAAGTTCCTCGTTGTTATTCGGAATATGTTGATGTTTAAACAGGTGATAATGAGATCTTGATGTTTCTTTTGTTTTCGCTCTTGTATTTTTATGCGTGAATATATACTAATATTATAAAGCTGAAGAGTTTGTTTGTTTGAACGCGCTAATCTCAGGAACTACTGGTTGGAATTGAAAATTTTTTTTTGTGTTGGATAGCCCATTTATCGAGGAAGGTTATAGGCTATATAACATCACGCTACGACCAATAGGAGCGGAGTATACATGAAAAATGTAGCAAAAACGGGAAAAAAATATCCCTTTTTGAGAGCTTCCGTTGCGTGCGCTGCGTAAACGGTTTAGATGGGTAGGTAGGTAGCCAGTTGACGGGGGCGAAGCCGCGTGGGACATCTATACTTATATTATAAATTTGAAGAGTTTGTTTGATCGCGCTAATCTCAGGAACTACTGGTTAGAATTACAAAATTCTTTTTTTGTTGGATAATCCATTTATCGAGGAAGGTTAAAGGCTGTATAACATCACGCTACGACCAATAGAAGCGGAGCATAAATGAAAAAAACTTGCAAAAACGGGAAAAAAATATAACTTTTTGAGAGCTTCCGTGGCGTGCGCTGCGTAAGCGGTTAAAGTTACGCAACATTCATGTATGTAGTGTAGGTAGGGTAGGGTAGGTAGGGTTGATGGGTAGGTAGGTAGCCAGTTGACGGGAGTGAAGCCGCGTGGGACAGCTAGTATTTTAATAATCTGAGTATCGCTAAATTAAAATATAAAAAAAATGCTAATTACATACTTTAATTGTACCGCTAAAGTGGAGACTGAATTCCTTAATATATGTATAACCTGGGTGTAAGCTCAAGAGTGAATAGGTTACTTCTAAGCAAGCGTGAGCATCGGGCAGTTGTCTCCTAGACACGATACCTGTCTGGTCGGAGGATCCTCCTTTTTAATGGTAACGTAAAGTACCTGTAGTACATTTCACCCTCTATACTGTTCAGCGTACCTGTAATACTTGTAACCCTCGACTATGAACGTCAGAGCAGTCTGTGCGTAACAGTGTTTAAATAAAAAACTTTTTTTACCTTACAATAGAACTTGTCCATTACCTATGTAGTACTAAAAAGTAAAAAACTTTTTTACAAAAAAAAGACAACCGAATTCCCAGGAAAAACACTACAAAGTGAAAAATAACTTCAATTTCGGCAGTCAGTGTCAAAAAACAAAGAAATGAAAACATGAAAACCGACTTCCGAAATTGAAGTTATTTTTCACTTTGGGAAGTTGGTTGTATTTTTTTTGTCAAAAAGATTTTTTTAATTTTTAGTGGTAGGTACATAATGGAAAAGTTCTATAGTATTAGTACCTGTAATGCCTACAGTGATGCTAGAATAGTTTACCCGAATAACATGTAATTTGAACATATCCGATGGAATGAGAGTGTACCAGGGTGAACTGTACACATCTGCGTATCCGTTTAGAGCATACTTATGGTATGTTATGAAATGGTGTAAACAATAAATAGACGTACAATTGCAGCAATCCTGAGAGATTTGCTGTCATTTATTGAAGAGTTTCAAATATCTCCGAAGTTCTTCATCAGACCTTTACCGAATTTTGGAATAAACTTCTTTCGAACAAAAAGAAAACTTTGCAAATCCGTTTATATACGACGGAGTTATGTCCGAACATACATAAAAATATATATATATATATATATATAAATCCGAATTCAGAACCTCTTCCTTTTTGGAAAGTCGGTTAAAAATAGATGAATACCTAATGATTAATAATATCTGAGACCTAATAATTGCCGACGTCATCTAAAAAGCAGCGAAGCTTAAATGGGGCTTCGTCAGCTACGTCTGCCGCATGCCGAACGGATCATGGCATAAACAACCACAAGGGTCCCGGAAAATGTTCGGTGACATCGCGGTAGACCCAGGTCAGGATTGGTCCACAATTGCTCTGTATCGAGAAGTTGGCAGGAAGAAAGAGTCCTGTGCCCTGTCTTGGGACAGAATAGGCTGAAAATAAATAAGTAGTAAACAACAAACCAAATACAGTATAGAATAAAATTGATAGTCCCCCATTTCCGATTGCATTAAGCCCACCTCAACGATTTGCGGAATGTTAACGATCATAGACCCATCCTTCATCATACAGAGTAAAGGGTGGCAACACTGCCTGTATAAGTAATTATGCCATGGGTTGCTAGCCTATACATATTCATGGGATGCCGGGGATCAGCAGAGTACCAATTAGCGCTGATTGTGCATTACACTTTTAATAAATGTGGAGGGTTAATGGTTATGGGACTCTTGTTTGTCTCGTTAATCTAATAATATCTGTAAGTTTAGCTTTTTGTATCCAACACTGTGAGAGGAGAAGAGGTGGGTGAGAAAAGAGTCGTTAATCTTATTCCTAACTTAATAATATTATCAATGCGAAAGTAATTCTGTCTGTCTGTTACCTTTTCCGCTTAAACCGATGGACAGATTTAAATGAAATTTGGTATGGCGATACTTTGACCCTAGGAAGAACATTAGAGTAGAGAAACCCCTCTCTACCCTCCCCCCCAAAAATTTGTTTGGTGAACCATAAATAATTTCTCAAGTAAGTCGGCTCACATAACTACAATAGTATTGTGCTATATAAAAATAAGGCTGTTCAAAGTACAAATGCTACAGAAAATATAAAGATAGAATATTGATTGATTTTTTGTGCAAAGATGGATGGTATAGATCCGAACAGAAAATCACCGAGATGAGAAAATCGTTTTACTGATGGAAATATACGTTATCACTATGTGTCATAGGTTACTTTATATCCTGAAAAATACTCGATTACTGCGGGCTAGACCTCGTAAGGCAAGGAGCGAAAAAAAATTTTTCATAGATTCTGGTTATTTTTCAGAATTTACAGGTTGCTTCTTTGATAGATTAAAAAAAAAATGCACAGAACTACGAAGAAATCATAAATATTACATTTTATTGATTGTAAAAATTAATCTTAGATCGTATCTTTTAATTCATCATTAACATCCTCCTGCATCAAGCCCAACTTATCTGCTAAAGTCTTCGTCTTTTTCCATTCTGCATACATCTCTATCGTATTCAAAAATGACGTAAAAATATCGTAAATCTTGCCAAAGCGGATATTATCCGTATGAAATATTTTAAATCTTGCGTCAAACATCCACGACGATGATTGACATGCTATTAAGTACCCTCTGTTTACAAAAAGATTATAAGCTCGGCAGATATGGGGAATTTTACCATCGGTCTCATAGCCCGTGCTTAATTTTAGCTGATTCATTTCCTTACGCCATCTTCTTTATAGTAAAACGTTTTTTCTAAAACCACATCCTTTTATTAAAAAGGTGACTGGGACTGACTGGATGGGAAATAACTTAGAGATAGAGAATTTAGAGGATACCCAAATCTTAGGAAGTTCGAAAGTGCTTATTAATTACCGAAAGATTTTGTCAATAACATTACTATTCGATTCTATGAAAAATCACAGCAGAATCAAAAAACTATATTTTACATATTCGTTTTACAACCTATTATTTGCTCCTCAATCTTTCATAGGAAATGAGGAAGGAAACATTATACCTACAAAATAAGCAAAAAATTCGCGTGACAAAAGAAGCCTGAAAACGTCTCCAAAGGATTACAGTCCTTCAGCATCGTATTGCAGTAAGCCTTGCCCGGGGTCTTCGCTCCGGCCCGAAGGTTGCGCCGGAGACCGCAAACTTTGCGACACTCGCTATTGTGTTACACTGATAAGCCACAGATATAT
Source organism: Orthosia gracilis (assembly GCA_947562075.1). Lineage (NCBI taxonomy): Eukaryota > Metazoa > Arthropoda > Insecta > Lepidoptera > Noctuidae > Orthosia > Orthosia gracilis. Next base: position 2,278,267 of record OX387270.1, on the reverse strand, counting down.
AGAGCATGGATGAATCTCAAAGTCTAAAGTGCTGTCCACACATTTCCTGACGACGGCAGGGACGAAGAAAAATCGGTTACATACTATTTGTACGAACGATCCGGATCCTCTTGATACGGAGATTTGTGAACGATTTTGTACAAATCGTATGTAACCGATTTGACTCCGTCCCTGCCGTGTCCCGTCAGGGACTAACCCGGAAATGTGTGGACAGCGTTTTAAAACGACGGAAAAGAAAATGCGACTGCGTGAAAACCTGCTGAAAATATGGGTAAAATTCTAAAGGATGACAATAAAAAAATAAAATATCCCTAATAAAGTCTTCGACTGCATGGTGCAACTGATTAAGATTACTTGACAGCACGGCGTTATTTATTTATCTTTTAAATATCGCTGCACATGCAGAGGTAGGAGCCTATATGGTCGCGCAAGGGGTTCTTTTTTAAATATTGTTATTTCAAAAAAGAACCTCGTAAAAGATCGTGCGATGTCTACCTATTCTTTTCGATATCTGTGTTAGGAACTTTTCACTGTTGCCAATATGTGGAGGGCTCGAAATGTAATTACAGACTAACTCGGTTAGTTAGCAAGTAACTGTTTCGTGTTTTAGCTTCGTCGTATCGTAATACATTTAAATGATTGTTATGATAATAAAAATGACACAAGTTGAATGATAAGTTAAGAGTTGACTTTTAAGGCTATTATGGCAAAAATTTACATTTCTGTAACTGGCATAAAAGTAAGAAATAGCTTGCATGCCGTTGTGACATTCACCAATCAGGAGTTATTATAGTTTTGTGCAAGTTGTGGGCTTGTGTATTTTCAACCTTAAAATAAGGTAGGTAAGTATGTTAACTGATTGAACTTGATGAGAGGAGAAGTGTTGAGTTTTTTGCAGGAAACTTAAAGAGTCATTTTAATACGTCTTTGCGATAAAGTAGGTAAGATCCTGCAATAAGTTACTGTAGGTATAATATTAACAAAAAAGACGCTCCACAAATCCATATAAAATTCAAAACAAACATTCTGTCTCCTTCTAAGTACGTTGGAAGGTTATCTGTCAAACAAGTCAAATTTGAAGGCACGATCTACTCATTATTTGTAACAAATCTCTATAGCTAGCTCAAATTGATTGTCTATGCTCGACCAGACCGGACTGTCGTCTGTATGCTGTAATCATTCATTGCCAAGGCCTTTTGTGCAAGTTAGATTGAATCTTGTTACTTGAACTGAGTTGAATGGCTCCTTCATTTATCTTTTCTGTAACTGACACGGTTTACATAATGAATTGTTTTCTATCTATCTAAAGTTAGTTAGATTATTACCAGAACATTTATTTCTTGACTTGTTTCTAAGTTATGCTACTGAATAAATGTTAAGACTATCTTGTTAGAGATGAGCAATCAACCGGATTTAAACCCAACTCTAACTCGTCTATTTATGGCAAAAAGAAGAAAAGACAAAGTTAGAAACGTTAACGCTTTTGCAGGTTTGAGTTAAATGATCTAAAATAACATTGAATCTCTTCGCATGCATCTTTCTGTAAAACGTATTGATTTTAGACCAAGAAACCAGCCCTAAGCCCTCGAAGACTGAATTGTAGACCTTTAAAAGGCTAATTTCAAATAGTTGGTATTCTCATAAGTAAAACGAATTGAATATAGACCAAGAAACTGGCCACTAAGACCTCGAAGAACACATTCGAATCTTTGAATGGGCAATTACAAGTACCAACTATTCTCATGAACTCCTGTTTACCTACCACATAGCTACTAAGTCCGGCCAAAAATTTGTGAGCAAACATCCCTTAATCCGTGCGCCGGAGAAAAACCGTTCATATAGCCGGGAGAGCGACTTAATACCGGATTAACAGATCTACTCACAAGTGACTGAGTATTAATGAGACGAGCTTACTATGTGCATAAGAAAGGAAGAAAGAAAAAAAGGGAGTATGGTCCGAATCAGAATTGCAATTTTTGTGGCTTGAAACGCAGAGCACGTCTAACGGAGAAATAAGTACGATTATGGAAATTGAATGCTGCGGTCTGGTAGTGTGCTGATTTCAGTAGTGGTTTTTTCGTTAGTTAATCTTAAGAGTAAAAAAATAGTTTTAGTTTTTGCAGTTTACAAGACACAATTACGTAAAGCGATGTGTCCACAAAATGTCTGCAGTACAGTGTCTTTTGAATTTTTATTTTACAAGCTTATTCTATAAACCTGTAACATTGATAAATAATATTCTATCCTTTTTTGTTCCAGGGTTAAATTCTGTCTATGTTCTCTCGTGTTTGAAGTTATCATCTTGTGGTAAGCGATGATCCGGTCGATGATGGTGTACACTAACCTATCTTCTTCGGACTTTTTAATATTGCTAGGTTATTATTACCTTCGGAAATCAGACTGCCAGACGCTTAGAAGCAAGTCTTCTGCTCGCTTCAAAGCGTCTTCTGCACAATGAAACACCATTCATAATCATCTACTAATATTACAAAATTAATAAATGTTATATTATTTCTAATACTCACACGTTTTGTGTGACAATAAAAAAAAATCTTTTTCTTTTCCTTCTTTCTGGATGCCTAGCAGTGCCGTCCTTCGCTCTATCTCTTCATTCATACCCCGGCCCCCGTCGGAGCATCCCTAAGTCCGTACAAACTAATCCGCCGACAAGTTGACACGTTCATTGATGGCTGTGGTGTCTCTAATTTGTTTTTTCAATCGAGTTTCCACTTTAATTGGGACTGGAATAGATTTGGGTGCGTCTGTGTTTTGCGTTGAGTTGTGAATAGTTCAACTTATTGTTTTTGGTTGGTCCTGGGAAGTTACAAAGGGCTGACATCAGACCGTTTAATTGTATCCGATTTATCTGAGTATAACATACAGCGGTCTGCCTTTAAATCTTTTTTCCTGCTTGCGTAGCATGGCCACCTATAGATTTATATACCGTGGCATTTATGTCATCTTAAAAAAGCAGCCCACTTCTTCTGTCCATGTATATGAACAATATTCTCCATTGAAGTCATAGAAAAAAAACAAAAAAAAAATGATTGAATTTTCAAAACAAAATGTGTATGGGAGATGCAAGTTTTCTTTTATCTTAAAATCAGTTAGTTGATGGATTGTGCACAAAAGCTTTTTACCACTGAATTTTACACTAGCTTTACCCCGGGGCTTCGTTCGCATGGCCAATCCCAAATGGATCGTGCTTTTTCCGGCACTAAAAGTAGCCAATGACGCTCAGCTATAGAGAAACTTTTAGTCTATCGGTGAAAGAAATTTTTTAAATTACTTTAAATATCTCCTCTTCATAATATTAGTTTTTAATAATAATGTTTGCAGTAAGCACGGACAGCGTTTAAATTCCCAAACCACCAGACCTAAGACACTCTCACGCACAAAATTTTCTCATTTCATCCTTCATACTACAACCCCCTAATAATCCCTTTATCCACATCTCCATTGACAGGTTTAGACAGATTATCCCCCGTCGGAAAGTTGAACGATTCGGCTTATATAATCAACTTTCTTTTAATGAAAACATTTTAATTAAAACTTGAGAGAATGAATTCTTTGACAATGCTTGTGGTGTGTTTATGAGCTGGTTATTACAGCTGCTGAGGTGTGCTGCCGCCATCTTTGTATTGATATATAGGCATTTGTTTTCTTATTCCAAGTTTGAAATTTGGAGTTTTGGTGGTTCTTGATGTTGTTTTTACTTTGAGTTTGTGATATGAAGATTCGGTTCATTTTCCATTGGAGTCCTTTACTGAGCCGCAAAGAAACGCATGAAGGTTCACTGAGATGCTGCGATGCGGCAATGCGGAAACGATGCAAGTAAATTCTCTATAGAAAAAAGATCTAATTCGTAAAACGATTTCTACGAATGTTCGCGTTTGCGTTTAATGCAACTAGCATTGTCGCTTGCAGCATTTGATTAAAGCTTTTCCACTAACAAACTCCCTAAAGGTACAGATTTTTTATTATATTTCTACCTCAGATTAGAGAAATTCTTCTTGAGATTTTCCAAAGCAGTAACAAATTATTTAATCGTTTGCTTCACTTGGAAATTCCACCGCAGTTTGGCATCTGCCGAACTGTGACACACATGTTACGAACTATCCCAAAATATAATACAGACTAACCAGAACTAGTCTGGGTATTTTGACCCAGGACTTCGGTTCGGCTTGACGAGCGGAATTTCATTATTCCCTGAGTTATTCGCTTTGAAGGATACCGAGCAACTGCTCAACTATTCGGCTAAGCGTGTGGAGACTGGAGATATTAATATCTTGTCATCGTTTGGTGGACAGCGAGGCATGGCATGGTGTTGGACAAACAATGGCTGTTGGCTGTCGATAGACGCGGTCACAATGCTGCTGGAAAGAAGTGTTTTATTGAGTTTTCAAGTTCCGTAGTTTTGTTGCATTATATTGAACAGACAATCTTGTTCATTCATCAATCTAATAACCAACTTTTTTGTATATTTTAGACAAACATGGCAACCAGTTTCGCGTGTTATTTTATTCAGTCTTCCGTAATTTGCTTAATCAATGGTAAAAAACTACACATATGCACTTAGACATCAGACCTATACAAGACAATTGCTTCATATAAAATACGAATGATAATTTAATTAATTCCGTAAGATACAGTTAAATATCTAGTTGGGGGTCCATACCGATCTTCCATAAGTATTATTTGTTTACTTAATTTGATTTGATATTCAGTGGCTACTTGTTAGAAAACACTCCAAGTCTCAAAGAGTAAACTAACAAAGACACACTCGGAGACAGGTTTGCACAAAGAGTAACTTTATCCTCCAAAACCCCGCTTACCCGAGGATATTCTGCCTATTATGAAACAACGGGTTCCTCCCAAAAGTTAGCGCACAATGCTATTAATACAGTAATTGTGTAGGTCCCTTCGGTTCGTTTGTATGCTGACGACCACCGCATTTATTGTTTAGGCTTATGGCGAATCGTGCTTTACATGAATTAAACAAAGGCACGGTTTTTTTGGGGAATAGCATGGTGAATAATGAGTATGAGATTTGCAGGATTTAGTAGGTTAGGGTTGTTTGCATGCTGGATACAAGCATGGTATAATAGTTATGGAAATATTAAGTACTGCATGCAGTGCCTCTAAAATTTATGTTTTTGTGTTGTTACGATTTAGCGGTCAGTTTTGAATTCCTAGTGACTTTATTGATTCGTAGTTTGCTTTTAGAAATACATGGTGTCTTTTTGAGAGTCACCTAATATTAAACATGTGCTTGTGTATCAAAGATGATCTAACTAAACGTTAGCTACTACTTTATCTTTATAAATAGAAGTAAAATTCGTTTATTAGTTTTCATAAACCTCAAAGCATTAACACCAAAGTACTAATGTTATTTTATATTATCTACTAAATTTAACATCACACAACAACATTCCGAATATAATAACTTTATGCGAATTGTGATACAACTTGACACTCAATTTCGGTGAAAACACATTAGCGAAATGATATTATGTACAAACACTCAGGGTTGCCAAATATGAATAAGTCTACATAGAATTATCAATAACGCATTTACACTGAGAGAATCACACAAAGTCACAATTTTTCTTATTTTCACCCTGGCAAGATGTTAAGTCATTTTGAGTAACAATTCTTCAGTTGGCAACCCTGAACACCCGTGGTTCATCTTACACGTTCAATCTTTACAGTAATATCAATTAGTATTAACGCTATTAAATGTGTCTGGAGGGCGACAGAGAGGTTAATGTGACAGAACTCCTGCAATTATGAGATCTAGATTGTTCTGTTATTAATATTGTTTAGGTGGGCTGACGCAACCACGCCACTGACTTTGCTATTGGCGTAGCTGCTTACTGGTCCCAAAATATCTGAAGAGTTTTCCATCGACTCAAAATTAATAAGAAGGTGATCTAGGAAAACATTGTAAAAAACCTGTACTTATTAGTAATATAGGTGTGTAATCGCCAGTCCGCCTTGCAACCGCAAGCGTATCAAATAACACGCCTTTGTCCTGTAGAAGGACAGTTACAGGCAATATTAGATATACTACGAGTATGCAATGTGTCCGGACTTATACAAATAAAACGTTGAGGCCGTAAAATACAGTTAATTTAATCGATAAAACACCCCACATATGGGATGAAATCACCACATCCTCAAAGATAGAGCAATTTTAATACTTGACTTACTTATTGCGATATCCAAATAGTCAAATAACCATAACTTTGGACCTAGGTCTCACAGAGCCGTTCATCTAATGTTATTTTTCTTAAAAATAATCATATAACACTCAGAAGATTTTAAACGTAATTTCACAAATTATTATTGCATTAACAAAAATTCTGCAAATTTTTTTTTTGGATTTACACCTGTTTTTTATGGGTTTTTTGTTTGTCTTTGAGTTGGTCTACATACTGACAAAAATCATAACTCTAAACCAATTAGTTTTAATGTTATTATTGCCTAAAAAGAAACCCTGCAAATTTTTTCATTATAATTACTGCAGGATTTTAGCAAATGCAATAAAAAAATTGAGGATTGAGCCCCTGATATGCATAGAATCAACAAAACAACATGAGTATCTACTGTATTGCTTATATTTGCATAGTTGTAAATTCATTTTAATGCATAACCGAGTCTTGATCCAATCGCCAGTCGTATCGCGTGATATAGAACATACAGGCAGAAGGTCCACTGGCATGAGTCATCAATAAACTTTTAACGCATAACGCACACAAGCAGTGTTACTGCAAGTAATGGAATATACTTGTACACCACCTGGTACACCTCGCAGTATTTTCTATCCGTTATTATTCGAGCTGTTGATAAGTTTGGATGCTCATTCCAGACCTAAAATAATTAAAAAAAAAAACTTGTGGTAGCAAGATCCGGTAGAAGAACAATGTTGTGCTGTTTTCATAGTTTCACCAGTGTTTCTCAAAACTATCAAAGAAAACACCTTGCGGCAACCGGAATGCCATACAACCAAAAATTCTCAAACGTGACTCTACCAATGTGCAATTCAACCACGTGGTAGTTTACAGTCCACTGTCTGCCACAGAGAGAAGGCCTCTGTACCAGCATTTCGAAAGTTAAAGTCTGAAATGTTACGTTTATGTAACAGTGTGTAGAACAGAAATTTTTGGCTCTACGGCTACCCCTAGCATAGAGTTCGAGACTAAAGATTTCTTCTCCATCCAAAAACTTTTCGTGGTCCTATCAGTCTTGTAGACTCCTGGAGTAGGCCTTCTGTGTTTCCTGTTTCTATCAGCCTGAAGCCAGGCAAGTGGCTCAAGTGGTTAGGTCAACCGCTGGTATAATTAGGATCATCTCCGGACACGCCACGCCATTATTGGCGCCGACTAAGCGCGACTTTATTCACGGCCTATTTCCTGTTCCTATTCATATTTTAATTTAATTTACTTAAATAATTCTTCTGACTCTCTGTCTCTCTCTTTCTTACCTACTTAAAAATAACGCTGATAAAGATACCTTTTCGTTTTGGTTGTTTTAATGGGAATTCATGAAAATTACGAAAAAAATTTTCGTTTTGAGAACTACGAGTATCTTCTATAAATATTCGGGAACGTTTAACCAATATACTGGCATACACAGACCTTGTTGTTGATATTCTTCATAAAGTTCAGGTGCCTATGTGTGTATGACATAGTGAGATTCTTTTTTTTTTTTTTTTTTTTTTATTTGTTATAGGCTCGCGTTTGACCACTATCTCGCCTGATGTTAAGTGATGATGTGGTCGAAGGTGAAGCACGCTTGCCTAGAAGTAACCTATTCACTCTTGACTTGAAGACCCCTAGGTTGTAGCTATCGGGAAACAAAGACGCCGGCAGGGAATTCCACTCCTTAGCTGTACGCACAATGAAAGTATTTTCGAAACGCTTTGTGCGTATGGGTGGGATATCAACCATGTAACGATGGCGCATTGCCGTACGTCTTGTAGTCCGATGATGGAAAGGGCTAGGCGGAATCAAATTGTGCAGTTCCATCGCACACTCCCCGAAATGTAACCGATAGAAAACCGACAGGCTGGCAACTCGTCGTCGGTGTTCAAGGCTCTGGAGCTTTGAGTCGACCAGCGCATCATTGCCGATAAGTTTCCTGGCCCGTCTGTCAATCGACTCAAGTGCGTCAAGTTGGTACCTGGCAGATCCGTCCCAGAGGTGAGAGCAGTACTCCATGCATGACCGAACTTGCGCTTTATACAAGTTGAGCAGCTGTTCAGGCGTGAAGTACCATCTCACCTTCGCAAGGATCCCTAACTTTTTTGCAGCTAATTGAGCCTTTGCCTCAATGAAAGGACCAAAATTGAGGGTCGATGTCAACGTAACACCAAGAAGGTCGAGATGGTCCGTTATCGGCACGGTTACACCACGGAAGGATGGAGCCGGGTGGAATTGGCTCTTTTTTGCGGAAAAAAGACACGCCTGGGTCTTAGCAGCATTGAAACTGACTAGATTGGCATTGCCCCATTCGGAGACTGCCTCCAAAGACAGGTTCAAGCGCTCAACCATGGCCTCCCGAAGAGACCGGACTTGAGGCCTAGTAGCCCGTGCGCCAGACACGTATCTCTCAGCAACAGTGCTGTCGTCTGCATACCCAAAGGTTCCGGGTTTTAGCAGATCATTAATGTGCAGCAAGAACAATGTTGCCGAGAGCACTGACCCCTGAGGGACTCCGGCGTTAATACCTAACTGACCGGACGAGCAGCCATCGATAACCACTCGGATGGACCGATCCCTCAGGAAGTCTGTAATCCAGTCACACAGACCATTAGGCAGACCGAAGGAAGGAAGCTTACCAATAAGGCTCTCGTGCCAGACCCTGTCAAAGGCCTTCGATATGTCAAGGGAGACAGCAAGCGCCTCCCCGTGGTTCTCGATGGCCTCACTCCAGATGTGAATGGCATACGCTAGAAGATCCCCAGTTGACCGGTTTCGGCGGAAGCCGTATTGGCGGTCACTAAGAAGGTCGTTGTCTTCTAGGTATGCCAGGAGCTTATTATTCAGTACACGTTCCATACTCTTACAGAGGATGGACGTTACTGATATGGGTCTGTAGTTGGCCGGGTCAGCTCGACTACCCTTCTTGGGCACGGGCTGAACGTTAGCTTGCTTCCAAGCCTTCGGCACTTTTCCAGTCACCATCGAAAGGCGATATAGGCGTGTCAAGATTGGAGACAATTCAGGCGCACAAGTTTTAAGTACAATTGCCGGGATCCCGTCCGGGCCACTAGCCTTGTTCACGTCAAGGTTACGCAGCACCCTACAGACCTCCCTCTGATGGATGCGAATATCCGACATACTCGTCTCACATCGAACAGCAGAAGGAGGGGGCCGCGTGCCATCAGTATTCAGACGCGAAGATTCCGCAAAGAGGGAGGCAAACAAGTTTGCCTTGTCCTCAGCGGAGTGGGCCAGCGACCCGTCAGGTCTCAGCAGTGGTGGTAGTGAGGGGCGACAGAAGTTTGATTCAACCGATTTAGCCAGGGACCAAAACGCCTTGCTACCTGCGGGGTGTGAAGCAAGTTTGTCCCCGATTCTGCTAATATGGTCAAACCGTGCCCTTCGCATCGCCTTTTTGCAGGACTTGGCAGCCCTGTTGAAAGCTCTCTTCTTCTGACTCACGTCATTTGCCTTGCGCACACGAGCGTCGACCCATGCTAGGTACGCCTTGTGTTTAACCGCGTTTGCGCGGTCACACTCGGCGCCAAACCATGGACGGCCAACGCTGGACACCGTTACGTCAGAGAACGGAATGTAGTACTCCATCCCCCGACGCAACACATCTGTCACTGCGTCAGCGCATGACGATGGGTCCACCGAAGAGAAGCAAGTGGGCCGCCAAGGATAGCATGCGAAGAAAGAACGCATACCATCCCAATCTGCTGACTTGTACCGCCAAACCCGCCGGGTGCCTCTTGGGCTGGGATCGGGCGGGGAGTAGACGGATACAGACTTCACCAGACAGTGGTCGGAACTACCCAAAGGTGATGAAATCGACACTGAGTATCGGTCTGGATCAGTTGTCAGCAGAAGGTCCAGGCAATTGGCTGTATGTGAATCAACATCCGGCACCCTAGTAGCCCCTTGGACCAGCTGGGTGAGATTTAGCGCAATCGAAAGATTTCGCATCTCTCGTCCAGCATGGTCAGTGCACTGGTATGGGAAGAGCCACTCCTGGTGGTGGGCATTAAAGTCCCCCAGTAACACTAGTTGGGCGGAGGGATACCGTAGCTGAGCCACATCTGCCGCCTCACTCAGGTACTGTGCGAGCCTGGTTGTCTCCAGATCACCGCTATGCGATCGGTAGACACAGGCATAGATGATCTTATCCAGACCTGTGTCCACCAGGGCCCATAGCACTGAATAGCTTGAGTCTTCAAGGTCACGGAGACGCCGATAGCAGATATCGTCCCGGGCGTACATGCATACACCAGAGCGTGGCTTGAACATGTGCTCCAGGGTATACCCCGGGTAAGATAGGTACGCCACGTCTGACGGGCATCCAATCTGCGTCTCCGTAAGGAACAAAAGTGCTGGTTTCTCAGTCTCAAGGTGGTGATGGACTGCGACAAGGTTAGAGTGCAGACCTCGGATGTTGCTGAGGTGCACCTTATGTGAGAGTGAGTGCTGCCGCTGTTCAGCTTTTTTTCTCTTGTTCCTTTGCATTATTGCTGTGAGTGAAGAGGAGGGAGAGGAGAAGGAAGTGAGATGAGGTTCCACGCTTGCAACCTACAGACACGCGCCGATAGGACGCCATCATTGGGGGACTGGTCTGGAGACTGCGGGGACGCCCGAGCCCCCCCAGGAATGTCCATCGGGCACTCTCGTCTGGTCGCCAACCAGCACGATGGCGCATTCCGGGATTTTTCGACAGTTGGCGGGGCAGCCTTTCATGTGGGGCTGGCACACTACTTGGGCCCCCAACTACCTGCGGTCGGCCAGCGGCGCACCGTGCCTCGGATCCCGCTACCCTCCGCGACCAGTCTTCCGATACGTCCATAACAGCGCGAGTCAGGCCGGCCTGCCTGCTGTGGAACAACTACCTCGACCCAACTCCTCTAGTGGCTGCACCGAGCATCATACCGGAACACGACTAGGCCGCTTGGCGGTACGTCTTTGCCCGGTGGGTGGTCGCAACCCTTCGGCCGAAGCCTACCACCAGTTTGTCACCTGATTTGCACCACCCGGGGACCACGTGTAGGGAATCGAAAGGGGTACATTCCTACGGACGCGGGTGACCCAGCCCCCAAAGATTCTATCAGTGATTCATCATCAGCCTTTTAATTTTATCACTGCTGGGACACAGGCCTCCTCTCAGTGAGAGGGAATGCGCCTTAACCCACCACGCGGACCCAGTGCGGTTTGGTGGATGTCACATGTCTTCGAATTTTTGGTTCTAAGACATCCGGTTTCCTCACGATATTTTCCTTCACCGTTTTGAGAGCGGTGGCGATGAAATAATTTACACAAAGTAAAGCGCCTAGCTTGGTTTCGATCCACGACCTACGACACCCAGGCAGCGATTACAATTGACAAACAGTCCAAAATTTTTGCCTGGAGGCATAGATGTGTGAAGGTGGACGAAGCAAAAGGAGAAGGTACCACGATCATAGCAAATGGCGTTCTGAAGCTTCTGCCTGACCCTTTCTATCCAACACAAATCTGTACCTAATAGGGAGCCCTATGTACGTGTAAAGATCCCAATCATATAGCTACAGTAGACTTAACCCAACTCCCGTTTAAAACGGAACTCTCAATCTGTAGTCAGTTTGCAAACCCTGTAGAGTATCTATCACAAGATTGGGTCAATTAATTGCTTCCCTGTCACCCCTTCACAAAGATAAGGGATGAAATTGAACCGATTAGACAGGCCAACCCAACAAGCTTATTAAAGACATTTATTGAAGGTTGGTGCTTCTGCTTCAGAAGATATTGAAATTTTGGACAGAACATATTCGATGTACAGAACATTAAATATTTTCTTGGTTAGATGCTACAGACAGGAAAACAGACTGACCAATAGAAAGCATAAATTAAATTAGTTATCGAACCTCCGCTGACGTGTTGGAACTTTTAATTTCAAGTAACTGCTGTTGATTACGATTTTTTATTTCTACCCACAAATGTATAACCTTCCAATCTCTCTCTCCCTCTCTCTCTCGGTTTGTTGCCTCTTTCGACCAAACTGTCGCTCGCCAACATTTGCTTTTATCTGCATTAGATATCGATCGTCAGGTAAGGATCGTAGTGATGTTCTGTAGTTTCTGCCGACCCCAATGGGCAGAAGGCGTGAGTTTACGTACGTTAAATTGATATCGACACACATCACGTCTTGGAGTTTTGCTGGCTCATTGAATTTGACCCGGTATGGGACTTATTTGTAGCTCTATCAATTAACATAACTTATTCACCTTGCATTAAAACAAACCGTGACTAAAACAAATAAGTTTAACAAACCGATTAACCTCAGATCGTTATTTTGTTAATCAATTGTCAAGCAATCTATTTGTGGTATTAATTAACATTTCAATCAGTTTCAATGACATTCGCTCACGATACGACAATATTACCGGAGTTTAGTCGCAGTTTTCGACCAAAATAGCTTTATGATGTCACATAAAACAATGCCAAAAGTCTTTGGCTGGTTTGTATGACCTTTGAAAATTAACACGCAAACTACAGCTCTTATATATAGGCAATTGAAAGTCATATTTTTTCAATTGTTTCTGCCCATGGCAATGTCGACGTCAATGATATCATAGTCAATTCCCAAAAAGAAAAACGGAGTTCCCATACGAAAGTTATCATCAGCTGATCAAAATTAATATGGGCGTTGTAACAATTATATCCTGAGAGCTATACTTCAGATATTCGACATTTTGTGCGGAGGGTGTTAAACTCCATTTGAAATAACATTAGACATGTTTCCAAATCTTTTTACAGTCCGTTCAACCGATTTTGAGTTCTATCCCGTAAACATAAGCATGACTTAAAAAGCGTAAACATGTTACCAAAACCAACTATTTACTACAGCTACCATTTGTCGTATCACTAACGTAATAGAAGTCAAAATCGGTTGAACGGGCTTTAAAATGGGCTAATATAAACTTCTAATGTTATCGCAAATGGAGTATGATAGGAAATATGTATTTTAAACTTTTATTTTTAAATCAATGATACTAAAACTAAAACATAAGCTTTTTGTTACTAACCTTATCCATCCCCATCCAATTTACTTACCCACCTTAATAATATGCAAATCTCTACAAAGATCCGCTCTTGACACCCGAAGATTTAACAATTCATACTTGAAAAAAGGAACCCCAAAAAAAACTTACGTAAGCTGAGCATTTTCCTTTCACCAGCACGTTTCGGAATAAAAAAGGGATCAGAGAATTCGGATCTTCAGCAAAAGTTTTCGCACCTTCAAACAAATATGGAGGAATCCGGCTAAATAGAGCGATCTACGAAAAAATACCTGTCGTTTTTACATGCTCTATTGTATAGACAAAGCGTTTGGACTGAGCAATACTTACACACAATGAGGTTTTTCTGGAAAATTCTGGCCACTAATTGGCACCGCTTTAACTAGAGGTCCTCCACTTGGAGAACGTATCGTAACATTAATATGACGTTTACGTCGATATAACTAATGTCCAAAACATCGGCGCTGTGACAGGTGCCTGGACCCGATCTCAATGATGCTCATTGCCAATTTGTACAAAGATACAACGGTATATTGTGCCCAATACCTAGTAGGTCGTAGTAACAAGTTTCGAATAATAAATCTACTGGCTGCAAGATCTTATACCTACTTTTCTGCCCTTTGACACGTCATACCTGAATAGGGAAAGCTCACTCCACATTTTCTGCTCGTATTCACTGAAATCCTCATTTCTCGATAGGGTAAGCTCAGTACATTACCTTTGTGCATTCTGTATTTCAATACAATCTATAAAGTATATGTCTTCCAAAAAATTCGGGGATCTTCGGGAGACTTAGGTATCCGAAAGGAACATTAAAAGTGTCTCGTGCCGCCACCTGACACACGTCTGGACAATAAAAACGGACAAAGGTGGATATTGCGGATGCCAGGCATTCAATGTCGTGGCCCACATTCATATGTACTCCTTTCTTCGCCTCCCCATCCACCGGTCGGGCCATATTGCTCTTTTATTTTCGCGTCGAAATAAAACATTTGTCTTATTTATAGTGGGTAGAATTGGCATGTTGGAGTTATTATAGTTTCCGGTCATCCGGTGCTTTTTGCCCACTTTGGGATTATGGTTTCATGAAATCGAATTGATATTTATGGTAGTTGGCAATTTGCTCATCCTCTGTTACATAAAACACAACTCGCGAAATAAACAGTAAGACATATTTATTTGTTCAAGATTTAAACCTATTTACAATTATTATACCTTAAATTACACTTTATTATTAAGGTTACACTAGTCGTTCATTGTTACATAAAAATATAGTCTGGCGATAACTCCACTGTTTGACGAGGTATATTAAAAAATATATATATATTAATTTGATAAATATATATTTTTAATAATAAAATAATGATGAGATCATTATCTACATATGTATTTCCACATACATATACATATCTATGCATATTCCATGCCAGGATATTATATACAGGGCAGGAAACAAAACAGTAAAGAAATAAAATATTTGAAAGTTATGAGCGTCGAAAGTTCCATATTTCAACACTAATGTTAACGCATGTTTGGGCTGAAGAAATACCATAAGAAGAAGGAAAATTGCGAAACTTCCTCCATACAGGGATAGATTAATAATTCAACAAAGCAAACAATTTTATTTTGAAAATATTTATTTAGTCGTTTTTTCATGATATCTAGACTCCCAAAAGTCTGTTTATAAAATTTCGCGCGCTCGTTTTCGTCCTAAATCATCATCCATTTCGATACTAATTTGCAAAAGTGCTAATTCGTAAACGAACGAGCTTCTTACTGCTCATCACAGCATCTATCTCTTTCGCACGTGTTGTCGGATGAGATAGCATGCATTTTAACCTCGCGCTCATAATAGTTCGTGTCGTCGACTAGGGGAACCTTAATGGCAAGATACAAAACTGGGCTTAATCTAGGAGGATTTCTGTGTTATAAGCACCATTTACTTCCGTCACCACTGTATCGGAGCTGCCGAATGTAGGTGTTCTATGGGTAAACCCATCGGGGAATACGGGCATCATGATATTGATGGACAGTAATAATGATTTCTTTTTCTTAATCTGTTTATTAGATTTTTTTGAATCCTCAACATGTACCTATCTCAAAAAAATATTCAATTTGTCTTCCCAATTATTTTTTACAGCAGTCTCTTAGGATGACCATCCTTTTGACGTAATCCCTCAGTTATTCATTTCCGAATACCACTTGGAATTTTGTTTCCAAGTAAAAAACTTTTTGTATATCATAGGAAACTTTTGTACATTTCGTTTTACCTGGCTTCATTCCGGGATGTGATCCAATCCGTTACTAAAAACTTGTAATAACTTGAAAGACAAAAACTTAGTACATCAGCTAGTTCTTTGTAAGTTGTAACAACAGACTTACAACTTGGAATGAAAAGTAGTTTCTAAAGGACACTGATTGACTTTGTAAAGAGTTTCTGATAAAAGACAATGATATTTTTTACAGGATCTAAACTTGTAATAAAACTATTGGTAGTATCATCATCGGCATCGTATTGATTTGAGTTTTTAGCGTTAATAAACCACCACCACCCAATGCACTCACATTGAGTATATGGTGGGTCCTACAACCCAATTTGGCTATACTAACACAACATGACAAAATGACGTTATAAGGACCCATCGGAATGAGAGTCCAATGTCCCTCACCAAAACATGATCCACAGATTGAATTGCTCCAACTGCCCGTACACCTGCACTTAAGAGGACTTAATGACTGCCACCGAAAGTGCAATTAACGTGCCCACCTACTGGACCCAAAGATTTATTATCGACTCAAACAGAAGAAGAAACGTTTATGACATCGAGGAAACGGTTATGGGGGTCTACATACACAGGCAAACTACAAAACAAGTCACAAGTCCACCGACAAATAAACACTCTGCTTATCGTGTTCAAAACATTCAACCAAGCTTTACTCACCATTTGTCCTCCTCTGCAACTTAAATGTAACAAGACTTACAACTTACTAAATCCTCCCCAACATAACTAACTTACCGAAAATCACTTACGAAAACTTAGAGTCAAGTGTGAATGTGAACCTTTCCATAAAAAGGTCGAGTCCATCAAACCTCCGATATTGTCGTAAAGACTGACTTTATTACTGAACGTAGCATAGAGCAAAGAAACTCTAAACCGGCAGCGAATATACTGACGCAATACTAATAATATTCGAGCCCGTTGGTCTTGGCTCTCATTTAAAGATCTTTGACAGTTGTTACGGATGGTCAGAAGTCAAATAATCTGACGCCACTCTTGCCAAAAGGTATCGTAGCCGTAGTTAGTGGGTTGTTGAGGTCAGATGTCGCTTCATATAAAATACTGATATTTAGCCGCATTGGCTTAGATTAGAAGCCGACCCCAAAATATTTCTAAAAAGGCTAGGATATGATGACGATGATTCGTGCTCGTATAATGAGCGCTGAGCACAAGTTTCGTCAAAATTAAACAAAATCTTAATGTCAAAGTCATTTATTACATAAACTGCCCTCCAAAGCCCGCCCGTCACCACATCCTATAATGTTTTAGCTATATTGAGAATTATCACAATTTCTTTGTGTTTACGGTTTGCCATGCTTGGTTTGTATGGAAAATTTTGATAATATCGTCTCTAGCAGTGGCCACATTAAAGACGTTTCGTTGCTCTATGGAACGTAGCAAAAACTCCATCATACATGCAAAATATGGCGCCGATTTTATTCTCTCACTAAAATGGTTTATGATGTTTTTATTGCGGATAGGTTCCGGATTATGAAGCTTCGATGTGGGGTTTATCACCTGCTTTTCATGGTGTGTGATAGACCGAACTTTACGTGTTTCCTCTTCAAAGCGATAAAAGGTGTATTGATATGACTTGCCGGTTTTTTCACTCCTGATAAAGCTATTTATTTATAGTGCATGAGTATAAGGGGTTACTTATCTCTGATTTTCTTCGAAGAAATATTATATTTTTCGCGGATTTCAATATAATATACTTCGAATTTATTATTGTTACTTCTCTTAAAACAAGAAAGTACGGTTTTCAAATATTTGTAATATGTAATATTTGAATTATCTGTCCATATAACGGACAGATGACCTGGTGTAGGCTACCGGAATCCACTGGATGCGAGGCATGGTGACGCTTGGAAAAGACTTGGCTCTCCAGTGGAAGTCTTTCGTATGAAATGACCTCATCTACTCTTGTCAATTAGTTTTAGGGTTCCGTACCCAAAGGTTAAAAACGGGACCCTATTACTAAGACTCCACTGTCCGTCTGTCTGTCACCAGACTGTATCTCATGAACCGTGATAGCTAGACAGTTGCAATTTTCAAAGTATTTCTGTTGCCGGTTTAAAAACAAATACTAAAAACAGAATAAAATAAATATTTAAGTGGGGCTCCCATACAACAAACCTGATTTATTTGCCGTTTTTTGCGATAATGGTACGGAACCCTACCTGCGCGAGTTCGACTCGCACTTGGCCGGTTTTTGACTGTAGCGTTTTTGTAAAGATTTTCGCATTTTGCTTTTTATTACCGATCATAAATACAAGCTCATATTAGCCTATGTTGTAATATGTTACAATATTATATTACCAATAACCACACAACAACGTAACAAGTATGTAGGTCTGTATAGCTCAGATGCGGTCAGCGGATTGTATTGCGTTCTACCGGCTAAGACGACCAGCCTGACCGCTTTCATTGAAGACCTGTCACTTTCTACCGACAGGAATTGAATCGTATCTTCCTACTAACTTTGCTACGTGACTTCCATAGTAATTAGGAATTGGTCACCGAAGATCGTTGAATTCAGTTGGTGGAATTAAATAGTTCACTAATGTCTAGTTCGGGGATCACTGTCCATCCTGATCTTACGTATACTTTGATTTATAAATCTGATTTGATTTGATAAATAAATTGGAAAACAACGAGTCTACGCCTAAGCACTTTCTTTATCTTCAGATGTAATCAACACTTTGTAATTTATTTATTGAATGAAAAAAGTGTCCATGGAGTTTCCTGCACATTGTTCTCCATACAGATCTACGCTTTGGAACGTGCAACCAGCTTCATAACTCTAACTGGCCAACACTTTGAGAATACAAATTAGCCTGTAAAAATAAACATAAGTTATTTAAGTTTTAATTTTAGCTGGGAAGAAGGTAGACATGGCATAAACGTAGGAGTTTATCTATGGACGGAGTATATTAAATTCTCAGAGACAAAGTAAATTAACATATTGTAGGTAGTTCTGGACTTCCCTCCCATGATGAAGCATCTAAAAACTTTTCTCGTAAAGGGATTGTAATTAAAAAAAAATGGTTACAGACACAAATCACAAATACAGAATTTACAACTAATCCAAGCAGACATATATTTGTTCAACAAATACCCCATTCAAACATTATATTGTTTCCAATACGAAACGAACTCATCCTAACGGCCTGTTAATTATAAAATTCAATTATCCGACTCCATTATATTCTGGATTCGGTTTCACAAAACGTTTCGGACCCTTTCTGGCCGCAATAAATGATAATTCAGATTATGGGTACGGACTCACGTGGCTGGTAAACGGTTTACTGCTGGACATGGGCTGAGGCAATTGCCAACACAATGGTCATTAGGGACGTGGTTGTAATCACTTTGCTTTATTAACAACATTAGTACCAATTAGTAATAAAACATAATCATTTGCACGTAAACTTTGTGATTATTTGTTTACATATTAACATTCTTTACTAAATTAGCTTTCTGGCCATATTACTTGTTTTTATCTAGCTGAAATAGATAGCTAGATATAAGCGAATCTATCTTAATCTAGTAAAATAAATCTAGCTCAAGAAAAGTAGATACAAGGACCGTACAGTATCACATACCAACAGCCTAGCCGCCGCTTTAAATGTACCACTGCACGACAGAAGGCTTAAGGGCCTTCCACCGCTTTAGTGCCGTAAAACGGTTACTTTCTAAAGCATACTTCTTAGTAACGGCTAGATTAAAAGGTTTGAATAAAACATATACTTATTATTGATTCATGTACGTTATTTTCGAATCGTCAAATATTTGTCAAAGAAGGAAGTGGAATGAATTGTTAATTTTAGAAAATTAGTCTCTATAACTTATAAATTGCAAGAAATTGTCTTAAATAAAAATAAATGTTTAAAAAAATAACAAAAACCCGACTGCTTACAAAGCGAACCAAAAAGACGTAAACAAGAAGAAAATCATGTTGTGCAGTTGGAGGATACATATTCGCGAGCTGGCTGACCAAAACCAGATGTATCCTCCGACTGCACAGCATGATTTTCTTCATGTTTACGTCTTTTTGGTTCGGTTTGTAGGCAGTCGGGTTTTTTGTTATTTTTAATTTTATATTTTTTTTACATCTTTTTAGTTATTTTTTTTAGAATTAGGTACGTTTAAACATATATGTGTTTTATATTTTTGTAATCACCTTTTGAAACCCTTAATTTTGATTCCCTGCACGATGGGTTTGGAAGAAAAAAAATTTGGGCATCCACGATAGGGCGCCCAAAATAATTATTTTAAAGTGACACTCCCAGGGTTAAGACGAATCGATTGACGTAAGAATCATCAAAATCGGCCAACGCGTTTGACCTCTAGAACGCCACATAGGAACAAAAATACATATATACATACATACATAGACTGATAAACACATTACCCTCCTTCGGCAGTCGGGTAATAAGTGGCTTTTGAAAAGACAGCATGTCCACAAAGTAACTATAATCGTAAAAGAATAGAGATAATATATTTCGTTGTTAACCAACAGCTCTATTACAATATTGCTAAATGCTAATTACAATGGCGGTCATGTTGCTGACAGCGATCTAAATACCAGACAACCTTTGGATGTACTTAATGAACTAGATACTATTGAATACTTAGCTAAATAACCTTTATAAAACTTTACCAAACGGCCAATCTTTTTTGCCCGTACATTTAATTCCCTACTTACGTACTAAACAAACTGTCTAATCAAATCTAATCTAATGCCATTCCTTTAAACGAGCTATATATTCTTGTATATATATATGAATATATATATTCTGAATCTTGGAAACGGCTCCAACGATTTTCATGAAATTTAGTATGCAGGGGTTTTCGGGGGCGATAAATCGATCTAGCTGGTTTTCATTTTTAGAAAACGTCGTTTTCCCTATTTCCACCCGACCAGAGCTCGGTCGTCCAGGTACTACACCATTACATTGCAGATAATAAAAATATCACTATTTAATGACAGCGTAACAATAATCGACACCATGACGTAACTTTAATGTACATGTAATACATAATACATAGATGGTACATTAGCTCCGAGTACAGGTTGACCTTAGCCCACGCGATGGTGATGGCACGGTGACTCATACGCAGTATAAACAACGTACCAGTAATTGTTATTTGTTACGCTTGTATTTTGGTGAAACTGGTTTCTATTATGTTGTCAGGTGATGCGGATTATATCATGTTGATTAGAGTATCCGGTAGTACTTAATTATGAAGCTGTGCCCTGAGGTTAATTGTAGTAAGTATTATCACTTCAAATTCATACTTCGTTTGCGTTTCCTCTCTGGACGTTGGTTGTCGTTTCTGTGAGGGACCTTCCTAAAGGCGCGACGCAAAATGGCGTCGATATATCGTACAAGTATTTAAGTATTTCGCTTATAATCGAATCACCATCACAAAGATCGCTACGACTACCGATTGATAATTTGGTCAATGCTAGATTTTCTCGGTGGTTTTTGTGAGCTTAGGTACAAGTTACTTCTCATCATTCTCTCTTATTTAAATTCTTTATAAGTCAGTAATACAGGACGGTTTGAAGAATAAAACGTGTTGCGCCGATCCCAAGTAACATAGGATAAGGGTAGGCAGATGATTATGGTGATAACGATGCTATAATCTTAACAATCTAAGAAGTCCGATGACGTTTCTCATTTTACATGCCGCAATAACTTTGTACGAAAGAAATTGAATAATTTAATTCCTAATCTTAATTAATTCCTATTTTAACCATTCACTATAACAACGAGTATTATTAGCAAGCATCAAGTTTAATTATTTTTAAGTACTAGCTGTGCTCGCGACTTCGCTGCCGTCAACTGCCTACCTACCCTACTTACCTTCCTGCCTACCTCACTTACCTACCAATTTTCTAGGGTCATTCTTTCGCGGAGAATCTTAAAACCGTCATTCATAGAATGAATTCAGTTGCAAGGCACAACGCCATCTATTGAATATGTAGTTCAACTTTCCGAGTATATGAATTGCGTGTGTTGTGATAATGGTACTTCTTGAACACTTTTAATTCATCTAACTTTTGATAGAGCGGATCGATTGCGATGAAACAAAAACTTAGTAATACTTCAAGTTACGCTCATTTTTTATGTATAAAAGTTATCTGCATTGGTTTCGTACATTTTATGGGATGCGTGCACAACTGAACAGACAAACTGACAAACAGACAGACAAAAATTCCAAAAATACTGGAAATGGGTTGTGTTGGTTATTCTTTAACACTCTGGCTTTTATTTTGGAAATATTTTCTACTAACTGTCCCACGCGGCTTCGCTCCCGTCAACTGGCTACCTACCTACCCATCTACCTACCTACCCATCTACCCTACCTACACTACTACACGATTGTTGCGTAATTTTAACCGCTTACGCAGCGTACGCAACGGAAGCTCTCAAAAAGGAATAATTATGCCCGTTTTGCAACATTTTTCATTTATGCTCCGCTCCTATTGGTCGTAGCGTGGTGTTATATAGCCTATAGCCTTCCTCGATAAATGGACTATCCAACAAAAAAAGAATTTTTCAATTCCAACCAACAGTTCCTGAGATTAGCGCGTTCAAACAAACAAACAAACTCTTCAGCTTTATAATATTAGTATAGATTGTATAATCGGTAGGAACAACAATAAAACTAAATAATACTCCCTTAACATAAAAATGTTTGTGAATTCTTATACCTAATGTACTAAAAAAAGAATTGTTTCTTATTTTACAGGCAGTGTTCGCCCAAGGTTCGCCCCATCTAGTTAGCCACGCACCGCATCGGGATTTAGAGTAGACGCGAGTCTCTAGACTACTGACAATCTAATAACGAAAGCGTCACGAAAGCGATTAGAGAAACGTCAAAAATGTATGGGAAATGCCAAGGTTATTGAAATGTCACATGGTTGAGTAACACTCGATAGAATAACACCTTGTCGAGGGGCTCAGGACAATTTCATAGGAAACACGCGTTCAGCTCTAAGGTCGTGACAATCTATGAAGTCGGATTTGACAGCTATACAAATATTTAATAATAATTTAACTTGACGCTTACGAATAATACTCGTTGTTATAGTGTATTTACATACCTAGTATTAATTAGGATTATGAATTTGGTTTTTTCAATTTCTTACTTACAAAGTTATCGCGGCATGTAAAATGAGAAACGTCATCGGACTTCTTAGATTGTCACGATTATAGTTACTAAATCATCTTCAAGGAGCCGATGCCAATTGGTAGAAGCTACGGAAATCCTTATTATTCTAACAGTGGAAAGTTGTGCCTTGTGAATAGAATGCAGTCATCTGTGTATTGATAACAGTTTCGGGGGTATCTATGTTCCCAGAGGTCAGGCGGTCATCCCGTGGTAGCCGTAATTGGGAGAGGAAATAATGGTGTGTGTATTTTGCCATGGTGTTTAATTAAGAGCATAAGATCAGCCTGTTGAGAAAGATTTTATTTTTGGGAATTACTTATAGATTTGGAGTTTGTTGCGCCACTATTTCTTTTCAGCTAAACAACCTAAAAAGTGGTGACATGAGGGCGTTCTGGGGGCTGAATAATGTGAATTTTGACGTTTTAGTAGGTGCTGGTTCTGAGCTTGAGAAAATAAATTTAAACGTGTGACGGGCATTCGTGAAACTACAACCAAATGACTTTTCCAATCGAAATCATTCTCATTTTATTATCATACCAGGCTTTATTAATTTGAGCGCTAATTACTAGACACCACAGAAAAAAAACAATTGTTTCAAGTGACTAATGTCCCTTTTGTCGGTCAAGCGTTTAGGCAAACGTAGTGTATTCCGTAGAATGAATTCAAATACGCTGATCGCACATTTTAGAGAATTAGCTTGCGTGAGAAGAACACGATTCCAGTTTCCGCAATCCGCATTCGGGAAATCCCGACAAAATACCCGTGAGTAACGCCACACATAACTAAGAATTTGTCACTCGCAAAACTAGTAACATAAATGAAGTATTACGAAAGTCTATTCACGATATAAACGGAGAATTTCCTCCTACCCGCGATATATCAAAATTAATTTGTCGTCACTTCCGAAGGCGTCGAAGCAAGTTCCAAAAGGTTAAACCTCGTAAAGGAAACGGAACAAGTTTCGGGCCATAAAGGTTAACCGCGGCGACCTGTGGATCAAACTTTAACTAATAATGTACCTGTTTATTACTTACAGTTTCAAGTATGTTGTTGTGTGGTTACTTGTGGAATGGTTAAATTTAAGGTGGCTTGTAAATTAAGTACTTGATGAGAGCGAAATTGCTCTCTTGAGCATTTTAACTATCTATTTTACAAGGTGAATAAAGGCTTCCTAAACAATTCTAATAGTTATATTTGTGAAGCATAGATAAATAGTTTTTTTTTTTAAGAAAGCGCATAATCGGGCTGTTATCGCATTGTCGCATCGCACCTACTTGCGTTTCTCTATCTTTTTCTATTAGATCGTTAAAAAATATCATAACTAAGCACCTCTGTCTTATTCTCTCTGTCTATTTAAATCACGTTCAAGACGGCTACCAAGTCCATTTTACTGAAATATGGGCAAAGACTTTGAAATCTGGAAAGGAAGGTAGAATTTCAGTTTTATAAAGCTCCCAGTAAAATCGTATGTAATGAACAACAGCATCGTACATAAAATAATTTGAACAGTATTAACTAATAGGCATTGTTGCCAAGAGCAGAACGTATGGGATTATTTTCCTGTATCGTTTGGCATACGAGCCTATGACAAAGTTGGCACGTTACTGCAGCCTGCAGTTTTAATGTTTTCAAAGCGACTTTACGAAGGCTTTCGGTAAAGTACATCACACACGTCAAAGGCAGGCCCAGGCTTTTTTGTGTAGAGTTGTAGTAAAGGGTAACTTGTTCCACAGGGTACTATTCTAGGACCTTTCGGATTTACGAAGGACGTAAATTTTTCGTTAATTCTATTTAGACAGCTGATGCTTGCTATCGAATTATGTTCAAAGGATTGTTGACTGTGACATACAGTTTTATAGAGTAAATTTGTGTAGTTATTTTAATGAAAATTCAGATATTTGAAATTAACGCTGATTTGCTTAGAGGTTACGATAGTAATTTTAAAATGTATTTGAAATGAAAGAAAGTGTTTTATTGCTTTTTAATTGAGCTATGTCTACTTCATCATCATCAGCCTTTTAATGTTCCCACTGCTGGGACACAGGCATACTCTCTGTGAGAGAGGGAGTGGGCCTTAAGCCATCACGCGAACACAGTGCGGGTTGGTGAATGTCACATGTCTTCGAATTTTTGGTTCTAGGACATGCCGGTTTCCTCACGATGTTTTCCTTTACCGTTTTTTGAGCAGTGGTGATGAAATAATTTACACAAAGTAAAGCGCCTGCCTGTGTTCGAACCCACGACCTGCGACACGTATGTCAGGCCGTTACCACTGAGCCACCACAGCTTTGTCTACTTGCATATATTTATTTATTTAAATATCATTGAGCTATATAATTAAGCAAACAAAGTTTATTTCAGCATTAACAACGCAGCTATGTATAAATTAAGTAAGGTTGAGTAAATTAAGCAAAACAGTACAGCATAGTTTATTTCAGAATTAAGTCCCACGTAGACTATGAAAATAAATCTAGAACATTTAAAAGGTCCACACAGTCATTTACTACTTGAATTAGACCCAGACATTTACGCGCAAAGGTCAGAGTTCGTTGCCCACATTATCTGAAGTCTGAACAGTGCTGCCCGTCTAGATCGGCCGGGTTTCGTCTAATCAGCTGACATTTACTGCCCTTTGGATTGTTTCAACTTTTCACTTAAACTTCACTTCCGGGCTGAACTGCTCAGGCGTCTCTGACGCGTTCTAGTCAAAGGAGCTCGTGGCTAAGTAATAACAGCCGCACGGGTCGATCTTCAAGGTTAAGCAACGCTTACCGAGTGCGGTTCGTGGATGGGTGACGATCTTGACATAGCGAGTTTTCTCCGTGCCTTAAGCCGTTGGTCCCGCCCGCCATTTGAACATCTTTGGCAGTCATTACGGTAGTTCGAAGCCAGAAAATCTGACCCCAGTCATGTCAAGGAGTACCGTGTTACCCTGTTACTGGGTTGTGGAGGCAGTCGTTCCATGTAAAACACTGGTACTCAGCAGCATTCGGTTAGACAGTGGCGGATTGTTTTGACTCGAGCACGTAAGCGACGTGTATTACACGGCGCTTAGCACTTTCTTGACGCGAATTAGGGTCACCGCGTCAGAGTCGCCAGAGCCGCTCTGTTCCGAAGTGAGTCTTAAAGGTCGGCCCAACATAAGCTAATTGGGTCATTCCAACTTGGACGTATGACATTCATGATATCTGGGATCAAATCAACAGGGTGCGAAATATTGTTTGCTGGAAGTACGGTCCTGTTTCAAGCTTCAATATAAAGTTGGACCACTTTATTACACTGATCGAGAGTAAGGGATTCTTAATCGAGAATTTGTAGGTAAGTATCGAACCGTACTTAATGCCAAAGTTTGAAAGATTTTCGGGCCAAAGTAAAGTTTGACGAATACTTAACTTCAAATTATTCATTCAGAAATCCATGGCAGGTAAATGTATACGAGATTGATCTTATTTTAAGGCTTCTTTTAGATCTTATTTCAGATTTAATTAGAAGATTTTTACGAGTTTCAATTGTTTGTTTGTGTGTGTTAGTTTCCAACGTCTTTCTTCTTCGTAATTGATAAGGTAAACACGTTCAAATAGACATCGAAGTACAACCTACTCAAAACACGATTGGAACTCAGCCAAATGCACTAAGAGAAATTGAAAGCTTCAAATGCAATGACGCACCTGATGCTTCAAGTTGATTATGAAACTAACTACTATTCGTTCATCAAACCATAATTTAATACATACTTAAATTCACGCCATTTTTCCCATGGGGGTAGGCAGAAACAACAGAATGCCATCTGCTACGATCCTTATTTATGTAGAAGATACTTCTTTTGCTTCATATTAGTTCATAAAACAAGTCTTGAAACGGATTTAATTTGCACCTTAATAGGTTTGATGATCTAACCCGCAATCATTCAACATAAACGTTTCAAATAAAGAAAAAACGAGTCTACGATACGTTATAGGTGCAAAATCAATATTGACTTCACTCACAACCCCAGTAATTCCCTTCCCTGTTATTATACTTCCTCAAACTTACCTATCCGTCTGGCTTCCTCAAAAGTGTGAAACAATGCAGTAATTAGGTTACGAGTACATTCTTCTTGTTAAGTTTATAAATCGTCTGTTGTAATTTTATTAAAACAATAAACTTTACTAAAATCAACTGACTTGCGTTCACAAAATCTGTTCCTTCACTTACAATACAGGTCAATGACCGGCTACCTGTCACATAAAACTATGCTTATCCTTCTCTGGCATGTTAATTTCTCTATCACCTATCCCTTTCCTTCCTTGACGAAGAACGTGTAACTGACAGGCATTGTTAGGAGTTCTTAATCGTTGTTTTCCAACACGATACTTAGTTTCATGCTTAGTTGGCGGTTTATTCGGTGTCTGTGTGAGAATTGGCACCGTGTCAACGGAGTATTGGACACGGTGTGGCTCCGATTGTGTGTATTGGTAGTAAGCCTTTAAGAATGGTCGCTTTTCGTTTACAAGCTCGTTTGTTCTTTGCGTAATTCTGTAGTCTAATAATTTCTGTCATGCTGTTCGGAATTTGAAAGAGAATCTGGCGCGCTGAAGTTTCAAGTCACTTTTAAAACGGTTTTCGTTGTACGCTTAAACAAAGTTATGGCGGCAAGTTGACACTATTATTATTATTTTGTTACTGTATGTTTTTTGTACCGGTATTTTGTAGTACTGACGTATGTTTTAGTAGCGTTTGGTATTTTACATACAATGTGTTATTGCGATTGTGTATGTTTAACCAGGATTGGAATTTTAGTTGCCGTTCTTTGCTTTTGCAGTTATGCAGTTAGGGATCAAGGTTATAGCCAAAATTTTGATATTTTAGTAGAAACTTTAGAGGTCCACGATCAGTGACAGTGCTCACTGCTCGTGGACCTCTAACATTTCTTCATGTACATGAACATCTCACTGGGTGATCATCATCATCATCATCATCATCATCATTTCAGCCGAAAGACGTCCACTGCTGGACATAGGCCTCCCCCAGGCGTCGCCACATTGACCGATCCCGTGCGTCTCGCATCCAGCGCCTTCCCGCAACCTTAACCAGGTCATCGGTCCACCTAGTGGGAGGCCTTCCAACGTATCGTCTTCCGGTTCGCGGTCGCCATTCCAGAACTTTTCGGCCCCATCGGCCATCCGTTCTGCGAGCAATGTGCCCTGCCCACTGCCACTTAAGTTTAGCAATTCTCCGGGCTATGTCAGTAACTTTAGTTCTCCTGCGGATATCATCATTTCTGACGTGATCACGCAAGGAAATTCCGAGCATAGCCCTCTCCATTGCCCTTTGGGTGACTTTAACCTTTCTGATAAGGCCCATTGTGAGCGACCATGTCTCGGTCCCATAGGTGATCACTGGCAACACACACTGGTCAAAGACTTTTGTCTTGAGACACTGCGGTAAATTGGACGAGAAGATACCACGCAACTTCCCGAACGCCGCCCAGCCGAGTCGGATTCGACGGTTGACCTCTTTCTCGAAGTTGGACCTACCCAACTGGATCGTTTGTCCCAGGTAGACATAATCGTCTACAACTTCGAGTGTAGAGTCTCCGATCTTGATAGGAGTGGGTGCTACATGGGCGTTCACCATGATCTTGGTTTTGTCCATGTTCATTTTAAGACCCACTCTTTCGGAAGCTTTACTGAGGTCATCGAGCATTTTACTGAGGCTTTCCATGGTCTCAGCCATGATCACTATGTCGTCGGCAAACCGAAGGTGAGTGATGTACTCGCCATTAACGTTGATGCCTAGGCCCCTCCAGTCCAGAACCTTGAATACATCCTCCAGCGCAGCAGTGAACAGTTTCGGAGAAATGACGTCTCCCTGTCTCACGCCACGCTGGAGAAGGATTGGTTTCGAGGTCTGATCCTGAAGACGGACTGACATGGTGGCGTTTTTGTACAAACACTTCAACACCTCAATGTACCGGTAGTCGATCTGGCACCGTTGGAGAGACTGCAGTACAGCCCAAGTCTCGATCGAATCGAAGGCTTTCTCGTAGTCCACAAACGCTAAACAGAGAGGCAGGTTATACTCTTCGGTCTTCTGTATAACCTGCCGCAGCGTATGTATGTGGTCTACGGTGCTAAAGCCTTTTCGGAATCCGGCTTGTTCGGGAGGCTGGAAATCATCAAACCTGCGCGCGAGACGATTCGTGATGACTCTTGAAAACAACTTGTAGACATGGCTAAGAAGTGAGATGGGTCTATAGTTCTTCAGCCGGGCATTGTCGCCCTTCTTGAAGAAAAGTACCACCACACCCCTGCACCATGCCTGTGGCGTTTTGCCCTCGAGTATGACGGAATCAAACAGCTTCTGAAGGGCCTTAAGGACCGGTTTTCCACCCGCCTTCAGGAGTTCAGCCGTGATTCCGTCATCACCCGGCGCCTTGTTGTTTTTAAGCTGTTTCAGAGCCATCCTAATCTCGTACAGGCTGACATCCGGGATATCTTCGGTATAGTGACGGGTCAATCTAGCTCTTGGGTCGTTTGCTAGACTCGCAACGGGCTTGCTGACTGATGTGTACAACTGCCCATAGAATGTCTCGATCTCCCTCAGAAGCTCCGGTTTGGCGGATACGGTCCTGCCATCGTCGGTCTTCAGTTTCGTGAGCTGGCTCTGCCCAATAGCCAGATCCCTTGAAAAAACCTTGGAGCCTTTATTTCGTTCAATCGCGTCTTTAATACGCTCGGTATTAAAGCGGCGGAGGTCTCTTTTCAAGGATTTAGAGATCTGTCTATTGAGCTGCCGGTATTTGCACGCCTCATCTGAAGACTGCAGGATCATCTCACGCCTCTCCTTCATAAGCTTGAGGGTAGGATCAGAGATCTTTTTGTTTCTATCTGTACGACGGGTCTTGAAAAACTTAGACCCGACCGTATGGACAGCTTCCACGAACCCGTCGCTATATTCGTCCACTGAGCTACCTAGGCACTCGAAACGATTCTGGAGTTCGAGCTGAAAGCTCTCGGGGTTTTGGACCTGGATCTGTGCTGGACGGAGCGTGGACTTCATCAGTCGAGACCTTTCAAGCTTAATATTAATGTTCAATGTGCCTCTTACCATGCGGTGATCGCTCCCGGTTTTTACCGAATTGATCACAGAGACATCATTGAACATTTGCTTCCTGGTTGACATGATGAAGTCAATCTCATTTTTTGTTGCACCATCGGGGCTCTGCCAGGTCCACTTCCTGTGTTCACGCTTTTTGAAGAAGGAGTTCATCATATAGAGGCCCTCCTTCTCCATAAAACTGGCCAGTAGGTGACCCCGGTGGTTCCGACGTCCAACTCCAAATTGCCCCACTTGGAGCTCATCCTCGTCTCGTTTGCCCAGTTTCGCGTTGAAGTCCCCCATGACAACGGTGAAGTGAGTTTTGAAACCATGCATGGCTCTAGAGATATCCTCATACATGGTCTCTACCTCGTCGTCGGGGTGTGCCGAGGTCGGGGCGTAGACCTGTATGACCTTCAGCGAATATCTTGAGGATATTCTGAGTATAAGGTACGCCACCCTGGTCGACACACTCTCGATCTTCACCACGTTGTTCACAAGGGACTTGTGGACGATAAACCCGACACCACCCTGGGACTGCCGGTCACCCTCTCGGAAATAGAGCAGGTTACCGGATTTGAGGATTATCGAGTCCTCCCCCTCTCTTCGGACCTTTTCACCATCATACCATATTTCTTGCCGAGGATTACATTATCTGTGCCGTGGACGTCGCGTCGTGGTGTTACAATAATTCAACGACCAGGTCGATGCAATAATTATAAGGGCCCGTAATGGCTTCTGACAGCAAACCGTAAGATAAGTATACAAATTGCAAATCAAAATCTCTAGGCGAGTTGTTGTGGGTTATAGTTTGCACTAAGGTTTTGCTAAAGTAGATAATGGATGTAAGGGGGTTGCTTAATAAAGATAATGTGTGTTTAATGGCGGGTAAACTTAGTAACAGGGTAAAACATGAAACACCTAAATAATAATAATGAATATATTGTTTACCAATGGTCTTCCAAGAAGGCCATGCTGAAACTATTTGTTTAGGATGCCCTATCCAACAGAAGGGATATTTTAGTTGAGAATATACCGTCCTATCATAGTTGCTCTCACGGAAGTGAGGGTAAGAGTTAATAATGTGTTGTTCAAATCAAACAGAGGTGCGTAATTTATTATTGTTTATGTATCTTTGAACGGAAGAGGGATTAAAAGGGATGTAAATTTATGTAAGAGGAAGATAACGAACTGAAATATGTGAAATGATTTAAGACTTTGTGCTCGATGTTCATTTATAATCTCTGTCTTGTAAAATCTATGGCAGTATCAAGTGTAAATGTCTTTCTTCACAAATTGGGCCAATTTCAGTGAAGACCTTTCTTTCTTTCGGATCGGATGCAGTGCGTAACCGCCCTAAGAGAGAAAACATAAGGCTTCTCCTACTTCGGAAATTGAAAATTTTCATGAGATTAAATTCATGTTTGACGCTTAAGGGAGGCCCATGGCCATTAGTGGAAGTCTTACTTACGGCTGAAATGATGATGAGGATAACGAAACCATGTTTCAAAAGTTATTATATTCAAGGTTGAAAGGAAAGAAAAATCAATGTAATCAATAGATATTAAAAGGGGAAACTAAGTTAACTTTTAAACATAAACATCTAACCTTAGTTGAATGTGGTGATGTTATGCGACCGAGATAGGTGCCACGTCGCCACCTGGCGGCGTGGCGGTGCATAAATTAGCGACTGCACAGCGCTAATACGCCAGTGACAAGTGAATTATCGTGAAAGACAGTCGATTAGCTATTGTGTTAACCTTGCAATATCATATTATACGGATAATGTCTATAGGAGAGAATCGTGTTACATGTAGAGCTAGTTATTAATAATCATGATTTATGACAGGCTTTTGTCTTTTATCCAGAAATTGATTCTTTTGTAGATTTGTCAGAGGTTTACCTAACTAACTGATGATACTGAAATAACTCTATATTATCGTTACCTAATCTAAAGGAGCAGTGGTGGCCCAGTGGTAAAGGCCCCGACTTACGTATCGTAGATGGTGAGTTCGAACCCAGGCAGACGCTTTTACTTTTTGTAAATTATTTCATCACCACTGCTCTTAAAAAGGTGAAGGAAACATCGTGAGGAAACCGGCATGTCCTAGAACCAAAATGTCAAAGACATGTGACATCCACAAACCCGCACTGGGCCCGCGTGTGGATTACAGCACTGTCCCTCTCACAGAGAGGAGGCCTGTGTCCCAGCTGTGGGAACATTAAAAGTCTGATGATGATGATGAAATAGACACAGCTCATTAAAAAGCAATAAAACGCTGTTTCATTCATTTCAAATACATTTTCTAAAATATGAAACATTACTATAGTAACATCTATGCAAATCAGCTTTAATTTCAAACACCTGAATGTTTATTAAAATAACAACCAAAAATTCGAACACATGTGGCATCCACCAACCCGCACTGGGCCCGCGTGGTGGATTAAGGCTCTCTCACAGAGAGGATGCCTGTGTTCCAGCAGTGGGAACATTATAATGCTGATGATGATGATGATCAAAAGGAATATTTAAAGATAGTAGCAGGTGGCGTTTTGTAGTTTTTGCCTACTAAAATACAATGAGCCCGTTAAAATCACACCTAGATTAGACGGATTTTTATGTTTTATTAATAATTACTTAAGCCAGCAAACCAAATAGATATAAAAACGACAGATGTGAATAAAATATTTCAGAAAAAAAAAATTGGCGTGAATTGGCAATATGGCGTCGTTTAATCCGTCCGTCGCACCAGAGACAATGGTTCTGGCGTGAGTTTTTATTGAAACAATTTACGGATTCCTCGTCGAGCGGGGCTTGTCAGTAATCCTTTCTCGCTAAAATGTTGTTTTATTGAAATTAGCTCAGCAAATTAATATTTAATGTTCCGGATGTTATTCAAATGTCCTTTTGATGTTTATGTCTCTTTGAATATTGTTGTCGATGATTTTACTCTCAATTTGATAGCCATCGTAGCCTATCGGATAAGAACATATCTACTGCACAAAAGGAATAAACATTGGGATTAAAAACTTATTTATTTATTCAAAACATCACGCACAAAGGTACAATGGCGGACTTAATGCCTTAGGCATTCTCTACCAGTCAACCAAGGGTGGTGAAGAGATAACATGGCAGGTGCATTATTTAAATTGTGACAAGCGAAAAAGTAAAACAAAGAAATACTAATAATAAGTTGCTTAAAATACACATACATATATATTTTGTAAATTTGCTCTTGGAAATTGTATATTCTAAACCAGTCGTAACCTATTTCAAACAGTTTGATAAAATCCGGGTTTACACACAAGAAACAATATTCAATTACCAAGTTTCTGGTTCAACAATCTGGTATTATATCCGACCCATTTATGCAAACCGAGACCCGCTAAAGGTTATCTTACCCTACTTTCCAGAATAACCTAATCCCCACTTTATCGAGTGGGTAAAAAAACGCGCGTAAACAAAATGCCATCGCGAAAATGGCGTCCATTTTCATTCATATTTCGTTCGTCGCGTTCCAACGATTACGGTTTGCGAGGCAACGGTCGGGTTCTTTTTTCGCGGCAATTTGGGCGGTATTTCCATTGGACTTTTTGCGGCCAGTTTTAATCGGTGTTGCCATTTTAGAGAGCTCGCCGACGAGGGCGTTTCATTTGACTGTCCTTTTTTGAAGCGTTGTTGTTTGAATGTCTCGGATACCTGCTGGAATGGTTTTTAATTAATGTTTTTGCTTGATTTGTTTTTTCTTTTGTTCCAGATGAGCATCACGTTAAATATGAGACGATGACGTGAAAGCGATGCTGCTGCAGCAGGCGTCGTCGTCGCCTGGTCCCAGCGGCACGGCGAGTCCTAAGCTAGCTCCCAGTCCTCGACCTAACCCGAGTCCTAGTTTTAATAGTAGAGCGACTGCTAGCCCAAGTTTGAGTGATGGAGCTTCGAGTTCAAATAGTCCCAAGTTGGGCGGCAATAGTCCCAAGTTGGGTGCCAGTCCGAAGTATGGAAGTCCAAGGTTGGGGACTGGGAGCCCAAAGCTGGGCCGCGCGGCGCTGGAGGACGAGGCCGCGCTGGAGAGGCTGCAGGCTGAGCTGAAGGAGGGCTGGACGGTACACACGGGGAGAGATGGCAGACTGTATTATTGCAAGTAAGTAAGCAACCAGTCTAAGGGGTGTTGATGGTCCGGCAGCGAGATGGGCAGTCGTTGGGCTGTCGTAGGTAGAACCTAGATAGGAGTGGCATTGAAGCGTAGGGATAAATAAGGACGAGGATAAAGGAATCTTTACCTAGCTGTGAGCGAAGTCAGGCTGTGGACGATGATGAAGCAATCAGTATTCCCATTTTGAATCCTAAAATAAATATTTAATATAAATATTTATTTCAGAATCCTCACTGTATCTGCGGACACTCAGTGTAATTACAGAACGAATATCATGAATAACTGAAAGAGCAAAAAACAATTTTACAAGGACACAATTTTTGTAAACATTTTTTACTACTCGAAACATTTTTATGTGCGGAGTTACTTTATGATGGCCTATAAAATCCTTTGCATAAGTTTTAAAATGACAATTTGGTTGATACAAGGGTCTTTGAAACGTTAAATTTTAAGTACGAAACTTATTGCTGCGTTGTTCATAAAATATGAATATATCTAAATACTGTAATTTAAAATGCAGGACTGCAATAGAGTCATAGATACGTAAATGGGATTATTATCGGTTGCGACAATAACGTCTAGCAAAAAATTTGTTGGATTCCTTCTTAGGAAAAAATTCAATTATTCCCGTGGACCTGTAAGTCGTCAACGCTATGGGATATTACTCTATTCGATACTGATTTCATTAGTCACCTGTTAATTCAAGCGATGTTAGAAAATTTTAATATGCTTTTTTATTTGCCTATCTACAATTGTTATACTAATAATCACCTTATAATACAAACAATAATATAAACTAAGTGTACAATATGATGCGATAGACACAGCATGCAAAAACAAAATTATAACAGAAAGTTACAATAATAGTGCAGAAATAACACTCATAAACGTGAAGTGAAGTCTTCAGAAATCAATACCGTCTAATATATTTTATGTAGGTAGATACAAAAAAAGACGTGATTATTTATATTTTGTGGACTTGACGCTTCAGTTTTTAAAATGCAACAAATCATAAGAAATAATCTATGCTACTTTAAAACCCTAAGGTACTTAACAGTCTTATAAACGCTTCTACCGAATCTTAACTTGGAAATTTATTCACTCCGCTTGCACCAGTATAGACGAAACCGTGTGTCTAAGAGAGCTAGAACAGAAATCTGTTTGAACAGTGACAGTGTTTGAAGCTAAACAAGAGATCCAATTTTCGAGGCGAATGCAACCGCACTCAACTTTCAAAGTTCGGCACAAAGTTACAGGGGCCAGAAGGATCACCAGATTTAAAGGCAGTCAGTATAACTATGAAAATAGTAAAAGACTTGACGTTTGGAAAGACCTGGTTATGCTAGTTAAGCTTAGTTATGCAATGACTTTTGCGTATACAGAGTGGGCAAAAATCGTGAATCAAACGAAACAGGGTGATAGTAGGGTTGACAAGCAGTAAAAAAGAAAAAACAAAAGTTGTTTTTACGATCTACTGCACCCCAAGTATCGCCCTGTTTTGTTTGATCCACGATTTTTGCCCTCCCCGTATAGCACAGGTAAATCGGTTATTGCAATTGCCATTTGCAAGCAACCTAACTTTCGATTGCCTGTGAGAGGTTTTGTTTCTGCTTTATTTGGTTTCCTCTACATCATCCCCGTGCCCTTATACCAATTTATTAGAAGTCGGTGGAGCACATCTTTTACTTAAATTAATTTTTAATCCATTTCTGAATATATATTCTTGCTAGCCATATTTTTCGCATTTCAGTCAGCTTTTCTTTGGTTTGCAAGGTTCTATCTTTCTTTTGTAAACTCTCTTTATCACTAGTTGTATGTAATTTTGTGTACTATAAAGAATTTAGAATTTTTTTATATCCATCGATATTACAACTTTTCTTATCACATACTTCTTCATGGGCTGATACTTCTGAGCCGTTGACTGTGGTCCATATTTGCAACTCTATGCAATTTAACTTGCTCTTCATTCGGCAGTCTAAGAATTCTGACAAAGTAAGCATACAATGTGAAGTAATGTTAACTTAACTGACGGCTACATATATTCTGCTCTTCTGAAACGACTTTTCGTACCTGTGGCAACCTAACTTGAAAGTACTTTGTCTACCGACTCAACCATGATTCGTAGAGAAGGTTGTAAGGTAGTTGTTGTTTCTAAATGTGGTGAACTGGTGACTTGTTGAAACGTCCGGATTTCTGTGCTATCATCATCAGTCGAAAGACGTCTACTACTGGCCATAGGCCTCTCCAAAGCGTCACCACAACATCCGGAATTATGCTTCCCGCATCCAGCAGGGCTGTGCCATATCCAAGTTGACATTTTTAAAATACATACATAAGCCTTTCGGAATAAATTCTCTAAAATTTTGATGCAACAGCATGGATTTTATTTTATAATGAGTATAATTGTAATTATGTTTTTTACTCAGCTTCACTTTCGTGGCCAACAGGAAACGTTTAACGTGCGTTTTTTTTCGGGATTGTGCCTATGGCATTCATCGATAGTGAACGTTTTTATCAGTGATATTGCCTCCAAATTTTATGTCTTCATAACATTAGTTAAGAAAGAACTAATCTTTGGTAAAGTTTCAGCAAAACTTCATCATACTTTTATTACCTACCCAACATAAGACCATAATATTTATTTACAGACGGCAGTAAATGGAGATCGGAGGACCAGAATGTATTGGTTATTACCCGTGTATCGATGCTCCGAGATGATTTGATCGCAATAAGAGGCCGAACGTGTCACCAATATCGTATCGAACTTGCTTATATAGCAATATCGAATCGATTTATGTAGTTCGATGTGATTTTTCGATATATTTTTTGAATTGGCTTGGTTATACTTGTGGATATCATGATGGGTTTCGGGTTCTGGTATATTCGGTATGCTAATTGTTTGGACGTCTTGTCTTGACGATAGTGAATATGATGGACGTAAAGTAGTTACGCAAGAAAGATTTGCGGAAGCACATGGCAGAATCTTCAAAGATTCCATGTCTGCAATTCTGAGTGTCGTCTTTGCCGATACGAGATTAAAATGCTGTATTTGTCAGCCAACTATCAAATAACAAGGATCTCCAGTATATCCAGTATCAAGAATTTTCAGTAAAAACGCCAGACGACTCCGTGTAGGGCACCCTTGTTCCCCCTGTGACAGGTACCACTTATCGGCCGCAGGGGATAGGGCGACCGGCCATTGCTATACTGACACTCCTCCTAACCTGCGACACCATCGCGACCCCGTCCAGACCGCAGAGGATAGGGAGAGAGGCGCTCCGCAATACCGGCATTTCTCTCCCGCTTCGGCCTCGAACCTTCAGCTGCGATGCCTCCCATACAACGCGGCCCAATCAATTGCGATTTCGCCCAAGCGGCACCGCAACCTACTTGTTGGCCGCTACGTCGTCAGCTTATCGGCAAAAGCCCTGACGAGTGGCCTCTCCTCGGGTTCCTCTTCGCCTCACTGTGGGTGACAAGCCACGGCTACTGAGTATTGAGCCTCGATAATGTGGGAACTCACCGGGGGGGATCCTTGACTAATCCTGCGTTTAGCATCCACTTATCTTATCATCTTGTCTTATCATCTAACAAACAAATATAATTATCCAGACAACATCATAAACTACAAAAGTGTCTATTTCACTATAGATTCCGGTACACTAGTTTACAATAATCGGGTGCGTTGAACAGCCGGCTCGCTCGCAAAGAGCAGAGCGAGTTACACCACCACCGCTACGAGCAGATTGGACACAACTCACGAAAACACTAAACAGCGAAAAAAATAAGACAGATCGAAGGCAAAATTCCCTTATTTTTACGGACTTGCATTTCACTTGCAATCTGTCAAAAATTTATTTGGCTTCCCTACATGGTAGTCAAGTTTTTGATATTAATTGTCCCTGGGATGATATTGCAATTTGAATTTAAAAGTCCTTAAAGAACGAGCATCTTATTGGCCTCGTGAAATGATCAACGTTTGTCGAAACTAGACTTTCTAGCGTACAATAGCTAACATTACTAGACGCGATGAGTTGTTCTTCAGAAAGGCCAGGTAAATATCTAGTACTCACAACCGAAGTGCGTGTAGGTATGACAGGATGTATGAACGTAAACACAGCAAAAGGAGTACGTAGCAGGTGGCATTATAACTATAAAACTCTGACCGTGGA
Source organism: Orthosia gracilis (assembly GCA_947562075.1). Taxonomy (NCBI): domain Eukaryota; kingdom Metazoa; phylum Arthropoda; class Insecta; order Lepidoptera; family Noctuidae; genus Orthosia; species Orthosia gracilis. Next base: position 2,240,145 of record OX387270.1, on the reverse strand, counting down.
AAAAGCATGAGTTTATGTATGTAATGTACTAAATGCGCCTTGTTTTTCTAATTCCATATAGGAATGTAAATAACTAAATTTTTCATAAAAGGCAGATGCGTCCGTTTTTCGCTGACCGGCAGTATACTACAATGGCACAACTGCGTCGCCGTCGACTGTGAACACGCGCTTGTGACGTCAATATTTTCCCGCCATTGTCAGCTGGTAGGGTTGCTAGTGCTTAAAATTGTTAATTTCATTTATCAAATTATGAGACGGGCTTATTCACTAGTTGAATGTGCGTTGCAAATTCCAACTGTTTTTACTCTTGGTCTTGGAAGTTAGCCATTCTCAAGTATTGACAATAATCACTTATTTACTCAATCAATAGAAGTCAATTAATAAAAAAAGTCTTCGCAAAGTTGCAAAAATTTAATGCAGAAATCTGAGCGGAGCATAAATCTGAGCGAAGAATTTTTGCGCCTGTAATTTCACTGAACCTTTTGTTCGTTCCCGGACGTGGAAATTTTAAACTACAACTGAGCTTTTTTGCTTAGAATGTTCCTATAGCTGAAAAGACATTCACCAATCATGCTTCTAATAGCCTGGACTTGCCGACTGCAGAACAAACGTCCGTCCGTCCAGTTCTGTCGGGGGCTATTTGAGACCAGTCTTTATCGAAGGAGTCCAGCGGGCGTATACAGCCACGTGAAATTGTATGGAATAATTGTGTTTTCTATTATTGGCGCCAGATATTACTTATTCCGTTTCAGTACAATTTGAAGTTTATTTTAACTTGTGATCGGGTAATTATAAAAATTGCACTAAGGACACTGTTCTCGCTGCCATATCCATCTGCCTTGATACTTCATTAACATTAACTTAAAACACATGAAAACACAGCTTCTCACCTGTTACAAAGACAATAAACGGCAATCCGTCAGCCTGTATTAGTTCAGCATACAAGGCAAGTGTTGGTACAAGATTTGAATGTGATTGCAGTATGTTGGCAGCGCTATGTCATTCAATTTACATGCAAATACGCGACTGTGGGTAAATAAACACGCGTTGGATGTTAGCTGTCACTATGTGAGGTGCGGTTCCTTAGCTATACGGGAGTAAGTAAAGGACAATGAAGTTTGTGGGGGTAAAGGGCGATTTTATTGCGACAGTACTGTCTTTATTCAAATCTAATGAAGCTGTAAATCTTTTTTTCTCACAGAACGCTGAGGTTCTTGTAGTGATTTGATTATTACTCGGGAAGGTTGGTAGGGGAAACAAGATTATCGTTAAACGAAAACATGATACCAGTGTTAGGACTTCAGAAGGCTTTACCTTCTTTTCCTTTAGTAAATCAAATGATATTTTGCAAACAAACCTGTTCAAAAGAAGGTTCAATATTGATATTTTCGTTCCGAGCGGGCGCACGGCCAGTACTGCGTTAACATTGGGGCGTATAAATCGCCTTAAGGCTAAATAAAAAATATTATTTGATTTACATATGCTATTTCAGTTATGAAGAAATGCCAGTCATCAATTTTACCAACACATCTTCTTCGTGTTCGGTCTGTGGCATCAAAGCTCCTAAACGGATGAACCGATTTCGGTTTAGATTTTTTTTGTATGAAAGGTGACTTTATCGAGAGTGTTCTTAGCTATGTTTGATGAAAATCGTTATGGGCGTTTTACTGTTTGAATCAGGGTGTTTTTGCAAGATGTCGTGTCATAATTACGTGTTCAATAGATTCGAATAGTTCGATCAAAGGGCGTCTACAACTATATAAATTATGTAGCATGCAATAAAACGGTGTCGGGGTTTAAATTTTTCTTGTCTCTAGATGGATTCCATCAATATGTTTATGCGGTAGGCCCAGTGGCTTGGACTGATAGCATTATGTATTCCATAGACTGCTTTCCGTATTTATCATATCTTATTAATCTATTAACATTGCGTTAAATTCTCGATTGTTATAGGTAATAATTATCTAAATTTATTTGCAACTTTGCAACCCTAAAGCTAAACCAACATGGCGGACGCGCGTCACTCATGCACACCTTCATTAGTCGGATTGAATTGAGACAATGTAAGCGATATCCGCTTGTAAATTATACCCGTACATCCGCCTATAGCTGAATAATACACTTTTGATTATAGTTCTCCTGCTGTGAAACAATGGATAGTTTTATACTCTCGTTAATTGATGTGTTGCAAAAGTTGTTACGTTGACAGATGTCACATTGTCACAGTTCTGTGATTGCGCGGGAAAATTTTGGCGGCATATCAGCCATATTTTTTCGTTGTAAATTAAAAAATGTTTTCGACGAAAGTATGGCAGTTTAATTCGTTTACATTTTTAACAAAAGGTGTGATTTAAACTTTTTAGCTGATGCGTTGGAAAGTTATAGTGTTGACACTTTGACAGGTGTCCTTGGCGCGGGAAAATGGCTATTATTTTGCTGAAGTTTGGTTACATTGTATCATATTTTTCATACGCAATGCATTTATAAACACAATCTACTATCTTAATCTACTAGGCATCATATATGATTATGAAATGTGTAGCTAATAACTTCTTGCCTGCTTAGACATAATTATAAAGACTTCAACATATTCCACGTAAAAGTTATTATTTACCATTTTTACACTTGACAAGAAACATACAAAGTAATGCGAAAGGAATTTCAATTCATACTAGCACTAATGCGAAACTCAAAGGAAAATATGGAAGACATGTTTTAATATCTACGGCGCTTTGCGACTTTGCTTTTATTTTCGTTCCAAGTTATATTTATACTGATGTGAAAGCATCTGAAGTAAGAAGACGCAATCTTCTTACTTTCTTCCGATTTGCCAGCGTTTTGAACGATTTACGTATTATCGTATTATTTTCTTGATTATAAAGCTAAAAAGCTAGCTTTAATATGCTCGCTTTTCTAGCAGCTTCACTTCCGTATCCTGTCTCCGCGGACGAACTGTGAACATGTTCGGGATAAAAGCCTGTAGAATTTTAGTAATCAGACTAATCAGATCAGTAGCTACTTCTAAAGATTATAATTTTTACAAAAATTTCTACTTCTTGGTTATAGTATTTATTTATTAAAACTTTATGCACGTGTGCAAAGGCGGACTTAATGCCTTAGTCATTTTCTACCAGTTGACTTTAGAGTGGTGTGATAGTAATTCATTTAGTTTAAATGTTTCTTCAAAATGGCAAAAGAGATGAGCTATATATGATTCTTAAAAACATGAGTATCATTGACAGACCTTTCCATTCGAGCAGTCTATAAAGATGACGTCACTGTGAAGTCCAAACTCTATAGATAGCCATTCTATTTTTAATCTCCACCATTCCTGCTAACGAACAAAAAAACCTATAATGTAGTGGGTATCGGAAAACGCTCTGAAACTGTTATCTAGGCGGTTCTGCCGCTAAACCGCGCTCGATTATGCAAGCTTGTTCATTTTGCCATGAAAAACGATATGTTTTGAACTTTCGACCACCTAAGTTAAGCCTGTTTTTATTAATATTTTAATCGACAAAATGATTGCCGATCGGATAAAGCAAATTTTTTCGATGGGGTTGTGTTAGGATACCATTTTTATTCATATTTCCGCCTTGGTAATTTATTAATGTTATCTAGGCGCCATTTTATTAAACGTCCTTTTGGGTGTCTTTGTCGTCTTGCCTCAGTCTTTGTTTTGTATTTTAAGTAATTTTATCGGCAGTACATTTGAGAATTAAAGCGTATTTTGTAAATACAAAAAAAAATGTTGTTGGTCAATCGATACTCAAAAATATTTTGAACTAGCTTTTCCCAATGTTTTCGCCCTCGTCATCACCATCATCAGCCTTCTAACGTTCCCACTGCTGGGACACAGACTCCTATCGTTGTCCTCGTGGAATGCCTAAAGTATAATACCAGAACATAGTTATACCGGAAGAAAAGGTATCCTGTTTTCTTATATAGGCCATGCTTTACCCGTGTTCAGTTGCTCCGGAGGGTTTCAAACATCTAAATCCTCTCAGCCCTTGCGGCGTGATTGAACAAACATCAAAAGCGAAACATACAGGTTGAGACTATCACATTTACGTAGTATGATACGGAAGTAAGACATCTGCTCTACATAACCTCCTTTATAAAAACATCCGATTCACTGTAAACATTCTTCCATCTGGCAACACCAGTTTGTATTTGGAGGGTTGCCAGTTAATTACCGGCGTCGTGAACAGACGACAATCGTACACAACACAATGTGCTTGTGTGCTGGTTCTCTGACGTTTCAATGTCGTTACCAAATCTCGGTAGTTAGGGCTCCGGCTGATATATGTGGCACTAAAGTGCTTTGTGTGCCAATGACCTACCTTTTAGGAGTTCAACAATTCTATTTCTGAAAAGGAGCATAATCATACTGTGATAATTACTAGCTGTTTGTAGAGAGTCGAATTTCCAATATTGACTTGTACATAGAGCTTTATCTAAGACGTGTTCATTACCTTCTGTATTGTAAAGACAACCTTATTCAAGTCTCCGTATGCTATTCGAAAACCAACTTTAGAATAAAGATAATTGAGGATTCTACCTTTGGACTTATGAGAGTGACACTCTGACAGCGATAACGACTGTCAAAATGCCCAAATATTTGACCATATTGACCACGTATTTGATTGTTTCCGCTAATAGATTACCTAACACTTTTACTGTCTCGGAACTCTTGACTTCATTCCAAATTCATGTCTGGTCACTAGTCAAAACATGGTAAGCAAAGACTGTGACTTCAAAAAACGTATACGCAAGACGAAAAATCTCTTCTAAAATAAGAAAAGTTTTGTTGTAAAATAGTAGAAGTGAACTTTTTAGGTGTTTCATAAGTACCTGCCTGTAACAGTTCCTCGCTATAATAATCTTCAAGCTTCACACAATTACGCCACTATTGTTTAATATTTTCACGCTACACAAGTTAAAGAGGGGTGTTAGTTAGGGAGGGGAGAGAGGGAGGGAGGCTGTTTTCGGATCGTTAATTAAATCTTTGATTGCTGTTATTACTACGCAAATAGTTGTCTTCGTAACTTTATTAACTCTAGGAGTTGCCGTCGGACGGTTTTAGCTAGTTGATGGAATATTATCTTTATTGTCCCGTGATGTTTTGACTAAATATTTTCTAAGCAGTAAGATCAGTTCGTAGCTAGTAGTAATAGTAACCTTAAATGTAGCAACGCTTGCCGAGCTCGATCCGTGGATGGTTGACCATCAGTTATCATCTCTCATGCCGAGACTCCTCCGTGCCTCAGAAAGCGCGATTCGCTGATATTCCTGGCTGTTTTTCACAGTTGTTACGGTAGTCAGAAGCCATAAAATCTGACAGCAGTCTTGCCAAGACACGGTGGAGCACACAGTCGAGGTGTGCCCTGCTTGGGCGGAGCACCGCCGTGCCCTCGTGGGGGCGATCGGCGGCGGAGACCTCTCGCGCCGGGCCTTGGTTCAGGCCATGGTCCGGAGCGAGGAGGAGTGGCAGGCGGTCGCCTCCTTCTGCGAAGCAGTAATGCTAGCAAAGGAGAAGGCCAACCGCATCAGGCAACGGCGCCCTCGCCGCCGCCGCCGGGATCCCAATCCCGATATCCAGCCACCGTAGACGCGGGCTCGTGGACAGCGAGCCATGGGTAGCTCGCTGTCCGATCGTCCGGTAACTACCCGGACCGAGCCAAGGCGTCGACGGCGCGCACTGTTCCCGCGCGCCTCAAGGAGTTGTCAGCAAAGAGAGGGGCCCAGCTGGGTCGAAGCCTTTATCCGAAAGGAAGCTAGAGCCCCGGTACGAAGGCTAGAAGGAACGGCGCGGGGTTTTTAGTCAGTACAAGTCTGACACTATCTCCCGCTCCACCCAAGAGCGGGATTTGTCATAAGATGATTTTCCCCGTCGACAAAAAAAAAAAAAAAAAAAAAAAAAAAAAAAAAAAGGGGCTGGGTTGTGGAAATCTGATAGGCAGTCGCTCCATGTAAAATATTGGTATTTACGTACATCTGGTTAGGTTGAAAGCGGACTCCAATATCGCTGGAAAAGGCTATCAAGATTGATTATTTTTTAAAGCAAGTACTCAACAAAAAGAATGCATTGTCATAATGGTCCCAAGCCTTTGAGGCTATCTCAACCATCCACTTTTTCATAAGATGTGCACGACGAGGTTCATTGGGCGAGGCGATTTAGAATTTGTGACACGAGCTCGAAATATACTATCAGGTTTCGCATTCTATCGAAGCAAATAAATTCATCACACTCAAATACATCGACATCGCAGGTCCCAAGTTCGGAACCTATTCGACAACAATACAAAACAGTTGGCACAATAAAGTATCTACGTGATATTTGCCCTGTACTTCTCTCAGATACACACACTTCACAGAATAGATAGCTAAAGAAGCGCAGCTGCATCATCATCATCAAAGCTCCAAAGCTTTCTTTTTTCTTCGAGAAATGCTCATGCATACCGCGCTACCACAGGGAGATAGCCACTTTGCCCGCTGCTGAATAAACACCTCCCTTTTTTGTGTGCCAATCCCCATGTTTCAGTGCCAACCCCATCCATAGCTGGATTCATACAACAAGCGAAAACGCACGCACACATAGACACGCTTCACGTACAGCGAGTGCTGCACTCGCGATCGGTAATTGTTTTAGATCGTCGTACGTAAGTGTCTTTGTGTGCGCGCGCCTGTTATCGCTCGTTGTATGAAGAAGAAGCTCTAGAACTTGACAAAGTGAATCGACGAAATGGCAAAATTTACGGAATTAATCACGTGACATTTTGATATATATTCTTTTTTTAATTTATTGATAATCGCTGATATAATGTAACTTGTCTAGGGACTCAGGCCTTCTGTACCTCTCTATTCTGTGTCCACAATAAAGCATTACACCATCTTTTCATCTCACTATCTGCTGCGGTGACCCACATGTGTCAGAGAGCGTATCCAATGACGTACGTCATCGTTTTGAGGTTAGAATAGTGACGTGTGATCTATTTATGAAGAATTCTGTGTTAAATTGATAACTGGTTCGTGGAATATTGTGTTGTGGTTTGGGAGACTCGTAAATCAATAGAAGAATTATTTTTAAATTACAAAATTGACTTTTTGCTACTCAAACTTCATATCCTTCAGCCTAATTTACGGAGTAAATAGCTCCACGTAAAGCATTCAAATAAATCAGACCTCTAGTCTCTTAAACTAGCGTCTGTTTCCCTACTACCGAAAAAAGTAGAGCAGAAAGGCATCTTTTGAGCTCGCTCGTTCCATCGTAGACATATACCATCGATTTCCATACGGCATGATTTCTGTCTTGAGATCAGCAGTTGGTTTCACATTATAGACAAAAAATCCCGTAACCAATATCAAAACCGTACCACAATGCGCACACACCTTTCGGAAGCTTTCATTCTATCAAACGGTTGTGTTCCATGCCGACACTCTCATACAAGGAGAGTATCTCCACCTACCGAATAGGTACGTACAAACTACGTAGCTACTCGATATTAAACGTTGCGTGAACCGAGCGAGATGATGGCTGTATGAATGGCCACTATTTATAGAGGCAACAATGGAATCGTTTAGTATCGGAACTGTTCGGGTTTGTTTGTTGTTCGTTTTTTTGTGTTCTATTTTTGAATCGGCTAATTGTTGGGAACTAAACTGTGTAATTTTGATGATGTCTTGATGTCACTGGCGATTTATGTGGAAATTAGTTGCGTTTTTACCCGACTACGGGGAAGCCAAAAGGAAGGGTTATGATTTTAGCAGTCTATGTATGTATGTATGTTTGTATATACGTATGTGCCTTTGTAGCGCCTAAATTATTCATCCGATTTTGATGAATAAGTTATCAATCGATTCGTTATTATAGCCCGGGTAAAATAGGCAAAAAAAAACCGTAATCGGATTACAATTTTTTATTTATATTTTTTATTATTAATACAAAATTAATGCCACATGGAGGTAAAAGAAAACTGCATTTGTGATAGGTATGAGGCAAGGGCTACCAATTGCGGGTCCATATCTATACATATAAATAAAATTGGAGTGTCTGTTTGTTATATTGAAATAACCGTCTTTTACTACATGTATATGAATAGGTATATATACGGTACATACACCAGAATAACATTTTTTACAATTTTTGTCTGTCTGTCTGTCTGTTTGTGCCGGCTAATCTCTGAAATGGCTGGACCGATTTTGACGGGACTTTTATTGGCAGGTAGCTGATTTAATACGGAGTAACTTAGGCTACGTTTATTTTAGAAAAGATTCTTTTATTTTAGAAGTTTGTTAGGCGGAACGAAGTTCGCCGGGTCAGCTAGTTTAAAATAATATGACCGTCGCGGTCCATAAGGTTTAAAGCCACAAACCAGCCAAAAAAGCCTCTCCTAAAGAATATCTAAAAAAAAAATAAAAAAAAATGTTATAATATATATTAATGCGCATAATATAATTCTTTGCCTCAAACTATCCGTCTGAAATTTGGACTAAAATAAGTGCAGGCTATTGTCATTAAACCTTAGACATATTCACACAAAATAGGTCGGTCGACCGCCATTTTCAAAACCAATTTTTTTCTTTTGTTCCTGTTTGGAAAATCCTCTTTGGACGTCCCCCAGTTAAAATGATCTCCTTTTGCGCCTAGGTGTGTGTGTAGGTTTCATCTTTAGGTACGTTTTGTTTGACTACAAACTAAGTTTTGTCAAATCGATAACTGTATAGCCAAATAGCCACCTAGAATACTCTGCCGTACACCTCGTTCAATTCCTGAAATTTGTAGGTGGTTGTGCAATTCTTTTCTTATTCCATTTAACTAGAAATTTATTATTCGACTAGCTGACCCGGCGAACTTCGTTCCGCCTAACAAATTTCTAAAATAAAAGAATTTTTCTAAAATAAACGTAGCCTAAGTTACTCCTTATTGCATAAGCTACCTGCCAAAAGAAGTCCCGTCAAAATCGGTCCAGCCATTTCAGAGATTAGCCGGAACAAACAGACAGACAGACAAAAATTGTAAAAAATGTTATTTTGGTGTATGTACCGTATATATATTCATATAAATGTAGTAAAAAACGGTTATTTCAATATTACAAACAGACACTCCAATTTTATTTATATGTTTATATGTATAGATTAAAAATTTGGAAAATCAGGTCGATACACTAACTCAATTGATTGATATATGGATTGATTCAGATAGTCTCGTGCGTACATACGTGAATGAAGGTTATTTATAGAGGTTCAACAAACGGAGCGCTCGTTACAATCCACCGCTCGTTTTTTTATTTTCGTCATCGTAATCTTTGGATTTGTAAGAAATGCGGGTTTGTTTCGCGATTGCCATTATATGTCCCTACTTTACTAAATGATGCCAACGTTTTCGCACGCGTTTTTGTCGGAAATTATGCCACGGGTAGGTACTACCGAGATAAAAACCAGCCAATTGCCAGTCGGACTCGCACACGTAGGGTTCCGAACCATTATTGCAAAAAACGGCAAAAAAAAAATACGTTTGTTGTATGGGAGCCCCACTTCAATATTTATTTTATTCTGTTTCTAGTATTCGTTGTTATAGCGACAATAGAAATACATCATATGTGAAAAGTTCAACTGTCTAGCTATCACGGTTCATGAGACAGACAGACAGACACACAGGTGGACCGCTGAGTCTTAGTAATAGGGTCTCGTTTTTCCCTTTGAGTACGGAACCCTAAAAACTACAGCCAAATCCAGGCTACCCAGTCTGCACTGTTTCATCCAAATTCATTCAGCCGAGAGGTTGGGTAACAAAGATAAGTCCCCTACGTAAGCTTGTGGTTAGATTTAGATCGACAGTTCCTTTTTCTTACGCGAAATCTAATAGTTCAAGATTTTATGCAAACCTTGTCACAGAAGCCAAAATCAGATTCTTTTCAAACCAAGCCAGACCCGTTTCAAATCATCCCAAACTACTGTTCATAAACTAACAAACAAAAAAAAAATTAAAATATTCACAAAACTTTCGTCAAATACATACCAAACTTCCACATTACAAAAATCACGCTCACTGAAAAAGTTGGTAAGCAGCATCTCAGCCACTGTTACGGGCAAAGCACTGAATAATTCATACTCTCCGGGTTGAACCCCTTGACAATACTTAAATCCCGGTTATCTTTAAGAGCAGGGCAGGCTTGGACAGAGGTTGTGTCATAATAGAGCATAGAGTAGAAACATTGTCATAGACGACAATAGAACGCTTTCTGGGAGTTCGGGGTGATTTCATGGATGGGTTGGTTCTGACAGTCGGCGTTAAGTCGGCTTAGGTTTAAGACTTGTCAAGGCTGGTACTTAATGCAGATATGGAGTAGGTTATTGTAGGCTTTTGTCTTTTTAATTATACATTGCTGTTAATCAGAAACTGTTGCGCGAAACTAAGTAGTTTATTGGGTGTACTTAATAGACAAATCTAAGCAAAATTCCAGATGGCTCGACGCGATTAGTATTATAGCACTCCGATAAGCGATTTTTGACTTGCATGACTTAATGTCCTATAACCCCTAGATGGCGCAGAGGAGGTCCACAGATGTCGTCCATCGCGGTCGGTCTTGAGCTTCACGCTTCACCTCGCTCCATGTCATTCCGATGCTCATCACTTCTACCAACACGGTGTGACGCTAGGTTTGACGGGGACGGCCACGCTTTCTTTTCCCTTGGGGATTCCAGTCCAAAGCTTGCTTGGGTATGTGATCGGGACCCCTTCAAAGCGTGTGGCCAATCCATCTCCACTTGCGACGCTTGATCTGACGGTCGATCGGGCTCTCGTGGCATTTCTCCAACAGCTCTATGTTGGAGATGGTCTCTGGCCAGTAAATGCCGAGAATGCGACGGAGACAGCGGTTGACGAAGACGTACGCACGCGCCCGTAGAGCAGCACGGATTAGACATTGGACCCGAAGATTTCGAGTTTAATCTTTCCGGCCAGTTTCCGCGATTGACAAACAGATCTCAGCTGCGCCAACGTAGCTCGAGCTTTGGCAATTCGTGAAGCGATGTCCTTTTCACTACCTTCAGTCTCTGACACGACACTCCCGAGGTATGTAAATTTGTGGACGCGTTGCACTATAACCTCTGTGCCAATCAGCAACGGTGAGTGGTTCTTCCTGGGTCTTCCGGGTGGTTATTTTGAGCCCCGTTTCTGCCGCCTCCTGACGTAGATCGTTCAGCTTTGCTTGCATTTCTGCGTGGGTTTGACTCAGCAGGCATAGGTCATTGGCGTAATCTAAGTCTTCCAAGACGTTGGATAATCCCCACTATATGCCGCGGCGCCTGTTGTCATGGATGCGAAGCATAATTTCGTCAAGAGCGACTAGGAAGAGGAGCGGCGACAGGAGGCAGCCTTGGCGGATACCCGCGTATACTGTTACGTCATCCGATATGAGGCCGTCATGAGTAACCTTATAGGAGTCATTCTTGTAAATACTCTGCAACAGACGGACTATTTTCGGCGGCACTCCAATGTCCTGTAGGCGGGACCAGATACTAGACCACTTCAGCGTATCAAAGATCTTTTCGAAATCTACAAAGGTTAAATAAATCTTCCTCTGCTATTCTGATGCTTGTTCCAGTATGATACGGAGAGTGTTGATCTGGACCCTTGCGGGAGCGGTTCGAGCGAAAACCAGAAGAAGGAGCAGGCTGGTTTTCGCTCGAGGCGATTTTCACTAAGCGAAATTGCAATTACGTTCACATGAACTTAATGCGACGTGCACTTGAAATTTTCTAAGAAAATAATTGTAAGATATAGCTTATCAATACAATTTAAATGGCGTTGCACCATCGGATTGTTTCTGAAAGTAAAGATAAGAATATTTTATTTAAAGTTAGCTATTGAACAGTTTGTAGAACCTTTTATATTTAAGAAAAAAATAATTCAAAACCATCACCATCATACATAAACACAGTAGCATAAACTAAACTAATATAACTTGGTATTACAATACACAAATCATCTTCAATCCCCTCATTGTTGCTATCGCAAGGTTGTATCCCTTCCTTGTCACGTCATAACACGTCTTAAGTCGTCATTCCTGTCATCCCTTGAGCACATCCCTATATGTGAATACAGGATTTTAGGTAACAACGCCTTACGGAGCGTAAATAATCTTCGAATTCAAAGTCCTTTTAGAGGAAACTTTCTCCAAAAAATCTCGAAACAATCGCTGTGACAACGTGAAATAAAACACTGTCGGTAATATTAAATTAATGTCAATAAATAACTAGGTGTATCTAACAGAACAGTCAATTTTATTGAGGCTGAGTCGATGTTGAGTCAGTGGAGGAAATCACTTTGATTAAGACGTTTTCACTAAAAACTAATAGAAATAATACCTTCTTAAAACTAACTAAAACAATTAACAAAACTTAGCAAGGACGAATCCTTCTCGTCATGTCATAACACGGCTCAAGTAGTCATCCCTTGAGTAAATCATTATAGAATAGACATATTGAATGGCTGGGTCTAATCCAGGGTGATCGGGCACAACGCCTTAATGGATTATACTTGGATAGACTTGCAACAAGCGTTTGAGCGTAACAACTTTTCTAAGCCCTATTGAACGAAACTTCCTCTAAAAAATCTCAATGCAGTCACCATGACAACGAAAAAAAATCATAAGTCGAATCGTCTAAAGAAATGCCAATTTGATTGAAAAAGTCTGAGTCGAGTGGAGGAAATCACTTAAGCTATGCTATACTAAAAACAAGTTGAAACAATACCTACACAAAACAAACTACTTAACTATAAAAATTAACACAACATAACACGGCTCAAGGTGTCATCCCTTGAGTACATCCCTATACCAGAATAGACATGTTGAATGGCTCGTGTGTTGTAGGCCTAATCCAGGGTGTTTGGTAACAACGCCTAAATGGAGTGTACACGGACTTGGAACAGGTGTTTGATGTGAACAGTCGAGAAGATATCTTCTTCTATCTTCTCGATTTTAGCTTAGCTGATAAAAAGTGAAGATATTTGATTATATCAGGCACAATCTGAGTGACCCCAATGGCCCTTAGTTTTTCAACTCATATCTAATTATCATTTCAACCGAAAGTTATCCAATGCTGGATTTAGGGCTTTCCGAAGCTTTTCGCTTCTACCGAATTCCCAATCTTCACCACAACCCTATTTAACGATGACCAATTTTTTTAAACGAGAGTTTCCATATTGCTAGAGCCGAAACGAAAAAGAATAAGTTGAAAAGAGAAAGAGGAGAGAATTTTAGCGTTCGCAAAATTCGCTATTATTACCTGACTACGGCGAGGTCAAAAGGAAGGGTTACGCATCTGCATCTTTAACACCCATATTGGGCCAGTGATGTTTTAAATCTCATATTATATTGAGCGAGTGTATTGCCATCAACCGCGCACAAGTCCATACTTTGGGTTGGTACTTAGAAAATTCGAGATGGCAAATTCCAATAACACCGTTTCATCATTGGACTACAAGACGTACGGCGATACGCCATCGGTTCATGGTGGACATCCCACCCATACGCACAAAATGTTTTGGAAACACTTTTATTATGCGTACTGCTAATGAGTGGAATTCCATACCGGAATCTATGTTTTCCGACAGCTACAATCTGGGTCTTTAAGTCAAGAGTGAATAGGTTATTTCTCGGCAAGCGTGCTTCACCGTCGACCACATCATCGCTTACCATCAGGTGCGATTGTGGTCAAGCGCAAGTCTATAGACAATAACAAAAAAAGACTCAGCAATTTAACTCAGGACCTGATAATCAGCAGTAGCACAAGCGACCAAGGAGGATTTTTTAATCATCCGTAAAGCACCTTTTATAAATAAGGGTTGTCGCATCATCGCGTCGCGCTTGTCTATAGGACACTTTATTATTACAGCTTACATTAACAGGTAGATAATTTCCATTTACGTGGTATTTCGGCGTATTTTTCTTTCATTTTGCATGCAATGCGGGCCGTGAGATATAAAATTAGTAGGACAAAGCCTTTCTTTATCCTTCGTATAAAAACAAAGCTGATTCCCGTCGTTTTTATTTGAAGACTGCTGAGCCGAGCTTACCGGAGACGAACTGTGCTGCTGTTCTGACAATGAACAAAGTTTTATACGGTTTACCCTACGGTTATTTTGTTTTTGCTTGTATTCAGAAAATTTTAGATAAATGGAAAACAAATTCAACACCGACTATCGCGCTCTTCACCAAAATTCATCAGCAAAATGTATCCGAAGTATGTCCAATGCTAGACAGTGACTTCTCCCAAGTGCCCTCTTGACCTTTAAAGTGACCAATTTATGTATAAATCTTATGTTATGTGCAAAAACATACCACATTTTAAGCACTCTGGCAACTAGTGCTTTCAGGAATTAAGCTGGAGTTATGATACCTAGCTACAGGTGTTTTAGAGTAATGCTGCATTTTTGTGTTCTACTCACATCTCTAGTCATTTGTGAAATGAGGTTTACTGGATCAATGAAGAGAAGCTTCTGCTAATGTTCATTGCTGTACCTACATAATCTACATTTTTTTTACAAAAAAAAAAATCGTGTTGCGCTTACTCGTATTTCAAATGTGAGAAGCAAACTAAGTACCTAAGTAACCTTTTTTAAAACCATATTTGTTTTTTTTCTATTCTTAATTTTTCAAAACCTGCGCTAATGCCGTAATTCGTGTTCGACAAACGTTACATACTGCACATTCATCTAACTACCTTATATATATCCATAGTTTCACTCGGTACAACACTATCATTAGTAACTATGATGACAATACATAGCCCAGTCCAGCTGTACCCACGATAACCTACGTACTCCAGACAATTTTACAAATTATTTCCACTTGAATTGCCACATAAACTTGTTATCAAGACTAATATAGCAAGCTTAAACTTTCAAGTCTCGATAAATCAAATTCCAAGTACCCATTAGAAGACTTACAAACGTACCGATGGAATGAGACATAGTTTCAGACGATTTTTGTGAAAAAGCTTCGAATCGGAAACTCATTTCGTCTCAAAGGCCTGAAGGTCCAATATCCTGTTACTGTCTTAAGTGGGGATGTCCTTTGGTATGTCACTGAATAGGGACTTTAGAAGGTCTATTTGAAGTAGTGATGCAACGGAACTGGCATAACGGAAGCAGAAACGGAAACAGATGTCAAAAGTAAATCTTAACGGAAGCGGAAACGGAAACGGAAGCGGAAACGGAAGCGTTAACACTATGAAAAAAAAGCACAATTGTACATTTAAAACTTTTTTTATTAAATTTGCACTCGAGTCGCCGATTTCATCAAAATAGTTCCAAATGGGACTTGTTTTTGGTTTCATAATTGCACTCTTATTGCACTAAATACAACTAGGTATCAAGCAAACAATAACAGAAGAAAAAACAACTGAAAATGTCACTACTCAAAGTCACGGGGCGCGGAGATGCGCATAGTGAACTAAAAACAATAATTAAATAAACGAACGAACTCGTTGTGACACGTTTGTCATTCGTTTGTTCACCGCGCGCCCCTCCCTCCCAAAATACGGAAGGGATCAGGGTTGCCAACCATACGAGGTTCCTCGTACAAATACGAGATTTGTGGTCTTCCGTACGAGGTACGAGGACACTACCAACCTCGTACAATTATGTACGAGATTTTGATAATCTGGCAATACGATCATTTTTGAACCCACAAAAGATATGTATAGCCGCACGACAACAGATAAAATATACGGTAGAAAAACGATGACAGTGAGCATGTTCCTGACATAATATTCAGAGAGGAGATATAAAGTAAGTTACCTTCCAAATTTTCGTAATAATATAGACACATTTAGTTTTTGTGATTTTACTTGAATATGTAATATAATAATCAAGATTTTTTGAAATACAACACAAAGTGATGTTTTATTTTGTAGGAAACTTGCAGTAGTTAATTTTTTAGCACGTATTCGATGCATAATAAATGTACGAGGTTTGAAAGTCAAAATACGAGATTTTAGCTGCATATGTACGAGGTATTTTATTTTACGGTTGGCAACCCTGGAAGGGATTCGGCAATTATCGGCAGCACGCGCGCCTGGACGCTCGACGCTCGTGTCATTCGTCCACGCGCGGCCCCCGCAACCGCCCGCGCCGTGCCGCCGTCGCGTCTGCTGCACCGCTCCTCATCGCTTTCTCCCCGCTTCCGTTCAGAGTTCTGTTATAAAGTTTGCGGAACCAGAAGCAGAAACGGAAGTGAAAAAAACAGCGGAACTTCTGCAGTTGCGGAAGCGGAAGCAGAGTTCTGTTGCAACACTAATTTGAAGCAGTTTGTTTTATTAAACAGTTGCTTATAAAATAGCTAAAATAAAAGTTATCGATGTTGATTTGCTGTGGGTCTTCATTATCATACGGAAACCTTTGATTGTCTTCATGGGTAGTTAGAAAATTTAAATCTTTTAGTGCAACTAACTTTTAACTACTACGGTGAATGAAAAAGTCCTTAGGAAGTATGAAACTTGGGCGTCTGACATAGCTGATACTCAATAAACAAGCGTGTGGATCGATGCTCATTCTTTTTAAACGAGCAATTCTTGGTGGCCAAAAAGTCGTGGATCAAACGAAACAGGGAGACAAAGGAGGTAATTTCCAACAAAAAATCTTTCTCCAGCATGGACATGCTACTTCATTGCACAAAAAGATATGAATTAATTTTGTTTTTCCATGAAACTACCGCGATTTTTTACAATTTAATCAGTAGAAAATAAAATGGATTAAAAACAATAAAACAAAAGGTGTTGTATTATGACTCTATTATGTATCAATACTACAAAAATTGTATTGCAGCTCTTGGTATCAAACTTAACGAGCAATGAATATTTTTCCGTAAATTTTGAAGCGTTACAAAAAATTACTTCTCACTTTAAGACCACCATTTGAAAAAAAAAACTATTACGGAAAAGTGACCCTGTATTAAAAAAGCTTGCTGGTTTAATGCTGATTCGAATGAGGTACAACACTTTACTCTTTGATCTTTAGTTTTTGTTTTACGGTCGTTTTTTCATATCAAGGTGCAAATTTAATAAAATAGTAAATTTAAAGGAAAGTTTAAAAAAACAACGATTATGCCTTAGTAACTTCGAGGACATTTGAACGAGCGCTTCCCTAACCGGTGGATTGGTCGAGGCGGACCTATTGCATGGCCACCCCGGTCGCCCGACCTTAATCCCATTAGACTTTTTTGTTTGGGGCTATTTTAAAGAAATAGTGTATCAAGGAGAGAATAACACCGAACAAGAACTACGACAAAAGCTCGAGTTTGCTAAGTTACAAATTCTAAATAACAGAGGTGCATTCCGCCGATTACGTGCGAATTTTATTAGGCGGTGCAGATTGTGTATTATGGTCAGAGGTAGGAACTTTGAGCATTTAATGTAATAGGTCCGCCTCGACCAATCCACCGGTTAGGGAAGCGCTCGTTCAAATGTCCTCGAAGTTACTAAGGCATAATCGTTGTTTTTATAAAAAATCTAAACTTTCCTTTAAATTTACTATTTTATTAAATTTGCACCTTGATATGAAAAAACGACCGTAAAACCAAAACTAAAGATCAAAGAGTAAAGTGTTGTACCTCATTCGAATCAGCATTAAACCAGCAAGCTTTTTTAATACAGGGTCACTTTTCCGTAATACATTTTTTTTTCAAATGGTGGACTTAAAGTGAGAAGTAATTTTTTGTAACGCTTCAAAATTTACGGAAAAAAATTCATTGCTCGTTAAGTTTGATACCAAGAGCTGCAATACAATTTTTGTAGTATTGATACATAATCGAGTCATAATACAACACCTTTTGTTTTATTGTTTTTAATCAATTTAATTTTCTACTGATTAAATTGTAAAAAATCTCGGTAGTTTCATGGAAAAAACAAAAATAATTCATATCTTTTCGTGCAATGAAGTTATGGCCATGCTGGAGAAAGATTTTTGTTGGAAATTACCTCCTTTGTCTCCCTGTTTCGTTTGATCCACGACTTTTTTGCCACCCTGTATATGTTTATAATCGGAATCTCGAAAACGGCTTCAACGATTTTCATGAAATTTAGTATTCAGGGCCTTTCGGAGGCGATAAATCGATCTAGCTAGGTTTCATTTTTAGAAAACGTCGTTTTCGCTATTCTCACCCGAGCAGAGCTCGGTCGCCCAGGTACCATACTATTATATAATAAAGTGGTAAAGTTTGTGAGGTTATATCTCTAGATATACTGAACCGATTTAGATGAAATTTGACATGGAGATAGTTTGAGACCCTGGGAAGGACATAGGATAGTTTGTATTCCCTTGGGATGATAAAACACTTTTTATGCTGGCGAAGCCGCGAGCAGAATCTTGTAATTGATAAACAAACATACAGACTTTCATAATATTAGTCAGACGTGTGATGCCAGTGTTGTTCATTTGTTTTTGCACTACCAATTGTTTTAAGTGGCACTTCTCTCCCTCTTTATTAGACGTAATACCCCAGAGACCTCTTAATCTGTCTATCAGCGGGTCTGTAATGTTTCAGGGCATATTGATTGGCCATTCAAGATGTTTCGGACCACTTCCGACTTGTTACGGAGTCGTATCTTTTGGTAATGTGTAAGGGCTCTTGTTTCTAGTGTGCGGAAAGTATTTTGCCTGTAAGAAAGGATGTGTAAGGAGATTGTTGGTTGCTTTTATTTTTATTTGAATATTTTTTGCAGTATAGCTTGCTTGAATCACGCGAACGTCAGAGAAAATGGGGCATCGTACCTACAATATGAGATGGTCCGGATTAAGTCGCAGGGAAAAAGTAGTATATAGGGCACACGGTTGGCGCAGTTGTTGAGCGATTGACTGCTGAAATATTTGTATGACCGACAGATAGTTGTTCCGGCTCTGGGTGTTTGTGAGTTTATATATTTGTAAACGCACCCACGATACAGGAAGAAATTCTTAGGGTGGGGCATAGTTAAAATAAAAAGCTGAACAAACGTCTGTCTGTAAAGTTTGGTTGTTTTGGCAATTACTCTATTGTCCCTTAGTAACATTGTTTAATTTTTAGCATAGGTAGCACTTTTATGGCCAGTTTTATCACTTGTGGTTGTTAGGTATCTGGTATTTATTAATTTATCCATTTCAAATTACGTAAATAACACTTTAACAGCTATAACGCCAATTCAATATTACTATCACAAAGATACAAATATAGCTAACTTACATTTATCACCAAAAATACAATTAAAAATACAATTAAAATCCAATTAAAATCCAATTACAAATACAATCATACATACAATTTAAAATGCACTTAAAATACAATTTAAATAGTATTAAAATACAATTATAATACTATTAAAATACAATTTCAATACTATTAAAATACAATAATAATACTATTAAAATACAATTATTAATTGATATTATCACTTCTCAATATTTTCAATTCCCCATATAGGTATTAACCTATATGTGTTATTAACTTATCATATATTATCCGGCAAATAATTTCATACAAATTCTATTCAGTTTTTGGTGCCGAAAGTTTAAATATCTTTCAAGTAATATCATTAGCCGTTTTTGAACCACCATCGCATACAATAATATCGTAAACATTGCTTCTTTGTAACATAGTACCTACTTGAAACAATGCGTCGTCTGTACGTATTCTATTGATTGATTTGATTCCTTTGTACGAAGTTCATTGACTTACGTACTTATTCCGAAAACAAATTATACTTAGTCATTAAAATCCAATTTAATCGAGCCTTAGCGTATGATTATATATTATTTGTAGGTCTGTCGGGCAATTACTAGGCCGTCGTCAAAGGAAAAGGCCTTCTAACCTTGCTGATTTTCAAATATTTTCACCGTAATAAGTGTGGGTACTCACCAACTACTTACCAAGACTTTCCTTTAGTTTTGATAGGCTCGCGTTTGGCCTCTATCTCACTTTATGTTAAGCGATGATGTGGTCGACGGTGAAGCACCCTTGCCTAGACAGTCATCAAGAAGCTAAAAATAAATTAAACTGTTACGGATTAATGCACGTACCTTATCTATATGAGAAGAGGCCAGGTCCTAACTGGTATTAATAATTGTAACCAAAGTTAGAAATTTCACCATCGCAATTAAAAAGCTAACTCAATTTCACACAGTCACAACTCTCTCAAAACAATGGATTCTATCAAATCTTAAGGTCAAACTGATAAGCAGTCAAACTGAACTATTACTTGGTAGATAACTATAGTAATTTGACGTAACCGTAGCCCAGTTACAGATAACAGCAACAGTTTGTAATTGACGTTATCAGATCAGTCGGCTCCACTACTCCGCAGAGCACGGCGACGCCGCGGCGGGCACAGCTAAGAAATAAAGAAGAAAAAAAAGATGAAGTATTTATTTCACAGAAACTGACATGCCTAGAAATTATGATTAAACAAAAATACTTAACGATCTTGCTCTAGACGACATTGTCAATACTTTTTCATACAAGTCAAGCGTGTCAGTGATTGTCACTGTTTACTCATAGAAATTGACGGCTCGTGACTATTCTGACTATGCCAAAATTTGTGCTTTGCATGGACAAAACATTATTAGAAACTACCTTTTTCCCGCGGCTTATATCACGAGTGAAAATCAGAAAGTCAGATTGTCTAAGGTCCAAACACCAATGTATCTCTATTCCAAAATTTATCGAAATTGGCTCAGCGCTTTAGATGCGAAAGTGTAACAAATAAACAGACAGATAGACAGAGTTAATTTCGTATTTATAATGTTAGCATGACCGTAAGATTTGATGGATGGCGTCTCGTCTGTAGTTTCTAAATTCTATGTTGTTATCAGATCGGTCGGGCTCCTTGTCTATATAGACTCCTGGACTTTACGAAACTCCGTCTAAATTGAGAGTTATTTAGTTTAGATTGAAAGTTAACTGTTGTGTTTTAATTGAAATGAATTTAAATTAATTGAAATGCTTTCTTTGGAGATTAGGCAATTTGGTAGTGATCGACTTTAATTGATGGTGATTTAGAAATTGATACGAAATCTGTTGCAGATCGGTACTGGTAGTAACATGCTTCAAAACGGACTAAAATTATCATCATCTTTCCATAGAAACAAAACGATTATGCTTAGGTCAATTTTTTCGCATTTTTAAGGCAACATACATAAACTCTACGCATAGGAACAGGCAGAAACATTCATTTACGTTCATACATCTAGTCATACAAACACGCTGGTTATGAATATTGTGGATCTCGCCTTTCTGAAGAACTTCACCATTAAGATTCGTATGTCCTTCTAGGGATTTTATAAGCCAAAGAGTTAAGGTAATTAGGATGCTTTTCCTGTCATCCTGTGAAGCAGAATATAACTACGCTTTTTTCCCTAATAAACTCTCCCACCCCATCTTCTTACATTATGTCTCATTTTCAATATTTAAGTTCTTCACACGCTAGGAATCTGAGTTCCTCCAATAATCTTCTACTGTGTCCTTCTCATACTACTGATTTTGTTCACTCTTCCTTTCATATTCAGTCTATTCTTCTCTGGAACGCGCTGCCTCTCGAAATCAGGACGGCCACCAGTCAATATGCTTTCAAGCGTAAATTGCGTGTATATTTGTAACGGGGAGAAGGGACATCTCTATAACTTCTATTCTTTACTTTAGTAAAATATATATATTTTTATTTAGGTATGTATTATACAAAATATATATGTATGTGTATTTTAAGCAACTTATTATTAGATTTTTTGTTTTACTTTTTTGCTTGTTATAATTTAAATAAGGCATCTGTCATGTTATCTCTTCACCACCCTTGGTTGACTGATAGAGAATGCCTAAGGCATTAAGTCCGCCATTGTACCTTTGTGCATGAAGTTTTAAATTAATAAATAAATATAGATATCAAAAATCTACTTAAAAAGTGGTAAACAGTTTTGAAATTGGTTTAAATAAGGGTATACAACAGTTTGTGTATCTCTCCCACTTCAAGCCGCTCAAAACCATCACAAATTGCAGCATAAAATCCTTATTTAATTTCGGTGCTAAAACCAGATAAGCCCTTATTCGAACCCGGGACGCCCCCTCCCTACACAGACACACACTTTATAATTCTCACACTTAATGCAGTCGTTAACGACGATCGCTAATTGGTAACGCTATCGTGTCAGGAACCTACTATTGTAACTCGATACGAAAGTTAGTCACTTGCGAGTTTAAGTTCAAACTTTTGTAAATATTAAGCTAATATTGTAAAGAGCAAAGATTTATAAATTTTGTAAAATTAACTCTAGCTTGAAGTACAGATACGATTCTGAAAAATCTTTCATTGATACAAAACTACGCTATTGATGAACGTCATAGGAAAAATACAAGGTTCCGGTGTATGAGCGAATTCGTGGGAAAAAAGCTTGTTGACTAAAGTCCATTCGCGTTAAGAAAATAGTGAGTCGAACCAATCGGGTCGCAACAAATTAGAAAACTAAGTTCACATTGACAATTTATTGCGACCCGATTGGTTCGACTCACTGTTTTAAGGAAAAGAGATTCTGCCAGCAGCTTCGCCCGGGTGCAAAGTGTTTTATCATGCCAAGGAAACATTATACCGGGATAAAAAAAAAATCTATCTCTATGCCAAATTTCATCCAGATCCTTTCAACCGTTCTGGTGTGATTGAGTAACAAACACATAAAATTTTTCGCATTTATATTATTAGTAAGATTGACATGAGATGCAGAAAAAAAATGTCTTTCTCTCTCTGAAGCCTTTTGAAGATTAAGTATAAAATGTATAATGTGTAACTGGAATACTAATACATATATTGTGGTAACCGCTGCCAGCGTGAAACACAAAGCCGCATCGAGGCTATTGCAGCCATAGCGGTTTGTCCACAGACAAGTTTGTCCCTAGATTTGTGTGCCTGTCATGTCACCAGTATTATAAATAATCCCACATTGCATAACAACATACAGCATTGTTGTTTGTAAGTAAATATTCACTGGGCTAACTGGCAAGCAAAATATTGCTTCACGTGATAAAAAAATCATCTGCTCGATAACATGAACCAGACAATGCATACTGTTGAGTTGAAAAATTGTAAGAGTTTGCGATCGGTTCTATGAATTTATGTTTAACGCATTTCACTCTAGCGGGTGATTTCCAAGGACTTGGAGAAGAATTGTTGATCGTCCAGAGATGGGCAGATGACATTGATGCCATTGTGGTCAGAACCTGAATGAGGTTGGCACAGAAGCATAGGTATTGGCTCAAGAAAAGAGAGGCCTGCGTCCAGGCGGGCGAGCATTGCCTCTCTGATAAGCTTTGGTCACGCATTTTATCACGGTTTCTGCTCGCGAACTGTGATAAAAATGTGTAACTCAAGCCTGTCATAGTAGGCCGTGCTCGCCCGGCAGGAGTAGTCTGTATTGCGAATTTGGAGTCGGGCTGGGGATGATGATGAACTGGTTACCCTAGGCAAACTTATTGACAAAAAGCGCTAAGGAAAACTTTTATTTCATTAGAGATATTAGAGATTCACGTAGTTCATGTTCGTGAACTGGCGCCGGAGTTTGTAGACCAATAGTGGGCCTCTAGAATTGATTGAATTTTAATATGGTCGACATAGAAGCAGACGATTCGTTGACGCCTGTTACCAGCTCTTTGAGTCAGATTCAGGGTGACATCATCAGATCATTAAAATTCCAGGAACCAATTAATATGTGAGATTTTTTTATCTTTGTTTACTATGACTATTTTCAATAAGTGTTAGAAATCTTGTTAATTTGTTCACGTGAATGTTACAATTATTTCACGTTTACACATCGTTCTCTGTCGGCAAAGAGAGTGCCGAATTATCACAAGCCTTTGTTCAAATAAAGACTTTATGTTAAGGGTTGGTAATCGTAAGGATTATTTACCTGTGTGACTATTTCTTTGTACCGCTTTATGAAGAGAACCACATTTTTAATAGAGGATGTTTAAGGCACATATTTACCTTCATGTGATCTATATAATATCTAATCTTATCGAACCAGCTTACATTTTCCCACTGCAGAGCAAAGACTTCCTCTCCCTCTACGTAATCAGTTTTCTGCTAGTGCAGCCCGGTCGTGGTCGATATTGTTCAGGGTTTAATGGGACTCATCGGTAATTCGCTTCAGCCCATTTCCACTCACAGGAGGCTTGTCTTCCAGTGGTGGGAATATTATTTGCTGATTATGCCAGATCTACAAACACCTTATTCAATACTAAGTAAACCGCTATTAGAAGTCCAACGGAATATCCGGCTTAAAACTACCGTGTGTGTTAATCCGCCATTCTAACTGCTCGTATTACCGACTTAGGTAAGTCGGATTACTGTCAACATTAAACGTGCTAGAAACCGCGTTAGAAATATTAAATGTTTTACATTCTTCTGGAGAAATTCTGAAAGTTAACACGACGTTTTCTTAGAAAACTTTTCAGTCTAATGTAAATTGATCTCGATGATTTCATTTGATACCCATATCATGGCCGTGAACAAAAAATAACTAGTCCGCCAACTTAGGCCGTCCACCATATTGGATTTACAATGTCATCAAAACTAAACGTGTATGCAGAATTGCATCTTAATCGGTGTAGGATAACTTCCTTAAAATTCAGTTGCAAGTTTTGACCCGAACCCGAACATACATACATTGAAAGTTAAACAGAAGCTTGTAAAATAGGAGAAAATAAGTGAAGCTGGGCTACCTATCAACAATCAAAATCACTTTTACAAACTAGTCTAGAACTAAGTAAACGCTAACAAATTCACTCAGAAGATTGGCAGCACGTCTTAACAATAGCGCATGGAGAAACAACATGAACCCTTTCAAGTCCCAACAATCTCTATGCATTTAATCAGCTAGCCTACGTGCCGACGGGGTAGGTAACTAGCGAGGTGGGTAGGTAAAGGTCGATTTACACTGGAATAGTTGCAAATTAGGAGTCCGAGTACAGAAATAGTACTGTGTAGTACTGTGTAGTAGTAACAGTAACAAGTGCAGTCAAAGTGTCAAAAATGCATTCGCTAGCACCAAAATCCAAAGTGTCTATTAATTTGTAGTAGAAGTTTATTGGTTAATCTATAGTATTCAATCTAAAATATAGAATAAACTACAAAACTATTTTGATACTATTACAAATAAAATAAAAAATATTATATTGGGACTGTAGCTTTTTGTAATTGCTACTGCACTTTTGGCCCTTGACTGTACCTACCCTACAAAGTTACTTAATCGAAAAATAGCTTAACAGTAGGAAGGGTTACCAAAAATTATGATGGAAATATTTTATTGTGCTTTTATCCGTCTCTATTTATCGTCTTTTCTTAACTTTTTTGTCTGCTCTTTAATTCTCCGACCACACGTTCATTTTTTTTTGCATTTAGTAGAGATTAGTAGAGATGAGAATGTTGAGATGGATGTGCCGAGTGACGAAAATGGATAAATTGAGAAATTAGTATATTACAGGCAGTTTGAAAGTGGTGTTAGTGAAAGAAAAGTTGAAAGGAAACCGTTTGTCCTGGTATGGTCTTATTATGAGGAGGGATGAAATGCATTCTACTAAAACAGTTATGAATATGAATGGATTGTTTGAGGAGTGATATGAAAGAAAAGGGAGTCAGTGATAGCATGACGCGGGACAGGACGGTATGGAAGAAGAAAACGTGTTGCACCGACCCCGAGTAACATGGGACAAGGGCAGGAAGATGATGATGATGACTACACGTTCGTTTATATGCTACTAGCTTCACTGTCTACACGAAATACTTGCGGTCATGTAAATCGGCCTTAACCTAGGTGGGTAGCGGCAGGTAGGTGGAGTGTAGGACATCGAGTGGTTTGTATTCATTAGCTCGAGGTTCGCCGGCCGATACTCTGTGACACACAGGTCGGTTAGATGACAAGCCACATGCTTGTTTGGTGGCGTGTCATTTAATTATGTAGTTAGGGAAGGTTTGTGAGGTAGGGGGAGGTGAGGCAGTACAATTAAAGTCTTTAAGTGATAGTACAGTCAAGAAAAAGCTTTCTTCTTGACTGTACTACTGCTTTTGATTGGTCTAGAACGTTTTGCTTGGATTGGATTCTTAAGACGAAAGATTTATTTTTTCGTTGCAAAAACGTAGTTGACCAGGCCCTTGGACATGGTGCTCAAATATAATTGGGTCCTTGAATGTGTTTTCTATACCTCTGTCAAACCAGTCATGGTGTTAAGGCTGTAATTAAATAATAATTCATTTGTTTTCAGACTTATTACATAATTACACAATTTCAAACATGAAATATAATAATGGCTGCATTCTACCTTAGAATATTTTTATTAGTTAATATTTCGTCATCATCGATATCACCTTATCTTCAGCCCTAATCCAAATGAACCAAACAGCGTTTATAATTCGTTACCCAACTGCCTAACCCGTATAACTCGCATCACCCCGCCAACCACCCTCTTTCCCACCCATCCCCCAGAAAATTACCTGGTTCACGTTCGAAAAGAAATTTCATAGCGAATTTAAATGATTTGATGAAGTTATGTCGAGAGCTCCGACCCTTTCATTTGTACTCTACTAAGTTCTACTTTTGAGAGATTAAGGGTACGAGGTAGTTAGGCGGTGCGAGGATGTTTAGCGGTGCTGTGAAAATGTGTAACTATTTCCACCAAATCTGTGCAGGAAGCTCGCGCAGTGCGAGGATGTGTAAGGAAGCTGTTTAACGGTGTATTGGTGAGTGGAACGAGGTTGTGTAGCGGAATCTTTTCAGATGCCGCACTCATTCTTCGCTCGCATTCCTCGCTCGTATCTCTCTCACACATTTCTCGCTTCATTCTGTGTACAAATAACTCTGTGCTAGCCTTTTTCACCAGAGCTGCGCTAAGCCATAGGTATACTGGAAGCCATAGGTATAGGTAGACTGGAGACAGTTGAATCATTTTGCCTGGATTCGTCAAGCCTCATTGATCAGCGCTAAAAATATAGCTTACTCGCACATCTCCGGTCGAAAAATTGCTCAGAATATGCAAGATCCTTTTCATTCCAACAGTTTAGTTTGTAATAGGATTTTATTTAAAATGGCGATAAGTCTGCCCTCTAGACAGGGGGAGAAGTGTCAATGAAACGCGTGGGTTGGTCTTTATTGAATAAATGGTGATTTTATTGAATGCCTCTGTCAATTGCATGCGTATTTTAATTTCGGATCGTCTGATATTGTTTCAGCGTGTGAAAATTATATATATTTAAATTGATTTTATTTAGATTGTATAGCGGTTTCGAATATATCGACAAGGTATTTAGTGTAAATTCTTTGATTTTTAAGAGAAAAAACCTCTTGTTCTTTATTTGTTTGAACAAACTATTGAAGATAAGCTTTGTCTAATAAACTTTTATAATCTTTTGATCTTAATTCCAAACCAATACTCGTTACAAATATTCAACGAATTTTTGAATCAACTTAGCTAGCATGCTTAGGTCTAGATAAAATGGATAGTTAATTTTGCCTGAATCGTTTTATCGCCTGTGGCAACCTTTGTTCATGTACTTAAACAAGTCTGCCTGCGTACCCTTTTTCCAACTATGTTAGGGTTGGCTTCCAGTCTTAATTTTGAATGAAGTGATTATTTATCTGACTTCCACAACCCAGTAACTGGATACCATGATAGCACTTGGCCAGACTGCTATCAGATCTGGCAGCTGACTACCACGAAACGACTATTGAAGAACTGTCATGACAGCTGGTACCAACGCCTTAAGTTAAGACAGGCTAGTATCCGCAACTCCACGACTAAGCGCGTATTTTGTGTACGGCGTGGTACGGAGCAGATTCGGTATTTAATCTATGGTCACCTATCCACGGACTGACCTCGGCAAGCATTGCTTAACCTTGAAGGTTGTCCCGTTTGCCTGTCATTACTTAACCACAAGCTCCCCTATTACTAAAATAAAACATTAATTTCAAAGATCCTTCGACTAGAGAAAATATTTCCATTGAGCCCATACTTGGAGTTTATCAAAGGCGCTATCTTGTATTTTCAACGAGAATAAGCAATCAAAATAAATAAATAGCTAAAGTTTGTTATTGAAAAACTGAACCGCTCCTTGGATAGAGAGATCTTTAGGGGTTTCGCACACATATTTTCTTGGTTGTCGAAAAGATTCCTGAAAAGAATTACCATGGAACGAAAGGGAAAGAAAAATAATAATTCACTAACTCATTCTACATGACTACGACCCATTTAGGACGACTTACAGAAAATCAAAATAAATAATATTTTAATTCTGTAACTCGTCCCACGTTACTATCAAAATGAGAAAAAATACAGTCAGTAGCAAAAGTGTTAGTGTGAAAAAAATAAAAAAATATTTAATCATCACAACATTGTCGCATATAAACAGAAAAAATTAAATTATCACAAATTAACACACGGGGTAATAATGAAACAATAAGCTGTTGTTCTAGAAAAATATTATTTAGTAGGTAGGTACTGAATTTTTTAATATTAAATACATAAGTAAAAACTAAAATTCTAAAAACATATTGTTATATATTGTCTGACTGTACCAAACGTCGATAAAGTTTAAAGTTCCACACAAAAAGAAACGTGGGACGAGTTGCGGAATGAAAATATTGTTTATTTTGATTTACTGAAAGACGTACTAAATGGGCCATAGATACCTACTGCCTATTTAGGACGAGTTGATGTTTTACTAAAAAAACAGCTGTTCAATATATTTTATCGAGTTTTGCAAACATACATGACTTTTTTGACGAACAACTTATTTATGTATATCAAAAGTAAGTTGTTCCATATCATGAGTATAAATAATGATCCCTTTTGAGGAATTACATTTTTTTTTTTATTATTTATACATTTTTTCTTTTACATCTTGTGTTAAGAGAGATAATTTCTCTTAGAAATCTACTTTCAGACTGTGCACTGTTCAATGCCAATTACCCAGTCGAACGCGTCCCTGCTGTATTTTAAATAGCAAAAGATCTATTGTGTTATGCTTATAAATGCGTATAATATTAATATCAGGCGCATGATCATCGGACGAAGTATTCTCTTGAAAAGAGATCTCTAAACATTAAATTATAAAACAAGCATTTGAATTATTTTTCTGAATTAGAAGCATTATTTTGAAACGGTCGATCATTTTAAAATCATTTCGTGTGTCGCAAGCAAGTGTAAGCAGCATTATCCAGCCAGCCGTAGATATAACATAGTTTTGGTTTTTGTTAAGTCATGTTTCAAACAGTTTATTGTACCTAAATATATAATTGGTTACCATACCATAGATAGCAAAGAATAAGTAGAACTATCTAATTTGATTTACCTACAGTCGGTAAAAGTATAAGAAAATCACTATCGCAAATCAATTACTGTTCAAGCGAAACCTAATTTTGATTCCACTTCAAAATAATTTTCTGTTCTATCCAACTGACTACAACTGACAGTCAATCAATCATTAATCGTATCAGCCAATTAGCATATTTATCAATCTACTGGCGCTCCCAATTTACTCCACAACATCCAACTGAGTTGATTGATTGCATCATTAGTTCTACTAGTATCGAGTTGGAACGAGATGATTATATTCTTTTCACTTAATGAATTGTTTTGGTGTACAATAAAGAATTAAGAGATGGTATCTACGAGAATAACTTATGTCGTGGTGGAAATATTAGCTTGTCATAGTGAGGGCCTAGACGAAAAGACTACTTATACAGGTATGCGGAACAGAGTGAACCTCATTAAAAAGAGAGGATCTTCCAACTAGGCGGGTAGTAGTAGTCGTAGTGACTTCCGTTTCCGCACTAAGACTCCCCTCCATTTGGTCCGTTGTGCGTGGGGGTACTGGCTAACATAGCCAGCCTAGCTCCATCCAAAAGCACAGCAGTTTCCTGGGGGCTTCACAGCTTGCACGTAGCGACCTCACTGTTCCGAGGATTGAGATGCCACGGCTTCGCATTCCAGGATTACGTGGGTGGTTGATTCTGCGGCGTTAAAACAGCCCCTGCAAAGTGGGCTGTCCGTGGCACCTATGTTGAATTTTTGTTTGTTAACTAGGCGGGTATTGTATTTGGTGGGTAACTGCATGACAGACGGTTGTTTTCAGGCATTTTTACATCTTCATATTACGCAGAGAACATTTATTGCGCGATGTTGGACTTGTGTGATGACAAAATAGATACTGTTACAATACTCTATTATTGATAAAAGATTATACATGAATGAGATCGAGACATGAACTGATTGATCTTATGGATTTGAAATGAAACATATTTTCTCGAGCACAGCCGAGTTGCGGAAGGTTAAGGTGATTTCATAGACATTTTACCTTTCCAAATGTTATTCAGGAACAATTTTGACATTAGGTTGGTGAAGCACTGTTGACATATGCTGCCGAAATGTCACCGAAGTCGTTTCTGACGATCGTTATGGATGAAAGAATGTCACTGTATCTAGAGCGCAAGGTTGGTGAAGGCCGGAAGAACTGACCATGCACAGAGTGGGTTAATGTTACCAGTTACAAGGAGGCTACAAGTAGGCTGCACCTTTAAGGTATTCTGTATCCGCAAAAAAAGAAACTAGCAGTCAGTTAAATGGAAATGGAAAACACCTTTCAACTTTTTACCGCTCTAGATCAGGGGTCACAAAATGGGGGACCGCGATTTGGATCCGGACCGCCGACCTATTTTATTATATTTTATGTGGATCATATGTAAACATTACAATATAATTTACTTTTGCTACTTGAGAACATAATTTAATAATTTATCCTGCGCTTTGTCATTACTACTGTCAATCCGACAATCTCATCATCATCTTCATTGATATTGTATCTATATTTATGTATTTATTATAACAATTTTAACAAAGTGACGACGCGTAGTAAAGCCCTTCCCTCCTCCGGTAGGTGGCTTATACCTTAAGGCGACAGTCATATATTAAAAAAAACTAACCCCGAATGAAAGTAACTAAGTCCTTTTGAACGAAACTACCGCCCGCGCCACTCAAATCACAGTTGACTCAGTTGACATAATCACGGTAAAAACCCTATCTGTCAATTTCATTGAGTCGAGTGGAGGAAACTACTTAAAATATAAGGGTTAAATATAGACTCTGACACAGTCGGAGGCTTTTTGCACCCCAAAATCACAAGCATGAACAGCACCTACAGATAGCTAATTGCCAAATCACCTGAACATTCTGCCCATCCCAAAATTTGCTATCAACCGTAATAATAAGAACTGGCAACAGACCCCTAATTCCATTAAAACCCTAACAGGCCGGTGGAATGTATCGACTGGTTATATCTCGCGTCAGCAAGAAGGGTGGGTAATGGTGCCTGCAGGCTACGGGTACCTGTATAGGCACGGAATAAGCAGCTGTACAGAAGGTCTGCTTTGAGGGCCTCGAGGCTATAAGAGCGGGTTGATCAAATGTTTCGCTTGCTTTGACCCTTGCCGAGGCCGCTCAATAGATGGGTGACAAAATCTTCCATTAGTTATTTATTGTTTCATCCTCGCACTGGAACGCCTTGCAGCAATTACGCCAATGAAGCATACACAAACTAATACCATCTATTAGTCTAGGTTTCCTCATGATTTTTTCCTTCATTGTTGTCAGCGATGTCCAAGATAAACTAAGAAAGTACATATGAACTGAAAAAGTCACATTGGTACTTGCCTGGCTACTTACACAAGCACGAGAGGTCTTAGTCACTGGGCCACCATACATACCATGACCCTCTGTGTCTCGTAAAGCACGTTATATCGTTGGTTCGGGCTGATAATCGAAAATCCTTGACAATTAACGATAACTTAACTCGAAACAACCAGCTAAAACAGGCGCACGCACACATAGACGGCAATCTCAAACAAATGCCGATCGCGAGTACGCTTGCACTCGCTGTACGTGAATCGTGTCATGCACATGTGTGCCTGCGTTCTCGCGCGTTGTATGGAGGTGGCCTTCTGTACCTATATATTCTGTGGTACTAGGGTGATGCTCATCAGGTATAGGGTTGGTACGTAGGTATGATGTACCAGGAAAAGGTACGGGTATTAGTTCCGGTTGTAAGGGTGTAAATTTGGGAAACGGGGTACTGTGTTATTTGGTGGGCGTGATTTAACTGTGGCTCTGTTTGACTCTGGTTTTGATAGTGGTAAGTCATTACCACAGTTGAAAAGTCAGGTACTTAAATATATTCAGGTGGACTCAATTTATGCTGTGGCTATATTTAACTGCAAGACTTTTCTTAGCAGCGCGATTTAAATAAATAAATAATCAGGAATGGCGGTATTTTTGTGCTGGTTCGTGCTTTATTTTGTTGATATTTTTGCTTATCAAGCATTGTCATCCAAAACAAACGTGTTTGCAAAATTTCAGCTTAATCGGATGGAGATAAATGTTTTAAACTTTAGTTGCCATATTTGAACCGTACATATAAACTAACAAAGCAAGTTGAAATAAAAGCTTGTAAAATACATAAAAAGATCCTATCTTGACAGAAATTAGCATCTTAGACCATAATAGAATTACCGGACGTCATTAATCCAAAGTAATGTTCTTCAAAATAAAATAATTACAGAACCCAAATTAACAGCCATTAAAACTCTTAACAAGGTTAAATTATCTTTTCCCCGAAGAGGTAACTTAATGAACTCCGTCCATGTTCCCTTCTCAAACAAAACCAACATTCTAAAACTGAATTAGATCCATTATAATAATCTGTGGACGCTATCAGCCCTACCAACTTTACCAAACTTGATTATCATTACGTTAATACTAACCAAACAATGTCGAAAAACAAATATTTCCAATGGATTTACAAAGTTTTTGACAAATTAATTTATCAGTTTCTATTACCTGGCTTGATGGAGTCGTAAAGGATTTAATATTTTGTGAGTGGCATGCGGGATAAACTTTTAGCGGTTGGATTAGCATGGCCATAAGCTTACAACAAAGCGGGTAGCACAGATCAGTTCAGGTTTTAATTGCCCACAAATTATGTAGACTTAAAAGGCGTGAGTGTACGTATGTTAAGTAGATTTGGCATTTTAGTGTGTAAATTAACAATCCCGTTTTCTTTTTTCAGGTAAGTGCAGTTTTAAGTCAGCATTTTATGTTTTGGTAAAGTATCTAGTCAATATTTTAATTAATCCAAACCCTTAGATTTTCCAGTCTAATTTGAAAAATAATTTACAACATGAGACTTTACCCAGCTTAGCAATGAAAATAGTGATTCCCTTCATACAACAAAAAGACCACAACGTCTTAGGTTTTCAAACCACGTCAAACACTAATCGCTCGTCACTCATAACTTACAATGCCACGTTTTAAGTTTCCCCTAACTAATTTACGTGACGAGTTGACGAGATGGGATTAATAGAATTTGAGGGCGAGCCGCAATACAGTTACGGTCGGCTACGGGTATCTGGGCAAATGGAAGGACCTCGGATATAATAGATTAAAAGAGACCTTGGGATTTTTATTTTAAGGGCTAAGTTAAGGGAAAATTGAGAGAAAATTGTTTTTAGTTTGTGTATTTTAGTGTTGGGTATGAAAAGGATGTCAAGTGGTTCATTTGCGTTGGCTTAAGCCAAATCTGGAGATTTTGTTTTTACGATACGGTACTAGAATGACACCTACCTGACCACTCGTTAGTAAGCTTAACTAAAGTCGTCACAATCTAAGAAGTCCGTTGACGTTTCTCATTTTACATGCCGCGATAACTTTCTACATAAGAAATTGAAAATTCGTATTCATAATCCTATTTAATTACTATGTTACCCATACACTATAACAACGAGTATTATTCGCAAGCATCGAGTTTAATTATTAATCAATATTTTTATAGCTGTCAAAACGGGCCTTTTATTTTTTGACAACTTTAGTTCTATGATGCCGATTGTTGTTTCAAAAATAAAAAGTGATCTACGCCGTAGCTTTATGCGACTACTGAAAACACTACCTATACATTTGAGAGGAACGCTCTTCTTTAAAAAAAATATTTTTACCCGACTGCGAGGGGGTAATGTTTTTCGAGCGAATGCTACAGCCCAAACGGCTTGACGGATTATGGCATATGAAATGTCATTGGATTTGTCTCATTTTAGGGAGTAACATAGGTTATATAATTTTTTTAAATAGCGCCCCCTCCCTGAAGAAAGGGAGTAATACAATTATTTTTTCGTTATCCTAACAATATGGGTATCAAATGAAAGCTACTAAATAGGCCATTCCAAATATATATACATATATTGTAAATCTTTTATATTCCTATTTTGGCACAAATTCAAGATAAGCGAAACTTTGATAGCAAAATAACCACTTGACTTATTTGGAGAACTCGTTCATTACTAAAACTAAAAAGTCTGATATAAAACAAATTATTATAAAAACAAAAAACCCGACTGCTAAAAATTAATTGGGTAACTGAAAAGAGAATAACAAGTTCTAGTTATAAATAACTCTTTTCAGTTACCTAATTAATTTTTAGCAGTCGGGTTTTTTGTTTTTATAATATTTTGTTCATAACCAACTTAAACAGTAGAAAATCTTTGTTGCCTAATGGAGGCAACATAAACTTATTCAAATGTTACATTAACCTTAAATCATCTTATTTTCTGTGAAAATACTTCAAATCCCATTACCATGTTCCGATCCGTCAAATACAAACTCCAATTCAACATTCCTCGACTACTGACCTTGTTCAATACAACCTCGAACTAGCAGAACAGCAATAACATTTTTCCATTTATCGTCAACATCGATCATGATGTAATCCTGGCTAGAAATGCTCCAGCGGACTCAAGACGCCATATTAATTACACTATGAGTACCTACTACATAGACGAGGATTATAGAAATCCTCTCGACTGGAATGGAAGTGGTATTTAATTAGTGACGGTTTTGAGCTCATATTAATAACTAGCTTCTGCCCAAGGCTTTGCCCGGGTGAACTGAGGGAATACACACCACCAGGATAAAAAGAATCCTATGTCCTAGTCCAGGCCGTGCTCTATCGTTTGCCAAGTTTCATTGAAATCTGTGAAAAGGTAGCAAACAGACAGACTGTAATTTATTATATTAGTATTGATTGTTACTAAAAGTTATTGTGTTCTATGTTGGAAGATACTTTATATTAACATAACAGCAAGTCTGTTTTCCCCAAAGTAGTATCTAGGTAAGTATAGTAATCCCATAATATTTCGGCATTCATTAAAAAGTATTATTTTAAAAACAAGTTTTTGTCGTATTCTTCTCAGCAAACCCTTCCATTTGATACCCATATCATGGCAGTGAACAAAAAATTACTAGTCCACCATCTTGGGCCGTCCGCCATTTTGGATTTAGAATGAAGTCACTTATCTAAGTATGCATTGTTATCCAAACTAAACGTGAATGCAAAATTTCATCTTTATCGGTGGCGGATAAATGCTTTAAAATTCAGTTGCAAGATTTGAACCGTACATACTTACATACATACATACAAACATACATACATTACAATTTAATTAAAAGCTTTTAAAAAGGAGCGAGCCATTGTGTTAATCTGGTACAAATCTTGATCAACCGATACCTATTGCAATGTATTTATATCAAGTGTTTCTATAATTCAATCATAGTGGAGAAACACTTCTAAATGTTTCGGTCGCTCGACAGCTTCTCAATTATTTTAAAGAAAAACTTCGAAATTCAGACAAACGACCATTAATTCTGGCCGACACTACCGTACCCGTAAGAGAGTAGTCGTAATCTTAAGAATAAGTCAAGGCTCATCACTAAAAAATACTCAACCACGGAGTAAAAGGAATAACCATAGAGACTCGTCACTGGTCCATATCTTACGTCACAGCTTCTTTACTTTAATAGGGGATTATCCCGCGGCCGTCTCTGCTTAGACCTCTTTTGAGCCAGATTGATGATATTATTTACTTCCAGCTGTGACGTTCATTTGAGTGACGGAATATAAAAAAATAACGAAATTCTGGTCAAGTTGGCTTTACAAAAGTACTGCGGGTTCCGTATTGAAATATTTTGTAATATTAATAAAATAATGAAAACCTCAGTCAAACCACAAAAGAGCAGCGCATTGTAGTGGTCTCTAGTGGCAGTAATTGGCAACTGAACTCTGTATAGGTAATAATTAATGGCTTTTATTTATGTATAAATTTAATATTATTGGTAATATTATTCACTGGAGTAGTACTAGTAGGTAGGTATTTTACAGACACACGTATTCAGAAATCTTTCATTATTTAGCCTCATTCACTACTGAGTGCCCTAAACGTGGATTCACGCGAGAATATTGTGATTTTTAATTTCGTGGACTAAACTTACAGCTGCCAATGGCCTTTTTTTTTAAATGTTGCAAGCGCGGAGCATAGTGTTGTAGGTAAGGCTCAATCAAGAGATTAATCGAATCAATATGACATTCACACACATCAGAAAACAACAATAAAATAAATGCGATCGATAGAATGAATAGAAATTAAATAGGGGCCGCTAGTTTCTTAACAAATGTATTTTTTTGCTGTGAAATAGTTTCCATTCTCGATCTACTTTGATTTTCGATCTACTTCGATTTCCGATCAACTTTTGATCACGCAGGTTAAGACACAATTTTTTGAACCCATAAAGTGGCAACCCTCCCAATGTCAGTTTAGTCTACGAAATAAAAAATCAGAGATTAATTGTTTCGGTAATTACGGCTTTTAACCGGTTACCGGTATCTGGAGATACGTAGAAAATTGCTCTCCTTGACATTTTTTATGGTTTTTTCTAATAATTTGACACTGTAAGCAGGATCGGTAAATATTTTAACTTACATTTTTTTTTTTACTGCGGGAATATTTTAAATGCCTACCGTTTATTTATATTGACAGAGCCCTGAAGCCGACAAACATCTGTGGTTTATTGAAAAACGTAGTCTAGCCCTATAGTAGACAGAGGTTATTCGTTAAGTAGGTAATAGTGAACGGAACCCCAAAAATAAAAATCCAAACAGACCCATTTAATTTCCGACTTCTGAGGTTTGGCCTCTTTAAATGATGAAAATAAACGTCTCCATTTTTCCGGAGCTCTTTTTAAGGATAATAAGATGGCTAAAATGTGGGTGTGTTTTTAAAACATGTTGAGAGGGCGATAAATAAGGTTATTTCATGAGTTTTGTGAAGATTTAATGTACGAGTATAATGGTAATTCTGAGGAAGTTAGTGAGGGCCTTTTAAAGTTATTCGTTTTGTTTGCTTTTTGCTTGATAAACACTTTATTTATGTTGATGTTTTTAACAGTTTTGGAATGATGTTTATCACTTTGTTTATCTATGCATGGCATGTAGATAACTATTTTTCTTTTATGTCTGGGACCGATTTATAAATACAGTATTAATAGAGGCAGTGAATTGGTTCAATCACATGGAATCTGATTTGAAGAGCCTTAAAGATAGATTTATAAACCAGATGGTTTTCCATTCACACCTAACCTTGACTAATGTCCATGAAATATGAAATGAAGCAATGAAAAATACGATTTAACATAATTCATACATTTTATTGGAAAAATTACTCAGATACTTCCTATAGAAGAGATTTTTAACCGACGATCAAAAATATAATTTCTTAATGACCCTGCAACATAAGTGTTTTACAACCCTAGATGTCACAGATACTCACTCCAGACATAATCCCAACATGATTCTCGTTCTAAATACACATAATTTCCAAACAAGGCAAGTCCCCCGTCGCCGTACGCTCCGCATTGGAAGAGGAAGCCATCCGGACTTGTAATCAGCGGCTGTTGCCATAAGTAAATATTTAAACTGCGTCCCTGTCCCCCGTTGCTACCTGTAACGTTATGGCACGGAGTATTGACTAATGGAGTGATCTCATTTCGTGTCGATTGTCTCAAAATTTAATCTTATCGGACTTGAATTTAGCATCATGTATTTAACTCATATAGGCTTTGTTTAAATACTGGAAAGTGCAGGTGGTTATGTACGATGGACAGCAAAGGAGGTGTCTATTTATTTATCAAGATACACCAACGACTCATTTACATGTTAGTACTAGAAAAACATTCAGAAGAGATTCTGTTTAAGAAAGCCACTTACAGGCATCCACATCATTGACATGGTAAGTCGCAAAATAACAGTTTAAAACAAACAAATTAAAATCAAAGACAGAATTAAATTAGAAAAATAAAAATGTATACATGTCATAAATCAAATTAGAATTCATCAATATTTACATAAACTAAATTATCAAAGGAAATTAAGTAAAATGCCAAGTCAAGTCAAATGTTAAAACATTACAATTAATTCACAATACGATTTAAAAATGTATTACTTGTCCTGTGAAATAGCTCCACGCTGGCACTGTGTTCGAGATGACAGAGAGCTTGATTTAGCTTTGAGGATTTAGCTACTCATGGCCTCCACATAGTGAAATGATCTATTATAGTGATGGCTCAAGAATTCTTAAAACATGTTCGCGTAATTACTGAAACAATTAAAAAGTCAGTGTCTCGTGCGAGGCGAGTCCTTGGTAGCGAACGTATTAAACCACCATCGTCATCCTCCTGCCCTTACCTCAATTTGGGATCGGGCTAGCACGTTTTTTTCCTTCCGTAAGTCTCTATTTGCCGCCATCTTAATAGTCACATCCTTTCAAGCCAATGATTTTTCACACATTTCCTCCATCCACATTCAATCGCCTAGATGTCGACATTTTCCTCAAATAATAAAATGATCTTTAGAACCTTAATAGATTTTCAGCACTTTAGTAGATGCATATTAGTAGAGTTAATGAGTAGTTTTTCAAGTATTAAATTCATTCGTGATAACATTCATTGGCTGTTTATAAACTCCGATTGGCATTAGGTATGTAGTTATCCGCAAAGCTCGCCCTTTCGAATACATTAACATTCTATTTGCTAACCAATCCGTGATCTAACAGTATTGGATTCCTGGCGGAAGGTACCCATGTCGAACACCAGAACATTAACGTTTGTTACCGTAAATTAAAATGACACCTGTCTTTGTTTAGGGCTGAAGATTATTGTTAATGATAATTAATATCGAAAGTAAGTAGATACTTGGTTTGGGGGTACCTAATTTTCGTGGCTCTGATTGTGAATTTGTGAGAATATTATTGGCAAATGTTTGATGATGATGATTGTTGACATATTATATTTGCATATACGAACTACGATAAAGATCACCATCATAATTTCAGCCGAAAGACGTCCACTGCTGGACATAGGACTCCCCCAACAGTCGCCATATAAAACGGTCCTGTGCGTCTCGTATCCACCGGATTCCCGCAGCCTTAACCAGATTTTCGCTCCACCTAAAGGGAGGCCTTCCAATACTACGTCTTCTGGTCGCAACTCCAAAACTTTTCAGCTACATCAACCATCGAAAGTCCTCCACGCGATTTGATCATGTACAACAGTCTAATAACAAACATTGGGTACTTGCCCAC
Organism: Orthosia gracilis; assembly: GCA_947562075.1. Lineage (NCBI taxonomy): Eukaryota > Metazoa > Arthropoda > Insecta > Lepidoptera > Noctuidae > Orthosia > Orthosia gracilis. Next base: position 2,200,625 of record OX387270.1, on the reverse strand, counting down.
CAGTCACAAGATCCGTCTGGTTGGAGGACCCTTTTTTTTAAGTAGTTTGCGGGACTTTTCACCCTCTTCCGGATACTCTATAATGTAATAAATTATGTTGGTGTCCTCTTTAATTCTTAGAATAGAAGGTAACCTTACATCAAGATTTCCCCGATTGCCTAGAAAAAAGTATACTTTCTTTCCTAATTGAGAAGATACCTTAATAAAATGAATATCGGAAATGAAAGAAAGTTATCGATAGGATATCTATACTATGTCTATAACTTTCTTTCATTTCCGATATTTCATCAAATAGGCATTTTTATTCCGATTCTCCAATACTCGCCCGGGAATAGAAAAGTGGATATCAATCTTAATTTGTATACTCAGGAGGATTAAAAGCTAAGTCTGGTAGTGGAAGCTAGAGAGGGTTCTCTACAACGTGTACGGTACGCTTTTACTTAAGTAAGTAACTTTGGAAAAGCTTATGTTGAGCGGATTGAAAGTCCTGTTTCCGGAATGAATCGATTAAAAGTACTCTGAAGTTTTGCTCTTTTCAATATATTATATCTTCTTGCCTTAATTTTTTAAAAGTTTTCAAATATCTTTTGACTTTTTGTTAAAAACCTTTGAATATTCGTGAACTATATTATTATGTAGTTGCTCTTAGCTATTGTTTAATAGATGACTTTTGAAACTATACTCTGATTCGCCATATCGTTTACTATATCATACCATACCATATAATGCTCTGGGTTCAGAGACCACGTTTTATTTAGTGATCTGGCATGTATTATAAAATCCTAAACATACCTCTCACAATATTCACTAGGCAAACTTCTCATCATTTTCATAAATAATCAATATAATGTCCTCAAGCTATCGCCGCGATTACAAAAAGAAATAAAAGACATATTTATTCAAATAAATCTGTGGAGAGTTTGAAAAAGCCGGAGGTCTATACATTTGCTTCATTATTATCGCTCACGCAATCGCAGATCGTTACCTTTCTGCAAACAGGGGGAAGCGAGCCAGACTCACTGAGGGAAGGTTCAGTGGCTCTCAAATTAAAACGGATGAGAACCCCCAGAGAGGACAGGGAAAAGTGGAATGTATCAAAGTATGCGAGTAACATCACATGTTTAGTAGATGTTTTGGTAGTAAATTGCGGACAGTTTCCAGAGCTAACTGACTAAGGGTCAACTTTTCAAAAATCTGATAAGTTTTATTAACATAATTATGTAATAAAAATGGCGATTTTACAGCTTTATATTAGCGTATATGTCTAAACACTGGTTGCGCTGATTAGACGCAACGCAAATAGGATAAGCTGGCTTCGATCGAAAGGAAATGTTGCCCGACTATTGGATGATAATGAATGGAGAATCGCTTGCACTAAGGTAAAGAATTGTACAGTACCTTGGTTAAGATGTCCGAGATAAGACTGTTGGCTACGACAAGATGTGAAGAATAGAGACCCGCTCAGGAGTCGCTGGTCGATATTGTGAAGGGGTAACTCAGGGAAACTAATAATAAGCAGAAATTACTTTTAACTTATATTGACTCAACAACGTGCCTGCCCTCGGGCGGTTTTTACAGAAGTCCCAGCTAAACAAAAACTACACGCGTTCGATATATTTCAAATATTCTGTATTCGATTTCCTTCCAAACTTATAAGTCGCCAGTATTAGGTGTCAGCGGCCGAACAGGTTGCTTGTCCTATGTGGAAAGCCTCTACATGAGCTACGCCCCTACGAATAGATGCGCAGAATCATGTGAAGCGCAGCTATTCTCAACTTTGGAAGGAAAATCACTCTTACCTAACACCTTTACCTAACGGAGGAATTAATCTAAGGTCCTTCCCTTACAAGGGGAAGGCTCAAGTCATGGCAAACGAATTACCGGATTCTCCGATATTTACTCTAACTTCAGCTAATAAGTGCACATGCATTAACAAGTCAACGCCGTCATGCTTGAACCTCCTTGCACACACACAGCTGGTAATTTTGACGTCTGTCAGCCTGTCTTTCAGCCTGATCTTGACGTCTTCAGTCTCGGAAGCACGTAGGTGGGGTGTGGCTGTCTCGCACATATCTGGTGCGATAGCACTGTGAGGGAGAAGACAGGAGTCGAATCCAACCTAAAATCTCACTTTTCTCTCCTATCACCGCACGCACAGTAAAAATACAATCTACATTAGGCGCAAACAACCACCTTATTTATTCTTCTGATAAAAGTTATCCAACTATTGAAAATCCCTTAATAGCACTGATATAGTGAAGAAACTGAACCATGCACCTGCACTTAAGAGGACCTTATGAACGCCACTGACGCTGCGATTGGAGTGGCCATCTACTGGTCCCAAATCATTTATGGTGTTTACATCGATTCGAAAAGAACAAGAGTGAAGAAACTCCCAATACTTTAAAATAATGTGACGGTAAAAAATGAGTGCTTTTAGCATTTCCGTATAAGTAAGAACTACGTTTTCATGAGGAATTTTGAAAGTCTTACATCATTATTTTTTTTCTTTAGAGTCTTCATCTTTGAGTGCAGACGTGATGAGTCCCATAACAAGTAAATACATTCCAGACCAGAAAAAACAGTTTGCAAAACTTTGAGCACCACAGTTGCAGACGATGAAATAAAAATATGAAATACCTTTATTGGAGCGGCTTTGGTTACGTCGCGTCGTTTGCAAATGTCACGTTTTTATTGGATCCTAGATAAACAAAGTTAATATATTCTAAGATTATTGTCTAACGGACTGGTAATAAAGGCTTTTTGCTATCTTTCTGAACTGGATATTATAAATTTGTGTGATTAATGTTGAATAGGGCTATCTCGTGGACTATCTAAACTACGACCACGCGTATTTCCGGGATAAAACTAGCGTAAAACGCCGGGCACAAATTGAGTGTGTAGATTCTTAACAAAGATTTTGTAATTAAATCGGTACTTTCAGAAATTACAACAATTTACAGTAGTTTACATTTTTTGCATTTTTATTTATCTCGCAAGACATGTTCAACACGACTTTTACCCAAATAAAAAGTACCAATCTTTAGCTAGGATTTTAAAATCGTGTAAACTAGTGTTACAGATTTATAATATTAGTTAAATTTCATGACATGACATGAAGTTTCAATTTGCACTGGTATAGAAAAGCCAACTTTTTCTATGCTTAAATTTTCAGCTGAAAAACCTGTTTCAGAAAAAAATGCTTATTCATGAATTCAGTTATAACCTACCCTATCCTTTCTCTTTCATTCATCACATATCTCGACCCCTTACCTACTTGGCCACAGTAGTTGACTGCATATTTTTACTTCCTTATCTCAGATAGATAGAAATGGAATACTCATCATCATCAGCCTTTTAATGTTTCCACTGCTGGGACACAGACGTGCCTCTCTGTGAGAGGGGAATGGGCCGTAATCCACCACGCGAGCCAACTGCGGGTTGGTGGATTACGGCCCATGTCACATTTCTTCGAATTTTTGGTTGTAGGACATGCCGGTTTCCTCACGATGTTTTCCTTCACCGTTTTGACAGCAGTGGTGATTTAATACTTACACAAAGTACTATGCCTGGATGAAGTTAGCTCAGGAACGTGGTGATTGGTACAAGAAGAGAGAGGCCTATGCTTAGCAGTGGGCCAAGTCGGGCTGTGGATGATGATGAAGTGCCTGCCTGGGTTCGAAATCGAACCTACGACACTAAGTCGCGGCCGTTACCACTGAGCCACCACTGTTCTCTTATACGATTCTGAAAATGGTTTACTGATACAAAGCTACTTACAGCATCACTGAGTCCCTCAGGCTACTTTTTATTCCAGAAAAGGCATATTTCTTATGAAATAAGATTATATTTCATAAGATACCTGTATAGAATTCCATGGCAGCAAAATCGCGGGAAGGTCTAGTATTTTATAACTGTAGTAGCATTAGCAAGACTAGTGTAGTACAAAGTAACAGTTGACATTTCTATTAACTGAACTGTTCAAATAAAATAAAAAATCTATCTCTCAGCTGAAAAACCTCTCTAAATACTTGTTTAACACTGCCCTTTTTTCCTACATTCCTCTCAAATCTCGACCCCATACCTACTCGACTACAGTAACAGCGCCCCCTAGAGTCCATTATTAATATCACATATTTTTACATCCTCACCTCAGCTGGTACCAGGCACCCTCAACCTTAAGGGTCGCGAAACAAAATAATTTATTTAAGAGCTCTTTGCGGACGGAATGGGGACGGCTGTGTTTCTTTCAGAGATTTTTGGTGCGCTTTTGACATATTACTCGTTGAAATGTTATTATTGTTGTGTTTATGTTATTATTTGTTATTATTCAGAGTTTTTGCCTAAATACAAACAAACATGTTTTGAGAATTGGAAGGAGTATTTTAATAAGCGCTCATTAGAAAAAGGAATATGGTATAAAACCATCCAGTGTCAGGCCTTTCATACTCCCTGGTGCGCAAACACTAAATTAAATAGGAAACTGATTGTTACAGCAATCAGCTCACAGACTCAGGTCTGGACACAAACCATGCAATAAATTTAATTTTATGATGAGGAAAACTGACTCACCAAACTGTGAAGATTGTGGCGTCTGTGAGGATGTATATCATTTATTGCTGGAATGTGTCCGTTTTGAGTCTGGGAGAACATGTCTAGCAAATGCCTTTGAATTAAACAGACTGGATGTTGGCACATTCAATGTGATTCTTAGTCAACCCAATTCTAAGGTAGCAAAGCGACTGTTTGAATTAATAGCATCGAAGTAAATTTTATATGTATATTTTTAGTATAAGCTATTGGCAGTCAGATGTGGTTAGGGTATAATGGGACTGGTATGCACAATGTGTAAAAGTCCTTATAATAAATGAAAAAAAAAAAAAAAGTTATTTAGGTTTCTTGTTATTACGCTTTATTTTCTAATTATTGCATTAAATGTGGAAAGGTCAGAATGTATTGTGGAGAAGTTGCTGTCACCAGACTTATGCACGAGTAAAAATCACTATACAATGGCGAACTTAATGCATAAGGTAAGCATTTTCTAGCTGTGACCTTAGAGTCGTGCAGACATGATTATAGAATATGGCACATGGAACATGTTTTCACGTGTTTTCAGTAGCTGAACCGAATTTGATGGGTTGGAGAGAGATAACCCTAAACCTGTTTTCATTAAACCATTTCAAAGGGAAAATTATATTATTTGACAATCAATGAACTTTTCGAGCGGTCTGCGAGCAATGTGCTCACAGCCACTTAAGTTCGGCAATTCTTCTGGCTATGGTCGGTAATCCTGGTTCTGTTGCGGATATCTACATTTCTGATTCGATCACGCAAGGCTACTCCGGCATAACTCTCTCCATTGCCCTTCGGGTGACTCTAATTCTCTTTCTGATAAGGCCCATTTTGAGCGACCACGAACCGGAAGACGCTGTATTGGAAGGCCTCCCACCAGGTCGACAAACGACCTGGTGAGGCTGGCGGGCGTCCGCTGGATGCGAGACGCACGGGACCGGTTAATGTGGAGACGCTTGGGAGAGGCCTCTGTTCAGCAGAGGAAGTCTTTTGGCTGAAATGATGATAACCCTTTTCCGCACTCAGACTCGCATTTGGTCCGTTGTGCGTGTACGCCTCTTTTCTGTGAGACGGAATGGGCCGTAATACACCACGCGGGCCCAGTGCATGTTGGTGGATGTCACATGTCTTCGAATTTTTGGTTCTAAGACATGCGAGTTTCCTCACGATGTTTTCTTTCACCGTTTCGAGAGCAGTGATGATGAAATAATTAACACAAAGTAAAGCGCCTAGCTTGGTTTAGCGATTACGATTGACAAACAGTCCAAAATTTTTGCCTGGAGTCATAGATGTGTGAAGGTGGACGAAGCAAAAGGAGAAGGTACCACGATCATACTACCTACAACGTGTAAGTCGCGGCCGTTTCCACTTGGCCACCACTGCTCTCACTTCCAACTAGATATAAAACATCAATCTCAAAGATAAAACTGCATTAGTAAAGGTATGGTATGTAAAGTAATTAGCGTTGGTTTGGCGCAGAGCCAGCTCACTCGCGGGCTTGTTGCAGTCCGGTACATAATAACGCAAAGTGATACAGTAGGTGGTATTAGAGATATTTGATCGACAAATGCATGGAACTGAAGGAAACATTGTGAAGTTTGATAGATAAAGGGAACAACTCGGATTTTAATGTAAAAAGGTTGGTTAAGTCTCGTACAAGATGTTTCTGGAAATTGGAAAATATGTTATATAAGTTTTTTTTTTTTAGGCTCGCGCTTGACCATTATCTCACCTGATGGTAAGCGATGATGTGGTCGACGGTGAAGCACTGTTGCCTAGAAGTAACCCATTCACTCTTGACTTAAAGACCCCTAGCAATAAGCTAATTATAGCATTGCAAAGAGGTAGGAGATTATTTCTGCTTGCGAAGGTTGTGTATTTTGTTATTGAAAAATGATTAACTGTCATTTATTGTCATCATCTCCAATTGTAATTCCTGTCTAATAGAAATAGAGGTTGAATAAAAAAAGAAACCTTCTCTTTTCAGAAGATTTTTTTTTCTGTAAAATAATAAATTTTCTTAACAATTAAAAAAAATCATCTTGAGATAATTAATGAATTAACGGGACAACGCATCGATTTGAAATTCGATTAAGGTTCTGTTTCTATTTTCCTAAGTCTTCATTGAACATAGAACTAAAAAGTAAATCGAAGCCTATCAACACTGCACAAAACACATGCACAGATAATTACTTTCACAGAAAAACGGGATGACCTTACAAGTAGTGAAGCAATCTGGGCTGTGCTGTAAATACCAGTGCCGACTATGCCGTTACAATTCCAACTCCCAACTAGCCAGAACTAGGAATTAGGGATGTTACGCGTTTTGCCTCTGCAAGTGCGGACGTTCCGCATCCGCCTCTGCAGGTTTTGCCGGAATTGTGATTTAGTAACTACTTGCCTTGCTAAAAAAGGATGTAAGAAGCTGCCAAGTGCGAGTCTGACTCGCGCACACTGTCTATTGTAAATAATTATTAATTTTGTTTACTGAGAAGAATTGGAGCAAAGAACTGCCTGGCTTTTGATTTTTCCTACGTTTATTCTTCCTTCGCTTCAGCATCCGTCATCACTTTAAGACCTCCGTAACATCCCTAGTAGAAATCTAGATAAAAAGCTAGGTTCACCTAGACAAGGCTGTATAAAGTGTCGCCTTGGCTTGCGGCCAAACGGTCTCTGTCCCATCTTTGTTCTACCTCTATTAAATCAACATTTTATTCGCGCTCATGTTTTCGTTTTGGCAACTCCCTGTAGTTTCAGTCTGAGCTGTAATTCATGAATGTTCGAGAAAGGGTTATTTTACTGTTTGAACATAATTTAGTTTATTTTAGCCGTAGTATTTTATTAAGATCAAACACGAAAGATCTTTTCATAGTCCAAGCTATTTCTGGTACACATTGGCAAGAGATAAATAACAATAAGCATATACTTGATTTATGAATATTATAAGCTTATAGGTACTTTATTTAATTTGCCTTCTTCCTAGTTCCTACATACTTACCTATTCTGATTTATTTCTTCTGCCTCTGGTATTTTCCCCTCATTTCCCACTTCATATTATAAATCTTTTTGAACTATTGGGTCCTTAAAAATAAATACACAAGGAATCACGCGATGATTCGGGATTTCATTTTTATATGCTCGCATGTTGAAAGAAGGCTCAACAAATATTTGTTAGTAGAACAAATAGAAAATCAAAGGAAAAGTGATTATTTACTTTTATTCCTAGCGATAAGGATAAATGCTACAAAGATTCTTTATTGTTCAACTGTGCTATATGTATGGTGGATAATACGTAGGTTTCGGCCCGGTAACATGAGCTTAGCGAAGAGGTTTATAAGTTGTAGAATGATTTTGATTCCAAATTGTGTAAACCACAAGGACTTATTCGTGTAAAACATAAAATTTTTGTTATGAGAATTGATGATGATGATCATGCCATCCTCATTATTTGGGTCCTCATTAGGGTTGCGATTGCGAGCTTAAATGTGCTGCTCTGCTATGTGCCCTCATATCATATCAGCGCAGCGTTATTTTCTTTTTAATATCGTTGCACATGCTGAGATAGGAGCCTTTTTGGTCTCACACTAGGTTATTTATTTTTTATTATTGTTTCTTTTGTTTATCTCGTGTCTCGTCTGCGGGTCACAAATAAATATTTTTCTTTGTTTTCTTTCTCATGTGAAAAACACCGAGCACAGAGCGGACATGTCATAACATCAAATTACAAACACGACAAAAATGTGTTAGAAAATAGGTGCAGCTGTTCTGAAATTATGCTTACATGAATGCGCCAATGATAACGATTCCTAATTGCTGCCTAAGATATGCTTGCGCCATGCGCTACATAAGTGAATGCCCCATATTATTGGACTGCTAGATTTTCATAACTCAGCGATGATAGAGAGTTGAAAATCCAACCGCAGTCTTTTATTTAGTGTCGATTAGTGTTGATGAAAACGGGCCTAAGAGTATTCTTATTCTTTATATTGTATACAAAAACATAAAGACACAAATACCGTTAACGTTTCTATAGTATCGTTACTATTAGGAGTCATAATCATCAGCCTTTTAATGTTCCCACTGCTGGTACACAGGCCTCCTCTCTATGAGAGAGGGAATGGTTCTTAACCCGCCATGCAGGCCCAGTGCGGGTTGGTGCATGTCACATGTCTTCGAATTTTTTGGTTCTAGGTCATCCCGGTTTCTTTACGATGTTTTCCTTCACCGTTTTGAGAACAGTGGTGATGAAATAATTTACACAAAGTAAAGCGCCTGCCTAGGTTCGAATTCACGACCTACAACCACAGCTACGATGCTATTACGAATACCTATCTTATTTTTTTTTATTTTTTTTATTTTTTTATTGATTATAGGCTTGCGCTTGACCACTATCTCACCTGATGGTAAGCGATGATGTGGTCGACGATGAAGCACGCTTGCCTAGAAGAAACCTATTCACTCTTGACTTGAAGACTCCCAGGTTGTAGCTATCAGGAAATACAGACTCCGGCAGGGAATTCCACTCCTTTGCTGTACGCATAATGAAAGTATTCCCAAAACGTTTGGTGCGTATGGGTGGGATGTCCACCATGTACCGATGACGCATCGCCGTACGTCTTGTAGTCCTATGATGGAACGGGCTAGGAGGAATTAGTTCATGCAATTCCAACGCACACTCCCCGAAATGTAACCGATAAAAAACCGACAGGCTGGCAACTCGGCGCCGATGTTCGAGGTTCTGGAGCCTAGATTCGACCAGTACTTCATTGCCGATGAGCCTCTTGGCCCGTCTTTCGATCGACTCAAGTGCATCCAGCTGGTACCTGGCAGATCCGTCCCAGAGATGAGAGCAGTACTCCATGCATGATCGAACTTGCGCTTGATACAAGTTTAGCAACTGTTCTGGCGTGAAGTACCGTCTCACCTTCGCGAGGATCCCCAATTTTTTGGCAGCCAGCTGAGCTTTTGCCTCAATGAACGGACCAAAATTGAGCGTCGATGTCAACGTAATGCCAAGAACCTCAAGATGGTCAGTAATCGGCACGGTCACACCTCGGAAAGAAGGAGCCGGGTGGAATTGGCTCCTTTTAGCGGAAAAAAGACACGCCTGGGTCTTGGCAGCATTGATTCTGACCAGATTGGCATCGCCACATTCGGAGACTGCCTTCAAGAACCTCTGCCTCCCGAAGAGACCGGATCTGAGGTCCAGTAGCGCGCGCGTTGGACACGTATCTCTCAGCAACAGTGCTATCGTCCGCGTACCCAAAGGTGCCAGGTTTTAGCAAGTCATTTATGTGCAGCAAGAACAATGTTGCTGAGAGTACGGACCCCTGAGGGACCCCGGCATTAATACCCAGTAGGTCAGAAGAGCGGCCATCAATAACCACTTGAATGGACCGGTCCCTCAGGAAGTCTGCAATCCAATCGCACAGACCACTGGGCAGACCGAATGATGGAAGCTTACCAATAAGGCTTTCATGCCAGACCCTATCAAATGCCTTCGAGATGTCGAGGGAGACGGCAAGCGCTTCCCCGTGCTTCTCGATGGCCTCACTCCAGATGTGTATGGCATACGCTAGAAGATCGCCAGTTGACCGATTTTGGCGGAAGCCATATTGGCGGTCACTGAGGATGTCATTAGCTTCTAGGTATGCCAGGAGCTTGGAGTTGAGCACTCGTTCCATACTCTTGCAGAGGATGGACGTTATTGATATGGGTCTGTAGTTGGCCGGGTCAGCCCGACTGCCCTTCTTGGGCACAGGCTGAACGTTAGCTTGCTTCCAAGCATTCGGCACTTTTCCCGTCTCATACGAAAGGCGAAAGAGGCGTGTCAGGATCGGAGACAGTTCAGGCGCACAGGTTCTGAGAACAATTGCCGGAATCCCGTCGGGGCCACTAGCTTTGTTCACGTCAAGGTTGCGCAGCACCCTACGAACGTCCTTTTGATGGATACGAATGTCCGACATACTCGTCTCGCATCCATCAGGAGGAGGAGGGGGCCGCGCGTCACCAGAATCCAGACGTGAAGATTCCGCAAAAAGAGAGGCAAACAAGTTAGCTTTCTCCTCAGCGGAGTGGGCCAGTGACCCGTCGGGCCTCAGCAGTGGTGGTAGTGAGGGACGGCAGAAGTTCGATTCAACCGACTTAGCCAGGGACCAAAACGCTTTACTACCCGCTGGGTATGAAGCAAGTTTGGTCCCAATACGGCTTATGTGGTCAAACCGAGATCGTCGCATCACCTTTTTGCAATTTTTTATGCAATTAGGTAGTTACATGTAGAAAAAAAAAGCTTCGCCCCTCTTAAAGCTTGCACTGTACACCATCTTTAACTTCCCATTATAACAACAAAAGCTCGCATGAGATGAGCATTCAATAAACCCGCTTCTTTACGCATGTTAGTGTTAGCGTCTGCCGTTTATTTACGCTGCGCTGGTATAAAGCAGAACACGTTATTATTTGTATGATTAAGTCATACAACAGATTTATGTGCTTATTATATAGGTTAGTTTGGGTACACTCAACTGCAGAATTGATGTGTAAGAATCGCTCTTAGGTCTATGAAATAAGGACGTTGTTAATGAAGAATTGAGGAGTTGGACGTGTAGGTAGTCTCATTGTGTGGTCCGATGGGAATCGGTATTCAATATTTAGGTTTGTGATTCTATTTTTATAATATAGTAGGTATTAGTAGGCTTTTTTTGTTTACAATGAAGAATAATAAATTGGAGATAAAATGTATTCTGGGATAATTAAAACTGATTTCAAGATGTTAATATGCGTTTCATTCGAAAGTGCAGGACCTACATCACTCATCAATCTTTTTTTCTTTTTCGTAGCGTTTTGATAGCAAACGTTATGAAAAAAATAAGTTTTTATTGTATAATTAATACTATATATTTGGTCAAAATTCAGCCAAGAGAATTCCACTGAAAATCTCTGCTAACTGGTATGAAAATTACTAACAAAACACTTGTCTATGCCACACATCAAAACAAGCCAACCATTAACTACTACCCACCCCACAATTAAACAACCTTGAAGCTTTCATCCACAGATTCGCGGTCAATTCAATGTCTACAGAGAAATTAATTTTCCGCTCCGAAGGAACCCGAAGTTTGCCGAAGTTATCCGAAGTAGGCCGACGTTTGGTCGAATCGTTGAACAGTTGAACAATGACTGATGGACGATTGTGTTTGATCGCACTAATTTGACCTTTTGAGGTAAATCTTGATGAATGTGGAAAGATCTTTTATTTGGTAAATGGTTTATATATGAGTTCGATGATAAAGAGGATTAGACCCGTATTTGTGTTCATAGGAAACGATAAATTGAGTCTGTTCACCTTGATTCGCATTTTAATGCACCAGGATTTGTATTTTTTAGTGACACGCCAATACGGTTTGGAATCTTTAGAGGAGGCATTATATTAAATCTATGAGATCATTAATTTAGCTCTTAAAAGGTTACTAAGTATTGAGAGCCCATTTACGGTGTTATATTGTTGCTGCTTGAAGTAGCATAGGTATACTTATGTATCATCATCATGGAGGAGGAATTCCCTGCCAGAGTCTATGTTTCCGGAGATCTACAACCTAGGTCTTTAAGTCAAGAGTGAATAAGTTACTTGTAGACAAGCGTGCTTCACCGTTGACCACATCATTACATCGCTTACCATCAGGTGAGATAGTGGTTAAGCTAGTAAAAAATTATACTTTCTAGTTACATTTTTTTCAGTAGAAAGTTTTACCTACATTTTTAACCGACTTCGCAAAAAGAAGGAGGTTATCAATTCGACTGTATTTTTTTTATGTTTCTTACCTCAGAACTTTTTATTGGGCGAACCGATTTTGATGATTCTTTTTTAATTTGAAAGCGGGTGCTTGTCATGTGGTCCCATTTAATTTTCATCAAGATCTGATGAAGAACTTCGTAGAAATACATCAGAACTCTTCAATAAATTACGGCAAATCACTCTGGATAGATCCAATCGCATGTCTGTTTATTGTTTAAACCATTTCATAACATAACATCACACTGGTACGTTCTTAAGGGGTACGCAGGTGTGAACAGTTCACCCTGGCATACTCTCATTGCACTGGTTTCGTTTAAGTTTCATGTTATTGGGTTAATCTATTCTAGCTTCACTTTGGGCACTATACGCGTAGGTACTTAGCCTATAGAGCTGGTCCATTATGTACCACAACTAAAAAGTGAAAAATAAAAAACTTTTTACAAAAATTACAACCGACTTCCAAACAAAAACACTACAAAGTAAAAAAATAACTTCAATTTCGGAAGCCGGTGTTTAAAAACGAAGAACCAAAAACAGAAACACCGACTTCCGAAATTGAAGTTATTTTTTTACTTTGTAGTGTTTTTGTTTGGAAGTCGGTTGTAATTTTTGTAAAAAAGTTTTTTATATCATCTCATTTAGAGTTTCTCTCCATACAAGTACCGCTCACGATTTACGTGTTTGTAACTTTTTTGACATAAAAAAGTCCTTTTATGTCCCAGCTCCAACCCAATAAATGATGATAGTTTAGCCCTAAGGGCGATATAAGTAATGGGATATACCCTATTGCTAGATATTCTCGAAACTAGACCTTTTGTATGCGATCTAATATATCTACAACAAAGTTTTTTACCTTCGAGACACAAAATCTTTGTTTTCTATAATGGAGTTGTTGAGAAACCGCTCTACCTAGATGAAGCCATCAAAAGACAAAGATTCTCAGATGATAAATCTCAATTTAAATACTTATTGTAGAATTTTTTGATCAGTGTTTAGGTACTAGCACGCTTTATAATAGTTAATTAACTAGCTTCCTATACGAGTACACGTTGGCAATTCAAAGGTGCCTGTATATAAAAAGCTTAATCTAAATAAATGCGTTGAGTTTGAGAGCCAAAAGTTTAGGACATGGTCGGAGGGGATTGTTTGGGGTTCATTTAACTACTTGCCTTTGTAGGAACCCATTTAGTCCTCAATCACAGCTAAGGTAAACATATTTGTTTAGAAGAAATAGAGTAATCTGGTTTTAGAGAGGGTAAATGAAGAGTACCTACAGACTAAAAAGAGTACTTTTTATTGTTATTTTTAAAAAAAAAATTTTTTGCAAAATAAGCATTTTTCCTTGTTCTGAAAATAATTGAACGATTACTGTACAGTGTAAATCAATTGTTTGCTCCCGTCGCTTTGAAATTAAGACATAAAAGACAAAAACTCTGTGAGTAACTAATGTAAATACAGTGTAATTAAAGAATTTCAGAGACAAATAGAGTGTACTAGCATACTCTTTTGCTTCTGTAGATTGTACAGTACACCTAAATAGAGTACAATACTCTATATTAGAGTACGATTGGCTACTATCTTCACGAAATACCTAGTGCCAAGGTCATACCCGTGGATAAAGAATGAAGTTTTCTTGCCATTTTCTATCATTCCCTTCACGCTCTATTTGCAAATACATAAAAGATACACGAGTAGCAATATCTATATACGTCACTGTATTCAATAGAATCGACACCATTTTCTTTTATTGATAAACGCTCGCATCGCCGTGCGCGAGTGTACTTCCAGTGCTTGCAGGCACATGTACACAAACACAGGCACACGAACACAGGTACACGCCGACACAACACGGTTTAAACAGCCCAGGTATCTTGCGAACTACCGGATGCGTTCTGCGCTCAACGAGACTGTTAGCAAATACTGTACGTTGACTGTACTTGTTGTATTTGCGTTAGATTGCACTCTATTGTGAGTTTCAGGAAAAAAGTATTGGTATAAGAGAAGTCTCGTTAAAATAGGTACCATGTGATTTTTGTTGTTTACTTTGGAGATTGGATTTCAAATTAAATGTAACAAAACTGACAAATTCGGAAATTGTCTTTGGGTGTTGGTTTTTCGTATAGTGCTCAAACGAGCGAAGATAATTTTTATTCCGCTGTTTTAATTCTTCTCCTTGTACATCCTGTCCATTCTCAATTAATTTGGGGTCGAGTCTCTTTGTGCGTCTACGCCAAGATCATAATATATCCTTGGTTGTCGATGGTGTTAAATTTGACTCCCTCAGGTCTCTCTTAACAGTGGTCCACCAAGAGGCTGGAGGTCTGTTAAATTTGTTGAACCCGCTAATGTCAGAAATAGACATGGTGATAAATTCTATTCACAGTTCCCATCATATTGAGCAACATGTTTGTAGAAATACAATAGAAAGCCTAACGTGTTCGCGCAGTAAGAATTTCAAGTAGATACGCTATTGTACAGTCAACTAAACAGATACGTTACTACTTGCTGCACAGCTCTTGTCACATGTGCGCCATCTAGTGTTTATTGTAAAGGAACAAACAAGTGGAATAAGATTCCGGTGTGCATAGCTGTTGGAAATAAAATTGAATTGCATAAACTTGCAATGAAATGGATGGAATTTGTTGTTGTTTTAGTCTAGTTTGGTATTGTTTTTAGTACGTTTAGAAACTCAGGTAGTGAGAATATTGTTGAAATAGAGTACGGACAGCAGCAGCATTTAATTCAGCAAACAGTACCAATCAATCAACAAGTAATCACGTTTATTAACAAAACCCGCTTTTAGCTCTTGTTATCCGATTTCAATTTGTGAAACATGTTTATTGTGATGTGGCAGTAAATCGGCTCTAAATGAAGTACACTCAAAAATTAGGTGTCATTGATTGTTTCGTGATTGGTTGACTGAATTTTCAACAACCAATGACATTCCTTGGCATGATTTAACTTTGGCATGTCGTTGATGCAAGTTTGCTCCTTTTTTATATGTTCTTGGCTTGTCAATAAATATCACTTATTATGGTGTAAAAACAAAGATATTACCTTACATTTCGCAATTCAGGCAAATTAATATACATGGCAATATTATCTAAGAAAATTTCTCTCCAGAAAGCCTGACCGCTCACGTGTCTCTCTCCAATGTTCCTATAGCTCTGCTGCGGTCGCACGCATTTTGCAACGTGACTGCCAGTCTGCCACCTAGGGTTGCCAGATCTTAAAGATAAAATATCTGGCAAACATTTGAAAATATCTGGATTTTGAGGTTGTTGTCGGGTGAAATAAATATAAAAAAATAAAATGTAAATTAAAAAGTTTATTTTGTTAATTAATATTAGCTAATTTATTTCAAAAATAAACTTTTTACTTTAAAAACTTAATATTAATGACGTAACTAATTTAAGTACACTTAATGTTTAGTTTGCCACATGTATTTGGCTTTGAGCTTTTCTAAGTCCACCAATTTACAGTAGTATTCGGGATAGATTCAAAATGCAGACAGTTTTCTTTAATGTTCATTCTAACTACTAACTCAACTCTTATTAAATCAAAGGCCATATGTTTAAAATTTCGGGCGTATCCAGACGAATCCCAACCATCTGGCAACCCTACTGCCACAAGACACAGGCAACGGCTGTTTGTTGTGTAACATTGTTTGGTTATCGGTTGTTTACTTACAAGAACGTGGGTACTGTATCTTCAAGGAGGTTTATTGGTAAATTAAGTCATGATCTGATGCTAGTCTAGACAAAGCGGTCTATCTCCAATGTTCCTAAAACTCTGGCTGCGGTTGCTCACGGTCCGCGATGTGACTGCCAGTCTGCCACCAGACATAGCTGCTGACTGCTTTTTGTTTGTGTAACATTGTTTAGTTATAGGCTTTTACTTACTACAAAGTACTGTGACTTCAAGGAGATTTAGTGGCAAATTAGATCTTGTACGTTTTTAGTGCTGTTCTGTAAAAAACTCACCCTAAATCATCATCATCTTCCTGCCCTTGTCCCATGTTACTTGGGGTCGGCGGAACACGTTTTCTTCTTCCATAGCGTCCTGTCCCTCGACTCGCCCTAAATACTTAAAAAAATCCATAGAAGAACAAAGAAACTCCCTCAGTACATGTATGCGTGTAAGATTTTAAATAAATGTTTAAAGTAACCTAAGTAAATTAATGAAGATTTTTTTCGGAATAGCATTAAAGTTCAGGTAGCCTAAATGTTGACTGATAGGATTCCTCGAAACTACAGTTTATAAATGAAAAATCGCAAGGCCATATACCATTTTATGCCATATCTATCAAACGGAGATTGGTAACCTCAATATGGTAATTTTGGCGCTGGATAGAAATATAACAACAAACTCTTTTTATTTAACATTAATCATGCAACTCAAAGCAATACTTTCAATTAAACTATTTAGGTAAAGACACTTTTGAATTGTCAAGTAATTGATCAGTCAATAATAAGATTTAGCTGGTAAGTAGTACTACTCTTTACGAATCCCCCAGAAAAAGAGATGCGTCATAGAAATCCACCAAACTTCTAAAAATACCATATCTAAAGCTACCGAATACAGATTCAAGGTTATCTACGAGTAACACTCGAAATCACATGCTGCATCTAACAACTAATTCATATCTTACCCCTAACAATACAGCTAACTCCCTTACTTAATAACCGCCCTACTGTAACGTTACGTTTAGCTCAGATGAGGTAAACGTAAGCTACGTTATTAAAAGAAAAAAAAGAAAAAGAAAAGTTAGAAATAAGAAAAAGGTAAAATAAGGCCGGCTTCATACGACGGGGCCAGCTTGACACGACGCGCCGCCCGCGACTTCTTTTTTGGCGAAGGGGCAACCGCAGACCAGGGCGGCGTGATACGGTGCGATGGGGCGGCTGGAAGAGCGCTACCGTGAGTTATGGGCGCTCGTGTTTAGCGTGCGCACCCTGCGTGTACTGCTGGTGGGCGCGCTGTAGCTGCGGCTCGTGCACCACGTCCGGTAGGCAGGTAGTAAGGCAGGCAACCAGGTTGATGGTCAAGGCAGCTGAATAGGCAGGCACACAAGTGATGTTGAGACCGGGCTGTGGCTTCATACGCCGTTCGACGAGCCCTTTAACATGGAGCGTTGAGCAATGAGGTTAATAAAGTCAGGAAAATTTATCACAAATCCCACTCACAATAAATAATATTTTAATGAACACACAGGAACATTAATGACAAACTTGTAGGCAGAAGATATAGTTTAAAGAGTTTTCAAAATAAAAAGATACACTTTGTATTATATTAATTAGAGATCAACCGACTTTCGGCGTACCCTGCCCGAATCTGACTCTAAAAAAAGCTGACGCCCCCTTTTTTTTCCTCGTTCTGTCATTTCTTCTAAATTTTAAATTCAAAATATCAATTACTAGCAGCCCGTCCCGGCTTCGCACGGGGTAGACAATTATTTACGGCTCTATGGCGGTTTTGTTTACTGTTTGAATTTTTTAATTCGTAATATCTTTTGAATGGAAAGTCTAATTTAAATAATTTAAAAACTATTTTATAGGTAGTTAAATTATTTTATGGTCAAGACCATTGTCTTGACCATAAAATAATTTATTTGGATAAGGATTAATATAAACACATAAATAGCATGGTTTGAATTTGGTTAGCATTTTCATTAATGTTTAAAATGAAAAAAGTTGTTGTAGTGACATAACTACAATAGTTGGACATATGCTACCGCGGAGTTTTTTGTAGACATTATGATGTTCTTCAATATTGTTGTACATTATTTTGTTCTATCGCTAATAGTTTCGGCAGCGCATTCGACGAAAGACATTTTAAGACTCATTTTTCTACACCTTCGGTTACATTGTTCAAATTTTACCAAGGATCCCTAATTTTTTTCAAAATGAAATGTAGCCTATGTTAAATTGGAAGAATGTAGCATTCTATTGGTGAAAGAATTTTTTAAATCGGCCCAGTACTTTTTGAGCCTATTCATTACAAACATACAAACATACAAAAATAGGTACAAATCTTTCCTCTTTATTATATTAGTGTAGATATGACCAGAACGAATAAAAATGGTTTACAGAGGGGGCAGTCTACGCTGCCCTTATTATAATGTACAACTAGCTTAAGGAATGTCTAGTCCATGGTACGTTATGTCTATGGCTTAAGAAAAATAAATTGGAGAGACAGATGTCAATTCAGATAAACATGTCAGAGTATAAAAAATTACAAGATTTTACAATTTAGCGGTATAAATAAGTTATGGAATATTAAATCAATCAGAGATAACTAAAAGTATGCTTTTCAGGTGTTATCAGTAACAAAGAATACATAAAAATGAGACATGAGTTGATACAAAATCAAAAGATATAAAGGTATGTTTTGTAAAGTATTTATTAAAATGTAAATAGACTTGAAAACGTGTAGGTCTGCACAGCAGAACACCACACTACCTGCCAGCGTTCCACGATCCACGCAATATTGTTCAGAACTATGTAGCTCCGAGTTGAGAGCTATGCGCGGTCCAGTTCCACAACTATTTCAATGAAATAAGCCGCCATGTTTTGACGAAGAGTTTGTATGAAATTCTCGTTTCATACAAGCATTGTAGAGTTGCAGGGTTGGGGCAAATTGAAAGAGGGAACCATTTTTTGCTAGGCTTCAATTTTCGCTTGTAAAGAAAAATGGTTGGCGACAGGTTGCCAACCATTTTTCTTCCATCACGTTGAATGCTTTAAAATACATTCTTTAACGCTCTTATTCAACAAATGTTTTTGGCAAATGTACGTCCGCATTTGTCCGTTACCACTTTGCTTAACCTCGTAATTGATCAGCAATATGCTTTGCTGGGTCCATCGGTCAACCATAACCAACAAAACTTTAACAGAAGAAGCTTTCTCTAAAAAGGAAAACGAGAACGGAAAATATCTGGCAACTTGTTAGATGAAATAGTAATATCAAGAATGTCACACAAAAATATTTTGTCCACTTTGCCCAATTATTAATTTTAAAAAGGGCCATCTATTTTTTGTTCATGATATAAGGTTATAAAGGGACCTCCCTGTAATACGCTCATCAAGCGTAGGGTCACCAATTATAATAACAATCTGCTTAATTATAACATTTGGGCACATTACGGTGATATTGATTGTGGGATGGCCTTGGACCTTGAATGCGTTTCTAAAATCACTGGAGGAACGGCCATCTTGTATTTTGTAAACATAGCATTAGTAATGTTATAAAAAATTCTGAACGAGTTTCAACCAGTGCCTTCGTTCGCTTGTGGATTAAATAACGTTAAATATTGGTTAAATATAGTGGTAGCTTTCGTTCGTTCGTCGTTCTTCATTTCTGCTGCCAATTAGCGCTCTATCTTACTAGATAGAGTAGAATATTTAACGTTATTTAATTCATAAGCGCACGAAGACACTTGTTAAAACTCGTTCATCATTTTTATAACATTAATAATGCCATGTTATCACAATTAGTTTGGGGTCGACATTGTCGCTGTACTCTGTTTTTTCTTTCCTTACATATCTATCATATCATCACTTTTTGTGGTGCCGTAACCAAAGGGTAAAAACGGGACCATATTACTAAGACTTCAGTGTCCGTCTGTCTGTCTGTCTGTCACCAGGCTGTATACACCCTGAAATTTAATTGGTTGTTTTCCCGCGGCAGAACGACTTGCCTTAAGGAGTACTTTCGAAGTATAGAGTTAAAGTAAATAAATAACGATTTTTCTGTTTTAAAATAATTTAAAAAATATTCATCAACTCGAAAAAGTGAGTAACAATAGTAACTCTAGACGTAACTTGTAGGTACTAGGTACTACTCGTGTCACCACCTACAAAGAAAACCGATGCACAAAATAATGCCAAACCAAAATAAACTCTCGCACGTAGTGATAAGGCATAAAAGTTTGCACGCAAAACAAACGAGCGAGCCACAAGCCGACAAAGCAAAGACCGATTTATTAAATGTTTAAAGTAAAATAAGCTCTCGCGTGTAATTATACGGCATAATCTAGCCAGCGCGTAACATGATCAAACGGAGCCGCCTTCGGACCTAATCCTTTCGACGGTGACCTAGCACCCGGGTCAACGGCCTGCTGTCGTCCGGCCGTAGATCATCGGGAGGTATACTATTGGTTCGTGATCGCTTTCGAGTTTAGTTTTTCACAATGTTAAATATGCCAGTTTTCGTTTCTAATATTTTATATAACTACGAAACGACTGCATTACATAGACAAAACCATTTAGCTGCGGGAAAACAACCATTTAAATTTCACGGTGTATAATGAACCGTGATAGCTAGATAGTTGAAATTTTCTCAGATTATGTATTTTTGTTGCCGCTATAATAACAAATACTAAAAACAGAGCAAAATAAATATTTAAGCGGGGCTCCCATACAAAAAACTAGTTTTTATGCCGTTTTTTGCGATAATGGTACGGAACCCTTCGTGCGCGAGTCCGACTCGCACTTGGCTGGTTTATTTCTTTTCCTTTTCTTTTCAGCGTTTCTAACCATTTATCATCTTTCACACAATCCATCCATCTTTCTTTGGTTTTTATTGTTATAGCATACAATTCTCTAGGCTCAGCCCACGCTTGAGTATTATTCCTAGGGAACGTATTGTCAGGATAAAAAGAATCTTATGTCCTAATTCTGGACATGGTCTACCCTTATGTCAAGTTTCATCTAAATCCGTTTAGCCGTTGACATTTACAATATTAGTAGCATTTATCTAGCCTTCCCCCACAAAATACCAAAACAAATCCTTCATCCCTCACGGTATCGTCCGAGCAATAATTCCGAACAAATCCTCTAATATCGGTTGATACCGGAAAATCGTCCACACGGATCCACACGGGTTCGCAACTCGCAACCCACCGATCATCCTGCCAGATAGCCTGGCCGTCTGGCCGTCTGGCGCACTCTTATCGTGTTAGCCGCGTATGCCATGTAGCTGGCAGATTGGAATTGAATTCTTATGAATATGGCTACTATTTGAATCTTAACGGAATTGTGTGGGTTTGGGTTTGTTGAATTGCGCTAGTGTAGTTGATGATTTAACATTGAAGCATTTCTAGTTTGTAAATTAGTAATTTATTTGAAAATTTCTGTGACCATTTTTGTGACCTGTAATGTATCATACAGAACTTTTAATCCTGTAATTTATAGTGGTCCATCAAGATTTTAGGGTGTGCATAGTTTGGGACCCATGGTTACTCCTACAGTTATCTGTTTTTTTTTTTCATTGTGTTAATGTGTCGGCAAATAAAAATTCTATTAAATATGTTATTATTTTTAAATATTTTTCTTTCTATTTCTCTATCCAGACGGACTGTCTTTTTTGGGTGTTCAAAGTCAAACTTGTAGCTGTAACAGTACAGTTCCGTGCACTAAACACACATATATTTACGTGAATATGTATGAGAATAGTCCCGTGCTCCAAACTTATTTCAATTATAAATCCTATCAAAATTTTAAGTGGGGTTAAATTGCCCTCTCACGTATTCTGTGTATGTAAATTATATTTTAATGAATCTCATTCACAACGAGGTAGGGAAATTATGGTTCTGCTTGCTTCTGTTTGCGGTTTGGTATACGTGAAAAGTGTTTTAGTATCCCAAGAAAGCGCACTACCCGGACAAAAATATCCTAATCCAGGCCTACATTACTGTAATGTTTCATCAAAATACGTTCATTACTTGTTGTGGTTAAGAATATCTATCCATCCATTCATCCATTCATCCTCACAAACTTTCACCTATACGAGTAGATGTAGATAGTAGAATTCTACGAGTATGAAAGTGAAAATAAAACAAAATATGCGATCTAGCATCGCATTCAAAATGCACGGAAATAAACGGAATCCATGTGGAAATTGAGACATCGCAGTGAGCCGGAGTTGAGCTGATCCCAATTCCAGATAACTGCGATTACAACTGGACGGATGACTGTCCGGTCACCGGTGTTCGGAACATGTCCGCCCGCCGTCCGGGACGCGTCCGGAGAGCGTACGGACATAGAAAATTAACGGGCAGAAGTCCCGAAATACTTGAAAAATAAAATCAAACTAGATAACATTGCATAGCTCTAGCCAATCTGAATACATTTATCGTCCTGAAATTCTAATTACCGAGTTATAGAAGGTCTCCCCCTAGGTGTAGCGACGACCTGGTCAAGGCTGCGGGAGTCCGGTGGATGCGAAATGCACAGGATCGATCAGTGTGGCGACGCTTGGGGGCGGCCTCAGTCCAGCAGTGGACATCTTTCGCCTGAAATGACGATGATGAGTCATATTCATATTCTTTATCATTCACAAAATAAACATATACAAATAAAAAAGGAAAACTTATGTACAAAGGCGAGCTTAACCCATAATTGAGTTCTCTGACATCTAGGCCACTGATATATCTCTATCATCACAAACCGTGTTGAGTGGACATTCTGCATGAATATTTCAGTGGCCTGCAGTACTAATGGACTGTGGGGAATCTTTATAGATTTGACCTGAGATTCCGAGAGAGGGCCACGGTTGGCGGATCTGACGAATTGACTGGCTCGTCAGTTATCCCGCTAGTTTAAGTACTCGGGGAATCGATTTGTAAAGGCTTTTCGGCGCGAGCTTACCTGTCGTGTTTATTTTCGGGTTCCATGTAAATTCCGTCATAGTAGATATTACGATTATTTTTCTATGCGTTTTGTAAGATGTGGAATTATTAGGAAGCTATCTAACACTTTACATTATAAGTATTACATGGGTATATTGTTTGTTTATTTAATGACATTATGACAATGATATTCTAGTAAACAGATACGTTATACACTCACAAAACAACCGAAAAAAGTGTTCCGCACGGCAGCGGCAGCACACATACACACTTTTCAATCATCTGACATTTCACTACAAGTCGAAAGGGATGGCTTGATAAAATCAACAAGAAAAAAAGAGACTGTTAGTGTTTGTCACTTGCGTGTGAATGTAAACAAACATTTTTCTGACCACCAATGTTTTTTCTTTTTCTAACCTCCAAATATCAGAATATTAGGAAATAAAATAAATAAATTAGTAAATTGAGATGTATTGCGTACTTACATATGGTATGAGATCCCTTTTGTTTTGTGTACTTTGGTATCATAATTGGTACACTTTCTAAATACATACGATGGCATTTTTTTTTAATTTTGTT
Organism: Orthosia gracilis; assembly: GCA_947562075.1. Lineage (NCBI taxonomy): Eukaryota > Metazoa > Arthropoda > Insecta > Lepidoptera > Noctuidae > Orthosia > Orthosia gracilis. Next base: position 2,177,052 of record OX387270.1, on the reverse strand, counting down.
TTTGTTTCAACAAAGCGTATCGTTCTTCGCCATGCATGACATAAACTAAAGACTATAGCAGACAGCCCGTTTAGTATATTTTAGCTATTTTCATAGTGTAATGTCGTACGGTATTCTGTTGTGGGGAAATGCCGCCGACATCCAGACTATCTTTGTTCTGCAGAAAAGAGCTGTTCGATCGATTTATAAATTAAGCCCGAGACACTCTCTCAGAGATAAATTTAAGGAGATTAATGTAATGACAGTGCCTTCTCAGTATATTTATGAAAATCTTTTATATGCCCATAAAAATATAAAATTGTTTAAAAAATACAGTGATATCCATAACATAAATACTAGAAACAAACACAAATTTGTAGTACCTGCAACAAGGCTCAAGAAAATAGGTGGCTCGTTTAGATGTCAATGTGTACACTTTTATAATAAGCTTCCAAGCCACGTACAAGATCTAAGTGTTAATAAATTTAAAACATTCATTAAACATAAGTTGTGCCAGAAAGCGTTTTATACAATAAAAGATTACGTTGAGGACAAACAGGCTTGGGATTGAGCTGCTCCAATTAATTTGTTTTTTTTTTTATATATTTTTCAACGTGAATTTTGTTTTTTTTTTTTTTGTTTTCTTGCAATGACAAGAATATTTACTTTTTAAAGTATTATATTTTTTTTTTAGTTTATTTTAATTGTTGTGAATGTGAAGACAATGTGGATTCAATTTTTGTTTGTTTTTAATTTTAATTTATCCAAATTAGTTTTAATCATGGTCTGGCAGTTTGAGTAGTTTATGCGGCCTACCCGAATGTCCTTTCTTTGGTATTGTTCGTCGAATCGTTGAGCTCCTTAATTTCTGAGTTGAGCTGCACGGTTATTGACAAATGCGTGCACTGACTGGACTGGTCCACTCAATCTGGCTGGTTCTTTCCTAAAAAGACCATTTCAGACTTCAGTCTACATGGTCTTCACATGATCTAACAAAGATTTTGTCTGGACCTTAAAAGAGACTGTGACCTCTGAGTTTGTTTCGGCCTTTCTTCTCAGAGTAGTCAGATAGGAAACGCCGACTTCATCTAGTTTTAAAAATATGATCGACATGTAAAAGTGTTTGTACAAACCTACTTACAGAAATAAAATCATTTATCATTTATCATTATCATTTATACGTCCCAATTAGGACGTATTCGAGTCTTCACAATGTGCGCGCTCATAACATATCTGTTTACTAGAATATCATTGCATTATGAAGTAAGTTAAAGTCTTCGAGGAATTATATTACCTGGTTGACATGTCAATCAGATGTCAATATTTTTTTTATTGGTTGACTCATTATCTCACCTGTAGTAAGCGATGAGGTAGTCGACGATAAAGTCTCAGCTGTACGCATGATGAAAGTATTCCTATTTTAAGGATTATTTCAGGCTTTTACGGTTTAGCAAAATAGTTATCCCTTTTTATTCAGAGCCATCCGAATATAAAATTGTAGGTCCATCAAACTTGGTGTCAAAACCAAGACAATCCTTGGTAACCGAAGATATAAGCAAGCCCATTTTCTATTCAAATACCCACTAACACTTTATCTAAGCCACGACTAAACTTTGTACTTATAAATATACGAGTAGTTCTTGTGGTTACAAACTCTACGTCTTTAGACAAATGTTAGTCTATTATCTAGTACTAATGGATGGCTGAAATCTTCACAGGTTGAGCTGAAAACAGCTAAAGTGATAGATTAGGGAGCTTTCGACAGGCTTGTCCGGATTGCGATCGATAGAAATAACAGCCTAGTAGATTGTGTTGCGATCCGTATACGAGGAAAGTTTACACATAAGCGTATTTAATTCTAGCGATTGATAGAGACCTGAATTTTCAAAAGCTGTTGTAGGAATTTATATTCATTATTTTAACAATTATAAGACCATACGGGGAAAAGGCTAAAGCCTTCACCTCTACTAATTCACTTCTCTCTTTGCTGTTGTGGCCCTATCCCTTATGATGCAGTGTAGTTCATCACGCCATCTTCGACCACCATAAACATAGTTGCAATGTATACTTCATCGTTATTTATTTCATTTGAAAGGTAGGTATAACGACAAAACCCAGTTGTAAAGGTCCTTAATGACTGATAGCTCCATTGGTGTAATTGTTGCGAGGTATTCCAGTGCGAGGGTAAACAAATAAATAAATTAAATACATAATGGCTATAGTGCAAAGCCCAATTCATTCAATAGTTTAATAAATCATTTTGAAATTTTCTATAACAACACTTGTTAATTAAACATAGTATTTATTCACCAGTTTACAATTTGTAATTAGACTACCGCAGTGTTACGTTAATTCAAATAAAATTAAACATCACCCACTAGGGATCAATAGTTGGCACACTGCAATTGGGAGCCAATTTTGTTTTGAGACAGCTTTTGCGTGCGGTGCCGCCTGTCAGCAAGATATAGTGATGGGAGTTGTTTTATCGATTGACAGACCAATTCAATAACGTACCTGTCAGTAGAAACGCTATTAAAGATAGGATATTGACATTATTTACCCTTATGCCAAACTCCTGTCTCTCTATACGTTTTTGAAATCGACCGTTATACGTATAGATATTGATTTATCCAACTACAGTGATTACTTGAAACAGCTGATAAAAAGTACCACGAAGATTCTAAAATTATTAAAAAATTGGGAGAACTATTAAATCATTCATCGTGTACAAGGTTTCCGGACGTTGTACAAGGTTTAGAAACGAAAAACGAAAGAGAATAAAGAAAGAAATTTCATTTATTTAGTATAGACTAAAAGCACACAACAAAAGTGAAAATAAACCAAACGAAATGAAAAAAAATATAATTCATTATTTCTGCGAAAACTGTTTACGCCTCACAACTACGCCAAAGAAGTTCGGTTAAAAAAAAATTAGGTGTCTGTCCATTTGCCCAACTAATTTTAAATGAGAAGTCGTACGTAGGTATGGCCGTATTAAAGTTAAATATTGATTTTTGAGGTCGTCAAAGGATAAACCTCCGCATACTGAACCCCCACTTCTTTAACCTTATAAGCGCTCTTCTATGTTAGTTCGATGCCGATTTAATCGAAAATCAATGCATTCAAGGCGCTTCGATTTATAGCAAAAGTTTTGGCGTCGGCAGTCGACGCCATTTTAACTGCTGCACTGGTGAATAATGTATGGCTTTCAAGTTTTTAAATGTTCATAAAAATCTACGATATTACTTAATTTTATCTTGCTAATATTGTAAATGGGAAAATTTGTGAGGAAATTTCTGAACAGAACTTCTTCAGTAATATAGCTTATAGTCGTACATCAGAATAACACATAGACTATAATTTATAAACATGGAAGTAATTTGTTGCGGGCAGCAAATGATTCAATCTTTTAAAATGATGGCTATTCGGAGGTACACCTTCACTCATAATGTTGTCTTCTCCTTATCTGTTACTAGTTTTTTTTCTGTGGCTCATTTCAAAGGAACCGAGAATTACTTGGGATAAAAATTAGCTTGTGTCATTAAGCAATAGTGCAGGTTTCTAACAGACAAAGATTTTTGAAATTGGATAAATAGTTTCAGAGAGTAGTTATTAGTTTGGATTTAATTACAAAATAAATTATTCGTTTTTTTTTAACAATCTTTTTTCGTATTCTTCTCAGCAAACCCTTTCATTAGATACCCATATCATGATGGTGCACAAAAAATAACTAGTCCGCCATCTTGGGCCGTCCGACATATTGGATTTGGAATGACGTCACTTAGCTAACCATGCACTGTCATCCAAACTAAAAGTTTATGCAAAATTTCATTGGAATCGGTGGAGGATAACTGCTTTAAAATGAAATTGCAAGATTTGACCCGAATTCACTTACAGACATATATACATTGCAAGATAAATAAAAGCTTGAAAAAACTCGTCTATTTATATTGCTCTTAACAAAATATCGAGGTATCGACTCTTTCCATCACTACATCGGTGTCGACAGTCAAGTATTAAGCGAGTGAAGGACTGCGCACCGCTTCTCGTCAGAATTTCAAGCACTTCGCGGAACTTCATACCTGTATCTATACGAGGGTAAGCACGCAGTCAGGAACTTTATATAATTATACCTGTATTAAAGTTTTCGCAAAGAAGAAACCTGCTAAGACTTAAGTCAGTGAAATATTTGCTCTGTGTATCAATGATTGAATACAATTAACAACAGAACTGATAAAATAATAGACGCATCATTTTTTGTCTATGTCAAGGCAAATTGACGTATGATGTAGCAACCTGCTCAAAAATCAAGTTCCCTGTAGGTATTGTAACGAGGTTACACTGGACCTGACCTTATGTCTAATGCTGGCTACATAAGGAACTTATTTACTTGTACATCTACAAGTAAATACACAAACAAAACGTTTGTACACGGTGTCAGTGAGCACGTCCTGGCATTTTACACATTGAATTAAATAAACGACAAACTTTCACTGTACCACATAACACTTACTAAAACCATTTATTTGTTGGCAACCTCACTAACTTCCCGTCGTGGTCCCATAAAATAGTACTTATGAGAATAAAACTTAAGGTCAACCTGTTGCTTCGAAGATTCTACTTAATCTTTATGTGAAAGACTATAAAAAAAGCAATGATCCTTTGAAATGTAGGTCTGATTTTGATAAGTGGCTTCTTGAGGTTACCGTACTTTTATTTAAGAAAAACAAGCCTGTAGATATTTGTTTTCAGCAAGATTTTTTTTGTTAAAAAAAAAACAAACGTGTGTGCTCAAATCATTCAACACAGGGAAGTGAGTCAAATTAAACGTGCAAGCTTTGATTACATGTGAATCTAAATAAAGGTGAACGCGCACCTAGTCGCACCGCAGGAGTGGCACGCGCCGCAGTCAACGCATTTTCTCAAGGCCCGTACAGTCCGTATCTTATTCACTTCTATACATCTTATCAATATTTTCTATACGGATACGGATGATGTCTCCGGGCCGCCCGCACCGCATCTGATGACGTCATCCGCACGCGCTGGAAGAATCCTACAGCATTTTGCTGAAATGCGGGTCGTGCGGTGCGGATAGGTGCGCGAGACTGCATACGATTTCATATAAAGATTTATAAAATGCGATGACTGCGGCGCGTGCGGCTCCAGCGGTGCGTCTAGGTGCACGTTCACCTTTAACAAGACCTTATAATAAGATGTTTTGCCGTCATCTGGAGTGTTCTCTAAGACAAATAAGAGCTTAAACTTAATAGGCATCTTGTAAAAATAAAAGAAAAACAACAAAGGATAACAAATTACCTTTGAATAAGAACACAGTCTTTATGGGAAATCCTATGATAAGGACATAAGGACACAATTAAAATTCTCCCCCCGTTTTCAAAATAACGGAATCTTGAATGCAAATAATCTGGAAATCGTAGCTATCGTAAAGTATGGTTACAAATATAAAATCTTTATGCTCTCGAGGGGACTCAATCGGATTGACGAAGAGGGTAAGGAGGCTGCCATGCTGCTTGGTTTGAATAAGTAAATGATGATTTATTAAAAACTAATACCTACATCATGATTGGTTACTTTGGAGAGAAAATTATTTTTTTATCAAAATATTTGTTTCGGGTAATGTCGATAAGACCTATCTATCTAATAATCTAATAATATAAGTACCTATTTTTTGTAATTTATTTGCTTTATTCAAATTATTTCATAATTATGAATTAATGATTTAATTAATAAATTAGAAATAATATGGAAGAAGAAAACGTGTGTGTCGACCCCGAGTAACATGGGATAAGGGCAGGAAGAAGAAGATTAAGGGATGAAGAGGACGAGATAGGAGGTGATATCTTGCGGGCACCAGGGATAAGAACTCATTAATCTTTCTAACTTTTTCCAAATATGTTAGGGTAGGCTTCTTCAGCCAGATTTAGCTTATTATAGTCCTCGCCAAATTTCTTGGCCGCCCTGAAGTTGGCTACAATGGATACGCAGTAGTAAATCTCATACAAAAACATTCGTGCATCGGAAAGCCAACTTCAGGGCGGTCCAGAAATTTGGCGAACACTAGCCATGGAATACTGCTATACATGGAATGACTGCCTATCTGACCTCCACAACCGTTTAACTGGGTACTCTTAGGAAATACTACTTGTTAGAACTTCGGGCTGCTTAGTCATCACGATTCGTAAGCCCACTTGCGAGTAGCACCCGAGTTAGTTGCTAAAACCTGGTTAAATAATAAATATGTCATACATAATAGGCCGGGTTAGCTACTAACTCGAAACTAGTAAGATAATCTAGGGTGGCGCAAGCGGGCCCTTTAATATGAATCCTTGCAAAAAGTACTTTAGGTAAGTGATCATGAATACGCGTCTATTCCTTACGCATGACCAATTTAATAGCAAACCCAATTCGTTATTTACGTCACTTTAACGTTAAAATAATTCAGTCCGGGGGCTCAATCATAAAGTGGGCTGTAAATATAAAATGTTATGTTCTCAGAGGGGCTTTTAATCGAAGGCCTCCGAACATTATTGCTGGGAAGTAAGGCGTACAATACCACTGTGAGTACAACCCTTGCGCGATGTGGTGCAAGTTATAAGTGAAAGAGAGTTTGAAAAGAAGGTGCAGACCGCATCATCAGTGCGTTAGCCTTTACGATTCAAATCTGGATTCAAATATGATCCCCGGCTCGTAAGTTGGCAAGATAAGTTGGTTATATGCGCAGAAATCGTTTCTTAGGTCCGTTTGGTAGTGAAGCGGGTCGCGGGGGACGTTAGGAACCGTTCCGAGCGCGCGATTAGTTGGTCAGTTGACACAAGGATTGATTGATCAATCGTGTCGCGCCCACATTCCGTTCCCTCTATATGGTGGTTGGTCAGTTCGTACTTACCCCCACTACGCCAAAACCTGGCCACCTTACGTGCCGGGGATTATAGCTTAAACAAATACTCAGTTAATGACACGGTCCTTCGCTACTTAAATACGGTGGTGGTGTTACAATACTCGATTCTCTTTGTAATAAACCCGTGCCAGCCTAGATGCTGGGTTCAGTAAACCGCCATTTTACGTTCCTTTCACTCACTGCTGGGTAAGGTAGGTCTTTTTATTTTTTGCCAACTTTATCAAACAGCTGAGTAGAAATATGTACGAAGTAAACTCTTCCTGATATAATAGTATAATTCCCGATATAATAGTAATAATTTCAGTTATCGTGGTCAGTTTCAGTAGTCATCAGCTACGTTGGTGCACAAAAACAAGTGCACTCTCTCTTCCGTAGTTACCTGCTTGGCTGACCTTTGCCACAATGCCAAATCTGCCACCATTCTGTCTTACCTAACCCTTAACAATAATAGCTAATTCATTACCTTCCCAAATCTGCCCGCTGATCTGTCTTAACTTGTACCATCTCCAATCGCATAACGAGGTGAATTATACCCACTTGTCCTTGCTGAAACGTTCCGTTACTCGTAAGGCTGCAAAAGGCTTCTTTCTGTAAGCCCTAATGAATGGAATTCAGCATTTAATGATGAGGTAAATTAATGTTCCTTTTAGACTGAACGGAGGCTTTTGTGTGGTTTATGAAAACCGCAAAATTAGGTGGAGTTTCTGGCAGGTATTAATTGGTATTGATTGCAGCATATGTTAATAAATATTTTGATCGGTATGTAGAAATGTTTTTCAAAAATACGAGGTTTCAGTTAATTCTTTTGCGTAACTTTGAAGGTCTTTAAATCAATCGTGTGTGTGTTACTTCTAGGGAAGCTCTAGCGTCGTCCATATTATCGCTTACCATCACGTGATGTAGTGGTTAATCGCTATTAATAACAATAAAGAAAAGTGAAACATTTAATTAATTAATTTATATTTATTTATTTATCCATATTGCACACAGTGTCAAAACACAGCTCTTATCATGACATCATTCCGACGCTGCTTGAGATAAGTACAAAAATCTGTTACTTCCCTATTTGATACGTACTTACTCGTAGGATAATCTAACGAAGCGAAATATCGTGTCAATATCCGTTCCAGTTCAATAGTATTTCAAAAAGTCATTTGACATTTATTGCAATTTACCCCAAAAATTCGGCCCGCCAGTGTAAAATAACCTAAAACAAACCCAAAACTCTATGGCCCAGTCTGCCATGGATGTCGGCGCAAAATACCGACGTCATTTAGAACCCTTCAACAGCCAGTTCATTTAAACTTGTGAAATATTCGCACAATTTCATAAACTTCTGTTTTTCATTGAAAACGCTCCCTCTCGAGTTTCGTTTGTTTCATTAAGATGGGGTTATTTTTCGAGGCCGCCAGTGTTTTCAGGGTGTTGGCATTTTTATTAGTTGGATTAAGAAAAACGGCAAAACGTTTCGGATGGTTTACGGACGACCCGTAGTAAGATAGATCCTAGTGATCAGTGAATTTAGTAACGTACTGACGTATATGTTATATAGCTTTTTAACAGACTTACCAAAAATGAGGAGGTTCTATGTTCGACTTCAAGTTTGTTTTTTTGTGTATGTTCACCGATATCTCCGCCAATAGTAGGCCGAACCCTCGGTTGTCCAACTCGCGCGCCGAACATCGGTCAAATGGCAAATTACCTCCGCGCCATTTTGCGCTATGGGCGCGGTGTCAGTAAAACGCCGATTTCTCGAAAGTTTTGTATGGGAACCATGTATGAAACTTATGTTGTTAGAATCTCTATGAAAAAAGCTATCATATTTCAAATAGATTTATCCAGTTTTACCTTGTAATGTTTTTTTTTTGTATGTTCACCGATATCTCCGTCAATGGTGGACCGATTTTGAAAATTCTTTTTTTTTCGTTTGATAGAGTATGTTCCGAAATTGGTCCCATTTTAATTTGGTGAAGATCTGATGAAGAACTTCGGAGATATACAACAGAACTCTTCAATAAATAACGGCAAATCTCTCGGGATTGCTGCAATCGCATGTCTGTTTATTGTTTACACCATTTCATAACATAACGTCATGCCAGTACGATCAAAAGGGGTACGCAGATGTGTACAGTTCACCTTGGTACACTCTCATTTCACCGGTTATGTTCAAGTTTCATGGTATTTGGGTAATCTATTCTGGCACTATAAGTACCTTACTTAAGACTTGCCTATTAGGTACTACTAAGTGAAAAATAAAAAAAACTTTTTTATAAAAAAATACTACCGACTTCCAACCAAAATACACTACAAAGTGAAAAATAACTTCCTTTCTTTTTTTTAGTTGGAAGTCGGTAGTATTTTTTTGTAAAAAAGTATTTTTATAACTACATATAAATGAAGACCCTAAGCTATTTTCTTTCATAATTTCGTTTTATAAATGTTTTTATTCTCCTTTCAGGTAAGTGAAGTTTCCAGATAAATAAAGTGCTGCTGGAAAAGTAACTACGTAAGTAAGAAAATCCTATCGATGTATTTTTGATGATTCCCATTGCTGCATTGTAGGAACACGTAGATATCTAAATTTAAATTTAAATAATTAAACGAAATCAGCTTATCTTTCTTTTTCAGCCAGATGGCAACAGCCAAATAACTTGTTCTTTTCTTTTAAATTTCATAAATTACTCGGAAAACCAATCAGACTGACAATGTATCCATTCGTAGTTTTTGTCGAATTTTCCGACGCCCCCAATTTTCTCGAGGAGATTAATTCTCGTAAATTTTTCCTCACCCTGGTTTAAACCGGCACCAGTGACCCGGATAAATTATCGTCCTGGCCGGTACTAAAAAGATACTTTTAATTATTTTTTCGGAAGCCTTATAATGTTTAGGCGTTGTAATGGCTAATTTTGAGGACTTTTAGACACAACGATTTTTGTGCCCAATGTCCGACTAAATTTACGCGCACGCGCAGGCCACAATTTTTTAAAAAGAATCCTTTACTTGCCGCCATAGCAAGGTACATCGCAGCATGTCGAGGTGAAGATGGAAGGATGAGCTTCCTTCGATAAACACTGTTCTCAAAGAGCTCCATATTAAGAAATAGATCAATAGAAAGTAAGGCCCACTTGCACGAATACTTAACTCAGAGTTAGTTGCTAACACGAGCTTAATTTGACAGTTTGCCATACATTATTGTCAATTTAACCGCGTGTTAGCAACTAATTCTGAGTTAAGTTTTCCGTGCAAGTGGGCCTTAGAGTACGCTTACAATGAATAAAGATACAATGATCTTAGCTGGTAAGGTATACTTAGCTTAGTAAATCCACAATGACTCTTAGACAGCTACTTGCACGACACAGCTCCCGTTTGTAGTCTTTCGAATAGTAGCTCTATTTAAAGCTTCGGTTAGTTTCCTAAAATAAATTAAAATCTAGCAAAAAAACTTCATCTAAAAAGTTTAAAAATTTAGCAATCAAAAAAATGAGGCATGAGATTACAACAAGCAAAATTTAAAAATTTAAAAAACCCCGGACACATTTTTATTTCATGCTACATAATTCATCTAGTAGTAGACACGCTTCGATCGACAATCTGTTGAACACGTAATTATGACACGATATCTTGCGAAAACACCCCGATTCAAACAGTAAAATCTCCGTAAGTTTAGAACAGCTTAACCGATTTTCAGCAAACATAGCTAACTATACACACTCTATAAAGACAACTTAAAAAAAAAACTAAATCAAAATCGATTTATCAGTTTATAATATATGATGCCACGGACAGATACACAATTACACAAACATACAGGTACACACGTCAAACTTTTAAAACCACACTTTTTCTGTCGGGGGTTAAAAAATGCGAGTCTGAAGATGCCGGCGATGCGCTGGCAAAAGCATTACGTTATTTTTGAATTTTGAACGCTTTTTTTATAGAGTTAATTCAATCAAGTGAATTTATATAAAACAATTCAGTTTCACTTCAGAAACTGACGAATGAGTGATGACAATATTTTTGGATGGTTGTATATACCTACTTGAAAAAAAATACACATTTTTCTTAAATATTTTTATCTTATCGGAAGCTGACCCCAACATAATTGGGAAAGGGCTAGGCAGATTGATTGTTTTTTTTATCGTATCGTGATCGTATCGTGAATAATAAAAAGTTATTTTCGGCCATTATGTCTGCTACGTAATCTGAGGAATAGACCGAATTAGTTTGCACAAAAAAATATTTCCCTTTATTACAAATGTGGCCAATATGTTTTTTTTTCACAAAGTCTCTTTAGTTAAATAATATTTAAGTTAAGTGGGCAACAGAATAAGCAATATTTCTTTATTAATTAGTTTTTTTTTAATTACTGTAAAATATTGCATTTTATTTTATAAATAATAATTTAATGTTGTGTATTTTATAAACTTTAAAGGTTCAATATTTGAATAATGACAGCTGTCAAACGGCAATTTTTATTCATGTTATATGTCTGTTACAGTTTTTACATAACATGTTTATTTGGTATAGATATTTAACTATAATAATCCTGTTATAGATATTAAAATTGTTTATTAATGCTTCTAGTCTCTTCATACACACATATAGTTCGCGCCAAACTTCTTGGCCGGCCTGAAGTTGGCCACAATGGCTGTGCAGTAGTAAATCTCTTACAAAAACAGCACCGTTTCGTACCTCGCGCATCCGGTAAACCAACTTCAGGGCGGCCTAGAAGTTTGGTGAAGGCTATACTTAACAAACATAATTTGTGTATATACCAAAGGACCACACTACTTCAAGTGCAGAATAAGTTAAGCTTAGCCGATGTATAGTCTCTATGACTGTACATGGGTTTAACAGCTAAGCAGATTAGCAATTTCATAGGACTGTCAAAAAATACAGTTACGATTTAAATATGGCGGACAATTACTAGATTCACAGTCAACCTGCTAAGCAATCATTTACCATAATTTATTTACGGAATTATAACATCGTTACAAAAACATTAAGCATTTTCTAAAACAATTTCTGACTTAAAAAGCGTGTGGTCAAACTTGTTCAGCTCAAATTAATATTTAAAAATTGTTCCAGCGTTCAATGCAATTAATTAACTGTCAAAGCTTTCTGATCGTGACCTTTTCTGTACACGATTAATTAGTTTTTGACAATGTTTGTTTGACTATATTGTGTCAAAGTAGTAATTATGAACACTGCAGGGTTTAAATAATACTGGATAGCTGTGGATGCTATTTAATTATTTAAAAATATGTTTTCTGTTTTTTTAAGTGAAAACTTCGTTGGCCGCGTTAAGCGATTTTTGGTAGGAGCAAAACTTACGGGCTCGCGTTCCCTCGTCACATTCTCATGTGATTGCGTAATTTTTTGCTAATGTGACATTTGACGGAATAACAAAACAAACAAAAGCACAGACATACCAAAGTTTGAAGTTTTTACTTCTGTCGGTAATGTCCATTTGTTGGTAGTGTCTATATTTTTGTAATGTTCAAATGTAAGTGTACTGTAGGTTTATTTGACAAATAATTTTCCCAAGTTATCAAGTAGCTGTAAAAGGTTTGAAAAGAAAAGTATTTCTTTTTTCCAAGCGTTGTCGTCTTTAATTAAACTGTAAAAAATATTTTCTTCTAATTTGAAACTAAGTTAGCTAGTATTTGCCAGATAACCATGCAATATTTATTTACTTAGACTTCATGCATAAAGGTACAAAGGCGGACTTAATACCTTAGGCATTCTCTACCAGTCAACCAAGGGTGGTGAATAGATACTTATCATAGTAGGTAAATTATTTAATCATTTAAAATTACCAACTAAAATGAATACACGTAAGTGTATAACATATTATAGAAAATTAAAATTTGGTTAGTTCCCAAGCATTTCTCCTTACGTTGGCTTCAGAAAAAATGAAATAAAGGTCTTCGTATGTCTCCTCTGGGTAAAGCATGATTAATCTGGAATGGAAAGTAAATATTTAACTAATAGAATTGATATGTGCTCAGGATTCTTGTTATTGGTATTAATATGATCTTGTTTATAAAGGAATCTTTTTGAATTGATAAACATCTTCAGATCATAAAGGTCAGATCCTGATGGAATAAGTTCATCGGAGCTTTTTTTACCAGTTACATACAAAATGTGACTCTATTTTGCTGTCTGTATTTTTAGCTAGCTTCGTGCTTTGTAAAAATATCCTCTCAAGAAAACTCAATTAATTTACTCTGCAAATAAAAGTAACCGTACCAAGATACGGCTACATTACAAAATACAACAGCAATACATAACGAAACACTTCTCAAGAATAAAGTTTTCTAAATTATGCCTACAGTGCAGTCCTTAAAATCAACGACTAATACAATTTGACCTGAAGTAACCTTCAGTAAAATTTTCACGAGCAAGCCTCTTCTATTGTAACAGTTATTGTAATGAAATATGGCCACTGTCAGACCGAGTTAACCTCTAAAACTTCGCTATTGTTATTTCGACAATATCTGTTTTCATCGGTCGGTTTGCCTTAAAACGGTTTATAGTTATGACCTTTCGTACTTGGGCTTTAGTTTTCCCAATTTACTTGATGTTTTTAGGTTTAGTTTGAAAGAATTTAAAGTGGGTAAACTTACTTATTAGCGTCAAAAACAACCCTGAATTTGAGTGTTATCAGGTCAGTGGTTGCGTAGAAATATAAAATATAAAAAGGTTATTGAAGTTCCCTACGCTTTGAATTTGTTTAACTTTCAACACAAAAACTATTTCTTAGACGCAAAAAGGTCACTGCGTTAAATAATCCGCTATTCTTGTGCCGATTATTTTCAACTGAACTGACAATAAAAGGCGGTTTATATGAATTGATACCTATGAAATTCTAGAAAATGAAAGGTGGCCGACATGTCAAATGATTTGTTTTTATACCTTCCTAAGTATTATTATGTTTTCAAGATTAAATATGGTGGCTTTATTTTAATAAAAAGCTTTATTTAAGAAATGAATATCTTTTAAATGTTTTTTTCTATATTTGTATAATGACAACTGCTAAACGCCATTTTTTTAAGGCGTTGCGGCCGATCCCTTTTTCACAAAGGATTCATGGTGCCAATGACACGTCATAGATGGGGGGCTATGTTATAAGGTTCGGAAAAGCTGTAATTAAGAGAAACACTGACCTGTGCAACGGTACCCTATCCATGAGGGTTCGCAGCTGCGTGGTATATGGCAGTGCGAAGTACTCCGCAGCATCCACATGTTGCACCACCTCGTAGGCCCATTCCGACCATTCGTACAGCTTAGCTAGGGATGTAGAAGTAGGATGACAGCCAATAGACATGATCAAGTGACATTCTGTCAGCAACACTGATTTTGGAAACGATAAAAAACCGGCCAAGTGCGAGTCGGACTCACGCACGTAGTTCTGTACAATTATCGCAAAAAACCGCAAAAAAGTCAAGTTTGTTGTATGGGAGCCCCATTTAAATATTTATTTTATTCTGTTTTTAGAATTCGTTGTTATAGCGGAAGGATAAATACATCATCTATGAAAATTTCAACTGTCTAGCTATCACGTTTCATGAGATACAGCCTGGTGACAGAAAGACAGACTGACCGCGGAGTACTGGTCTGGTCCCGTTTTTACCCTTTGGGTACGGAACCCTAAAAAAGTATGAGATTGATATCATCATCATATGTTTCAACCGAAAGACATGCACTGCTGAACATAGGTCAAATCAAATTGTAGCTATAACGAACGTGACTGTGCGTCTCACATCCAGATTATGATTATATCACGCAAGGAAACTTCGAGCATAGCTCTCTTCATGCTCTTTGGGTGACTTGGCCTTCTGATGAGGAAGATGTCACGTTCAAGTTTCATGAGATTGACATGCGCTACCGAAATGTCTCTCGGAACTAAGCTTTTTGCACTTTGAATATCGCTGTCTCAGATAGAATATCACTTTGTCCAGAGTCCTACGTAAGTTTTAAATACGAAGGCTAAGATTCAGAGGAGAGTCCTTTGATTGCAACGTAAAAACAGTCGAAATTCTCTCCCTCATCATAGTTCGATTGGACGCTGTCCAACACGACTAGAAAGTAATCAATCTACAAGGAACGATGGTTTATCGTGCTTTTCAAGTCACGGACAGTATTAAAATCAAAACTACTGGTGATGGCAGTCGCATACATATAAAGTTACCTTGAATTTCGCTTTTCTTATGAAAGTGTCCGAGGTCCGGGATATCGAGGATGACATCCAAGTTCTCGTCTTCTAAGGTCATGTAGTTCAGTCCCATCTTCTTTTTCAACTTATATGGGTATGTTATGCTGATAGTTGCTGGGAAATGAAAGAGAGTTTGTTATGAAAGATTTTTAATGATCAACTTCGGCCTACTATGGGTCTCAAAATCAACATAAATTTAAAATTTTGTTAAGAATATAAAGCCTAGGTTTAGTAAATTCTGATTCTTAGTACCTATTACGTCTTAACTACGTACTACGTGAGAACGTACAGTCAAGGGAAAAATGTTCTGCACGTTCACGTATCAAAAATATCCTAATGAAAGATGTCATTTTTTATTTTTCGTATGAAGTGTCTAAACAAAACCTATACACATACTCCAAATAGTTATCTCGAAATGCTTTTTAACCTAGAACATCTATTAAGATTCGGAATACACCAAATTAACGGGCTCACTGTCCACATAGCAAAAACAAGTCAAAAAAATCACAAATGCCATATGTGCGTCATGGGACTGTGAACCTGTTAACAATATAAAATTTAAGCAGAGCGACTGAGCGTTGATTTTGTTAATTGCAAATTGATCAACGTTGTTCTACTGGAATTAATTTCGTTTTAATTGTAAACAAGTCATTGTGTGATTGTGATTTTTGGATTTAATTTTGAGCGTCAGCATAGTAAATTATTTTAGAAATGAGTTTGCCCTGCGTTACTGCAGGTGTATTGTCATTGTTGATAAATCCTTTGTTAGCGAAATAAATTAGCTGTTACTGTTTTAGTAAACCATTTACAACAACTATAGATAGCCTTATTAGCTACATTCGTATTAGATGTTTGTATTTAAATAATAAGGAAATGCAGTTTTAAAAGAGCTTTTTATTTAAGGTAACTAACCAATTCATTATTGTGTATAATTTTCCACTTCAACATTTGGTTTTTGCTTATTTAGGGCCCTGATAAAGGCGAAATTATTTTTATTGCCAGTTTTCCCCAGTTTTATGAAAGACCCGACCGTGCCCATTCGAAACTTAAGACCAATACAGACATCCTCTAAAAGTATCTATCTCTACAAAACCATCGTATCACCTCTTATATCAAGAGGTAATCTTTAGAAACTTATTCAAGGATGCCCTATGCTCTCGATAACAATGGGGTTCCAAAACAATGAGCCCCAGGTCTGGAGGGCTCGCAAGACATTCAGGGAGGCCCATTGAACCGCCACCAATTAGCGTGCGGTTGGACAAGGACAACGGGACAAATGTCTATGATCATAGGATTTCGAGTACATATAGGAGAGTGGCACATACTTCATCGATTGATTAGTTTGCAGAATCATCACAAAATGGATTTGTTGGTTTCGGTTTCTCTATAACATTGTTTATATGTATGTATTTATCTAAGTAGATATTTATTGTTCTTTTTTGTATATATATATCCTTTTTTATCCTATCATTTAGTTGCACCTGCCTTGTTTTATCTCTGCACTATCTAAGGTCGACTGGTAGAAAATGCCTAAGGCATTTAGTCCGCCTTTGTACTTGTGCATTTAGTTTTAATAACTAAAAAAATAATTGTATGTAGTTGTTGGTATTGAACTTGGGTTTGTATAGTTTACTCGCAGTTACGTTATTAATTCTTTCGCCACCAGTGTCTAAGCAAGGGTCTGTATTTAGAATTCGATACAAAGACCAAAGTCATTATATTGGTATTTTTACTTGTCTTCACGGATAGTTTTTATCCAGGAATCTGACTTTCGAAGGGGTATCCTGTTACCCAGTTACTGGGATGTGGATGTCAGATAGACAGTTGCTCCATGTATAATAATGGTACTCATCTGGGTCTGGTTATTCCTCAGCGTAGTTGAGTAAAGAGAAGAAGATCATGACGATGAATATTGGTAATTTTTGGCTTTATTTCAGAAGTCATTTTAGTTTGTAATAAGTAGCGATGGGATGACAATTATAATTCCATAAGGTAACTTTAAACAAAACTTACGCTTGTTTATTTCTTTTTGCCTTTTCTTGCGATAGTTTTTTTTTACGGAGAAAGGTGTAAACTTCAAACTTCTGAAAACGTCATTTTGTATATTCTAGGTGTATCTAGAATCTACAGCTGCAGTGACGAAATAATAAAATAAAGTTTCATAAATTTTAGAACCTTTCTAAATAAATATTGTTCTCGCTCTAGGCAGCGTGAAATAATATAATTGATTTACTTGAGTTCCCCGAAAACGTCCGCCTCGATTAAATTGAGACACCCTTTGCCCTTTTAAGACGCCACTTGTATTATTGTGCCGTAATACTGCCTTTATTCTATTTATATACGATATCTACTCGGAAATTTATATTTATTTATAAAGTAATTAATAAACAATACTTACCGTTTCCCGTGAACCTTATCATAGGAGCTGAAATTGTACATAAATGTTAGTACATTCTCTAATAAATTGTCTTGTTTTGGATATTAATTAATTGTTCATCAAACATAAAAAATATATCTAGATACACAAACTCGTATACACGGCAACTGTCATTTTTGACAGTCGCATAAAATAGCTATTTAATAAGGCAATGTGAGTTAGTGTGAGAACTTGACGAACAACTAATTACCCTTACTGTACATGCACATTTTAAATATCCAGGCTCTTTCATTTGACATTATTTTCACCTTCTAGAAATATCTATGTAGTGCAATTGTGTTAAAAAATCCCACCGTGATAACTGAAGAAGTCAGATTACAGTGAATTGTCAATCCTTAGCATCAATTAATGACAATTCTCTTCATGATCACTTGACCAAGGTTTTCACGGTGAGTTTCATAACAGAATCGATCGACTGTTTGCCAAATCAATCAATTTATTTACTAATGACAACAATCAATCAATTTTCTCATGTGAATTGGGATCGATTGCAGTGGGAGCAGGTTATTTGCATAATAAATTGATTTAAATGAATGAGGATTCAAAATGTGACCTAATTATCATCAGTGTAATTTATTTTGACCTCCCTAAGGCACTGTTAATTTGGTTACCTACTGAAATAATTAATTTTATGATGAATATATACATTTGCCACTACGGCTTATGACAAACTAGCGACCCGCCCCGGCTTCGAGACAAATTATACACAAAAACCTTCCTCGTTTCTCACTCTTTCTATTGGCAAAAACCGCATGAAAATCCGTGCAGTAGTTTTAGAGTTTATCGCGTACAAATGCGGCGGGGGACTTTATTTAATATTTAGTGAAAGTGAGTGTGGTGAGATACTGGTCAAGCGCGATCCTAATATAAAAAAGTAATAACTAAAAATCTTATTTTAAACAGGCTTTTTGAACTGAATGATAGTAATATCAATAAACATCCGATGAGTCTAAACACGATGGTGCTATCTTGTCTGTTTGAGGCGTTGATATGGCCACCTTCCGGCCTCATCATGAAACCAGCTTCATCGTACTATATTATTGCAACGTTTTCAAAGTTACATAAGTACGCCAAGTTTTAGCTTAATCGAATGCCAGGAAGTGTGTGAAAAATGGATTACTAATTGCCAGACTCACATACGAAAGTATAATAAAAAACTTGTAACAAAAGAATACGTAACAATTCTACCAGCCTATAATTGCAGGGCAAAGGCGAGACAAAACTTATGCATTTATCACAACGCTTGCTCAAGGTATGTTGCCGATTTCAGAATTACTAGTAAATTAACTATAGAGCTAGACTAATTTTAAGACGATGGGCCAGTTTCTGAATTGAGTATTTGGAGTTAAAAACTTGTCAAACTCTACTTGAATCCCGAAGTTTGACAGGATTTAGGCTATAATAATTTTACAAAAAAACTTAAATCAGAAATTGCGAGAAAATGCGTCAAGCTTTTTGACATGAAGTAGGCATGTAGTTGTGTACAGTAAAACTGTTTTCTTAATGTCTCTCGGCTAACATGGTGTCTCGTCAGTCGTTACTCGTCGATCTTCTATCAGTTGCCCTTTGCACTTGGTGCAGACCGGACGCTCTCAATCAACTTGGAAGTAAATAGAATTGTTAATACTCTTTTAACTTTAATGAAATTTATTTAAAAATGGGAGGAAAGTTGATAAAGGAAAATAGTTTTACAGCGCTAAAACAAAACAACAATAAGGTACTTAGTTCTGAATTCAAATTATTATACACGATAAATCTAATAATTGATGGACATGGCAATTAGCATTCGTTTGTATTCGGAAATGCGATGATTGTCGAGGGATATTAAGAAAATGGTTGTACTGTACATTAATATTATAATCTAAATAAACTCACGCGACTGTGGTGTTTTGACGTTGAAGGCTGAAACAATAACTTAAGTTTAGGCTCCTTCTGAATAATAATATGTAAATCAACAAAATTACTTGAGCTTAGATAAATAAATTGAGGTTCTTACTTAAATAGTATCGTTTATCTTCGTGTATATAATGAATTAGTAGAGATACAATAAATATTAGTAAACGACTGAACAATGAACTCAATTGAAGAGTTCCTGGCTAAATAATAACAGCCGCACGGGTCGATCTTCAAGTTTAAGCACTGCTTGCTGAAAGCAGTCCCCTGGATGGGTCATAAATTTATTAATTCCAGCAATCCTTTGAACCTCGGCAAGCACGTAAAGCTGTGTCAACTGTCAATTGCAGTCTTTGACAGTCGTTTCGGTTAGTCCAAAGCCAGTTAATCTGACAACAGTCTTGCCAAGGGCCAGGGTACCGTATCCGGTTACTTCTTTGTGGAGGTCATATAAGTAGTCTGCATCCGGAAAGACTGGAAGCTGACCTCGGGAACAACTAGGCAGATTAATTGACAAATAGCCGACGAAAAAACGGTTAAAATCTCTAAATTTAATAAATAAATGGTCATGCATAACTTACGCTTCTCAGGTTTGGCGCAGACGTAATGAGTGTCCTTCACCTGCTGGATCCTCAAAGGAAGTTCTATCACCAACACGATTCTCCGAGCCGGACTTAACATACTGCGAATTGATACATTTGTTGGTCTTAAATTGATAGTGACACTGTCGTCATAAAACTTAGAAGTTGTGGAGGGGCCGAGAAATAACTCGGACACTTCGACCCATTGGGATCTGTTGTGGTCCCCTAACTTACTCCTCCCCAATCTCGTTGAAAACTCTTTTCATGAGTTTTACAACGAGACTAGGAGATATGAGCCTATAGTCTTCTGGTTTTGGATAGCCAACCCTAGGAGACTCATTCGCTTACCAGCCAGTGCATCGTTTGTTTCGTTACTTTGTTTTTTTTTACATCGACAAACATTAAAAACATACAGGAAATAGTACATACACTCGAACAATAAAGCATAGAACCTTCACCTTTTTATAAAGTCGTTAAAAAATCAAAGGAGTGTCTTGAAAAGTTGCCTATAGCAAATAAAGTACAAGAAAAGGGAGTTTTTGCTCTCTATGCTTGCCTAATACTAGTAGAACATTTTGAAAAATACACTCACGTCGTAATTAAATCAGTGTGGAAAAGCAGAATCAAAACCCAAATGATAGCTGAATAGTTGTGAAATATGATGATAATAATATGGTTTGAAAGGCAGTTACTATTAACAGGACGGATGATACTTTTTTTATCGAATCGATGAACAACTCTTTAGATATTTTGGGGCCAGTAGTTGGGCACGTTAATTGCAGCGTCAGTAGCGTTCATATTTTCTTCTAAAGTGCACGCGTATGGGCACTTGGGGCACTCTAGCCAGTGCGTCATCTCTGTTCAGGGGCACCCCACTCACATTGGGTATCACACTGGCTTTAAAAATGTACCATAGATGACGAAAATGTAGGTGCTGCGCCGATCTGAAATATTATTGATATAAAGTCAAGAATTGCAAACTTAAGAGGTAGTGGGCAGGGTGCATTGCTCGCAGAACGGATGGTCGATGGGGCCGAAAACTTTTAGAATGGCGAACGCGTACCGGAAGACGCAGCGTTGGAAGGCCTCCCTCTAGGATGACCGATGGCTTGCTTAAGATTGGGGGAATCCGATGGATGAGAAACGCACAGGACTGGTCGTGGTGGCGACGCTTAGGGGAGGCCTATGTTCAGCTGTGGACGTTTCGGCTTAAATGATGCGTAGATGTAAGAATAAAAAGGTAATAGTTACGAAATGGCCACCAGCTCGCTCTCCTCCAGCCCCGCCAACTTCACACAGGTGCCTCCTCCATACTCGAAGACGTAGTGCTCGTACGTGGGTATGCCGAATTGGACGTTCCCCAGCAGGACATTGTCCCGCAATGCTTTGTACTGGCGCTTGAAGCACTCGAAGTCGGTGGTGTGGCAGGTGATTATGTAGTGCTCTGGAAAGAAAGAGAAGTTATGTTTATTTATTTATAACTAGCTGTGCCTGCGGCTTCGCTCCCGTCATCTGCCTACCCTACCCTACTTGCCTTGCCTTGCTTGCTACCCTACCTACCTTACCTACCTAATCTTTACTAATGTCATTCTTCCGCGGCGAATCTTAACAACGCCATTCAGAAAATGACGTCAAATGCACAACGCCATCTATCGAATATGGAGTTCAACTGTCCGAGTATTTGAATTGCGTGTGTGTGACATTTCACTTCTTGAACACTTTAATTTCATCTAACTTTTGATAGAGAGAACCGATGGCGATGAAGCAAAAACTAAGTAATACTTCAAATTACGCACAGTTTAAAGTTATCTACATTGTTTTCGTACATTTTACGTGATGTGTTCACAACTAAACAGTCAAACAGACAAAAATGCTGGAAATAGGTTCTGTTGGTTATCCCTTAGCACTCCGGCTATTTTTTTGGCAATATTATCAATGTACAAAAACGACTTTTCTACAGATTTATTATACGTATTAATAACATATATTTTATAGCACACCAAGATAAAAACAATACATTAGGAAACCATAAAATAAAAATGTTCATACAGCCATGCCGCGATCTCGTCCAGGCAACCTAGAATGTTGAATAAAGTTGGAAGATGCTTTTCAAAAAGTAGAAAGAGACTTTAGAGACTGGACTTCAATATACATAATATGACGCCTGTACGTATTTCTCGGAAGGTTAGGCAGAAGTTTACCCCGCCTTTCGCCAGTTATGTTTGCAATTTTTAATACGAGTAGGTACTATATTTTTCCTGTGACAAAAATTGTACTTCGTTAGTCATAAAATAATGTTAGGTTTTTATTATTATAGGTTTAAATTTACCAGAACGAGAATGTGGGAACGTCCAGTCTCTAAAGTCTATTTCTGGGAGATGTGCTTTAAAAAATTCTACGTCGTTAAAAAAAGAGTTACCAAGAAAAAAAATCTGATGAAAATGCTGTAAAGCGATAGATTGTTGAGTGGATAACATATATCATGTAGTATTTTATGTAAACTGAAAGAATTTATTCATTCGTTCCACGGCATTTACATGAACGAACAAGAACTTTACAAATGGCTGTTTTATTTAAAGTTATTGTATTCTTATTCGTAGATGTCTCGTATATTAATAGTGAAGAGATTTTAAGGACACCTAATTTTAGACTATAATTAAGTTGTCTAGACGGTTGAAAGAGGATCTCACTTGCCCTGTGTGTCACGGAGTGGGAGGGACTGTATCAGGTTAAAGACCGACTAGACTGTATTGGGAACTTGGACAATATAACTTAAATTGTTATTTCCATTTAATGGCACTTGAAAAAAAAACTGTGTTTATTTTTTTATTAGAATAGAAGATAGAATAGAATATAGAAAATTTAAGATAGAAGTGTAGAAGAATAATAGAAGAATAAAAGAAGAAGAAGAAAATAGAATATAGAAGATAGAAAATTTAAGATAGAAGTGTAGAAGAATAATAGAAGAATAAAAGAAGAAGACGAAAATAGAATATAGAAGATAGAAAATTTAAGATAGAAGTGTAGAAGAATAATAGAAGAATAAAAGAAGAAGAAGAAAATAGAATATAGAAGATAGAAAATTTAAGATAGAAGTGTAGAAGAATAATAGAAGAATAAAAGAAGAAGACGAAAATAGAATATAGAAGATAGAAAATTTAAGATAGAAGTGTAGAAGAATAATAGAAGAATAAAAGAAGAAGACGAAAATAGAATATAGAAGATAGAAAATTTAAGATAGAAGTGTAGAAGAATAATAGAAGAATAAAAGAAGAAGACGAAAATAGAATATAGAAGATAGAAAATTTAAGATAGAAGTGTAGAAGAATAATAGAAGAATAAAAGAAGAAGACGAAAATAGAATATAGAAGATAGAAAATTTAAGATAGAAGTGTAGAAGAATAATAAAAGAATAAAAGAAGAAGAAAATAGAATATAGAAAATTTAAGATAGAAGTGTAGAAGAATAATAGAAGAATAAAAGAAGAAGAAAATAGAATATAGAAGATAGAAAATTTAAGATAGAAGTGTAGAAGAATAATAGAAGAATAAAAGAAGAAGAAAATAGAATATAGAAGATAGAAAATTTAAGATAGAAGTGTAGAAGAATAATAGAAGAATAAAAGAAGAAGAAAATAGAATATAGAAGATAGAAAATTTAAGATAGAAGTGTAGAAGAATAATAGAAGAATAAAAGAAGAAGAAAATAGAATATAGAAGATAGAAAATTTAAGATAGAAGTGTAGAAGAATAATAGAAGAATAAAAGAAGAAGAAAATAGAATATAGAAGATAGAAAATTTAAGATAGAAGTGTAGAAGAATAATAGAAGAATAAAAGAAGAAGAAAATAGAATATAGAAGATAGAAATTTTAAGATAGAAGTGTAGTCGGAATAACGACTGCCTTATTCGCATCAAAATAAAGATGTACATATAATACATATGTACAGTGCTTATTAAAGTTTAGTACATTACTGCAGAATCCAGTAAGTAAGCCTTCCTGGCCAAGTATGAGTTAACCGGTTATATACGACGCCAGGATGGCTTTCTGACTGGTTGAGGCTTGTATAATGCTTTTCTCAAAAATAAAAGAAAGTTTAACAACAAATTATTGTTTATGAAACTCCATGTTAATTTTAGAATGGAAAGTTTTAATCCAACATGATTTATAAACTGAAATTACTAAATACAAACATAAAATCCCACACTATACTTCTACAACATAATTAAGTACAAAACGCAAGTCGCGTTAAGTGTCACAGACTATAAAATGGCTGTTTAAGGCTCCAAATATGTATCTATCTCATAAAATATCATACCTAAAAGAGAGATAGATATATATTTGGAGCCTCCCTCCTATAACCATGTTATAATGGCTAAACTCTAATCTGTGTCTGGTACTATGTTTTTTTCTAAGCAGATCTAAAGAGGATGACCTACTGTCCAGTAAGTAAATTACATACTTACTTACTGGACAGTAGGAGATTCCAAATTTAAAATCTCGCTTCTTACTGGACAGTTGTGAATAAGTCTCCGGTAGAGTTCACTTTCTGGATACTTTTTAGAGATGTTATGGCAACATTACATACCATTTTTGAGAAAACCTCCTTTACACAACAATAATGAGAAAAATAAGTACTTCTTTCAAACGACAAAAGAAACAAAATATTGACGTAAAGAAAGACTTGAACAAATGGAACTTGGTAATAGGGATGAAAGTATTAAAAATGTCTTCTGATGGCTGGCAACATTTGCTACATAAAAATAGATGTATTTTTACGTATTTTCACACTGGAAACGGAATGAAGACAGGACGTTTTTGTACGTGTATCGCAATGTTCGTGTAGAGTTCATCACTGTAATTTGCTGTAGGAAACGGATGTGCTTTGATAATGGCTGGATGTGTTTGCTGTGCTTATATTTTACTATATTCGAAGGCAGGATACATCATTATGCCTGTTTTGCCAAAAGGAATAGGTAGAGACGCATTGTTTGCAGTTATTATCCAGTTCTATAGGAGGGCGGACTTAAAGCCGTAATCTGAGCACGAACTATACTGAGAAATAAAATGAAAAACTAATTAATATTGACAAATATAGTGAAAAATCATTTTTTTTTATTATCACTAATAAATAGAGTGAAAACTCATTAACACTGAGAAATTACAAATGTGAAAAATGCATTAATGCTAAGAAATTCCAAAAGTGAAAAACTAATTAACACTGAGAAATAGAGTGAAAACTCATCACACTGAGAAAGGCCAAAAAAAAAAAACTTTAAAATCCGAGAAATTCCAAGAGTGAAAAACTAATTAACACTGAGATATAGAGTGAAAAACTCACCAAAACTGAGAAATTCCTAAAGTAAAAAAAACTCATCAATACCGAGAAATATACAAAAGTGAAAAACTAATTAAGACTGAGAAATAGAGTGAAAAACTCATCAACACAGAAATTCCAAAAGAGAAAAACTCATTAACATCGAGAAATTCCAAAGTAAAAACTCACTAACACTGAGAAAAAGAGTGAAAAACTCATTAACACTGAAAAATTCCAAAGTGAAAACTTATTAACACTGAGAAATTCCAAAGTAAAAACTCATTAACACTGAGAAATAAAGTAAAAACTTTAACACTGAGCAGTAGTATTCACTCACTTTTCTTTCGTTTATTTTCTAACTCAATCTCTTGATCCGACATCCGATACTCGATCTTACCATCTGCTCGTGGGTGCAAGTAGTGACCGGCCCACACAAGAGAAAAAGTTATTCCAGTGCAAATAAGCGATATGCCTGTAAACAAGACTTATGTTACAGGTTTATGGTGTAAACACATTGTGGACTAAACTAAGATATGTTTGCTGATGAATGGGAAAAGTTAAGTTGTTTTTGGTAGTTTTGTGCCAAGAATTAGGGATAGGATAGTTAGACGTGTAAGTGGCTTGTCGCTGTAGCTACTTATGATAAAAGGTAGAACACCTTCTATTGTAACTATTTTTACTTCGTTAAAGGGTTGTGGATGTATGTAGATCATCCTCATCCTCAGTAATTTTAATGTTTCCACTGCTGGGGCACAGGCCTCCTCTCTGTGAGAGAGGAAATGGGCCTTAATCCACCACGCGGACCCAGTGCGGATTGGTGATGTCACATGTCTTCGAATTTTTAGTTCTAGAACACGTCGGTTGCCTCACGATATTTTTCATCGCCGTTTTTAAAGCAGTGGTGGTGGTGGTGATGAAATAATTTACACAAAGTAAAGCGCGTGCCTGATTTCGAACCCACAACCTACGACACGTAAGTCGGGGCTATTACCACTGGGCCACCACTGCTGTCTGCAGGTGTATGAGTGCTATACGAACTTATTCACCCTTTATAACATTTAATCTTCATCTTATTTTTGATGGCACTATAATAGAGAGTTACAAAATGCAGTCATCAATGCGAGACGTCCATAACCCAAAATTGGTATCAACATCAAAATCAAAAAGAATAAACGTAAACATAAAAATCCACCATAATATTGAAAAGTTGCGAGTTCAGGCCTCAATACTTCCCCTTGCCACTTAAAACGAAAAACGTGAATTTTCCAAACGGGTGTTCAAAATGACACGCCGACAGATAATATCCTATTTAAAAGGAAAAACAATCGCTTTACAAATTGAATAGACGCTAACAAAGGGGTGTGTTTGTTGAAAAATAAAACAGCTCGCCTGCCGTCCTCAAGCTAAAGTGCCAATATCTGAAAATTGGCCGATTTTGGTTTTTGGATCGTAATCAGCAAAAAATTCTCTAAGAAAATCATTTGCATCGATTTTCGGTAAGTCTCATCCAACTGCTACCAGGCAGACTGCGAAGATCTTTGCTCCATCTAGCCTGAGGCTATCTACCTATACTGTCAATGACACGACACAACGACATGCATCTATTTATACTGCTATGCTTTTATTTATACTCAAATTATTGTATGTTGTAAATTATTGTATAACTATTTATTTTATTTTTGTTACTTGTCTTTACTTACATAATTTAAGTACTGCTAATACTGGATAAAGTTTAAACAAAGTACCTATATTAATTTCTGTTTGTAGTTTTGTGTCAAATATACTTTTTTCAATAGATTTCCGATAAAAAATAAAAAAGCAAAAGCAACGTATTTTTGATAAGATTAGGTCATTGATTTTAATCTAACAATGTGGCTATTCGAATTTGCGCAAATAGATAAAATTTTTGACTCTGGAAATTCTCGCATATGATTTGTAGTTGATAAACAGCACCGATTTTTTACCTGTCGGTGCGGCCACACTGCACTTATAAAATGTTTATATACGTTATTGAACATTTGTTGGTTAACATTTTGTTACAAATTGTAGTAAAGGTTACCAAAAGTGTTATGTAGCATTAATGTTATTAAACAAATAGCAATAAAGTATAAAAAATTGCAACATTTGTTAAGCCCGGATGAGCGAGTCTTCTTCGTAGATCCGAAATGATGGTTATGAAATGTTATGCGGTGTTACAAAGTTTTTATTAGTGTGGGAGCAATGAAAACATCTAACAAATCGTAAAAAAACCAAACATTATGTTACTAAATGTTATAGTCTTAGATAATGTTCAATAACGATTTTAAACATTATAAAACTGCTGGGTGGCACCCTATAACTTAAAATACGATTTTGTCAGATAGCGGCGCTCTAGCTACAGGACGGCATTCGGTAGGTACTGGCATTGATAAATATTTATTGCTCGGGCATTTTTGATCCAACGAGCCGTAGGACGAAGTTCGTTTATCATTTCTGCCTTACCTCCTTAGGGGACAGATTAATAATATATGCTGCCAAATCCTATCTACCTATGCGAACTCAAACTCAGATTAATTTAATCAGCTAACCCTTATCTTTTCTTGGTTTTCCCGGGGAATATGTTGGTCAGGATTAAGTGATGGTAATTCAGTTTTTGTCCCGTTTTTCTTAGAGAATATGTAATTAAGGGATTGAATTTTAGAAGGGTAGAATAATATTTTGTATTAATAATGGAAATGGGGACAAAAAGGGGGAGAGAAAATTGTTGTTGAAGAGAATTTTCTGAGCTTTAAGATTGAAGGGCATTGATCCAGAATTATAACACGGCTGGTATCTTACTAAGATTAAAAATGTAACTCTGTAACTCTGAGTTTTTAGATGTTTGTTATTAAAAAAAACGTTTTAACCACTGCATGGAACATAGGCAGACGGTGTCATGGAATAAGAAAAAATAAATATTAATATTTTAGGGGTAATCGGCGACTCGTCGATAAAGCCGATTATCTGGCCACTTTTGTAGTCGGCGACTATTCGGCAAAGAGCACGGACTACCTTGGTATACCTGACATCTTACTTTATATGTATTTCTCATTTTGTTTATAGGAGGAAAAAAACAATACTTACAGGAAACTTTATTTTTGACATGATTAAATTTTCATTTCACATTAATGAACATATGACAATAATGTGATACAGTATTGTCGTTTTTTTACACAAAAACACCGCTCTGGCTCGTGCAGCAAGTATCAAAAACATTGCAAAGTAAACAAAACATGTTCCGACAGTCTCACAGGCGGCGGTTGCGACTTGCGCGCGAATTAGCTGTACGAAGCGTCACGGAAATTGCCGAATACCTTTTAACTAAACCGTGATAGGCTTGGCCGACTAGTTGTCCTCTTTACAATCTACTAATCGGTTAGTGGGCTAGACGGCCAAAGTCATAGTAGGCACATCTCTAATATTTTTTATTTGACACATGACATGCAAAACACAATGTAACTACAGTACAAATGTATTTAAAAAAAATATTGGGCATAGGATTCTATTGTATCCCGATTATACATTCCCGTGGGTTAATTTTCGGCATTTGAGTTTCTCTTTTATTAAAGTCCTCTAACAAAGGGCATATGTAACGCTACGCAGGGATGAAGGTCACAAACTATTCAAGCAAACTAGTTTATCGTCAAAATGAAGTCCTAACAAAGTTATGTCCGAGATCGTCGTAACAATGTTAATGTCGTGACGAGGCGTCTCGTGTCCGAGTAATATACCAAAGATATAAACAGAACACTCGTGTCACTCCAATATAATTTAGATACCTATGACTAAGGCATTTAGTGGAGAAATATTGGCATCACAACAAGGCTTGGCTAATGTATTGAATATAACATCATAGGACGCAACAAAAGCGGTTTAGATAATGTTTGACTCAATTCTTACAAACGCATTCCATACTTATTTTCACCCTGATTTTACACCTGCAAAACTATTATGAAAGTGCTGGTACTACTCTATATCTGAAACAAACGAGAGAAAATATTTCATAAAAATAATAGCAGTGCCCTGTGAAAAGTTTTTAATTATCCGGATTGAAAAGTATATCCAATGTGTTCATTCAGACGTCGAACTAACTCTTCAGCGAACTCGAACAAAGTTGGCTCTGTGTTTTAGTCGTGAAAATGAAAACGTAATAAATAATCAGATCGCCAACGAAGCTTTGCGAATTCATACTTATGATAATAATTTTATTATGTGTATATGTTATAGGAAATGTATGAAATCATTAATTCTATAGAATTCCTAAAACCGGAAATGTAGGAATTCGACCTTGGAGAAGGAAACAGGATAATTATATCCCGGGAGTAACGTACGTTAACGTCCTGGATTCGATTCCTAGGTCGGGCAAAGTATTACTGGGTTTTCCATCTGGAATTTGTCAGTAATAACCTGGAGTCTGGACTTGTGCCTGGTTGATGACAACAGGCTCGTCCCCTGTTACATGTGAATTGACATAAACAACTTGACTTAAACATCGAAATTTGGATATTTTATAAGTGCCCTCTGCCTAGCCTTCCGGGAAATACAGTACGTTCCCTTATAATAATTTCACGCGGGTGAAGCCTTGGCAGAAGATAGTATTATAATATTAGAAGAAATTGTACCAAACTCGTTACTTCAATTTCAGAAAAGACACAATAGCGGCGCATTCCCCATAATCGTTCCAGACCGTAACTATGTAAGCATGTTCTGAATAATTCTGATAAACCTTCACGTGTGTGGGCAGACCTCTTGAAACTTTCGAAGGGTTCTCGTAAATCGGTGTGGGTACTAATGGAATGGCTTTTGTACTTGAAAAGTTTTAAGAAAAGAGTTTTCTCTCAACTAAATGATGTCCAGCGGACGGTTTAAAGAGAGAAGAACGGTAAATACGATATGATTTTTTACATCTTATTAAAAAAAAAAAACAATTTCAGATAGTAGGTAATTGATTGATTGCATGGTCTTAGTATAAACGTCTCTAAGACTCTATAACTTATTTTTGAGAAAATACTTAATCGGTTTAATTTGATATTTTCTTGCTGCCTACTAAATGATGGCAAGGAATTTATGTTATATTTTTATGTTATGGAATATAGCAACATATCTCCTTACAGTTGCCCACGCTCTGATCTGTTGATGGTAGTCGTTGTCATTAGCAAGTAAGTCATCAGGTATTCAGCAAAACTTCAGTTGTTTTCTCAATACCTGTGGTGTGAATATTATACATAGTATTAATATCTAAATAATACTAACAACTAAGTAACTGTTACTATTATTTAGATATATAAGTTGGTAAGTATAAATGTAGCTGAGGCTAGGAATAGTGGTCTATAAATTACTCCAGGGTCGTCCTGGGTCATCCGTGATCTAATTACGGCATGCTGTCAGGAGTCCGGGCAAACCGTTAAGACAATAGCTCTAGATGACTAACGGGTTAAATGTGAATATAATTTATTGTGCTGGTCATTAATTATTGTTAAAACAGCCTAATTATTACTTCAGGCGTATATACTCCCCAATGTTAACGCAGTACTGGCCGCGCGCCCGCTCGGAGCCAAAATATCAATATTGGACCAAATTTTGGACAGTTTTGTTTGCAAAATATTCCTTGATTTATATTATGCTATTTCATTTATGAAGAAATTTTAGCCTTCGATAATTCTGTGTAAAAATATTTTTCAAATTTCCAAGTCGTTTTGGAGGAGTATCCAACGGTAGCGTAGTAGGGAAAAAAAACATGTTGTTAGTTATTTTTTAAAGCAAAACTATTAGTTACACAAAAAAAAATGTGTCACAAATAATGTACATGAATCAATAATTATTTTTTTCAACCCTTTTAACCTAGCCGTTACTAAGGAGTATGCTTTAGAAAGTAACCCGTTTACGGCACTAAAGCGGTGAAAGTTTTTGATTCGTAAATTAGTTTTCAAATCAAATGTAGCTATTCTGATATGTTGGCGGAAATATAAATTTTGAATTGGAAAATCGGTCCGAAACAAAGCAAATCTGAATTTTATGAGCAACGTACCCATTTTTTTCAATATAACCTAACTATGTACTTACTGTATGACTAAGCTACTGATTAACCAAGACGTTAGCTCATTCCCACGTTAAGTTTTTATGTAGCTAAGCACTTATATGTTATTCAAGTAAGTTCCAACACATTTCTGTCTTCTTTCAAGATAGGCTTGAAATAGCCTCCAGTATCCAACCCATTTATCAAATCACAGAGTCTCCCAAATGGCCACACACTCAACAATATCAATAGCCCTAAATTACTCTAGCAGCTCAACAAAGCTCACAGAAGTCAACACATAACCTTGAGCAATATTACAAGATAATTGCGTCGACATTGCTCCAACCGGCCGAGGGAGGAATAATCTAGCGACAAGGATTAAATGTGATTTCCCCGTAGTTTGCGGTACCGACGTGGTAGAAAAGAGGCGGAGAACGCGGTACGGAAAATGGTAGAAGGGCGACACAGAACACCGAAAACCCGGACGACCGTATTCGTTCCGTCCTCGCCTCCGAGGCCCGCCGCGACGTCCCCGTCAAGTTATACAAGCCAGCCCGCGAATTGCTGTGCAGTAGTTAAATTCTAGTTAGACAATTAATTGGAGTTTCTTGTCCGTTTTTCTCCACGTAGGCTTTGCCGAAAGGATGGTAGAATCACTTTATTAAGATCCAGCCCTAGTTGTTGTCCCCCCAGCGACGCCCTGAGCC
This sequence comes from Orthosia gracilis, assembly GCA_947562075.1. NCBI lineage: Eukaryota > Metazoa > Arthropoda > Insecta > Lepidoptera > Noctuidae > Orthosia > Orthosia gracilis. Next base: position 2,144,967 of record OX387270.1, on the reverse strand, counting down.
GAGGTACGACCCCACAGGGGGTAGCCCTCAGCGTAGTCGCTTAGGTTTAGTTTCTGAAGCCTGGCTGGAGGCTAATAGGTTAATCTCCACAGGGAAGACCGGTTAAGCAGTAGACGTTCACTTTGATCGAACTGTGAGACGCCTCGTATAAAAAACCTAAAACCCGGTAAACGGCCACAGCTCGAGACGGCATTGTCACAACTTTGCTAACAAATCAAGCTCGTCACTGAGTAAACCCCAACAGTAACACCATTGGCTTTTAAAATTGGCTCTCATAGAAATTGACGGTCCGTGACAATTCTGACTATGGCTGTGAAAATCGAAACTTGCTTAGTGCATATTGTGCGGACACTAATAATTATTATCATTAAGAGGAATTTCCTAAGTAAAAAGTCATTCGAGGTTTGATTCTCGCCTTTTTTCTCCTTCAATATTTGAGCAATAACGGTACATTGAGGTGTTGAAGTGTTTATACAAAAACGCCACCATGTCAGTCCGTTTTCAGGATCAGACCTCGAAACCAATCCTTCTCCAGCGTGGCGTGAGACAGGGAGACGTCATTTCTCCGAAAATGTTCACTGCTGCGCTGGAGGATGTATTCAAGGTTCTGGACTGGAGGGGCCTAGGCATCAACGTTAATGGCGAGTACATCACTCACCTTCGGTTTGCCGACGACATAGTGGTCATGGCTGAGACCATGGAAAGCCTCAGTAAAATGCTCAATGACTTCAGTAAAGCTGCCGAAAGAGAGGGTCTTAAAATGAACATGGACAAAACCAAGGTCATGGTGAACGCCTATGTAGCACCCACTCCTATCAAGATCGGAGACTCTACACTCGAAGTTGTAGACGATTATGTCTACCTGGGACAAACGGTCTAGTTGGGTAGGTCCAACTTCGAGAAAGAGGTCAACCGTCGAATCCGACTCGGCTGGGCGGCGTTCGGGAAGTTATGTTATCTTCTCGTCCAATTTACCGCAGTGTCTCAAGACAAAAGTTTATGACCAGTGTGTGTTGCCAGTGATCACCTATGGGACCGAGACATGGTCGCTCACAATGGGCCTTATCAGAAAGCTTAAAGTCACCCAAAGGGCAATGGAGAGAGCTATGCTTGGAATTTCCTTGCGTGATCACGTCAGAAATGATGATATCCGCAGGAGAACTAAAGTTACCGACATAGCCCGGAGAATTGCTAAACTTAAGTAGCAGTGGGCAGGGCACATTGCTCGCAGAACGGATGGCCGATGGGGCCGAAAAGTTCTGCGACCGCGAACCGGAAGACGATACGTTGGAAGACCTTCCACTAGGTGGACCGATGACCTGGTTAAGGTTGCGGGAAGGCGCTGGATGCGAGACGCACGGGATCGGTCAATGTGGCGACGCCTGGGGGAGGCCTATGTCCAGCAGTGGACGTCTTTCGGCTGAAATGATGATGATGATGATGATTTGAGCAATATAATAGATATTCCATAAAAAGAAAAAAAAGATGTATACTGTGCCCCTATGTTTACTTTTTTCATTTGTAGTCAAATTTGTACACTAGGCCTCTGTTGACAGCGCAATTTTGAGAATCTTTTGAGGGTTCTAGAGCTTCTAAAGATAAAGCATCATCAAAAGAGAAAATACGGGATAGTATGTATGTTTCTTTTTCAGTGTATGGAATATCTTTTAAATAGGTCCAATATTGGAGGAGCTCCAAACCTCAAATTATTACTTTTTACTTAAGAAATTCAGTCAGATGATTGCGACCGCAATTCCTCTTAACCCAGTTGTTACTGAAACTTTTTTTTATCTCGAATCACAGTATTTTTTTAGTATTGTTACCTTGATGCATATGCTAACCATGGAAAAATACTAAAAAAAAAACTGAGTTTTCAGGAAACCTCGGAAAATGCGGATCGTTTTAACGATCAGTAGTAATAGGCAGGTAGGTTAACGCTCATATAACTGCCACTTAATCGATTGTATCCTATTTTAAATTAAAAAAAAAACACAGTTATTACCATGAGAAAGGCTTTATTATCTAAATAAAAAACGTAAGTTAACAAACAAGTCTATGTAGGAGTATGGTAAGTAACAAAACATGTTTTAGCGTGCAAATGAATTTTACATTTTTGACAGGTAAAGTTTGTATTTTTTTTGCAAAGCGAACATCGAAGCTGAGAGTTATTGTACTCTACAAGATGATCAACTCTATCGTAGCGTGAAGTTTCCCTGTAAGTTCTAGGAGTGGGACAAGGACCGCGTTTCTCATTTTTTTTATACGTTTCCAAGATACCTCTGGCGATAGTTCTCCGGAATGTGAGATGATCGTACTCTCCTCCATTACTTTTGTAAAGTTGCCACGCATTGTGAGTCGCCATGTCCAAGCAGTGACAAAACAATGAGAAATACCATTTCTTGCCACGGATAGATGTACGATATAGACCAATGTTTTGGTCGGACCTATCGACTCCACCCATGTTTTCATTGTAGCTTTTTATAATTGCAGGCTGATCGATATACACATATTTTTTCTGCTGCTGCGAGAACCGTTTAGCTTTATGTAAGGGCTCGATGTTTTCCGAATTGGATGCTACTGACACCACACTATTATCATTCCATTTGCAAACCAAAATATGCTCTGGTTGGCTAGACTTGTACTTGAATGTGCCTCTTTCTGTCTTCTTGAATTCTTTATTGGACGGCAAAGGACACTTTTTGGTACGGTCCTCGCGAATTGTTCCAGTGGCTTTGAGCCCTCTGTTACTCAATTCGTGGAAGAGTGGAATAGAAGAAAAGAAATTGTCAAAGAATAAGTGACAAGACACACCTGGATGACGAAATTGTAAATGATCAGCAAAACGCAAAATCACACCAGCTCCCATACCTAACTGCCTATAAGCCGGTGGAATAATTGCTGCATGGCCTTGGTACGGATCGAACCATAGTACGTATCCCAATCTAGTGGCTCCAACCCAGAACTTATATCCCCATCTAATCGGTTTTCCACGTATGAATTGTTTACAGCTGTGTCCTCCATAATAAGGTACCATAGCCTCGTCTATGCTGTACATTTCTTCCAAAGGACTCATATTCAGGAATATTTCATTCAGGATATTGAAAAGCGGTCTCAACTTTGCAAATTTGTCACTTTCAGTAGTTATCTGAGCATTGTCACAACAGTGGAGGTGAGTCATGATAAATGTAAATCTATCCCTTGACATGGCGTTATAAATAATACTAAAATCAGTGTCTGATGATTTTTCCCAGTACATGTATCTTCGGGGAACTACAATATATCCACTGTAAAGAAGTATAGCAAGGAAACACTTCATTTCACTCGTTGTCACATTGCCCACTTTGTTCTTTTGAATCGCGTAAATATTTGTATATTTCACCAATAATTCGATAACAGAGTCATCAAACATACAGTCAAAGTAATACATGGGCGTTTGAAGGTGTCTTGGACCATAGTTTTCTTGCCATTGTGGTCGGTCGTGAGGATTATGGCGACTTCTCCAAGTATAATTTTGATTTTTTGGTACGGTTGGATCAACAAAAGGAACGGCTGATGTGCTGCGAATAACTGGAGCTGAATTAGATGTAGATGGCTCAGGTTGACGATCTTCCACAATTAGGGGTTCTTCGGTGGTACGACTTCTTTTTGCTAAAGAAGACAAGGGTACACTGTCCTCGTCACTTTCGAAACACATGTATTCTATCTCAGCAGGAGCTCTTAGCTGAGAACCTAGATAGAAAAAAAATACAACAACTGACATGAGAAAATAACGTAAAGATTCTACATATATACAACCTAGATTCGACATCTCTACAAACCTGGAAGATTGTTCAGAGTTACAAACTCCTCATCACCAGAATCTTCATCTGTGACATCAGCATTTGCGTTATCTGGTGGTAAAATAGTTATATTTCTTGGAAATGGGGCATCATCATCTAATTGTTCCAATTCGTCAACGATTTCATTGAGAGATAATGGCTTATTGGTATTCCTGGGGCTGAAAGAAAAAATACATCCCCAAATTACGACCGACCGTTAAAACGATCATCAAATATAATATCATTTGTTTTTTATAAATGGTATGACAAGATCAAATTTTAATTCACAGTTTTGTTAGACAGGTAATAAATTTATAAAAAACGTGCATAAAATAAATTTCAATCACAAGCTAATTTGTAAACACTTACCGTTTTGAAGACATAGTGAAAGTTGATTTCGCTAATACGCACTAAAATACAAAATCACTTCAAAATTATGACTTTATGATTATTTTCGGTGCACTGAAACACTGTCAAACGATCACTGCGGCGATTGGTATACAATAAGCAAAAGTTATCCGCTCGTTATTATTTTTAAATTGAGGGTATTCCCCAGTATTTTTTTGATCTTTATAACGATCGGTCGTTATAAATGGGTTAATGGCGACTCTTTCTCTATGTGAGAGGAGGCCTGAGTCCCAGCAGTGGGAACATTTACAGGTTGTTTATGCTAACGGCGACTCTAGTCGCTGCCACGCCCTGTGAAATGCGACAGTGAAGATATAAGAAGTATAGGTACAAATCTATTGATGCCCAAAGCTTTGTTTGTAAGAGAGGTTTTAGGAAACGGCTTACGGTATTAAAATATGAATTACTTCTTTCTATTTGAGCTAAAGTATTCTCGAAAATATATGGCAACGGTATGAATCTGTTTCGGTGGTTTTATCGTATTTAGTTGGATAAAAAAAACCTGGAGAATAGTGAATTTGTAAGAAACTGTACACTAAAGTTCTACATACCTTAATCAATCAGTTTCAATTACTGCTCCTCGTAAATAACCTTTCTCACGCGCTATCCCAAATTACTCGAAACATATGGTATTTAAAATAAGTAACGAGGCCACTTACCAAGATGATTGTCATTGTTTTTCATCAATGCACAAGATACCACTGGCAAAATGATTAGGAACCACCCTCGCATGCCTACTGCACGGACTTAATGAATTGATTGATAAATGATTGGCTGCTTCAAGAGTAAACAAATGTCTGATTCACCGACTGACAGGACAACTATAATGACTTATAGTAAACTAACAATTTACTATCGCAATGAACGATCGCTGCGACTCTGGACTTGTGCATAATTTGGAGATAAATCATTAAACCCTTGAAAAGTCCAACTTCTCTAGAAAACAGTCTTTGGCATTACGGTTACGGAAACCATTTACTGGATTGATCTCCAACTCGGCCTAAAAATCATTAAAACAACTGTACGTCAGTAAATAAATGTCAAACAAGGTTACCTTACTCAACACATACAACACTTCCTTCTAAATTGTCCAGAGAAACTTAAACAGTGACTATTAACTGACTAAGCAGGCAAGATGGGTCCAAAGATAATGTCAGTGTAAATTCCCTCCATAATGTATGTAAATAGCTGAGCCCTTACGTAATTGTGTAACATAGGGAAGACATGGTGCGCATTCGAAGGGCAGGCTGAAACATGAAGGAATTTGTTATTCTGGCAGCTTGAGAACGATTAGGGACGATATAGAATAAAAAGAAGGGTAATTGCAAAGCAGGCAGCTGGTCCTAGAGCGACTTTTTAATTCAAAATGTATAGCATCCATCACAAAAAGTATGCATGAATAAACAATGACGATGCAAAAACTTTTCTCCTTCTTCTTTTAAGATGATGGTGATTTAACTTTTAGACAGTTTGGGACCTGCAAATCATCATCAACCTTTTAATGTTCCCAATGCTGGGACACAGGCCTTCTTTCTGTGAGAGGGGAATGGGCATTAATCCACCACGCGGGCCCAGTGCGGGTTGGTGGATTGACATCCACCAACCCGCACCACATGTCTTCGAATTTTTGTTTCTATGACATGCCAGTTTCCTCACGATGTTTTTCTTTACCGTTTTTAGAGCAGTGGTGATGAAATAATTTACACAAAGTAAAGCGCCTTGCAACTTTTAAGTCGCGGCCGATACCACTGGGCCACCAATGGTATGTAGTATTTATACAGTTATCCTTTATTTTTTTTTATGGTATGCGTCGGGCCTGGCGCAAATAAACGTTTTTTCTTTCTTTCTTCTTCTTTCAGTGCTCCTGCAATACTCCAGCTGACCAGCAGATGGCCACGTATAAGTTAAACATAAGTTTCAATATTGGCATTAATGAAACATGAAAAGTGTTCCTGATTCCAGCAAACATTTTTTTTCTGCTGAATAAGGTACACTTCTTCAAGTAAAACTGTCAAACTTTGTAATGCTGCAAAATCTTGAACCAATCCAAAACACACTTAAGAAAAATGTACCGAACTCCACACTCGCATGGATTGCTAAATCGTATTGTGAATAGAAAGGAATACAATAGAGTTGGTTTATATTTTCTCGTCAATAATATCAAGACGTATGTCATGCACCTATTGTGTATACTATTATGATTTTCGATAGTGCTTCAATAGAGAATGATTTGATTCCAGTGTGTATATTTTGCCTAAAATAATTACTATTAAATGAATATTAGTAGGCAGCTTACGATATTGTATACTATAGTGATTTTTGTTAGTGCTATAATAGAGAATGATTTAATTCCAGTGTGTATATTTTGCCTACAATAATTACTAATTAGTGGATATCCGCTTTTTCGAAAATAATGGTCTCAGGAAGTTGTTTGATCATATTCCCCAAAAGGCTGGGCAGAGGTGCAGCCTATAGCACACTCAAATTTCACCGGTTATGTTTATGGCAAAGACCAGCACTAATTCAAACTTCGACAGCGATAAAACCCTGTTTACGTGGTTTCACGGAAATGAGAAAATCACAGATATTGCCAGGATTGGTTAGGTTTTAAAAGATAAATATTCTCAGTTGTTCGACAATATTTTCTTGCAAAAGAATCGTCGTGGAATTTTGATCTAGTTTTGAATATTTTTGTGAGATGATCACAATCACCCAAATCTAAAATGCCTAGATTTCTTTGTAGAAGTCGTTTTCTGGTCCACAACTAGATTAGTCTATGCTTTGGATTCTATACTACATTCAATAAGTTGTGGACCGCTACTGTACATTGGATCTTGTGATGCAGCTGAGTATGTTCTGTCCTTTTATCTTGGTTCAACTTGGTTCACAATCACGTCTGTGCAGTTAGTTTGTCGGATGATTAAACAAGTTAATTATCTAATGACTTTAATATCCTGGCTAGCTGTAGTCTAATATCTAACACTAATGCACTCGTATTACATTGCTCGATGCTAATACTGCGATATAACTTATATCATGTTGGTTTGTTCCTTTGATCTTCGTCCGCATTTTTTTTGTTTTGTTGGGAAGTCATCCAATAACTTTTTTCTCTGGGTGAAGCGGGCGAGCATGTAAGATTTTTACTGACTAAAACCCACCCGTGTTCCTTCAGTTGCTTGAGCCAGGGCCGCGGTAACACTTTTTCAAATTTATCCTCGACCCAGACAGACATCGGCCCTAGCGGACCCCGCCAATTTGTGCTGACATCTCTTTGAGGCGCATGTCGAACACTATGCCCCGTCGACTCGGGCCTGGTCCTTATGGGACGGCGAGCTACCCATTACTCGCCGTCCGAAAGCCCACGCCTACGGTGGCCTGAAATCGGCTTGCGACTCCCGACGCCCAGGGCGTCTTCTGCGGTGGCTAGGAGCGTCTGCGATGCGTCGCCGCCTCCTTCTTCGCGAGCAGTACTGCTTCGCAGACCATAACTATCTGTTAGTTACTTGGTCTATGCCGTGAAAACCTTGGGTATTTTTTCTGAAATAATGAGCCTATAATGATCAGCGATAGTGTAGTAAAATATTAAAATCGGTCAGTACATCTAGAAATTATCTTTATAACCAACACATAATTTTTCCTCTCTATAATATTACTTTAGGTAAGTATAGTATTCTACAAAAATAGCAGTATTTGCACATCATTGTCACCTTTAAATGTGTTGCATTTACCTTTTTTTACTTTTGCGATTGGAAGGTTGGGCAACAAACTTCCAAATATTTCATTCCAGAGACTGTAAAAACTACTTTAGCAGCTTATACTGCGCAACGTTGACTATTTTAGCTTTTTGCTTTTCGATGAAACAAATAATAGGGGTTTGAAAGTATGAAATTGCCATTTTACTGTAATAGGTACTTCAAATTGACATAGAACCTTCAGGGTTTGAGGTTTTTGAGTGAAACTTTTTTCACATGATACCTATGAAGTTCTTCTTTTAAAAAATGTGCAACATTCGATTATCGACTTTCAGTTGTTTTTTTATTCAGCTTAGACAAGAACGATGGACACTTCGAAAATTCGAGTGATTTTTAAATACGAGTTCCGACGCGGAACTAACGCGGCAGAAACAGTTCGCAATATCGCACCGTGCGATTTTGGTTTAAATGCTTTCGTGATGGATACTTTGATTTGAAGAACGAACCACGTGGAAGACCGCCCACACAGGTGAATAAAAATGAATTGAAAGAGATGGTGGTAGCTGATCCGAGCCAAACTACCCAGGAATTAGCGGCATGGTTTAACGTTACCTTACCAACAGTATTGACTCATTTGCGTCAAATCAATAAAATAAATAAATATGAAAAATGGGTGCCTCATGATTTGACTGATCTGCAGAAAGAAACTTGTTGAATCGATACAGAAATTAATGAATATTGGATCGAATTGTGACATGTGATGAAAAGTGGATTCTTTACGATAGCTGTAAGCGAGAAATGCAATAGCTGACTCCAGGTCAAACGCTGCAACAGTGTCCTAAAGCAAAGCTTAGTAAAAAGGTAATGGATACTAATTGGTGGTCTCAGCATGGTGTTATTCACTATAGCTTTCTCCGATCTGGTCAGGCAATAACGGCAAATGTCTACTGTGCCGAACTCCGAACAATGATAGCAAAAGTAGCAGTGAAATAGCCCCGATTCATGAATCGATCTTCACCATTATTGCTCCATGATAACGCGAGTCTTCATACAGCACGAGAAACAGGAACTGCAATTAGAAACCATTCATCACCGTCCGTATTCGCCAGACCGGACTACCATTTTTTTCGTGATTTGACATTTTTCTACGTGTTAACAAGTTTTCTTCTCAGGAGGCAGTACAAAATGCTTTCACACAGTTTGTCGAATCTAGATCATCAGAGTTCTATCGCAAAGGCTTAAATGACCTTCCTATTAGATGGCAGCAATGTATAGATAATAATGGTAATTATTTTGATTAAATAAATATGTTAAATAAAAAAAAAACTATTTTCAATTTTTCGGTACAAATCGGCAATTTTATACTTTAACCCCTAACATTTGGCATCTAAATGTCAAATATTCTTAGGAGAAGTTTTCTAGAAGATTTAATAAACTGGTAGGTACCATTAATAAACTAGCTACATATTGACATAACAAAATATACTAGTAGATACAAAATAAAATCACGGTTTGAGAACATAGGTAAAGTTTACCGTGAATAAAACTAGCAAGAAAATTGGATAAGTACCTACCTAAAACATAAGTTATAATTGCACCAACGGACAGAAAAACAGAGAGACTTTGCCTTTTATAATTTGTAAGGATAAGACCATCATCAATCATAAATCATTTCAGCCGAATGATGTCCACTGCTTCCACTGATCACTGCTTTGTTGTGAATAAACACAAACGAAGAAAGGCCTCCCCGAAATGTCGTCACATGGATCGGTCCTGAACGTCTCGCATCCAGCGGATTCCCGCAGCCTTACACAGCTCATCGGTCCAACTAGTGGGAAGCCTTCCAACGCTGCGTCTGCCGCGGTTGCCACTCCGGTATTTGTTAGCCCCATCGACCATCCGTTCTGACAAGCAATGTGCCCTACCCATTGTCACTTAAGTTTGGCAATTCTTCGTGTTATGATCAGACAATACTTCAGTGCTATTTGCAAAGTGCCAAGTGCTTGCTGCAACTTATATTTTGAGTAATATGTTGTAATCAATGGATGCTTGGCAAAGCTATATTTCAACCGGGATGCTTGTCCAAGTTAGCGGAGCTAATAACTCACGGTTGACAGGCGCAAACTTGGCACTGGTATGTTAGGGTCTGGACACATTTTAGATGCAAAACTCAGGTTTAGAAACGTGTCCAGTTCAATTTTCATAAAGGAGGTATATTAATAATAACTTCAGCTATCAATTATAAGCTATTTCTAAAATTGCAGGCACAAGAAGTTTTCAGAGCGTTGTAATAGGAGACAGATAAGTAAGTAATCTCCATCGACAAGATCATCGACTTTTTGTCATCCCCATTTGAATACACAAATCCTGTTTACATACATAAATAAACCTCCGCCTTTTTAATCCTATTATCTCTAGCAAAGACAAAATGACCTGTGAAAAATATAACAAACTAAAGAGATTGTCGCTCCACCGGAGACAAACAGATATATTCTCATGAATAATAAAGAAAGCAGTCTCTTATAGTAAGTTATACCGTGAAAAGTGCTCTCGGCGTCCATAGACGTCTGTGTAATGTGTCCGTACCCTTACAGTAGGATAAGGAATGTTTGTACTTAAATAGTAAGCGCTAAACTGTTCAGATTATTGCAAGTTATTCTCGTTTCAGAAGCGTAGCTTTAGGTAAATAATGTGGATTAAATAGTGCATATTATTCAAAATTCAAGTAAACAACGCCATGATAAAGTTTTTGGGGCACAAAGAGACCAAACAAAATAGATTTATTTTGATGAATAATAAAGAAACCAATCTCTTATTGTAAGTTATACCGTGTATAGTTCTTGCCCAAATTCTTGGCCGCCCTGAAGTTGGCCACAATGGCTGCGTAGTAGTAAATCTCATGCAAAAACAGCACCGTTTCGTGCCTTGCGCATCGGAAAACCAATTTCAGGGCGGCCCAGAAGTTTGGCGAGCACTATAAAGTGCTCCCGTCGTCCATAGACGTCAGTTATATGTCCGTTAACCTTTACAGTGGGATAAGGAATGTTTCTACTTGTGTTGTTAGCGCTCAACTTTTCAGATTAATGCAAGTTATTCTTGTTAAGGAAGCATAGGTTTAGATAAAATATGTGGTAAGATATAAGCGTGGATAGTAAATTAATAAATTATCCCCAAGTTTTTACCCGACTGCTTTGTTGCAGTTATTTTAATTAAATGACTACTCCTTGAGGATCTAAAACAATTAGTTAGTTCTTTTGAAACCACGCAACGATAGCCAAATCGCTGAAATCGAACGATATTTTTTGTGACCCCTGATGTTTAGTATATGGTTTCTTTTAGAATTATTGACTTCAATCTTTTTCTCTCACCTAAAGATAACCTAGTCACCAATTTTTTTTTGAACTACCCAATTATCCAGGTCTAGTACCTACATACTGCCTAGGATTCTATTTATGTTGATTTCTGGATACTCCTATATTGCATCAATACGATACGAATATAGCTTTCCTTACACGCTATCCTTTCCCTGAACGCCAGGTACACTCGGATACTATTTATACATAGGTTCATACATAAATATTCAATGTACGAGTACATATATGATATTGTTTACAAAATTAACTTCGGTAGAATCAATTTTTATTTTATGATTAATTATGACGTTCAAAAGTGCCGCTTTTTGGCCCAGTTGAATAAATATATTTGACTTTGACTTTAACGACTTGTAGTTTGATTATTACACCGACGTACCTCAATATCGAAACAGGTCCTCGAGCCCCTCAGAAATAAACTGTGGAACAGATTAGCACTAGTTGTTGTTGTTGTTCCGGATTCAGTTTAAGGTTATGTAGTTTAATTATGTATGTTGTGTGAGTAGGGTTAGAGGCGATGAGTGCCGAGTTATTAGATGCTAGATAAACTAAGAGTTTATTGGTAACTATGCATGTTGTGTATTAGAATACATGGGTTACTCTGTCTAGATTGAGATTAACGTCAGGATGCATCATAGATTCGGTCATAGAGTAACGTAGTAGTAATTTAAAAGTAGTAGTATTTAGCAGTAGTGGTAATTTAAAAAGTTAACTTCTTCTTTCTCATCCTGAGTGGGCTTTTTGGAGTTACGAAAAATACCAAGAGCATCGTTGTGAACGGGAATGTGAAAGATGTTGGAATTTTACAAAAACAAATCAATATTCCTTCAGCACTATAGTCTTCTCTGTCTAACTATAAATAATAAAGTTAGTGACTCGAGCCCTTGTAAACACTTGAGACCGAAATTCCTAGCTGGTCACGACACTATTTCAACCTTTCTAGGGACCACACGTCCTACATAATATTACTGAAACTCACCTTCCGGTATATACAACTCTGTCAAGAAAGTACCGGGAAAAGATCAATAATTCACTAAATGTTAGTTATTTATCCAAATTTAATTTATCACCTTCAAAGTATGCTCCTTCAGAAACGAAGTTCAGAAATGAAGTCATAATATTACTGTAACTCAAACACCGCGCCAAAACGGAAAATAGTTATGACAATCTAACAACAACAAAAATAATTATTTGGTAATTACTTTTATCCCACCAAAAACATTTTTAGTAAAATGTTGCCAAGGCGAGACCAGGCTCGCACTATCAAAAAAATAACAGATCTCATTTAAAGGAGCCAAGGTTCCAACTCTACACGCCCAAATTCTACAAGCCCTAACTTCACAAACTCTACACCTTAGTCAAAATATGTGGCTTGGCCGTTTCGCTACCGCTTCGCTTGGCACATCTTGGCGGGGGCACTACTGTGCCTCCATATTATTCAAACCCTTATACCGTTATTTCGTGTCCACCTTATTAACCCTAAAAACCCTAGCTTAAGAAAGGTTAGATACCTGGTGTCCCCTGTATGCATTTTGTCAGTTTAGGTGTTCCTTCTCTTTACAAGGCAAGAACAAAGGGAATTGATGAGGGCAGGCATCACGTCTACTTCTACAGAGGCTAATTGATGACTTGCGGTATCTAGAATTCTAGAAGTTTATCTATGAAAAGCCTTGAATGGTACTACAGGATTAAGTATCAACGAGCCAAAAATAGAACGTAATACTCTTATACATTATTAAGAACTTCCCTCACTGTAAGAATATCAATGTGTGCGGTAGATTACTTACGCCTTACCGCCTCTCGAGTGGAATTCCAAGCAGAGTTGACATGAAACGTATTAACGCCCTTACTGACGAATACGCATAACGTGTCGCGAATAACGTATGTGTATGGGAAAACCACATTTTCACGCTTTTAGTTTATTTTATTAATGGATGGAAAAACGGTAGTTTTCTACGTGGAAAGATTAGAGATGGAAGTTTTGGCAGCTTTTTTGGAACTGTCGATTTTATCGCGTCTCACGTTCCCATATTATGATATTCTCAAAATATCACATTTGGTACAAGCGTCACCAGAATAAAATAAACGTAATATTAAGCTATTAAAACGATACATGCACACATTTATAACATTTACAACAAGTGTGTACAGTGGTAAATATATTTTGGGGTATGAAACATTTAACTTTATTTGAAAAATATTATACCCAAACCTCGACAGGCGGGTTTGAGTCGCTGCGACTGGTTTTGTATAATTATCAAACTTATTCCTACTGTTAACTAGCAGCATAATTTCTTAAGTGAATTCGGCAAGGCAAGGGTTTGGACGCCATCAATCGACCAAACACATGCGAGATGAAAGACGCGATGTGGCTTTCCGCTTATGTGCTAGGTTGATTGATGGCGGTCAAACAAAATTAGGTTGCAGTTCTTGAATAAATTCGTTTTAAGGCTTCCAGTTGATGCCATTAAAATAGATCGCAATTTCCTTTCACAACCATAACACGATTGACACGAACATCTACAGCAAAATCGAAAACCAAGAGAAGCTCAAATAAAAATCTATCAGAGCTCGATTGTGTATGCATGGGAAAATTCTAATATTCACGAAGATAGAGATGGCGAAGAAAAAATATTAAAATGTTATACTTGGCGACGTTTCAACGGGTAACGTTGAGTCTAGGGTTGTGAGGAGCTTTTGTGCTTAAAACTTTTGGCTCAAATATTCATAAACTCACGCCTTTTACCCTTGACATTAGGCAGAAACTATAGATCGCCACATACTACGACCCTTACATACAGCTAAAGGATAGTTTAATTTACGTTCATACATCTAGTCATACACGTACGCAGGTTATGAGCACCTCACGCTCTAGACAAGTGGCATTCGATGTCTGTCGATATTTCAAAATGTAAGGGATTGATCACGTGATTTTTCGATATCGCTTGTCAATCCCATACAATTTTGCCTTTTTGACAATCGTTATTACTACGCTTTCGATGGGACGGTTGGCGCAGTGTTTAACCGATTGACTGCTGCGCTGCGTGTCGCGGGTTCGATTGCCGCACGTACAAATATTTGTATGACCTACTGATAGTTGTTCCGGCTCTGGGTGTTTGTGTATGTGAGCTTATATATTTGTAAACGCACCCACAATACAGGAAGAAATTCCTAGTGAGGGGCTAAGATTAAAAATAATAATAACTCCTGGCCTTTCTAAAGAACATCACCAATATGATCTGTGTATTTCCTTCTAGGCTATCCCATCACGACGTTTCCACTCACGTCTGCCTTGTAAATATCTTTTGTTAGTTGCTTTTGAAACAAAAAATTTCATTTTTGATGGTGTTTTAACAATTTAATGTGACTTTCTTGTCTATACCAATATTATAAAGAGGAAAGATTTTATTTATTGTCACAGAAAGGAACATGCCTTTACATAATGTTGTCTATGGTTTTCAAGAGCTCTTTAGCTTATACCTTGTGACCATAGGTCCACCTGCTAATTCTAGGAGTTTGTTTATTTTGATGAGGTTATTTATGGTCACAGCAAGACAGTCAGTGACATGGCTATAAATTATGAGCCAGGGTGAACCAGGGTGAAAACAATTAAAATGAAGGTTGTATCGGTAGGTAGATTAGCTACCTTTCACCCTTATTTTAATCACTGGGGTAACGCTGAGTCCTAGGGTTGCGAAGAGCTCTTGAGGTTAGAGTCTAGCTTGTGGCTCATACATATTTATGTAGGACTAAGGACTAACGCAATAATGATGCATCATTGCGTTGCTCTTGCATTTTAAGAGCTGTTAGAGCCTGATGGAAAAGTCTAGGAATTAATTGAGAGAACGAGCTGATTGATATAATGCTGAATGTTCACGTGTGTGTGGAAACTCATTTCTCGAGCGGATCCGGTTTATTTTTGCTCTTGCATCGATTTGTTTTAACTATTGTAGTTATCTCAATACTAGATTTAAGTTTAATTAAATATCAAGTAGACATCAAAAATATTTGCTGATGTCCCTAAGACTGTAATTACTAAAACTAAGACTTAATGTACTTCAGTAATTGCACAATTTGTGAAATCAATATAGGTTTGCTGGAAGAAAACTCCATTTAGAGGATAAGCTCGCCTCTGTACCTGAATTTTGTTTTTAATTTGTTTAAATGTATTATTTTTGTGTACAATAAAGAACGCCGTCTACAACTGCTAGAAATATGATATACTTAGGATGCTGTGTGAATAGGTATCGCATTACTGCGAATATCCGTACAGCAGTAATATTGTAATCCCCCAGACGTCTACCCTAGCTGCTTACCCGGTAAAAAATAGACACAATACAAGCGTGAAGGCAAAGCTGGCTCGAATGTTTGCTCCAATGCTTCCAATATTCCATTCAAATAGGTTGACGACATCAAATTCAGGCCTACGCAAATACGAGTAGATGAACAGAAATAAAGCGATCTATAACATATGTAAATGAAGTATAAAATTAGATGTTGGAAGACACGATATGGGTAAGATTGTTTTCATGTAACAGTCGAGGTAAAAAAAAAAGTTAAGTAAGAAATCAAAAAACCCGACTGTTTAAGAAGCGAACTAAAATGACCTAAACAAGAAGAAAATCATGCTGTGCAGTCGGAGGATGCATCTGATTTTGGTCAGCCAGCTCACAAATATGTATCCTCTTACTGCACAGCATGATTTTTATCGGTAGGGGTAGTGCCGTAGATGGGTGACCATCCATTACATACCGAGATTCCTCCGTAACTCGGCAATCACGTTAAGCCGTTGCCTCCGGTCGTAATTTGTATATCTTTGAAACTTGTGACGGGTAGTCAGAAGCCTGAAAAACCTGACGCCGGCCGTTTCAAGGGATAACTGCAAGCCGAAGACAACATGGTTGGGATAAGGCTGGGCAGAGTCATTGACTTACTACTTAGCTTCTGCCCACATTCACAAATAATATAATACTAGCATACAGATGCCTCATCCCATACAAAGAAACCGTGCCGAGCGTTTTTCGTCTGATTAAACTGATTATTTTATTCGGTTTCGTTCCACGGATATAGATGGTGTTAGCAGCGAATTGCAAGTAAAAGGGTTTATTCGGTTCGTGAATAGTTTTTTTTTTTAATACAGCGACAATTTGTTTTATAGTATTGTTTTGCACATTTTTACAGTTTCATTGTACCAAAATGTCTAACAAAAAAAATTTAGAAAATATCGAAATTTAAAACCACGCCATCTATTGGAATCAATTTTAAATGATCTATTCAAATAATCTTTGAAATGTGAACTAAGAGCCCATAATAAATTATTATGCCTTAATTTTGTGGTTAGGAGAGTTAATTAAACAAGAACATAGATTTTTTATGATCGTCTCTAGTGATAATCTTAATGTTTTACAAAACTCAATAATGAATCGAAACTTACCACGCCATCTAGTGCAATTTATTTGAAACAAATTGCCGTTCTTCGCGTTGGGTGCCTAATATTAAGTGCCTAAAATGGGTACAAATTACCCGTTCTTTTGCCGCAAACTGCCAACAAGTCTGGCCCTAAACTTATCTCATACTTACCTGTATTTTATCCCTTACAAAGTCTTTGCCGGCAATATGGCAGCCGAGTGATAATCTGTTTATGAGCGGAATCCCGCGGATACGTCGGCTATGGCGGATATTCGCGGTAAGCGGCCCGTAGGGGGTTATTAGCTTCCCTGTTCAAGCTAGACGGTGGGAGAGGGTTAACGCGGATCCTAAGAACTGTGTGCAGATTAAGACTTATTTTCAACGTTGTGATTTTTGCTGTGTTGTGTCCATACTAGATATCTACTGCCTACTATATCGACCTCGACTTACGTGAGTGAGTTCGAACCCAGGCAGGCGCTTTACTTTGTGTAAATTATTTCGTCACCACTGCTCTCAAAACGGTGAAGTGAAACATTGTGAGGAAACCGGCATGTCCTAGAACCAAAAATTCGAAGAAATCTACTAACCCGCACTGGGCCTGCGTGGTGGATTAAGACCCATACTCTCTCTCTCTCTCTCACGGAGAGGAGGCCTGTGTCCCAGCAGTGGGATTATTAAAAAGGCTGATGAGGATGAGGACTAAAATTAAAATTGTGAAAGTTTGGACGGAAGTTTGTTACTCAATCACGCCATAACTACTGAACGCTTCTGGGTGCAATTTGGCACAGACATAGATTATGCTCAGGAATAGCACATATGCTCCTTTTTTTCATTTCCGCGCGATCGATGTCGTTGGCAACAGCAAGTGTTGAATAAATTTTGTGTCATCATCATCATCATATCAGCCAAAAGACGTCCACTGCTGGGTATAGGCCTAAAAATTTATTTAACTTTTATAAATGTTGTGTGTGTGTTCCTATTTGTATTTACTTATAATATAGTGGTTGATAAAATGGCTCATTCTGGAATGATGTGCAGTTTTGTTTTCTGCAGATTTTTTGTACCATGGTGCTTTGTCCTGATACTAGTATTAGCTGGCGTCGTCGGTTGAACGCCCCAAAACCTCAAATTTTCTCAGCTAGATCACCATTATGCCCCTATATACTGTAACCGGAAGCCATGCTGCTATTGATATAGATGTAATTATATCAAATTAATCACTCAGGAATCAACATCATTACTAAGTGGTTTCATTAGTTCAGTAGTTTTAGCCTTCTGTATCTCTCTATACTGTGCTAAAGGGAAACACATTTGTGAATTGTTGAGTGCGTTAACTCCGTGCTCATACGAGAAGCTCGAGGATCAGGCACCTACTAAGCAGGTGATCACACACCATGCAGCTTTGAGGATTAGGCTGTGTGTAGTTGACGGTGTTGGGTACATTATAGTTGGGAACTGTTTTATGGTGGAAGCGATGGAGGAAAATAATATTAGGAGTAGTTTTCATTTAAATTGTACATTGAATGATATGCAATTTAAAAGATAGATACGATGTTTTATAAAACTCTTTTACGGCTACGTAAATATTAGCAATGTTTTTTTTTTTTAATTAGTTAGTCTTTCTTACGTGTTTTTTCATCGGTTTTTTGTTTAATGCTTTTACTAACTATGCGACCTTTATAATGGCTTGTCACGATTCGATTTTATATCACACCACATTCTCATGGACGCAATTTGATGCAATTTGTCCGATTTAAACTTTGAAATATGTGCGCGATATCGCACAATTTTAATTGCGTCGCGTCATTAATAAGGTCCCTTAGTTTACTTGACTATATTATAACCAATAAAATAGTCTACTCCTCCTGTGGACTATTTGTGCCCCGACTGACTATTTTTAAAGATTATAATCAGTACCTACTAAGCGTCCCGGACAGAGGTTGAGGAATTGTACCGTTAAGCATTCACCTTTAAATAGATGTACTCGTATCACTAGATTTTAGATTCAAAATTCCAAATCTAGAATTTTTAGCATTCTCTATCTCTCTAAATCCTAACCACAATATAACAAAATCTCAGTTCCAACCTCCATTGTGAGGTCGATCCACACACCGCGAATCTCTAAAAGACATCCCTGAAATATTCCCGTCACCCGCCCCGTAGGTAAATTACGACTACATAAATTACTGTCAGTGGCTTCAGAGCTATATCCTGTCAAGGTTTCGTGATGTGTGAATCAACCCTCGTCTCAATGGAATTGATGTACCGTGATGGTATGGATCAGGGGTAATAGGGTAAACATCTTATTACAATCAGATTTTGCTTGAAAACCCGTCACTGGTTTTTGAGCTAGAGTTAGTTTGAAAATAGTGAAGGTTTTTTACAAGGTGCCTTTTCATTGGCAATCTTTATGGAAGTGTAAAAAGGGAACAGCGAGGGGCTGAAAAAATACTATTGGACTTCTACGACGTATATTTATTCAAACGTGCCGCCCGTAGGTCGGCTCTCACAGAGGTCGCGGCTAAACCAAAAACTACACGCGTTCGATTTACTTCTAAATATTCTGTATTCGATTTCCTTCCAAACTTAAAATAAATATAAGTTGCCAGCTTTAGGTGTCAGCGGCCGAACAGGTTGCTCGTCCTATGTGGAAAGCCTCTACAGAAGTATGCTCATGAGTTACACTGGGATCAGCTCTTAAGTTTAAAAAGACTGCTGATCAGTTAGTAGTTATTTACATAATTTTGAATAAATAAATAAATATGTTTCTGTAAGCATCTTC
This sequence comes from Orthosia gracilis, assembly GCA_947562075.1. Taxonomy (NCBI): domain Eukaryota; kingdom Metazoa; phylum Arthropoda; class Insecta; order Lepidoptera; family Noctuidae; genus Orthosia; species Orthosia gracilis. The sequence continues at coordinate 2,125,487 of OX387270.1, read as the reverse complement.
TTCCGGCAGCGGGAATCTTATATTCCGATGGATGCGAGACGCACAGGACAGTCTGGCGACGCTTGGGAGAGGCCTAAGTCCAGTAGTGGTCGTCTTTCGGCTGAGATGATTATGATGAAGTATCTGAACTCGATAATGTAAGGAATATAAATATGATTTCGATAGTGATTTTAACTTTTGTTCCATTATAAAAGTTATTCGTATTCACCAGTAGGTACTAAAACCTTCTAAAAGATTGTTCACCACGTTTTCCGAATTCTGCAAAGCATGAAGCACCCATAAACCTATACGGGTGCTTAATTATATTTCTTTCAGAAAAATGTACACTTATCTACCTACACTTTTCGGTGAAAGCATTAAAACACAAATAAGAGGGGCTCAAAGGACTCTTAACACACCAAAGTGATTGAAAATTGTACACAATCTCACATTTTTCATCTTCAAAGTCCCCTCTGAAACAGGAACAAAAAAAACAATTTCGCAGTTTCTTTTTAATTAATTCGCTCTGCGGTCGTGTTGCAGCGTCGCGTCGCGGCGATCCGTCTGTCGAACAGTCGGGGACAGAAGTCGAGGTGCTGTTCCGAGTTTTGACCTCCTTTTTATGACTACATTGCCTCGGCATGAATGTGAATGGATGCATGGATGGATTGCGTAAAAGATTTTAATATGGCCACAAACCTACTTCGCTTCAGATTAATTCAGATGAAGGCAGGAAGATGAACTCCACCTTTAATATTTAAATGCACCGTTATCTTTAGATCACTAATGTCTTTATTCTCGTCGATCTGTACATATACAGATGTTTTCAGCAGTAAAATAAATGTGGAATGACAGTTGAAGGTTTTAAAACCGTGTGTCACCTCGTGCAGTCAGATGAATTCTGTAATTTCTTTATCTTTGTCTCAATATAACCTAATAATTAAATACTAATCTATAAATTACATATTACGACCTATTATCCTACACAAAAAAAAACAATCACTGTTCATTAAAGCAAGTTTGCATTCATAAATCTTTTTTAAAACTTCACAGAGCGTGAACCGACTTTTGTCGCTCACAGTACATCAGGGTTGTAATATACTCCGTAATTAAGAGTTCTGGCACCCCTGCCTTCCGTACATTTATCAGGGAAGTTCAACCTTCGTGCGACCCTCCCAATCATCGCGGTATTGCATCAAGCAGGTAATTAGTTTGGGACTTGGCTGTAGTGGTTCATTCTGGTTGTTTACGCACTGTATGGCGTAATTACAGAGGAGGAATATTCATGCAGGGTGGCTCAAACAAAAGATACATAATCCATGTACATGTACTGTACGTAGGTATATTCAACAAGTACCTACATGTACCTTAGAAGTTATGGTGTGCTGAGTGGCAAAATCCTTGTTAGTGTTTGTAAATTTGGTCATGATAACTCGAGTTGGTCATGAATGGCAATTGGGTTCATAATAATCTATTAGTGGACAGTGTTAAAAGTGCTATAGTATAAAATTAGCTCTGAATCCTACATGAAATACTAACAACAAATCGCAACAACAGAAAGTGGTGTCGAAATAACACAAACTTTCAAGTCTTGTAGAGTAATGTGTCATCATATTTATGTCCAGTTACTCATCATCATCAGCTTTTTAATGTTCCCACTGCTGGGACACAGGCCTCCTCTGTGTGAGAGAGAATGTGCTGTAATCCACACGCGGGCCCAGTGCGGGTTGGTGAATGTCACATGTCTTCGAATTTTTGGTTCAAGGATATGCCGGCTTCCTCACGATGTTTTCCTTCACCGTTTTGAGAGCAGTGATGATAAAATAATATACATCAAGTAAAGCGTCTGCCTGGGTTCGAACCCACGGTCTACCACTTGAAAATCGCGGCCGTACAACTGCTTGACGCGTCCAGTTACTGTTCACATAAAATCCTGCACAAAAATACCCTGTATACAATCGTAAAAACTATCAAGTAGGTAAAGTTACCCAAGACCCAGACTTGTCTTCAAACAAGAAACTTAGTCACTCTTTACACAGACGGGAAGGCGCGGACAGATGGACAAACTTGGCGCAACTTGGATGGCCTTCCTGCAGAGCGGGATCATATTTCCTTGTGTACTTCAATGGAGATTGCTTTTACACTGCCTTTTCTTTATCAAGTGTGTTTTTCTTGTGAGTTTTACACGTATTTTTCTTGATCAGCTGCAAGCTTTACTGTCTACGGTACATCTTACGACAAAGGATAATGGTCTAAATTGTATGGAGCCTGGACGATCCACTAAGTTGAGTTTGTTATTCTTTCTCTGTTTCTTTGAGTACTTCAATTATTGTGTAAAAGTTTCATTGCCGCGACGTATCGTATCGTTTACAGAAGATTTTGTGGAGATTTAGGAAAAGACAATAGACACACGACATAATTGGTATTATGTTCTATGCAATTCCATCATGTTTACATGTAAATATTTTTTTTCCTAAACGGATTGCAGTGAAACATTCATTGTAAAAGTTGTTCCTAGTTATTACTACTCTCATTTGACACTCTTTCAATAATGACCGCGACCGTCCAAAAGTGCCCACTCTCCTTTGCCGATAGGTAGGCAAAACCTTGATTTTGTTAAAATCGACTTTAACATCGAATTAAGTTGTAGTCTATGGTCTACACATAGGGTAAACCACGTTCGGACCAATCAAATGAGAGGACTACCTAAGATAATAGTCACTAACTCACCATGATCTCACCTGATGGTAAGCGTTGATTTGGTCGACGGTGAAGCACGCTTGCTCAGACGATCTGTCGTAACATAAATGTCCAATAGCAATAAACTCTACCTAGCTACTGTTGGTCTTATTCAAAGTCAATTTATCTGTCGCATCGAACCATTTATTTCTCAGCTCAGCTTATTCAATTATCGACGGGAGTCAAACTTTTGTTGAGGTTTCCGCCTTCAAACGTTTATCGAGAAAACTTCAGCTAGTTGAGATTGCTACAAACTTAACTTTACAAATTGAAAAACAGTATCTTTGCCAATGCAATAAGGGAAACGCGAACAAGTTTATGTAGTTGTTAAACTTGTTCTTATTTAGGCATAGACTGCTCACTTAACGAAGAAATTGCCATTTCTATTTGAAAGGTTTTGTTTTGCTTTTATTTTACTTAAGAAGTTTTATGGGTCGAATTAGCACACACTCTGTCAATCAAAATTGTCACTTAACCCTTACTTCTTACAAATATTTCACTATTATTTATTTGTTTTATACTTTATTGTACACCACAAAAAAAAATTATGCAAACCAAACATTTTCTAAAACAAAGTGTACAATGGGCGGTCTTATCGTATTGCACTAGGCAATCTCTTACAGACAACCTTTGGATGGACTGAACGATGGGAGAAGAATTTAGGGCTGTCAGTGTACACTATTCTATATATAGACAACACCAATTTTGCCTATGCTCGAAATTAACCAGCGCTGTGGCTCTACTCGTATCTAACACATGAGTTGACCTGAGCATAATGCTACTGCATTGCGATAGTGATGGTTATTTTGCGGGGATGTGACGCATATGTCCCCTATTTGTATACGACTTTTGTCGACATTTGTATTCGTCATACGAGGCGCAAATAGACTCTTTTTCTGCAGTTTTTTCTATTAAATAAGAAAAAATCGCTTTCATATATAATGGTATAGTAATAAAACAATTTTCTTCTACTGACCATAGATTCCTAAATCAATCAGTTCACACCGGCTTCAATCCCCAAATCTCACACTACCACTATTTTCAATAAAGGTACGGCCACACCGCCGCGCCGCCGCGCCTCGCGGTAATGTATACCCGGACACCCAAGTAGGTGGATACTCCGGTACCCGGGTACGCGCCGCGTCACGGTGGGGTGTAATGAATAGTTCCCGCAAATCACGCAGCGAGCTAGCACGCACTCATGTCTAGTATTAGTCGGGGTATACGGGATATTGAGTGGGCGCTGAAAACGGATTTTTGTTGAACTTATTTATTTTTTCGAGCGTAGTTTTGTGTACACATAAATCTATAGGAGGGTTCATTTGTAGTATTTGGAAGCGCGTCGTGAGTAGTAGTTAGTTTTTTTCTCCGAGTAGTAGAGTTGTTTTTACAAGCTATGTATGTATGTAATGTAGTTATTAAACTTGCAATGTATGTATGTATGTAGGTATGTATGTAAGTGTGTTCGGGTCAAATCTTGCAACTGAAATTTAAAGCAGTTCTCCTTCACCGATTAAGATGAAATTTTGCATACACGTTTAATTTGGATGACAATGCATAGTTAGCTAAGTGACGTCCTTAAATTCAATATTGTGGATGGCTCAAAATGGCGGAATAGTTATTTTTTATGCTGTGCTATAATATGGGTATCATATGAAAGGGTTTGCTGAAAAAAATACGAAAAACTTGTTCTAAAGAAATATTTTTAAAGAATAATTTTTGGATTATAGGTCGCTATCTAAAGAATATCTTACGAGACAGACGATATCTTGAGTGGCGAAGCTTAACATTCTGTTGTGGAAAATAATAGAAAAATAGTAAAAAGATAATTATTACTCATATTGATTTATTTATATAATGAATCATTGTATTCTTATGAGAATAAAGATATCTCAAACCTAAAAATAAAACGTTAGCATGAGTGGCCTCAAAATTAGACTTGTCTAATAAATGAAAAAGACAGAGTATTAGTCTACGCTCAAAATATAACTACCGGTGTTTTCATCCCCACTACAGACAAGGGATGACCGCTCATGTTTAATGTAATGAACAGCGCGGGTGACCGCACGAGCAATACATTATTAAAAACGGTCATTATGTAGCTATTATAATCAAGAGTCGAGACTGTCCTATAATTTTGATATTAACTTGCACGCGGTCTTACTGCATAAACTGGATAGGTTCTTGAACAACTGTATTAGGTTCAGATATAACCTCAGAAAGTATGACCATGTGTCTAACTAAAGGTCTGAGTTAAAATCGTTGCCGATTCCCAGAGAAGAAGTTTACGCGCTTTGACCACGATTTTCTCCCTACTCAATTCTCCCACCCCTCCTTCCTATCTTATGTCTAAATTTCAATATCTGTGTTCTTCACATGCTCGGAATCTGCGTTCTTTCAATAATCTTCTCTTGCTTTGTCCTTCTCATTCTACTGATTTTGTTCACTCTTCCTTCAATATGTAGCCCATTCTTCTCTGGAACGCGCTTCCTCTCGAGATCAGGACAGCTACACGTTGCTCAATTTGCATTCAAGCGGAAATTGCGGATTTATTTTCGACACAACTAAGGAGAGTCATCTCACTTTCTTTTTTGATTGCGTGCGCTAGTGTAGGGTAGGTGGGTCGGGTAGGTAGGTAGCCAGTTGACGGGTGCGAAGCCACGTGTAATGGCTAGTAAATAAATAAATTTAATGATAGTAATTAGGTGGCCCTCGTGATTGAAATCTGGACAAGTATCAATGTTACATTTTTAATTAATATGTACTTTATGAGTTTATCTTGGACATGGCTGACATGGATGAAGGAAAACAATGTGAGGCAATCTAGACTTATAATGTGGGGCGCACCAACCGTGCAGTGGTTGAGCGATTGTCTGCTGCGCTGCGTGTCGCGGGTTCAATTCCCGCGCGGAACAAATATTTGTAGGACCTACAGATAGTTGTTCCGGCTCTGGGTGATTGTGTATGTGGGTTTATATGTTTGTAAACGCACCCACGATACAGGAAGAAATTCCTAGTGTGGGGCAAAGTTTTTAAAAAAAGAAAAGAAAGAATGATATCTTGCGTAAGTGTGACGATCAGTGCTCGTGCCTTCTCTGAATGAAAAGCCTTGCCCTGCAGTGGAATAGTTGCAAGCTGGTATTATAAGTACTTATTAATGGGTTGGTGACAATTAATAACCGACTTCAGAATACCACCACTACTTTCAAAACATGTATAAAGTAAAGGTGGAAGCTTGAAATTGGTAAAATCCCTAAATACGAATGCTTTTTAAGTTTTAAGTATGTAAGCTACCTATAAAATAAAATGGTTACTGAAAACGTGACGAAAACTGTCTCTACTAGAACCAAAAAAATTAAGATAAGTGACTTCCACTATTGAGATTGGTGGAAGTAACCTGTCTTTAATTTCAGTGGGAAACTTATACCTTCATTATGATATTACTTTATATTAGAATAACATTTTACAGGTATCGTCTAGGAAATTGTTAATTATTGCTGAACTTTACTTATTGTTGCTGACAAATAGGAATGCTTTGGATTATGTTGATGAGATATTCCAACATTTTCTCTGATGTTGTCAACTCATTGGTCAACCTATGGGGGTTCCAAGAGCGTTCCAACTTCAGCGGTACAATTTTTTTTAAATATTTTTTTTATGCACTGTGAGGACTTCTAAATATCAAAATAAGAAAAATAAAACTTAGTAAAAGATTTTATCTTTGTAACATAAAAAGTCAAATAAATAAATTCTTCGCTAATCTCTCTTGAATCTTTTCTTTTTCTTTCTAAAAGGATTATACCCGACGTCTTTACGTTCACGGCTTTGCAAGCAATTAAAAGTTTCACTTAAGATAACCGAGTCCCGGTCTCCGAGAGTCCGGGATTCCGGGCCCGACTGAATTGAGTTACTGGACAAGACTTTTCGCGACTTTACACTTAGGTGTCGCGTAATCTGAACAAGGATTTTATATGGAGTTTGGAAAGATCGTGGGATTAGGATAAGATTTTTACGCACTTATAAAGCCAGTGGCTGACTAAGAACTACCTAACTAGCTTAGCTCGGATAGCTGACATAGACGTTCATGCTTGTGTTCAGACAGCAAACAACAACAGGTATCGAAAAATGCCTTGGCTATGTGAACTGATCTAATCTTTAATTGTGATATTCAATTTCGTTGACTAAACTGACAGCTGCCAGCGACTTCTGCCTTCTTTATTTATTTTAAATTGCAAGCGCGGAGCATAGTGTTGTAGGTAAGGCTCAATCATAAGTGATTCATCGAATCGATGCGACATGATTCCTCATTTAATTTTACTAATTGGTATAAATAAATGTTTTATGAATATAAACGTAATGTATTAAAATGTAACAGTATTAATAGACATAGTACATAAACTTTTATTGTAATAAATAAGTAATCAACAATAAAATAAATACGATCGATAGAATGAAGTATGACATAAATGAGTCGAAATTAAGAAAGGTTTGCTAGTTTCTTAGCAAATGTATTTGTTTGCCATGAAATAGTTGCATTTTCGGATATACTTCGATTTTCGATCACTCAGGATACGACATTGTTTTTATGTAACGATAAAGTAGCAACCCCCCATATTTCAGTTTAGTCTACGTAAATTAAAATCTGAGATTAACTTTATCTTAGCTTCAGATCTTGCTCTGCAGTTTGTATTATTTAACAGAAGTTTTTCTGCAGTGCTATTGACATACGAATAGAGTTGAGCCACAACACCTTGTCCCGTTTTAAATCCAATATTTCGGCCATTCTCCGTTTAGTCGATTCGCATTTTGACTTAATCAGCGGTTTAGCTTGTCCTTGGAGGCAATCAATGGAGCTATGCCAATCTGGTCAAGTTCAATGCCGCTAAAACACAGGCGTGTCTTTTCTCCGCTAAAAAGAGCCAATTTTACCCGGCTCCATCTTCCCGCGGTGTAACCGTGCCAATAACGGACTATCTTGAGCTTCTTGGCGTAACGTTGACATCGACACTCAATTTTGCCCATACATACAGGCTGCCAAAAAGTGGGCGTCTTTGTGAAGGTGAGACGGTTCTTCACGTTAGAACAGCTGCTTAAGTTGTATCAAGCGCAAGTTCGATCTTGCATGGAGTACTTTCTCATATCTCGGATGGATCTGCCAAATACGAGCTTGATGCACTAAAGTCGATAGGAACGAAAAACGGGCCAAGAGGCCTATAGTCAATGAGGTAATGGTCGAATCAAAGCTCCAGAGCTTTGAACATCGTCGCCGAGTTGCCAGCTTGTCGATTTTTTATCGGTTGCATTTCGGGGAGTATGCGATAGAATTGCATGATCTAATTCCGCCTAGCCTGTTTCATCATTGGACAACAAGAAGTACGGTGATGTTCTATCGGTACATGGTGGACATTCTATACGCACTTAACGTTTTGGAAATACTTGCATTATGCGCACAGCTAAGGAGTGAAATTCCCTGCCGGAGTATGTGTTTCCCGATAGCTGCAACCTCGGCTCTTTAACTCAAGAGTGAATTGGATACTTCTAGGCAAGGGTTCTACATCGTCGACCACATCATCTCTGACTATCACGTGAGATAGGAGATAGTGGTCAAGCGCGAGCAAACCAATATATCAAATTTGTGTTCTATTTTATGGTTATTAGAAACGACTTAGAATACTTAGATCTCGGGCTCAAAACAAATGACCTTTCAACAATGAAAGCTTCGTGACAGCGCTTGGAAGAAAGTAAAGAATGGATGGGATTGTCAAGCGCTATCGCAATTGCCATTGCTGAACTTTCTGTATGATACCAGCTTACGTCAATGCATATTTTAAACCCTATATTTTCCTACCCTAGAAATCCATAAAACACTGCATGAATAAATTAAAAACTTGGCCAATACCACGAAACAGAAAAGTTTCTTGCCAACAAAAACTGCAGTGTCCTATTTTAGTTTTTTTTAGTAAGTGTTGTTAGCGTGTTTTAATGCAATAAGGATCACGTATTGTTCACTAGCTTCTGTTTGCGGCTTCGCATGCGTTAAAAGTGTTTTGGCCCAATGGCTAAGACCTCGCCTCTCATCCTTGAGGCTGTGGGTACCAATGAGCCTTTTCAATTCAGATAAACTTATCATGGATATCGCTGACAATGGTGAAGGGAAACATTGTGAGGATATATACATGAATTTTGTTTATTGTAATCTTTTGGTTCAATTATAATTAAATTTGCTTACAATTACCTACACCTGCGTACCCCTTTAGAGCGTACCAGTGTGATGTTATGCTATGAAATGGTCTAAACAATAAACAGACATGCGATTGCAGCTATTCCAAGTGATTTGCCGTCATTAAGAGTTCTGATGTATATTTCCGCAGTTTTTCGTCATCTTAAATGAAACCACATGCACCAGGTTTCAAATAAAAAAAAGAATCACCGAAATCGGTTCACATAGTAAAAAGTTCTGAGGTAACAAACATACAAAAAAAATACAGTCGAATTGATAACCTCCTCCTTTTTGGGAAGTGGGTTAATAAATAAACAAATTATACCGAAATAAAAAGTATTCTTTATTCTAATCCAGGTTATGATCTCCCCATATGACAAGTTTCATCCAAATTCGTTTAGTCGTTGAGGCGTGACATGGTAACATACAGACAGATGTATTTACTTTCTCATTTACAATATTAATATGGATGGGATCGATATTGGGCGTCGCACTGCGCATTATGGTTTACGGTGCATGCGACCGTTAGAGCACCATGCCGGAATAATTAGTAAGAGTGATTTATTAAGTGGGATCGTCTCATTGTTATTTGTGGAGGTAAGCTAATGTTGTTTGCGGTGGAGATTGAATATCAATGTTTAGGCCGTATGTGTTTGATACTTGTTTATTTATTATTCGATCGGCTCTCTCACTGTCCCGCTCGGCCGCCTCCTTCTGAGCCATCACGGTCTCACAGAACGAGGCCATTTCCCTCCAATTTTCTGTCCCTACCAGCTAGCCCTCACAACCTCTGGCAGAGACTTATTTATTATCTGGCCATTGCTGATCCAATCAAGTCCTTCCCTTGATACTTGTAGATCTTTATTTTAATAAATTTAAATCTTTTCAAAAAAGATTAGAAAACACCACATAAATTAACTTTGGACCATGGATAGGTACCTAAGTAAGTAAACAATCATAAGAACCTAGGGATGATGACAAAAAAATATTATTTTGTCCGTCAGGTAAACAAAAAAAAAGGAAATAAATAGAATGATATTTTTTTTTATGTGTCCCATAGAATGCGTTAACAAAAAAAGATTCCTAGATTTTTTTCCACAAATTGGCTTACATTGTGCTTTTCACTTCAACAGAACTCGTTAACAATTTAAAGAAGACTCACAAAACGAACTAAAAGAACTAAAGCCCCAGATAAATAATGCAGGCACCCTGAAACTTCCAAACTCACTTGCAACACATACTAAATCCTCTCGCGTAAACACAGCACCTCCCTAATCCCGCTTGAATTTCAAATCTTTAGTAAATACTTAATCCTGCGTTTGTGGGACCTATCAATTTGATCGCATCCCGGGGGCCACTCAAATCTGCTCGGGTCGCATATAGCTTAGGTTGGCACACTTCCGAATAGAGCGGCTGCGGCGATACTGTTGCAGCGACACAGCGTTTTCGCGGCAAGAAGGTCCTCAGCATCATCAGCCTACAAGACGTACAACGGTGTGCCATTGATACATGGTGGGCATTGCACCCATACGCATTAGAAAGAAGAAAGAAAAAGTGTTAAAGTGTCACAAAACGTCAATAAACGTTTTATACTTTAATTATGCGTACAGCTAAGGAGTGGAATTCCCAGCCGGAGTCTGTGCAAACTGGGTGTCTTAAAGACAAGAGTGAATAGGTTACTTCTAGGCAAGCGTGTTCCACCGTCGACCACATCGTTTACATCTGCCTTCCCTAGTCAAGTTACAAACGTTTCGTTTCGAATCTCTTTGTACAATCGTTAACGCCTTCTATTTGTATGGTCTGACACGTGACTTAACGTTCAGATGTGTCATTCCCATACATTGATTCGTTTTCTACTATCGTTATCGATTGTAGATTGTCAACTTTACTATAGGTAGGTACTGGTGAGATAGTGGTCAAACGGGAGCCTATCAATACTAAAAAGCGCCGTGTAAAAGGCGCGAGTCAAAACACGCCGCCACTGCGATCTGCGGCTGCTGCGAACAAAGTGTTTTGACAATGTAGAACGCGTAAGCGACGCGTATTTAACGGCGCTTAGGACCTTCTTTCTATGTCGCCGGAGCCCGTGCCGTGCACTGCTCTGCTCGGAAGTGAAACTGGAGTGAGCTTAGCAGAACTTATGAATTAAAGATGGCCGGTGACCACTCCGATGTTGGACTTGACGTTCTTGAGTGGAACTTTCGCTTATTTTGTTGGAAGTTCTAGTTTTAGGAAAGGGTTTTTAAAGTGTTGATTTTGTTTGGTTACTTAAGAGGATAGGGTGTTATGTGGATAGGTTTAGCTTGCTAAAAAAGGTGGGCAGCTCCTATAGATTTTTCTTGGCTATATGCAATAGGAGCTAGGGTAAAGGAAAGGCCTATTTGGAGGCTTTCACTGTGAACCTGTTTGCCAATACTGTTTTTAGGATTATTTCAACATAACTGTAGCTGAAGTAAAGAAAGTACATCCACCAATGGAAAAAGTAGACTTATTTAGAAGCTTCCACTACTAATCTGTTATCACAAACTGATGTTTGGTAATTCAACAATTCATCCAAATGAAGTATTTCCAGTATCTGATCTTTCTCTCAGATCGTCTTAATGAACGACATAGACTCTTATCTGCATGCAGTTACCAACTGAAGACAGTGCAAAAACCCCTTATATAAAAATTTACTTGAACGTAGAAACAAAACAAAAGCGAACACTTAAACACCAAAACAATGCAGTAAAAGTCAACAGCCCGCAACACCCCATTAATCCCCCCAGCACCTAATTCTTGCACCCACAAATATACACAAAGCCGGCGATCGCCATGTGTCTCAATTTGTTAGTCTACTGCCTCGCTGAATATGCCTGCCACAGACCAACGAGACGCCTTGGCGGCCACTGTTAGTGGTAGTAGGTGTTACATATCAAGCGTGTCAGTAAGTGTCACCGTTTACCCATAACACGGGGGCCCAGCGCTAATAAACAAAATTCGGTTTAAGTAAATGTCACTAGATGGTGCGACATGGATAAATTTGTTATTGAATTGTTTGTAAAATTACCAATTTTCTAGAATTGATCATAAAAATTGTATGTTTTTGTTTAATCAACTCTCCTAAGCACAAAATTAAGGAATATGGGCTCTTAATTCTCATTTCAAAGAATATTTTTACGGATCATTTAAAAATGATTCCAATAGATGGCGCGGTTTTAAATTTCTGAGGCATACCACTCGATTATTAAAATTTGTATTGTAACACATTTTGGTACAATGAACTGTAAAAACTTGCAAAAAATACGATAAAATAAATCGTCACTGTATTCAAAGAAAACAATAGTCACGAACCGAGAAAACCCTTTTACTTGCAAGTCGTTAGCAGCGACTTGCAAGTAAAATCCATCTATAGCTGTGGAACGGCACCAAACACGATCGAAGTGCTTATAACAAATAATCATCTTAATCAGACGAAAAACGCTAGTTACATCGGCACGATTTCTTTGTATGGGATGAGGCATCTGTATGCTAGTATTATTAAAGATGTCCATAGAAACTGACGGCCCGTGACATTTTAGCTAAGGAGTGGCATTACCTGCGAGAGTCTGTATTGCCTGATAGCTACAACCTGAAAGTATAAGTCAAGAGAGAATAGGTTACTATTCAAACGTGCCTAATCATCGACCACATCATCGCTTACCATCGGGTAGGATAGTGGACTAACGCGAGACAAATAATAAAAACAAAAAAATAATAAAATTGTCTCAGGTTTTGCTCAGCACACGTTGCTCGGCTCGAGTATATTAGGTAATGGCTTCTCTAGTCGCTGCCGGCACCTGGTGATCCCGACTCTGTGTATTACCATATTGTGGAAGTTGCGCACGTAAGAGCCAGTTTGTTCCGGATGCAAATCTACTACAGACGTAAAATATTGCGTGAGAATACTTTTCTTTGTTTGAAAAAGTAACCTCGGGCAGTACTGATCCGTTTATGAAAACTCTCTCAGTGATCGTAAACACAGTATTACAATACATACTATCGCTTAGCGCCACAGCCCACGGGACGAAAGTCTCAGGAAAAAGCTAGCAAATAATATAGAAGTAAAGTTTAAAAATTTAAATAACTCCCGACATATTTTTATTTCATGCTTCAAAATGTAGTTAGACAGATTCGATCGACAATCTATTGAAAACATAAATATGACATGATATCTTGCGAAAACACCCCGATTCAAACAGTAAAACGCCCATAACTTTTGAACTGCAAAACCAACGCCAAAAATGTTTGATGAAAACCGGTTTGAGAGTGTTTTTAGCTAAAAACACTCTCAATAAAGTCGCCTTTCAAACAAAAACAAACGAAATCAAAATCGATTCTCCCGTTTAGGAGCTATGATGCCACAGACAGATACACAAATACACAGGTACACACGTCAAACACCCCTTTTTCCGTCGGGGGTTGAAAACAAAGTTGTTTTCCGTGTTTGACTGTGCACGGTAATAAGTTCCTTTAAACTATACCATGTTATTAAGTGCAATTTTCTTAATAATTTAGGGAATTTGTTTTGGCATATTTAGTTTCTATAAGTATAGCATATAAACTAAAAATGCCAAATAATATATACATCTGTGTCCTTTAATATACGTATAGCCAGTTCAGTGGATTGCAGTCTGTTTACTGTTTATCAAGCTGAAATTATCATCTGGATGGGTAGGTACTACCTTTATGAGACTCGTACAGACCAGGTTAGCATAGCACAACAAGGAGGAGAACAACTCAACGCTGATGATGATAACACATGTCCTTGCAAAGATCTCTTCTCAGAGGAGAACGAAACGAGTACCTACACAGACTAAACAGTACCAAGAAGAAGATTTTTCAGTGTTGATCAAGAAGAAGACTTTTCCTTTTGCTGTAAGATAGTGGGTGTTATTAAAAATCTTATATTTTTAGGTACCTAGTTACTCAGTCTCTGCAACGCTTGCAAAGTAGTCTTGCTAATTCAAGAGTTCTTTACAAAAGTCTATCTTTATTTTTTATCGCCGCGTTTTTCCAGCGTACTCCAGTTTGGTTAGCGTTTTATTTTTATTTTTGTGAACCAAGTTTTTCGTTACACTATCTGTAGGAAAAGTAATTTAATTTTTACTTAAAATGTTGCTAGATTTTTGCAAACTATTTATATGTTTTGTTTCAAGTTCACATATAAACTGTTTCGTAGTGTTAATTCTGGTAATTAATTAAAATAATTTATTTAGGTGAGTGGGTGGGCAATGAAATATATTTTTTTAATATTTTAATTTGGAATAAAGATGTTAGTGTACTACGCATCGAAGAATCATTGTCGAAACTAAACGGACATCGCCTTGGAGCTGATAAAATTATTTTTGAGCTAAGTAATTGCTTCATTGTCTTCATTACAAGTCCCCTAGTGTAATGAAACATAAATATATCACTAGCACCAAACTACTTACGACTTAGCTGAAGCCGTTGCATTTATCCCGGATAGATTTGACTAATGAGGTGTCCATCGACCCGTCTGCTCGGAGTTAGAGTCCGAATTCCGAATTTGTAATCAAGGCTACTTCGTCAGTTGCTAATACGTAAAGACCTCGTTTACTATATCTATAGTACAGACTTAGACAATCGAGTTATAGTTCAGTAGTGTTTGGTTGGCGAGATTGATAGATTTTGATATCTAAGACCAACTTGATGTGAAGTTTTTTGAATTACTGCTGATCTTGCTTTTTTCCCGCGGATTTCATCATGTGACCTATACTAATAGGAACCGTGCATTTTTACTAGAAAATTATTTAAATAATTACTTTGTTCTTGGTTTTTTTATGCCAAGTTTGGTGTATATCACTATCGTTAGAAAACAGTTGGTAGGTTCACAACACCTTTATGAAGTGTCCAAGCATCATGAAATTATTATTATTTAATTTGCATGCATGTGTTAATACAATCAGGTATTCAAATACGTAAATAATTATATTGTAGTAAATTTATATTTTAATTTAACAGTACCAATTCATATAATCGTATTTCTTTTTTATAATTTGTATGTCAATTGGCAAAACATAGCGCACTACCTAACTTGAAGATCTAGCATGTAATTATTACCTATGTTTTACAATTAAATGGTTCTGATTCTGATTCATGTATCGGAGAAGCGATGTCGTAACTAAAGACATCGCCTTGTGGAAGGTAAAAAAAAATGTGCTCTTAAATTGCTTCATTCTTGGGCATTACGAGTCCTTCATTCCTAAAACATGTATCACCAGCACCAAACTACTTAGGACTTAGCTACAGCCGTTGCATCCATCGCGAACAGATTTGACTAATGAAGTGTTCATCGACCCTTCTGCCCTAAGTTAGTGTCCGAACAGTCCGAACTTGTAACCACGGCTACTTCGTCCGATGCTAGTACATCCGAGACTTAGGCAATCGAGTTACAGTTCAGTCGTATTTGTACAGCGAGATTGATAGGGTTTGACGTCAAAGACAAACTTGATGTGAAGTTCATTGAAACATTATGGAATTATTTCCTGGCTACCTTTTTTACTGCGGATTTTATTATAATTGAAAGTCTCGCGCTTGGCCACTATATCACCTGATGGTAGGCGATCATATGATTGACGATGAAGCACGCTTGCCCATTCTATATGTATTAGCCTATGCGCTTGCCTATAAGAAACTATTCACTCATGACTAAAAGACTCCCAGGTTCAGGAAATACAGACTCCGGCAGGGAATTCCACTCCTTTGCTGTACTCATAATACTTTTATTATGAGTACAACAAAGGAGTATTCCCAAAACGTTTGGTGCGTATGGGTGGGATATCATGTACAGATAACGCATCGCCATACGCCTTGTAGTCCGATGATGGAACGGGCTAGGAGTAATTAGTTCATAGAACTCCAACGCATACTCCCCTCCACTCCTTTTACCGATAAAAACCGACAAGCTGGCTACTCGGCGCCGATGTTTAAGTCTCTGGCGCCTAGACTCGACCACAGTGTTTCATTGTCGATGAGCCACTTGGGCCGTTTTTCGATCGATTCAAATAGGCTTATCGCGTGTAGTTCCTACAAGTGCCGTGCATTTGTCCGTACCGTACTCAGGGATAGTAAGCTGTCTACCAGTGAAAAATTGTACCAGTGAGTGATTGGCACTTTCAGATAATACTTCAAAATAAAAACAAGATTATTTGGGTACGCTTTCAATCACGGCCTCCTTGAGTTTAATTGAAAGTAGGCGATTCTTTGAATCATTACTTATGTCTTTTCAACAGTTTAATTTTATTTATTTATGGAATACCCTCCTTAAAATATTCTCGGACCATCTCTAACAGATGTTCCTCATAGATATTTGTCTAATTCAGCTAGTCCCAAAATCTTCTCGGGTCAGCCTCGTTCCCAACTCAATTTGTCTTCGCTCTAAGTCTAGAGCGAGCACGGGGCGAACGGAGCTTTAATTTCAAATACCGTTCAATATTATTGCAGTGGACCCTCAGGATCTTGTACGAAGGTTTTCACATTAGTGTAGTACGATTTAAATGTTTGGAGCTAATGTTAACTGTCTAATAGCTAAAACAGATTATGATGACTCATCTGAATTGTGTGACATTTCATTGTCCTGTTTTGTGAGAAGGTCGCGCGTGTCAGAAAACACGCTGTTTACGACACGATTTACAACGTGGTTTATAATTTACTGATACGGCAAGGCACGGGATAGCCTTCGTTTTAATATATTGTATTATAAATAAAAATACTTTCAATGTACCTACAAAGTCAACGTATAAATACATTATGCAAATAACTATAAGCAACAAATCGAATAGCGCTAGTATGGAAACCTTCGTGGTTCGAAACTATTTGATTTTTACAAAATCTACGACAGACAGTTTTTTCAAACTTTCGATCCTTACAAAAGATGGAGAGCTTATAAATTGTTGTCATTATGGAGCAACGAATCAAGCATCAGTTTTATGAAAATGAGAAAAACGACATCAAAGTTTTGAAACTTTCTTGAATTTTTAACAAATTTTGAGGTGTTAGTTACCCCCTTTTTCTTAGCGTGTTGATGGTAAATAAAGTTTTTTTTATATTTTGTACGCCCTTGTATTTAAGGCAAATTGTGCCGTCCGATCATTATTCTATAGATACGAGAAATACGAGCCAAATCCAGAGCTACCTTCAAAAACTGTTTTAAAATTCCTACCCTACAAAAGTATCTTGTCCAATTATGTCAAAAGCTCTTAAAAGCCTCCAGACCCATCCGAGACGGTTCTTAAATGTAATTCCGTAATACCGACGTAATATTAAAGGATTGAGACTCGTGTTTTGAATCCAGATAGTTTTATTTTAGCTGAGAGCTCCAGATTTGGAGGCGGAAATAGAGAGTAATGTCTTGATCTTGTGGTTGTGAGCGGTACAGTCAGCGCGGTCTTATGTTCAATTCCTGGGTAGGGGAAAGTGTAATTGGGTTTTCCTGTGTGGATTTTTTTAGTAGTGTCCCGGAGTCCGGTGCCCGGTTGATGGAAGTTGGTTTTTGATTTCATGGGACATAGTTATGTCTCATGTCTAGCGAAACTTGGATATACTGAAAGTATGCTTTTACCTAATCCTTCCGGAAATAGGCCTATATTTTCGGAAGGATTAGGCAAAAGCATACTTTATGGCTACCAAACTTATTATTAGGTTGCGTAAAAACAAGGTATCCCTACTCCAAAAGAATTTGCTTAAAAACATCTATCCCAATTGACGCAAAAATTACGATTAGTAGTTAGAACAAGCAATTTCTGTATTAAATATGTTATCTATTTACCTGATACTATCCCTAACTCACCTTTCTCAACAACGAAGGACCCGTTCAAGAACACACTTATTCTTAAACTAAGGTCACATGCGAAATATATTTGCTTCTACTTATGCAGAGACATTTCAGAACCCTGACATTTACCCAATATTTTAATGTTCCTTTTTTCTTTTCAGGTAAGTGTGACCCGGTCACCTGGGGGCTGGTGACACCTGGGACCCTATCAAACGTGAGCACACCGATATATTTTGCGAATACCCTCGCTTTCGAATGTCGATACAGATTGTAGACACTGATACTTTTTAGACTGTGGGCCAGTGGCAATATTTTGTGGAAAGATATGACAGAGATTTTTTTGAGGACTGCCTACGTCGCTTTTATTTGAAGAAATATATTTATTGAAACTAGAATTTTTTGCAAAAATTCTAGTTTTTTAGTTAGTCTGTTTTTTTTATCTCTGAGACAAAATGGACACTAATTTGAGTCTACAAGAGGTATATATAACCCGCCCCGGCTCGCACGGGAAAAATTATATCTAGAAAAATATTTATGGTTTATTGCTCTTTGTATTAATGTTCAAAAAATAAAAGGCCCGTTTTGACAGCTATACAAATATTTAAAAATAATTAAACTTGATGCATACGAAGGATACTTTTTGTTATAGTGTATGGGTAACATAATAATTAATTAGGATTATGAATTTGATTTTTCAATTTCTTACGTAGTAAGTTATCGCGGCATGTAAAATGAGAAGCGTCAACGGACTTCTTAGATTGTGACGACTTTAGTGAAAACCATATCACAGAAATTACGTCGACAGACATGGACAGCGACTTTTTTTTTTACTATTTAGAGATACCAGTATTCTCGGTAGGTACACCATTTGAACAAGTCGTTTTTAGATGAGTGTACGACTAAACGCCGACAGACACTACGCCGACAGACTGAACACCGACAAGAAAGTCGGAGCCCCGCTTCGCGGGGCTTAATGGTCATAAAAAAAATAACCACGAAGGGGATGGCGGGGACTGTTCGCTCGCTTTGCTCGCTCACTAACTACTTCTTCTAACCTAACCTGTCCAAGTCGGAGTGCCCCAAGTCTGTCGGTGTTCAGTCTGTCGGCGTAATGTCTGTCGGCGTAATGTCTGTCGGCGTAATGTCTGTCGGCGTAATGTCTGTCGGCGTAATGTCTGTCGGCGTAATGTCTGTCGGCGTAATGTCTGTCGGCGTAATGTCTGTCGGCGTTTAGTCATAGTCTGGTTTTAGATACTTCACATAACTTAACGCCTCCACAAAGGGGTAACTACCTAACCTAAGTAAAGGAGTATGATTATCTTGAAAATCAGTACTAATATGTACCATGAGAGTGAGCCATTTACTAAAACATCATTTGATTTTTCATAGGTGTTGTTAGCGCAAACACATTATAACTAACTTAGTTTCTCATAACTGACGAGCTTGTGGTCCATCACTATAAGCAGTAGCCGCTAAAACCACCAGTGTTGCGGTCGCCAGCAATATGCATAAATCATGTCGTTGCTAAATCAAGCGTCCATCGATATGTCGGCGTCATGACACACCACTAATTCATGCCGTCTGTGACAGCTTTATCGAACATCGGTGATGATATTTACAGTAGTAGGATGTAGAAAGTTGGAGAATTAGACGTGTACACATAAGTAACCGCGACATCTGGCGTTATAAAACAAACTATGCTGAAAGAAGCTTTGTGGTTTTTTAATTTTTAATTTTTACTTTTGTTGTTCTACGAGTATACTGGAATATGGATATTCAAAATAATATTATGTTCTCATTTAGGTATATTCTCTAGTCTTTCGCATTTAATAGGGCTTAGACCTAACAGATTAAATTCTCAATCCTCTGTAAGTTCAATTAGTTATTCTGAGATCCTAATAATATTTCAAATGAGAAAATCTGGATGTTTAATCTATCACGCCTCAAAGGGTGAAAGGATTTGGATGAAACTTGGTACACATGTAGAATAAGTCTTGCATTTGGAAAAGGGGTACTTTTATCCTAGGAGTACTATCTCTTGGGATATTTTTCCTGACTTTAAAAGGAGCAAAGCTACTTGCAGTATTTGTATTTTTTGTTTTGGCTGGCTATTTCTGTCGCACTGCTCGGCAAGTCCAATTCGTATTTTAATAGGATAGTTGTCGAAAAATATCTATTTAGTTCATCAGTCAGTCTAAAAATATTGGACACGTATTTTTACTTTTGCTACGTAACCAAAAAATTACGTTGATACAGTGCGTTGAAATATCGTGTGACGTCACGGTGTGCTACACTTTATACTGGCAAAGTGACGTCACAAGCCCCCACTCCTGAACTTTGATGCGTTTTATCTTTGTCAAATTTGATAAATCAAAAAATATTATTTCATAATTTCACTGACGGATCAAATAGAATTATAATTTATCTACCCAGGAAACATCCCTATTAATAATTATTATGTGTCATAGTTTTAATCCAATATCCAAAGAATATGACCCATATCTCATAACCCCATATTCCCAAATACATTCGTAAGTAAGTTATCCCAATAATTTGGGACGTGCCAAAACCTCCCGTGAAACTCCAGCCAAGGATTAACACGTCGAATAGTTGGAAATTAAGTTAGTCGTACAAACCGAGCGGAGTCGGGGCAAACAATTAGTTTTCGTGGTGATGTTCACTTCCTTAAGCCGTGAAATGGTGAGTTTCTGGGGACGCAACATCGTTTGTGAATCCGGATTCCTGGAATTTCATTGCAGTCATTTGTTGGTTTTAAGACTTTTCAGTGTGTCACGTGTATTTTACAAAATTCGATCAATGTCGAAAGAAGACATCTACCGTAAGTAATTTAGGAAGTAGCATGTTTTTTTTTTATTGACTGAAGGAGAGCTACACTTTAAATTGTAGTGTCTCACAATATTTATAATAAAGGTAGTAAAATTTACATTTTTGCGAGGTAGACTAATGGAGGCCACAGGAAAAAGATTGTGCCTAATATGAGGTGAGTGTCGACTTCGATTGACGTCGATCGATGTGGTTGTACTCTGAGGTTGAGAATAAGCACTTATCAGCTTCAAAAGCTACATAAGATAGTCCCCTAACGCGAACACTCCACCAATTCCTTGACAATCTAAGAATTCCGATAACGTTTCTCATTTTACATGCCGCAATAACTTTGTATGAACGTCTCCCAAACATTAAATTCGTAATCCTAATTATACTATGTTACCCATATACTGTAACAACGAGTATCATTCGTATGGATCAAGTTTTACTTATCTATCGTATTTTTATAGCTGTAAAATCCGACTGCTTAGATTGTCACGATTTTAGGAAGTAGTACTTGAAATGGGTAGAGGAAGTGGTGCAACAAACTCCCCAGTACCACATCTGTCTATTTAGTATTTAGAACACAGACATAAATCTAACGAGATAACGCAAGTCCCTCCATCTGTATGAAAACCAAGTGTGCCACTTTTTCACACACAATTTAAAAGCAAATGTACAGCAATGTACAGCAACCAATGAAGGAAAACAGTTCCAATGCCTTGGCCAACTTTACAGCTCAATATGGCATAACAAGGCATTTTTCAAAATTTCGGTGGATTTCCGGTAATGCGAAATGAAAAGCTCAAATTATGATCATTGATTGTAATTTCACTTCGTTTTTTGACACGTGAAGTACAAACAATCGCGTCATCTAGTGACATTTATATCTGTGATTTAGACTCTATAGGCTAGGGCATAAATTATGTATACCCAATTATGGTAATGTTATTACACTATTAATAGCCGAATACCAGTCAATCGGCATGTGATATGTTGAGTCAATTATATAATTCATGTTAAGATGACAAACTGCGCTAGTATTGACACATTATGATAATTTATTGGTGATAATATCCGAAGGTTGAAATGTAGGTAACTGGCTTCTGTCAGTGGCTTTGTCCGCGTAAGGATCGGCAATTTTCCGTAGGAAACGTACTCCCAGGATAAAAATGTCTTTCTTTAATTACATTGGTACTTAAAAAATGTCATGATAGATTGTTATCTCTATGCCAAAATTAATCAAAACCAGTGCAGCCATTAAGACGTGAAAAGATTACAAGCAGACAAAGTTACTTTCGTATTTGTTATTATTAACTCTAAACATTTTATACAACAAATTATACACAAAAACCTTCCTAGTTTCTCACTCTTTCTATCGTTGAAAACCGCATGAAAATCCATTCAGAAGTTTTTGAGTTTGTCGCGTACAAACGTGGCGGCGGACGTCTTTTTATAATAAGTAATGATAGTGATATGTAGTGATGAGAAAGTTTGTTTAGATTTTAAATTTTACTCAATATATCGTATCAAAAGCTTATCGTATTGTATGAAGTTATGATATTTCTTTTTTTTATGAAATAGTTTTCCTAGGTAACAACTGAATAAAGATTTCTGGAATAAAAAGTTCCTGCGTTTTGGGCCTTTAAAAAAATTATTTTTAAGAATTTACGATTAGTTAAGCGCCCCCAAACAGTCAATCGATTTGATTCAGACACGTAGATTTTCGTTTGACACAAACTATGAATATTTGACAATCCTTTCAAACTACCTCTGTAAATGGTAAAAATGGAAACGAATAAAATCTACGTGTTTGAATCAAACCTTGTAGAGCACAGCTTATCGGATTCTTAATTCAATTTGTTCGTAGAAAATTTGAATTAAGAATCTGATAATCAAGGCAGTATAAGTATTTCTCCCAGTCAGTTACTATAAAGATTCCTTCTTTTAAAATTGTTGGAAATTTTTGACAAGCAGACAGATAAGAAACTAAAAGTCGTTCCAGCATAATATTTTCTTATCAAAAATCCTGAGGAACAAAAACAAAGCCATTCAAAGAAGATGAAAATACTTTTCCGTGACTTAGCCGAGTGAAGTCGCTGGAAAACTTGTTTTTCCCGAGGTGTCATATAAAAGAGACTTAAAAACAATTCTCCTTTGTTCGCTGTTCAGTTCTTAATGACTGACATGGAATTTAATGAGATAGATTCATTATTTGAACCACAGTACGTCCTCCAGTTCTCCTAACCTATTTTTACCCTGGCACTCATAAAGGCTTTGTATGACTTCATGACTGTAAAAAATGTCCCTATTACCCGACTGCCGTGGGAGAGTAATATGTTTATCAATCTATGTATTTATGTTTGTTCCTATGTGGCGTTCTAGAAACCAAACCCGTTGGCTGATTTTTATGATTCTTACGTCAATCGATTCGTCTTAACCTTGCGAGTGTCACTGAATACATTAAAATTGGAAAATATAAAAATGGCGGTTTTTGGGCGCCATATTGTGGGGGCCCAATTTTTGTTTTTCTTCCAAAGCCATCGTGTGGAGTACCAAAATACAGAGTTTTAAGATGCCATTGCAATAATATATAACACGTATATGTCTAAAGGTAACTAGTTCGAAAAAAAGAGTTAAATAAAAAAAAGTTAATTACAAAATCAAAAAACCCGACTGCTTAAGAAGCGTACTAAAAGACGTAAATAAGAAAAAAATCATGCTGTGCAGTCAGAGGATACATCTCGTTTTGGTGAGTAAGGTCGCGAATATGTATCCTCCGACTGCATAGCATGATTTTCTTCTTGCAGTCTGTTCAGCAGTCGAGTTTTTTTTCTTATTGTATAGAGTTGTCAAGGGCCCCAACCTAGTTCCATGCAATAAACCACAAAGCAAACAATAACATGCAATCCCTGTAATTTTCATACAAATTAAAGTATTCAATAGGGTTTATAAATATTAGTAAGGCATTTAGAAAAGTCCAATTTAAAAATTATGTTTATAAATAGTAATGACACGTCTAGACAAGTCAAAATGAGCGTTACCCAGTTTTAAACCCATATATAATGAGTATATATATTAAACCGCAATATTCTATAAGACCGTATAGATAAGCAACGTAATTTCAGTTACCCATTTTGAGCAACATAGATTTCGCCAAGCCAAATACTCATCCAGCTTATCCCTCGGGGTGTGAATATTATCTAACAACATTAATCTCAACGCCCATACCGACGCTAGCTGTAAACTGGTTATAATCAATTATAGTTATCATCCGCACGCCGACTTATGCTAATTTGTAGCTCGATTTATACGCAGCCTGGTTCCGACGTCTATTGACGTTTGCTTCAGGGATGCGTAAATAGGCAGACAGTTGTTAGCTAGCTAGACTTGCGGGAACGTACTATCAGAATAAAAAGTGCCCTGTCCCTTAATCCATGCTATGGTCTTCCTGTATTCTGAGTTTCATTCAAATCCGTTCAGCTCTTGAGGCCTGATTGATTTTCAAACATCCAGACTTTTACGTTACAATTCTAGTAGGATAGGATATAATGATAGTTATTATTCACACGCCGACCTATGTTAATTTGTAGCTAGATTTGTACGATGCGTGGTTCTGTCATCTATTGGCGTTTGCACAGGCGCGGATCCAGAATTTCGGTCAGGGGCGGGGGGAGGGGTGTGGCAAATGGCTCTCTAGGGGGGTGTCAATGAAAAAAAACCGGCCAAGTGCGAGTCGGACACGCGCACGAAGGGTTCCGTACCATTATCGCAAAAAAAACACGTTTGTTGTATCAGAGCCCCACTTAAATATTTATTTTATTCTGTTTTTAGTATTTGTTATACCGGCAACAGAAATACATCATCTGTGAAAATTTCAACTGCCTAGCTATCACGGCTCATGAGATACAGCCTAATGACAGACGGACAGTGGAGTCTTAGGAATAGGGTCCTGTTTTTACCCTTTGGATATGGAACCCTAAAAATGCTGTTCCTGCTTTTCGGATCGTATTAATTAACCTGCCCTCGCCCTGTCTCGGGAGATATTTTCTGCTGACCATTCATACTACTGTTCTGTCGAGGCCAGGGGATAGTTGCCACCGTTGCACCCTCCCTGTATCCACGCCTGCATTTGCCTCAGAGATGCTGAGCGTGAATAGGCAGTATATTGTAGGGTTGTATTTTAATAGCTAGAAGCTTTGGTGTTAATTGGTAGATTATAAAAAAAAGTTTCAGTTTATGCAGATGTAGCTGAGTATTTTTTGCTTTCGATATCCTTTAGTAGGGAATGTATTCAAGCTCAGTTCGTGAAAGGCGGAAGAATGAATACTTTGGTGCTTTCAAAGTGATTTGTTAGTCTATGACGTAATTGAAGATATGATGCAGGGTCCTGGTTATAAGGCTGCTGTTACAGACCTGGCGACTGCTAATACGCTGGCGACAGTTACTCAAATTTCATACTCCCGTATTCAAGTTGAATTTTGGCAGTGACCAATTATCGTCACGTTGACAAAGATAAAGCGCATCAAAGTTCAAGAGTGGGGGCTAGTGACGTCACTTTGTCAGTATAAATTGTAGCACACCGTGACGTCACACGATATTTCAACGCACTCCATCGCAGTATTTTTTTTTTAAGAAAAATACGTGTCCAATATTTTTAGGTTATCTAACTGACGAACTAAATAGATATTTTTTTTCAACTACCCTATTCCCATTCCCTTTCGTACTCTCAAGCAGTAAAAGTATTTAACCCTCAGTTGTACAATCACAGGCCTGTACTTGCTTTATGCACCACAGACTAAAATAATGTATTTCAGCTGAAAGCTTTGCAGTCAGCGCGTCGCTTCAACGCAGAGGTATTTAATCTGTGTAATGCGAGCATAGATAATGGAACGGACTGGGTCTATGGTAATGCATGGATACCTTTATGAGATGATATAGTACTTACATTATAAAGCATACATAACAATGCAAGTAAGTTGAAAAAAAGGCGTAGGTAGGTATTATTTATAAGATTATTGGAAGAAAATCCTAAAAGTCTGCCTCGTCGGTGTACTGGTCACAAGCACTACTGCTGAACGTGAGGTCTTGGGTTCGATTCCAGGGTCAAGCAGTAAGCAAGGCAAAGCATAAAGCTACTTCCGTTAGGCAATAATAACATCAATATAATTATAACAGATTCTCTCTTCTAATTCAGAGAAGGCAACAGCATGCAGGTTTCTACACGATATTTTCCTTCAAAGTTGTCAGTGATGTCCAAGATAAAACCATGAAAGAACCTACATAATTATGCATTGATTCGCCACATTGCCCTCAAGCTTAAGAGCCAAGGCCTTAACCACTGGGCCACCACAATATTAACATCAATAACTTAAGCCTTAAGTTTAGCATTTAGGTTGCTTTGTTATACCAAACATAAATCACTCCAATATTTTACGCGTTTTTTCGTCCGTTTTTATCACCATTTCCAACAAAAAGACATGGTATTTACTTGTAATGTATTCGGCGTTAGTTTTTCTAGCCGCGTGTGGGTCGACTGGGAGCCTCATTAAGCCGGCACCTCAGTAATTAGAGAGGCAACTTAATTACTGGGTCTTACGACTGCGCTTGTGCCCTGCGGCAACAAAACAGGGGTGGGATAGAGAAATGTTTTTAATAATATTAGGAACATGCTTCTCCATTTATTTATTTTAATATTGAATTGCACGTATCACATTTTTATTAATATTTTCGTTAGTTGAAAAATCGAAGTGTTTTATTTTTCTGAAACTCAGTATTTAGGATGTCACACGGTTCTTTTTGTTTGTATAAGTATCTTTTTGTTGAAAAGAGAGTACTTTAACACATAGTTGGTCGACTATTTTACATAAAACTACTTATAGCTTGAATCTTCCATACAAATGGTATTTTCACTCGATTTGTAGAGTATTCGTTCTTCAAATCCTTCGAGGAAGCCTTTGGCATCTGAACATAGGACTTACCTACCCGAAAAGCTATTCCAGGATAATATTAATTCTATTCTAAACACCAACGCCCAAAATGGTGGCAAAATGGATGACTTAAGCCCCTCTTAATTTAGCTATAAATGTGACTAACTGTGGAACTATTTTGAACTAATTTGTGAGCAGTCCCCTCTCTAAGCCTTTGTCAGTGGACGAACCTGCGGGAGAAAGGTATAGCACGACTCGAATTAGAGGTTCCATCGATGTATCAGATGGGTAATTCACGTATTTTTAGAAATGGTCGCTATCCAATCTGTCTTAATCTGCCAAAAATACCTTTCATTTCTCTGCTGTTTAACTTGTTTTTGACATTGATTGTTGCCACCATACAAAATGAAATACACACATGCACGCACAAACGCACACACATACACACACACGCAAACATACTATTCGACTATTACCGATGTCCACCGCTTAGTTGGCCACCACTGGCGGATAGCGGAAAATTAAAAAAAAATGATTTTCTTTGTCCAACACTGGGGGACAGAGACACGGATTTTATATTATTCTCGTTGTCCTGGTACTGAATAAATTGTATATTAATGTGGAAGAGTGGAGTCTCCTAAAACAGGCATAACTTGCTTAAAAGGAGGCTCCAATCACCAACTAATATAAAACTTTTTGGTTAAAAAAAAGTTTCTATTGTATTAGTACCATAAAATTGCAACCTGGATTTGAAAGGATTTGAAATATGTGTGAAAATTTACCTAAATGAATATTGGTACTTAATTACTTATTTTTAAACTGACTGACTGCCGATTACTGAAATGGTTGCAGCCGCGTTGTCAAGCATAGGATCCTGGGAGCGATCGATATAATAGATTATAATATACTATATTGTACACCGGAAAAAAAATACCTCTTTCGACATTTATTTCGATTAATAAACAAATAGTATTAGCCTTTCTAAAACATAGTTTTTTATTCAAGTTACTGACAGTGCCTTGTCTTTTTGTATGGGGTTTAATCATAATTGGCGAAGTGTGTGTCAAAATCTCTGCCAACCCTTTCAGGGAATAGAGAGATGATGTTATGTTTCCGTGAATTTTAACTCTGTCAACTCGTGCTCCGATTCCTTTAAACCCAAGACACAAAATTGTCATTTATGCAGATAGAACGTCCAAGTTGTGTTGTACTGTACGCCCATTCATTTGTGTTTGTGCCGCCACTAGCGCCAGCTAGTTGCCATGTTTACCGTAAGCTTTGATTTAAATCTAGTTGGTACGCCGGGGGACGGTATTTTTATTTGTGAGTATTATTTTATAGAGGTTAATCATTGTTCGGGAAATAGCATATTAACAAAGATTGAGCCATGACATTTCTTGCTAAAGTTCACAACTTTGTAAATTCATATTGA
Organism: Orthosia gracilis; assembly: GCA_947562075.1. Taxonomy (NCBI): domain Eukaryota; kingdom Metazoa; phylum Arthropoda; class Insecta; order Lepidoptera; family Noctuidae; genus Orthosia; species Orthosia gracilis. The sequence goes on along the minus strand of OX387270.1, from coordinate 2,097,546 downwards.
AGTTCGCCTGAACACTATGGAACTTCTAAGTTGTGTGTGTCGCACTGTGTGCCCATACGCCGCCACTAGCGACACCTAGTTGCCGCGTTTGACCGTAAGCTTTGATTTAAATCTGACTAATGCCGGTAGGATAGTATTTTCATTTGTAGGTAGCATTTTATGAAGGTTGCTGATGAAAATCAGAGCTTGTATTTGTACCTGAGTTTTTGTTACACGTAGACGTGAATCGGGTTAAAGCTAACTTTGTTATTCTTTCTGTTAAAGGGTTAAGCGTAGAACTTGTCTAATTTTCTGTTAAACCGCGATTTAGCGTTTTGACAAGGATACCGGATGTTAATTTGCTCTGCTCAATTTACTTTTTACTGGTATTTATCATCCACAGCCTGACTTGTGTGTTTTCTTTCTTTATTAACTGGTATTATCTACAAATAAACAAATAAAGCAAAGCAAATCTGAACAGAAAATGCTTTACGCATTAAGCCTGTGTATCTGCTCTATTTATTCAAAATGTATGCACAAGTACTAAGGCAGACCTGACCTTACATTTATTTTAAATAAATAAACAGTATTCAAGAAACTGTCAAACACTTTATGTAAAATAAATCTAAATGGATTAGACCCTTTATTTTTCAAGAATAAAATCCCCACCTCATACATAATAAATTTAACTAATAAAACCTTAGTCCTAAAAACAGTGCCTACCCACATAAATAAAAAAAACTACACAATATGTAAGTAACCCTTTTTGTAAGCCAGGCGCTAGGACCCGTGTCACGAAGACAGCCTATCTTAACATAGGTCTTGAATACTGAGTTATGCCGAGATTCCACTGTATTGCCGAGATTTAGGGCTTACGTCGGTTCTTACTTAGGTCAAGGGGCGATACACATGTGTACATGAATGTTAGATTCTTTAAGTGTATTGCTTTAAACATCATCTTCCTGTCCTTGTCCCGTGTTACATGTCCATATCGTCCTGTCCTCCGCCACGCTATCGCTGACTCCCTTTTCTTTCATATCACTCCTCACACAGACCACCCATCTTTTATTTGGCCGTCGCCTCCCTCTCTGTCCATCCACATTTATATTCATAACTCTTTTAGTAACATGCGTTTCATCCCTCCACGTCACATGACCATACCAGGACAAACGGTTTCCTTTCAACTTTTCTGTCACTGGCGCCTCTTTCAAACTTCTCTAAAATACTCATTTCTTACTTTATCCATCCTCGTCACTCCGTACATCCATCTCAACATTCTCATCTTTGCTACATGCAATCACTATTCATCCATCTTTTCACAGCCCAACATTCTGCACTCAACATTCAGCTTTTTCCCATTTATTCCCCCTCACATTTAGTCCAAAAGTTTATAGACCCTGAATTGATGTCCTTTTGATATTGCGTGATGTAATTGAAATAAATTATTTGATAGTGACAAAATTCGGCAAATTCTGTGTAAGTCCCTTTACATGTACAATAGCACTTAGCTTCAATCAACAAAAACGTGAACAGGACAGAAGAACAGTTTCTTTGGCTAGATATTAATATTTTTAGGATTTATTTCTGCGTTGGATATGAATGAAAAACAAACTAAGAATTTTCTTCCTTTCTTACAATATTACGTCCGTTACCCCTCAGCTTGTCAAATGCACTTTGCCCCAAATCTTTATCTATGAAACTAAACCCTATCTTCTCTATATCTGGTCTCCCCCGCTCTCTTTTAATAAAATAACCTGCGGATCAAAAGTTTTCGTGCAGAAAGGCACGTGTCCACGAAAATCATTACCCCAAGTGGTTGAACCACGAAATGCCACTTAGACATCGTTGAGTACTTGCCAAGTTTTCAAGTGCCGTAATAATAAGGTAAAAGATGCTCTATAGAACATTTTCTAGAACAGTATGGGGAACTCCCAATTCATAAGAAATACAGGTAAACTGTCTTAGGATAAAACCTTTGGCTTTTTTCTTTCATGAAATCGATGGTGACTTCACTTTTTATGAACTGTAGATATATATTTTTATCACAAGGCTTGAAATAATTAAGTGCAGTATTCATTTAATACCAGACAATTTTTAGTTTATTTTTCTATGTTATGTAAAAAGTACCTACCTACGACGGTAAAAAAAATATGGTCAAGTGCGAGTTGTCCATAGAAATGAGTAAAATTGACTTTTTTTCCGTTCGTCTGTTTTTTTAAAGAACGTCTTTACTGTTCTTCTCCGTTATTTTGTGATCGTTGCCGTGTTGTATTTGTGTCAAAAAAATGTTTTCTATTTTTTTCTAATAATTTCACTGGATTGGATGACAAAAAGTCTGGGCAGCAAGAGTATTCATTTTTAGGGTTCCGTACCCAAATGGTTCAAACGGCACCCTATTGCTAAGACTCCGCGATCCGTCTGTCTGTGTGTCTTTTTTATTTTATTTTTATTTAGAATAGGCTCGCGCTTGACCACTATCTCACCTGATGGTAAGCGATGATGTGGTCGACGGTGAAGCACGCTTGCCTAGAAGTAACTCTTGACTTAAAGACTCCTAGATTGTAGCTATCGGTAAATACAGACTCCGGCAGGGAATGCCACTCCTTAGCTGTACGCGTAATGAAAGTATGTCTGTCTGTCACCAGGCTGTATCTCAAGAACCGTGATAGCTAGACAGACTTGAAATTTTCACAGATGATGTATAGAAATACATCATCTGTGAAAATATGTTGCCGCTATAACAACAAAAAATACAGAATAAAATGTATGTTTAATGATTTTTAACGTTTTTTGCGATAATGGTACGGAAACCTACGTGCACGAGTCCGACTCGCACTTGGCCGGTTTTTTCAAAGAGATCACCTGCTTTATTTTACCAACTTTTTATCTGCCCTTAAGAAAAAATTCTGCGTATCTTGTATATTTCCGGATTTAGAATAAAAAAACGAACCACGCAAAAAAACATATTCTATTCATAAAGTAATTTCCTGGCGTGTTCAGTGATAAATAATGACATTATATTTAAACACAAATTCAGGCTGTCACATGAAACTCTGATGTAACGAGACGTTTTCTTTCATATTTCTTCCGAGTCTTCGAGAGGGGAAATAAACATGATTGGGTAAATAATGTGTGTGCTTATTAACATTATTATGTTTTACTATTTCTATGTTAATTAATGTAATTAGTACTTGTATGTTTATAATTAACTATAAGTAAATAAAAATAGAGTGCATGTTACGTTACTTTAAAATGTATAAACTTAAAGAAATTTACCACGAAGTTGACAAGACCAAAAAAAAACGAAATCAATATAACCGCGATTCGCTTAATCAAGCAAACACTTATTCGCAGCAAAAAATAAACCAAGAAAACTTTCCAATCTATTTTTTAGTCAGGAACACACTTCAAACACTTTCCTTTTAATTATTTGCCTTTTCCTTCACGTTAAGTACAGCTCCCCACGTACAAGTATAAATTATACTGCCTTTTCTAAGTATAAAGATAAGCTTTTCAATTCAGAAGCTTCCTTTTGAAACTCAGTAAATTTCAACTTGTTCATAAACTAGGTACATTTTTAACTTCGAGCAAGTAAACTTTCACGAAGGCGGTATAAAACCTCTTTCGTACATTAAACCGGATATATCTGGTGTGAACTGGCTGTAAACCGGTTTGGGGCTGTTCGGACTGGATCGGGTGAACGGTTAGGGATTTGATTATTATTGAATTTTCGATTGCGTTTGAAGAGGTGTGATGTTTATTTTACTATAGCGGAATTTTGTACCTACTGTATCGATAATATCTAATTCATCGTTTTCAGGGATAAGAAATGTGAATTTGGTATATTATTCCTCTAATAAAAAATACGAGTATATTGGAAAGTTGAATTTGTAGATTCTGAATCAAAACAAAAAAAAAAAAATTGATTTGATCAAAACGGAAATCCGTATTTTGGTGTAAGAACTTGTTAAAGCTTCATTTTTATACGATGCAATAAATGGAACGGTAAAAGTGAATATTATTAAAGTTTTGTGCATTTGAACTATTTTTGAACATACTAGTGCACTTTATCTATGATAGAACCGTAGTAAGATTTTCTTCTTATAGGCATTGCACGACGATGGTAATTTCCATAGATACCAAATGCAATACACTTAGGCGGTCCACAATGGCAGCCATTGCTGGACATATGCGTCCCCCAAGCCCGATCTGCTTCTGGCATCTATGAGTTAAACCAAAATATCGCACGGTATATCAATAAACTAATTACGCAAGTGAATGATACGCTACAAATTAAACAGTTAACACTACACATGGTCACAAAATAATACAAAACAAACAGCTGAGCGAGCGATGTGTTTGTTCACCTCCTGACGTTTAATATCCGGCGGAAACGGTGCCTCATATGCACACACTTATTGTTAGCCAGGGAACAGGGTAGGCAGAAGTTCTAGTCATAATTCTAGCTAGATAGATGGGTCGCTCAGACTAAAGCGGTCTACTAAATTCCTGATATTGTAAACGATACGAAACTTCTTCATTGCTGCGCATGTCAAAGTCTTGATTCGAACAAGAACCACCAATTCGCACCAAGCGCTTCCAAACATCCTTCATAATGCGCACAGCGAAAGAGTGGAACTCACTGCCTGCGCCTGTGTTTCCGAACGCATACAACCCGAATCTCTTCAAAGTTAGAGTTAACACGCTTCTTCTGGGTAAGCTCACTCCATCGTCTACTTTGTCTCTGTCGCCTTTGAGCTAGACTAGAGTCAAGAGCAAACCCATCATAAATAAAATAAATAAAAAAAAGGACGCAAAAATAAAATAAAATTTATGTTGAAACATGTTTTGAAATGGAAATAATTTGACTCGTGCCTTATAGGAAAAATGTCTTATGAGTGTAATGTTATTAGTAAGGTAACAAACCAGACTCGTTCGATACCCAGCCACTCTCATCCAATCATTACCAAACATCTAGAAAATATTTTAATTCATCTCAATTCTCTATATTTTATCAACTTTGTATTTGTTCTAAGTCAAAGCTGTCTTACTGCTTACACTGCGTAGTGTTTTCGTCCCAGTTATTATTTGCACAAGCATCATTGGAGTATCGATGTTCGAAGTGCTCTGTGTTATGGATGCATACAATTAGTTAGATACTGGTAAACTATAAGCATTACAACATATGCATACTCTTATGAATATACGGATGTAGTAAATAGAGAACAGTAAAGTCAGGCTATTGCGTCTCTATTTTTGAAAGAGCTCATTTCAAAAACTGCTTAAAGGAAATGATGATATAAAAATATTATAAATGCAAAAGTTTGGATGGAGGGATGTTTTTTAATCAATCACGCCAGAACGGCTGAATGGATTAGGATGAAATTTGGCACACAGATAGATCATTGTCCGGTACGAATAACACGCAGGTGGAGCTACCACCGGCAGCCAGTGATGATATAAATGCGACATAGAAATCCAAAGAAAATTCCAGAGGTCTATTTTATAGAGCCGACAGGCGGCAGGTGACATGTGACAATTCGATTTTTTTTTAAGATTTATTTCAAACATTTTCTGTTTTAGTTTACAGAACCGTCCGCAAAAACATTGTCAATTATTTCATATTTGACAAAGGGTATAATTTAGACGGTCATCAAAAATATTTTTAAGACTCTAAGCTTAGGCACCAAATAAAATAAACAACTCCAAAAAAAGTCAATTGACTTTATTAAAAGGGCCCTAAAGTATATAATATTATGATCCAAAATAAATAAAATAAAATCAGAAAAATCGCAAACCTCGCACAAATATTATTTTTGGTTCCTAAAATGGATCAACGGTCACCAAATTCTATCCAACTCAAAGATTAATATACCGGGTGTATTCGTGTTTTTAACGAATTAGTCCAAGAGCGAGCGAAGCGAGCTCAGGAGCTTAGGGCACCCCGACACGGACAGGTTAGGTTCGAACGAGATGACGGGAGCTGAAGTGAGCGAGCAAAGCGAGCGAACTCGGCTCCCGTCATCTCGTTCGTGTTAGGTTACTTTAGACCCTGCGGACGGAAATAGGAGCCCCGCGCAGCGGGGCTCCGTCGACTATGTTGCCAGAGTACTAATCGTACTTGAGTGTATGTACGTCTAAAGTGTATTTTAAAGGCGTCCATATATTTTTTTGGCAGTCAATAATACGAAAAAATGGATTTATTTCATAATATTTTAGGAAACGTTATTTGGTGACCATTTATCCATTTTGGTAACCGTTTAGAATTTTTTTGGTAGTAAAATAGGTACTTTTTTGGGCGGTGTTTAAACACAAGCCTTTGACAAATAGGTCGGATTTTCAGTTATATTTAATAATGCCCAGCTGTTCGTACGATTGAATGCTAAAATTGATTGTTCTCAGCTAGAATTTGCCTTCTTTCGGAGACACTAGTTGATAGATAGCTTTTAATAAAGTTCGCAAAATTTCAATATAACGAATTACCTAATCAATAATAAAAGTGAGCACCTGCGTTGATAAACTACCTTCCTGTCAAAGTAAGCAATCCAAGTTATTATTAAACATGCGAAAGTGACTTGGCCTGTCTTTTTGTTATATTTTCACGACTTTTGATGAAATTTCGATCATACATGGAGTACTGTTCTCACTTCGGGGACGGATCTGCCCAATACCAGCTGGATGCACTTGAGTCGATTAAAAAGCGGGCCAAGAAGCCCATCGGCAATGAGGCACTGGTCAAGTCAAAGCTCCAGAGCCTTGAACATCGTCACCGAGTTGTCAGCTGGCCGGTTACATTTCGGGAGTGTGCGATGGATTTGCATGATCTAATTCCGCCTAGACCGTTTCTTCATCGGACTATCAGATGTACGGCGACGTGCCATCGGGCATCACACCATATGCACTAAACCTTTTGAGAATTCTTTCAATGTGTGTACAGCTAAGAAGTGGAATTCCCTGCCGGAGTCTGTGTTTCCCGATAGCTATAATCTAGCTAGGGGTCTTTAGATCAAGAGTGAGTAGGTTACTTCTGGGCAAGTGTGGTACACCATCGACCACATCATCGCTTACCATAAGGTGAGATATAGACAAGCGCGCTGCGCGAGCGTACTTGGACAATAAAAACTTTGCGTATGGCTAGAACATGTCTTGGATTAAGACACGGATACTTTTTTATTTTAGGAGTCTGCTCCTTTGGGATATTTTTAAAAAGGACGTGGTGGAAGACGTTGGCAAGAAGGTAATTTATTAAATAAGTTAATAACTAGATGTGCTTTATCTCAAAGCATGTGTTGATCGATCACTCAAAATATAGCTAACAACCTTTACAAAATAATTAATGACCTAATTTATTACTTCAGGTGCGACGATCAACTAACGTCAAATCAAGCAATAACTTAAATTAAACACTTCCGTCAAACATCGGCTTATCTGTTACACAAAAAGGGCAATATTTCTTGCCTGAGCAATAAATTAGCTGCTGAGCAATAACGCGGGCGCCGGCAATCGGCAATTAACCGGGAAACAACATTAACTTGACGTATAGCCTCTAAACTGCGGAGTTGGCGGCAAACTATTTACTGTTTACCTTTAAGTTTTGTATTAATTAACTAATTATGTGAATGGATTACTTTTGTATGTTTTAAAGATAATGGCGTGACAATTTCGACTTTTCTTGACAGATAAGTTGGAGAAATCAAGAGAATTAAAGAGCTAGAATAATATGATGCAGGCCTTTGCCCAACCGTAGGTTAACCTACGTTAGCCAACTGAAAAACGAAAAAAATATTTGAGTATCGTGAAAAGTGAGAGTTTTTTTTATACACGGGTGTGTTTTAAAGCAACTAGGTAATCCCCAAAAATATGTCATCTTCCTAACTTTCTCCCAAGGTATTAAATTATATAAATTCATAGGCTCTTAGACACCTATTCATTAGAATTTCTACGAGACAAAAGACACCCACTTTTTTACTGTCTCCTCTAACTCAAAGAACTTATCGTGTTATTCTACGTACTTGATGTTATACAAAACCACTAGCTCTTTAGCTTTACATTTTATTCGACTATATGGTTAACAAGACATCAAAAACCCTGAACATCAAATGTAAACAATTTAGGTACGAGTGTGGCACATCTTAAAAGACACAACAAAGCAACACTTTTTGCAAAAGCAAATAAAAATAGCTCTTATAACAACGTGTGAAGAGCTAAACAAACATATTTGTTCACAAGTTGCCTGTGTCTGTTGCTGTCATAACATTAGATATTTTTTAGCAAAATTATAATGCCGGGTACAATCCAAGCGAACTAGCGATCGACTTATGGACACCGCACGCTCGCTCGCCTTCACACACTCTTTCATTCACTAGCGTTCGTTCGCCTTTGTTCGCTTGATTTGTAGTCAGTAGAAGGCGAGTGAGCATACAGACCATGCGTTGTCCATTGACTATATCAGATCATTGGTGTTCTTACGGTCGTTCGCTTGGTCTATACCGGACATAAGACGGAAGTGTGTGGTCAGTGTTCAACAAACAAGAGGCAACAGACATAAAAGGTATCAAGTTTCAGCGAGGAAAAGGTTTAGGTTTGTTAGGTTTGTTTCACAAGTCTGTAATAAGAATAATTTCAAGGGTCATAAATAAATGTCATTGTCAACAATTCGAATTGTTATCCACTTTTATTTCTTGTCTTTAGAATAGTTCCATTATTCTTTAGAACAAATACCGAGAGTTTAATAGGCCTCTATATCTGGGTTTTATAGACTATTGTAAAGCATTTGACAGCATCAGCCACTGGTCAATCTGGAATGCACTGCAACGTTCAAACATTGATAAAACATATATCAATATCTTAAAATATATTTATACACATAGTACAAGCAGAGTAAAGCTGGAAAACAGAGGCGATGAAATAATAATAATAATAATAATAATAATAATAATGGTTCGAAAGATCGCACGCTCGTTTGGCATCTCAGTTCCAGTCCGCCTTGGAGTCAGGGTTGCTGCCCCAGTTCCTAACGACAGGAATAACCCACCTGCTCTATAAATCGGGTAGTACTGCGGATCCTAAAAATTATAGACCGATAACGTGTTTACCGACGGTCTATAAAGTTCTTACATCCATTCTGAGAGCGAAAATTAATCAACATATTGACAATAACGCCATCTTGTCTGCTTCCCAGAATGGATGTAGGAACGGGTCCCGCGGTACTAAGGAGCTGCTCCTCATCGACATTGCCATTAGCCAACAGGTTCGCCGTTCCCACAAGGATCTGGCGACATGTTGGATAGATTACAAGAAGGCCTATGACTCAGTGCCACATACATGGCTCATGAGGGTCCTGGAGTTGTATAAAATTGATGCAACTCTGCGCACCTTCCTGACGTCATGTATGGGGCAATGGAGGACGGTCCTTCACTATCCAGGATGTCGACAGATTCAGGAAAACAGCGAACCTATAAGGATTGAGCGCGGAATTTTTCAGGGCGACAGTCTGAGTCCTCTGTGGTTTTGTTTAGCCCTGAACCCTCTCAGTACACTACTGGAGGGTTCGGGCCTGGGCTATCGGTTGAGGAGAGGTGGTCAGGTCATATCACACCTCCTTTACATGGATGATCTGAAGCTCTTTGCCCCCAACAACTTGCAACTGATGAAGCTACTGAAGGTAACAGAAACCTTCAGTGACGCCATCAGGATGGAATTTGGTGTGGACAAATGTGCAGTCATGCATGTAAAGCGAGGGGAGATTATGGAATCCGTGGGAATACAACTCTCGGATTCCATACACCTTCGATCCCTTTCCTCAACCGAAGCTTACAAGTATTTGGGTATGTCGGAAGCACTAGGCATCAATGCTACTGACGTGAAACAGTCGTTGAAGGAGCGCTTTTTTAGCCGCCTGAAAAAAGTACTAAATAGTCTTTTATCAGGCGGGAACAAGGTGCGCGCCTTCAACGGCTGGGTCATGCCGGTCTTAATGTATTCTTTCGGCATACTCAAATGGACTCAGACAGAACTTGACGCCCTGGATAGGAGAGTCCGCACATTGCTTACCGCAAATCGCATGCATCACCCACGTTCATCGGTTATGAGACTGTATATCCCGCGGAAGTGCGGCGGTCGTGGCTTTTTAAATGCTAAGACCCTGCACAACCGCGAGGTATGCAGTCTTAGGGAATACTTCCAGGCCGCCGACGTGGGTATGCATCGAGATGTGGTAGCGGTGGACAAGGGCCTTACCGCACTCTCCTTGGCTAACGAGAACTGGCGCAAACCTATTGTATTAGAAACTAATGACCGCAGGGAGGTATGGCAGAACAAGGAGCTTCACGGACGCTTCTACCGGGTCCTACATGGACCCGATGTAGATCTTTTAGCGTCCGTGGCCTGGCTGCGATTTGGTGACCTTTTCGGGGAAACCGAAGGTTTTGTCTTTGCGATTATGGACGAAGTTATGATGACGAACAACTACCGGAAATACATTGTGAAGGACGGCACGGTTGACATCTGTCGGGCATGTCACCGACCGGGGGAATCAATCCGTCACATTATCTCCGGTTGTTCTAGTCTGGCTAACGGAGACTATTTGCATAGACACAACCTTGTAGCCAGGATTATCCATCAGCAACTTGCTCTAAAATACAATCTTGTGGAATCAGAAGTGCCTTACTATAGGTATGTGCCCGACCCAGTTCTCGAAAATGGCAATGTCACGTTGTATTGGGATCGGTCTATCATCACTGACAGGACTATTGTTGCCAATAAGCCTGACATAGTGGTGATAGACCGACTAGAGCGTCGCGCAATGATTGTTGATATAGCGGTCCCCCATGACGAGAACCTCGTGAAGGCTGAGAGAGATAAGAAAAGCAAGTATCTTGATCTGGCTCGCGAGGTTGTCGACATGTGGGATGTGAATACAGCAGTCATTGTGCCGATAGTCGTGACGGCCAATGGCATAATAGCGAAGAGCCTCGACGAACATCTGAGGAGGCTCTCGTTGGGCAGCTGGATCAAGAGCTTGATTCAGAAAGCGGTACTCCTGGACACGGCGCATATCGTTAGGAGGTTCCTCTCTCAGGAGCCCTGACCACCGGTAGCTTGGACCCTGTTCCCGATACCGGTGGGCTACTATTTTTGTATTTTTAAATGTTTTTTTATTTTATTTTTTATAGAATAATATTTAAAAATGTAAAAATATGTATATAAAATGAATAAATGAAATAATAATAATAATAATAATAATATAATAATAATAATATCTTTATTTATAACATAAGGCACATTTTACAATAAAATATCTTAAAATATAAAAGAAGACAATTGCTTATTTGCCTGAACTAGGTTGAACCTGTGTTTCAGGCTATAAAGTGCTTAAGAACTTATAATAATAATAAATTAACAATGGGTATAACTTGTATATGAATAATTAAATTTAAAGACACAGTGGAATTATTATTTTGTTACAATCAGGAGATCTTCTGTCTCTAGGTAAGAGATGCTAAGAAGATGTTCAAGAATAGTATTTTTACAGCTAAAATAATTTAATTTATAGATACTTAATTTTCTATTTAATCTATTGTACAGAAATGGACCTAAGAATGTGAAGAATCTATTTACAAAGACATATTTTGAGGATGCATTAGAATCGCAGACAATGTCATTTCGTCTCTTATTATTTATGTATTCGGCGTTATAGGAAAGCATGGTGTGTTGTTTTAATACTAAGTGCATAATGAAAAGCTGGCGAACAGTTAACACGTTGCAGGATTTGTAAAGCAGATCAGTGGGGTAGAGAAAAGGATGGAAATTGGCTACTTTTAAAATTGCTCTCTGAGCCCTTTCAAGAGGCAGTAGATGCGTTTTTGGTGCTCCACCCCATGAGGTGATACAGTATTGGATTACAGATTGACCTAGGGCCAAATAGACTTGTTTGATCAATTTTGAATCTGCAATCGTTCTCAACTTTTTAAAAACATAAATTAATTTGCGCACTCTATTAACTAGGCTATCAATATGAGGTCTAAAGGAGAGTGTTTCATCTATGATAACCCCGAGATATTTTATGTTGCCTGTTTTGAGGATAAAAGGACAATTACACATGTTGACTGGTTGGAATCCACATTTATGGGCATACAGATGAGAGTTAGAAATGTTAAATTGAGGTTTGCGCATGGAGAAGTGAATGTATTTTGTCTTGTCAGCATTAAGTGTTAGTAAATTGCTTTGTAGCCAATTAGTCACAGTATTGAAACCTTGTTGAGCGTATTCGTACAAAGCATTACTGGTTTTTGCGGTAAAGATTAACGCCGTGTCGTCGGCATATGATATGAGTTTGCCTTGTTTAATATCTAAATTACACAGATCGTTAATGTAAATCAGGAATAGGGTTGGGCCCAGAATGCTTCCCTGAGGAACACCATAACCAGTATTTTTTTGCTCATCGCTTGTAATATCGTCTATTTTAACATATTGAAATCGATCGTCTAAATAGTCAGCAAAAAGTCTCAGCGGTGTTCCCCTAATTCCTAAAGCCTCTAATTTTTTTAGAAGCATAGGAACGGACACTGTATCAAAGGCTTTGGCTAGATCAAGGAAAACCCCCAGGGTCTGGTTTCCTTTGCCAAGTTCTTCTGTGGCATAATCTGTCAAACTGTGCACCGCATCAGCTGTGGATAATTTGGGTCTGAACCCAAATTGTGCAGATGATAATAGATTGTTTTTTTCTAGATAATTAACTAGTCTACTGTTTACAATTTTCTCTAGTATTTTAGATATTGAAGGGAGTAAAGATATTGGTCTATAATTATTTACTAAGTTTTTGTTGCCGGATTTAAAGATAGGGACTACAACTGCTTTTTTCAGACATCTAGGGAAAATACCTTCAGATAAACAAATACGAAATATATGCGTTAAGGGAGGTACTAGGATATGCTTAAAGGTTTTAAGGATCTTATTGCTTATATTATCCCATCCAACTGCACAGTCATCTTTTAGTCCTGATATGATTCGGGTTATTTCGTCTTCGTCAGTATCCAGCAAGCCAAAAGATTTTAAAGCACATCTATTATTTTGGGCAGATGGTGGCACACAGTAATGTTTTGGAATCTGTTCGGCAAGAGTTTTCCCAACATTTACAAAAAAGTTATTAGCGTGGTTGGCTGACAAGAGAGGTGATGGATTAGAAAGCAGCAAGCTCGAATTTGATTCACGTTGTTTTGTCCTGTAGGTGACGTTCTTAATATGTTTCCAAAGTTGCTTACTATTGTTTCCTGCTCTATTTAATTCATTTTTATCGTAATTAATTTTTAAGTTCTTTAGGAGGTTGTTGCAAAAATTTCTGTATCTCTTATAGGTTATTTTAATGATTAAATTATCAGGAATAAACATAGGGAGAGGAGTCAGACAAGGAGATCCCCTGTCACCGAAGCTTTTCATCGCGGTACTTGAGGACATATTCCAAAATTTAGACTGGTCAAATAAAGGCATACAAATAAATGGATGTTATCTAAGCCATCTCAGATTCGCTGACGACATAGTCGTATTAGCTGAAACTTCTAGGGACTTAGAGGAAATGATGATATCACTTGATCATGAAAGTTCAAAAGTCGGCTTGGAAATGAATGTGAGCAAAACGAAGATATTGACTAACTCCAACAGAGGGCGTATTGTGATACAAGGGAACAATATAGAATATGTCAATGATTATGTATACTTGGGAAAGCAGCTTTCATTTAACAAGTCCAGTAATGAGGAAGAGGTAACCAGGAGAATTAATATAACCTGGAATAAATTTTGGTCATTGAAAGAAATTTTAAAAGGTAATTATAATTTGCACTTGAAAAAGATTGTATTTGATACATGCCTTTTACCATGCTTACTATACGGTTGCCAAACTTGGGTATTTACAAATAAAGTCAAACAGAAAATAATATGTACCCAGAGAGCAATGGAAAGGAGTATATTGAAGATCAGGAAAATTCATAAAGTGAAGAGCGAAAAGATTAGACAAAAAACTAAATTCAAAGATGCTCTCACACACGCACTTACACTGAAATGGAAATGGGCTGGTCATATCTCACGCTACACGGACAAAAGATGGACCATAGAAACCACACGATGGAAAGGGCCTAAAGGTAAAAGAAAAGTTGGTAGACCAATAAGACGGTGGGCTGATGACATAACAAATACGACGGGGAACGATTGGATAAACTTAGGCAAGAACAGAGAGTCATGGAAGAGGCTGGAGGAGGCCTATACCCAAGAAGGGATCCATATTTCAATTAATAAAGACTAATACTTGCAACACATTATTTAAATGTAATAATCTAACGCAATTTTAATTGTTATTCTTAATGAAGGAATCAATTTTAATTTATAATTCAATAATCAATTTTAATTTATAATTCAATAATCAATTTTAATTTATAATTCAATCATCAATTTTAATTTATAATTCAATAATCAATTTTAATTTATAATTCAATCATCAATTTTAAATGTTCCTATAATCAATTTTAATTTATTAATCCATAATGTACCAATGAATTGTAATTTATTAATTTATAATGTTACAATCAATTTTTAATATTTAATTCATTGTTAACTATAATTTAAAGGCATACGCAAAATTGTTTATATTGTTTCTACTTTTTTACAACTTCAAGAATTGTTCAATATCAGTGATTATGCATGGAATTTGAATCTATATTTTAATATTATTATCACTAATTATACTAACATAAAATTAAGCAAGCAAATAACAATATTTGAAATGTAATTGCGAAATATGGAATAAAAGGCTATATTATTATTATTCTTTAGAACCGTGACAGATGCCACCATTTTTCACTGCTTCACAGGAAGTTTATTTTAAAATTGTAAGTTTAGTTTAGTTTAGTCTGAAGCCATTATAAAAAATCGTCACGTCTTATATTAAAAACTAGCTTTGTCCCGCGACTTCGCTTTCGTGCGTTATCCAACAGAAATCCTCCTTATTTCCTGGAGTAAAAAGTCGAAGAAACTTAGTGATAGTGTAGCTTTAGACCAGTAAAAGAATATTCATAATTGGTGTAGTATTTCAAAAGATAACCGCCTTAAAACAAACAAGTTTATCTCCTTATAATAATAGGCTAATTTGCAATTTGCAAATATTAACTTGCCGAGTGCGTGTTCATAGCGAAGTTCATAGGTTATCGGGAAATTCTTCGAAACAAAATTTTGTAGTGGCTTCCCATTCCTTTTTTTTTTAATTTTTAAAACGATAAATTCAATATGTATTTACTCAACGAGCTCTAAACCACGACACCACACCGGATAAGGTAGGTCAAATATTTTTTCGCGCCCCGCTTTTGCTGGGAGCCCCTTTAAAAACATTTAAAGATATGTTTTGAGATTGGCATGCCTTTGAGTCAACAAGATGCTTATACTGTGAGAATTTAAAGACTGTTACTCCAACCGTTCGATTGTAAAACCTCTGTGACGACGTGACAGACGATGGACAGACGGACACGTGAGTGACGGCAATAGGGCTTCGGGTACGGAACCCTAAAAATATTTAGATATAGAATATCAACAGTGCCCTTAGCTGCTATAAATAGACGTACTGTCGACGAAACTTCGAAAGGCACCCAGTATGAAATATCGCCACAACACAACAAGAAAGTTTACCAACAAGAATATTTTTGTTAAAAACATTTTACATTTTCACACAAAATAAAAAGTTGTGCGGTTGATCCTCATATCATCCTGGCTCATTATTCTGAGAGACGACATTTTATTAAAATTCCTGCAGCGAGACGTGGACGCAACTTTGCCTTTTGTCATTGAAATACTGGCTGGTGGCTAAATATGTAGATCTCTATGCATGTGGGGGGAATAGAAGAAGTCTGGCAGAAAGAGTTATTTCATGAAACTATATGAAAAAATGTTGTGTGTCTGCACTTGTGGGTAACATCAGAGGTATTCTTAATGGCGTATTTAAGAAAAATATTGATACAATCGTAATAATGCTAGTTTCTGACAATTCTTTGTAGTTAAATATTATGCAAACTTGGTGTTTTAGGCAACACATATATTTTACTTACCTATTTAATTCAAATTCGTTGAAAACAAATTATTTATAATAGGTAGTCTTTTCTAAGTCCAGATTCTTCAAAAAGAAATTAACGAAACTACTAGTTTAAAAATGGTATTGCGCTGTCAGTGAGATTAAATAATAACACCCTATAACATTGCTCAATAATATTTCAGTTTGTTATAGTCTAATTTTTTATATAATTTTTCAGGTGAATTTGACTTTTAAAAATTTCACATCAATAACTGATTACCTGACAGTTATTCATATATTTTTGAAATACTTATGATTATTATAGTGCTTAATGTTGCATGCCATACGGTAGAATGTACTGGATCCAATTGTTTTCCTTTTTACATGATCAAAACTATGTT
Organism: Orthosia gracilis; assembly: GCA_947562075.1. NCBI lineage: Eukaryota > Metazoa > Arthropoda > Insecta > Lepidoptera > Noctuidae > Orthosia > Orthosia gracilis. The sequence continues at coordinate 2,081,118 of OX387270.1, read as the reverse complement.
TTGTTACCTACATTCTTTGCAAATAAATGTTTTCTGATTCTGAGGATAAAAAGGAGACTCAGAATTTTCTTAAACAATAACTAAAAATCTCACGTTTTTAAAAGAAAAGTTAGAGCATAAAAACATTTCATACATAAAAAGAACACAAAGAAAAATCATTTCAGAATTTAAACAAATTGTCGCCACAACTCCCGCCAAAAACCGTTGTCATCTCTCATATCAAACCATAAATTGTAGAACCGCGTCTCGTTGACGTGTTACAAAATGTCTACCAATTCCCGCACATTCCCACGACGCCATCTTTTTTATTGGAGTTGCTGAGACTTGGCAGTTGGCTGAATGAGTGTTACGTTTGCTTGTAAAAAAGTTTCGAAGGCACTTTTCACCTGGTATCTTGGGATTAGACAAGTATTTATTTTTATGTTTGTAATAAAAAATCTTGGGTGATGCCTTTTGCAGTGTGGTTTGTGGCACAATGAAATTTTATGATCTGTTTTCTCAAGGGTAACGTAGGATTACATAACTTAGCAGCAAACGCATAATGTACTTATTATATTGTTATGGATATGGACGATAGTACCTAGATATAGATAATCTACCCTTGGTAGATATCAGTCATAGTGTAACAGAAAATCAGTGCCTAGTTCAGTTTAAAGTTTAATGAGAGGCCCAAGTTTAACAGTAAATGTATCGAGCGAGACTTATTTCACATATAATAATTCTTAACAATAACAGAGTAGTCACGAACTAATATATCAAACAAATAGTCCCATTTTAACTAACAACAATAATAAACAACCTAATTGCAAACACTACCTATCAACAAATTATTTCATCGAAACCCGTATCAAAGGAATTCAGGCTTATTGACTTCGGTACTCGGCGAACGAATTCGAATAGCGTTCGACTCGATTATTTGAAATCGACTGACGGTCGAATCGAAAATCGAACTGATTTCGTAATGAATGGGAGTTCTGTGTTGCCTCTAGTATTCATAATTCGAGGTTTGGGTTGCATGCTGTTAAAGGGTTGATGCTGTTTATTATGGGAATTGGCTTTTGATTGTAAATCATGGTTAATGAACCGCATCGCGATGCTGTTTGTTTTATTATCTCTATATTTTATTTTATTAATTCACATTGTTATAGCCAATTAGATTTTACCAACAGAGACGTCATACTCATTATAAAGAAATAAAAACATGGCGATATTTTACAATAGCTACCTCATAGGACCTATGGAACTTGAAACATTTTTCTATCACTGAATAGGTTAAAAGATCAAAGAGATATAAATGGGATCCTGTTGTCATAAAGATACAAAAATACTGTTTGAACGTAGGTTCATGTCGCGGCCAAACGCAAGACGGACCGAGTTCACTCAAGCTGGTCAGCTTGTATTTGTATTGCCGCGCAGACGTCGGTAAAACGTATCTCCATCAGTATATTATATAACATCATTGGTTATTTATTGACTATAATTGAGGACTTTTTCCATTGTCATGGCAATTGAGTCAAAGAATTTCCTTCACAAGAACTTAAAACGTAGGCCTAGTTGCCAAAAATATTGAAGCATTTTAATCAATCAGGTGCATTTAAGATCACTTTCTTTTGGTCATCAATCCATGATCAAAATAATAATGAAAATAAAGCGGTCTCAATTCTTCTTCTATTTACCGCAAAATGATTTCATCTGATACCTTTTGCGTAGCTACACTTTCACCAAGAAGCAGGCAGCAATTGAGAACCAGATGTCTGTCTTGCAATATAAACAATGTTACAAAATGATTACACAAAAAAATTCCGTCTCACAAAAAAGCATACATATAAACAAATTATTTACAACCCAACCAACACAAGAACACAGACCCTCTCAAAATTCAGACCAAACCAACATAAAACTGTGAACAGCGACAAAAGTAAATTACAGAGAGACTTGTGCTAAAAAAATTCATTCATACACGGGAATAACCCAGTTCGTGAGTTGAGAGCCCAACACATACGTACATACACAAGCGCGCGCACACTCCACGAAACCAGTGGCATACCGTGGTATGGCCATGGCCCTGGGGCGGCGCGAATCCGGGGGCGGCAGCGAGTGAAGCCAGGATGCAGTCAAAGGGGCTAGGTGGCAGAGTCAGGTCTTAGTCATCACATCAAATGATAGAACATGAGATACATATCGACATTAAACATTGTATAAAAAATTTATCCACGAAACTGGTTTGGTGGTTTTTTTTTATAAAAAAAAACTAGATATTTTAACTTTATGCTACTTAAATTGACTAATGATAAAAATGGGGGGAGGGGGCTGGTAAATTTCCGGTCGAACCCAGGCGGCAAGAACCCACGCTACGCCACTGCACGGAACCGAGGGTTTATTTGCATTCGTACTTGTTAGTTTAGCCTGTGAGGGCTTTAGATGTTGTGCTGTTCTGATGCTTAATTGTTTTGGAGATAGCAGAGTTGTGAATTTAATAGAGAGAATGATGAGAAGTACATTGGTTGTTTGTCTGTGTTTGTTTTGGAATAGGCATCAATTCTGTAGTGGCGTTTGTATAATTTTGAAATTAAAGTTTTATGTAAAGGCGGTGCCTTGATGCGTGCCATCAAGGCACCGCCTTTAAAGGCCGTAAGTTCATATGCGTCGATAGGCGATATCACGCGCGTATTTTGTAAAAAGAAGAAGGCTGTGTTATAAATTTATGCTTCGAGTTCCAGAAGTATTTTGACGCCATTTTTCCATTCTCCACCCATTCTCCAAGAGAAAACTGGGTTTAATTTTTTTCCTTGTGTTATTTTAAATGGAAATATTTTATGAATTACCAATCTATTTTCATCTGTTAGAATTAATTTACATAGTTTAATTATGTTGTTTTGTGGTGAAAGCTGGAGTAAGTATTGCTATCTTGAAATAATCTTCAAGCCAATTAGCATAAATATACACTTACATTCAAAGGGTATTGAAAGAACAACACAAAAAAAAAATCGACTAGATTCTTAACTTAAATTTTGTATTGATAATTTAAATTTAGAACCTGCCAATCGATGCTAAACAGAACAGTCCGAGATATTTATAAACAAGGATGATAAAAGAAAGCATTCCATGTCCTACATACATGTCCCACGGATGCTATAACTATCTACATTTAAAAAAACGCGTGCAATACACGCTCGCTCGTTAGCGCACACCTATTGTGCTTAGTTTTATTTACACGTCCCAGTTAAAATCACTCCGTACGAGTACTAAACGGCAGTGTTTTTCCTGTTTGGATACGGAGTGTTTTTTTGTTTTGAAACTTGTACAGGCAGAGAAGTGGATTACTTCTTTTTTTTTAAGAACCATTTCTGTTTTTCTTAATTCGCAACCCATTTGTTTATATCGCACCACAATATTATTATAGGTGTGTGGGCCGCCTTATTTGAGAAATTATAAGTTCACCATACAAATTTTTACCCCTCTGCGCGTGACGGATAAAGGATGATTTCCGGGATAAAACTATCATATGTTCTTTCCAGGATCTCAAATTATCTCCATACCAAATTTCGTCTAAATCGGTTCAGCGGTTTAAATGTGAAAAGGTAACAGACAGACAGAGTTACTTTCGCATTTATAATATGAAACTGAAACAGAAAAATTACTCGATGTAGCAAAATAGCAGGGTGTGTCAATTATAGTAATATATCTTACTTTTTCTAACATATATACGTTCTATGTATGTTTATATAATATTTAAATTTACAATAAATTATTATGCATTATACACAAACATACCAGACACTCACGCACTCACAAACACACGCACACATACGCACCATCCACACACACCATTTCGCATTAGTTCCATGTTGACAATCTTTATGTATAACGATGTAATGCCTGGAGTTCTGAAATGCAGGCCTAGGCTTAGTTTAGACTCCAGATCTCTCACAAATTATGATTGTTTTTTGGCCAAATATCTGTCAATAAAAACAGCTGAGATAAGGATGTAATTTGTGGATATAAATAAACATTTTTATTATTATTATTTTATTATATTCTAATATTAGTGTGGATTTAAACAAAGATTAGTAGTTTTTAATTAAGTTATGGAGAATTTAGAATTTGTTAATCAGTATTCAAATTATTCATACAGTAAGATAGTTTTATGAAAAGGCTGTTAATATACAATTAAGAAAAAATACAGAACAAAACAACACGAGGCTTATAAATGTTATTCTATATGCTTTAAAGATGTACTTTAAACAGGCACACATTTCTTCTTCTAACTATTTCTCTACCTTTAATTTCTTTTTATTTTTAAATGGGGCAGCTAAAATGCGAATAAATGCATGGAATATAATATAACTGCAACGCAATGCTGCGCTCAAGTAGAGGTGCACTTGTTGAATAGAGTAGCGCAATGAAAAAACTGTAGCCATGCACCAATGTATCAACGTTAGGGAATGACTAGCATTTTTAACTGTGAATGTGAAAATGAAAACATTAGGCCCATTTACACAACTTCACTAAATACAATTGCTATTTCGACATGACTAAGGGTTTTTTTAGTTTAAGTAAGTGTGGCAATTAAAAGCACGTCCTGTTCGGCTCTCTTGAAGAACTCTTCACTAAATGCAGTTAGGACCAAGGCTATTTAAAATTAGTTTGGTTACTATATGGTTCACATTATTAACTGAAATAGTATCTTGACTTCAATATTAAAATACTCATTGTATTTTTATTTTAGTAACTTTTTACCGGACCTAAGTTTTTAAAGACGGCAGCAGTGTCGATTATTAATTGATTGATATACACACAAAACATTTAACAGAGGAAACAAAGAATACAGATATAAGAGCACAAAGGTACTGCTTATTTCAATATATATTTCTTCCAACTCACCTGCGACAGGCAAGTTGGATGATAGACGAAGATACAGTGTGTAGAAAGAAATAAGGAAACTTAAAATATACTATTACAACTTAACTAATTATGTATAAATTACACATATACCTATCGTTTTTAATCAATCATGTATTTCTTTGCTAACAAATGATTGATTGAATGATTAAAAACGATAGGTATAGGTTTAGGGGTTAGCTTTTGAATCCATTATCCAATTGCCACTCCTATGGCTTCCTACAACATTTTTCCTTTAATTTGTCTAGCTTGTAATCATGTAATTCTAACTACATTCGTATATTCGCAATTTCAACAATCGCTTATACCTATATCTCTTACTTAAGCGTTGTTATTCAGTTAGCGACGTTTGTATTATTGTGGTTTTTCTTGGCTACTTAGATTGGGATACGACAGGTTAGTTCCATTACAATTTATTTATTTATTTATTAAAACTTCATGCAACATATAAGGTACATAGGCGGACATAATGCCTGAGGCATTCTCTACCAGTCAACCAAGGATGGAAGGAAGGAATTTCCGCTTAAATGCATATTGATTGGTGGTCGTCCTGAAATCGAGAGGAAGCGCATTCCAGTGAAGAATGGATTGAATATGAAAGAAAGAATGAATAAAATCAGAAGTATGAGAAGGACTTAGCAAGAGAAGATTGTTAGACGAACGCAGATTCCTAGCGAGTGAAGTACATAAATATTGAAAGTGAGGTGTGAGATAAGAAGGCGGAGTTGGAGAGTTGAGTAGGGAAAAAGCGTAGTCAAAGCGCGCAAATTTCGCCTCTGCCTAATGGGCATCCATTTTAGTTCAGATCTGCAGCTCGACACATGGTCATATTTCCTCAGGTTGAATATGAACCGGATGCAGTTGTTTAGGAGCCTATAAAGCTTGTCCAGGAATACCGCGTCCAGGTCAAAGTAGCACACGTCACCATAGTCTATTATAGGGAAAGTTAAAGTCTGCACAAGCATAGTCGCGAAGCGTTTTTGCAGGTAGAAAGTTCCTCAGACGGTACAGGCAACGCAAGGTCCCGTTGACTCTTTGACTGACACTAGAAACCTGACTATGCCAGCCAAGCGTCGAGTCAAGATGTAGACCGAGATCTTTTACACTAGGGCTGATGGGGATAACGGTACCATTAAAAATAATAGGAGTTAGAGAGCTAATCCCCACCCGACCCATCATGCGCGAGCTCCCGATCACAATGGCCTGACATTTTGAGGGGTTTACAGACACCCCAACAAGAAAACCGAAAAAAAACATGAATGCACTAGAAAATAAGTCTCTTTAAACGAAACTACTTAAAAACAATTCCCCAATAAAAAACAAAGGATCATTAAAACTTCACAATAAAATGAAAGTTCACTACAATCCAATCAGCGTGGAAACTAATCGCTACGGCGTAGCTCGTAGCACCCGCGCTACGGATTCGTAGCACGCGCTGAGTTACGTAGCGAATTAATGGCCATAGATCCGTAGAACAAGAAGTAATGGCAACTTTGATATTTGGTTACGGGTGTTTCTTATACGTGGGTAGGTTTTTGGATTATTAATAATATCGGATATTAATATTATTTTTGTGGAGAAATCCTACTAATAATATAAATGTGAACGGCTTAACGGAATTAGTTGAAATTTTGCACACAGATAGGTAAGTTTCTTGTCTGTTTTTCTCCATAGTAAGCTACTTTTCCGAATGAACGGTAGAATCAATTACAATTACTTTTAAATTTAAACTTTTGACGATCAAAAGTGCCTCTTAATGACCAAATTAAAATGAAGAAACTTGACTTTGACTTTGAATATTGACTTGCCTTATCGGTGGTGCGGCCGACACTTAGTAATAAAATATATCCGTAATTATTACGTAGGATCCACATAGGCGGCGAAATTAATGAATTTTGCTTAGTGTTTCTCAACTGTACTGGACTCGGCTTCCAATCTTACCAGATACAGCTGATTACCATTAATTACATGGAGTGACTGCTTATCTGACCTCCACAACCCACTAACTCAGTAACGCGATAATACTTAGAAAAAACTGGCCCAAGTGCGAGTCGGACTCGCACATGAAGGGTTCCGTACCATTATCGCAAAAAACGGCAAATAAATCACGTTTGTTGTATGGAAGCCCCACTTAAATATTTATTGTATTCTGTTTTTAGTATTTGTTGTTATAGCGGCAATAGAAATACATCATCTGTGAAAATTTCAACTGTCTAGCTATCACGTTTTATGAGATACAGCCTGGTGGACGGACAGTGGAGTCTCAGTAATAGGATCCCGTATTTACCCTTTATGTACGGAACCCTAAAAACTGATCTCAGATTTCTTGGATTCTTAATACATTTAATGACTGTCAAAGATCTTACAAACACAGCTGAGAGACCAGTAGCTTTACGGAGAGGAATAAGTACTCGTATCCGTATTAATAAGCAGTTCTCTATTAGGTGAAGATGTTTATTTTTTGGCAAATTAATGAGCTTGCTCTTAATTAATTTCTGCCTCGAATTTAATTAATGTTTTCACTAATTGAATATTTTTTTACGGATTTCTCCTCGAAATCAGTTAGGTACTTATACAAACTAATGATTCTCTTTTTTATGAACACAAATGATGAGTTTTTAATCTTTGGTGAAAATGCTCAGCTCTGAAATATGATAAAAAATCAGCCGTTCACTATATTACCCGAAGTACCTGATAAACTGTCGTCAAATACTTAAATGTTTTTCGTTCCTACTTTAGGTATATGTCCAATAATGGACGTCTTACGGCTGAATTGATGATGATGAACTCAACGAAAGGGAGCAGTAATTATATATTTTCGCGATATCATTCCGAAGGATGTTAAAATTTTAACTGAATTAAAAGTTATCCTAGTACTGAAAATGCATTAGCTCATTGAATCTTTTCGATCAAAGTTAAGTTAGTTAGGTCAGCATTGTCAGTACAAAAGTGTTGTCTACTTCAAACTACTTTCAAGAGCACTTTGTAGTTTCTTCACTAATTTGATACGCTCTCAAAGATTCTTAATTACTCTTCCTCTTTAAACAATAGAACTTTGCTCCCATCGTCGACATTTTCTATTTTGTAATAGTAATATAAAAGAACAAAATGAATTTCTTGTTTCCACAAACTTATTGATTCTGAAACGTGATTGGGTAGCAGAGAGAAATTGTATTCCACTTGAATTCCCTAGGGATGGCATGGCGGATGGAAGTCACATTTTCAGATGGAAGTTGCTCTTTGACTTATTTTTGATAATCTTTCTACAGTAGCTTAGATAGAAGACTGTGCTGCGTTTTGATGATAAAATATCTAAAGATCTTACATGAAGGGCATGGATTTTGAAATATCCTTGTCCTTAAATATACAACGAACTCCTGTGCAATAGTTTTTGCCTGGAGAACCAGCGATTTAAGCTTAGTTATTTAAGATTTATGAAAAAAAAAATTGCGTGGGCGGAAGTTAGGGGAAGTTCGTTGCCCTGCAGTGAGACAATTCTTTACTTAAATCATCTGCTACTTAGAGTTGATGATGGATACCGTATATTTTTACAAAATATTACTTACCGATCGATAACACCTACCGCAAAAACTTATTATTTTCATGTTTACATTAATTCCTATGGCAATTGCTCTAAACGTCTGAAATCGGATATGAATTAAACATTCACTACGCGAGCAAGGAACGTCCTAGATAGTTCTAGATAATTACTTTGTAAGGGTTTCGTGCCCTCAGGGTGCAAACTTTTCAATTAAATAGACGTCTGTACATCCGTCTGTCACTGAATAATTTTAATGTAGAATGAGGTATTTTATTTAAATAGTACGTTACCATAACAAACGGTCGAATACGGACGTAGCAGTTTACTCCAAAAAAAAACCAAATAAGCTCGAAAATTCGTAATACATTTTGTAAGACCTACAACGAACTTCCAAGCAATTTTTCAAGACGTAGTCTATAATTACCATTTCGCCAACATTATTCATTCCACAATAAAAAGCCCTGTCATAAGTGTACAATTACCATAAATTATTTCGCGAAACAAAAACCTCAAGCAAAGTGAAACTACCCATTTCGGCAAATATTCAAGCGACTGCGGATTTCTAAGAAATTCGTACGAAATATGAAAACTTTGTTACGGTACAAATTATAGTAATATTATTTACTTGTCGCTTTCAACTAAAAACGAACTTTAAGCGTGACGATAATAGAAGTCGTATTTAGTTGAAAATGAAGAAATTTTGAACAGTTTTATCTGACGCACTATAGAACACATGTCTTGTGTCAAAATAAGTTTTTCGGTGTATTTTGAACAAATTTTGACCGGTTTCTGAATTAAAAATTTGGAGTGGAATATTTCTGAAACACTCATTTTGCTAAGGCCTGTCGAACTGGCATTTAAAAGGTCTCAATTCAGAAACCGGCCATTTGTACATGACACTGTTTTATTTTCCTTTATTGTGTTTGTCTGATTTCAGTTCTAACTCAGTCTGCTAGATTAGTTTAAACCGAATAGTGGGGTTTATATCCGGTTGGTTACCCATCGTTAGCTTTCACAGTTGCGCACAGATTTGAACCGATAAATTATGTTAATATTATTCACTTTTGGCTTTAAACTCAAACCAACAAGCATAAAGAACTTAAAACTATTAACTTTAAAAGCCACTGAAATCCTGAATATTAACAAAACTCAAATATTTTCCAAAGAATGTTTAATTCAAAGAGACAATTCAGACCTTTTATTGGCATCGTTAAGAAAGTTTGGTACCTAACTAATGAGTACAATGGAAAGTGGCGACTGTCATGTTTTCTCAAAATGGCGGATTGACGTTTATGGACAAAGTTTGAAGTGTAGTGCCTGTTACCGTCGCTTGGTTATTATAAGATTACTGAATAAGATAAAAGGTTATAAAAGAATTTGGAGTGGAGATTAAGGCTAAAAGTGTGTAATTTGAAGAACAATCTTTTTAAATAATGTTTATTGGTTATTTGAGAATAGATATTTCAGTAGATTTTAAATATACAATTTTGTAAAACCATATTTTTTCAATAGACACAGCAGTTTAATGTGTGAATGTGTGTTTGTTATAATATGGTTTGCCTCTGCCTAATCCTGTGGGGAATAAAAACGTGGTTGAAGACCATAATAGAAATAACTTGAAATATTTTTAATTTTTTGCATTGTATTTTATATTGTTTACCTTCTATTAGCTTCTGCCAGCGGCTTCGCCCGCGTTAAAGTCGAAAATTATCCCGAGGGAACATATTCCCGGACTAAAAAGTAAAGTATTTATATATAGTATTTATAATATTAGTATGATTATAGTAAGGATATAAGTAAGACTAGCTTTTTCGACATACTAGCGGCTTTTCCCGCGTGAATTGTGACAAACATAACAACGAAGAATAATAGATATACACACTACCAAACTTTCTTATTTATAATATTAGTAAGTTATGATTTCATGTATTGAGATGGTGAAGCCTCGTAAAAGCCGCAACCAACCTATGACTGAACTACCACTCCACTAGGAATGTATGACGATCCATGATCACGACCACTCCACCAGGAATGTATGACTAAGAAGAAAAAATACCTTGAATTTACCAATAAATAACTAACGGAACCCAGAAATGATCAACCTGTTAAAACCAATTCGCAATCACTAGAAATCAAACCGATTTCGCAATCTCATTAAATAAGTAGGTAAACGTACACTTTATCGCACCACTGAGGTTTACGACAAAAACTGAATCGTTTCGGCGTTAAACTGGAATGGCAGTAATTAAATTTACTTAACACGTTGGCTGCCATACGAGTATACTCGTAGTAACTTTTTTTTATGCCCATTGCCACCATACAAAATGGTAGATACGAGTATACTCGTAGTTGGCAGTGGAACCTAGTTCAAACTACGAGTTAACTCGTAGTATGGCAATGAGATAGGATTTTTATTACCTATTGCCAATCTACAAGTATAGTCGTACATAATTTGGCGCGAAAAAATGCGCTCCCTTGCTCTGTCAATGTAAAACTGCGGGCGCCGCGCGATTGCTCCGGTCCCCAGCGTTCACGACACTTCGGGTACGGTCGTAAAGCATCGGTACTGCTCGTGTCGCGCGAGGCGCGAAAACCCTAAAAATCGCAAAGGTAACCCTAAAACTCTGTTGAGCACCAAACTGAAAAAAGGTCAAATGATTACAAAGAGAACTGAGGTTTATTTGTGTAACTGGAAGGATAAGAGGGAAGTTTTGTGTATTTCTAATATGCATAAACCTATTCTGGTTCCTGTGTCAAACAAAAACGGTAAGGTTTCGATGAAACCTAATATGGTTAGAGATTACAACAAGGGAATGTCCGGGATCGATCTTTCAGACCAAATCCTGTCATATTACTCAGCTCTTAGAAAGACGTTGTTTTGGTACAAAAAACTAGCGATACACATTTTTGAAATCTACATTCACAAAGCCTGCATGATCTACAACCAAAAAGCCAACCTTCCTCCGGAAAAGAAATTGGATGCCCTTTCGTTCAAAGATGAAGTCATAAAACATCTTTTAGGAGAAACATTTGCATAGTATAGTCATCACGATCAGAAAAAACGAGAAGGATTACAAGTACTACATTATTTAGAGCGTCTACCACCCACACAAAAAAAACAGAAACCGACGAAACCGTGTCGTGTCTGCACAAAAGAAAAAAAACGCAAAGAAACAATTTGTTACTGTCCGGTATGTCCTGAAAAACCTGCCTTATGCGTAGAAAATTGTTTTAAAATATATCACTCCTTTTTGATTTCACAGTGATGTACCCAAAAAAAATTCTATTAAACTTTTTTTTCTGATTAAATAATGTTTTATTTCAAATGCCAAAAAATGTAACCCCGCCCTCCTTTCACTGCCACTTGTCTAGAATTCGTTAGAAATCGCATACAATCAACTACGAGAATACTCGTAGTCGGCAGTGGGGCCCAGATCTTGTACTACGAGTATACTCGTAGGTTGGCAGTCAACGTGTTAATGGAATGTGATTGAAATCGATTTATAGAACTTCGAATAAAAATAAAGTGACCTACCATTGGTAATGAAGTTTCAGAGTTCCGTGTTGTTAAAGCTAAATCACAGAGTACTTTAATATATTATACTGAACTGAGTCTAATTTATAGGTCAGTTTTTCATACTTCTTTTGTTCGTATCATGGTTTTGTGTATAACAAAAACTTATATATTTAAACGGTATGGTTGCTAGTGAAGTTACTAGCAAATGATACATTTAAGCCAGTTGCAGATCAAGATCTAAGGTAAATTTATTTAAGCTTAACTAGGATAGCTGGGGTATTTCTTCGTAATTGTTGGCTGACCGCAAACGGTGTAGGTAAGTATCAAAAATTACTTCACTACGTAACTATGCGAACTAACCTAAACTAACTTGGCTAAGGGTCTAAAATCGGGGTTAATCTTTGCTCTAAGGTTCTAGTAATCCATATAACAGTTATAGATATCAATTCCAATAAACTGAATCGTGGGTATGTTTGCCAAATAAATACCGGATCGCACCGAAAGAAGCTAGTCAAGTGCAAAAAAAAGGGATACAAACACGCCGAAAGCTTATTCTTTTCTTTTATTGTATCATCGGGTATCCATTCTCCACATTGGATATTAAATTCCGATCATTCAATACGAAGCGAGATAAAAAATAAATAATGATATAAAATATTTCTGGATGAGACTCGACCGCCGTGTTTTATGCCCGGGGTGGCTCGAGGGCCTTTAATAAACTGTGAACGAGGTCGGCCCGGGGAAATGTATGAAATACCGTTTTTTTTGTATAAACCTTTATAGGTAACCTAAATTTTGTTGGTGTGAATACATTATCGATTCTGGCGATCGCCTTTTTCGGATCGTTGATGTTGGTTTGTGAGTTTGGACCATTTTGATTCTTTACAATTGCCGTCAAATCGATGTATGCTGTCTCATTTTTCTGTAAATGTGAGTTGAAGGAGGTTTGATTAAATCCTCGTTACGTTTTGCTGCTAATTACATGGAATGACTAGAAGGGGTGGCAATATGCAGAATATATTTCGTAGCCGCTTCCCTTTTTTATATATATATAATAACGTTGATCTACACTAGAATTTTTTTCCTGTATCGTGGGTGCATTTACAAAATTTTAAACTCACATACACAAGACACCCAGATCCGGAACAACTATCTGTAGGCCATAAAATATTTGTTCCGTGCGGGAATCAAACCCGCGACACGCAGCGCAGCAGTCGATCGCTCAACCACTACGCCAACCGTGTCATCAACTGTGTCATTTTCCCTGTGTTTATGACCAAACTAGCTTTTTTAGCGGCTTCGCTCCCGTGGCCCACCCACAGGACCCGTTTTCGGGATAAGAAAATAGCCTATAATATGTCAAGCCGGAAAAATGTACCTTTGTGAAATATTAGTAGTTTTTGAGTTTATCCATTACAAACTAACTCACAAACAAAAAGAAGTGCAGACAAGTTGGACGTTTTGTTGTATTTAAAGGAACCTCTGTGTTCTCTGTGTTGATTTTGACTAAATACAAGATTTATTTTATTCTAGATAAGCCTAGGTATCATACCTACATACGATCCCCTAAATAGGTCGCTTTGTGGGCAATGCGTGTGGTTCCAATTCGATATCGCTGAAGCGTTCCGGCGACTAGCCATCCGAATTGCGGTTATCGTCAACATCACACAATAACATACACCTATACACACATCCAGCGGATATCCGCTGGATGTGAGACGCACCGGACCGATCAATTTGGCGACGCTTGGGGGAGGCCTATGTGCAGCAGTGGACGTCTTTCGGCTGATATGACGATGATGATGATGATACACATATCAACCAATCTGCCAAGCTAACTATGTTGGAGCCGGCTTCCAGTTAAACTGGATGCAGCTAAACACCAATATAAAATATAAGGCAGTCGCCTATCTGAGTTGTGTGTTTTGAACAAACCAATAACTGGGTAGCACGATACCCTTGGTAAGACTGGTGTCTGATTTTCTACCTGAAACGACTGTCAAATATGTCCAGGACCAATGGTTTAACGTGATTTTTAAGAATGAATGGTCACTTAACTTATGAGATTGACTCATGCTGCTGTTATTATTTAGCCACGAGCTCTTACTCACCTTTTCCTTTTTTTTTTGTTCCGTGTGGAACACTACGCGCCGCTACCTCGGGTCCTGATGTGTGGGGGGCGACGGACGTCCCCGAGTCCATTGCCCCTGGACCCAATTTGGCTTCAACTTTGAGAGAGATTGCTTTTAAAATCAAAGCATATACCAGCTTGTTCATTATTCTAAAACGGAAGAATTCCCAAAAGTGTAATACAAGTCGACAAGCGAAAAGTTCGCCTGTCTCAAGCAACACGTTATTGTAACAAGTTTGCAGTGAACTTTCGAGTAGCTAATAACTTAGAACTACCCTCGAGCCTTTTAACATACGGCTGTTGTAAGTTTTTTTTTATCAGAAAACTTAGCCGGGGTACATTGATAAAGTTGGGATAAAGAATGAATATGGACTGGCTGGTTTTATGGATCGTACATGTGCGTTTTTGAAATGAGAATTTTGAATTGCTTTTGTTTTTTTATCGAACTTATTTATTTTAAAACTTCATGCAACATACACGTATATATGTCATTCTTTAGCAGTCAACGAAGACATTTCGGATAATTATTTTATTTTTGTTCAAGTTGTTAAGGACGGATTCAACTGTTAGTGTTATCTAAGGAATAAATATTATGGTTTCATAGCTTTTATATAGAAAAAGTGCCAACTGCCATTTTTATTGCCCAGATATTATTGGTGATTTAAAAATTGGTCTCTTGATAATGATTTGTGATAAAGAAACAAAATTTTGTGCCGTATTTTATACTCCTATATATTAAGAACTTAATTAGAACACACAATACGGAAATAAAGGGATCTCTAAATAATCCGAAGTGTAAAAAAATAACTGTATCAGGTTGCTATCTGTATTTTCTGCCTATCCCCATCGGAAAAAGGCGTGAGTTAATGTTTGTAAATCTCCGTATATTGCTCATGGTCTTACGCTCCCTCAAACAGCAACGTTGCGACAAAGATGCGAACAAAATTTTCAAAGAATTTGTTCTACGGAAAAGCCTTTTGGGGTTATAGGGTCGTTTCATAGAAATACATACATATTAAATACTACGTAGAAAGGCAACATTGTAGGGATATTCCCATATGAACCGCGTGCATGGCGCAATAGCACGCAATTTCCCCACCGGCGATATTCAGGATTACTGAAACAAGGGATTATTAACTGCATGCAACGACTATATAACCACTTGACGGCGCATACAGTGCCCCGACGCTCGAAAACTATTAGTATTTTGTCGCCTATGTAAAGGCTTCGGTACTAGTAGCCATTTTAGTTGTGTCCAGTTATTAGACCTGTATGCACGCTAAATAAATACAAATTGTTTTATCTTTTTATTGCAATTATAACGCATCAAAATGCCCTCATGCGCGGTAAAGGGGTATGTGAAACATGCCAAGACATCTAGTTACAAAAAGGATGCCATAACTTTTTATCGGTAAGTAAACAGTACGAAAATTATTTTTAATTTAATCAGATTATGAGACACCGCAGGGATCTAGTTAAAATGGTAGATGGGGTAAACGAGCACACTTTTGAGACCCGCGTTGATGTCTTTTGGAAAAGTCTCGCTCTTTCACTAGACAATTCTAATGCTTCTATCCCTTTCTCTCCATTTGTATTTTTATCGTAAATATCTGTGCTGTTACTTTTAATAGCTGAAGTCGATATCGATAATAATAAAATTAAACTTAATAAAAAATGTATTAAAAAATAATCTACTTTTAACCGACTTAAAAAAAGGAGGTTCTCAGTTCGTCGAATTTTTTCCTATGTATTATGTTCCCGGATTACTCGTAGACGGCTTGACCGATTTGGAAAAATACTTTTTGTTTCTCTATGTCCCCGACATACATATTTATTTTTGTAATTGATTGATTTTGATTAAATAATATTTATATGATTTTAATTGAGTATTTTTAATAATGTTAAAATCCATTTTATCGATATCGACAATTTTCCCTTAATCGAGTTGATCAACCCTAACGATTGCCATACCTACGCAACTTACTTTGAACTGACCAATTGCAGCCGCGCGTTCTTCCTCGTCTCCCGGCCCGCAGTAGTGAGTCGTGTGCTTAGAAGAAATCGGCCTATAAGCTCTCTAGTGGTTATATTCTCTTTGACTGCATGCATGGAGACACAGTCGCATAAGCTTGTATTGAAAGCAGTTCTTTTTTACAAAGTTATTTAGCGAAGGGTTGGGCAGAGGTGCATTTTGACCCCCACATTATAGCGTCTAATGCCATCAACCCAGCTTAATCCAGGCTCCGAGCTTCTTCTGAGAAAATGCAGATAGATAAACCCAATAACCCACTTTGCCCGATCCAGTAAAACAAAAACCACAATCAATACCACAACCACCCTTGGTTAACTGATCATGTCCAAGGCATAAAGGCGCAGATACCCCTCAGTAGCTGATGTTAAAATGAGACTCACGTCTACACGGCTAGTCGTAATTTTTAGAAAAATATATGTTACATGAGATCATCTTCTTAATAATTTGATCTCAGTTTTTTTTTAGTTTTATTCGTATAACATAGCGTAATTAATTTGTAAAGTTATGTCTAACACGGACAAAAAAACGACAATCGCACCAAAACCGCCAGGCATATTTTAATGAAATTGTCACCATCTCAAAGACATTTGATCTGAGGATTTAAAAAAACACCAAATCAGATCATTCATGTAGGAGCTATGATGCCATAGACAAATACACAAATACACAAACACATAGGTACACACGTCAAACTTATAACACACCTCTTTTTCCGTCGGGGGTACAAAAGAAACACGTGTCATTTTAAAAGCACTAACTGTTACAACCTACCCACGTGTTTACATAACCCGCAGCGTTTTGTGCTAAAAATTAATACAATTCGACATTTTAATGCGTCAGGTACTTAAAACGACATCAAACGTTGTTTCACACATTTTAAAGTTATTCAATGTGTTATAATTACGTCAAATTGCGAGTGCCTGTCGCTGAAATAATTATTGTGAAATTAATTACACTGCCATGTGAACGGGTTTTGGAAAGGCAACGGTGATGTATGAATGAGCGTATAGATAGGTGCTGTGGATTACGCAATATTCTCAAAGACGACTTAAGTATAAGTTGTGTTGTGACCTGCAGCCATATTATGAGACTCTGGAAGAAAACTTCCTTCAATCACGACTTAGTCGTGATTCTTCATGACAACAGATAATAAACTTTCGAGTCGAGGATGTTAATGACAATAAATATCAAGTAGTAACTGTCAATTTGATTGAGGAAGATTGATTCGAGTGGAGAAAATGGCTTCGAGTAGTTATTTTCCGAAATTCGTTGGATCTAATGACCAAACATTATGTATTGTGCACACGATAGCAAAGTACATGCGCCCAAAATATACACAAGAGTTTGTGCAAATAATGAATCCAATCTAACGACCAAACATTCAGCCCGCAGACACAACTTAATAAGCTCAAAAACACTGGGAAGGCCTGTGGTCTAATTTCGACCAAGGATTTACTTAATTATAAGGGTACAGCACCAAAATTTCATATACTTGTGTTGTCACAGACTGATGTTAGCGTCCCACAATATTTCTTTACATCTTTAATAAAACAAAAAGGTTAGAAATTATTGTCTAACCGAATATTCGGCTTCGGGTTCTGCCTTCTTCGGCTTCGGCCAAAATTGTCCGAACTTTTGGCCAAAGCAGGAGGTTTTCAGCAAGTGTCGAGATTGAACGAACTGTTACAAATGCGTGACAGCGGGATGGAAGAGGAAACGGGCTCGGCGGTAGGCAAGGGTCATATCCTGATGGTGCCGGCCAGTCTCCATCACCAGAAAATTGCCATATGAAAAACAAAAATTAAAAAAAATATACCAGTCTTAAACTGGACTTCTTCGGCTTCAGCTTCTGCCAAAACTCAAGCTTCGGTTGGACACTATTAGAAATAAAATGGGTACAGTTACACAACAAAGTTACCGACGGACGGGCGATGTCCGATCCGTCCGTGTTCGGATAATTTGATATTCACGGTCCGGACAGCTGTCCGGTGTCCGTTTCTGTTTTAATTGCGCGTTTTTCACTGGAGTTTTATGAAGTAGGTTTTATTTAGTTTCAGATTTTGTTTTAAGTTGATTGTAGGTTTTTATTTGCATGTTACGTGGGTAAGGATTTCGTGTTTTGCGGTTTGATAATGATGAACGGATTAAGCGAGGTGGCTGAAAATTGATAAGGTGATGATGAATAAAATGGCATATGTATGTATCTGCATATGTTTTATAATATATATATATTTTTTTTACACTGGTATTGTCACACCACTAACAGCCCCACTTCGTGTCCAGCAATTATTGTCCATACCTGGTTGCCTGGAAGAGATCGCGGAATGCGATAAGGCCGCCCATTTTATATGTTTTTAGTTTTAAGTTTCCTTTATAAATGTTACTTATGGTGTACAATAAAGTATGTAATAAATAAATAAAATGGCAGTCTTTTCAACAGTAAGCGTTTTACTATTGCTATTTTAAATTTATTAAAATATATAGTTTTGTTAGGTTAGAGTAAAGTTTGTAAAATAATATTTGCTTTTCATTCTTTACATGGTTACTTCATCATAATTTCATTAAGACTTCCACAGATGGACATAGGCGTCCCCCAAGCGTTAAATCTGGGTGCTTATGTCGAACCAGTAATTAAAAGTCTCCGGTAAAATGTAATAAGTAGTGATTTAAAATCTGATTGTTCGTAAAGGTTAAATACTGTAGGTACCTACTGCAACACGGCGCCAAGTCCAGTCACACTTATAAAGCGAACAACCCCTAACATTGTATTATTTCTCTTTACAGCAGTATAAAGTAAAATGTAACATTCTGCTCTACTTAAACCTAATAACTTTCTAACAATTACATTGCACACACACCCACACACCAACATTCACTGCAGACACAACTTACACATACACTATACCCCACAACACACAAACACACCACTACATGGCCACACATTGCTCAGTTCTGTTATTACGTGCACGGATTAATCTTTCTTTTTCTTGGACACACTATTTGTACTGTCCGGAGTACACTTATATTCCATTTGTGCTTTACAAAGAACATGTTGTATTTTTAGCGTGCCTTTGTGCAAGTACCTACATTTAATTACAGGAGTAATTAAAATTTACTTGTTTGTGTGGTCCTTTTTTGTAGTTTTTTTATTGTTTGTTGAAATTAATCAAGGGATAGCATAGCGGTAAAAGTGTTGTCATTAGTGAGGTCGTGTGTTCGTTCTGTCTTTGCACTAATCGTGTCAGCCCAAAGACCTTATACGTATTTCTTACTACTAGACTGTGTACTAAAAATGTTTGTTTAGCTAAAATGAAATCTATCATCATCCACCTAGGTTAGATATTTCCTTATAAACGGTAGCTAATCAAAAGCGGTCCTGGCGAAAGGGTTTCCGCTGGTATTGTGTCCTTGTCTGACTTCTTGCCAGCTCAACTAATCATTGGGTTTGGTAGAAATGGTAGAAAGTTTTAAATTTTTCTTTTTTATTTTATACCAAAACAAACGATTCATAGACTTTGAAACGTATTTAAATATTTCTACAGTTACTAAATTTAATCAATTCGTTGTATTTAAAAAATGATTCATTAATACTTAGAAAGAGTAGTACTTTTAAATATTTGGGCCTGGTAATAATAAATGTAAGATAGAAGTTTGTGGAGTTTTTGGCGGGCTTTGTTCGAGTGAAATTCAACGGCTGTTAATATTATTTGCAAATTGATTGCTAGAGGAATAAAATTGGTGTAGTTTTGTTTCTCAACTGTCTACGCAATTGGACAATATGTGAAATCTTGAAATCATTGAGATCCTTTGAGGTATATTTAGCTGCCGGTATTTCAAAGCATCGTCTGAAGACTGCAGGATCACCTCACGCCTCTTCTTCATGAGCTTGGGAGTAGGATCGGAGAGCTTTTTATTGCTATCTATACGATGGATCTTGAAGAACGAGACTGGAGGAGACTTGGGATTTGAGGATTATCGAGTCCTCCCCCTCTCTTCGAACTTCAGATAACCCTATAATACTCCATCGTAAACTGCTCAATTCCTCTTCGAGTTCGGTGATCCTTTCGTCGGACCGGAGTGTGCGCGTGTTGTACGTTGTCAGGTCCAGTCGTCGGTATTTGTTGGGGTAGCCGGATCTCGTCCGGGATCCTTAGCACCCCTTGCCATACCGTATCCTCGACCACTACCGTAGTCGAAGATAGGCTGGCTGCCGGGAACTATAGGGGCTATGTTCAATTTGTGCTATTCATGGGGAGTGCTTTGCAGGCGGGTTGGCGATCGCAGTATGGTTGTTACAAATGCACAGAGAACGCTGCTGCCCATTCTCTAGTTTGTCCCTTAGTCGCCACTTATGACACCCACGGGAAAACATGGGATGATGAAATTATTTATGCCTGACACCATACGGTAAGTGGTATTCCAAAAAATATACATACTATTTTTTTTAATTTACAATAAATTGGGTAGGTAGCTTATTTAGGTAGCATAAATATATCGGGATACTTACACTATCGTTTTTACAATCAATTTGTCCCATGTTCTGTTTGGTCATGGTCACCTCATTAGAAAGAGACACACTACCAACGGGAGCCCTCTCGCGCGGACCGGTTTTATTGCCATAGTGCACAGTCTAGTAGTAAGAAGTATAAGGTCTTTGTGTCAGCCAAATTATATCCTACACCGACAACATATGTCATCCTTCAGAATTTTACTTCATAATATCAATTTGCTGTCACCAATCCTTCCTCCAAATATAATATTATTTCATTTCGTGTAAAATAAGACGTGTACGTAAGTTCACGAACATGAACTCCACACATCCGATCTCTCACGCCCATCATATCAAATTTTAATTATTTAATATTCATAATGTAATGTATGAAACCAAGCGTCGAGCCACAGTATAAATATGGACGAACAGTACGGAAAATACCCACAAACGCTCGAAACGACACACTCACACAAACATGCGTTTCGACGAGACCCCTAAGCGGCTCGCACTACTGACAGTACCTCGGACGCTGCTTAGGAGTCTCGTCGGTGTGCATGTTTGTGTGAGATTGCCGTTTCGAGCGTTTATAGGTAGTTTCAATACTGTTTGTATATTTATACTGTGGTCGAGCTCAGTAGGTACAGCTGGTGATACGTGACAGGTGGGAATCATGACAGGCTGACGTTTTGACGATCATATTAAATACTTTAAATTAATTCCGCAAATGATATCACTCCACGATGACAGATATTAATGAATTGATATGAATATTAATGCTTTTACCGATGTCGGAATTAAAATATTTACACATTCAGGATGCAAGTATGATATCGTTGCACTCCAGATGACAACCACAGGTTATCTGGGTTTTTACAGCGAAAGGACTGAACAAAAAAGATTTTTTACAAGATAATACAACCGACTTCTAAATAAAAAACACTACAAAGTCAAAAATAAATTCAATTTTGCAAGTCGTATGTTTGTAAAAAGAAAAACATTTTCTTGGTTTTAGGCTGCTCTCGAAAATTATGTTTATATTAAGATAACAATTTTAGCAACGGCGTCTACAGGCTAACCATTAAATTCGTAAAATTATTACGAATCCCAACTACACTATCTACCAACCCGCACTAGGTTGGCGTGATGGTGTGATGCTTGATACCTCACACAAAAAGGAGGTTACGCACAACATCCGAAATCTCCGTGTTTGTGAAATTTCGGTTCCGAAGTAATCTATCAGCTTCTTCTTGTAGGTAAGCTTACACACTACATCCGAACTCTATCCGTCATAATGTGTCATAATTCATAACATTTTGAACTCGGAACTCAACTCACGGACACGGACGTTTAGTGTGTAACCGCCCTTTAAAGGCTGATTAGGCTCACTCTCACTCTAACTCGAGCCTATTAGTAATTAAAAAATAAATAAATAGGTACTTGCATACAGCCTGCAACATTTTCATTCTTATTATATTCAATATACTTGCCTTATTACCTACCTTATGTAAGAACAATGTGTGCGCACTTCATAGTATAATGTTCTACATATTGTTGCCATCGCGAAAATTAATTAATTAACAAACCTTCTCATATTTTGAGTTTAGTATCTAATTAATTTGAGAGGTAGTTAGAGGCAGGAAAACCTTTGCTTCTGTTACAAAATCTTACTTTGTAAGGAATTCATTCATCTGGGTTTGAAATACCGCCTCATTTATTCTTGTGGTAATATTTTCTCCGCTGCAGATTGCGACAACGCCAAAACTAAACTAGCAATGTTGACTCGGAATATTTTTTATAATATCGCTAACAAAGGGTTTAAAGGGTTTTGTATTCCGTGGGAAATGTGGTTGGTGACACATTTGGTCGAACTGTTTTTGTACCATTTGATATAAAATGTTATGTGTCACTGTTTGTTTCTCACCTTATAAATAAATATTGGAAGTTGATGACAGCTGCCTATCTTCTTAAGAAATATTTTTACAAAAATATACAACCGACATTTGAAATTATTTTTACTTTGTAGTGGTTTTATTTGGAAGTCGATTATATTTTTAACATTAACATTTTATTTTCACTTTTTAGAGAGCAGCAAAAATGAGCAAGTTCTATAGTAAAGTACCCATAATTCCCAAAGTTATGCCAGAATATAAGTTTTACCTGAATAACATACAACTTGAACATAACTGGTGAAATGAGAGTGTACCAGGCTGAACTGTACACATCTGCGTACCCTTTTGGAGCATACACAGCAACGGCGTGATGAAATGGTGTAAATAATGAACAGTCATGCGATTGCAGCAATCTCGAGAGATTTTCTGTCATTTATTGAAGAATTCTGTTGAATATCTCCGAAGCACTTCAACAGATCTTGAACGGGACATGAGAAGCAACAGCTTTCAAATAAAAAAGAATCACTAAAATCGATTCACCTAGTAAAAAGTTCTGAGATGATACACATAAAAAAATGCAATCGTATTGAGAACCTCCTCCTTTTTAAAGGCGGTTAAAACGAAACATATGGAAGCTTATATTTTGCGCTGACCCAAAACAAATATCTAGACCAAGACAGGAGGATGATCTTGCTATGTATTTCGCTTATCCTACTGCTGGAGGAGGTCGCCTATCCTTTTATCACACACATCTGTCCTGATTGATTATTTGATAGTTTTGATTAGTGGAAGATAAATACTGTTGGTAAGCTTACACAAGGGGTGAACTTTCAATTACTTTCATAATCACAGATTCATTATCACCATCATCACTTTAGCTGAAAGTAGTCCACTACTGCACATACAAGTGTCGCCTCATCGAAAAATCCCAAATCTTCTGGAGTGGCGACCGCGTACCGAAAGACGCAGCGTTGGCAGGCCTTCCTCCAATCAATTTTGAATGGGACGTACAGCCACGGAAAGTACAACCCATGACTGTCAGCATCAACGACGATATAACCACGTCAGCATTGAAAGTAGGGACCGACCCTACTTTCAATGCTGACCTACTAAAGCTCTAATCTTACCACGAATTAATAGAATAGTCCCAAACTAAAACGAAAACTTTTATGAAACACCAACACATTAGCTCCCGACATGACATCCTAATGACCGCCTAGTCCAGGAGTCGCCCAAACAGTTTAAACTTTAATTACATCGTCCGTAGCCGTATCGTTTCGTTCCGGTACATTTAACACGTTGCCGGAACCGTACCGTCCGGCCGATTTACGAGCGAGAAACCGTAAGGAAACTATTGCTAAAAATAATACGGTTTTGAGATATGTTAGCGTGAATGATCTCATTTCCAATCTTAGATAGAATTTCTTTCAGTCCATCCAACAGTTGTCAGTCAGAGATAGCCTACGGCGATAATACCGCCCATTGTAGCTACATTTTATTTAAAATGCTTGTGTTCTTAGTTGTATTCACGCCTGTATTCTCCGAAGAGTTGGACAGAGAGGCCCCTGTAGCACACATTCGCCACACCACACCACACTATGCCACACCACACTATGCCACACCACACCACACCACACCATACCACACCATACCACACCACACCACACCACACCATGCCACACCACACTATGCCACACCACAACACACCATGCCACATATCGCCAATTATATTTAGATCTCATGTACTAGGGGACGAGTCTGTTACTATTAACCGGACACAAGTCAAGACTCTTGGCTGCAACCGAAATAAAGTTAGTAAAAAATAGAGGGTCGGTAATAATAGTACATTGTTCACCGAGAGGAGAAAGTGACCGATTACCGTCGAGGGTGTCGTTTGAAGAGCAAAACAGTTTCAGAAAAAGATGCCGCATTTTTTTCACTTTTCCATTGCAAAAAATCGTCATAAGTTTTATTATATTTTTTAATTGATTTCTGTGGTAAAAGGTTATCAATCAGTATTTTTGCTGTTTCCTTCAACTGCGGCGGAGTTAAAAAATCTTCATCATCACTATCACTACGCTGATTTAACCACAATAAAACGTCACGGTGGTTGGAAATCGTCCGCTGTTGCAGAAAGCTACATAGAGAATTCCGTAGAAAACAAAACACGAATAAATAACCAAATATCGGGATCGATTAATGTGCATCAAGACTCATCTCCTCAACCATCAACGAGCGCGGCGATGCCAGATGCCCCTCAGCAGCCAGTTGCCCCTTTGGCACCACAGCCTTCTACGAGCGCAGTGCCAACAGCACAGCCAGTTATTCCTCCTACATTGTCGCAAACATCTCAAACAAACATTAATGGAAAAAGTGTTACATTAAGCTTCACTAACTGCAACAATTTCAATATAAATTTCAATTAGTAAAGATTTAGTTTTTTATTTTCCTCGTAGGTGTAGTATAAAGCACTATGTATCACTCGAGAGAAAGTGCGATTCCCGATCTCGGGTGTTTTAAAGCCCTCGCCTACGGCTCGGGCTTCAAACGACACCCTCGACAGTAATCGGTCAATTTCTCCTCTCGGTGAACAATGTACTATTCGTTCTACATACGGATTAACCCAGTAAAAGTCGTGTGATAATATTTGCTGTTAAAAGTCAAACATTTAAAATAACAGAATATTCCTTCTATTTTGAATTAACAGCAAATATATTTTTTCGAGAATCACAGAAGTTGACAGCACTTGCACTCTGCAAAAGTAAATGGATGAATACTAGGAAATAGTAACAAAGTATCAAAATACAGATTCATTGTCAAATATATTATTGTTTACATAGACTGAAAGTGGCTTCGCCCGTAAGATAGTTAGAAATTATTACCAGGTACTACCATGATTTGTTCCAATCCAGGTTATGATCTAGCCTTGTGCCAAGTTCTTTCCAGATCAGTTTAGACACACGAGCACACTGGGAACAAAACAGTCTCATATTCGGCGTTCAAAATTTGCTGAAAAACCCGCTTTGACACAAAACGAATCCGTCCTGTAGCGCCGTTCTAGTAGCATACAGTTTCAACCAGAGTTGTTATTCGCTGGTGTTTTGTTTCAGTTTGTATCCACTTCTCTTGTGTAACGGTGTACAAGGTTATTAGCTTTTCTCGTGTAACAGTGTGTCCTGCGGCGTATGCGGAGTATGGGCATGGAAGACAGATTGTTTATCAAATACCAGCTTTTGTCCGCTGTTTCGATCGCGTTAAATATTCATATTTAATATTCATTGGATAATATATTATTGTTAGTTTTATCTTTATAATTTCAAGTGTACGCACTAATAAACTTTATTTTTAATACTGTTTGTTCCGTTCCCACAGACAAACCGTGAAAACGGTTTTGTGGGACATAGTTCTTAAGTTAAGATTTTATGAACTTGTACTTTAATAAATCAATAAATAACACTTTATACACTTCACAAGATCACCAACAGGGCTAATCTCAAACTTGTCCAAAAAATTTAATTAAAATCGGTCCAGTCATTTTCGAGTCCATAAAATATGGAAAATACATACTTACACACATCGATTTGTAGATAAAGTGGTTAGTTGTTGGCTTAAAGTGTCGTCCGTTTGGAATGCGATTCAAATAAAATATCAGATAGATTAATCAGGCGCACCACAAGGAATAGGCGCGAGTGATTTTATAATAATGTAAAAAACCGTTATTTAATATATTTAAATCATATAGGTAATACGCAACCAAAGGAAACAAAAAAACAGTATGCTATAACCAATTCCAGAATATGGTCTACCCACCAGCCAAGTATCATTCAAATCCATACACGAAACAAACCAACAAGCACACATTTGCTTTTATAAACCTACTTCCTAGTTAATAATAATATTTAATAATAATAATCTATACTAATATTATAAATGTGAATGTAAGTTTGTTTTTTACGCTTTCACGCAAAAACTACTGAACCGATCATCATGAAACTTTGTACATATATTCGTGGAGGTATTAGAAGTAACATAGGATACTTTAAAATAAAAAATTAATCGCTTCACTGCGAGCGAAGCCGCGGGTAAAAGCTAGTAATATTATAAATGCGAAAGTTTGTGAGGATGGATGTATGTTTGTTACTCTTTCACGCAAAAACTACTAAACGGATTTGGATGAAACTTCACAGTAATATAGGTTTTACATCAGAATAACACATAGGGTATAATTTATAATGATTTTTTGTAATTTGTTCATAATATAACGATAAAGTCGGGAAAAGATTCTGCCGTCTGAGAGCTTTCTTCGCGTGCGCTGTCTAAACCGTTGGAGATACACAAATATAATGTACCGTAGGATTGTTTGTCTTAAATAGTTTTAAATAAAAGTCCTTGACAGCATATATCTACCTTTTATGTGGAAGCCACTATGTCCATAAAATTTAGAGATTCTTATGTAAATTGCAATAATGTAACCCAAAGTAGCAAAATGTTGCATATAAAATTCATTCATTGGCGTGCGCTGAGAAAACTATTGATGATACATAAAAAATATGTACTACTAGGGTAGGGTAGGTAGGGTTGGTTAGGTAGTGTAGGGTAGGGTAGGTAGGGAAGGGAAGGTAGGGTAGGGTAGAGTAGAGTAGGTAGGTTAGGTAGGGTTGGTTAGGTAGTGTAGGGTAGGGTAGGCAGGGAAGGGAAGGTAGGGTAGGATAGAGTAGAGTAGGTAGGGTAGGTAGGGTTGGTTAGGTAGTGTAGGGTAGGGTAGGCAGGGAAGGGAAGGTAGGGTAGGATAGAGTAGAGTAGGTAGGGTAGGTAGGTATTCAATAGACGGAAGCGAAGCCCCGGGGCTCAGCTAGTATTAATAATAATACAGTAGTTAGTGTATGAGCTCCTATCAGTTCTTACAGGACCCATCTCATATAACAGAAACCCTCCAGCATAAATATTTTAATAATCTCCAACAGCTTCATAACAAAGGCTATCTATTCAAACCACTATCCAGATAATCTCCTTTTCAACTGCCAACTATTTACTTCCAAATCCTCAAAAAAGGTGGTCTTACCTTCCTACCAAAATATATCTAACAAAGAGACAACTATTTAGGGACTTGGCAGTATCACCCTATTATAACTTGGCACGATAAGCACATTTAGGGAGCCATTACACCAAAGATTGGGGAGGTGACTTGGGGAAGCGGTGCTAAACGGTGAAGGAAAACATCGTGAGGAAATCGACATGTCCTAGAAAAAAAAAATAGAAGACATGCGTCATCTACCACCCGCCCGTGGATACGGCCCATTTCCTCTCACAGAGAGGAGGCTTGTGTCCTTGTGACAAGTCGTGAGACAAGTTACAACCGCACGAGTGATTGACGAAAATTCATAGTGACCACGACCGCTCTGTAAAGAGCAAAGCAAAGAAGAAGAACTCCTTTATCCCTTTTTAACCAAAGCTCTCTCAAGCTAGGCTGAAAAATTAAGAAAAATAAAGTAATCAAATTGGTGTTTTTTTTTTCTCGTGCACCGTTTGTTACCTGGCCCATCTTTTGTGGAAAAGCAGCCTTACCCAAAACCCCGCTAAACCCCATTCATATTTATGTTTTCAGGCAAATGTGCGCCAAAGTGCTAAAGAAATAACATAGCCTCGTTCAGGGACGTCTCATATGGGGACAAAGTTTAAATTAAGCAATTATGTCATATATTTTGGTTTAGTGTTAACTAGAGCTTATTAGATGTTATAACATCGGTGTTATGAGTTGGTTTATCGTAAGAGGAACAGATGCTTTTGAAGGGGCAAGTTTGCATTTTGGAAGATAGACGAAGGTGCCATATTCTAAGTCATCATATCATCCAAATCGATTCCACCTAGAACAACTTGTGACGTTAATCGAAGATTTTTCTATTGTCATGATGAGGCCTATGTAGATATATAATTATGATAAGGATTTAGTATAGGTATAAGTATTTTTTATACAGGTTTCTATAACTTAGGCAATGTAGCCGTTAAAGTGTCTCCACTTTAATCGTGTCAAAAAAGTTTTTCTCTGTGCCCAAATCTGTCATACAAACAAACTTATATCCCCTTTTTGGCCACTCCCTCAGGGAATGAATTTCTAAGAATCTTTCGTTTCTGCTCACCTTCGTTGTATATGGCTATGTCGGCGTAGAATCCCGTAAATCGTATTTTCACGGAAATAGGTGTCGCGAAAAACCTGACAATCGTGTGAACGCTGATTCTTACGACACTAATATTTAGTGTTTTCGCAGAAAGGCGCATTGAATCTCGCGTTTTCGTGAAATAACTGAACTAGTTTAGTAGAATGATTGTGTTATTTTTTTTATTTATTTATTTATTTAAACTTCATGTACAATGGTGATACATAGGCGGACTTAATGCAGCAAGGCATTCTCTACCAGTCAACCTTTGGGTTTTTGTCTGTATTTTCGTAAAACCGCAATTTAAGGGGTTCTTTGCAGACAGCTAATACTTTTTTGCAATAGGAGATGGTCCAAAATGTTCCGAAAACCCATAAATCGATACGAAATAACTGTATGCGGATCGATTACTATTAATGAGCGAAATAACCCTTTCTAAGTCGCAGACCCCAAATCCATCGGGTATCGGAGCTATGGGCTGAACAAGTATGCATGACAAATCATTGTCTACTAAGGATTGTCTTAGGTCTATGTACCAAAATCAGAGGTGTTATTGACCGTTCTATTCATTTTAATTGTTATATATTTTTAGGGTTCCGTACCTCAAAAGGTAAAGAATGGAACTCTTATAAGATCACTCTTGTCCGTCTGTCTGTCTGTGTGTCACCACTGATTTTCTCAGGAACGGGTGGACCTAGCAAGTTGAAATTTTTACCAGATACTGTTGATTTTTTATATATATGTAAATGAAGGTCCTGAGTCAACACGATAAAAATAAATTTAGATTTTCGCGAAAACTTGTAAGTACCAAAATTTACCTTAACTTTCAACTTTTTTTTTATTTTTCGGCATTTTCCCTTTACTTGTGCTGTAAGACCTTGCTTTTAACCAAAATTGACAATTCTAGGTCAACCGGAAGTACCCTACAGGTTTTGGGTCGAAAACCTATATGGTAGCTTCCGTTCACCTAGAATCTTGACTGGTAGAGAATGCCTTGTGGCATTAAGTCCGCCTATGTACCACTACTGTACATGAAGTTTAAATAAATCACGAAATTTGGCAAAAACTACGGTCTTACAGTACAAATAAAGGAAAAATTCCAAAAAATAAAAAAAGCTTTTTTATGTTACCATACATACATAGTTGACGTCAATTAAGATAGTCCTCTGAGTTGTATGGGCGATCATACAATTTAGAGGACTAGCTTAATTGGCACCAACCTCAAATAAGGCATCAAAATTACCAATAAAAATGATGCCAAATTTTATTATAATAGAGCGATTTTTTTGAATATAATAGATACCTAAAACAACATAATCAGCCTAATACCTCTCTGACTCAGTAACTGGGTAACACTATACCCCTTGAATTTAGTTGAATGTAAGTTCGTATGTATATAATATTCTTTATTACTCATATCTTTCAAACGACTCAATATAGTATTGGTCATCCAGCTCGCGAATATGTATCCTCCGACTGCACAGCATGATTTTCTTCTTGTTTATCAAGTTGGGTTTCTTTGATTTTATTGACTTTTTTATACATTATGTGATGAAAAAATAAAATAAATATTAAGTAGATTTACAATATGCTTTAAAAATGTCTAATGGTGTGCCAGCCCTACAGAATAATCTGAGCAGTGCACAATAGCCTTACGATCTAGCTAATCCGGCATTGTTGTTCACGTTCAGACTCTCAAGCTCTAAATGTAACCGCGGCCAGGCCATATCGTTCATTTTCATATTCTAATCCCCCTTTTTGAATGCCAGGGGGAGTCCCCAAGTCAGTCCGGTTGGATAAGTGGGGAGTTTAGAGCCATCATAGTGGTTAAGTTTTAAGTGGGTAGTTTAGTTCTTTTGCTGGGGATTTTATATGCAGATTTTAATGTTTTTTACTGTGATGGTAGTTTTTAGAGTTCTAGCTGGCCTTTCTTTTCGGATAATTAAGAAAATAGGTGTGTACGCAAGTATCTTTATTATCGTACTTGTCAACCCCAATACAGTTGAGAGAAAGCTGAGCAGATGGATGACGATTGATGAATATGATATCCTATTGGGAGTTCAAATTACCCACGCGTGAATGTTTTCGTAGTTTTGGCAAAATAAGTTATTTGGGTTTAACTAACCACAATATTATAAGTTTTTAAACGGTCATGGTCACTAATATTAACATACCATACCATATCGGAAACTCGCAACAAACAGTAAACATGGTAAATATCCCGCTTCTAATGTTAATGTTAACCACAATATTGTTTATTTATTAGACACATGCTACACAACAAAAAAATAACGACTAAAAAATATCGGAGTGGGCAAAGGGCTCATTGGTAATCAAAACATAAGTGGGTTATTTTATCACTAGCAACACAAAAACCACTCCCACTATTTCACGTGTGTTTTTTAACACAGTTAGGTACTCTAGAAACTAAAGTATTTACATTAACTCATAATATAATTAACCTAACACACTCTAAACTTTTCCAAAAAACAAAAAGAATAAGTAGCCCAGTCTATCTAGACTTCACACCTAAATTCCAAGTATTTCAGCTACAATTTTCAGGTCAGTTTTCAAGCATCCTACACTTTCCCAGGCTTCATAGTCTCCCGGGGACGCTCGAAAACTCGTCGCAAAATACTCGACATGCTGGAAAAAATACTAAAGCTTAACCACGGAAAAATCTCTGGAAATATTTCAAAGGACACAAGTGAAAAGCAAAGAGTATTTTCTTTTTAACCGACTTTCCAAAAAGGAGGAGATTCTATGTTCGACTTCATGTTCGTTTTTTTTTGTATGTTCTCCGATATCTCCGTGAATTGTGGACCGATTTTGAAAATTCTTTTTTGTTTGATAGGGTATGTTGCGAAATTGGTCCCATTTTAATATGGTGAAGATCTGATGAAGAACTACGGAGATATACAACAGAACTCTTCAATAAATAACGGCAAATCTCTCAGGATTGCTGCAATCGCATCTCTGTTTATTGTTTATACCATTTCATGACATAACATCACGCCAGTACGCTCTAAAGGGGTACGCAGATGTGTACAGTTCACTTTGGTACACTCTCATTTCACCGGTTATGTTCAAGTTTCATGGTATTCGGGTAATCTATTCTGGCATGATAAGTACCTTACTTAACTATTTTTTACTTACTTACTTACTTGCCTATTAGGTACAGCAAAAAAATGAAAAATAAAAAGCTTTTTACAAAAAAATACTACCGACTTTCAACTAAACACACTACAAAGTGAAAAATAACTTTCTTTTTCGAAGTTGGTGTCCATAACGAATAAAATTGGTATCTACCAAAGACACCGACTTGGTCCGCTTTTCGATCGACTCTAGTGCATCAAACTGAGATGAGAACAGTACTCCATGCATGATCGAACTTGCGCTTGATACAAATTTAGGAGCTGTTCTGGCGTGAAGTACCCTCTCACCTTTGCAAGGATCCCCAACTTTTTGGCTACCAGCTGAGCCTTTGCCTGGTATGGGTCAATATTGAGAATCATAAGCGGTAGAGACTAAAGGACTAAAGGACTTGGAGTTTATAATCATTAGAAAGTATTTCGGGAGCTGGAATCATGAGCGGTAAATACTGACTAACTACCAGGAGAGAGAAAACTGAACTGAACAGAAAACTGAAACATTTGTCACTCTTAACATACATTTTCTTCCAAACTACCTTAGCGAGATAAGTCTCAACAAAAAGAGAGAAAAAAAGTTAAAACAAGAAATACTTATTCTTAATTCTTGTCTTTCGGTACTCTTTGCCGGTCATGATTCCAGCCTCAGTAATACTTCCTCATGATTATAATCTGCTGATACTTTGTTAGTCTTTACCGGTAATGATTGCAGCCCGGCAAAAACTAAGACTTCTTCATGATTCTGGCCACCTGGTGGTTTGTATATAGCGAAATTAAAATGTCCAAATTATATATAGTCCAAATTATCCAAATTATATAGTCCGTCAGTTAGATAACCTAAAAATAATGGACACGTATCGCGTATTTTTCTTTTGCCACATAAACAAAATATTACGACTATACAGTGTTGAAATATCGTGTGACTTCACGATGTGCTACACTTAATACTGACAAAGTGACGTCATAAGCCATTCCTAAACTTTGCTACGCTTTATCTTTGTCAATTTTTATTTATTTTATAAAGCAAAAAATGTGGGTCCAATATTATTTGATAATCTCACTGACGAACTAAATAGAATTATCATTTTTCTACCCATTAAACATCCCTATTCCCTTTCAACACACGCATTTCGATTCCCGATTGCTAAAACACAAAAAAGACCTTCCTTATCCGACCTTTTCACATCTTCTAAATTGATCTAATCTAGTAATGCCCCTATTTTCTCCCCTCCTCTATTGGACCGGACTCAGATGAGTACAATTCTCTCCTGTCCTCGATAAGGCTGGACACAGATGAGTACAACAACAGTCACGCGTCTGAGGGGGCACAATCAGGCGTAACTACGTACTCGTTCGGTGACCAGCGTCCGGTCAATTGGAGTTGTTACTGGGTCCACGATTTTGTAGAGGTAGATTCAATGTTTAGAGTAAACTATGGATGATGTAGATAGTGTAATTTTTAGTAGCTAAGTACTTTTATTTATGGCTAGAGTAGATAATCTCTCTAAATGGTCTAAAACAAAGTCACTGTCGGCAACTGACTGTTTCTCCGCTTGCTTCTTCTAAACCACACAACAGATTTTGATACAGTTTTTACTAATAGAAAGAGCGAGGCCGGCGTGGGTCGCTAGTATAAGCTTAAGTTTAGAGCTTTTAAGATTTTCTTGGCTGAACAGAATTAGCCGAATTCAAAAATGTTTTTATTTAATAGAATGTCAAATTCAAACTTTGCTCAAGTTTTAATAATTGCTAGAGCTATTGCTTCATGGAAAAGTTCAACGCGACATGAGTTAATTAAAGTAAAAAACTATTCGAATATAGATCTGCTTTATTCACCTGAAATAATTTTCATCATTCCCCATTTGAATCGTGCACTATTTTTATTTCACATTCAAATATGCTTGTTTGATTTATTTCTTTTTTAAACGATTATCTTTGTTCATATAAAACCAAAATGAAATACGTGTCAAAACAAAGCGGACCAAAGAAAAAAGTTTAAAAAAAGAACGCGACAGTCCCAACTAGAATTTCAACATGGCTGCCGTACCGGGTCGTTTGGCCGTACCTGCAATTTGTCCGGTCCCCCAGGCCGGTTCCGGCTACGGGACGGTTATTAACCGTTTACCGCAGACGCTTGGTGTTAACCGCTTTTTAGATTACTTTGCTTTGTTTGTTTTTGCTTCAAACTCAGGTAGGTACGGAGAAGTTTTGAGAGGGATTTTTAAAATGCAATATGTAATATGAATGTACACTTTTTTTCGTCTATAAACACTTCGCACTAGCGATAGACGAAAAAAAGTATGTATCTGTGTGTGCGGCAATTTAACACAGCCATTCTTTTGAGTTTCCCCGCAGGCAGGTAATAAAAACTGGCCAAGTGCGAGTCGGACTCGCACAAGGTGCATGCATGCACGGGCATGGTACGGGTTCCATACCATTATAGCAAAGAACGGCAAAAAAGATCACATCTGTTGTATGGGAGCCCCACTTAAATATTTATTTTATTTTGTTTTTAGTATTTGTTGATAGAGCGGCAGTAGAAATACATCATCTGAGAAAATTTCAACTGTCTAGTGACTGTCTGGTGACCGACGTACAAACAGACAGACAGACGGTTCGTGGAGACTTAGTAATAGGGTCTCGCTTTTACCCCTTGGGTACGGAACCCTAAAAAATAACAAAATAAGCAAACGCCTCGAGACGAAATTAGGGTGAATTTGTAACTCAGTCTCTTTCAAATGAGTTTTTAAATCCTTGTGTTCATCTCTGAAAAGAAAGACACGTTTACAATGTGTCACTTTAGTTAGTTGCGTTAATAAATACAAGTATTGTGGGGAATACAATACAGACCCAATCTTATATAGCGCACAACTTTAAATACCATCTGTCTGAATCAATAGGAACTTCCATTGATTACATTCAACAGGCAATTCCCTGCTTGAAGACACAGGCAATAATGAAATTAACGGCACCGATCTTCTCCATCCACAACTAAATCTAACATAGCCCGGCTAGCTAACTAGGTTAGTCGCTCGGAATTGCTCGGGAAAATTTGTACCTACTTATTGCTAGGTACGCCTTTAATTTTGATTGATGATGGCAATATAAACACAATCAGCCTAGGTGTAGTTATCCATCTGCTAGGTTGAGTTTGCTTTTACGACAGCTTTGGAGCGAATTGTGTGACCTAGGAATTCGCGTAGATAACGGTACTTAACTAGAAATGATGGAACTATGATTGATATCATCAATCAAAAAAGTGTTGTCAGCCAGAATATTTTGATAGTTGGAGTATGAACCTATGTTTTTTTTATGAATAGCTCTAGTACTTGCTTAAATAAATTTGGTAGATACGTGATGATAGACGCGTTTTACTGGGAACAGTACCTTAAGCCGCACTTCAGTGGTGACAAACCCAATATAGGCCTGACTCGAATTCTATTGAAATTCCGTTCTAAGCTAGACCAGCTGACATGTGACTTACTGTACCAACATATCTAGTATTACCTAGCTCTGATCGCAAAATCTGGGGTCACCTCGAAATGAAAATATGATCGATATAATCTATTGTAATTAGCATAAAACACACAGAGGGCTGAAACCTACTTCAGCGGACTATTCTCTTCCTTCAAATTACCTTGATAACCTCCGAAGAAGTGTAAGACACTTGAGCAAGCAAGCCTAGATACCACCGCGTACACATTTTATGAAAAAGAAAACACACCAGAAAAAATGCCACAACAATTTATGAGCATCATGATTTTCTCAGGAAATGTTCGCATCAACAAAATGTGTGTTAACCTTTCTAAATAATGAATGTAGATAATATAAAAAGTGTAGGACGAAACATAATGGTCCTCATGTGAATTTGAGGTGTGTCACCGATCACCGGGAAAGTTTGTCTGATGGAGATTCTTAGGGAAAAGCGTCATAAGAGTTTCTGAGTGTAAACAAACTTCACAGATTATTTACCTAAGAGTTTAGGTACGTAGGTAGGTCATTGAATTATAGCTCGTAAACTAGGTCCTCCAGGAAAGATGGTGATACAGTGATCACGTGCTGCTGTACACAGCGAGGCTCAGGCGAGGCGCTTTTTCAGACTCCCCAGGGACGTGCAATAAAAGGCGTTGCACAGAGGGGTCTCTGGGGTGGTCTTTAAAGATGTCACAATTCCTGGTCTTTTCCCCAAAAGACCAGGCGTTTTTGAAGGGTTCCTCCGGTAACAATCAAAGAATGTACCTAAACTAAAAATGTGCTTAATTATTAGCAATAGGCTCGCTCCTGTTTATCATCATTTCAGCCGAAAGACGTCCACTGGTGAACAAAGGCCTTCCCATTTTATATGGGACTTACACATAACTCGCAAAATGTGGGTGTACGTTCTATATGTTCATCTCTGTAACCCTTCGAGGCGTATATAGGCGTAATAGTACGTTGTTGTTGTTTGTTGTGTAAACCAGGAATATTAAATCAATTTCCGTTCGCTGTTAGACGTAATTAATTTAGGAACAGACCATTATTTATCACATAAGAGAGGATAAATTGAAGTAATTAAGTATCTGAAGGTTGGTTCTAATTATGAACAGTTCAAAGCTGCTTGTAGTCAAGTACGGTAGGTACATACAAGTTGTTCTTGTCGTGCACGGCGTCAGCGTCAGGGTCAGAAAAGACGCTTCTTCAGTCTCGGCAAGGAATGTACCCTAACAAGCATTGCACAGAGGGGGTTCCAGGGTGGTCTTTTAAGAGATCACAGGGCCTCATAATCATGTTCCGATGGTTATCACCGGGTGGTTTTCCCCAAAAGTCCAGGCGCCTTTTGAAGGCTTCCCTTCGAAAAAAAAGATTCAAGGTATTCATTCATAATCTTAATTATGATCGGCTTTTCGACTGAGATTTCCCTAATCTTTTCTACAAGATAAAAAAATCTTCGCAAAAACTCGTATAGCGCCCCGGGGTAATAAATAAATTAGAAAATAAACCAAAATTCCTTCCCGGTAATATGAAGCAAGCACCTTAAGCCAGCGGTGTAGCTACAATAATTTGGGCCGCATTACGCGTCGTCTCGCGTAACGCGTATAAGCGAGTATCGCGTATAAACGCGTAATGCGTGCCGTTACGCTAGATTATGTCGCGTAACGTAAATATAAAAAGTTTCGGCCATGTCTGTAATTGCGGTAAAGGTGAGGTCACAGTGACAGCGAGACACTTTATTGTCAAAAGAATGCGTAGACTAACTTCAGACAAAATGTCACGCAAAGAAAGCGAGCCTTTTCATTTTTATCAGGGTTCCGTAGTACTAGAAAGCTATAATTTGACATACATATTAATCACGCCAACAAAGTTGTAAAATAAATTCTAGTTTTTTTTTCTTTATCTCATGAATACGTAAAGTGGGGATGTTTTTGCTGTGGCACCACTGCTCTTTACATATTGGGTATAGGTAACGATTATTATTATGAATACGTAGATAATACTCTACTTAAGTATCCTAAGAACTTACTTAACTTACCTTTTAGCTTTGAGATATTTTTTGACGCAATTATATTATATCCTCAGACTAGCATAGCGTTCCTTTGTCCATCTGGAATATCCCAGTAGTAGCCCGAAGTTTGATTTTGTGTCCGGTTGATGGCAATAGATCTATCATCTATTTAATCTTAGCTACCTAGTTAAACCAGTGTATTTTCTCAAAGACGTAAATCGCTGACCGCCTTCTCTAAGTCCATACCCCAACCTCATCAGAATGACTACAGGTTGGCGGACGGCGTTTTACTCGGGGTCCGGACTCACATAAATTTTATTACGAATAAACTTTATCTTTATTTTTTTGGTAACAAGTTATTTGATCAACGTAATTTTCTATTTTGTTTTAAGTTATAAAAGAACCCTTTTTCTTAGCGTAATTTTCTTGAGAAAAGTTTTGCCTGTATGTTTAAGGTTCAAGTTTGTTGACCTATCAAGATAAATATCGAATTGTAAGAGTTAAACTAGAAGACATGTGGGTTCTACCAACCCACACTGGTTCTATGTGGGCATACACTGTACAGCCCACCCATCTTGTAGGCAAGAGCAGAAAGGCTGATTATTAAGTATGGGCGCCAAAACTAAAGTTCTTTTTTATCAGAATCCACATGATTTCTGAGGGAAATCACCTAATTGTAACATAATTTAGTTGAATTGTCCTATTTATATCAAAAGAAGTTAGCCCTTATTAAATAACTAAAGACAACTGAGTTTGAGAGACTGACTTTTATAAGTAGACTAGCATCTACCAGCGGCTTCACCCGCCTGAAAGTGGAAAATTATCTCGAGGGAACATATTCCCGAGATAAAAAGTGTCGTATTTGCTATTCCTGACTATAATCTATCTCTGTGATAAATTTCATCCAGATCCGTCTAGCCGTTTGAGCATGAAGAAGTAACAAACATATAAACACACACACTCTCACAAACTTTTGCCTTTACAATATTAGTGTGATTACTTTATTTAATAGCATCGCAACTGTTGTGATCTTTTCTCAGCAGTTCCAATTACATAGAAGAATAAAATAAACGTTTCACTAAAGAGATTACATTTATTACGAATGAATCAAACAAACTTACCTATACATATTAGACAAGTAATCTTCTCGAAGAAGTACCGTAATGAAAAAGAATGGTGTTGAGAAGTTCCATTTACGCACAATGAGACGTCAAACATGTAAAATATACATTCTTTTTCAATAGCTTGCTAGTCATGAGCATAAAGTGTAGTGGATAGGCATTATTACAAGAAATAAAACACGTAAGTCCGATGAAGGGTTGATAATCACTCATGTGATTATAAGCCCCTCATAGTAGCCGTACAAAGAACCTTAATTACAAATGTGTCAGGGCACATTTTCGCTCGGTTTTTACAGTGCCACATTTACTACAAAATACTAACAGATAGCTATACAAATTTTTTTGCTGTCATATCCGACGTCTTAAATTGTCACATCTAAGAAGTTGGATTTGGCAGCTATAAAAATACATAATAATAACTAAACTTGATGCTTTCGAATGATACTCGTTGTTATAGTGTATGGGTAACAGTGATTAATTAGAATTATGAATTTGATTTTTCAGTTTCTTACGTACTTATCGCGGCATGTAAAATGAGAAGCGTCATCTTCTTAGATTGTGACGATTATAGTTTAACTAAACATACCAAGCGCCACTGACATATCGGTTCGTGTTTGTCTTAATTTAACGTTATTTGGAGCAAGCCTTCTGCACCCTTTACTTTAGTATCATTAGGCCGTAAAAAGCAGTACGGCTACGGCTATGTTATATTTAAAGCTCCCTGGGTATTGTTTCTCACAACAAAGCTATCGTGGCGCTCTTAAGCATTTTTCTTGGCTAAATTAAAAAGTAAGATGGATGGACGGGATTCTGGTATACTTTGAAACAATGACTGTTTATTGCCGTGGCCTGCCGTGGCTTGGGCGGATTGCCGTGCCCTTAGCATTTCTCGTCGAAATAGGGCACAAAGAGGTTAATCGAGTGCAAATAGAATGTCATTTGTCTGAAACGCCTTTCAAAAGAACCTAGAACAGTGAGTAATACAAAAATAATCAATTGTACTTTAATGTATGTTGTAGCCGACCTAGTTAGGTACAGATTTCAATTAAGTACACTTTGAAGCCGTCGCTATTTATGTGGTCCGGTTTAAAGGTCGCCTGCCGGATTGGTTGATCAGTTAACATAATTATTTACTTCGCTTATGGTTATTTATTGATATGGCTGCGACGCTGCGGTAAGATATCATAAATAACCATAAGCGAAGTAAATAATTATGTTAATGATTACGAAACGCAAAAATGGCTATAAAAACTCTTTAACAAAAAAAAAATAAACGACTTCCAAAACAATACACTATACAACGAAAAATTACTTTCTTTTCGGAAGTCTGTATCTTTAATACCCATTTTTTTTTCGATTTTGACACCGACTTCTGAAAAGAAAGTTATTTTTCGCATCGTAGTGTTTTCTCTCTTTTTTTTGTTTTGGAACTCGGATTAATATTTTTGTTACTTTTTTTTTATTTTTCTCTTTTTAGTTTTGGGACCTTATATTGCCATGAAATACGCATTATTAAGGATAACTTTAAAACTACTCGTCAGATCTTGATCAAACTTGAATCAGACCACATGACAAGCACCAGCTTTTAAACAAAAAACAATCACCAAAATTGGTTTATAGTAGGCGGAGTAATCGCGTAGCAAACATACAAAAACATACAGTCGAATTGAAAACCTCCTCCTTTTTGTAGTCGGTTGAAAAATATGTCCACTTAAGTGTTGTTATTTATATCTTCCCGAAAAAACACACATGAATTCCCACAAAACAGGCGACGAAGTTATCGCTACACTTGTTCATAAGCATAACGTTTTTACTGTTTTATCTTTTCATTGTAATGGTCCACAAAGGATGCGGCCACGTTATACTGGCTTGGGAACCCCCTGATAAGGGTTTCAGCTGTTTTAACGCTGGTTTATAAATTCCGAGGGTGTTTTGTTATTGTTTATAAGGGTTCATAAAGTATCGTGGCGAGATTATTAAGCGTAATATTGTGAGGGAGGGTGGGTTGTGTTGAAATAATAACAGCCGGACGGGTCGGTGTTCAAAGTTAAGCATAACTTGGCGAATTCCGTGGATGGGTTACCATCCATAATATACTCCTCCGCGCCTTGGAAAGCACGTTAAGCAAATAGCAGCTCTTGCTTGTTAGCGATTAGCAAACACTTTGCATATATCTGTAACTACCTTCTGGCAGCGTGCACGAAAAATTGTCTTCTTATCCCAAGTGAACATTATAATGGGATTAAAAGTAGCATATGCGCTATACCAGACAAATTTCATCCAGATCCGTTCAGTCATTCTGGCGTCATTGAGTAACAAACACATCCAAACTTTCGCTTTTACGATTACTAGCTTCTGCCCGGGGCTTTCCCCGCTTAGAAAGTGCTTATCATCCCAAGGGAACAAACTACCGGGCAATAAACTATCCTATGTCCTTCCCAGGGTCTCAAACTATCTCCAAACCAAATTTCAACTAAATCGGTTCAACGGTTTAAGGGTGAAAGCAAAACAAACAAACTCGCATTCGCATTTATAATATTAGTGAGGATAGTATAGAATAATATATTATAGTATAGTGTAGTATAGTATAGTATAGTATAGATCTTTTTACCGACGTTACAGGTCAGAAGCGCGAAAGTGTGACAATCTCTCTTGCCATGGGGGTAGCATCTCACTCAGTTACTGAGTTGTGGAGGTCTGGTGGTCAGATAAGCAACCGTTTCATATGCTGTTAACATGATCTTCGCCATTATCTTAGCAGCCCAGAACCTGGACTTGTGCGGTTGATGACAATAGGCTCGTCCCCATTACATGGGAGTTATCATATCTGACATATGCAGGTGAACTACAGATCTTGGAGAAATACATGTTATGTTATAATCTTGGCCACA
The DNA here is from genome assembly GCA_947562075.1 of Orthosia gracilis. Lineage (NCBI taxonomy): Eukaryota > Metazoa > Arthropoda > Insecta > Lepidoptera > Noctuidae > Orthosia > Orthosia gracilis. The sequence goes on along the minus strand of OX387270.1, from coordinate 2,039,816 downwards.
TTTCTTTCAAAAAAACAAGTTTCTGATATCAAATTTTCTAAGGAGTATTTGAATTAAGAATCTCTCCGTTAATCAGTGCTTTCTAACTAATCGTATGGATTGAAAGTTTAAAAAAAAAAAAAAAACCCATTGTTTTTTGTGTCACTCAAGTTCCGTTACCCCGTATGGTGGAACAAGGCCAACTGTTCTGCAGTGAGGAAGTGCAGCCAGGGTCTCTGGCACTCCGCCACACGGATAGCATCCTCGTCCGTTTTAAATAACCCCTATTTATGCAGCTATGATAGTCGCTGGTTAGTTCTTTGAGAATGATTCATGATAATTTTGTACCTTGTTTGTTTGTTGTTTGCTGTTCGGTCTCTGTGAATAAAAGGATGGTACTGCAAAATTAGTGGGCTAGATTTTATTCTGCTTACAAATGAAGTACTTAGGCAGTTTATCGAATATATGTTGCTTTTCTTTAATGCTAAGTGTAAAACTATATTTATTTTGCTGAGTACGAAAGCAGGCGCAATATGGAGGAGGAAAGCTCACGATTGTGAAGTCTGGAAGGATCTGCGGGGGAGGCTTATGCTGGCAAGCAAAACAAACTCTATCATCACTCATGACTCATCATCTATCATAGATAGACTCATGTCTCATATTCACAAAATATGTAAAATAGTTATAAATAAAAGACAATCTGTATTTATTTATTAACGAGTATCAACTAAAATAGTCAAATTTTCTTCCGGATGGGTATATTTTCGCTAATTTGTCGAATAGTTTTATAAAGTTTTCGATAGTCATTTCTGCATAATCAAAAAGTGGCGATTTTCCATCGTTATCATAGCCCCATCAGCCTATAAAGTAGTGTCCCATTGCAGAGCAATATCCTAACAGAGAAACGTCGACACTGACCTTTGGTCTACCACCTTACTTACCTACGTGATTTACGTCAAAACCGTTGGGTTGTTGATCACAATTTTTTTTTGTGTATTCCATTTCTCACAAAGGACATCCTAAATATGCTTTATAATAACATTCTGCTCTCTTCTCTTCCAGCCACATCACGCGGACGGCTAGCTGGCTGCCTCCTGCAGAGAGCTGGCCCACCGGCAGGGAAGGTAGCGGCAGTGGCAGCGAGCAGGATGAGGAGGAACTGCCCTATGGCTGGGAGCAGGCACTCGACTGTCACGGGAAACCTTACTATGTCAAGTGAGTCCCTTCTTCACCTGTTTTGAAACGGTCAATAAAGGTGTATCTACACAAAGTGAAGAACCCAGGCAGGCGCTTTACTTTGTGTAAATTATTTCATCACCACTGCTCTCAAAACGGTGCAGGAAAACATCGTAAGGAAACAGGCATGTCCTAGAATCAAAAATTCGAAGACATGTGACATCAACTAACCCGCACTTGGGCCGCGTGGTGGATTACGGCCCATTCCCTCTTTCACAGAGAGAGTCTTGAGGACTCATTTGTGAACGAGAATCTTCTGCCAGAAAGATTAGTATGTGCAAATATTATTTCTAAAACATGGATAAAGGAACGGAATCACAACGATTGTAGTGTTCATTTGATTCAATACCCAGAAATAAGAATTGTTTAAAAACTTTAACCTTCCAGCCACGTCAACAAGACCACTACCTATGTGGCTCCAGAAGGCTGCTCGTGCGAGTCTCCCCCCGCGCCACGCGATGTGGTGCTGGAGAGGGACTCTGAGCTGGGCTTCGGGTTCGTGGCGGGGTCTGAGAGACCTGTGCTGGTGCGGTTCGTGACTGATAACTCACCTAGCGTGGGAAAGGTAATGATCTAAGTATTTTTAGCGTTTACAATGTTTAGCAAACCAGTTAGTAGAGGCGTCATATATTTACCAGTAATGTAGATGGTTATTTTATCAGTCAAACAGTTTCGTGAAAACCCATAGCCAAAACCAGTTCAAGCCTTGAATACCAGGTAGAACACATGAATTAGGTATTATTAAACGCAGGGATCTATGATTAAATTAAAGGTTAGGCAAAGGCTTGGTGGATGAAGTTACGAAGAAATATATTTGCTTTTGAAAATCTTCTAAAATTGTACCACCGGGTCTGTCAATGTTCTTTAAGAACATCATAATAAAGTTTCACATCAACTAACTAACACCTGATCTGCCCAATTTCAGTTGGAACCTGGAGACCAGATCCTCTGCGTCAATGGTGAAGACGTCAGCATGGCTGCTCGAGAACACGTCATCACTGCAGTGCGAGCCTGTTCTGAAAGGGTCACCCTTCGGGTCTGTCAACCGGCTAGGAGTGGAAACCCTGCTAGGAGGTCAGCCTTGCTGTCGGCTGCTAAGAGGGCTAGGTTACGGGCTCGGCCACCAAGGGTCAGGTTCGCTGATTCTGTGCAGCTGAATGGTGCTCCCATGTATCCTGTAAGTGTGTCTATATCTCTATTTAAGTCAGTGTTATAAAATTAATGATATTAATTATAGTCTAAAAAAGTGGGATGTACTCATTGGACATCATAACATCCTTTCGTTCCCAAAACGTGGGATTTCATAGCCACATTGAATTGTAATGCGGCTGAAATAAGAGCAGCGCTCTGGCCACGTTAATAGTCGACCTATTTGCATATTTTTGGGAAGACATTCATTGACAAATGTGCCTATAATATAATCAGCTTATAAAGTTTAGACTGCTGGAACACATACCTGCTCTCTGTGTCTCTCAGGGCAATGATGAAGCAACAAGTTTGTGAATGCGAAATTGAAACACATTTTAAAAATGACGCGAATCAACACGACAGTAATTACGGCAGGATAATAGTTCCAAAAACGTTGTTATGATTTTCTATTAATAGAACAGTTGATGTTTACCGTATTCGGTAACTTTTTAGGGTTCCGTACCCAAAGGGTAAAAACGGGACCCTATTACTAAGACTCCGCAACCCGTTTGTCTGTCCGTTTGTCACCAGGCTATATCTCATGAAACGTGGTAGCTAGGCAGTTGAAATTTTCACAGATGATGTATTTCTATTGCCGCTTTAACAATATTTAAGTGGGGCTCCCATACAACGAACGTGATTTTTTTACCGTTTTTTTTTGCGAAAGTGGAATCTACGGAACCCTTCGTGCGCGAGTCCGACTCGCACTTGGCCGGATTTTCGGTTACGTCACCCCATTAGCTAATTGATATGAATATGTACGACGACACACTATAAGTAAGTAGTTTACATGATTCGATATCAATTATTCGCTCTAATAGATTGTTCATTATTTATTAGGAACTGAAGTGGTATTGAGAATATGAATTCGTGAATTTAAAGAGATCTATCTATAAGATAGGTACGAGTATATAAGATGAATCTAGTTACAGTTCTTCGCGAAGTTGCGCCGTATTCTGCGGCAGTTTCTGACTAGAAGTTAATTTTGCTGCAGCTGTGTTCTAGTTTCCAAGTTAGGGTAGTTATACAGTTATCATCCAAAGTAGCTAAGTAACACAGGTGCAGATGCAGTGCTATACATTCATGCCCACATACACTGTCCTTTTTCTCATGGGGGTAGGCAGAAACTATAGAGTGCCACCTGCTACGATCCTTACATTCTCCTTTGGCTTCGTTTAGGTTCATACATCTACACTAGTCATACACACACGCCGGTTATGTGTACCTACTTCGCACAGTGGCGGACTAAGACTGTCGGGGGCCCGGGGCGGAAAAACTGAAGTCGATCTCAATAGAAGATGTAATTTTGGCGCGCTGGGTGAAATTTTTGATGCTCCCTTCAGTCCGCTCGGAGAGTAAGCGCTAGAAGGAGGAGGCGTGTTACATTACCATGCCTCGATTATACTTTATAGACTTATGCAGTAAAGGGAGAACGATCGAGAAGAGCCATCGCGAAATTAAAATTGTAATGTGTCTCAGATTAGTTTTGGATTTTCATTCAGAAATAGGAGTAACTACTTTGTCGAAACACGCAAGTTTGAGAAAGGACCATTTATAGAAATATCGGCTAAATAGATAGGTATTATAAGGACATATACATATAGAACACAGAAAGCCTATGCCGATCTACCAGCTACAGACCGATCCAGTTACATCTGATGGATCAGCCCTAAAGATAGATAGTAGTAGAAGTAATTTTAATTTCGTATCTTTGTATTTTTTTATCATTAAAATGTATAAAGAGACCGTTCTAATCTGTTTTTATTTGTATCTATAGGGCCTCCAACTCCAAACGGCCTCTTAGTCTTGCTTAGAATTTGATTAACTTATCGAGATTTGGAGGCCCCCTAGGACCCAGTGACTACTCACCTGGCCTTTCTCAAGATCAATAAGTTTCGTGTATCTTTCTAGGGGGCCGGCGTTCCCAGTCATGTCTTCCTTGTAAATAACTTTTGCTATACTTACATTCAATGTGAACTTATTATAAATCATCTATCTACGCGATAATGATTTTAAATTTTTCAGATGCTGAAATACTTGACAACGTTTGAAAACACTGGATAGTATTCAGTGTTTCACATGTTGTCGAGTATTTCATAGCTAAAACTAAAAGGTGATATAATATAAACAAACATGCCGATTGTCAATGGCTGTTTTTAAAATGTTTTTTCAATATCTTATTGTTGCAGAACATTTGTATCATTTCCTTTAATATTCTAATTTATTGTGAAATGAATTAATTGATTATATAGAAGCCTCATGCTAACATTAATTAGAATAGTTTAATTGTGCAGTTGATATTGGTTTTCTTTGAAGTGTATAATTATTTGAAGCCATGGCGGGCTCCATATATCGGCTGTTGATTTAACCAGTGAAATTAAAGGCACGGCCATTCATTGAACCATCCTAGAACCAAAAATTCGAAGTTATGTGGCATTTATCAACCCGCACTGGGCTCGCGTTATGGATTAAGGCCCGTACTCTCACTCATAGCGAGGATGTCTGTGTCCCAGCAGTGGGAACATTAAAAAAGCTGGTAATGATTATGATGGCCATTGATTTATGTACTATGGACAGGGGAACCGCTTGGCGAGAGATCTTTGGGAGAGGTCGTGTGCGTGAGACTTTAAAAAAAGCTGTTTACAAGATTCTAGTAAACAGTTGAACGCGATAAGGTGAACGCATATAAACAAACGTTCGGACTTTTTAAACTAAATACAAATATTATTGTAAGCGACTTTGATTTAAGTATCAATTTTTTCATTTTCTTCTTCATTCCAGCCATCAGCCTTCTCCCTCGGCGACCTCTGCTTACCTCCGATGGCGAATGTCCTGAAGGTATTCCTGGAGAACGGTCAGACGAAGTCATTCAAGTACGATACCACCACCACGGTGGCAGATGTGGTGACCAGTCTCAAGGACAAGCTGTGCATCACCGCGGAGGAACACTTCAGTCTGGTGGTGGAACACGTCAAGAGCTTGAGGAGGAATAAGCTGACCTTACTGGATCCGAAGGAGTCTTTGGCTAGGGTAACTATGATCTTAAATTGATGTTAACCTGACCTTAGGCTTATGTGAAATTCTATCATCGAAAGCATGGGGATAGCGATTGTCAAAAAGGCAAAACTTTAAAGGATTGACATTCGATATCGAAAAATCACGTGATCAATCCCTTACATTTTGAAATTTCAATTATCGCTTTCGCTGACATCGAATGCCACTTGTCTACTAGCTTAAAGGCCGATTTCACCAATGAAACTAATCGCGATTAGTTCTATTTGTATAAACTGAGTTTAGTTGAACTAACCGCGATTAGTTTTATTGGTGAAATCGGTCCTTAGTCAATCCCTTACATTTTGACTTTTCTCGACAATCGTTACCACGGATAGTACGAGTACGACACTTTATCTAAAGCCACTTGTTAGTGTTGGCTTCGTATGGCCCAGTATGGTTGACTGAGTTGAGGTCATCCGGAGCTATTTAAAAAAATATTTAATGTTCTTGGGCCTATCCCCCTGAATCTCTGTCCTTTTATTCTACATCTTTTCTTTTCTCTGTTTCCCTGTCATGTTTTCTCCTTGAGGACTTAAATACTTTACCTTATCTATCATACCTATGCTTAGTAATTATGTATAACAGCAAAATATTTCTCATCCTCAGGTAATCAGTTGGGTAAGTCAAGTAGACAATGAAATACTTAGAATGGTACAAAGGTTTTTATTTTATTTATCTGGTGAAGGTCTAGCCATTCCTAAGACTGAATGGTTGTAGTCAAACCTGAAACATTAGATGTTTTTTTTTACTTTGAATACACAACTAGGGACAGTCCTCTTAAATCTGGCGTGGGAATACTTCACAATGAAATCTGATTTTAAGTAGATCTTAACGTACCTATTATTCTTCTTGGAGAGAAGGTGGGCATATGGATAGTAGTATAGCAATAATAAGACAACAAAATCATTTATTTGCTAAAATATGAGAATAATACATAATATGTTAGGCTCAAAGATCGAAAATGCTTACTGAGCGAAATAATAGCTGAAACGGCCACAACGCGAATTTCGGTTTGACAAATTATGACATTTCGTCACGGGTGAATGGATGTCATTAATATCAAGATTTTTGGATTCGCTAACAGAGAATATGGTGTCAAAAGCGAAATCCAATATCACCATCTTGGATTCTAAGCCCGAACGCACCCGTTCTGGCTTTTCTTCACTGCCGCAAGCATTGTGGCCGGTTTTAAAAGTGCTACAAACCAATATTAGAGTTGAGCCGTTTGAAAGGAGCCAAAGCGCGTTCTGAGCTATTTTTCGCTCAATGAGCGTTTTCAATCTTAGATCCTAACACGTACATACATAACGAATTTTCAGCATGCAAGAGATTTCAAAATAAAAAATAACAGACCTTAACGCTGGTGCGCCTGATAAAGATGATGAAGTACAGAAAGGCAACTACCACCTACTTTAAATAAATCTAACCTAATAGAGCTACCACACGACCAAGAATCAATATCAGAATATCAAGATTTTTGGATTTGCTAACAGAGAATATGGTGTCAAAAGCGAAATCCAATATCACCATCTTGGATTCTAAGCCCGAACGCACCCGTTCTGGCTTTTCTTCACTGCCGCAAGCATTGTGGCCGGTTTTAAAAGTGCTACAAACCAAAATTAGAGTTGAGCCGTTTGAAAGGAGCCAAAGCGCGTTCTGAGCTATTTTTCGCTCAATGAGCGTTTTCAATCTTAGATCCTAACACATACATACATAACGAATTTTCAGCATGCAAGAGATTTCAAAATAAAAAATAACAGACCTTAACGCTGGTGCGCCTGATAAAGATGATGAAGTACAGAAAGGCAACTACCACCTACTTTAAATAAATCTAACCTAATAGAGCTACCACACGACCGGATTTGTTACGACCGGATCACGGATTTGTGAGTTAGTCCAACCGTACCATATCCGAGCGTGTGTAGAGTGGTCAGCCGGATATTATTATTATTATTAATTGAGTCCGTCTCGATCCACTTTTTTCACATAGGATATGGTCTCCTCCGTACCAAATCCGGACATGTGTGCGGTTGTCGGCTGCTCGGGCCGTACCAACTACGACCAGCGTTGAAAAAGTCTCTGATTTATGGGTGATATACTGATTTCGGTTATTGTCTTCCAATATTTTTACATTCAACTTAGTCATAAATTAAAATAAAGAAACCAACTTTTATGCAAAAAAATGTTTGTATTAGGTATTTCGGCTCTTCCGGTTTAGATTAGCAATACATAAGTGAGAAGTTAAAACAATAAATTCAAATAATGTTCTATACTGTGATTTTTAATTTCGTGGACTAAACTGACAGCTGCCAATGACCTTATTTTTTTTAAATGTTGCAAGCTCGGGGCATAGTGTTCTAGATTAGGCTCAATCATAAGTGATTCATCGAATCGATGTGACATGACTCCTCAATATAATTTTACTAATTGGTGTAATTAAATATTTTATAAATATAAACGTAATAAATTTAAATATAACTGCATTCATACACATAGTACATAGTTTTATTGTGTTAAATATGAAATCAACAATAAAATAAATGCGATCGATAAAATGAAATCTGACACAAATGAGTAGAAACTAAATATGGGCCGCTAGTTCCTAAACATCTTTTTTTGCCGTGATATAGTTTAATTTTCGATCTACTTCGATTTTCGATCAACTTTCGATCACACGGGATAGTCAGGATACTATACTATTTTTATGTAACGATAAAGTGACAACCCCCCAAATGTCAGATTAGTCTACGAAATTAAAAATCACATTATAAATACGGCAACACTAGGATTTGTGGGCGCAGTTAGTCCGGCCGTACAATCTGGAAATCCGGACGTGTGCTAGCACTATAACAAGTCTACATAGTCCCATTGCAGGACAAGCCCTTTCTCTCCATTTTCTCACTTGTAACAATTTCCCCCTTACTTACTTCCAGATCGCAGCGCGCCCGGGCTCCTACAAGATGCGCTGCCTCTTCCGCATAGTGTTCATGCCAACATCAGCAGCAGAACTAGCTCAGCGAGACCTGGCAGCGTTAGACTACTTGTACATGCAATGTTGTAATGACGTGGCTCAGGAGAGGTTCGCGCCGGAACTGCAGCCAGATGTGGCGCTGAGGTTGGCAGCCCTGCACATGCATCAGCACGCGCTGGCCAATAATATGTCACCGGCTAAGCTCACTGTTAAGGCTGTCGAGTGAGTATAAGATGAATTTACGAGATTGATTTTTGGTTAGTTGTGAGAAAAAGGAAATGTCTATCATTTGAAGATCTTTGACAGTCGTTACGGGTAGTCAGAAGCCAGAAACTCTGTCAGCAGCCTTGCCAAGGAGTACCGTGTTACCCATTTACAGGATTGTGAAGGCCAGTCGGTCTGTGTTAAATATTTAAGACCCGAACCCAACCTAGCTTGGAAAAGGCTAGGCAGATTATATTAAAGAAAGGAAATCATCCTAATAAAAGAAAGTTCCCTACCTTTAATCTCTTAAATCATTGCGTAAATCAGTAGCCGTATGCTATTGAAAATCAAAATCAAAAAATCAAAATCAAAATAGTTTATTTCAAATAAACCTTAAAGGTACTTTTGAATTGTCAAACAACAAAAAAATATGACTCTAGTTGCAAATTCGCAAACGTCAGTAGATCTCAATGGAGAAGAATTTGCAAGAAACTCCACGGACACTCTTTTCCATCAGTTTCAATTACAGGTTTTTGGTTACATCATTCTTGTTAAAAAAAAAAAAAATACATATATGTATGTGAGAACGATGCAAAAAGACGTCCATGTAAAAGCGTCTAGAGTAACAAACAATTTCAACATAAAAATGCAATGACAGGCCGAGGCAGCTAAGTTTTGACCAATCCCAACTGATGGCGCCCGTTCACGAACATGACGCATGGATCGGCACCACTCAGCTCAACCATTATGGAGGGAACCGAATGATCCAACACATGTGCCACCATCAGAGAGAAATTAGAGAGAGCATGACACACTCAAATGCCAGGGCACACAGAAGTCAACCAACGACACATAGGTAGATTTACAGTCGGAACATAGTACTCACACATGTGCTGTGCAGTTATATAATACTAAAAGAAATTGAGTTTTTCATCCTGTATAGCTCCGTCTCTGTCGTACACAGTATCTAAGACGGTACTAAGGTCTGATTTCGCCAATGCAACTAATCGCGATTAGTTCAATTAAACTTAGTTTAAACAAATACAGTGTTCTGATTGGTTGAGACCGCTGAGAAATTACCAATCAAAAGAAAGAAAAGAAAGATAAAGAAAGAAAAAGCATGAAAGAAAAATTGTTTATTTGCGCCAGGCACGACGCATACATAGAAAGAACAAAAAAACTTAAATACGATTATTACAAAGTATGCGTCACAACTACGCAAAACGCTGAATTTGCAATCAGAACGCTGTATTTTCATAAACTGAGTTTTATTGGTGAAATCAGCCCTAAGTCGTCATAGTAAGGCCTCTGGTTGTCAAGAATAACTAACGCTCAATTTGATTTAATTTAATGCATGAGAAGAATGAATTCATTCCTTGCGGATAGAGTAGAGTTGTTATTTACTGAGACTTGACTTTTGTCAGTTTATAATTTGTTATTCATAATTTTATGACATTGTTCCTTATTAATTTCAGAAGAGAGTTCGGTCTAGAGCGGTTCGTCCCCAGCGGTCTACTCGAAAGTATGAAGCGCAAGGAGCTTCGCAGACTCATCGCGCACTTCTTGAAAATGAACTCGCAGATGACTGGCAGCCAACGGCAGCTGACACAATTACAGGTAAGCTAAAGAGGGAGGAAATAAAGCTACCAGCTTACCGCATTCGGCTAGACAAATTCGTTGGTAATCGAAATTCGAAGACATTGTTAAAGAAAAAAAATACTACTAGTACTAGCCTTTATGATAGAGAGGTACGTACAAGCATCAATATAAATCTCTTTATTCTACAGAATAAAGATCAGATGTGGTTCGCATCAGACGACTCCAAAAGAGTAAAAATGAGGGCTTTCGTTTGCCCCGTTTAAGTCCCATGAACAATTTAAACATCGTTTACTACCCGCCTAATTAGTATACACTATTTTATATTACGAAAGATTCACACAATTTAACCATCGATCAGAAAAAAAAAACTAACACGTACACACAAAAAAAAACACTATAAATACTTTTTCTTTCTTTCTTTTTTTTCAAAGGTAAAAAGGTAGAAAGAAAATAATTTTTCTTTTTTCTTTCTTTCTTTTGCTTTCTTTATTTTTCTTCTTCTATGCTCTTTACATTTCTTATTGTTTATTTCTTCGTTTATTATGAGTCAACATGTCGAGCTAACAAAAGCACAGCCGTACGAAGCCATTCAAGACATTTTTGATCTTATGTATCTGACTTTCAGGCTAAGCTCCACTACCTGGACATAGTGGCTGGTCTGCCGAGCTACGGCGCCAAGTGCTTCAGCAGCAGCAGGCCGGAGCGGGTGCTGCTCGTGTCGCCACGGTTTGGGCTCAGCCAAATCGTGGGCAGGAGTAACTCTGTGGTGAGTGGTTATCATATGACTAAAACTGAACATTTTATTTATAGATAACAGTTATTTACCTTTTACCCGACTACCGAAGGAGTGTAATGTGTTTATCAGTCTATGTATGTTCGTTCCTATGTGGCGTTCTAGAGACTAAACGCGTTAGCTTATTTTGCTGATTCTTATGTCAATCGATACGTTTTAACAAAAATTGGAAAACAGAAAAATGGCGGCTTTTGGGCGCTATACTGTGAAGGCCCATTTTTGTTTCTCCTTCCGTACCCAGCATGTGGGGTATTAAAATAAAGGGTTTAAGAGGCGATTTCAAAAATATATACTTCTACGTTTAAATGTACCTCATTATAAAAATATAGATATGATAACTAAAACGTTATAAAAAAAAAAATAACAAGAAGAAAATCATGCTGTGAAGTCGGAGGATACATAATATTCGCGAGCTGGCTGACCAATACCAGATTTATACTCCTACCGCACAGCATTATTTTCTTCTTGTTTACGTCTTTTTATTTCGCTTCTTACACCATAAATATTTAGGTACTTAATTCTTGCCTCAATAGATCCAAGTTAACGCTTAGAACTAGAGTTTGCCAAGTATAATATTGAATTTCAATCGATTACGAGGCCATCAGATATGAAGGTTTCCGACGTCGGAAAACGAATTTCGGAACAGAAATGGAGCTGGGCAGGACACCTGGCAAGGCGCGGTGATGATAGGTGGAGTAAGGTGGTGACTGAATGGCGTCCAAGGACTGGAAGAAGAAATCATTTCATCTGCCCATCTGGTCGTCCAGCGGCGAGATGGGCAGATGACATTGTTGCCATTGCGGGTAGAACCTGGATGAGGCTGGCACAGGAACGTGGTGATTGGTACAAAAAGCGAGAGGCCTATGCTTAGCAGTGGGCGAAGTCGGGCTGTGGATGATGATGAAGAGGCCAGCTGAGATTTTGTCACATGGAATTCTGGGATATTTTACCTACTTATCAAAGTTACGAGGTGTACCTATGATCTTACAAAATTTAGACTACTAGTACAGTTCTACTCAATTCACTTTTAACTATGTGGCAGTGATTGATTGATTACTGATTCCTTATTTTTGACTGCTCCAGCCTCAACCCATCGCCTCTCTAGAAGAGGTGGAAGGCATCAGAGTGAAGCGTGACTGGTCCAGCGGTGGGGCGGATGTGGCCATCTTCTTACAACGAGATCGAGTTCTGGCGCTGTTGATGGACGAGCGGGATGCTGCTGAGATGCCACTCATTATTGCTGGGTATGTTTTCAGTTAGATAGTTAATGTTACTGAAGAACATTATTGTTGATAGTTAACTTATTTTTAGGACCACTTAGCATAAAATATCACCTTTTGTTTAATTCAAATTCATTTAATTCGGACAACAGTGATCTATATTGGGTAAGTATTAAAAAAGCTTAAATTCTAGTGTGAGTATCAATGTTTTAAAAATATAAGTCCAAATTGTACTCCCTGCGTGCAGAGGATGACCAGCCAGGAATACACATGTTTCCTATCTAATCACCCTCCGCACAAAATGTCGGATACCTGGAGTATAGCTCTCAGCCACAGCTGTCAGGATATAGTTGCCCTTAGCCCTCGCTCTCATATTGAAAATCTTTTAGCATTAATATGATCTCCCTCAATCATTCAAACTATGAGACTTTGAACTAGGGAAAACTCAAGTTGGAGTTGAGCTTACCGTTGTACATGAACTATCCAATCACTGTTGACTAAGTTATCTTTGTCGTTCAAATAATAATAATAAAACTATAATAAAAATACTTATGTTTGTACTTTGGCAGGTACTACCGCCTAGTGACTGGTCAAGACTTGAATGTCGAGCAAGAACGGGAGCCTATGACAGAAGATATAGGTAAGTAATCAACATCAAAATACCAGGCAATAATATTCGCCAATGTGACAATATGCTAACGTTTTGCAAAACCTGACATCTTATCAAGTATTCCAAAACCTAGCAGCATAACTCAACTCAACATGCTCATTTCTGTTCCAGCTCCACCATACTTGTCGCAACACAACGTGGTGCCAGCTAAATGGAGCTACCTCCACTACGACGAACCGAACATGCTCTCCAAGAAACACTACGCCATCTTCAGCATGCCTCCCCCCTACCACTCCACACCTGACCAGACCAAGTCGACTGATACCAACATGAACACCAACATCAACAACAGGAACCATTCTAATAACTCCAGCCCACTCATAGGCTATGACTCCAAATCTGGCCTCCTAGGCCACGATGTTCACTTCGAGAAATGTAAAAGAAACAATGATTTCAGACTCTTCGATCCCAATGATGCCTGCTACCTCGATGATGGTATGGGCTTTGACCTTCAAAGCGTTCTATCTATGGAACTCTTAGAGAATGCGTCAAACAACCCACGACTTGTGGAGGCAAAGAACGAAGAGGTCCTAAGAAGAGTAGCAGAGATGCAGAAATTAGTTGAGAACTCCGAACAATATTTGACTGAGAATTGTGATTACGATGCTTATCATGAGAATTTAAGAGACGAGCTAGTTGGTAAAGAAACTTGTGTAGATAATGTAGAGAGTGATACAGAGTCTAATACTAGTAGGATGACGGATGACGCGCCTGGTATATTGAGACATAGTGATTCCTTGCTTTTGCTGACTGAAACTATAAACCAAGGGCTGAATGGTTTAAGTGTGCCAGAGAGTGGCAAAGACAATAATAGCTTAACCACGAGACAATCACAAGGTCTCAGTGCGATACTTAATAACTGTGGCCTGACTGACGCTTTGAATGCTCTTAACAATGATATATGCCATTCAGAAAGTGATAATGATTCGCTTTACACACCCACAAGTAGTCCTATACGTAAACATCAAAACAAAACGACCACGACCAAAGGGGTTAGGACTAGTTTCGGTCTAGTCAGCCCTGACGCAACGGCAGACAATAAGGAACCAAATCTTAAAGAGTATTTGAAGCAACTTAGAGAAAAGAGTAATAAAGAAGAAACGAGAGCGGCTGAATACCCATACTTGTACCAGGAGACCGTAGTTGATAATGATGTTGAGCTTATAGATTTAACTTTAATACCTCCCCCACAAACGCCCGATGAATTAGACTGTGCTACGCAAGTGCCTCAAATTTTACCCGTAGTTCCGCCATCTTTCGCTGACAAAGTAAATTCACAAGAAAATTTATCGAATACACCAAAAAAGAATGCGCTAGAAGAATTTATAGCTAATGTTACAATACAACCACCAACAGTGAAGGTGACACCAGCTATAGAGCTGACACCCGAAGAAATAATGTCGTATATCATTCCACCTCCACCGGCTTCGAACTCATCAACCTTAGATAGAGAGCAAGTAAGTTATGCAAATCATAGTCAAATACTTGCGGCAAAAAACGAACAAGCAAACGCCGAGGCAAAAACTGCCAACGGTGATGTAGTAAAGGGCACACTAAGCGTCAGTGAGATTAGGAATATGTTTACAGCAAAGAGCCTTAGCGACGCCAGAAATAGTCTCCTACTCAAAGATAAGAACAAAGTTTCTAACCAAACTAAATCAGACTCACCTAAAGGGAAAAGAAAAAGCGTATCTGGTGATAAACAGGCGAATGGAACTGCGCATGTAATAGAATACCCAACAGTTGAGAGAAAAGGAATGTTCTCTTGCTGTAGCAAAGACAAAAATAAGTCGGAAGAGAATTCAGATGAAAATGAACCAGTTGAAACTAAGATACAGAACTCAGACTCCATTCCAGATGTGTGTGAAATTAGACCCCCACCGAGAAGAAAAAACTCGGACTGTAAAAAAGCTCCTGAACGACCACCGAAGACACCACCTGTTCCTGCTCCAAGACCTCGATCCAACTCGTTTACGTGCCTCAACAATGAGCTCACAGCAGTTGAGATAACTAACAACCATTTCAGCACATTGAACAATAGGAAGCTGAACTATAAAGTCGTTTGCGATATAAACGAGCAACATATGCAAAACGCACCTCAACTGCCTCCAAGATTAGAGAACAAAGTTCTATCACCACCGCCTCCGATACTGCTACCTCCCAAGAAACCGCCATTACCTCCCGTTCCAAGCATCGAAGTTCTTCGACTGAAAACTTCCCAGAAACAATCACCTATTAGAAACCCAGAGCAGCGATTAGCCAGCATTGGCTCCCCACACTTCCAACGGAACCTAAATACTTATAGGAACCTTGAAATCGAGAACCGATTGACCGATGAAGAGACTCAGAACATCCGATCATCACCAAACTACAGTTCAATGACATTACAGACTCGTCATGTGAGATCGAACTCGGAGACGAAGAGCACCATTTTGAAGAACAACACAGCATTGTCCTTATGCTCACCACAGATGAATAGGCGGTTTAGCAACCGTCCAGACTTATTGAACGGTGCGCCTGGAGAACGGGTCTTCAGTCCACCGTTATCTGAGAGACAGTCCTTCCGTCGAGACAGTGCCAGCCCGACTCCAAAGGTGCAAAACCACGTCAGGTTCAAAGATGACGTTGTTGATGACATTCCGACCCCACCTTCACCTCCCACGGTGAAGTTCCCGGAGTTTCAGTCAGGGAATAATGGGCACGTGTCGATAGAGAATCTGTTGTGTAAGACGGAGGTGGCAGTGGATGGACTTCTGCAGAGGCTGCACCAGGTCGCGCAGAAGTGTTCCCATCAGCACGCGCATGGAGGCGGCGAGGATATTGATGAGGCTAAGTTTCAGGTGAGTTGAATGTGATGAATTATTTCGTAACATAATTAAAAAAAAAACAACGTACATTTTGATAACCCGAGATAAATGACCTTCGAAAATACTAGCACTCATACCTGTGAAATTTCTCGGTGGACCACTTGTCAGCCTTTCAAGGACATCAGAGCCTCCAGACAATATGACATTATATCAGTGATAACGGCCGTCGAAAAGCCATTTCTTTTCATTTTGGTATTTGGACAATTGTTATCACCGATAGAATGTTTGTTAGTCATTAGTCATTTATTCATGAACAAGTATTTGTATCTGAATTTACACACAAAAATATAACACAATTACAGTATATATACTAAAATAGATAACATTTGAATTCCATAGATTCCATCAACAATTTTAAAACAATAAATTCACATTTCTTCAATAGTACATTTCAATATGTAAATTAAACAATATGGCGAAGCTATTAAAATTTAAAACAATGTCAATAAAACAATTAATTTGGAGAAAATAACATAGTTTGATAAAACATTAATTAGAAATAACGAATTTGTGGTTATTTCAATAAATCAGAACGAACGAAATCCAATAAAATTTACAGTTCCTCCACAGTATATAGACACCTATTCAATAGGAATGTTTTTAGTTTTATTTTGAGAGAGCTATTGTAGACAGCACTTTTTATGTCTAAAGGTAACCTGTTGAACAATTTTACAGACTGGTATCGTGGACTGTGTTTAACAATTCTTAGGTTATGACTTGTAAGAATTTTATTCTTCAAGTCCAGTCTACGGGTGCCTTCCCTTATCTGCCGTTCTTCTACTGTCTCATAGTCTTGTATGTATTTGGCCATATTACTTAAAAGTACCAGTACAAAAGACTTGGTACTGTAAGTATGCCCAAATCGATGAAATGTTGTCGGCAGCTTTCCCTTTGTGAGATGCGGACCATGGTACGAATTGCACGTTTTTGTAGTACGAAAGCTCTTCTACTATTATATTCATAGCTATTCCCCCAAAAAAGTATGCTATACCTAATTTTCGACTCCACTAGCGCAAAATATACAATTTTTAACTGTTCTATACTGACTTCATTTCTCAGGGCTCTCAGAGCGTAACATGCAGACGATACCAATTGATTTTAATTCTGGTTTCCAGTTTAAAAGTTGGTCAATATGTATACCCAAAAATTTTACTTCGTCTACGAGCTCAATGTCGACTTCATTTAAGGCAACATTTAAATTATCTTTGTTACGGGCTGTAGTTTTAAATAACATTATTTGAGTTTTTTTACTATTAATTAATAATTTATTTGCCGTGAACCATACATGAAATGCTTCTAACGTAGCATTTACCCTTTCTGTCAACTCTACCATGTCATTGGCTGCCACTATGGCATTAGTTTCATCTGCGAAAATTACTAATTCAGTGTCCGGCAAAATTTCATTTAGATAATTAATCAAGTCATTAATAAATAATAAAAATAATATAGGTCCTAAAATAGATCCTTGTGGGACACCCGTTGATATGCGCACAATTTTGGATTTATACCTTTTCTTATAATTATTCTGAGTTTAGTCAATTTCAACGTACATCCGCCTGTTTTTTAAGTAGGAAGAGAATAGTCGCAAAGCATTTCCTCTTATTCCGTAATGACTCATTTTAGTCAGAAGTAATTCATGGTCAATTGTGTCAAATGCAGAGCTTAAATCTAAGAAAATCCCTGCAACTCTCATTTTATTATTAATTTTGCCTATCACATCATCCAATAACGTATATATAGCGTCTAAAGTGCCAACACCCTTTTGATACCCAAATTGTCTTTTATTTAAAACTCTATTTACGTGGAGGTGTGCTAACAGTCGAATTTTAAGCAAGTTTTCAAATAATTTTGACAGCACTGGTAATAGAGAGATGGGTCTATAGTTTTTAGGATCAGACTTACTTCCCTTTTTATACACAGATATTACTTTTGCCATTTTTAGTTGTCCTGGGAAGATAGCTTCTTTTAAACATTTAATGAAGAAGTCAGATAGAGGCTCAGCTAATATTTTAATATGCTCCTTGAACAGACAAATCGGCACTTCGTCATATCCACAGGAATGTTTGTTTTCCATTCCTTTAACTTTGGTACAAATCTCGTTTGGGGTGGTAGGAGAAATATGCATGTCACTGCCAACCTTGTGAGTGTATAGATGGAGAAATGCCGTGGCATGGTCTCCTTTATTTACGTCAGTAGCAATTTTATAGTCAAATTGATTTACTAGTAAGTTAGTTATTTCCTCTGGATTCACTACAATTCGTCCTTCAACCTTAAGCCTTAGTTCCCTCTGAATCACTTTCTCTCTATTGGTGCATTTATTTACAATTTTCCAGATTTCCCTACCCTTATTTTCTGATGTATTTATTTGTGTCATTATAGCAAGCTTTTTAGCTTTAGAAACAATATTTCTATATAGCCTAACGTACATGTTTTTATATTTTAAAACACTCGGTTCAAGGTTATTTCCATTGCGTGCACATAAAAAACGTTTCATTTTGCTGGAGGTACGTATCCCTTTAGTGATCCACTTTAATTTTGATTTATTCCTAAGTTTAGTTTTACATTCTCTCTTCCTGTAGCTATTGCGAAACACTTTATAAAAACTTTTAAGAAAAGTATTAATACCCATGCCAGTCCAAGTTTCTTTAAGAATCCCTTTTACGAATGCTGCACTATTTTTTAAGTTAAATACTCTTTTATCCAATTCAATAAACCGATTCTCATTCAAGTATGGATTGGATCGATTTTTCAAATGAACCTCAGCAAAAATTCCTGCATGGCCGTCGGCCAAACCATTGTGATCTACCTCGCCACCCAAAATAGATGCAACAGGCAGATTGGTTATGATGTTGTCGACACATGACGTACTATTATTACGGATGAAAGTAGCAGAAGAGATAAGATGCCTAAAATTATAACATTTTAACAAACTAAGAAATTCCGAATTTTTTTTATTGTCTACTAGCAGATCAATATTAAAATCACCACATATTATGCATTTCCTATTGAATAAATAGTCTAATAACTTCTCCAACCCTTGTTGTTTCCAACCTTTGCTTTTGCTTTTGCTCCAACCTTTGTTAGGCTCTAGACAGCCTAAGGGAGAATAGTTATCGACCGGGAACCTTCACAGTGTCGAATACAATAGTAGACCGTCTAATTATATTTATCCTTTTGCCTCTTACCTACTTGTTGTTACACACTCATTTAAAGAAAGCATTTCGTTAAAAAGTTCGAGAAAGTAAAAAATTAAGAAATTACACAAAGTTTATGTAGTGTTTAGGGACTTAATAAGTTACTTGTACCACGGGGTCTCAGCGCTAAACAAGACAATTTGGTTCAAATAAATCTCACTAGATGGCGAGATATGCACCTATTTGTTATTGAATGTGTGTAAAATCAACATTTTCCGGAATTGAACATAAAAATTGTATGTTCTGGTTTAATCAACTCTTCTAAGTAGACTTGATGGCAATAGATGGCGCGGTTTTAAATTTCTGAGGCATTCCACTTGATTGTTTAAATTTGCATTGTAACACATTTTGGTGCAAAGAAATTGTAAAAACGTGCAAAAAATAGTATAAAACAAACCTTCACTGTATTAGAAAAAATATGCACAAATCGAGTAAACCCTTTTACTGGCAAATTGCTGCTAACACCATCTATCTATCGCCGTGGAACGAAACCGACCGCGATTGATGGACAAAAAATAATCGGTTTAATCAGACGAAAAACGCCAGTTATGTTGGCACGGTATCTTTGTATGGGATGAGGCATCTGTATGCTAGTATTTAATAATGTGTGCTTGTACATTACTCCTTATATACACATTACATTATTCCTTATATTCATGATATTTTGTCTTTTCTTTTGTCAGCGTGCTCGCAGTGAGCTGACAGCGTGCGCGGTGACGCTGGTGACGGCGTCGCGTGCGCTGGTGAACGCCCTGGGGGGGGCGCCGGGGGGGGCGCCGGGCAGCGCGGCGCCCACCGCGTTAGCTGACTGCCTTACTCCACTGAGAAGACTGTCTGATCTAGCACAGGTAAAGGCCCAGGAAATATGGAAAAAATATGCTGCTGGATGGAAGTAGGTAGACGAAGATCAAGTGAAATGGCATATGACCAGCAGTAGACAAGAAAATTAACAGATTTTTATAGAAGCAACGAGGCTGATATCTGTATACGACAGCACGTAGCACGTTATTCTTGCCACTTTTTGCCAGCTGTGAAGCTACGAACTAGTCAAGATGAACGGGATTCAATGCACGAACTTTTGTTTAGGCTGTTCATTTATGTTCAAAAGACTACTTTCAAAGTTATTAATCGTTTTAGAAAATGTAGACCCAATTTTATGTTTTGACTTTCGAATAGCAAATATGTATCTTTCAAAATATTAACCGATGCATTTTATTTTTAGGCCCTAGGCAGACATACATCAGCACCACTCCAAACCCGAAACCTGGTCCTTCGAGTTCACGACGTAACAGCAGCTTTTAAGGAACTGGCCGGCGCAGAAATGGCACAAATCATCCACGAGTACAACGCTAAAAAGACCCAGGGTCAGGGTCAAGAGAACAACTCCACTTTAGAAGGTCAACTGGCACTCAGAGCTGAATGTCTGGCTAATGTCCTGGCCACCTTACTGAGAAGCCTTAGGGTTTTTTCACCTTAATAAAGAAAGGACCAAAGTATGTCTTTTGAGTCGAATATAATTGAATAAAATGATGAGCATAATATTAATAAAGAAGGAAATAATGAAAGAGTACTCTCAAGTACAATGGTAAATGGATGTGTGGACTTAGATAGGAATGATACTAATATTTGTATAGCGCAAATCATGACGTACAATCTGCTGACGCATCGTCGCTCAGCGGTTTATTTTAAAAATCGATTTTAGATTTTATTTCGAATTAATCGACTCACGAATCGGTTTCTAAAACATGACAGAGAAAAGGACAAAATTTCACTCATTATAACGTGAGTTGAAAATAATTGGATAATAAATCTGAAATAATCGAATATGGAGTTCAATATAGAACAGTTCCGTTAAAGGACATCAATAGAGCAGCTAATAAATACGAGTATAATAATAAACTGTAAATCCTTTACATGTATAGATTTAATTTGTTAATCGATTTCTGTTGATAAATAAATAACCGTTACTAAAATGAGACCAAATAAATTTAGGTACGTTTTTTAAATAATTCGAAAGATTTTTCGTAGTTGGCAACATATGTGTTTTAATGTTTCTTGTATACAATGACCCATCCTCCATAGGTTCATATTGGAACACGCCTCTGATATGGCTTTTTCTTCGCAAGTAGAGCAAGGGATACTTTGAAAGTTATGTCATTGTACACCGGAATCATTAGTAATTAGATGTAAATTAAAATGTTAATGTTCACATTTGTTGTTAATATAATTTTCGTGAAGTATTTTAATTATAATTACTGCTTATTTTTAACCTGATGCATAGTTTCGAACTTGCGGTTGAAAGTAGAACAGTCTTTGTTGAATCTCTACTGGTTATGATTCTTAATCAAAAAATATCATATCGCTTCTAGGTAAAACTCTCCCTAGAAATTATTTAAACCATATCAAAAGATACTCGAACATATAATATATCTAATTTCTATTTTATGAATAGGAATAAACTGAAATAAACGTCTATGCTTCACGTTAGGAAAAAAAAATCTCAAGCGGAAAAACGAATCCACAGAGTATATCAGTTTTTCTAGCTTCTATTACCGATGATTCCGTAGACAAAGTGTTACCATAGTTTAATTAATTTTACCTTAATACATATCTATTTATACAAGAATAAAATGTATATTTTCTATTTTAAGATGTGTGATTGGATATAAGGTGCGAACTCTGTAATCCTTCAATGTCTACTTACCATATCTAATATTCTAGGCATCTGTAATCAAAGATACCACTAATACGTATACTGTTATTCAGTGAATATATTCTCTTCGTTATTTTTCACCTAAATTTACTAAAATACTTTAGAAATACTCCAGTAAGGGTTGTCATGATATTATTGCGCGAATTTGCATAAAGTTTGGTGTTGCTAGCTATTAGTTTGTTTAAAAATGTTGCCAGCAATCGTTTTTTTGTACACGCGATGTGCTGATATTAAAATATTGGTGCTATTTTGAAAAAAAAGTGTACGTATTTCGGTATTGTGATCGGTTGAACTGTAATGATTATTTGCGAGTACATGAATAATAATTATGTAATGCACCAGCGATTTGAATTTTTTATGTAAATATCAAGTAAGGTTGTTTTTGCAACGCAATAAACTAAACTAAGGCAAACTGACGCAAGATGTATTGATAATAATCTGTTTCTATTTCCTCGCCTGTTTAGTACAATTTTGTGTTATTGTCTCTGCTGGTATCCCAAAGCGAACCAAAGACAAGAATTTTCTTATATTTTATGTTGTTTCTTGATTTTGTTGACGAGCATCGTTCACTTTCGGCTTCATATAAATTTCTTCAAGTATTGAAAAGACTATAATTCGCCAATGTTGAATAGATTCTCTTAAATGTTGAATTGATACACATTTCGAGATCAGCATTGTTATAATTTTTCGGAATTAGTCGCAGATTGTTCTATTTTACAATAGTTTTACATAAATCTCCAAAGATTTTGATAATATTCATTTTAATTAATTTGTCGTTTATCTCGTATGTAATTTTAACTTAAATTTTTGATCCATAGTAAATTCCAGCTTTTGTATCAAATCAGAAAAGCAGATCAGTTGTCGACATTTGTAAGCGATTTCTCATGTGTATCAATTTAACAACAGTTTTGTGTATAAAATGGTTGCAAACATAGTTTATCGTTATACAAGATAACACACCAATTTATTTATTGTTCCCAAGTAACAATGCAATGCATTTGATGTAATAAACGATATAAATATTTGTTGCAATTTTATTTTTACCCTCATATCCTAAAAAATGATAACAGGTTAACATTGACCTTATCTATAGACATTATTCAAAACTTGCTTCTTCTTCTTTCGTGAATGTCGAAAATTATTCCAAGGGAACATATTTCCGGCATAAAAAGTATCTTTTGTGCTAATTCAGACTATAATATATACTATCTTCGTTCCAAATTTCATCCAGATCCGTCCAGCCGTTTGGGCGTGAAGAATTAACAAACATACAAAAACACACACACTCACAAACTTTCGCCTTTATGATATTGTTGTGATAAGATGGATGGAAAGATGGGTCAGAAAGCATTAAGGGCTCAATGTTACACCACAAAGCTAAGTTGAGCACTTGGGACTTGCAGGACATATATCCGCCGCATATCGGACCTATTTGTCGACCAAAGCACAACAGAACTACATAGATACATTCACAACCATTCGATACCTACGATAGCGAATCGAATGCTTGTGGTTGTGTAAGATTCGATTAGGAAAATACAACAAAATACTAATTTTTATGGTTGAAAATATTGAAGTGATAAATTAATAATTATAAATATAATGAGTATTTAGTTAAGTATGGAACAAACCTTTCAAAACCTCAACCATTCGTTTCGGGATTGAATCTAATGGTTGTAGCTGGTATCGTGAGACGGGGTCATGGTAGACAACTAAAACAATACAAATGAATTAGTCAGATTTCATCAAGGGAGACCTTTGTCTAAGAGAAAAACAGGCGAGCATAAAAAGACCATAGGAGTGAAGCCGCGGCAAACGGCAATAAAACTTCAAAAGGACATCAATTCCTACCCGGCTTACTTAAGGCTCTTATTCTGCTTTAGTGCCGTAAAATGATTACTTTCGAACGAATAATCGTTAGTTAACGGCTAGGTTAAAAGATTTGAAAAAAATATATAATAATATTTTTTATTTATTCATGTGCAATATTTGTAAAAGATGGTTTGGATATTGTTTTAAAAAAAATAACTAACAGCGCTATATTTTTTGCATACGAGGAGCAAAACGACTTGGATGTTTAAAAATATTTTCATACAGTAAAATTGATGTTTAGAATTTATTCATAACTTACATAGGATGTTATCATTATTAATACATTTATTTCAGATATCATATCTATACGTTGACAACGTATGGATATGATACCTGAAATAAATATATATATACAAAAACACAAAATCAAACATTGACTAAACAACAAAACAAATTAAAACATAGAATTATTAATTAGATTATTAAAAATTTAATGAAATAAAATTTATTGAAAAATCATTAAAATTAATAAAATAAGTCAAAAGGTTTTAGTACATTGCTTAAAAACTAAGTTAGTGAGCGCCCATAACAATACACACCCATTTATTCTGGATTGGGCAATCCGCTCGAGACGCAATCATCTGCAAGATGCCGTTGTTACTGCCTCGCACGCGCTGCCATAAGGAGGCCACTCTCTTGCGTATAACCACATGGAAGCCGTTCGTCCGTGCCTCCGCAAACATGCCGGATGCACTACAATATCGAGACAGCCGCATCAGCATCAGCATCAGTATTGGGCACGCAGAGCACTAGCAGCCCGATAGGTGTAATTCACCCACAAACTGTTGGCAATATGCCTTAAAAGAGTTATCTTAACTTACCTCGAGCAGCGTGAAAATCGACGCACAATCATATTTCCGCCCTGCTTTCCCTCTCTATGTCAGTATCATCCTGCAACTCGTCTGTTACGATGTGCCCCAGATATTTAAAGCTTGCCACTACACGCAGGGCCACACCATTAAGCATAATAGGCGGAATACGGACTGGACCACGCTTTCCAGTCTTGAACACAAGAACTTCGATCTTCTTAGAGTTAAATCTCAGTCCATGAACCGCCGCGTATGCATCACAAATCGCAACCAGTTTACGAACAGCCCCCACTGAAGGGCCCAGCAGCACCATGTCATCTGCATAACTGATGTTATTAACGCAAACCCTCTCCACATAACAACCCGTATGGGTGCTTCTGGGCTCACCGATATGATCATTAAAATATAGGTTGAAGAGCAGAGGAGAGGTGATGCTCCCCTGCCGCACACCACACTCCATGCTGTATTCATCAAATAGAGCCCCCGCCCATCGCTCCTGGTTTCGCTGACAACGATACCAATGTTCTATCACCGAGACCACTTCCGCCGGCACACCCGCAACTCGTAGCTTCCTCCAAAGCCTCTCATACAAAAAAGTATCAAAGGCTCTGGACAAATCCAGAAAGCACGCGTATACCGGCGTGTCCCTGATAGTGTAGTATCGGACTGCCTGCTTAAGACAAAATATGGCGCGCTCCGCTCCTGAAACCAAATTGGGCATCTTGCAGGCCCCTTCTTACTTTCTTAGCTTGTTATTAAGCAGGCTGTCAAACACTTTAGTCAGCGAAGTATGCTGATAGATACCCTCATCCGACAGATCCCCAGTGTTGTTCTTCACAACCGGAACAACTCGCGGCAGGTGAACATCCGCATATTTTAGATGTTCAATACTGAGGCTGTCGCACCCGGTGGACTTCCCTCGCTGCATGCTGTGAATTATTTGTCGCACTTGCTTAGCAGTAAATCTAACAACTTGTTTCGGTGCAACAGTCTCAGGATCATCACCTCCGAGCGTGGAGAATAGACCCTGCGCAGAGGAATCACAATATCGTGCATCTTAAACTGGTATTTAAAGAGATTGGCAATCAATTTGTGATCACCGATGCCATTCACGCTCACAGGATATCATCATCTTCTTCCTGCCCTTTTCCCTTGTTACTTGGGGTCGGCGCAACACATTTTCTTCTTCCAAACCGTCCTTTCCCCCGTCACGCTATCACTGACTCCCTTTTCTTTCATATCACTCCTCACACATTCCATCCATCTTTTCTTTGGCCGTCCCCTCTATCTCCATGCATCCACATTAATATTCATAACTCTTTTAGTAACATGCGTTCCTTCCCCGCTCATCAGATGATCATACCAGAACAAACAGTTTCCTTTCAACTTTTCTGTCACTGGCGCCACTTTCAAACTTCCTCTAATGTACTCATTCCTCACTTTATCCATTCTCGTCACTCCGCACATCCATCTCAACATTCTCATCTCTGCTACATGCGATCTCTTTTCATCCATCTTTATCACAACCGAACATTGTGATCCATACAGTAAGACAGGTCTAATCACGGACTTGTAAATTTTCCCCTTTAACTTGAGGGGCATCCGTGCGTCGCAAATTGAGTGACCTGTCGCCATTTCATCCAACCCGAGTTGATCCGGTGCGTCTCGGTCTACCTCGCCATCCCCTTGGACAAGCGACCCTAGGTACCGGCGCTCACGCTCACAGGATATGTAAATCAAAAATATTTTGCAAACAAAGCTGTGATATTATGGCACCGAGCGGGCGCACGGCCAGTACAGCGTTAACATAGGGGAATATTATTAGTAAAATAGAAAGGTTCTTGGGCCTTTAACAATAAACGACACAAACTTTTACACCGGTCGACTTAAAATTTAGCAGATGCATTAAACTAATATATTTTATGTTAGTTATTTTTGAACGTTTTAGTGTTTTGCTTTGGAAGGCGGTTTATATTTTTTGTATTTTTTTTATTGGCCTTTCCTCCACGGGATTTAAACGACCAAACTTTAACTGTGTAAATGAGTAGGAATATTCATTACGTTATCCCCTAGGTATTATTCTAGCTTAGCCTTTGTCCCCGGCTTCACTTCTATAGCCTATCCCACAGGTACCGTGTTGTGTTTCAGGAAAAAGATAGCGTAAGCGCTTGACCGGCAGAAAAGGCATTAGTCACTTGAAACAGTTGTGTTTCTTGTGTCTAGAAATTAGCGCTCAAAGGGCACATTCAGCCATAGTGTAGCGTTACCAGTGAAATTATTTAAAGAATTGCGTCAGTACAGAAGGACTAATATTCACATGGGCGGTCCTAATGTAATTAATAACAATATACAGTAGAGATACACAATATTATAAATGTAATAGTTCGGATGGATGTGTGTGTGTGGATGTTTGTTTGTTACTCCATCACGCCAGAACGGCTGAACTGATCTGCATAAAATTTGGCACAGAGATAGATTATAGTCTGGAATAGCACATAGGCTGAAAACACATTTCAAATGTGTTGTAAATATATATATTAAATATGCGAAAGTAACTCTGTCTGTCTGTCTGTTAATTAGCTATGGGGATAGTTTGAGACCCTGGGAAGGACATAGGATATTTTTATCCCGGAAATCATCCTTATCGGGGTGGAAAGGGGATGGGAGTTTGCACACCCTCAATACTATTGCGCTATATAAAAAATAGGCTATTCGAAATACTAATGCTACGCAGATGAATCGCGGGCAACAGCTAGTACTTAGTCGTAATACATTAATTTAAATCTTACAACCAATTATGTTTGTCTTATTCTAAATGCCGATTAAATTGCAAAATAAACGCACTTGCAAGTATTATTATGCCAATTAACACAACTATTCTGACCGACAAAAACCAGCATCCTAGATAAAAAAAATAAACAAATATCTTAAGAAGAAAGATGTTTTAATTTATACAAGTTGATACGGCAAAGTAATTGGTCGTGGTAATTTAATGGTTTTGATAAAATGTAGTTACTAATTAATTTGACAAGGGGAATGGTATGATATGTTTCTTTTGATTTTATTTGAATACTACTTACTTATCAACAACTTACTTTTTGAAAAAGACATCGCTTCAAGGATCGCCAAAGCACGAGCTACCTTCGCGCAGCTAAGACCTGTTTGGCAATCGCGGCAATTAACCCGAAGGATTAAACTCAAAATCTTCGGGTCAAATGTCGAATCCGTGCAGCTTTACGGGTGCGAAACTTGGAAGGTCACAAAAGACATCCCACGCCAGATCCAAGTCGTCGTCAACCGCTGTCTTCGTTGTATACTGTAGAGGCTTTCCACATAGGACAAGCAACCTGTTCGGCCGCTGACACCTAATACTGGCGACTTATAAGTTTGGAAGGAAATCGAATACAGAATATTTGAAATATATCGAACGCGTGTAGTTTTTGTTTAGCTGGGACTTCTGTAAAAGCCGCCTGAGGGCAGGCACGTTGTTGATTCAATACAAGTTAAAAGTAATTTCTGCTTATTATTTGAGCTCCCTGAGCTACACCCTCACATATTGGTGGAGGCGCCGGGTAATGAAAATCCGGGTAAATAAGTAAAAGTCTAAGAAAAAATACGAAAAAACATATTTTCGCGTGTGCACGGCGAGAACAGTGCGCGAAGCCCTATCAACGAGTGTACGTCGCGTCGTTACGAGGAACGAAAGTCCTGTCGGCGAGAACCCCAGCCGACGAGCAAACGCAGAGA
Source organism: Orthosia gracilis (assembly GCA_947562075.1). NCBI lineage: Eukaryota > Metazoa > Arthropoda > Insecta > Lepidoptera > Noctuidae > Orthosia > Orthosia gracilis. The sequence goes on along the minus strand of OX387270.1, from coordinate 2,011,700 downwards.
AAATAAAGATAAGTGGTCTATTTTAATTAAAAATGGCACAGCCAGTTTTTACGGGGACCGGAACGAAGTCCAGTTTCGAGGATTTCCTCTTGCAGTTAAAGGTTATCGCCGCTATAAATAAATGGCAAGAACAGGACTTAGGGCTCATTTTGGGAGCGTACCTGGACGGCCCGGCACTCGCTTATTTTAAATTCATCTATAAAGACGGTCTTTCATTCAAAGAAATTTGCGATGGCCTCAAAAAGGAATTTTCGGTGGGGATAGATTTTGTCGAAAAATTTTACAACGCACGACAAGACAGACAAGAGGAAGTAGATGCCTTTTTCTTTAGACTGTCGGAGTATGCTCAGCGAGCAGGCATAACCGATGAAAAAATTTTCATTAAAATGTTTTTAAAAGGAGTAAATAACTACTACAAATATAAATTAGGTACGAAACTATACAGCTCCAGGACAGAGCTGCATGACACACTAGTACAAATGAAAGAGATATTTGGTGGTGTGCCAAGTGAACGGATGAATTTGCCGGTGCAGCCTCCGCGCGTGCGTTTCGAAACGCCGTCTTCTAACAACCAAAGGTCCCCTATCTCTGGGAGACCAGCAAGCCCTGGTCCAGCCACGTCCAGCGCGACTCCGCATCGGGAAGGCGATGGCGAATCCTTTCACACGCCGAGGTACGATTTTCGCCCAAGGCAGCGCTTCGAGAACAGAACTAACCGCTCTCGTATTGCCCCTAGATATAGAAGCCCACTACCAACCGATCACCCAAAACGAACCAGGACACAGACAATAAAGATGGATGAGGAGTTGCGGGCTGTGTCCATGAAAGAGCAATTCCCGATTGAAAACAATAAACACGGTGATCAAACTCCATTTATTAAAATTAGTATAGGTAACCGATCGTATGACGCATTAGTTGACACAGGTGCTTCCATCTCTTGCATCGCCGAAGAATTAGTCGTGCTGCTAGGTTTGAAGCATACCAGTAACGAGACGAAGCATTTTGTGAAATCCATTTCGGGTTCTTTTCTAACGATTATGGGCAAAACAAGAATCAACTTCATCGTGGATTCGTGTGTTTTAACGAATGACTTTTTTGTGATGAAAGACATTAACCAAAGTCTAATATTAGGCCAAGACTTTTTATATAAAAACGGGGCCATCATTGACTTAAATAAGAAATGTGTATTTTTTAAAGGCAAATTTTCTGCTAAGTTTTGTAAATACTCTGAACAAAACGTTACGTCATTTTCACAACCTCTGGTTTGTTCGAGCTGTCATGACAGAACAAAAAATAATAATGACGTCGTAAACGCCCAAGAATCTATAGAAGAAAAAAGTGTACATATCGTATCTAAGAATGACTATTTATATTTTTCGAGATTAGTGAATAGTAATGATGAGAACTTTATATCAACTGTACCTAAAGAATGTAATGTAAGAAGGGAACTTGATATAAACCCGAACTTGAGTCTGGGCGAAATAGAGTCACTTACGAAACTTCTTTCGTCTTATGGAGAGAATTTCGCATTTTCAACATCAGAGCTAGGCAGCTGTAGTGTAGAAGAAATCACTATTAGAACTATAGATGAAATACCAGTCCATCATCCACCCTATAGAGTATCTCCAAAACAACTTGACATAATAAACACGCAAATAGATGAGATGCTAAAGAATGGTGTCATCCGGGAGTCAAGGAGTGCATACGCCTCACCCGTGGTGCTAGTACAAAAGCCAGATCAGTCCTGGAGGTTCTGTGTTGATTATCGTAAACTTAATAAAAAGGTCATTACCGATAGTTACCCATTACCAATCATAGAAGATCTGATGATTTACTTATCAGGGGCGCGATACTTTGCGGACTTAGACTTAAATTCAGGCTACTGGCAGCATCGTTTATGCGAGAAAGATAAACATAAAACAGCATTCATTACTGCGTCGGGGTTGTATGAATTCAATGTTTTACCTTTTGGGCTCAAAACGAGTCAAGCTGTTTTCCAAAGGATAATGGACAAGGTATTAGCTGGCATTAAATATAAAAAGGCTATTTGTTATGTAGATAATATCCTAGTTTGGGGTAATAGTTTCCCAGAGTTTTTAGAATCGTTAGAAGAAGTCATGAGTAGATTGAAGGAAGCAAACCTTACGCTGAAACCGAACAAATGCAGTTTTGGTTATAGTAAAATTTCGGTGTTGGGACATGAAATCTCCGGGGAAGGAGTTAAGCCCGATAATAAGAAATTACAGTTATTAAAGACACTAAAGACCCCAAACAGTGCAAAACAGGTTAAATCTGTGTTAGGTTTGTTTTCCTACTATAGAAAATTTATTAGTAACTTTGCTGAAATAGTTCTGCCTTTAACAAAATTGTTAAAAAAAAACATCAAGTTTATTTGGGGAAGGAATGAAGAAGAAGCCTTCACGAAGATAATAAAAATTATGGAATCACCCCCGATCTTGCATTTTTATTCTAGTAGTAAGTCATTAACCACTAGGTTACATGTGGACGCGAGTGGTGAGGCGCTTGGCTGCTGTCTCAAGCAAGGTGGTGATGTGATGTTCCCTATAGCATATGCATCCAGGAAGCTGAGTGAAGGAGAGAAGAAATATTCCACAACAGAGAAGGAGTGTCTTGCTTTAGTCTGGGCGTTGAATTATTTCAAACCTTTCCTGTGGGGTTTAAAGTTCCAGGTTGTCACTGATCACAAGGCGTTGTGCTGGCTGAGAGGTAGAAAGGACATGAATGGAAGATTAGCTAGGTGGTCGCTGTGCATCCAGGCGTATGACTTCGACATTGTTCATTGTGCAGGAAGAGACAACGTCATAGCAGATTTCTTGAGTAGGAATCCTTTAGGTCAAGTAGATGAGGACCAGAAGAAGTCTGAAGAGGGCCCCGACCATGGCATGCAGCTGTATAGGATAGAGATAGTTAGAGTTAAAGATGAGCAGCTTGGAGATGAGTATTGTAGGTATTGGTTGGATAGGATAGCAGTGAGTGGGTGTAATGTGGTGAAAGGGTTTAGTGTGGTAACCGGCATTTTGTGTAAGAAGATCAGAATTTTAAATGATGATAGAATGGTGGTGGTCATTCCTAAAAGCTTATTGCAGGAGGTGTTGAGGGAACTTCATGATGATCCATGGTCAGGCGGTCATTTAGGTCTGGCGAAAACTTTGGCTAAGTTCAGAGCGAGGTACTTTATTAAGGATGCTGAGAAAGTAATAGATAAATATGTAAGAAGCTGTATGCTGTGCCAGGAGCGGAAGAAGGATAACCAGGTGGCACAGTTGCAACCTGTTGTGGTGAATCATTTGATGGAGAAGATTGGGATAGATGTGTTAGGTCCATTCAGAAAGTCGCTGAGAGGTAATAGGTATATTATTGTGAGTTTAGAGTATGCATCGAAGTATGCAGTGTGCAGAGCAGTGCCTAAGGTGACCGCGCAGAGGATCAGTGAGTTCTTGATAGAGGAGATTTTCTGTCGTTTTGGAGGAGTTAAGGAAATAGTATCGGATAGGGGGTCAGTTTTCACGTCTCACTTGGTAAAGGAAACGGTAAGGTATTTCGGAGCCAAGTCACGCTTCACCACTGCGTTCCACCCAGCAACAAATGGGTTGGTTGAACGATTTAATCGAACAATGTGTCAGATGTTGTCCATGTACGTCTCCACCGATCAGCGAAATTGGTGTAGTTATGTCCCACTGGTATGTTTCGCTTATAATTCAAGCAAACAGACCATCACTAGAATTTCAACCCATATGTTGCTGTACGGTAGGGAACCATTATTTCAGACAGACATGATAGTAAATAGCGGAAATAATAACATGATTGATTATGTGGGACGTCATGAACTAGGAAATAATCTGACACGATGTGCCATAGCCAATATAAAAAAGGCACAGGTTAAACAGAAAATGCGATATGATAGAAAAGCTAAGTTCAGAAGGTTTACGCCGAATCAGTTGGTAATGCTCTACACGCCCAGACGGACCATAAATAGGAGTTTGAAACTATGTAGGTTATATAAAGGTCCCTACCAAATAGTTAGGCGATTATCTGATGTTAATTATGTAATTAGAAAGTTAAATAATAGGAGATTTAGGGATATTGTACATATAAATAGGCTAAAACCGTTTAATGTTAGAGTAGGCTAGTTAAAGGTAATGTAGATACTGGTAGGCAAGGTTATGTAACGTCAATGTCTAAGTACGTTAAAAAAAATATATGTATGATAGACAGTTTTCAGATTTGACATGTCATAGTTAGTAGGGATGGGCAAGCAGAAAATATATTTATCGATGATTTTTGCTGCGATTAGTATCGATGTGATTAAAATAAATTATTTTCCAATTCCATGAGCTGATGTAAGCTGCCGGGGGAAGAAAAGGCTGGCAATGCTGACTACGCATCGAAGCAATATTTGTTTTTTTTATTCAGCTAGGCTGAGCTTGATCCAGTGCATTGATGATATAAGCATTTCAAGATTGGGAGAGGTATTGGTCATAACTGAAACCGACTTTGCATACGGGGCATAGCCTTCGCAAAGGATGTTGATTTGGCATCATTGGTCCAGTTGATGACTGTTTATGGCATTGGTCCAGTTAATAACTTATTGATAATATTAAATACGTTAAGTGTGATAAGCTCTGGATAAAGTTCAATGGTAGGTTTAGAAGATTCGATGCGATCCAGCCTTTCCTTCTCTGGCCTGATAAATGCTTGAGGATGAAATATTGTATCACGTTTGAATTTCACATAATTAAACCCCATCCGGGTGGATGTGAGTTATCACATCATTTCTGTTAGGAATAAGAGGCCGCCTTGTTACTTTTTCGGAGGTTTTGTGCAAGGAGGTTCAAGCATGACGGCGTTGACTTGTTAATGCATGTGCACTTGTTAGCTGAAGTTAGAGTAAATATCGGAGAATCCGGTAATTCGTTTGCCATGACTTGAGCCTTCCCCTTGTAAGGGAAGGACCTCAGATTAATTCCTCCGTTAGGTAAAGGTGTTAGGTAAGAGTGATTTTCCTTCCAAAGTTGAGAGTAGCTGCGCTTCACATGATTCTGCGCATCTATTCGTAGGGGCGTAGCTCATGTAGAGGCTTTCCACATAGGACAAGCAACCTGTTCGGCCGCTGACACCTAATACTGGCGACTTATAAGTTTGGAAGGAAATCGAATACAGAATATTTGAAATATATCGAACGCATGTAGTTTTTGTTTAGCTGGGACTTCTGTAAAAGCCGCCTGAGGGCAGGCACGTTGTTGATTCAATACAAGTTAAAAGTAATTTCTGCTTATTATTTGAGCTCCCTGAGCTACTCCTTCACAATACTCAGCATTTTCTGGCCCGAGACCATCACCAACGTAGAGCTGTTGGAGCAATGACAGAGCTTATCAGACAATCATTTGCCTAAAGGGACATTTCAAACACTAATGTATGTATTTCTCACTGTTAAAGCAAATAAATTATTATTATTATTAAAAATAAATTATTATTATTATGGTTTTTAAATTTTAGTTTCTCAGGTGGTTTCAACCTGGTGTTTTTATAGGATATCACGGGTGTGAACCAAGGTGAAATCCTAATTTTATATTTGAACTGGTAAATTGTTTTGTACTGCAGTGAAATTGTAATCTAAATCTAACTGTAAAAATTTTCTTACTATTCGGCAAGTGTTTAATATGGCAGCTTTTTGTAGTGTTAGGTATGTGTATTTTGATAGATTGAGAACATTAAGACTATTGTATATTTATTTCGGAATAACATCTGTTGTTGATATTACTATTGGGACTATTGTACCTAACTCTATTCATTTTCCAAACTCTGGTAATTTCTTCTTGTAACTCTGTGTACTTCCTAATTTTTTCCGTGATCGTTTTTTGTATATTATTAGTGTTTGGGACCGCTATATCTATTATGTATGTGTGTTTGTTTTCTTTATCAACAAGTGTTATATCTGGTCTGTTGTTATAAATAGTGTGATCTGTAATTATTGTGCGGTCATAATATATTTTGTATAGTTGATTTTCTAAAACAGCTCTAGGTGAATATTTGTAATATGGAGTGTACGGATCCTGCATGAGTTTAAGTTTGATTGCAAGTTTTTGGTGTATGATATTAACAAGTTGATTATGCCGGTGAGTATAGTCGTTCTGAGTCAATGTCATACAAGCTCCCGTAATATGTTGTATTGTTTCAGGTTTGCTGTGACATTTTCTGCATAAATCATTTCTAACTGTACTATCTTTTATAATATATTTTCTATAATTTTTGGTATTAATGACTTGGTCTTGAATGGCTAGCATAAATCCTTCTGTTTCTGGAAACAGCCCACTCAATTCAAGCCATTTGTTGGAAGCTTCCCTATCAATGTGTGTTTGGTATAGATCATTAGGATGTCTTCCGTGTAGTTCTTTCTGTCTCCATTTTTTATGTATTTCTTCTATGTGTCTTGCTTTGTCTATTGTTTCAATATTACCTTCGCTAAGATTCAGTGGTGTATATTTGTTATCTATCTCTACTATTGTTTTATGTAATTGACTAGTATTCTTCTTCCTATAAAAGAATTGTTTTAGGTTTATTATTTGCCTTTTGTGTAAATGTGATATTTCAATTAACCCTCTGCCCCCCTCTTTCCTGGACATAATCACTCTTTCGATTGCTGATTTAGGGTGGTGATATCTATGTTGTGTAAGAATTTATTATTAATGACACGAGAGCCCGATCGACCGCCAGATCAAGCGTTGCAAATGGAGTTGGATTGGCCACACGCTGCGAAGGAATTCTGATCATATACCGAAGCAAGCGCTGGATTGGAATCCCCAAGGCAAAAAAGAAACCGTGGCCGCCCCGTCAAACCTGGCGTCACACCGTGTTGGCGGAAGGGACGAGCACCTGCACGTGGAGCGAGGTGAAGCGTGAAGCTCAAGACCGATCGTGATGGAGGACTACTGTGGACGCCCTTGCCCTCATCCAGGGGACATAGGACATTAAGTAAGTCAAGACAACTTACTTTGGCCATCTGTTTCTCTTGCGTTAAATTCGGAAATTATCATAAGGTAAAATGGTCCCGGGGTAAAAGTATCCTCTGCCTGTCACTAGGAACCAAACTATCCCCCATACCCAAATTCATCAGGTTAAGGTATTCAGCGGTTAAGGTATATAAACGTAACTACAGATACAGTTACTTTTGCATTAATAATATTAGTAGATAAGGTGCAAATAATACTAGCATACAGATGCCTCATTCCATACAAAGAAACCGTGCCGACGTAACTTTTTTCGACGGACTATCTACTAAATATATATCGATCGCGTTCGGTTCCGTTCCACGGCTATAGATGCTGTTAACAGCGACTTGCAAGTAATAGTACTCGTACATTTTAAGTGCGGTAAGTGGAAAATGACAGCCGAGGCGATATTGCTACAAGAAAGCAGAGGCCGTTATTATCAAAGCGCACGTATGTCATACGACGTTTTATAACATATATGCGAGGAAATAAATAAAACTCGGACTTTCTTAAACGAATAAATCTTTAATCACTTCACAGTTAAGGCAGTTAGAAAATTTTAACAATTTGTAAAATTGATTATTACGTTGCCAGTTGGCATTTTTAATGTTGTCAAGTTATTATTATTAGTTACAATTTCACCAGTCTCTCTCTCACTCTCTTGAGTGAAAAAGGAGAAACGAGACAACAGAGGCGGTGGCGGCGACGGAGGCGGCTGCGCCGGCGGTGACGATGGTGGAATGTACGCGTGTGTGCTCGTAGATGGTCGAGCCAAGTGTTGACTACACTAGGCTCCAAATTTATATTCCTTTTAATGCGGGAGCTAATTTCTTCTTTATTTCTCATCGAGTCATCTATGTAGCCTTCGGCTACACTGTTCGACCGCCACCATCCGTGGCGTTTTAGTGTCAATAAATTCGCACCTGAATCGGCGAGCAATGTAGCCGAAGACCTTCTGAATCTGTGCCCTGTGTATTCATGTGGATCATCTAAATTTAAGAAAGTGGCAATTTGTTTCGGCATTGCTCCAAATGTTTTTATGCCAATGGGTTGGCTAGTGCATTTTCCATTTTGGTGATTTTGAAAAAATCTGTTAAACATCCATCGCTTTTGTTGAACGAAGCGCTTCGTATTTCTTCACTATGTCGTGAAAAGGCCCCTGTATTGTGAACGATCTTGGAATTTTATTTTTTGTTTTATGACCTGGACAAGAAGAACTCGCCCATGGTTCTCGACATCATTAGTTGTGATGTTTGCCAACTCTTGACGGTTATATGCACCATTTATGCCGAATATTAATACTCGTACAACCTGAAAAGAGATAAAAACAGCGTACAAAACACCTATATTGAAAAGAAATACGAAAGTGAAAGAAGTTAATAACAAAAATTTAGTTTCAACTGACCTTTGTGGCCAAATATCGGCAATCTGGAGCTTCTTTTAGGAACTTCTTGACATTGTCAGCCGAAAATACCTTCGACTTTTTACTCACATGGCCACTTGAGCGTCTTTTTAGAAATGTCAGCAAGTTGGAGTATGACTTGATATCAATACCATGTTTAGTTTTCACAGTGCTTTTTAGCATTGAATAGTAGCACCACAATGAGCTTGACTTATATTTTTGAGAAAGTTCCATAAAATAGGCTAAAAACACACTTTCTGAATATGAATTTGCATCTTTGCTAGTTATCCGATGAAATTTTGATACGCTTGTAAGTACCTATCGGTCGATTTTTCGGGCAAGAGACTTAGAGTAGGCTTTTTCGCTGCCTCTGAGACTTCTGGCGGTGTCGAATTAATAAATTCGTCATTACTTGATGACATTTTCAAATAAAACAATACAACGAAAAGAAAAAATGCGCGGAATAATTTTTACTTATTCACAAATTAGCGATGCGCGCGCATCGGCGCTTTTTTTTAAGCAATGGCACAAAAACAGCCAGTATTACTAATAAAGCAAATTAATAATTTTGTGTTTTGTTACAGATAAATGGTTGTAATTTACGGTCAAAATTAATTAAATTAAAAAATAAAATGTTTATGTATTATATTTTATCTCCCAAAGTTAATTTTATTCATAATATGTTGACCACTTTTCTGACATAAAAATTCTTTGCTAAGATTTAAAAAAGTACCGTTCGTTTTAGACGGAGCATCTTGATAAACCGTGCGTTTTACCTTATTAAAAAGAAACTCGTGCGTTTTACATTACAATAACGCACAACGTAATGAGATACAATACGATATTGAAATTGGTGAAATAAGAGACCCTTTACGAGCAAATGTGTTATAAAAGGGTTTACTCGGATGGTGACTATTTTTTTCTTTAATTACAGTGAAGTTTTGTACTATAGTAATTTTTACAGTTTTATTGCACCAAAATGTTAAAATACAAATTCATAAAAAAACGTGACTGCTAAAAAATAATTAACTGAAAAGAAAGTGCTGCCAGAGCGGTGCCAAACGAAATTTTGATTGATTTTTCTATAATTTTTGTTTGTCACCGATCTGGCAGCACCTCATAATTTTAATCTATAAATTATATCTAGTACTTGTTTTTCTCTTTTCAGTTAATTATTTTTGCAGTCAGGTTTTTTTTTTGTTTTTATAATAATTTGTTTTATTTCAGACTTTTTAGTTTGATTAATGCATGAGTTCTCCAAATAAGTTATGTGGTAAAAGATTATTTATTCTGCTATCAAAGTTCCTTTTTTATTGTAGATAGGCTCGTGCTTGTTACGCTTATCTTGAATTTGTGCCAAAATAGTAACATAAAAGTGTTACGAGAAATATATATTTTATAATGGTCTATTTAGTAGCTTTCATTTGATACCCATATTGGTATGACAACAAAAAATTGTACCATCCCTTTTTTTGGAGGCGGGGAGGGGATAATTAAAAGTAATATAGCCTATTACACTCCCACAATTGAGATGAATCCAACAACAGCACTAATATATTAAGTCAAAATCCGTCAAACCGTTTGTGCTGTAGAGAGCGCTATAGAAATGGACATACATACATACATGCGCTCGAAATGAATGAGGTCTATGTTGGAACGAGCGAGGCCAATAGATGGCTGTTCGCTCTTGCTTTGAAGGCTGATGGGTTATAAAGTGGTTGGGAGGGAGCACAGACGCTGGAAAGAAGCAGAAAGTTCGTCAATTTGGCTGTGGTCGTTATAATTGTGGGGAAAAGCGCTGTTACAATATGTTGGGCGGTTAGATCGAATCTTTACTCAAAGAATTGCAGACAGATAAGACCCTCAAGACAAAATGATATCCAAACAACAATAACGATTGCGAAAACTCAAAATGTATGGGGTTGCCAAGCGCTATCTAAATGCCACGTAGTAAATCCCAACCGTTTTGGCATTTCGACAATCGCAATGAATAATAGTATGCGAGTTTGACTAGCTAGAGCCGAAGATGCATTTGGCTTTGTTTTTCATTGCAGTTATTACATGCGCAGCCACTAAAGCTTATAATAATTACAGGATCTTTCCTTAACCATCTGGCCAGATGAAAACAATCACTCTTTTTTGCGTCAACTCAACACGATCTTCATTAAACTCGTATAAAATTACAATCAATGAAATCGCTCTGATGATAACTAGCGACCAACAAAAAGAGACCAATATAAGTGTGAATACTCATGTATTACTTTCGCACCTTTAATTGAAAAATATGGGCTATCATTCGAAGGTGGTTGACCAGACGGGGCACATAACCTACGCTCGTAGAACCGCGAACGGCGTTTGTCACGGCCACTAGTACTGAGCCTGTATTATTTTCACACGATTGCTTACGACCGGTTATAACACATATAGAAAAATAAATTCAATAGAATAGATGCTAGATCGATGGTAGGGTTCTGTAGCTATCGATTCTAGATTTCTGTGTGCGTGAATAGCCCAAGATATCCATTATAGAACTGAGCGAAAACACAGAAAAAATACATAAACTTTCGCTCTAGGACTTATGATTGGACCCGTCTTTAATCTGATTCATCAGCTCATACTATACAAGATCCTTACACGTGCTATTCAGCGTCTAATAAGCAGACACAATAGAACAACAACAGCTTACGCACACATGGTATGCGTGGGTTTTAATGACTACAATTTACCTATCTATTGTGTCTTCTTTTATAAGGTTTGCATTGCTCTTACCTCATTCTATTAATTAGTCGTTCAAAATAAGCATCTCTGAAAATGTTATGTTAAGAAATAAGAGAGTAAATGATAGTATTTGCTCTTGGGACATGAATTTTGATCACCCACTGAAGAGATGCAAAACTAATCAGAAAAAGAACCGGCTGATAGCGGTCTCATTGTATGCCCAAGACAACTTATATCAATGGTATTTATGATACAAATATCTTTAAAACAAATACTCAGAATAAACGAAATGAACTTATTAAAACTACCGTTACATAGACCATAATTGCCCGTTTATGCCAACATTAAGTAATGAAAAACAATGTTGCCCACTAGAAAAATAATCGACGTACGGATCTCCGATCAGCCTGCGACTATGCTCACTAGCAAAAAGATGTCCACGAATGCTGGCCAAAGAAACTGTCGCACAGTAAAAGCTATGTTTTATGACCAAAAGAAAACTATCTTTTTTGTGCCTATCCCTTTGCCATACGAGAAATATCTGTGAAACTTGGTATCGTCTAGAAAAAGTGGAGATCGGAAATTCATGGACGATGGTGGTCCTATCCAATAAACTGGATGTGAGTTTCGTGAGTAGAATTAATAGATAAAAGAATATATAATTTATGACTTCACACTTCGCTCGTAGCATTGCCCGTTTACATTCGAATTAACGACTTAAGTGCCAGTGGGCAGGGCACATTGCTCGCAGAACGGATGGCCGATGGGGCCGAAATTAAAGGCCGAAAGTTCTGGAATGGCGACCGCGAATCGGAAGTCGATGCGGTGGAAGACCTCCTACGCGCTGAATGCGCTGGATGCGAGTCGCACAGGATCGGTCAATGTGGCGACGCCTGGGGGAGGCCTATGTCCAGCAGTGGACATCTTTCGGCTGAAATGATGTTGTTGATGATGATTCGAATTAAACCGGAGCCTTTTGTCATGAGCTCTTAGAAAAAACTTTGTAACAAAAAATTTAACTGACTTCCAAAACAAAATACCGCAAAGCGAAAAATAACTTTCTTTTCGGAAGTCGGTGTCTTTGTTTTTTATTATTTAGTTTTTGACACCGACTTCCCAAAAAAAGGTTTTTTTTTACTTTTTTGTTTTGGTACCTTATATTACTATGAAAATACGCATAATTATTTTATCAATGATTTAATAATCATCATTCATAAAAACATCATCATTCATTCATCACTTAGTTTTTTTTTTGAGGTGTCGTCAGATTTTGATAAAATTTAAATGATCCACTTGAGAATTAAACCAGCTTTCAAATAAAGAAAAAAATATCAAAATCGGTTAATAATTGGCGGAGTGATCGCGTGACAAACATACAGTCGAATTGAGAACCTCCTCCTTTTTGAAGTTAATTGAAAATGATGATTGGCATTTGCGAGACGAAAAGAAATTTAAATCCTTTTCCCGGCACAATTTAGGCTAGCAAATAGAAATACTAATTAGGTAAACTGTACGTGTTCAAGTTAAATTTAAAGATAATAGGGATTACAGCTAGTCTACTCTGTGAAATATCACCATGTAATTATGTGAAGTGAGCAGACATTTAACATGCTAGGGCGCTCACTTCACCTTATTTTTTAACCCGCGACGAAAAAAGAGGGGAGTTATAAGTTTGGCGTGTCTGTGTATTTGTGTATCTGTCTGTGGCATCATAGCTCCTAAACGGATGAACCGATTTTGAATTCGTTTTTTTTTGTTTTAAAGGGACTTTATCGAGTGTTCTTTCTTGTTGATACAAATCGGTTCAGCCGTTCAAAGTTATAGGCTTTTTACTGTTTGAATCCGGGTAATCCGGGTTTCGCAAGATATCGTGTCATAATTACGTGCTCGATAGATTATCGATCGAAGTGTGTCTACTATGGTGATGGGGTGACCTGAAATACAGGCCTTGAGCCTAGTTTAGGCACCAGTCTCCCACAATATAATGTCCCACCTATATGTCACTGTAGAAATAAGGCTAGCAATTAAGAGTAATATTGTGGAGAAAATAAACAATTTATTATTATTAAACAATTTATTATTACTATTAGATAAATTATGAAATTTAAAAAGCATGAAATAAAAATGTTTCGGGTCTTTATTTAATTATATTTGTGACGATGAGTTTTTAACAGATTAGCACAATTTTATTTTACAAATGTATCCGTTCATAACCAGACTATAGCTACGCAAACACACTGCAACCCAAGCTTTAAATATCGGGTGCCACCAATGTTTACAAATAAGGAGTGTTGGCCGCCGTTTGTTCAACCCTATGTTTTATATCTTATTTCTCTTGTTATAGGGCTGAGCCTTTAAATGACTGGATATACAGAAAAAAACCCTTTACATAACGTACTCGTATCTAATGGCGGTTCTCAGGACACAAAAAGTCGTAAAGTTCTATGTTTTTTGCCTGTCATCTTGTTGTTTGTGTTATTGTTGGGTCTACCTAGCTAGATAATAGCTAGAATGTACCTACCTTTCTAACTGGATCTTTCTTCAAAATAATGTCTGTGACTAAAATTACAACAGGAGTAAAAGCAGCAATTAGTTTGTTTAACTGACACGAATTCGGTAATTTAGAGAACTCAGCAGCACAATTATGCATGTGAATTTGACAAGGCAAAGGATTTGACATCAATCGACCAATCACATAGACGAAAATCCACATCGCGTCATTCATCTCGCATGTGATTGGTCGATTGATGGCAGTCAAATCATTTGCGTTGCCGAATTCACTATTTTTAAAAGAATTTGCTAGGCTGCCTGATTATTATTTAAAGTTTTGCCGAGAAGATTGGTAGCCTCTGAACAGTGCCCTGCTAAATTCTAAACTCATAAACAATTCAATTTCATAATCATTAAGTAGACCTTATAGTCTTATGACGCTATTAAATGGCTGTATTTTTGAAAAAGGGTTTCAAATCTCAATATTATTTAATTATTTTTACTTAATGCCAATATTCCTCAATGTTGCGTTACTGGCTATGCGCCCGCTCGGAGCCAGAATATCAATATTAAACCTCCTTTCGGACAGTTTTGTTTGCAAAATATTCTTGGATTTAATATGCTATTTCAGTTATGAAGAAACTCTAACCAGTAATGACTCTGTGTAAATATATTTTTAAATATCCAAGTCGTTTTGGAGGAGTATCCAAAAGTAGCGAAAAAATATCGTGTTGTTAATTATTTTTTTAAAGCAAAACTATTCGTTACATGAAAAAACCATGTTTCACAAATAATATGCATGAATCAATAGTAAATATATATATTTTTTCAAACCTTTTAACCTAGCCTTGACATTATATGATGACTTGGCATTATAGCGGTGGAAGGCCCTTAAGAGATGTTTAAAATGAACTGAACACAATAGCACAAATGATGAATAGTCTAGTATATCCTTATATTTTGCTTCTTCTTGTCGGGTTGATGTTAAATTCCTCAAATATTTCAGACAAAAACTACAAAACGGATTTGGATGAAATATCTGTGCTCATATATTTTTTATTCAATGTACATAGGTCCATTGGATGGGTCCGAGGACGTCCACAGTAGTCATCCATCGCGGTCGGTCTTGAGTTTCACGCTTCACCTCGCTCCACGTCATACGGATGCTTCAATCAAACTTCTGCCAGCACAGTGTGATGACAGGTTTGAAGAAGACGGCCACGCTCTTTACTTGCGACGCTTGATCTGGTGGTCGATCGGGCTCTCGTGGTATTTCTCCAGCAGCTCTACGTTGGTGACGGTCTTGGGCCAGTAGATTCCGAGTATGCGATGAAGACAGCGGTTGACGACGACTTGGATCTGGCGTGAGATGTCTTTTGTGATCTTCCACGTTTCGCACCCATAAAGCAGCACGGATTTAACATTTGACCCGAAGATTTTGAGTTTGATTCTTCGGGTCAGTGGCCGCGATTGCCAAACAGGATTAACTCGTAGAATAATTTTAATCCAGGTTCCATAGGGATAATTTTTAATTAATGAAGAAGAAGAATGATGCTAGCATTGTCTGTGACGGAACCATGGGTAGTTATCAGGTAGCTTATCCTATATACATGACTACCTAAAGACAGCCCTAATTGACGGATAAAACAGTCATCCCTGATGGATTACTGAAATTACTTTAATGGCAGTAATTTCAAGGGATACGTAATTATTATGATATAGCTATTAGTATCTGAACATGTTGGTATTTGTAGCAGCAGGTTGACTTGTCAGGTTGTTAAACTAGCTGATGTAATGGAAATTGGTCTTTGAATTGTGGATTGGATAAATGTTATGAACTTCGGTAGACGTGGTAATGGCAGGCTTTGTAGAACTCAAACTTATCAAACCGAAATACCGTATCTATAGCTCGTTTTTGTATCTATAATTTTATCTATAGCTTTCTATATATAAACGCACGCCTTTTCCCATGGGGGTAGGCAGAAACTACAGAACGCCACATTCTACGATACTTACATACTTCTTTTGCTTCACTCACGTTCATACATCTAGTCATACACGCATGCCGATTATGAGTACTGCGCAGCTAGCCGTTCTTTGGAACATCAACAATATGGTCTATGTATGTCTTTCTAGGGCGTCCCCGCCGGCGTTTCCATTCATGGCTGCCTACCTTTCGTTAGTCACCTTTAATTCATCCTCTCAACATGTCCAAACCATTTTAGCGTACTGTTTTCAATTTGCGTTGTCTTGATTTGTATAATACCCACTCATGTAATTTTTTTTTAAATAAATAAATTTAAAGTTACACAACATAAGAAGGATCAGTAGGTAGGACCTACTTGGATTGGTACTACGGATATGGAGTAAGGGTAATACGAAAGATTAACTACTACAAGCAAACCATGTTCACTGCTTCATAATATGAGTTTGTATTTGATACTGAATGGTTGCTGAAAAATGATAGCAGTGTTAATGGACCAACAGCTAGATGGCAGGTGGACGAAATTTACGCCCGCCGCAGTCTTATTGCGTAATGAATTCGGCAAGGCAAAGGGCAAAGGGTCTGAAAAATCGACCAATCACATGCGAGATGAAAGAAGCGATGTGGATTTCCGTCTATGTGATTAGTCGGTAAGGCTGCCAGTTTCTCGATGCAAAATGTTACAAATTGTCAAACCCGCGTTATCTGCTGTGATTGGTTGAATGAATTTTCAACAGTCAATCATAATAGATAGCCGGTTCTTATTCGTTGATTACGTTAACAGCCCGATAATAAGTAAGTTTTGAGAAACCGGGGGTTCATTATCATCATAATGAACCTGACCACAATCACAACTGTTCTTTTCTCTATTTTCTTCAAAACTGAGAAACAATTATTTTTACAGACTTAAAAAAGAAAGAGGTTATCAATTTGATACGTAGGTATTTATGTAATATTGTTGGAATTATTTAATTGGATTAGGTATCTCTCAAATTAGGGTTATAGTGCATGTTTCATCAAAATTGGTTCAGCAATTTTCTAGATATAGAACATAAAACGGAACTCCTTAACGACGAATATCTAAATTGAGTTACTGTGGTTATTTTGACAATCCTTTAAGTACCTTACTATAGAACTTGCTACCTTCTTAACTGAAAAGAGAGAAATAAAAACATTATCAAAATAAACCGACTTCCAATGCAAAATACTAAAGTTCGGAAAACGATAAAAACAAGAGGTACCAAAGACACCGACTGCCGAAACGAAAATTATTTATGCACTTTTTAGTTATTTGCTTTTGAAGTCGGTTTATATTTTTGTGAAAAAAAATATTTTCACCAGGTCTTCACTAAGTTTGATGAGGGTAATTTATTCATCAGTACAGCAGTGTTATGATCAGCATTTTTTAAGTAAAAGGCCGTTGTTTAATATTGTTTTTCTTACATCCTGGTTGTATCTAATCATCAACGACATTTCAATAAGGCTGCTTTTCCTGCACCTAACTTAGACTTATTTTTTTTTTGTTTGGGTAAACAAACAATCGTACATTGTATATTATATCTAGATACTCAGTATGCTAAAAGTAAATGGGCAATCAAATATGTTTCCACATGTTATGTACTAGCTTATATTATATACAGTTTTAATAAGATCAATATATAACAACAATACATTTTTTTCATTATCTTAAAATCGAATAGTTATACATCTATACTAATATTATAAATGTGAATGTAAGTTTGTTTGTTATGCTTTCACGCAAAAACCACTGAACCGATCATCATGAAACTTTGTACATATATTCTTGGAGGTATTAGAAGTAACATAGGATACATTTTATTAAAAAAATAAAATAAAAATAATGGCTTCACTGCGAGCGAAGCCGCGGGTAAAAGCTAGTACTAAAATAAAACATGATAATTAAAAATCTAAAACTTTGAGCGAGGCGCTTAATATTTTTTCTTTTTAACATAACTCATCAATAAATAACGGCAAATTTCTCGGGAATGCAATCGCATGTATGTCTATTGTTCACACCATTTCATAACATAACATCACGCCAGTATGCTCTAAACTTGTACGCAGATATGTACAGTTCACCCTGGTACACTCTCATTCCACCGGTTATGTTTAAGTTACATGTTATTCGGGTAATCTATTCTGGAATCACTGTGAGCGTTACAGGTACCTTTACTATAGAACTTATCCAATAATATACCAATAAAATGCCAAAAAATACAACCGACTACTTCCAAAAAAAAGTGCTACAAACTATAAAATAACTTCAACTTCGGCAGTCGGTGTCAAAAAACGAAGAAATTAAAACAGGAACACCGACTTCCGAAATTGAAGTTATTTTATACTTTGTAGTGTTTTTTTAGAGGTCGGTTATGTTTTACTTTTTTAATGTTTTTTAAATGTATGTTATGTTAGGGCAAATACATCGATATCGGTAAATTTATTAATGTAAGCTTGAATCAATCTCCGGAGCGGCGCTCTCTCTTCTGCATTTCTACGACAGGGAGTTGTAGCAAACACTGGATAAGAGCGCATATATCTCTCGTCTCATTACCGTTCTAGGTGCAATATAGCAAATTTTACTAATCAATTCAGAGCAATCAAACTTATTATGTACAAGTCCATGCAGCATCATTCCTTGGAGTAACAAGCGTCTAGAGCGTAATGTTAGCAGTCTAAACTTATTCAGACTTGACTTATAAACGTTGGTACTTACTTACCTTTCTGTCCTCGACACCTAAAGGAATAAGATGGAGCGCTAATTACTTAGAACCCTAATGACATTTAAAGTTCACAATCATGGCTGCGATAACTTCTTACACTCTCGCCAGTACTTAATTAATTTATTAATTAAATCAATTTGAAGGATAATGTTTCATTTAATTACTATTTCCTGTAAGTTCTATCAATGACGTAGTTTATAGAAATTGAACAATTTTATTACGAGCTTGGTTTTTTCAGGTATGGTATGGTACAAGGAAGAAGGTCCACTTATAACCGTCCTCGATAAGAAGCAACTAGGAGGCAGGAAGGGTCCTTTTTGGTCTCGCATGGGGTTTTTTTTGTTTTTATTATTACATATTTTTTTTGTTTATCCATAAGAACGTCATAAACTTCTCCAAGTCTGCAAATTATCAGGATTTGTCTAAAAATGACAAACGAGATGTGGTCCGGATGCCGTCTAAAAAGGACACAAACAGTTCCTCAGTCGCCATTGAGTTTACCAACACGCTAACCAAACTTTCCTTTTTAGAAGCGGTAAAAAGACACAACCAATCAAAACAGTCACCTAACCAACTTAACTCTAACGATATGGGCATAAAAAAACACCGAAACAACAGATCTACATCTCGGAACTACTCACTGCTAAAATGAAGCGCCTCTTATTTCTTACGCGAGACTTCGCAAAAACGGCTGACTATAGGTTTGTGTGGACTTCGAATGGGCAAATTTATCTTCGCAAAGCTAAAGGGAAACCTTATATCAGAGTCAAAAACGAAGCCCACTTAACTGAAATAAAGAAGAACCAAATTATTGAAAAATGACTAGTCCTAACTCTAACTCTTTGTTTGCGCTTGTATTATTATCTTGTATCCCTAATGCTAATTTTACTATTTTATAAATTTAATGCATGCTTAATGTTATTTAATGAATAATTCTATACAACACTTAAATCTGACAATGTTATGGTACTCCTAAAACAACCTAAACAAACATTAAACATAATAAACAGCTACCCATTCATCACTATAACAGCTCACACAATCACAATACTTCTGCACTTACTATATTACTCACCTATTAAAATAAACACACCATCACTGAACTATAACTGGTTCAAGTTCAATTGTTTACTGCACATAACTGTCTTATTTGCACTCTCTTCGCAAACCATATCGCACATTATAATTCTATTTACAAAGCTGATCACAATACCAATAACTGACTTCTATTTTCTGTTTTTATTCAAAATCACTTTAATCGTAATCAACAATAAGCTACATGGCCCTGACTCAAACCGCACTGCAAATAATTGCGTAACTAGTATGATGATGAGATTCTATACGGTAACGACACACACATTTACGCATACCCGCCTAACTTCTAACAAAATAATCTTTACCTCCTACCCTCACATTTTCGGTTCGCATTCGCCAAATAAATTAAACATAAACAAGCAGACACCCGCACCTCCAATTTTTTCATACGTATATTTATATAAGCGTCCACTATTCCTCGGTTCGTTTATTCTAAATGGCTAACACCAATGTAGAACTTGACGACTTCAAAATATCGGAGTCTGTGGTCTGTGATGTTTTGGATTGTTATAACCTTCTTTCACACACTAAAACAAACCTTAGAATACTTACGCAGAATATACGTAGTATTTCTCGTAACTTTGACGAACTAGTTGTCCTTTTGCACTCACTAAAGATAGAATGTGACGTTATAATACTCACTGAATGCTGGCTATCATGCAATCTTACTATACCTAACCTACCTGGCTACAAGTCTTATACGACACAGAATTATAGAAACCATAACGATGGAATAGTAATCTACATTAAAGAATCGCTTAATGTTGATGTAATTGAACCACCCTTTTCTGAAAGCAACTGTCTTACTCTAAAATTAAATAATGACACAGCTATAATTTTACTATATCGATCACCGTCATACAACAATTTAACTCCTTTTTTAGATACCCTCAATTCAACATTATCGAACCTAAAAAACATAAAATCTGCCGTAATCATCGGAGACATTAATATAGATATTTCAATACAATCACGCGATACTAAAGCACCTGAATACCTAAATACGACAGCCTTTCAGGGATTCTTGCCAGCTCACACTTTTCCTACCAGACAAGGTAAAACTTGTCTCGATCACGTTCTTCTTAAAACTAAACTAAAATCAAATACCTTCGTTTTAAATGCCACCATTACGGACCACAACGCGGTGTTACTTTGTCTTTACCAAGCATACAAAGAAAATCTTCCGCAATGCTATGTATCTAAATTTAATGTAACTGCTATTCGTGAACAACTAAATAATACGGACTTCAATTTCATTGGCGAAACAGACGATCCTAATCAGGCCATGGACAAATTTGTTAAGACATTACAAGATGTAATAAATGAAAACAGCACTATTGTTAAAATTCCTCGAAAAAGACGTATTATTAGACCCTGGATCACTCTAGGATTACTTAGATGTATACAAAATAGGGATCGCCTTCACAAAGAGTCACAAACTTCACCCGGCAATGAAACACTAAAACTTACACGCTCTGTGAGGTCAACGGAGGGTGCGGTGCATAAGCTTACTGACCATATTGTTAGGAAACTTGATTATGGGAACAAAGCACTCGCCATCTTCCTTGACCTTGCCAAAGCGTTTGACACGGTGTCTAACCCGCGTCTTATAGCTAAATTAGAGCGCCTGGGAATAAGGGGATTGCAGCTGAAATTGTTTCAAGACTATCTAAGTGGTCATAAACAGTGTCTGAGAGTGGATTCCCACATTAGCACTGACCTACCTGTCTCTTTTGGTGTTCCGCAGGGCTCAGTGCTAGGACCTACACTTTTCTTAGTTTACCTCAATGACCTCTGTGAGCTGAAACTGGACCAGGGTACCATTATTTCCTATGCTGACGACACAGCGTTGCTATTTTCTGCTGATAATTGGGAAAAAACTTTCACGTTGGCACAGAATGACTTCAACAAGGTGTCAGACTGGCTGAAACAAAATGTTATCACCTTGAACACAGATAAAACTGTGTACATGCCATTTTATACACGAAATCCTTATAAATCCCCTATAGAACTTACCCTTAAATCACACTCTGTTCATCTCCACCCAACAAATGCTGCTTCTTGTTGTTGCCCTTGTCTGATCAGAAAATCTGAGGTTAAATATTTGGGCGTCATACTGAATCCATCGCTGAATTACAATGCACATATATCTTTACTCCAATCCAGACTGAGAAAAGTCATTTATGTTTTTAAGAACTTAAGGCATTTAGCAGATATTTTAATTAAAAAAAAAGTTTATGGGGCCCTTTGTCAATCGCTTCTAACTTACTGCATTTCATGTTGGGGTGGAGCTGCCAAAACCATCCTGCTCCCTCTTGAAATAGCACAACGGGCATTTCTAAAAGTTGGCTCCTTCCGACCCATAGATTATCCTACACATCTTTTGTATCAGTCGTGGAACCTACCGACCGTTCGACAACTCTACATCATAGCCACAATCCTAAAACAACACTCCCTCATCCCTCTTGACTGGAATATTATTCATAAACGTCGTCGAAATGCTGTAGTTCCTCAGTCCCTTCAATTTAAACACTCATTTACAAATAGGTTTTTCTGCTTCTCCGGTCCTTTTCTATACAATAAATTAAATACTATTCTTAACATCTATACATTAAGTAAACGAAAATGCAAATTCAAACTATTGAACTTCCTAATTACCTGTGATTATGAAACTACAGAAGATCTTCTTAAAATCTTAAGATAAAGATAAACTCATAAACATACCTAACACAAGCACACAACACTCACGCAAACACACTAAGCACAAGCATACAAAACACAACAGTCGCTCAACACTCACTCTGTTTGTAGTAAAACCTTATTTTGCTTAAAGTGATATAATATTATGTTAAACGAAACTACTGTTGTTCAAAATTTCTGTGAACTGCGTCCTGAAATACAGGCTCGGCCTAGCTCAGGCGCAGTTGCTCATCTTTCATTCTTGTACATATTCTTAAAAGCTATACAAAATAATTATATTGTTCAAATTGTACAATTTTATGGAGAAAATAAATAATATTTAATATTTAATCTTTCGTTTCTCCTTTGCGGGTCACAAATAAATATGTTTTATTTTTTCTTATTTCCTTTTCAACAAAAAGAAAATAGTTATCGGAAATAAGGTATACCTATATCAATATCAATCAATATATACATATAATAAATCCGTAGAAAAGTCGTTTTTGTACCTACATAGAAAAAAATCCAAAAAAAATTGCCAGGTTTTTAAAGGATAACCAACAGAACCCATTTCCAGAATTTTTATCTGTTTATTTGTGCACGCATCACGTAAAATGTACTAAACCAATGTACGTAAAATTGTGCGTAACTTGAAGTATCACTTAGTTTTTGTATCATCGTAATCGGTTCACTCTATCAAAACTTAGATGAATTTAAAGTTCAAGAAGTCAAATTATCACAACATACGCATTTCAGATACTCGGACAGTTGAAATCCATAGTCAATAGATAGCTTTGTGCATTTGAAATAATTTTCTGAATGGCGGTGATAAGATTGACGGCGAAAGACACTAGAAAAAATCTTGGTAGATATGTAGGGTAGGTAGGAAGGTAAGTAGGGTAGGGTAGGTAGTTGACGTGAACAGCTGCACAGCTGCACAGCCGCGTGCACAGCTAGTTGATAATAAGGATTAAAAAAATATTCAAAATCTGGCACATTTTTGTAACGCTAAGAATCACCCACAAATAGTCATGCTAAGAATCGACATGAAGAATCTATACTAGTTTTCCATTAGCAAATTGCTGACTACTCTTCTACATTTTCATACAGTTCCTTTAAAATGGAAACGTGTTGATTCATGACCCAAGTTGGTAAGCGGAAGCCGTCAGTTGGAACAGGTCATGACTGAGCTGCCACGGCCTATTGACACGGCTGACTAACCGATTCAGACTTCTTGACTATTCAAAGTGACTGTTATAGTGTTTGAAATCCTTTATAATATGAACCAAAACAAGCTTCGTGTTGCCGTTTCAAATTATTACTTTCTACTATTCCAGCCAGGCATATGTTCCTATGGAATGGTACTTCTGTACCATATCTACCCCACGTATTACTAGGTATTTAAAAGTCAGCGCGTCAGTTATTCGGTCAGTTTTTGCATCGGCCCACCCCTCGCCCTCGCAGACAAAGGTCACTGCAGCTAATTAAACATAAGATAATAATATCTAAATGCCAGCAGCGTGAACTTTCCTTACCGACTTAGTAAGCTTATTAATTAACTTTTTGAATTGTAACGGAAAGAGGTCACTTTATGGTAAAAAGCGGGGCGATCAGTTTTAGAAAAGACTAATTTATTATCTACTAGCTTCTGCCAGCGGCTTCGCCCGCTTTAATGTCGATAATTAGCCCAAGGGAACATATTCCCAGGATTAAAAGTTCGTACTATATGCTATTCCAGAATATAATCTATATCAGTGCCAAATTTCATCGACATCCGTTCAGTAGTTTTTGAGTGTAAGAGTAACAAACATACAAACAAACTTTCGCCTTTATATTATTAGTACCTGTGCGACCGAGTTCTGCTCGGTTGAAAATAGAGAAAAGGACGTTTTCAAAAAAAAAACCTAGCTAGATCGATTTATCGCCCCCGAATCCTCCTGCATACTAAATTTAATTAAAATCATTGGAGACGTTTGCGAGATTCAGATTATATATACAAGAATTGCTCGTTTTTTAGTTGAAGTGAGATGTGTTAATTTAATTTTCATCATAATCATAATTTTAGCAGAAATATGACCATAGCTGGACATAATTATGCCTCACCGAAACATCACTACTTATGCTTATGTAATTTATAAAAAATAGGCTTTTATTTCATCTTGACACTAAAATACAATCCACGTACTCTCTCTTTTCCGTATCTTATATTAATAGAAATAATAAAAAAATTTAGATATCTTTAGCTAATTTGGTGAAACTTATACTCCATTTAAAATAACATTAGACATGTTTCGAAATCTTTTTACAGTCCGTTCAACCGATTTTGAGTTCTATCCCGTAATCATAAGGATGACATAAAAAGCATAAACCTGTTACCAAAACCAACTCTTTATTACAGCTACCACTTGTCGTATTACTAACGAAATAGAAGTCAAAATCGGGTGAACGGGCTGTAAAATGGGCTAATTTAAACGTCTAATGTTATCGCAAATGGAGTATAGGTGCATTTTAAAATGTTAATCATACTTTTCAAAATAATGATAACAGACATTCAAACCTATTTAATATTGATAAGTATGGTGTTCTCGGGTGTGGCCTTAGATAATTACTTAGTTAATTAAATTTTGGAAAATATTACATGGTCTACTCGGCAACAGTAGGTAAAATAATGTCAGAATCTTTCAATTGTATAAAATTATTGCAGAAAAACAGTCCAAAAAATTTCTCATGTAAAGGGTGATAGAACTGGATTTCATGGCAATCATGGCAAATAAAACCTTCATCATCTGTGACGATGTCCACGAAATAAACTCCTAAACGATAGCGCTTTACAAAAGCAACTACAGTAAGTTAACCCATCATTTCATCAAACCACGTTGTCAATCAGAAGACATACAAAGGAAATAGGTACTAATTATCAACTTTACTTGTCTCCCAGCATACGAACAATAACAAAAACTACTCAAGTATCCACACACGTTTCATTTC
Source organism: Orthosia gracilis (assembly GCA_947562075.1). Taxonomy (NCBI): domain Eukaryota; kingdom Metazoa; phylum Arthropoda; class Insecta; order Lepidoptera; family Noctuidae; genus Orthosia; species Orthosia gracilis. The sequence goes on along the minus strand of OX387270.1, from coordinate 1,986,593 downwards.
CATATTAGCCTTCTCTCTAAAAACCTCCACGTCTATGTTTTTCAGTGTAAAACCTAGACTTTTAAAAAGGCATCTAGCTTCACCTAATCCAGTCTAAGCAGCATATCTGAACCTCGTGACCGATGTCAATGAATCCCACTTATTTTATCGCTATCCCTGTAGTCTGCAACAAACATTCCTATAAAACCGCACGTTAGCTCCTGCAAACTATATTAGAAACTATTGCAAAACCTCAGGGAACCACGTTTCTCTGCCTTGCAGACTTGAATAGAATTCTCAAGTCCCTAAGTGAAGTAATAGTAAACGCGCACGTTTTGGTTTAGTTGCTCATGGTTTGTGGTAAGGGTTGAGTCGGGAACGCATTCTGGAGCCGAGTTTAGGAGTTAGCGAGTGCAACGCGCCGCTCATGCAGTTCCCTAACCGGTTTCTAATCGTTGTATTTCGCCGCCGCCGATCGGGCTTTGTGTGTCTCGCAGAAAAAGTTAAAATAACTTTTCAATGAAAATGTTCCAGCTCTTTCTTTGGTAACCGAAATTCTTACAAGTTTCTATCGCAAATTGAAGCTATTAAAACCTGTACGAAAACTTTATTCTCCTTCCGCCTTTCGAGTAAAAGAATCTTGCGGTATGTAGGTACCGTTTCGTCTGGCACTTATAGCTGTTGTTCAAAAATGACAATAACACCTAGCCAGGAACAAAAGCTTTGGCTAGTAACACTCGGGGCCATTCTATAGCATTCCTTAAACGTAAGAATGCACCTGACTGAACACAAAACTATTGTATAAGTCTAAAGCACGTCTAAAGTGTTGCCATGGACACCGCACTCATAGACATCGATCAAATGCAATGTCGTGGTTAACCGAATGAACGAATCTGAAAATATATTTTTGCGAAATTCAATTTCTTTGGTCACTCATTGAAGTATTTTACTATTATTATAAATATAAAATATTATAAAATATGTCTGCCACAAAAGTTTCTTACAAATACTTTATTACATAGGTACTGGCGCGATATTATTTGATAAATCCTTTGTGGGAGACTGGTATCTGCACTAGGAAATCCTGTCACCCAGATTACCAGGCCCCCCACTAAAACTGTAATTATTAGTCGATGTAATTACAATTATTGATACCTTTAGTAAAGTACACGGAAAAGAATGTAATACATATTATTTTTAAATTATCATAACATTATTAAAATGTTTCTTATTAAAGTATTATTAAATTAACTTGTTTTTAGGTTATTATTAATTATTTTTATTTATTTTTTAATTATTGTTGACTTAAATTATTATTAGATTATTATTGATTATTAAAAACATTTTTCTTCAACAGTAAGTTCTTCTGTGCATAACATTTTTTACGAGTCGATTTTTTTTTTAAAGTTACTAGGGTAGCGACCATTGACCGTTTTAACGCTTGTTACCTCACAACGGTGAAGGAAAACATCGTGAGGAAACTTGGACTTAAAGTTAATACCTACAACCATCTACCAGCCGCTCTCCGACCGCGTTAAACTCGAAAATCTGCTATCCCATGTGCTATTTTTGACTATAATCTATCTCTGTGCTAAATTTCATCCAGATGTGTTCAGCCGTTCTGGCGTGAAGAAGTAAAAAACATACACACTCACAAACTTTCGCGTTTATAGTATTTGTGTGATGTAATGTGATAAGATCGAAATCGCCATCCCATCTAGAGTAAGCGAGGTGATCAATTCGTGCCTTATTTGTATGACAAGAGGCCTCTGCCCTGCAGTGGGCAAATGCCAGTTACAGGCTGGTATTATTATATTATTAATTGCCCAGTTGCTCTCATACTGGATAATTCACCATCCGTGGGGCACCACCTAAATTTTAAGTAGCTATACCATTTTCCACTTCAAACCTCCTAGGCGTAGAATATTTATTATTATTATTTATTTCAGACATAATTCCAGTCCATGGTTATACATACATCAAATCACAAATAGATGAAAACCCAAACGAATAATAAATAAGATACCGATTAGAATTATGACTCGTAACCTCATCTCGTCTGATTTACCACAAAACATTGAATTCCAGAACACCATTCTCCACGAACAAACCTTAAAACTCGAAAACAGTCGATCATAAAAATTCTAATAGCCAATCAAAACCCTCAGTTATTATAAGGTAATCGTGGTTGTTCGGACGCCATCGTGCACTTTCGCCGACTCCCGGCAACGCGCCGCATTTCTCCCCAAGGACATCGGAACCTGTCCTTATGCTCACAGATCAGATTGTCCATGAGGTACGCTATATCGAGGAGTATATGGGAGCCATAAATTAGGTGTTTGTTTAGATTTTGTTTGGTTTTTCTGTAAAGTTTTGGAACTCCTACGTATAATGAAAGTATATCTTTGTGCGTAGAGCTTTTTAGAGTATGTGTTTCCTGATAGACCTGAAGGTTTAGCTTTGATACGTAGTCGTCACAAAAGCAATATACCAACGACTTTTGGTAGGTCTTTTAGCGAATACTATTATTTATTCTGCTTGGTTTTATTTAACGTTTTGGCTATGGGCTTTACTTTCATTGTTCGTGGAGATTGTATTCGACCTGCCGCAGTCTGTATTTTCTGATAGCTACAGGTTGGAGTTCTTAAAGTCAAAAGTGAACAGACTTATAAAAAAATAAAAAAAAAATAATGAAATTATCTATATCTTTGCATTTTGGGTCTTTAAAGTAACGACTTTTGATAGGCCTGTTAACGAATAACAGTTTATTATAACATTGTTATTTAAGTAAGGGCCGAATCTCCAGATAGGTCATTTATAAATGAGGAATAAACAAATGAACACATTATTTTTTTCACGTCATACTTTTTAAACCACATAATTTATCTAGTAGTAGACACCCTTCGCTCAACAATCTATCGAACACGTAATTATGATACGATATCTTGCGAAAATACCGCGATTCAAACAGTAAAACGCCCATAACTTTTGAACGGCTGAACCGATTTTCATCACACCCCCGATAATATCACCTTTCAAACAAAAAAACTAAGTCAAAATCGGTTCATCCGTTTGGAAGCTATGATGCCACAGACAGATATACAAATACACATATACACAAACACCCAGGTACACACATCAAACTTAAAACACGTGCCGTCGGGGGTTAAAAATGCAGGTTGACAGATTTTCCAGAACGAAATATGATATGTATTCGTTATTTAAAACCTACTTACTACAAATTATTCGAAGATATTTCTCTCCTAGGTACAAACATATAAACACGCTCCGGTTTCCGAACGTTGAAGGTATCTCAATCAATTATATTTATGTTACTATTCAATCCACTTACAGTTCTACAATTCATTCAGTTTATTACCTGTGGCGAGCTACTATCGCCAATAAACTGAACTGTTAAACATCGCTAAATCGAAGTTCTCGAAGCTTTCCTGATACAGTGATTAAAATAATAAAATATCCACTTACACTACACCATTTGTATGGTGCGAGGAACTAAAATACGCAAAAGGCTCTAGAAAAGTGGCATTTTATCAAAAATGTCGTGATAGCCATTGTTAAAATGTCAAAAAATTATGGGGTTGCCAAGCGCTATCGAAATGTCCTCCAATTCCTTAAATTTTGGCATTTGGACAATCGCTATCGCTGATAGAATGACGCTATCTAAAACTTCAGATGATTGATATTCTATCTAATATCTTTAAACGAGCAATTCTTGTATATATCTATACCAATACTATAAAGAGGAAAGATCTTTTCCTCCCATCTCGGAAAGAATATTTCGGTTCTTCGATATCTGAGTGCAAAAGACGTTTTTATCCGCTAGAGGATAAAGTAAATTGAATTTAGAACATCGTGTGCACTAAGTTTGTGAATTTAAAACATCATTAAACCTATTTACTTCTTCCTCCAAGGTGCCGAATTTATCATACAACCTTTTTTAATTTGTTAAAAACTCAGACTCGGAATCTTCTTGGTGTAGTTTTTTTTTAATTTGCTTTGCGCGCGCCATTTTTTTTTACGTCATATTGTAAAAAACAAGAAACTTGAAAACAAGTGAGAAACCTAAAATTAGTGATTCTAGCGACGATGATAATGCGCAAATGAGCTTTGTCCCTCAACAATCACGCGAGAAGTATTTGAAACAGAACGATAGGTATGTTTTACACGTGGCGACTAGCTAAAGTAGCCAAAACTTTCTCAGAAAATATTTTGCTGGCATATTTTATTGAATTATCCGAGACCAAGAAATCAAGTACTCTATGGAGTACGTATTCAATGCTAAAAGCAAAAATAAAGATGTAAAAAAGATATACATACCCATCCTAAATTAGTGGCATTTTAAAAAGAGCTTCATCTGGTCATCAACCAAAAAAATCGAAAGTTTTCACAGCATCTGAAATTGAAAAGTTTCTTAACGAAGCACCTGATTCCGTATATTTGGCGGCAAAAGTAAGTCAGTTGCACATTCAGTATCTACTTAAGTATATTAATCAACTACTTAACATAATCTAATACGTACCTAGTAGATGTTGATGGGTATAATTATGCATGCATATCAAATTTATTAATTTATCTACTACTAGACTCTTTACGTTTCAGGTGGTTCTTATTGTTGGTATAAACGGAGCATGTCGAACTAATGGACTAACACAACTTAATGTCAAAAACATTGAGAAACTTTCAGATGACTTATAATTAATTAATTTACCTAATATAAAGACAAAAAGACACCGCAATTTCGTCATTCGCAAGGAATACGTAACAATTGTTGAGAAATATCAAGCTTTACGCCCGCCTAACACCCCAATCAATCGATTTTTTCTAGAATATCGCAACGGAAAGTGTGTTAGGCAGCCTATGGGTGCTAATAAAATTGGCAGTATCCCACGAGAAATAGCAACATTTCTCGAACTTCCAGAACCTCTATTGTACACGGGTCATTGTTTCCGACGAACATCAGCCACACTTTTGGCCGATTCAGAAGCTGATCCCTTAATTTAATTCCCTTAAACGCCATGGAGGCTGGAAGTCGAATGCGGTTGTAGATGGATACATAGAGGATTCCATCCAAACTAAGTCTAAAATATGTAAAGATTACACTGAAAGAACCTCAGTCAGATCATTGGACTGGCCCTTGTACATCAAAAATGAGCCGTTACAAAACACCTAACCATCGCCCTCTCTCGCCAACATTTACACCTAGGGGATCCGATGAATCGGTACAACTATTAAGTATGACAGATTGTTTACCGAAAAACAGTACACAAGTCACTAACACCAACATTACCGTATCTAACAAAAAAATGACACTCAACTTTAGTAACTGTAGCAACGTTACTTTCAATCTTTCTTAATTATACGTAAGTATTATTTGTTATAATTTAAAAATTTATTCTGTAATACTTACCTATCATAATGAAGTAGTTAATACCTAAACTGAAATAAAGTATCTTGTGATTGTAAATGTTTTTTTTTTTGCATTTAGTCATTTCCTCGCTGAGGTGGGATGAAAAGCGAGTGCAAAGATTTTTCACCTCGTGCTCTTTTGATTCTCTCGCTAACGCTCAGGATTATAATTTTGAATACTTCGCTTGCTCGGTCATCAAAATTGAGCATGCGGTTAAAAAGCAACTTGTATAGCAAATAATTATTTGTTTGTACCGAATAGGCTCCGAAACTACTAGACCGATTTTATACCGATTTTATACTTTCACCTATAGAAAGCTACATTATTCCCGAGTAACATAGGCTAAAATTCATTTTCAAGAAAATTTGAAATCCTTGTGAAAATTGCAATAATGTAACCCTAAGTAGCAAAGTTTTGCCTATAAAATTCAATATTTGGCTTGCGCTGAGAAAACTATTAATGATACATAAAAAATATGTACTACATGATTAAAGTAGCAGGGCACCAGCTAACCCTACATATAATTTTTATATCATGCTAAGTATATAAACTTCTCTACTTGTTTAATATGCCTTCAGTTAACAGTCCGTTAGGAAGTTATAAAACTAAGATTAAATTATTGGCCCAGTCGGCAACGATAGCCGTTCCCAGTCATTGAGATTGTTATTGCAATTTTACGGTGCCTAAGCAGCCCGGAGGATGTAGCGGAACTATCTGTTGTAATTCGTCGCAGACAGGACAGATACGTTGTTTTAATATTATTCTGTGGCTACTTATAGGCTAATAAAGAAAGTTTCTACTTGTGCCAAAGGTTTTTTTTAATAACGATTGGCTCGCTTTTGACCACTATCTCACCAGATGGCAAGCGATGGTGTGGTTGACGGTGAAGCACGTTTGCCTTGAAGTAACCTATTAATTAAGTAACCTAGTAAGCTCTCAAGATAGTAAGAACTGTCTATAAATTCATATCACACTGTGTATGTGTGTGCGTGTGTTTGTATGTTTGTTACTTCTGTACGCTCAAACGGCTGGACGGATCTGGATGAAATTTGGCACAGAGATAGATTATAGTCAGAAATAGCACAAAGATTTTTATACCGGGAATATGTTTCCACGGGATTATTTTCGACGTCCACGCGGGCGAAGCCCATCATAATTTACCAAGATTTTTCTTGACTGGATCGAAGCCGCTGGCACAGCTAGTAAGAATATAGTAATACCAGCCTGTCCCACTGCAGGGCAAAGTCCTCTTCTCATACAGAGTAGGCATGAGCATTGACCACCAAATTCACTATGCAAGCTCAATGCGGGTTGGCGATTTCAGACTTACGTTATCTATAAGTCTAGGTTTCCTCACGATGTTTTGAATGTTTTCCTTCGATGATAGAAAGTACATATGAATGTAAAAAGGCTCATTGGTACTTGCCCGGATTTGAACCACGAGAGACGAGGTGTAACCACGTAATAAGGTATGCGAATAAAGGATGGCCTGATAAATTTATTCTTACAATATTTTTCAAATTTTTCTTCATCTGGAATATTTCTCAGGGATGAAGTCAAATAGGTGTAGTTGAGTACTAGTTGAAGTTCATCATCACCTGCTTGACCTTTATCTAATTGTGTGGTGGTTTGATTCCAGTTTAACCAGATGCAATTGAATACCAGAATATTACAAGCTTGATCCAGTAATAGGTACTCCTGGAAACGGTGCGTAATGTTGGGCAGTTCCTCTATCAGGAACCCGGAACGCCGTGTGCTAGGCTAGGACCCTGTCATTGGCTACTTTCTACGCTACCTCAATACATGTATAATGACAACAATTATTTATTCTTCACATAATACTGCAACAGCACATTGCACATTCCTATGATCCAGTTCCGGCGAGAGACGGAAGGATCTGCAGCCTTATTGCAAAATGAATTGAAGGCAAAGGGCAAACATTACGAACAATCGACCAATCACATAGACGGAAACCCACATCGCATCTTTCATCTCGTCATGTGATTGGTCGATTGTTCCCTTTGCCTTGCCCAATTTCAAACGCAATAAGGATGCTGGTATGCACAATGTCACAAACCAGACATACTTTTGTTTATCGGGTTTTATGTGTTTTTCTGTATAATAGTCTCAACAAGTTACTCGAGGTATATAGCTTAACATATAATAATGTTACTTTACCATGTAAATCTGACATGGATAAATTTAGGAAAAACCCAATTACAGTGACACAGAAAAACTTCTACAAATTGTTGTTTGATTATAATATCTACTTGTACATACTTAAATAGGTTTATTTTTGATTTTTTTAAACCAATTTATATATTTTTATGTTTGCTTATAAACAAATTTTATTTAATAATTAAACTGACCCAATTATTGCTTTATGTAAATTGATGGCCTGAAACACAGGTTTGAAAGAAGCGGCAGCCTAAAGCGGGCAGGTCGCTACCAAAAATAGGAAATCTTGTTTATAATCTTGCAGTTGTAATCAAATATTTAAGTTATAGTTAGTAGTAGTACATAAGTATAAGCACTATTTATACCATTGTTTTATAAAATATACTACTGCACCTCATGTACATTTTTGTGAACGTACTTACTTTTTAATAAACTAGCTGTGCCCGCGGCTTTGCTCCCGTCAACTGCCTACCCTACCATACCTTAACTACCCTACCTTACCTACCCTACCTACATACCTTAACTACCCTACCTACATACCTTAACTACCCTACCTACATACCTACCCTACCTACATACCTACCCTACCTACATACCTACCCTACCTAAATTCCTACCCTACCTATATACCTACCCTACCTACATAACTACCCTACCTACATACCTACACTACCTACATACCTACCCTACCTATATACCTACCTTACCTACACACCTACACTACCTACATACCTACCCTAGCTATATACCTACCCTACCAACATACCTACCCTACCTATATACCTACCTTACCTACACACCTACACTACGTACATACCTACCCTACCTATATACCTACCCTACCTATATACCTACCTTACCTACACACCTACACTACCTACATACCTACCCTAGCTATATACCTACCCTACCAACATACCTACCCTACCTATATACCTACCTTACCTACACACCTACACTACCTACATACCTACCCTACCTATATACCTACCTTACCTACACACCTACACTACCTACATACCTACTCTAGCTATATACCTACCCTACCAACATACCTACCCTACCTATATACCTACCTTACCTACACACCTACACTACCTACATACCTACCCTAGCTATATACCTACCCTAGCTATATACCTACCCTAGCTATATACCTACCCTACCTATCTACAATTCTTTTATTTTAATTTTTCTTTAATAAGAACCTTCTCCTAACAATAACAAACACAACAAAAAAAGAATTAGCGAAATCGGTCCAGCCGTTCACTCGTCGTTCGTCGGTCGCTTGATGCCGTGACCAAGGGTAATAGGGATTCATTTTTATATATATAGATTATTCTAATTCTAATGAGAGCCACCGTTTTTGTGTCCGCCAGTTAGCGGCACTGGCGAGTATATAGCCCTTAAATATAGCTTGTTATTACGCGCACGGAACCAAGGTTTGAATTAACATAACTTCTAATGCCGTAGAAGTGCGATTAAATATAACATCGAGAATGCCGCAGTTTTGCGCAGCCACATTTATTTCGGAAAATAAGGATAAAATTATCCGAAACATAAAACTCTATTAAAGCAGTGCAAAAACCCGTAACTATTTTAATCTGCCATACTTGGAAAATATTTACAACGATAGAGAAAATGTTAATAAACTCGTGCTATAAGCTCAAAAACGGTGTAATTTGACATTTTGAAGACCATACTCCACACCAGCGCCCCTAGCAGCAATTTAAACGCGATTGATTAAATGGTACCTACACTTATAAGAAACAGATAAATGGCAATATTACGACGATTTTAATAAATTACACATATTACAAATTCAGCAAACGAAGCAAATAATAAGCAAAATACTGCACAGAAACAACCCCAATGCATAACAGTTGACAAATTCTTATGCATACCATAAAATATATTGCCCACTAATTCTAGCCCGAGGCTAAAAACAGAAACAGTCTCGATGCATCAATATCTTTCCAATTAGGGACGATTTGTTAGGCCCATGAAGACTTTGGAGTTCGATATGTATTCACATTCTTTGCAGAGGTAAGTTCAGTTGTTGAATCATTGAGGACCTATAATTCTGGTACAAGGCTTACGGCAAATATACCGTGTCCATTTAGTTGCTAAAGATTTCAGTCATGAATCAGACAAATTGAAGCAATGGTTTCTGATTCCTATAACACCGATTTTCTTTAAATTATCATTTTCGCAAATCGCAAACACCGAAAACCAACTCAATAGGCACTTGTATATAAAGCACTTAGTTACACAGATAAATTGTTATAAAGCTTTCCGATAGCCACAAATAATATCTTCCACGAAAAATCCTGAAAGTATGACTCGATCAAAAATCCATCACTATTTTTCCTCCATTCAGATCCCACCAAAAAAATCACCGACAACTAAAATTAATTACTAATTACCATAAAAATGTCTCCACTCCTTCGTCAAGTCGCAAACAATGCGAGAATCATTACAAATCAAAACGACGAACAATAATCACGTCCAACAAACTACCTGACGGCCAGCGTCGCTAACACAAGAACTTGCGGCCTCTGAGTACCAAACCACCACACTACACCATCATCCGCCATAAAACCCATCCAGCTCATCGAAAACCTGACCTTTCTACGTCGAGTTTGAGTAACATTTAGGTTGGCAGTCGAATGGTGGTTACAATTTTCGAGTTGGTCCGACATGCTGGTCAATAAATGTATGTAAAAACGTCCGCAGACTCCGACGACATTCTTGTGAAGAGTCGGTAAGACGTTAGGGACATCTAAATGGTTAGGCCGCTGGCCTAAGTCGTCTGTGCAGTATATTATGAACATTTTTATATCATTCTATATCAATTGCTCTTGATTGCCCATCCTGGGCCATGCTTCTCATGTTAGGTGAGATGTTTCCACGTTCTAATTGTATTTTAAATTAGATCGGCCATTTTCTCCTTTTATGAATCTGTAATGGATCTGTAATTGGCTCGGTTCAACATTCCCATTCATTGATATGGTCTGCAATTAATTAAGTGTCTATGATTACCCTTCTATTGCTTCAGATTGAGCTTAAACAACCGAGAAAAGCAAACAGTTTGAAAAAAACAACTCTTTAAACTATCATGTCATCTAGATAAATTCATATAGTTCTGAGACTGAAAATGATGAAGTAATTGCAGCATAAACAAAATACCAAGAAATATTTCACGCAGTCGCAACTCAACTCGCATTAGTAGCATTCAACTCGAACCAACTAACCATTATAATATCCCCATAAATGTTAGTCGCTTACTTTTTAGCTATCCAGTCTTACAGGCCCAATTTAACACGGCATCTAACTCGGAGCTAAGGTCTAAGACCTACAACAAGACGAATGAGACGCTATAGGGCCTTATAAGGCGTATGTCAATTTATTGAACGCACCCGATCGCTCGTTCCCGCGCATTCGATCCAAGATGGCGATGGCAGCCATCTTTTTTACACTTTTTATCATGTTTTAATATTTTTATTATTAGATGCGTGTGGTGTTTGGTTGGTAATTGATAGTTGCTAATGCAATTAGTAGCGACGTTCTATTTAATAAAAATGTAAAAAAGTTATTTATACCGGTGTTTATGACATTTTCAACCAAACATTTCATTTTCAGTGCTAAGAAAGTGCTTGCTGCCTCATCAAAATGATAAACTAAAAGTCGATCTCACAGAAAAACTATGAACTTTGGAATGGGATGGGATTATGTTCTTCTCCGTACGCATAAACTTTTGTAAAAGATTTCTGTAGCATTTAAAAGCGTTATTATTTAAATGAAAACTGAACCGATCGTTGCAAATTGCAAGCAACACAATTTTCACACGATGTGACCAGTTCCATAACGATGTTTAAATTCCTACCAATTCTGAACCTTAGGGTCCCAGGATTACAATGGTAAAAATGCAAAGAGAAATCAAAAGTGTCAATTGCCTATCTTCCTACGCGGATCGTTAAAACCGCCGAGGGCAATGGCCAAATCGTAAAAAAGGTTCAAGATATGAGTGTTAGACTGCTAGCACCTTTCTATTTAAGGCTTTATCGCGTTTTAACCATTAATTTATAAAGGCGAAGATAGCATTATGCACGGTAGACTGAAAGAAAAATAAGATAAGGATAGAATTACTATACCATTTTGAAAGTGATTTAATCCGCAATGAATCTATTGTTAAATTATATTAAAGTTTTATTGTAGGTAGGTACCTAATACGTACAACAATCATCAAACGACGAGAACAAAAAGAGGACCGCAGTTGACTTGGGATCCTCTATGGCCTGTTGGGTGGTAACTTAAAATATACACCTATGGCCAGAATGATCTGTTACAGACTGTACTGTCGGGGCGCAACGTGGAATACGTCTATGTCTTGATATGGTCTTTTATAGACTGAATAATTGAAACGATATGCAGATAATGACATGTGAAAATCCTGATTCAGGTAGTAGGCACTCATGAAGGTTTACATTACAGATATTCCTGCCTTCAAAGATTTTCATAAATTAAAAATATTATGGTGTTTAAAACCGGTAAACACCGCTAACTACTAACAACATTAGTTCCTAAGCACTAAATTGCGGGGTCAGACATGAGTCCTTCGCGTAACACCAGGGATATAAAATAGTAGAAACTTATGTTAGACATGTAAGAAGAAGGTACTAAAATCATAATGTACTGGGAGTTCTGTAACTAGAGGTATCATAAAAAACTTTTTTACAAAAAAATACAACCAACTTCCAAAGAAAACATTACAAACTAAAAAATAACTTCAATTTCGGAAGTCGGTGTTCCTGTTCTTGTTTCTTCGTTTTTTGACACTGCCTTCGAAATTGAAGGTTTTTTTCACTTTGTTGTGTTGTTTTTGGAAGTCGGTTTTATTTTTTTGTAAAAATGTTTTTTATTATTCAATTTTTAGTGGTACATTATGGACAGTTCTGTAAGTAAGGCCCACAGTGATGCCAGAATAGATTACACGAATAACATGTAATTTGAACATGACCAGTGTAATGAGAGTGTACCAGGGTGAACTGTACACATCTGCGTACCCGTTTAGAGCATACTGGCGTGATGGTATGTTATGAAACGGTGTAAACAATACACAGACATGCGATTGCAGCAATCCCGAGAGATTTGCCGTCATTTATTGAAAAGTTCGGTTGTTTATCTCAGAAGTTCTTCATCAGATCTTTACCAAATTGAAATGGGATAATTAAGGAATAAACTTCGTTCGAACAAAAAAAGAATTTTGCACATCCGTTTATTTATGATGGAGTTATGCCCGAACATAAATAAAATATATGTATATATATAAACATCCGAATTGAGAACCTCCTCCTTTTTGGGAAGCCAGTTAAAAACAGCCTTAACATTTACGAAGTCGTGTTTCTTGAAGGGGTATGATGGTATGTGAATGGATTGAAAGGGAGATGGAGGTCAAATAAATGATGAATGGATAGTTTGAGGAATGATTTGAAAAAAAAAGAAGATTTATCAATATGAGATAAGGGTTGTAGACGATGACAATGTTTCTGTTATATCACCAATGATTTACTTCCAAAGTGATAGGGTATTTATTGTTAGGTACCACCCTTCTGGGGCAGTTGAGAAAAAAGTTTACGACAAGTTCTCTTTTGCTAAACATCTAAGGGCCAACTCTTCAACTAAAGTTGCAACGCCTTGAAAGTCGTTGAAACTTTTTTATCTGACAATAAGTTATATTACGTTTCTTGCGAGAGCAAAACGATAGCAATTATTGAGCAAAAATTGCTCTTCAATCGCGTGTCCGAATATCAGCGATAGCCACATCACAGTGACAGTGCTGACTCTATGGAAGAATAAGTTAACTAAAATGTTCCTATGAACGTAGGATGATTATCGAGAGTAATGGATGTTAAAATTGTGATTACCAAACGCTCGCAAATTGCTAAGTAGGTACAGAAGTTTTAGAAGAAGAAGAAGAAGTCTTTGGCGGTTTTTTTCGCTGAAATTGCATTTGACAAATAACGAGCAATAAGCAAATAATTGGTTACGTGATCCCGTTGTTTATACAGCGATCGATCGCGCAATGACTGCGCGATCACTGCGCAATTATTGCTGATTGCTGTTTCATACGTAATAAGTCTACCAGTCGATGTAGTTACGCTTGGGGGACGAGAAGCTTTCTGCTTTTTTGAGAACTAAGCCTTCTCGTGATCTCGTTCTTGCTTGTCGGGAAGCCAGCTCTACGATAGAACGAGCTTGCTGAGAATATGACGATTATGGGTAACCTATGGTAAGGTAGGTAGTATGTATCACTATTTGTGTCCTTCTTTACTGAGGATCGATCGGATTTTTAATTTTTAACCCCCGACGGAAAAAGGGGGGTGTTATAAGTTTGACGTGACCTGTGTGTTTGTGTATTTGTCGATATGTGTGTTTGTGTATCTGTCTGAGGCATCATAGCTCCTAAACGGATGAACCGATTTTGTTTGAAAGGTGGTATTATCGGGAGTGTTCTTAGCTATATTTGATGAAAATCGGTTCAGCCGTTCAAAAGTTAAGGCTGGTTATGCGTTACTGTTTGAATCTTGGTATTTTTGCAAGATATCGTATCATAATTACGTGTTCTATAGAAAAATTGTCTGGGTTTTTGGATTTTTTTAATATTTACTGGTCTATTATGATTTTCTGCCATCTATTTCTGTCATTGGCGTATTCAGTTCAGTTACAAGCAGTCATATATAAAAAAATATTTATAAATTGTAATGAACAAAATAAATACGCCTGGAGCATTAACCACATACGTTTGTTAGATGTCGCGACAACTTGCGCGCGCTGCAGTCGCATTGCACATGAATTATTGAAGGAGCTACAAATTATACTTCTTGTCTTTGCGCTTTTTGATTCATGCTCTAGTTATGTTAGTATTTGTGATAACTGTGGGCTTGTGTACAACAGCAAAAAGATAGTAAAGAGGGTGGAAAGAGGTCTGAGTCTTTAGGAGTTCAGATCTATGTGTAAAACGGATAATTTAGCCAAATGGATAGTGATTTGAAATGTCTGATTTGAAATGTTCATTGTTTATGAAATATTCAGTAGGTGATGATTAGAAACATTTATGATAGCTATACGTCTTAATATTGAAAAAGATCGAGGGTGTCTTTGAGCTTCAACAAATACCGGTTAGTTATGGGTTAGTTACGTACGAAAAATCAGAAAAAAGAAACTGTCGCCATCCATAAATTCACACTCGCGCAAAATCATAAACAACAGCACACATTTTTTTCTATGCCTTCCCGCTTACCAAAGAGAGAAATAAAGGCTCTAACAGGTTGATAGAATATTTACAATCGGTAGCCAGGCTGCGGTCAAGCGCGAGTCGCGTGTCTAGAACAGGGGTGGTCAGACCTATAGTCTATTGACTTCAAATTTTTTAGGCATTGGCTAATCGACTTCAAGCTTCTACTAAGATCAACTCAAAATGACTAGTTTTAAATGTGTTTACCTAAATTCTGTTATTCTTACTTCAGACAGTGATAAAAGACTAATAGTTGTTGTATATGAGTAATAGCCACTAGCAATTGTCGGTTTTATACTTTACAGCCCCATTGAAGTAAGCAAATTAAGTAGGCTCATTCCATCGTCGACTCTGTCTCTGTCACCTCTGACCTTGACTAGAGTCAAGAGCAAAGACATCAAAAAAAAAATAATAATAAAGAATTGATCTCATGATCGCAAGCGAGACCGCCGATCATGGGGTCCTGCAGCCTAATTGCGTAAGTGAATTCGGCAAGGCAAAGGGATTGACCGCTTTCAGTTGACCAATCAAATCTTATAGACGGAAATCCACATCGCGTCTCACATGCGATTGGTCGATTGATGCCGTCAAAACCCTTTGCCTTGCCGATTTCTGGGTTCGATTTCCAGGTCAGGCTAAAAAATCAATTGTTCCCAATTCTCAGTAGCGACCTGGGATTAAGTAGTTGGTCGTGTGGCACCCCCTTGCCTGGCAAAGCACGAAAAGACATTGGTCTTGCGTTTGATTTCTCGCCCGCCGTCTCGGATTATATCATCCCATCGGACTTCGAGAGTGGTCAGAGCAGTAGTTATAATAGGACGCACACAGTCACACACTTGTGCACTATAATTTCGCCCACGTTTTTGGCTAATTTCTTTCACTGTGGATGAATTTCTTCCGTCGGGAGGATTTTTATATATTTTTTTTTTGGGAGTTACTACCAACGAGTCGGACTCGCGCGGGTTTAAGCACCCCTGGTCTAGCCCTTGGCTCAATGCTAACATGCATTAATCTGGGATATTTATAAACAACTATAACTTGAAACTTATCTATGGATAACCTCCTATTAGGGATACTGCAGGTTTGCGGAAAAAAAAACACTGCGTTTTTTTGAAGATTCTGAGAATAATCGATATGTTTTGCGTTTTTTGTTAAAAGGTATTTTGTATTCTGGTTTTGCTGTTGGTTAGATTAAAGATAAGAATTTGCTCATTATGATCACACAATTTTCGAAACATATGTATGTTTAAAGCCAAACGTGATTGAAATAACTTATTTTATTTTACTACTTAGCATCAACTACAATTTTATTATCTTTTACCTAAAACCTCAGCAGCAGACAAGATTGAAATCTTTCAATTCGAAATGCAGCACTATATCAATACTTTGAATTATGAAAGTTAGATACAATCTTATCAGAACAAAATGCTAATGAAATGCAATTAGGCGACGATCTGAAATGTTTCCCATTTATAACGTAGAGTTGATGTATATCTAGGGATGTTATTAGATCTCTAATTTATTAAAGGCATAAAATTATACATGATTTAATGCGTTTGCATCAACTTCGCTTTAAACATTCTATAGGCTTTCTGTTGCATAGAAGTTGGTGAATACAATGTTTACATGAAAGTTTTTAGGTTTTTTTTATATTTTGCTATTCTTACCATGATCATTCCCTTACCCTTATCTCAACTTATTTGGGATCGGCCCGACATTATCAATAGTAGTGTCTCCCTTTCTTCATTTCCTTTCCTTGTTTGCCATTTTTAAAACCCGGATGATTGTGGCACAAGAGCGTGGAGTCAAGCAAAGAGAGGTCAACGCTCAGGTGTGCGTGGAATAGTGCTGTGGATGATGATAATGTGTCTTAATTGCTATATAGCTAACGCATTCATAAAACAATATTAGCACCATTTTTTTGTAAAGATAATTCCGATGAACTTAAATTGCACCGTCTCCCTCACTTATGTGTCGTCTCCCCTACATCTCGGGAACGTGGTCAAGCCGCCTTAGAACCTGTCCCCTGGCAGTTATTAGAAATTATTAAACAGCGCACTTTTTGCCCCCTGTCGCTCGCCACCAGATTGCGCGTCTAATTGCGCGCCGCGTGAGAATAACGAGACCAAGCTCAGAATAGATAGTTTTCAGCAGATTTAACCACGAACAGCTTGTTTACAAGCTTTGCAGGCAACAAATTCACTTAGGTTTTTGAGGCAAGAAACCTATAAGTAGGTCTAAATCTAACATGTCCGGTTGATAAGGGTGACATTAAAAAGAAAAAGTATAGCACCGATGACAAGGACAGCAAGATTATAATAGGTTTCTTCTTGGCAAGCGTCACGACGACACCGTCAACCACATCCACCGTCAGCCTAATGACAATAAAAAATATTGTTTAAATCGAATAACAAAAATGAATACAGCTTGTTTACATAAAATAGGCACCGTCAAGTTTTAACCCCTTTTTAGAACCAACTGATCTAATAGAAGTAGAAACTGTGCGTCTTGAAGTAGAAGAGATATTGCAGCTTTGTGTTGACTTTATCGCATCGGTTTATTACGAATGTATCAGTCATCGTGAGATAGGCTAAAGATAAAGATGATTTATATGTCAAAACATGTGTTTAGATACAATAGACATGCAGGACGTCACAGACATAAATCTAAATAGATAACGCAAGGTTCACTTCTTATTTAGCGCTTACAAACATGTTTTGCCTAACGAGGCATACAAATAGGTGTTTTACAAATTGATTAACTTACTAAAATATAGCAATGTCAGATATAATTATACAAAACACCTATAACTTAAATAAATATATATTAATATCATAGTTCTCGTCAAACTTCTTGGCCGCCCTGAAGTTGGCTACAAAGGCTGCGCAGTAGTAAATCTCATACAAAAACAGCACCGATCCGTGCCTTGCGCATCGGCAACCCAACTTCAGAGCTGCCAAGAAGTTTGGCGAGAACTATATTATTGACAATCTCCATTTCGTTCATGTTACGTTATTAAATTATTATAAGAAGCAAGATGCAGTATTCTATTTCTTAGTTTAATTAGGTTGACTACCAGGGTGAATACTGAGGTGTCGAACTCACAACTAATAGAGAACCATTTCAATATAGAGCTGTTGCACCGACCCACTAAAATAGCACACTAAATTGTATGAGTATAAGGTGGATGCACCTTTGGGGATTACCTAGGATAGGAGAGCATAGAGGGACCCCTTTGACCGCACGTAGACTCCCATTTGGTCCGTTGTGCGTGCAGGCCTCCTCTCTGTGAGAGGCAATGGACCGTAGTCCACCACGCGGGCCCAGTGCGGGTTGGTGGATGTCGCAAGCCTTCGAATTTTTGGTTCTAAGACATGTCAGTGTCCTCACAATGTATTCCTTCACTGTTTTGAGAGCAGTGGTAATGAAATCATTTACACAAAGTAAAGCGCCTGCCTGGTTTCGAACCCACGACCTACAACTTGTAAGTCGCGGCCGTTACCACTGGGCCACCAATGCTCTGCTTTTTCGCATTATGATAAAACGACCACTGCTCTTGAGGATTATCTATCTATACGTAAGGATCTTATTGAAATATTCTACTCTAAAAAAACAAACAACATCAACTACAACAACAACAATCAACTCTCAACTTTCTGAACACTAAATTGAATATTTAAATAACCAATCTTCATCGCATGTAACCGACTCAAATAAAAATTAACGAACTTAACAAACTTAATTATGCACTTAGTCCAAAGGAGTTTACTTGAGAAAAACTTAATGAAATGCGGGACAAGTAGGCACCCTGTTGAGACCTGTCCTGTGGAACATGTTAGGAGTCGATGGGACGTTATCAGCGGCTATTCCCGTCATTAGCAGATAAGTACAAGCTCACGCAATCTATGCAACGTTCAAGATGCTGTATGAAGCGCGGGTATGTCCGCCAGAGTTCTTTAAATTAGTATTTTATCATAACCAATTTTTCCAAAAGTACTATAGAGTAGCAAAAGGCAGGACATCTTAGTTTTCAAACAATTTTGTTTTTTTTTTGAAGTCTATAGAAATATGTAAGGAAATCTTGTTTGCAATCAAGTTCTAAACGAGGCAGATAATTTTTAAAAGATATTGTTAAATTTGAGAAAACTCGCGTTTCAGGAGAAGTTGCCAATACAAAACACGCATCTCCAAATAATTACAGATAATTGTAATTCAAATAATTACACGCAAATCAAAAGAAAAGTGGTGAGAATCCCGTATTTTCCGTGCTTTATAAATAATAAAAAGCTTATTGGTATAAAACACAGCCTTATGTTTTTTACATGCATACTAGCTCCGCTGAAAGTCGACACTTAGAAAAAGCAAAAAAAAGAAAGTTTTCTTTAATTCATGAGTAAATAACTTTCTTGGACTTATAATACAACTAAACTAAGGGTTTATTACCTAGTGACAGACGATCGATTAAATATTACAAATATACGGCACGACGCTTCTCGTATTATTAATGACACGACCAAAGATGTTCAAACTTACTCTTTACATGCCGCATATTTAAAATAAAATATTATTGTGAGTAATAACAAAAACTGTAATTCAACCGTTTTTGAAAATGCAATCTATAGAACTACACATAATAGTGTCCTGTAAAAAATAAGTAAGTACTAGTTTTAAATACTCATGTATACTCCATTTGCGGTAACATTAGACGTTTAAATAAGCCCATTTTACAGCCCGTTCAACCGATTTCGACTTCTATTGCGTTAGTGATACGACAAATGGTAGCTGTAGTAAACAGTTGGTTTTGGTAACAGGTTTATTAAATGCTTTTTATGTCCTCCTTATGTTTACGGGATAGAACTCAACATCGGTTGAACGGACTGTAAAAAGATTTGGAAGCATGTCTTATGTTATTTCAAATGGAGTTTAGGTGTGTAATTCAGCTCGCCTTTTCAGGGTTAAATCCAGTGTTTTAACATACTTACTTTATCTGTTCTTAGACTTACTATAACAATAAACCATCAGTAAGTATTTCAATTTACGTAAAGCTTATCCATTTATGTATAGTTCAAACCAGTTTAAAACATAATATTTTAATATTAAGCCCACCTACTGCATCTGTTAAAAGGTTTATAATTCCTACCTAATTTATACAACCAACATTTTTATCAGTGCTAACAACCTTGCCACCCCTTAAGCAGTTAAATCAAAAGCATGACGAGCGTATCATTAAGATTGTAATGTTTAATATTATCTGGTGCACATAAACTGACATTAATTAGTGAGAAATATATTATACACCTACTTATGTTTGATCTGTGTTGGGAAGAAAGGAATTCCCACGCGTTAAATTACAACGAAGAAACGACTAACCCTTGTTTTTGGCTTTTGGTAGTTATTTATTTATTTATTATTAGGCTTTTCAAGACTGAGTACACTGTTACTTTTTAAATTTGTATATTTCAAACATAAGTCTAAGCACCTCATCTCATAAAGAAAAGCACAACATGCACTAAATTATGCCTTCATAATAAAGTCCCCCGCCGCGCCGCGTCTGTACGCGATAATCTCAAAAACTACTGAGGCCCTAGTGCGAGTTTTTACTCACGCTCAATCGCGTTAACGTAAACGTCAATTTGTATTGAAACTGGATAAGCGCCGTCTGGTGACGGTAAGGAGAAACCTCATTTTATGTATTCAATTTGACATAAGAGATAGTTTACGTTGTCACGAGTGAGTACGTTAAAAAACTCGGAATGAGAAATGAGGAAGGTTTTTTATTTATAATTTGTCCCGGGCGAAGAAGTGGCGGGTCGCTAGTATTTTATAATCAAAATTATTTTTTGAGATTTTATAGAAAGTAAGTAAGTTATAGGCCTATCTATGTCCAGAAGTGGACGTCTTTCAGCTGACATGATGATGACGTTGTTTAGGAAGAAAAGACTTCAACGACATCGAAACAATTTTATGAAAAGTAAAATTATTGAAAATTAATTATTTTACTGTCTGATTTGTAGCCAAATGCAAACTTACAGGGCAAACGGTTTGAACGACCCTCAATGCATATGAAATATTTAATAGCGTTATAAAATTACATACACATAAATTAGTGATGTGATGATGTCGCTTTCGTCACTTACAATACATGGGTGGTTTAAAAAAATGAAGAATATTTGCTTCAAAACACTCGTAAAACTTTGACAACCGCTTGCAGATTATCTCCGTTGATTAACCTGTTGAGTAACTCTTGGCTGACTGGTGACCACTAGTGACCGGTGACTGCTATGGCTCGGTGAGGCGGGACCACACCGACCAGATGTGATGTGGTTAAGTTATCACCACTAATTATACGAGTACCTTTATTTTATAAGCTTAAATTTAGGTTGTAATCACCGCCGTAGACGGTAAGATTTGGGTCGATTCGAGGGAGATGTTCAGATTGATGAATCGATACACATTGTCGTGGTGTAAATACTCGTATCGTTGCACATGCTTTGATAGGAGCCTTTTTGGTAACGCACGGGTTCCTTTTTTTTAAACTATTTATTATTTTTTATCCTTAATCTCTCGTGTCTCCTATGCGGGTCACAAAAAAAAACATATGTTTTCATTCTTTCTTTCTTTCTTTGGTGGCCCAGTGGCTAAGACCTTGTCTCTCATACTTCTGTTCGTGGATTATATGACGGAAAAATACCAATGTCACCTTTTTAATCCAATTCAGAGGTATGTGGGGTTCCCAGAGGCGGCTTTTAACTCTGATACAAGAGGTGGTCACATCCTCACACGAAAAGAAGAAGAATGCATGAGAACTTTCTAAGTTAAGCTTGGATAGCGCTGAAACCGGTGAAGGAAAACTTCACGAGAAGAGAATCCCCGTCATGGCATAATTTTATTAAACATAATGTTTTTTGGCATAACGTTTTCGCATAATAATACTGCGGCATAATATAACTTTGGCGTAATGCAAAGGTTAGCCTGTCATTTGGTCTAATTTGTTTTGCCAAAATTTGCAGTTGCATAAATATTTAAGGCATAATATTTATTCGTCACAATAATTTTATGGGTACATATTTGAACGTCAAAAATTAAAATACCTATGGGTAAAATGTCAATTTCCTAAATATCCAAAATTTCAATATCGATTTGAATCGATTGAAAATTTTTTTACCTAAACTTAAAATGTCTCATTAAATATATTTGATATAAGGACTCAAATTATGCGTTTATATTATATAAAATATCATTATGCGTTTATAACATTATGCTTTATAAGATCATGCATCATTATTATTATGCCAACAGAATTTATGGAAATATACATAATGGCAAAGTATTTATGTCTAATAACATTATGCGTAATTAATTATCATTATGCTGAATTTCGTTATGCCAATGTAAATTATGGCAATATATATTATGCTTATCATTTGAAAATCTCGAGAGAAAACCTGCACTTACAATGAATACTAGCTGTGCCCGCGGCTTCGCTCATGTTAACTGGCTGCTTACCTTACCCTACTTACCTTGTTGACTTGTCCTATCTACCAACTTTTTTTCTAGGGTCATCATTCTTTCGCGGAGAATCTTAACAACGCCATTCAGAAAATAACTTCAAATGCACAACGCCATCTATCGAATATGGAGTTCAACTTTCCGAGTATCTGAATTGCGTGTGTTGTGATATTTTATTTCTTGAACACTTTAAATTCATCTAACAATGGATAGAGTGAACGACGCGATTGCGATGAAACAAAAACTAAGTAATACTTCAAGTTACACACAATCTTTATATTTAAAATTATCTATATTGGTTTCATACATTTTACGCGATGTATGCACAAATAAACAGAAAGAAAAACAAAAATTTCAATTTTACAAATATAATATAATATTATATATAATATTTATTATATGTATTGATGATGTGTTTGAAATCGTCAACTCGTCTTGAACAAGCGTGGTGATCAATGGTCGTGCCTTCTCTGTACGAGAAGAGGTCATTGCCCTGCAGTGGGCAATGACCTCTTCACATACTCCCAATATTATTGGTATATAAGTAGGTCGACTTTCAAGAGGTTGTCTATGAAGGCTATGAACGTATTTGTGTTGTCAAGTATATTATGTTGGTTGGTGCCAATTATTGTGTTTAAAAATATTTGAATATCAACGAATCTGTAGAAAATATTTTTGCTGGATAGAATTTTAGAACTTTTCATACTTTAGGAGTAAGTTGGAAAGTTGTATCAAAATTACTTACAAAATTACTAATTAAGTCTAGTAATGGGCCCCACATTGACAACTAAACAAATCAAATCAGAGTTTATTCGTGAACTCGGAGTTAATTGGATAACCCACGCTGACCTGACTTTAAAAGAATTTGCAGCTTCAGCGTGCAGGTTGATTCAGACTTAATACGGCTTTGAAATCCGCTTTTCGCTGTGCAAAGTACTCCACTTCATCTCTCATCCCCGCTGTCACCCTGAGGCCATAGACAAGTGGCATTCTATTATCGAAAGTGTGGTGATAGCGATAGGAAAAATGACAAAAATTAAATGTTTTCTTCAATATAGGCATTTCAAAAGCTATAGAAATGTCTCGTAATGGCAATTCGACCATCGCCATCGAATGAAGCTTATCTAAAGCCTCGTGGAATGTTCCGAGCCGCCACTAAGTCCAATTTTACCTATACCTTGCTTGAGAGACACTCTTGTCTAGCGGTCTAGCATGCATTGTTGGACTGTAGTTAAATAAATAATTTCATTCTGAAGTAATGCGCGTAGAGAGAAAAGGCCATTTTACTTGGAATCAAATCACAATAGAAGTTCCTAGATTCATCAATTAATTAAGTGTCATGGACGGTATAAGCGGCATTCTTTTATATTGAAACAATACTGCATACCATGGTTTATAGGTAATAACCATCTGAATCAAGAATTCAAGAGCGCAGAATTATATGTTATTATTTTCTTGACGAAGGATATTTCTACACCTACTGTTTCCATGCCGTACCAGAAAGAGTCACTATAGTATCTAACGAGTGATTCTTTCTAAAATGATAGTAATAGCTTACATGTGTCTGTCTGAATTACTGAAGTCTTCGGAGTTAGGAACATGTTAAACCCTACTTTAACCCCTTGACTGCATAAAAAGTGGATCCACGCAAGACACAATGGCTTTTTAATTGTTTCGGTAATATTTACAAGGTTTATTGGCTAAATTTGAATTTGAAAAATACTCGACTTAAAATTCTTAATTCAGAATTCGGGAGTAAATGGGTTTGTTAATAAACCTGTTAAAACACTGTTTAGTTTTTAGTCGAGTGAGTTTTGTAATTTTTTTGCCGTTTAACACATAATATAAATTCATGCTTGCATTCCAAATGGTTGAGCAGAAGTGCCTATATGTTTTTTTTTTGTTCCAATAAATATATTTGTATTTATTCAGCCTACAGTATACAAAACGCTTTAGTGCCGTAAAACATACACATACCTACTCCTTAGTAACGGCTAGGCTAAAATATTTGAAAAATATATAAATTTACTATTGATTAATGTACATTATTCGTGAAACATGGTTTTTTCATGTAACGAATAGTTTTCCATTAAAAAAATTATTGACAACACGATATTTTTTCGCTACTTTTGGTTACTCCTCCAAAATTACTTGGATGTTTAAAAATATTTTTACACAGAAAAATTGAAGGCTAGAATTTCTTCATAACTGAAAGAGCATATGTAAATCAAAGAATATTTTGCAAACAACACTATACAAAAGGAGGTGCAGTATTGATATTCTGGCTCCGAGCGGACGCACGGCCAGTACTGCGGTAACATTGGGGAATATATACGACCTAAGTGGCCACGTAGTACGGGGCGAGCGTATATTTCCATCAACCGGGTTGCTAACGAGAAATAAGCTGGTCAATTACTAAAGATTATTTACCAAGGACTAGACTTAAGACGTGGTAATGACTCTTCAAACACATCTTCAATACTTACAGAAAGTTTGACTACCACAAAATAGGCATCTTTATGGGCGTTGCTCTACTGCAGCCCACGGCTAATAAGCTACGCAAGTGTAGCTTCACTTCGCTTTGTATGAAAATGTAGCTTATTGTCTATGGAGATAAGTGGAAAAAAAGTGTTTTTTTTTATTTGTTATAGGCTCGCGTTTGACCACTATCTCGCCTGATGTTAAGTGATGATGTGGTCGAAGGTGAATCACGCTAGCCTAGAAGTAACCTATTCACTCTTGACTTGAACAACCAAAGGTACAACTGTTAAATTGTGTTGTCATTCATTAGTAGTTCGGGCCCCGAAAGAATCATGCGATACGGAGTAGGAAACGCCCACAACGAAGGCCGAAAACACGGACTTCGTGCTTAGGGAGCAGACTCCCTGGTCCGGACAACTGCCGGACGGTTGTTGTCGGACCGTTGTATATATTCAAATTGCGCTGAAAAGTCTTGTGCGATACAGGATTTGGTGTTTTTAATATATTATTGTACATAACATAACATAAAACTTATAGAGAAAATAAAGCTGATGTACAAAGGCAATAAGAAGGATTGGTGTTTAGTTCATATGAGGCATCATAGATGTCACTACATGTACTCAGCGGCCACGGACAGCTATACAGCCACGCTGCGTGTGGCTTGCAAACAAATGAAGCACGACTCATTCTACTTGTACGTACCTACCTGCGGCTCTACTCATCTTCCAGGCTGTTATTTTACATTTGACAGATGCACACTTATGAACAGGCAACCATAGACAATAAAATGCAATAGGTACCTACTTCATGGACGCTGACAGTAGTAGTGAAGCGACGTGCTTATTCGCTCTGGTAATCCGATGAATTAAAATTCACCGGTAAATCGAATTTACGTAGCAGTAAATATCGCAGTGCTGTGAAGGTTAAATTTTGAAAAAAAATATATTGGAAATATAAATATAGAAAACCAGCAAATAAAATAACTAATTTTTTTACGATTTTATTAGCATTTTCTTATTAATATTTACTACCTGCATTATGGATGCAATAAGTTTGATTTGACTTAAAAAAATACAAATAAAAATGTTGATTAAAATTTCTTCATTGTCAGAGTCGATTGTTATAAGAAATCGAATCGGTACCGCATTAGTTCATCACTAAATGATTAGTTTTAGAGCTGTCAATAGTAAAATTACAGGCTGGAAGGAGAGCAGACAAAGTGTATTCCATAGTATAATAATATACTCCACCTGGTATTGTCTTCCCGCGACAGCTGGGTCCCGTGATTTGCCAAAATACGTCATCAGTTTTGATGCAATAATAATTCAATATATAAAAAAACTAACTACTAGTACTACTAGATATTAAAAAGTTAAGCTAGTCATTAATTTATTTTATTTTCATTAACTAAATGAGAAAGTACTTATATTTACTGAGAACGACAATCAACGGTAACACTTATCGTGACGTAGTCTTAGGCCATCGTGGGAAGAGAATACCAGGCTGAGTATATTATTATACCATGGTGTATTCTGTCGAAATGCCAAAATTCAAGGGCGTGATCACTTGATATTTAACGATAGCGCTTAACAATCATAATTATTATGTATTTTAGCCATTTTACTAATCACCATCGCAACGGTTTCGATGAATAGAATGTCACTTGTCGAGAACTTCTGGTCGGTTGACTTTACGCTAAGCCTTATGCGATTTACCTAGACCCAAAGGTCACGACACAATAAAGCAGGTTGTAGACCTACGGGGAAACAAAGGTCACACAATAACTGTTTGTATAGAGAAGAAGTTCTGATCTATTATCTAATTACCATAAAGGGATTGCCTATTAGTAATTGTAATTTGGAGGAGAAATAGAGAAAGCAATGGCAATAAGCAGTCAATACAACTTACTCATAGTGGTCATAATTTGTTCATTGAGAGAGACTGGCTCTTGGGATGTTAGTTAATTAAGCACGCCAGCTTAAGCCCAGTTTTTTGATCCGCAGTTAACTCAATCAATAGTTAAATATATTATTTTATTTCGGTATAAAAAAGAGGAGTACAATTAAATTTTATACATACTATCTAATTAAACACAATGCGTATTATACTACTAGCAACATTATCCAATTATTACTAATTTGTTGATGGTTAATGCTACGTGTTAACAAAAATGAAAATTGAAAACAGAATACATGAGTGAATGGAGTGAACGATAAATCGTTGATTAATTGTATGAATGCTTTCTAACAACGAAAATTATGAAATTTGGTTTAAAATTTCGATAAAACGCGTTTATTCATCAATTGTTAGGATAGCAAATGCTCAAATAATTAACTATCCAACTTATTTGACCATTTGTGAGGCTAATAATTGAAGAAAATCCATTTTACCGAAAGTTAAGACCATTGGTTAGTATAAATGTATGCCACTCCCTAGCTGAACGCATATTAAAAGTATTTCCAAAACAAATAAAACAATAGCACAAACAAATAATAAATAAGGATTGTCCAATAAATGTAATATGGTGGCGATATACCTACGATAAATATCATAAGTTGATGGCTTAGCTTAGCGATTGTGATTTTTAGTTACAACAAGAATACTTTCCATTACCAATGCCATAGCTCTCAAAAATCCAAGTCATCTTGTAAAGATGATTGATGAGATTTCTCTTATGTTAAGAATTTTCGATCTATTGGCGAAGACACAGAAGAATTCTATGCTAACTGATGGGTAGACAGAATTCTAATAAATGAAACAAGAATGCACCGTCATGAAACCTATGCTCGTATACATAATAACAAGGCGGGCAGTGTCTATTTCAGTAAGAATTTTAACTCGAGAAATAACAGACAACCTTTAGAGGAGCAAATCCAAAAGTATAATATCACAAATGCGAGAGTAACTCTGTCTGTCTGTCTTTTACGTTTTCACGTCTAAATCACTAAACCAATTGTAATGAATTTTGGTAAAATATAGATTGGACCTTAGAAAAGAATATGTTTTAGCCTGGAAGCCACATCAAGCCTCTTTTTCCCTAAATACAACACTTATAGTACGCCCAGGTATTTACATTACTTGTAACTAAAATACGTAATTGAAATACAAATACCAAATACGTATTTAAAATATTGTTCTTATAAATGTAATTTGTAATTGGTATTTTAAATACCTGACGCTGAGATATTTGTATTTAGTTAGTATTTCAAATAATTATTTAAGGCATCAAAGTACATTCGAACATATTATATGGATCTTATTATTGAGTGCATTCTACAGAAAATCGCGCTTGATAGCTCTAATTGTCATTTACATTTGAAACGGTTCTTTTCACGCAACTTCTGCGTATTTTATTAAGTTTATTAGTACAAATGTTACGATGAATGATCGACTGTATTTTGCTATTTGTATTTAAAATAAAAATTGTTAAAATACTGTATTTTTTATTTCAAATACACGATTTAGAAAAAAAAAATATTTCATATTTTACCTGTTACATGCAAGATAGTAATTGGTATTTTAATTAAAGCAAAGCATGTATTTTGCTAAGGCTTGGGAACTCCCGCACTTCGCCAGTTATTTCCGACTTTCACGCAGACAAAACCAGTAACAGAACCTAACTTATAATAAACTAAAATATTCAAATCATAATTCTTCCACAGACCTCTCGAAAGCCGTACCAAGGAGTTTCGACGAAACGTAAACCACGGTAGGCTACGTTATGTTACTAAAACCTGTACAACATACCATGGCCACTTCCTGGCTTCAAGCGCAGATCCATCAAGACCAGTGTTCGCTCATAACCTATAGGATTAACGTTGCGTCTCGGTAAACGTAATTACGATTTGTCATTTACATAGAAGTCTTGAACTAGCTGGGTTCGATGCGAACACTCGCAGACAGGCTGTGTGTTACACCGATGTGTAAGGCGGATGAGGTTGGCAAATGGTTGCAAAGTTTTGGAAGTTTATTATATTTATTTGGTTGTAGAACTGTATAAGTGTACAAAAAAAGATAGGGCACAGTGTCTGCAGCAACTCATATCATTTAATGTTTATTTTAATATACTTCATTTGAATTTTATTGAAATTGAATTGTTATTGGTTTTTAATTTATTGAACTGAACAGTTTTACATTTTTTATTAAAAAATCTTGTAAATAGTTATTATATACATAATTACAAAAATGTATTGTATTGAATTTGTATTAGATAATTGAGTTGAAATGAAACTGTAATCGGTAATTTAATTTTTACAAGTGTAATGCATGAATGAATTAATGTAGTAGAATAAATGGCTTTTTTATTTGAATTAATATACTTCATTATTGCTTTGTATAAATATGTCACAAAACAATATATTATTATAGTGCGTTCTAGATTACCTCACAGAATTTAATAATTTATACATAGTATGTACTTTTTTTTCTCTTTTCAGTTTATTATTTTTTTGCAGTCGGGTTTTGTTTTTATAATAATTTGTGTTATGCCAGGTTTTTTTAGTTTAAATAATGAACATGATAGCTATATATTAATATGACTTTAGTGATTACAACAATCATACAGTCGAATTGAGAACCTCCTCCATTTTGAAGTCGGTTTAAAAAAAGTATGTGACTGTTTTAATATATATATAAATCAAATCATTTATATATATATATATATTCGAATGACCGATAATGAAAGCTACTAAGCTGTCATTAGCCTATGTCAATCCCACAATTGAGACGAATCCAATGACACATCATGTCATAATCCGTCAAGACGTTTGGACTGTAGAGCGTGCCTAAGAAATGGATATACATACATACATACGCTCGAAAAACATTACCCGCCCGCAGTTGGGTAAAGAAACGATGCCTCTCACTAGGACTTTGTCCTGTATTGTGGGTCCGTATACGAACATTTACACACACACAAAAAACAAGACGCCAAACAACTATCAGACCATACAAATACTCGTAATATATCACGTTCGAAAGCGTATATTTCGACTAATATTATAAATGACAAAGTTTTGATGGATGTATGTTTGTTACTCAATCACGCCAGAACGGCTGAACGGATATCGATGAAATTTAGATAGATTATAGTCTGGAATAGCACATAGGCTACTTTTCATCCCGGTATAATGTTCCCTTGGGATAAAAAAAAAACACTTTTCACGCGGGTGAAGCCGCTAGCAGAAGCTAGTTTTTATATAGTTTTGAGCACATTACTCCATATGTCGAATTAAGTCTCTCGTCCGGTTAGTTGAAGGAAAGGGTGGCTAGCGTGATCATTGTACTACTCTGTCCACATTCCTTGTTCGACGCAGCATTAGGTGATCAGACTTTGACCTGCATAACTCATTATCAAGTGCAGACAAAATTTCTACAAGGTCAAGCTGCTTGACCTTTGCTTGATGGAATTCTGGAATTGGAATTGAATGGATCTTGGATCCCCTGCAGTTTCAGCTGCTGCAGCTGACATTTTGTAATGAGGATACACATAGAATTAGGCTGGATATGGTAGACCGATGACAACGTTGATCGTGGGAAAGCAGAAGCACAGAACGGCAGGCTTATTACGTATCTTTTGCAAGAGCAAAACGATAGGGATTTTAGCGCTATAATTGCTCTTCAATACAAAAGTCTATCTAGCATTGGTTGGACTTCTTTTATCTTTTCTAAAGTCCCGCGGCCGCATTTTATATATTTATTTACTTTTTAACACTAGGAATTACTCCAGTATCGAGGGTGCATTTACAAACATTTAAACTCGCTTACACAAACAGTCAGACCCGGAACATCTATCGTTAGGTCTTACAAATATTTGTTCCGTACGGGAATCGAACCCGCAACAAGCAACGCAGCAGCCAATCACCCAGCTACTGCGCCAGCCGCCGTACAGCCAATGAAACTCTGACACATCATGAAACACAGATCCGACTTTACAACGACTACCTGAAGTGACAATATTTTCGTTTACTTTTCAAGAGAGCACTTTCTTCAACAGAAAAAAAAACTACTCACCACGCTTCGGTGTGACATGCATCACTGCAGCTGTGTGCGGTGTGTACTTAGGCTACGCACACAAGCGCACCATTACGTGAGCGAACATAATAAAGGCGCACTCACACTCGCGCGCACCGGGCAACGTCCCTAACTCGCTATGTGTACCTACCCGCGCGGCGATGGTTATGTTTTATTTATACTTTCTTAGCTTAGGGGATACGAGCAAGCGGCGGTGACTGAGAATTCCTTAGTGCCAACGTCCATTTAATGGCGTTTGAATTGAGCTGGATAGAATCGTTGGCGGATTTTTTTCTAGTGAAATTTGAATTTTTGATGATTTCACCTAAAATTTGACATTTTTAGAGTATTTCTTATTAGTGTTTTTACTGATTAATTTTAAAATCTAATAAGACGTAATAATTATTTACATCAGTGAAAACCACATCTAAAAAGTTGACTCTCAGAAAATTAAGTTACTTTTCAGCTGTTATTTTCTTACTTTGTAACTTAAAATCGAATCAAACCAGTTTCCTTAATATTACATTCATCAACATTAAAATATAAAAAACATGGTTAAAAACCCAGCACTATATTGATCCAATTTCAAATTAAATGCAAATTATCAACATCAAATCAATATCAAAATAATAATTATTAAAAAAAAAACTAAAAGTCAAAAAAGCAAAATTGAAAAAAATATTATTAAAATATTAATAATAATTAAAATGTAAATATAATTAATTGTATTTATGAGTTCGGTATCCTTAAAAAACACTATGGCATCAATATTAAAAGTTCACTACAACATCATCGTCGTCGTTCGTACATCTTCACCGACTTCTTTTATTTTAAATTTTCAATGGTTAGGAAAAAATGTAAGGAAATGGATGGCTTATGGAATAATAAAAAAAATCGGGGTGTGGCTGTGACGTGGGTATGGCCGAGTGTTCTACGTAACAACGTGACGTAACGGGCCTTCGAATATCCATGTTTTTTTTAAATAGTCGTTTGACCACTATTTCACCTGATGTTAAGCGATGACGTGGTTGACGGTGAAGCATGCTTGCCTAGCTAGAAGTTCTCCATGTTTTATTATTATTATAATTGTTATTAAAATTTAACGAAATTGAATTTGCTACCACATTGCCATTGTAAAGTAGTATTACGTTTTTGGAAATAAATAAAAATTTGTAATTATTTGATCGTATCGAATAGTATAATTTAATTTTGAATATTGATGACACGTATGGAGCTGCAACACCAAACTTTATCTCCCGATTTCGTTATCATCAGTTTTTTTATTGCCACCTTTGGAAGCAAAATAGCCATAACTATCATGTTGTTGGTTTGTTCAATTCTCAAAATCTACCTGACCCATGCCGTTCTTCTACTAAAGGGAATATTTTACCACCATATTTTACAGCTCTAAATAAAAAAGGCGCTCCCAGTAGGTACTCCGCTGTTTAACAATAACTATTTGAAGAACTATAAATTAATCATTAAAAAATCAAAGAAAAAAAAGATTATTTTTTGCCAATAATAAAAACGTACATGTCTATGTCTTTCAAGTATATTTTTCAGTTCTTTTGAAATTTATTACCAATATATAAATTGACATAGTAAAAAATACTTAATTAACAATAACTACCTTTAAATACACTTCAATAAATAAAAATTAACTTTCTTTTTAATTTTTTTTAGATAGCAAAATTGTTATGCCCATTCAAGGGTTAAAATTATTTTATACCATAGTGTTTTAACTCCTTTGTTGAGTCTCTTGGTCCGTGGGGTCCGAGTGCCAACGCATTATTTAAAGAACTTTCTACTTAGTTGACACGTCACGTGACCCAAGGGCTGGCTAACCTTGGTTAGCATGATCATATAAAAACAACGTGGCAAAGCTGGGCGCAACGTGGCAGTACCAATACTGACGTGGCACAATGTTAGAGGACAGAGATGCGAAGGAGTGTCGTGCTATCGCTACTCCCCGCATGAGGGCGCGGCGGTCGCGGGTTTTAGACAGAGGCTCTATCCCGCAGGAGCGTTTTCGTGCTCGCAAATTTCGGGCACGTCCCTGGGTTGCGTGTATATGTCGTGAGTGGTTTCGACACCATATTTCAGTTTAGTTTATTCTAAGGCTTAGTTAATGAGTAGTTTTTGATTATATGTAGGTATTTACTCATAGTTAATTTAAATTATTCTTTATATTCAAGAATTACGTGTCACGTTGTTTGTCCGCAATGAACTCCTAAACGAATGAACCAATTTCAATGAAATTTTGTTCACTGTATGCACTTTGGTTCAACTTGAGAGATAGGATAGTTTCTACCTCAATTTATAGTCTCCCGTAAGAAAAGCTAGTTAATTATACATTGTCTCAGTATGTTTTTATCAATGGTATCGATAACAGATAAACCATAAAAGATTGTTTTTCAAGAAAACATTCTCTTACAGAAAAAATCGTGCAAAAAATTAAAATTTCAGTAGCGCCATTTTTCCCCGACATTCACATCGGCATTAGGAGCGGCGTCTGTGTCAAACCCCTGGCGTTTATGTGTGTGTGAGTGTGCGCCTGTGTGTGAGAGCGACTCTCGCGCAGGTAACCGGGATCGTCTGCGGTGCGCTGGGATAGGCAGTGTTCATACTACTCGGTACTAAATCCTTAGATTTTTTCGTCTTAGAAGATTCTTACTGGGTTAGTTATTTAGAGATACATAAATTCAGAATTTGTTTAGAATCCCTGCTATTTTAAAGTTAAATAAAAGGAGGGATTAAATAAAGCAAGATGAGAACTAAACTAATTGAACTTGAAGACAAGAATGAGCTTGCAGCGCTAGAGTGAATGAAACTGTATAAACTGTTATATTACATAAGATAGGCGTTCATATGATTTCTTTTCTATTAACTTGATACTGAACATTTAATCATGAACCTTAATAAAAATAAGATTTTTACCAAGCGTTTTAATTTAAAAAACACAACTTTAATAAAATTAAATTATTACAAAATAATTCCAAACATACGCACTTGAAAACGGCTACCCATTATCGCACGAAAGATCATTTATTAAAAAAAAAACGCATCGCCAAAAATCTTACAAGAAATTAATTATAGAAAAAAAAGAAAGGGGTGTGCTTGGCCAGTGTGCGCGCTGACGTAATTTCACTGACGGCAGGAGTGCGCCTGCGCAGTGGCCGTCGAGCCCTCGCGCGTCCCGGACGAGTGCTACAGCACGAACGCACCCGACATAACCTTACAACTTGAACAAAATATCCTCACATCAAAGTAACCAACCATTGATAAGTAAACCAACATTTTTATTTCAAAATTTTGTGACATTTTTTTTGACGTTCTGATGTGTCGATATTTTCTTCAGCTCCACACATCACTCCACACAGTGTTGCACATCGCCGGTGCACGTGTGATGACGACAGCAGCGGCCTACCCGGAGGGAACGAGGTAAGTTTTTTTTTCTTTACTAAGACCTTTTCTAATTAGTTTCTAGTAAGACTGTAGTTGAGTAAGATTTTTAGCAAAAAGTTCTATTTTTTAATTCTAAATCGTCCTTAGTTGCATCCTACTTATTTACCGTTTTGTTTAAAATTTACTGCCTTACTCCAAACCACTTTTCGTAGAAACATGAACTTTGTTGATTTTTTTTTATACGCGTGTAAAACAAAACCGACCTAGGTGCCTATTTGAGAGAAAATGCTCTCAATCGTTTACGTTATTTCAAGATTATTTTAGTAATTAAAACATCTGAACGTAAAACTTTTGAATATATTATCTACACCAGAAACCTCTTTCATAATTTTTATCTTATTCTCTCGTGTTTAAAATTAATAATAAAAAATATCTCGTAACTTTTAGGTACCAACTAGGCACGGAAACATAATCATCATCTTATTTATTTTTCTAAAACATGTGACAAAGAAAATCCATCCAAAACTAAATTTCAAAATACGAACCCACCATAAACAAGAATTTCGAAACACAAAACCTGCGCCCTCATTAAAAAAAGCATTTTTCCCGGCATTTTAGCATTAGAAAATGGCGGCAAGACCACGTCATCGGTTGTGGTGACGCGCAGCCTAACCTAGGCCAACATAGTGGATAGGAAGCACAGGTCAATACACCCGGTCATGGTCGTGCACTTTCCCGGGATAGAATTATTCTTGTTTAGTCTTATGGAGGAATTCTAATTAGACGCTGAACGTGGCGTGGCAGACTGCGTACGAGCATTGTTTCTGTTTTAGTGTAAGTACTAACTGTTTGCGTGTATTGGAATTTTAGATTTTTGTGTTGGTTGTGTGTGATTTGCAATGAAAACTGCGGAGATAACGAAGGAGAACAAATTATTACTCGGCAGTTAAGACAAATCTTAATTGCTGGTTTAATTGATATCTCATAAAATTTTACTTTTTAATGGTTAAGTTTAAATAAAATAGAACCAACATATATTTTTCAATCAAAATTTTTCCGCTTATCCAAAATGCAAACTCGCTAGAAACTTTACCAAACAGGATTTAAAAAAATAGTCAGGCAAAGGAAAGTAAATTAAAAAATCATAAAAATATTTTTAAATAAACCTAAAAATATATATAACGGTTGTTACCAGTTAATAAAATCTAATAAATAACTTCAAACAGCGCTTTTATCGTAAAAGCTAAATGATTTTTTATATTAATTTAAAGCTTAAAAAGTCTCGAGTAATAGTTACTGACAATTTTTGTCCATATTAATATCGTTTTTATTTACTATTTGATTAACTAGGAGTATTTAGGTACATAATCTGGAGTTATTTAAAAATGTATATGCAAACAAGCAAAGTACTTAAAATAGAATGAACCCAACATTCCAATTCACACAAAACGTAAAGCAAGTAAGTCCACACAGCAAACCCTAAGCTGTGTTAAAAACGGTTTCTAAGTCGAAGCAAGCGCACTCATAGTTGCATGTTATCCTAGGTCACTGGCACGAGAGCTTTCACGATCATTGACGAAGGCGGCCGACGAAGCCCGAACGCAGACGCCAGTGTCAAACGATAGACGTGCGATAGTGTTTGTAGTAAGGTGACTAATTCATTCATAACTTGCTGGAGATATTTCGGAATGGGTATTACTTTTTGCTCTGTCGTTTAGATAGAACATTGGCAGTTTAGGCATTCTTGTAATGATAAAGCCTTCTTTGTCTTTAGCAACAGCTTTAGCTATTCGGATAACTCCGTAAGGTGACGTTGGCGCACACCTATGCTTATTTCATGCAATATTTTTGAAGATTAGACTGTCATGTCTTCTGACAATGAGTCGCGTCAATCAAGATATAAGATACTGCGTTCATAATACTCGTATGTTTCGTACCCTGTAAGAAAAAACCGCCCTTCCCTACACAAAAAAGGCAGTAGCGCCTTCCTGTCTGCTAATTTACAACAAATGCTTCTCAATAGTCTCAATCACTAATATTCATCTTTAAA
Organism: Orthosia gracilis; assembly: GCA_947562075.1. Taxonomy (NCBI): domain Eukaryota; kingdom Metazoa; phylum Arthropoda; class Insecta; order Lepidoptera; family Noctuidae; genus Orthosia; species Orthosia gracilis. The sequence continues at coordinate 1,950,254 of OX387270.1, read as the reverse complement.
GATGGTGCTTTAGGCAAGACCCTATTTGGACCTTCAAACTATCACCAAAACATTTGTAGACATCTCTTTTTCCAGTAGCAATCAAAGGCAAGCCAGAAGAATACCAAATTGGAACACCAGATCAAAATATTTCATCGCATTAAGCTGTGTGTTTCCTACTGCTTCAGTTCCTAAAAGCAGAAAAATGCCCTATAAGTTAAAGTATAGGGCTATGACAATCATATAAAAAACAGTAGCATTTCTGTATCCTGCAATCAACCAACACTTAGCTTATAACAACCAGTTTCTGTGTCGTCTGACAATTTCTGGGAAAATGAGCACCTGTTTTACTAATAGTGCATTCGTGTGTCAACGTTCTAACTGTGGCTATATTATTGACTGTTGTTGAGTTTCTGTACCACTGCAGGGCAAAGACCTCTTCTCGTACGAAGAAGGCACGAACATTAATCTTAGAGCGGGTTAGCGATGATAAAGTATTTCTATTATTTTTATATATGCAATTTAATTAAAGCCACCAATTCACGTAAAAGCTAACAGGGATAATAGCAGTCTTTAAAAAAAATGCAATAAATACTACATAAAGTGTCACTTAAGTATCTACCTACAAGTTTACAAAAAAAAAACGAATTTTAGACAGTACCTAGCCATATTTGGTGCTGATAGGGAAAGAACTCAATGCGGGTTGTTTGGTGCAGTATCCCAAAATTCTTTGTCCATAAAACAGATTCAAATATATTTCAGAGAGTTTCAAAATTAGTTTGATGCTGTAAATAGGTAAATAGTGTAATGTAGTTTTTTGTAATTACAATCTAGGCAAGAAGCTGTTCCGTTGATGTACGTTTTGAAGTAAACAAAAAGTTTTCGGAGAGTCTATTCGGGGAATTGATGCATCCACCAGAAATTTGCGTTAAAAACGTTAATTAGTTGGCAAATACTAAAATCAAAGTTTTATTTTATTTAAATGAATATTAGGCTCAGGCTTTTGTCATTAACTAATTTAAAACTGAAGCCAAACGTAAAAATAAAATACTTATCCGCAAAGAAACCGCAAATGATCCTAATTACGAAAATTATCCAATTGAAATGCCACCGTTTCATATTCAGCACCATATTCCGCCATATTGAATTGGAATAACCTAAAAAAGTTGACGTCAAAAGGCCAGTCAAGGGTTACGTGTGGCCATAAACTATAAAAATTTGTCCCTGCGAGGAGCGGGGGTCGCAGGGAGAGGGGAGGGACCCTACCTGGTGAGGTCATGAGTGACCACCGGACAGGTTTTTGTTATCGAAACTAGAGATGGGGTAGGCTGTCAGCTGTTTTCGTTGGGATATCGATGCTTTCGAATAAAGGTTAAGGTTGTCAAATTGGTAAAGCATTTGTAATAATTTATCAGAAGTTAGGCAATTTATTATAGGCATAATTCGTCAGTTTCATAAACCTTAAAATACTTACGCTACGGTAGATGGTTAATTTTGTTGACCCTGTAGCACAATAATATTGCTTCAATCAGTTGTGCAAATTCTAATAACCGCAGCTATTTTTACCATCAATATTACAAATTTTATAAAACATAAGTTTCATTGACCTCTCGTTTGTAATTATTGACATGCCCATATATTTATAGGCGTTAAAATACAGTTCCTACTTAATATGGGTTTAAAATGTAGGTGCCTCTCAGATTGCTTAATTCTGAAGAATATTTAAAGTTTAGACATCAAAGACCTTCGGAACTGGTGATCTACTCCCTATCTCCTGGGCCGAGTCCAAAAGTATTTCGAAACTTCGGAGTGAAAAAAAACAAGTGTTAAGTTAATTTTTTCGGAAGGGTAAAAACATACCAGGCGTTACAACTGTCAAATTGTGTTGTCATTCATTCTAAGTTCGGGCCCCGAAGGAATCATCCGTTCTTAGGTGATAAGAAGTAGGAAACGCCCGTAACGAAGTAGGAAACGCCCGTAACGAGACCGAAACTACGGACTTCGTGCTTAGGAGTAGACCCCCTGACACGGCCCTTTATGCATCAAGTTCAAAATGCTTATAAGTTTGGGCAAAAAAGTCATTGACTATCGACATTAGCACATCCCTAGGCACACATGCCGACAGCAGACATTTCACTGCCAAGGTCCCGCCACCCCATGCTCTATAGGACGCAAACATTATATCGTCCAGCCTTTCATTGTGGCATTTGATGCCCAGACTATTGAAACACCGACCTTCTGGTTTCAATAGGCTACAGTTTTGATAGCGACCAGTTTGGCGCAATGTTTAAAAGTTAAGAGAATTAATCGTTCGCTCATTACAGCTGGTGACTGACATATTTAATATTTAAATTATGTCTTTGTCAGAGTACGGCGGAGCTAGAAGAATGTTAGATTAACTGATGTTTTAATTGTAAATGATACGAATTTGGGTCGTAAGAAATATTCTGATTTTTCATCAACCTATTCTTTTTCTATTTCTGTGGCTTATCAGCAGTTGCATCATACTTTTAGGCCTTCAATCCTATCACCCAATTTTAACAATTCCATTGCTTGGAAACCATAGTAAAAGTTTTGGTGTTTTGACCACCGTACCAATGCCAATCGCATTAGTTGCATATCAAACTGGCTGGTTGGCTGGTGTACTTCCTAGGCGACAAACATTTAATTCATGTTTCTGTCTTCAAACAGTACCTGAGTGCATGTTTATTTCTTTTTATTTTTTGCGCAACTTTGAATTTGACTTCATTTACAGAGCTTCCTTCCTAAAGTACTGCAATCACGCCATAAACTTAAAATAAAATAAAAAACTTCCCAAATTAAATTTTGACGCGTTTGTTTTTTTTTTATCTACAAGTAGAAACCATTTTAAGGCCCGACCCTGCGCTCCAGCGACTCATAAACAGTGTTTGTTGTATATTTGTGACTGGCAACACGTGGCGGAAACAGATGCTAGGTTATTAGTAGATACAAAGCATTATTACTTTAATTTCGGTTATCCATTGTCTAAGAAGATATGGTTGGTAACACGGATGAGGGTTGAAAGAAGATCCTAGGTAAGATTGACAGAACGAAGTTTTCAATTGGTTTGAAGTGGTAGTTTTTTTCGCATAAGACTATAATAATTTCATTCCCACTGCTGGGACACAGGCCTTCCCTCTGTGAGAGGGAGTGGACCGTAAACCGCCACGCGTGATTACGGGTTGGTGGATGTCACATGTCTTCGAATTTTTGGTTGCAAACATGCACCGTCACGATGTTTTCCTTCACCTTTTTGAGAAAAGTGGTAATGAAATAATTTTCACAAAGTAAAGCGCCTGCCTTGGATAGAACCCACGACCTACAACTTGTAAGTCGAGGCTGTTACCACTGCTGCTCTGCTTTTTCGCATTACTATAAAATTACTGTATTAATAGGAAACTTTATTCTATTGGAGAAGGAAGATCTTACTAGATGACTAGCGATGTCTAGCAACAGTTTAAATGATAAATGATTTATTTCTGTAAGTAGGTTTGTACAAACACTTTTACATGTCGATCATATTTTTAAAACTAGATGAAGTCGGCGTTTCCTATCTGACTACTCTGAGAAGAAAGGCCGAAACAAACTCAGAGGTTACAGTCTCTTTTAAAGTCCAGACAAAATCTTGGTTAGATCATGTGAAGACCATGTAGACTGAAGTCTGAAATGGTCTTTTGAGGAAAGAACCAGCCAGATTGAGTGGACCTGTCCAGTCAGTGCACGCATTTGTCAATAACCGTGCAGCTCAACTCAGAAATTAAGGAGCTCAACGGTTCGACGAACAATACCAAAGAAAGGACATTCGAGTAGGCCGCACAAACTACTCAAACTGCCAGACCATGATTAAAACTAACTTAGATAAATTAAAATTAAAAACAAACAAAAAGTATGATCCTCATAGTCTTCACATTCACAACAATTAAGAAAAAAAAAAAGAACTTAAAATAAAATAATATAATACTTTAAAAAGTAAATATTCTTGTCATTGCAAGAAAACAAAAAAAAAAAAAACAAAATTCACGTTGAAAAATATATAAAAAAAAAAAAAAACAAATTAATTGGAGCAGCTCAATCCCAAGCCTGTTTGTCCTCAACGTAATCTTTTATTGTATAAAACGCTTTCTGGCACAACTTATGTTTAATGAATGTTTTAAATTTATTAACACTTAGATCTTGTACGTGGCTTGGAAGCTTATTATAAAAGTGTACACATTGACATCTAAACGAGCCACCTATTTTCTTGAGCCTTGTTGCAGGTACTACAAATTTGTGTTTGTTTCTAGTATTTATGTTATGGATATCACTGTATTTTTTAAACAATTTTATATTTTTATGGGCATATAAAAGATTTTCATAAATATACTGAGAAGGCACTGTCATTACATTAATCTCCTTAAATTTCTCTCTGAGAGAGTGTCTCGGGCTTAATTTATAAATCGATCGAACAGCTCTTTTCTGCAAAACAAAGATAGTCTGGATGTCGGCGGCATTTCCCCACAACAGAATACCGTACGACATTACACTATGAAAATAGCTAAAATATACTAAACGGGCTGTCTCTATGTCAGTTAAATTACGAATTTTCCTAACAGCATATGCTGCGGAGCTTAGTTTTTTCGACAAGTTTAAAAGTGCATTCAACATGATAATTTTGAAAAAAAAGGGTTTGAGAATATAGGTCACAATTCAAAAAGCTTGACCCTTGTCAAATAAAAAACTACAACCCCCATTCAAAAGTCGAGAGAAACAAACCATTAGAAGTAGACCCAAAAACGGTCCCCATATAAAAACCGCCACGCGTTCTATATTCAAATTGATCGGCCTAATACCATAAGCAACTAAACATTACATTGTTTTTTTATATTCAACTTTCAACAAAGGGCACAGTCAGGGCTGAGACGGCCAGTGTGATAATAGCCACACGAAAGGGATGAGTCGTTACAGAAACCGGTATCACTCGATACCAAAAAATAGAGAGCTAAACAAGTCTTAGGGTCAAAAAAGTTGGATATGTACTTGAGAATAAAAAATGCCGTTTGTTATTGTGCGTATGGACTATGCAGGCTTTTGACGAGAACTTGTCCTTGTTTTGTTATTTCGTGTCGATTAACTCAAACCAGCGACCACACAGCCCAAACCTTAGTCTCAACCATTTAGATTTTGTCCGAATAGTATGTAGCTACTCGGACAGCTTAGCTGCAGCAAGCTTAACAGATTTGTCTTTAGTAAGCGATAAGCAGCTGCGGTATCTGGCACAATATTTATCTGTTTGTCATCTCGTATGACCCATTAAATTAACTGGCTCACCTCCGTCATTCTCACCGTATCGGTTAGTACCTAAATTCTATTTTAATTGCGGCCTTTTAGGAAATCCAGTTGATAGAGAAATTGTCCATGTGCTAGGTACCACTGCAAGACTTAAAAGGCACAGAAAATAAATGAATAATTACAGCTCCTAGTCGTTTTACTTGTATATGCACTTCAATAACTTATAAAATAATGAATATCATTGCAATATCTTTGCAATTTCAGATCTTCTTGTTTATTCTTAGCCATAATTACATGGATCTTAATTTCTCAGAAGTAACATAAAATTATAAAGTTATTAAATAAAATTAATAAAAGGCTGTAATCTTTAGCCAAAGCGACATTATGGATACTAGTGGCGACCACACCGAACTAGTATAGGTTTTAAGATACCAAGTTTATGGCACAATGTATTATCGTTACTACTCGTTTAACATCATTGCAAGCCATTTTTATAATCGCAATAATTCATTATTTGTTTTTCCATGGTGGTATTTGATAATAAGCTAAATGTTTTAACAAGATGATTGTGACAGTTTGCAAGAGTAAGTATCTACCTAAATAGAAGTTTCCATTGCCTGTGTATAGGTAAGTACCTAGTATTTCGGTAGACACTCAAGGTTAGGTAATTCACGCCATCTACTCAAAATAAGGACGCTTGGGGGAGGCCTATGTCAAGCAGTGGATGTCTGTCGGCTGAAATGACGATGATGTTGATGATGATTCAAAGAAATGTTCTTAGCATTAGACACTAGTCACTTTCTAGCTACAATTTCTAAGACAAGCATAATTGTATAATTGCTACTGCTAATTAAGTTGCTTTCAAAAATATTTAAGATATTTTTTTTGCATCATTATGTTCTTGAAAGTTTCAAACTGTCACTTAATATGTTAACTGTTACATTTTGTACAAAAATTTCAAGTTGGTAGAATTGCTTAACCCAACGTAATACACATCCAAATATTGAAATCACAATCTGTACAATTTCTAAGACAAGCAAAATTGTATAATTTCTACTGCGAATTACATCGCTTTCAAAAATATTTATTGCATCAATCAATAGTTTCTTGAATGTTTCAAACTGAAACTTAATATATCAACTGTTACATTTACAAACATTTCAATTCTGGTAGAATTGCTTAATCTAACGTAAATGTTATACACACCCAAATACTGAAACCACAATCTGTACCCGAAATATGAAATTGATGTACATTGGTTCCGATATCGAAAATAGGTCTTGGTAAATATAGTTGCATCACTATTCCTACCCACTTATTTATGGTCAATTTAAAAAAAAAACGCGCTTTAGTGAGTTCTAGATATCTATTAGATTAGATACATACCTACCCCTATCGCTGTATAATCATCACTATTAGAAGGTTACCTCACAGTCTCATCTAATTTTCAGTTGCCCTTTCTACGACTACTCTTTCAAGTATCTTAACATTTTATTAAAAAAGGAAAGAAAAATATTTTATCCTTTTATTTTATTTTTAAACCTTCATGTATTAGGTGAAGAATAATACTATCAAACTTTAAAAAAATCGTAAATATTTCAACAGCTCAATGCTACAAAGTTTTAAAACATCATAGAAACTCCTGATACTTTGACCTGAGGACCCATTTGTTACCCAAAAACAACTACAAATATTCAAATCCTCTTAATATTTATACTGCTACAAAACTCAGCTTACCTGACCCAACAACCATATTTCACTAATAAAAATATTCCCAATCGAAACGCAGCCAGGACCGGCCCTATTATCGTAGCCGTGTTAAATTTTATTTCGACGTTTACCGTTTCACTACGCTTTTAACCTTTCCCTAGCGATAGATGTTTGAAATTCGAATGCTGTGTAGTCAATGGGAATTCCTAATTGATTTCCTAGTTGTAAAATTTTTAGTTTTGACCTGTATATTTTTTTAATGCATAGCAATAAGTGCTATGTATGGTCAGACAGTCAAAATATTGTAGTGAACATTTCCATGAGCAGGTACCCTGAATATTTATAATGCTTTTGTTGTTTGCTATTTACAAAGACTATGCTAGCCTTCTTTTCCTATACGTTATTATGCGTTTCAGACAACAGATATACTCTTATGCCTATCATAAAATGCATTCACCTCGTCTTACTCTCTATCTAAATATTATTTTGCATTTCCTTTACTTTATAACGCATTTGATTCTCAATTTACCAAAATCCAATAATTCTGTCGACGCAAAATATTTATTGTTCCTACTTGTATATATTTGGCCGATTGTGATTTTCCTATTAATTTCAATCTCAAAGGACAGGAACAATTTCAAAGAGGGTGTGATTAAAAAAAAAACTTTCTATTTATTTGCACATGCATTCATAACATTCTTACATAAAAAATAACTATAATTGATGTTTAATAGCTTCCACAGAAAAGGGGAATAAGATAATATTTCTAATAAGTTCAGGTTTCAAACAGTTTCTATTGGTGATACATACATATCCGTGGTTGAATAAGATAAAGTTCTTATATGCTCTAGGTTTCAATCAATTTCTATCAGATATATATAGGCATTATTTAAAATAAATCATTCACCAGTCACATATAATGTAATACTAGCTGCAGTGAACGCCAATTAAAAGTTAATACAATTAAGCTTGTTAAAAACTGACACAAATAAATAAAATTCATACAGTCTATTCAAATGTACATTCATACTCATTTTTAAACAGACTTTTAATACACTTTATTTATTCTGCATATATCAGTTTTAATAGTATTTTTACGTCTGTCCTCCTTATATAGCAGAGATGCCATCTCAAATTGACGTGAATCAAATGCCGCGTTCCCAATGGGAAAAGTAAAACAATAGTGAGACCTGTCCCGTCCCTATGCTAATATATTTTGTAATTAGAATCCAGTCTAGTGTAACAACTGTTTTACTTCATACTTTCAACCTTAGCTTCTCGTCTTCAAAGTTGTTTTTCGAAAGGTTGAAAGTGTATGAAAAAAATTATAAAAATCTTATCATTTATCTTTTTGGAAGTGATTGTAAATTTTTTAAACATTATCGTATGCTTTTTATTATCAGTTTTAATTACTTCATTTCACCAGGGTTTCATTTCATGAAGTTTTCAATTTTATTTATGCATTCACGTGGCGTATCGATTGGGAATTTGTTTATCAAATTATTTTACGTTGAATTTGGAATGTTTAGCTCAATAGATTGAGGGTTATAATTATTATGATTAGGTTCCATTCCGTTCTTCTTCTTCAAAATTTAATTCTTGCTACTGGTCCATAATGTGAGATAGTATTTGTGTATTGTTCATGCTTCACTTCAAGTTCAACATTAAGTTGGTAGCTTTTGTAGTCACGTTCAGCAAACATCATTCTTAGTAGTTCATGTTGAATGACAGGTATACAGGTTCTTGTACCAGTTTTCTTCAGTTGACTTTATTTTATGTTAAAAAAGTCTAATATACATACATTTTACTGCTAAATTTTTACTACACGGTGGTTTTTTATATAGCAATTATGCTGAAGACTACATTGTTTGAAAGTACGACCACCATTTTGATTATTTCTTGCAACAAAGAGTTTCTGTTTTAAGTTTAGAGAGACTTACTACAAGTATTTTCTTATGGATTATTTTATTCTCTATTGGAAAAGTTTTATTGCAATATTCACACATATGTATTTTCTTTGAAACGCCATCTGATTACACGAAGGTGCTAAATCTCAAAAACGTTGACTATTAATTGATGACGTTTGAACAACTTTCGTGTTTCACACGTCAGTATTCAGCTGTAAAATAAAATTAGTCCCAAAAATAATAATACTACGACCCTTTTCACACGTGTCGATGCTGTCAACATGTACAAGTTTCGTGACACAGTAGGACTTTTTTGTAACATAATAGAGGATTAATGTGCGAGATGACACGTGTTTTACAAATTTTGTTGCATATATTGTGACTGTTCTGCCGCGAGATGCATTCGCTTCTCATCTGTTTGCATTTTTGTTGGTGCGATAGATCTATCTCACAAAATAAAAATTGGGTTACTTTTGGGCGGTCAAATTCGGGCCACATTCGATTTTTCTGAATTGCGATTTCACAGTGTTGTAGCTGCTACCGAAACAGCGGTTTTTTCATATCTTAACTCTCGTTTACCGCTCGCGAATCATACTTTTTTTTTTTAATTAATTATAGGCTCGCGCTTGACCACTATCTCACTATCATACCGATATTGCTTTTTGATAAATATATATTTATAATTTTTCTAGTATACAGGTATATATTTTCTCTTTTCAATGAATAGTATTCATTCTATCATTTAGTTGCACCTGCCTTGTTTCATCTCTGCACCACCCTAGGGTCGACTAGTAGAAAATGCTTAGTCCGCCATTGTACTTGTGCATAAAGTTTTAATAAATAAATAAGGGAAGGTCAGTGTCAGATAGGACCCAGTTCTTTTCTACTTAATAGGGCTTCTAGTGTTATAGCAGAAAATGATTAAAGCGATGACTAGTTGTCAAAAGATACTTATGCTTATTACCCTTGTTCATCCAAAATCGAACGAATGTTTGTAAAGTTTTCTATAAACAGTCAAATCTTTCTTTTTTCTTATCTACCATCAACACTTAAATCATGCCAATTAGGAGTGCAGTTCGTTCAACCGTTTGCTAACCGTGTGTTTTCCGTGATTCCTGGGAACTTGGCTATTTGCTAGTCAATAGGTGTCTACGAAGGTGCCAACGTTTTCCACATTCCTCATTGGAACACGATGGTAAATCTTTAGGACATCTTGATAGATTGATTTGTTACTAGTATTGGGTTTCCAACTCTGAAAACGTCGTTAATTGGATGTGTAGTTCAGTTTCTAGATACATAGCATGTTTAATTTCAATAAGCGCATATTTTAGCATTGATTCATGTTTTCAGTTTCTTAACAATTCGTGATTTCGAGAAGAGATTTATCTTTCCATACAAAAGTTTTCATATAGCTAAGGACTCCGCCATTCAATAAAGTATTTAACCTTCGTAATAAAGGATTGCCCCTCAATTGGGCCGTTATACACTGGATATTCAACAGAGCTGTTGATACCTACCTACATATAGGTCAATTTCGGATCGTCATCGTTCTCTCGGTCAACATGTCACCTAGCAACACCAATTCCCCGGCTATTGGTCCAAATCTCGTTCAAAAACATTCAAACACAAGAAGGTTGAAACAAGTTTTACCAAAAACGGGTAGCCGGCACCACACAGACATACCTCCCATATTTGTTCCACCATTCCACTTGACAAGAGCAAATACTATACAAAGAGTCTGGAAAGTGGAAAAAAGATGATGAAAGAAAAACAAAAGAGAGTGTGGTGTGGAATAAGAATAGGATACTGTGTGTTAGTGAGTTTTATAAAATAAATCATTATGTATTCCAGCCACGAACGCTTAGCAATAATAATAGTGCAGCACGGGGTGGACACAGGGTTGTCCAATAACTCATTTAAAGTAAAAGAATTTATAACGATGCAGAAAATATATTTTTTAATTTGGAACGAGAGAGAATTTGGAATGGTTTTTGTGTTTGTAGATTCGACAAAGACCTACAATTTATAGAGATAGATTATAGTCTGAAATAGCACATAGGACTTTTTATCCAGGGAATTTGTTCCCTCGGGATAATTTTCGACATTAACGCGGGCGAAGCCGCTGGCAGAAGCTAGTAATAGATATTATGAAAATGTCTTTGGAAACTGCAATATCATTATTTTATATACTTAACACAAATGTAGTGGTAGGTTGGAAGCTACTTTTTTTATTAACTGTCAATATATATATTTTTCTGGAGAACTGATAGTGTCTTGCGATTAAAATGGTTTAGTGTCTGCATTAAAGACTTTACACATATTCTACAAATATGTCATTAAAGGAATTATATTGCACATAAATTATTATACAATAAAACTCATATAAAATCTTTAATTACCATTAACTCCGGAGACAGACAGTGACAGCCCTACTGAAATATCAGATGACTTAACTATATTTGTAAAACTTAGAAAACGTGTAGTAATGAAGTATTAAAATACCATCCGACATTAATGCAAGCTAGTTCGTTCAATTAACAACAAAAAGCTCGCATGAGAGCTTTAGAAAAAGCTGACACCCCTAACGATCCAGTTGAACAAACGACGCGCGCCGTTGCGCTTGCGCTGCCCTCCCATTGGCCGATGCAACTCGCTGCGGCGGGCGTGCGATAGAGATGGTGGTACGTTTTAGCTGCAGTGAGAGTGAGATGGAGGAGTGCAGTCGACGGATGCGAGGGTTTCCGATCATTGACTCCTTTCAAGGCCACTGGCAAGTAACTTTTTTGTTGTATGTCATCGTAACGCCTGTAATACTGACTAAAGTGACCTTCACTACTTTCTTTTGAGGTCGTTTTGAGACGCTTGTATTTAAAGATGCTATTAATAAACCGATCGTAGGGGAAAGTATTGCGATTAAAACTGTGTCACTGTATTGCATGATAAAATGTAAAATGAATGCTGAATGTTCTGACCCTGTTCGTTTTAATTTTGTTACTATCCGAGCTGCAGTTACTAACGCCTACCTAGGTTCATAGTTCATTAGACCCTACAAATAGACGCGGTACCTAAAAGTAGCTTAGTTGCTAACCGAGAATATTGAACATTCTATCTCAGACTTCTCAGAGGTATAAATATGTAAGCTATTATATAGCGACCAATCTCATTCAGATGAACAAAAACCTGGGGCCTTACTCTGACGTGTCAAACTATCTTGGTCCGACTGTTAGAGAGAGATGGAGCTATAGAGGACGAACAGCACTATTCCTTTTTCACAGCGGAATCATGAGCTGACACTACAGAGTACGGTCCCTGAATGATAGTACAATTTTGGTTGCATAGCAACAACCTACAAACGAAATCAACGGAGCCCCAAGTCACGTATCTTACGGTTACGACACACACTTTCGTTTACACGTCACCGCAACCTATCCCAATTCCGGTTCTCTATAAAAATAGATAAGTAACGTAAACAGGGGTAGGTAGATACCACGCTATTCTACAGAGGTCAATGATTCCTTATCTGTGTGGGTTTAGTGATGTTTAAAAAGATTGATTCATCATTTTCATTGTGGTAGGTTGTAGCGCGATGCATGATAAAATATAGAGGTAGGGAGAATATACTTTGTTGTAATTGAGATTTTTGATTTAATTATGAAGGACAATGAAATGCTCGAACTTTATATGTAGATGAAGAATCGGTAAACAGTTAATCACCGATAATTATATTCATTGGAAGAGAAGAGTTAGCAGAGAAAACCATCAACGACACTCATAAAACGCAAACCGAACAAACGCGACTGTTTAATATTTAGATTTCAAAATCACATGACTATCCTTGACATGTGCAGTAGAGTAAAAATTAAAAGAAAACATTGATTTGAGGTCAAAGCAAATATACCTATTGGTAACTGGGGATTATGTACACGTTTTAATAATAAATAGATAAAACCTATAATATTATTATTAGAGTTACTGATATAATATCCATGACTAAAACAGATGCTGATGCACCTACATAAGAATCCTATCTTACTCGTGTACAGCGTTTCGTACAAAGACTTCCTCACATTTCTGTTTATAATAACTTTCTCCGTTTTATAGGAAATTCCTTTGTTTCCCTCATTCAACACAAATGACGGCAAATCGATTCCGTCACTGCGAAAGAATTCGAATCTATTATCCTTTGATTCAGTCCTTGTTGATATAACAAGCTGTTCGTGCGATGTATTTATATAGAAAATGATTATTATATTACTTATCTATAATATAATTTCTCTACACGTGTTCGCTTTCAATATGAAGACATTCTCGGATTGCCTATATTAGTGCTAAGGTTATTTTATGGTCATTCATCATTGCGTCCCCTCGGATGGGTGAGCATTCAGGTAAGGAAGCAAGTGCACTAATAATAAGTAATTACTAATCAGCTTGCCAAGAAAATATGATGATTACGATAATAACCTTTATAATTTCATTCCTTTGTAGCGCAATGCGAGGGGAGCCCTCTTTATTCGTTTTTTTAAGTCACGGTATAGTAAACTTATTCAGAAATGAGGTTAATTAAAAACTGGAGCTAATTTGAGTTAAGTATCAAAAGAAATAACTTTTGCTCCTTTTTTTGCGAACTTTTTGTTTCAATAATTCTTGTTTTTTTTTTTTTTATTTACGGTTGCCCTTTTGCTTGTGACTTTTAAAGGCATATATAACTATTCCTTTAACAACTAAATTTGTGGATAGAAATTATACCTAACCTAACATAACTTCCGTCCAATTCCTCTAGAAATAAAAGGTGCTAAACATAACTTTATAAAAGATTTTAATCAGCCTGCAATCCGATTAAACGATTTCAAACCCTGTTTTAATAGCAATAAGTATCAAATGATTGTCCATTTATAACAATTGAATGGCCGTTGATGCGCCCACGCTAAAAAACTGTTGACTCGCAATGTGAAATGAATTTAGTCGCACCAGCATTACCTACAATTTTATCTTATTGTCATTTAATATTGTTAACCTACTGTTAGCATTCAAGTGTATGAGACAGTTAATGCCCTATGTCAATAAATTGCAACTTGATAGTTAAGTACTCATCAGCTAAAAAAACAGTACCTAATTAGCCTGGGAACAAAGAAACATAACTTAATTTGAAACCAGAACAAATATTACTTGGATCTTGGACTAAAAATCTTTCGAAAGCCATTCGATACGGATACTTATTACTTGTAGTACTATTTCATACTGTTAACAGATCTTTCTGAAAATCAGGAATTATCTGTTGATCTTACTATTATACTTACTCCCCTGTTTGGCTTCAATTTAGTCAAATTGATGTTTATTTAATTTCCGTAGCTCTCTAGCTCCTAAGCCAAAATTGGGGTGCATCAAGGGTAAGTTCTTAGCCCTTTTCTGTGTTTACCCTTCTGAGTTAGGAACATAATAGGTTATAGTAGCATTGAGTGTGAAAATTACGTATCAAATTCATTACGTGCTGTAGTGTGTCATTATTTTCTCAGCTTGTAACTTTTTTTCTAGCTCAGCTCAGAATTTCTGTTCCTACATTATTATAATGTAATATCACCTAAGAATCTTATGGGAAAAGAATGTGTGAATGAGTATCTAATTTACTTGGCTATCCAGAGCCTAGCATGAGAGAGATAATACGGCACATATTATTTAAGTAGCGCTTGTTAGTATTTTACTTCAGTGTTCTGTGGGAAGCGGTGTAAATGTTTCTAGGAAAAGTTAGGCCTCACATTTAGTTGCCTAGGTACTCTAATTATAGTAATTGCAGAATGACTTCTTCATTTTCGTGCTCGTTGGTTCTATTTACTTTACAAGAGGACTAAGAGAGTTGTATGTGTCTTATTACTCTTATTAGATCTTGTGGTTGACTTGTTGAGTTTTACAATCAATATTGAAAATGGGTTTTTAGAAATGGTAATTTGTGACATTTCTGACCATCAAGTACAACAAGCTGCGTAGGCAATAAATCTATATGGATTCTGATCGAATTGATACGTAGTGGTCAGGCTCACAGAGATTTATGCCGCCTATTTCTATGTTCTAATTTAAATTTATGCTATATCTAATGATCATTAATAATATTTATTTTACTTTTCAGGAAGTGCAGTTCATAAGATGCGCGCTTCTGTGTGAAAAAGGCTAGATCTGGATATTTTCAAGATCCTGCTCATAATAAAATTTAAGTATCCCCATACAATATTTTTTCGTTTGTAATCAACCACGACCAGTCACTTCCTTCTCATGCCCTTGACCCCGGTTTTACTGTACAGAGTTCCACCAACTTTAGTTCCAAGCTCTCCTCTTTGTCCCTCAACAAAGGAAACGAACGTCAAAACATGTGCTACTACTAACCTACTTTTATTGCTCAAACTATAATTAAATCGCCCCCAGTATTGCACCCTTCATACCAGCATGCAATAAACCACAATTAAAAGCCCTCGTAAATAGTTCACATAATCAATTTAGATCGACACTCCGCAATTTATTAACGTGCCATCGTTATTACTCAGGCGTTTCGACATGAATTAGCTAATATAATTCCACAAAGGCTGCATACAATTATTAAGGTATTATTTTATATCCTTTAGAAACCGAATAGGCCCATGAATTAAACAAACGAACCCGATCCAAGATGGCGGCCGACTCGAGCGCAGCTTTTTCGTTCCTTTTTTGAATTTCGAATAGGCAGTCGTTGTGAAGGGGTGAGTGAGAGAGCGGATCGTATTCCAGTTAGTTAGGAATATAACACAGTGTCTAACTTGAACGTAGGTTTCTTTTACTGGTGAATAACGAAATTCTATACGTTTGTACTTCGCAATGTCGTTGAATTATGTTTGAGTGGAAAAGGGCCTCATTGTACGTGTCCTACAGTAGGAGCAGGTTGGTAGTGATCTTTAAATCCTTTTCAGATGAATTATTCGCTTCATCTTTTGGTATCCGGTCTGTAATAACCCGGCTGAAGCTGTGTCCTTTTGCAGCAACAATAAAAATATCGACCCCTTTTCAAACAAACATTCGTATGACCTGCAGAAGCCAGTCCCTTGTCTGGGCGTTCAATAAAACGTACCCACGAAATGTCAATGCAGTTGAAATTATGGCTTACGCAGGGCCTATTAACCACGAGGCCACAACAGTCCCTATTACAGAGTTACGGTCACTCGGTTCTTCTCCAATTCACGCCAAATAATAAACGTTAAAACCATTACTGTTTCCGGTAATGACAAGTTTAGGACCCCTGTTTGTAAGCACAGATAAAATAATACTAGCCATAAGTTTCATAAAGAGTACCTAAATGTTTTATTATAGTTATTATAGTCATGTTGTATCTGAATAATACAATCATCGATCTTTTTGCAAAATGAATTTATGTTTCTTTTAGAGTCAAAAAACTCTTCATATAATTGGGATCCAATGTCAAAGACGTTTATGATGTCCTTTAAAGTGCCAAATGTAGCAGTTCCTAGGGTGATAGTGATAATAGCAATTTAATTAATATTCAGGTATCTATTTTTCAATCATTTTTTGCTAGATTCTAGTTAGACTATAATTTGAAAAAGAAAAAATAATAAGGAGCTAAATATTTTAAATGGGAGTGGTAAAATTTGAAATGTTTGTCTTATATGAGGTAACTTCCAATCAGTTTAACGAGGAGGTAATGTGATACTAAAGTTCAATTACAACTTGATTTCTGATCAGTTTTTTTTAACTTAGTTCTTTACAAGCTAGGCCACTATTCAACCGTCAGTAACATACTCCACAGAAAAACAAAATGAACATCATTCATAAAGCAAAAATAACAACGTTGGTACCAGACATTATCTAACATCATTCAGACTACCAGTGTTAAAGCAAACTATATCTTTTGCATTATCAAGAGTGATAGCAGAGGCAGCCAACCGTGGCATGTAGCCACTGAACGGAAAGCACCAGCCAGCCAATCGCTCGGAGAAAATTGTTGCAAACCGAATGCGGGTTCCGGCGTTCTGCGAAATGGAATATTGAAAATATAAAATATTATTTAAAAACGTCAAAACCATGTACTTATATTCGAAGTAAGGGTTTGTCACCAACGACAAATTAGGGAATTGAGTTTGAATTAACTATTGTATCAATCTCGTGAATGCTTGAATTGTTAGGACGCTAGTGGGCCGTATTAGGTATATGGCTCTCGTCTGAAATACGTAATTCCTTATAACTACACTGAAGTGGATTTGAGAGCGGTTCTCTTCCGAGTAGAGTGCGAACGTATAATTCAAATGAATTTCGCCGTTCATACAAATTTAAATCGTATAATTACCGATTAAAATCAGTGACCATTGTTAGCATTTCTTACTATACAAATTATTCCTATTCGCACAAAATTGCCCAGTTTTTTCTGTATGATATCAAGTTATATTTTGCTGAATCTCAAGTCCTGTTTTCTTTTTCAGTGTTTTCTGCACCATGTGATGGCGGTCCCCAAACGATCAACATTCACTACCGACGGTGTTAGTTCGATCGTATGGGAAACTCCATTTGAAGAACTTTGAAGGCACTATGCATTTGGCAATGTAACAACCTACTAACTTCATCTGCAAGAACGTCACCTCAAGAAGATCTTCGTCAGCACATTCTGGGGTATTCTAGAAGCATCTAGAAGTTCTTCAGACGTAACTGGGCCTGGTAACTCCACCACCGTTGGCTGTTGCTCATGCGCCAACGGGGGCGAAGTTCCTACTCTTAGTTGCGAGGTTCGACGAGAGAAGATTAGGAAGAAAGCAGATTAAGAAGTCAGAAGATTCAGAAGAATACTAAACTTTACTTCGACGAATAATGTTGTTGTTTAACTGTTGTGATTTCTATTACAATTTTTACGGTTTTAATTATAGGTAGATTCAAACTTAATGGCGGTTCGGCATTCAAAGCTAGTCGCTGCGAAGTAGCGAATTCAAGTGACAGTAGAGGTAGGACATGGGTCACAAAGAAAACCGAACTTCACAGTTGCCTTTAACTTTGAATCAACCTGTACTTATGTGCGCTAAAAGTTTCAGCCTGAAAAATGTTCTGTTGTGAATTTGTTTGGGGATAGGAAGCCCCAAGATCATAATTCTCGTAAAACTGAAATTGATTTGACTCTTAAATTGAATATTTATAATTATTATGAGTGAAACTGTCACCAGGATTTGATGTGTACGTTTTTAATTTTAAATTTTGTGCCATTTTTAAATCATTTCAAAGCCTTATTTAAATCTTCTACCTATCCAACTATCTACATCTAAAATACATTTCCATTATCTTGTATCTTAATTATTTTATGTAAATAACAAGATGGTAGTGTAAGATAGCGGTGCATTAACTTGTAACCGCTTTTAACCGGATCTAGGCTAGTCTAGATCACCAAAAAAATCTTTAAAAATAACAAAAAAACCCGACTGCTTAAAAATCATGCTGTGCAGTCGAAGAATACATATGCGCGAGCTGGCTGACCAAAACCAGATGTATACTCCGACTATAGACGGTATTTTTTTTAATTACAACTTATTAGTAAACTTTTTTTGGAATTAGGTACATCTAAACATATAAGTGTTATTTGTATTTTTGTAATCAGCTCTTAAAACCCTTTATTTTGATACCAAACACGATGGGTTTGGAAGAAATACTAGGTCCTTACCTATGAAATTGGCGTTTTGTCGTACTTACTTACACTTTGATCTCAAATATCTTTGGTTTGGAATTCCAATTTTAAATTTTTACAGCTATTTACTCATGCTTTTGTGTTTGGGAAACCGCAATTCATTTGTTTTTTCCTCTTTTGGTTTTTTCTTTGCGCCAGTCAGTTTACAAAATGGAAAACTTGAAATATCGCGTTATTTACGAGTACAAGTTCCATCGTGGCACCAGTGCTGCAGAAACGTCTCGAAGGATTAATGATGTATATGGCGACGGTGTCGCAAAAGAAACCACAGTGTGTATTTGGTTCCAACGTTTTCGTTCTGGAAATTTCGACCTGCGGAACAAGCCCCGTGGACGGCCGGAGACCAAAGTTGATAATGAAGAATTGAACGCTATTGAGGAAGCGGATCCATCGCAAACCACGTCCGAGTTAGCTACAGGCTGCGGTGTTAGTGACAAAACTGTTTTAATCCACTTGAAGCAAATTGGGAAGGTGAAAAAGCTTGAAAGGTGGGTACCTCATGAATTGAGTGCAGCAAACCGACAGACGCGCGTCGACTGCTGCGTTACATTACTCAACCGGCAAAATAATGAAGGGATTTTAAATCGAATCATTACCTGTGATGGAAAGTGGATCCTGTACAATAATCGGAAACGCTCATCGCAATGGCTGAACCCTGTCGGACCAGCCAAATCCTGCCCCAAGCGAAAATTGACTCAAAAAAAATTACTTGGGAGCGTTTGGTGGACTAATGCCGGTGTCGTTCACTACAGCTTTCTTAAATCTGGCCAGACGATTACGGCGGATGTCTATTGTCAGCAATTGCAAACCATGATAGAAAAGCTAGCTGCAAAACAGCCGAGGCTGGTCAATCGCTCTAGGCCACTTCTGCTTCAGGACAACGCTAGACCACACACTGCACAACAGACGGCTACCAAATTAGAGGAGCTTCAATCGGAATGTCTAAGACATCCACCGTACTCCCCGGACCTTGCTCCAACGGATTACCATTTTTTTCGAAATTTGGATAACTTCTTGCCAGGGAAAAAATTCAACTCCGATGGGGCAGTCCAAAGCGCCTTCAAAGATTTTATTGCTTCCCGTCCGAATGGTTTTTTTAGTAAAGGTTTCAATGAACTACCTATGAGATGGCTGGATGGATTAAATAAATATATTATATTAAAAAAAACGACTATGTTCCTTCCTTACAAAACATCAATTTCAAATGTAATGAGTTGACCTAATAAAAATTTTGAGCTCCCACAATATGGCGCCCAAAATCCGCCATTTTTCTATTTGCCAATTTTAATGTAGTCAGTGACACTCGCAGGATTAAGACGAATCGATTGAAGTAAGAATCATCAAAATCGGCCAACGCGTTTGGTCTCTAGATCGCCACATATGAACAAACATACATATATACATAGATAGACTGATGAACACATTACCCTCCTTCGGCAGTCGGGTAATAAAGGCAAGAGGCATATTGTAACTTTGATTTACAGTAAAGATTCATTTATAGATATAGATTCGTATAATTAAAGTAGGTAGGTGCTTAGGTATTGTAACTTTGATAACTCATATAGGTAATAATAATAATAACGAGAACCTCGTGAAGGCTGAGAGAGATAAGAAAAGCAAGTATCTTGATCTGGCTCGCGAGGTTGTCGACATGTGGGATGTGAATACAGCAGTCATTGTGCCGATAGGCCTGACGGCCAATGGCATAATAGCGAAGAGCCTCGACGAACATCTGAGGAGGCTCTCGTTGGGCAGCTGGATCAAGGGCTTGATTCAGAAAGCGGTACCCCTGGACACGGCGCGTATCGTGAGGAGGTTCCTCTCTCAGGAGCCCTGACCACCGGTAGCTTGGACCCTGTTCCCGATACCGGTGGGCTACTATTTTTGTATTTTTTAATGTTTTTTTTATTTTATTTTTTATAGAATAATATTTAAAAATGTAAAAATACGTATATAAAATGAATAAATGAAATAATAATAATAATAATATCGTTTATTTATAACATAAGGCACATTTTACAGTAAAATATCTTAAAAATAGGTATGGGTATAGCAGTAATAGGTATAGCATTATTAAGTGTAGAAGAGTCCAAACATATCTGCAGTACCTACTCCCCAATCTTCTTGGCCACTCTGAAGTTGGCTTTCCGCATAGCGCGCTGTTGTCGCCAATGAAACTAATCGCTATTAGTTCACTAAACTCTGTTTATGCAAATACAGTGTTCCGATTTGTAGTTTCTCAGTGGTCTCAATCAATCAGGATTAATAAACTGAGTTTAGTTGAACTAATCGCGATTAGTTTCATTGGTGAAATCGACCCTCAGTATGAGATTTAATACTACGCAGCCATTGTAGCCAACTTCAAAGTTGCAAAGAAGATTGGGGAGTAATGTAAAAATCAACCTTAAAAATCTCGACACTGATTGGCGACTGAATAGCAGCATTCAAATTTCTATGAAGAATAGATTCGGTGGACTTTTTTATAAATATGTAAAGTTCTATATATTTCTGTAAATCAACGATGACGAGCATCATGGCTATGCTGCACACTGCTCAATATTTGCGGAGTAAATAAAATTTAAATATTACCGGCAAATTGCAAAAATGCTTTTATTGTTTTGTTCAGAAGGGTTCTATCAGACAGAGAGCGGTCACACGGTCAAGCGTTCAAGAGGTCAGTTTTATGTTCGTTGTGTTGTATTACATTACCGACCCACACAAGAGGCGTTCTGACCGCGTTGGTCAACCAGAACAGACGCGTTCGCGCGGTCACTGCTGTTTCGGTGATCAAACTTAAAGAAAGATGGAGACTGAAAAGCTAATTAATAATTATGTTAGTACGTGAAAGGCGCTTTTTATACGAAGCGAAAGATAACGATTATAAAAACCCAGGAAAAGTAGCAGAAGTATGGGTGGAAATTTGAATTTCTTTTTCTTCAAACCAAGATGTGACATGATTCATAGGCTTTATCTAAATATAAAGCCTATGAATCATGTCACATCTTGTTTTCTATTCTTATTTACTGGATGCTCCCAGTAGTATTCCCTTATCCGTTTTGATGCTGACAATAAACAAAAAATCAATCATTCGAATCATCGACGAAGATCGTCAATAAACATGGTGACAATAGTGGTATCGCGTAGACCGTCCAACAGCGGGGTTCGTGACCAACTGCACTCTCGACTCGAACGCAAAATTCTATCATCTATTCTATTCAATCGTCAATATTAAAGCCAGTAGCAGCACCTGCTTTGTTTTATATCATCTTAACTCGTTTATTTTTTGTTAATCGATGTTGTTGTCTTTTATTTATCTAATTATTTAACAGCATTATATTTGAAAGATTTTTGGCAAAGTGTTGGTAAATGTGTTGTGTGTAACAAACAACACAAATGTAGATACTATGATGAATAACACAAAGGAAGACACTTAAATTATTTATTTGTTGGTACTTTTGCGAAAGCGGGACGTTTCATCCCTCGTTGGGGGACAGCGGAAAAGACAGCCTGAAACAGGGACTGTTCTGCGCATAGTGGGAAGTATGGTCAAGTCAGTCATCCCTACCCTAAAATGTAGGGTAGGTTAAATTGTTGTTTTTGAGATCTTTTTACCACAAAATATCTAATAAAAATCTAGTGAAAGGGTACTCACTCATTAATCAATCAGTGTCCTCATGGACACCATCATCCAATCCGAATGCTCATACAATCGTGCAGCCAGCACCACACCTACCGAAATTCTGCATGACGATAACCTGATGTATCTCTATCACTTCATCTTCCGTCACTGAGTAGGTACCGTAAATTGTTATCCTCCATCGAAAATGTCGCAAATCGCATGAGTATTATCGACAACCAAAAAAATACTAGTCAGTTTCATAGTAGACCTATGGGAGCATTCTCATTTTTTATTCATTAGTTAAACTTTACTAAATTAGCAACAAAGAAACATGAACACTCTTCACATCAAATTAAAGTTTATATCCGTATGAAGCGCTAGATCACATTCGCCTATACAAATAAGAACACTTTTTGGCGTAAGGATAAGGTTCTTAACGTAATATCACGCCTGTATTAAGCCCAAAGTTCTTATTCATTCATCCACAGCCTGACTGAGCCTGAGGTCTATGACTGCTTGGCATAGACCGTTATTATCTTCTGCCAATCCATACGCTTCTGTAGCACCTTTATCCAGAAGTATAGTTGTCGACACGTTACGTCACGGCAAGTCATGGCAAGAGTCGTTATATGCGTACAAGTCGTTTGTTAGGTCTCTTTGGTTACCAAGCGGGACGCGGGGAACGTTTAGCACCGTTTCGAGCTCGCGATTGGTTGGTCAGTTGACACAAGGATCGACTGACCAATAAAATAGCATTCCACGTTCCGTTCGCTCTATATGGTAGTTGGTCAGTTCGCGAACTATGCACGAAGTTACCCCCACTACGCCAAAACCTTGCCAAGTTAGGTACTATACTTAGGTATAGTGCATCCATATTCCGTTGTTTATATTATTATCAAACACCAGGAACCAATACGGACTCCAGAGTCACAGTAGCAGCCCGGGCTGGTACTGGAAAATGCCATAATAATGAAAAACCTAATAACACTGACCGATGCGAGGATCGAATCCAAGACCCCACTAGACCAACGACTACACGACTAGACCAACAATACAGTCATAAGTTCATATTCGTAAGGAAAACTTACATAACTTAGTAAAGCCATAGATAATATAGGTACCTAATGCTAGCATACAGTCGATGCCTCATCCTATACAAAGAAACCGTGCCGACATAACTAGCGTTTTTCGTCTGATTAAACTGATTATTTTCGTATGTACATCGATCGCGTTCGGTTCCGTTCCCCGGCTATATACGGTGTTAGCAGCGAACTCCAAGTAAAAGGTTTTACTCGGTTCGTCAATATTTTTCTTTAAATCAGTTGGTTCATTGCACCAAAATGTATTACAATACTAATTTCAAAAATCGAGTGGCATATGCGCTTCAGAAATTTAAAACCGCGCCATCTATTAAAATCAATTTTAAATGATCCGTTTAAATAATCTCTGAAATGTGAATTAAGAACCCACATTCCATAATTTTGTGCGAAGAGAGTTGATTAAACAATAACATACTATTTTTATGTTCATTTCTGGAAAATGATAATTTTACACACAATTCCACAACAAATCGATGCGATCACGCCATTTAGTAATATTTTTTGAACCAAATTTTCTTAACGTCCCCTCGTTAAGAAAGATAATTGGTAAATCCAAGGTGCTTTCTGCGAACCCTGATCCTTGACGCATACAGATGCAGCCGCAGACGCAAGGACAGACTTTTGGACGCATGTAGCCTGCCGGATCGTAGCCGCACCAGTATTAATCTAGTCTCAGAAGAAAAGACGTGAGGACTTCAGAACCATAAAGTTCTCGCATGGAAACAAAAGCCTGCGATACAATTACATAGCATTGTATCATATAATAAATACCTACACAATAGGTTGGCTCTTTTATAGCATGCAGTTTGAATTTCAACAAGCAGGAATATGCTGATAAGTCGAGAAAAATCTATACTTACGTGAAAAACATAACTCAGGGTTAGATGCTAACACGATGTTAAATTGACAACATTGTATGACTCTGTCAATTTAACCCCGTTTTAGCAACTAAGTCTGAGTTAAGTTTTACACGCAAGTGGGCCTTACTGTCATTTGCTAAATGCAATTCCAAATTCAAATATCCAAATGTTGATAACATAGGTAATTGAACGAGATCTATTCGAACAGGATACTCAGGCTTTTAGAACTACAACTTATCAACAAATGCCCGCTAGGCTTAAAGGGTCACAACAAAGGTAGGTAAACGAAACATGTTTTAATGACTTCTTTTATTATAAGTATACTTTACTTTTATTCTCACTACCTTAGACAGCCCTCAGTACTCGCTACAAAACCCATCCGTAATTGTCAGTAGCTTACTCTTCTTAGTAAGTGTTCCCACTGTGTTCTGACAACAGATAACTGTGAACTATATTTTTAACTAGATTAAGTTGAATTTTCAACGGCACGATTCGTCTAAGATAATTTTACGCTAAGTGAGAATGTTTTCTTATTTCTCTGACGTCACAACACAATGGGAACGGTGCCTTAGCGTACTCAAACTATGATACACAGCAGAATATAATGATGGCTATGACTCATGATTATATATCAGTTCTTGTAACTAAATCTATGTCAAAATATATTATATATATATTTATTATTTTCCAATATAAGTTTTACTAGTCTGTTCCAACGCTTTACATACAAAATATCTTCATACACTTATCCTTTTCTTAGCCACCATTTCTTTTTAATATAACATAATAACTAGAAATACCAAAAACAAACTTCGTTTTTCATATTGACACTCCCAAACTGACATATCACAAAAAATACAAAAAGGAAATGAAAACAACATAAACTTGTCACCTCACGATACTTTGCACACAAAACATAACTAATTTTACATCCGCGTACTACGTACTAGACACGGATTGAGCAAAAGGTACTAAATATGGAGACGCTCAAACAATCTAGGGCCTAAAACAATAACCCAAGCAAAGAATACCGATGTCAATCTTTCACGCGCCTTGCTACTAATTCTCATGTATGGGAAGTATTTTTATATTACGAATATTTTGAAAGAAATAAAAACACATAATAAGTACTACTTTGTTAAAATAACTGTGCACGCCTTGTGACGTCACTTTGACTTTTAAGAGGAAATGCGGTCGCAAGCATCCGACTGAATTTCCTAAGTAAAAAATCATAATTCGAGGTTTGGCTCTCGCCTATTTCCTCCTCCAATATTGGACCAATTCAAAAGGTATTCCATAAACTGCATAGGCGAGAGCCAAACCTCAAATTATCACTTTTTACTTAGGATTTTCAGTCAATGTCTGCGACCGCATTTCCTCTTGAGTCTTGCTATTACCGCGCGGGTAAGTAGGACTGGACGAGCATTCCAGCGAGGTGCACAGTTAAGTGGACCTTGTTGTACTAATCTCTCACGCGCCTTTGCGGACATACTCAAGTATCAAAAGTATACTATCTCGGAAGAAAAAACACATAGTTAACAACGGATGGATTATGCGTATGATTGCGATAAAAACATGCTGTTGACAACAGCATCACCTGCCTAGGCCTTTTCCCAATTAGGGACAGCGTCTAGTTTATGGAAGCTCCTGCCTGAGTACCAATATTTTACATGGAGCGATTGTCTATCTGATCTCCACAACCCAGTAACTGGATAAAATGAGGAACCCTTAGTAAGACTTGTTCCAGTGACTGCTAAAGACATAATGGCCTTAGAGACTATTTCATAGGAGGTACGACAAGAAAGAAAAAGAGTTTACAAATATACTAAATGATATTTGTTAGAAAGTCGAACCAGCGACTAGACACTAGTCGCGGCTTTATTTATAAAAGCGGAGTAAATTTCCACATACACGTTTGGAGATATAAGTTTGGCCTAAGTTTACTCCGCATAACCAGATTAAGGGCAGGCTTCTGAATTGAGGATTCAGACTTAAGAACTTGTCAAACCCTACTAAAAAGCAAATTTTGACACGCTTTCAGGTTAATCTCTACGATTGACAAATACTCAACTTCGAATTCTTAAATCAGAAATCGGGGTTAATAAAGGGGCAGAAATAAACGAAGAGATGATGATATATTTCTAAAGATATTAATTAGTAAGCCTTCTTCTTTTCGAGAGGGGTTAAATGAAGGATGTAACAGAAAGGGCCGATCATATTTTAAAAACTGCTTCAGCCCATGTACATGTACAATTTTCTCCAAGGAAGTCAAAGGAAACTAAAAAAAAAACTAACTTGTCAGCTGACCATGTAATCTAGACACATGAGCAAACGGGGTCCTTTTCCGTCCCTCTATCTGTCGCTTATGACATGGGTTTTACAGCCAAACGGTTGGAGCAGTCTTCCAATTCACAGTATAATCATCTTGTTGACCCAAAGCCATACAAAATGACAAAAATATTTTTTATTTTTAAAGGGGGGCTCGCTGAAAGGGCCTGAAAAATATTTTTGACCCCATCGAGTGGGATATAGTACATTGTTCACCGAGAGGAGAAAGTGACCGATTACCGTTGAGGGTGTCGTTTGAAGCCCGAGCCGTAGGAAAGCCGGGAATCGCACTTTCTCTCGAGTGATACATAGTGCTTTATACTACAACTACGAGGAAAATAAAAAACTAAATCTTTACTAATTGAAATTTCGAAAACTGAATCCTCAAACAACACACAAATTGAAAATGGCGCCAATGGCGTCTGCAATTTTCACATGTTCTTTTTTCAAATTGTTTGACACCATCCAACACACAGCTAGTGGCCAGTGTCATTTTGCGAACTTGGAGATAAAAACTCACTGTAAAAAGTTTTTGGCTTTTGATATTTAGGTTACCAGCGCATAGTCTTACCCAAAATTAAAAAAGAAAACCACGTAAGAAATGGATTTTCATACACTTTTCTCTCCCGCTCAGATACGTTTTCTCGCCGCATATTTGTTCGATATGCAATGACGTACTTTCTACCGTAAATTTGATAAAGTATCAAGGTACTTTCCGAGCAGGTGTAGTATAAACGTTGTTTAGAGCTCGTTGAGTAGATAAATACCGTATTTTTTTTTTTTAAAGATATTGGAAAACAAAGGAATGAGAAGCCACCAAAGTCAGCTATTTTTACAAAATATTGTTCGAAAGAATTTTTAACTGCCCACTAATCTATGGAACTTGAAATTTTGTGAAAATGTTTATTATTACGTATATTTTTCTAACAAATACCTATATAGTGAAAAATTAAATTTTTCTTTGAATTTTTTTTACGGGTTGGTACGGAACCCTAAATGTGCGAAGTCCGACACGGACTTGGCCGGTTTTTAAATAATCGTAACTTTCTGTTACATTCTGTATAATTATTATACCTAAAACCTAAACAAATGGAATATACAAATTCGTATAACACGCCTCTAGTACGTAGCACCGAAAAGTCGTTGAGTATAACTTAAAAAGGTGAAAAATAATTATAACGCCGTAGGAATATTATCTGTAATAATGTATATAATAGTAACTATTTACAAATGACTCGAAGTGATGATTACAATGTTTCATATCGACCGCGCTCCTATAACGCCTATAGATATTTATTTAATAATTTATTTTCGGGTGTTACCTGAAAAACAAAATGACTTGTTAAGAGTAATATTATTGAGAAAAACTGCATCCATCACGATTGATTTGGCATCATCATCTATTCAGTCGAAAGACGTCCACTGCTGGACATAGTCAAGCATTCTCATTCAAGCGCCACAAAGACTGATTCTGTTTTTCGCATCCAACGGATTTTTCTATATCTCTGCTTGATATTTTTTTTTATCCTGTATGGATAAATTGCAGGGCAATTATAGTTCTCGCCAAACTTCTGGGCCGCCCTGAAGCTGACATTCCTGCTGACAGCTATTGTAGCCAACTTCAGGGCGACCAAGTTTGACGAGAACTATAACAAACGTACGATATGATGTATCCAAGCTCGGTGGCCAAGAACTTTGTCTTCCTTCTATTTTGTAGAAGTGTTGGATGAGCGGTGGTTGTTAACAAATTGCAGTGAGACTTCGGGCTGCCAAAATTCGCCTCACGATGCGACGCACACAGGCGGATTTTCCCGTATTCGCGGACAAAACTCGAATGATGAAGTTAGCCATAATAGTCACACGACTTTATTTTTTGAATCTTAAGGATTTCTTTAACCCAATTTCAGTCTGTATAATATTTTTAAAGAATGTTTTAATTGTTATTTTTTAATACAAAGGTTTCGAGGTTTTAAAAAAAAAGTAATGTCAAATTTTAAAAGTGTTTTGAGCATCTTTAATCATGGATTATGAATCTGAAGGAATGTATCTATCTATGTATATATTTTTTTCATTGCTTGTATGAACCAGAACATAGCTAATTATGAGCAAAGTTTTACTTAAAAATTGATTTAAGTAAGCCAAAAAGTTACAAATCATTAGAATCAGACTACTTTATAAATAATAAAATAAAGTGACATGTTTTAGCTTAATATCTGTGTTAGTTGCTACTATGTGTTATTCCCATTTTTATTAGATAATTGAATTTTTTTTTTATATCGATAGGCTCGCGTTTGACCACTTTCAATCACCATCAAACCACTATCACTATTTCTATCTTTTTTGGTTCATCTTCTGTGATATTTCGAGAAAACATTACAAGATATTATCCTAAAATTAATTAATAACCAAAAGAATAGAAATATTTACCTATTAGATATGGATATTTAAAAATTAATAATAATTAAAATATTACAAACAAGTAAAAAGTTAAATGAAGCTTTATTTTTACAGTAACGCTTACGACTTTTTGAACGTTTTAAATAATAAAAAGGTTTTGTCTAAAATTTTAAGAAAATCCGGCTATGTGCGGCGCCATCCTTCTCTGTTGGCTGTGACTCGTGTGTCCTCATGCTATGGGCCGCCTACTGCACACTAAGGGCTGATTTCAACAATGAAACTAATTACGATTAGTTCAACTAAACTCAGATTATGCAAATACAGCATTCTGATTGGTTGAGACCGCTGAGAAACTATCAATCAGAACGCTGTATTGCCACAAACTGAGTTCAGTTGAAGTAATCGTGATTAGTTTCTTTGGTGAAATCGGTCCTTAATCTGGTCGGTCGACCTTTTACTCTACTAGTTCAACTGTACCGTACCACAAGCCGCTCAATAGAGTAACTGGCTATCTAATGCACGTAATATTTACCTATGTAGGTCTGCAGGCGGGAGAGTGCAGGTCGCGGTCGGCGCCGCCGGCGAAGCTAATGTTGAGGAGCATGGCCTCAAACGGGTCGCTTCGCATTCGTTGCTGGTTCGCTTGTGCGGCTGAGCCTGCGTCGCGGATTATGCGGGTCTCTTCTTTGCCGTCCTGGTCATGAAAGGAAACATTTTACATACTATACACTTTTTAAGAAATAAGTATTTAGTTGAAGCTACTACACAGCATTTTCTGTCACAGGTGTTTCGATACCGTTACACAGAGACCCATGCTGATCTATATTGCCCCTACACTCAGTGGTCTGTGCAAGCTAAGAAACGTAGGCATCACTATGCTGTAGAGGCTCTTGGGCTAACATGGGCCATGGCCCACACCTCTACAGCGTAGATTCTACATTGTGACCCATGCTGGCCTAATTAGCCCTACAAACAGTGGGCTCAACCTCTCCTACACACAGTGGTCTATGCTAGCTAAACTTTTCCCTCCAAAAAATTTGAAATGCTGGCTCAAGTTCCCTTATAGAATGGCTCATGCAGCCTTGCATTTACACAGTGGCCAATATTGGGCAGGTGATGAATAGTAAAGTTCAACAGGTACAGTACCTCAGGCCTAAGGCTCCACAGCCGCACGATGCCACTACACAGTGATCCATGCTGACCCATATTACCATTTACACAGTTGTCCAGGAGCCTATACACAGTGGTTCATGCTGGTCCAGGAACCTCTACAAAGTGGCCCAACTACCCTTACACACAGAGGTTCTCACAAAACCAGAATCTTTATAGTCGCTTGTCAAACAAGTTTTATGGATGTTTTTCCGGGGGCCTTAAGCAGAAAGACCTCTTCTACAACTAGAAGAAGACTTATAGAAGAGTTCGGTACCTCAGGCCTAGGACTCCACAGCCACACGACGGTCTCGATGCCGCTGTAGCAGTGGTGTTCATGCACAGGTACAGTGCCTCAGGCCTAGGGCTCCACAGCCGCACGACGGTCTCGATGCCGCTGTAGCAGTAGTGTTCATGCACAGGTACAGTACCTCAGGCCTAGGGCTCCACAGCCGCACGACGGTCTCGATGCCGCTGTAGCAGTTGTGTTCATGCACAGGTACAGTACCTCAGGCCTAGGGCTCCACAGCCGCACGACGGTCTTGATACCGCTGTAGCAGTTGTGTTCATGCACAGGTACAGTACCTCAGGCCTAGGGCTCCACAGCCGCACGACGGTCTCGATGCCGCTGTAGCAGTAGTATTCATGCACAGGTACAGTACCTCAGGCCTAGGGCTCCACAGCCGCACGACGGTGTCGATGCCGCTGTAGCAGTTGTGTTCATGCACAGGTACAGTACCTCAGGCCTAGGGCTCCACAGCCGCACGACGGTCTCGATGCCGCTGTAGCAGTTGTGTTCATGCACAGGTACAGTACCTCAGGCCTAGGGCTCCACAGCCGCACGACGGTCTCGATGCCGCTGGTGGCGAGGAGGAACATGGAGGGATGCAGCTGGATGCAGTTGAGGATGCTGTCGTCTGCGCGCAGGCAGCGGATGATGTTGCCGGACTTGCGGCACCAAATGAACAGGCTGCCGTCGTCCGAACTGGAACAAAATACAATATTTGATAATATTTTACCGCAAAAATAGGTTAAGTTAAGCCTCCAGTATAGGTAAAACAAAGGCACACACACACAATTTCAAAGAAACAGATGCATAACGATTTCTGATTGATAGCTGCTGGTAAATTAATGAGAGATATAAATTGTAACCCAAATCTCCGTTACACCCTAGGTTGCACAAATTCATCAGACTCGCTTCCCTACCTTCGTTTCAGAGTTTAATGATGGCTTTGAAACGTTTTACACAACTTTGGAAGGCCTCTTACAAAGTAGATATAGTTAGCATTGGGGCCCAGGAAGCAGGCCTCCTTGATTTCGGTGGTGGTGTTGCAGTGTTCCAGGAACAGCTGCGAACAGTTAGGTCGGTTGACTGTTAACACAAACTGGATGTAACTCACCCAACTGCGATATAGTTAGCATCGGGGCCCAGCAAGCAGGCCTCCTTGATGTCGGTGGTGGGGTTGCAGTGTCCCAGGAACAGCTGCGAGCAGTCCGAGTCGGCTGTCTCTAACATAATGTGGATGTAACTCACCCGGCTGCGATATAGTTAGCATCGGGACCCAGGAAGCAGGCCTCCTTGATGTCGGTGGTGGTGTTGCAGTGTCCCAGGAACCTCTGCGAGTAGTCCAGGGCGGCAGTGCGCAGTTGCCTCTCGAGGACGCTGGTTGGTTGGCTGTCTTCGGATTCAGCGGCTGCTGGAGTCGGAAATAGAAGTTGGAATATACTTTGTTTCGTGAAGCCCGATTTTTTTGGCGGAAATTGGCAAGAAAGATCGCTTATCATGGGCTCCTTATAGGTGGTCCGTGTCTATTAAATACAAGACATGGCATCTTAGTCACTAAATAATTTATATGCCAGGATATCAATAAATAACTAAACCTAAAAGATTGCCTCACACCAAAGTTTCAGATATTTAGGGCCCTATACACCATAACCAAAGCTCATAAAAAATGGAATTATCATCTAAACCATTAACTTTAATTTAATACCAAAATACCAAGAAAATAAACTTTATATCCAGAAAATACTCGCATACCTTCATCAGGCGTAGTCTCCATAGTCTCTAAGGCCACATTGATGTCCTTCTGCAGCAGAAACACGGCGTGGCTGGTGGCGTGGCGCGGGAACTTGTCCTTGAAGTACAGCAGGCACTCGTGTGCCTCCCGGGCCCGCTTGAGATCCATCAGGCCCTTGGCCAGCCGGAAGTGCGACTTCACGTGCGACGAGTCTAGCTTGATGGCCTTGTAGCAGTCTTTTATGGCGGCGTAGGTGTCTCCCGACCTAAGATGGAGGCATAACGGGGAAATCGGTTTGAATGTCAGAATGTTTACGCCTTTTTTTATAAACTTTATTCATCTGTAGGAAGTACCGGTTTTTTTTCCACTAAAACTAATCAATCTTGAGTGTATGATTTCCATATTGGATAATTTTAACATGCTAGTCTTTGCTAAAACTGAAAAACTTTTGGTGGATCTGAAGATACAATACTATCTAGTCTACTATAACCGCAGTAGCCAGACGGATATTTAGATGTTAGTCAGAGTAGTATGTAGGTACAACAGAACAATAAACTAGTATCCGGCTCGAAGGACCAATGTTAGCTCGTGGATGAAATGAGTGGACTGTATTATATAGCAAAATAATTTTAATACCGTTATAATTACAAATCAACTGTCCCAGTCAAACAATATTATGGTTTTGAGAGAAAGGTGTCGACTGTCCCGGTGGTGTCCGTGGAATCGAGAAGTTCGCCGAGCCGCGCCGCTACTAATGCCGTGTGGGTGACGCGTATGTGTGCAGTGTGTGTAGATGGCGCGCTCCGGCCGCCCGAAGTGTTGGGTACAATTCCCAACAGGGGTAGCTAGGTTTTGTAAACGCATGTTTTTGAAGATGATCGATCCATAGAAGTCTTTGTTATACCTAAGCATTGACCGGCTTGGACATGACATAGAGATGTGCGGATCAGTGTGGAAAGTCCTGCAATCTCCATTTAATAAGAAGGTTCCCTGGCCAGACGAGTGTTGTGTGTTGTGGCAGTTGTCGTCGGACTGTTGTATGTGTCCTAATCGCGTGGAGAACTTAGAAAGCGCGATGTATAATGTGAGTGACGTCAGGTTTATTTGTAGTTCGTCGTATAAATGCCGCTAAGAAGACTAATACAATATCTTAACAAGCTATAATGCACTTACCATCCACGCCGCATGAGTGCAGCAGCCCTGTTGGAGTATAAGATGGCGCAGTCGGGGCACGCGGCTATAGCTTCATTGTAGAACTCCACCGCTGCAGAGTAGTTGCCTTTGTTCACGAAGTCATTCGCCTGGAAGTAAAAGAGGGAAATAAGAACAGAGGCTGCGAAAATAGATCGAATAATAAAATAAGTAAGAATCTTTTTAAAACAAGCTTTTTAATGAACTAAAAAGTTCAGTCACGAGACCAGATCCATCTCTATTATTTTAATATTTATTTATTTATTGATAGGAACACCAACTACACATTAACAAAAAAATGCATATTATTGTATATTAATCTTCATTCTGTGCAAATATGTCACTTATAGGTTAACACAGATTAGACTATATTGACTTCAAGTTAATACCTTAAATATATAAAATTAGACATAATATGTACTGATTAATCAATAGGAAAAAATTCCAAAGTTACATAAGTTTGCCAAGTTACAACTTAATCGGCAGTGCTTGTAAAATCGATTACTTTTTGCCGCACTCACATACGTAAGTAAGAAAGTTAATATAAAGCTTGTAAAATTTTTTTCATCACACTTGCACGTAAACAGTATCTAAACATACAGGTTAACTTGGCCGTAATGCCCCATATAAAACCCTCGACCTTTCTTTGTGTCATGAAACCCTAAGTCGGTAAGTAATTTTTTTTTAATTTATGGCGCAGCACATATCAATCACAGGTCATGCAAGATCAAGCAAAGAGTTTACACGCAATTGAAAATTTGTCTTAAATTATTATCTAAACAGGAATTTCATTGCAATCTTGTTACTTAAATACTCAACGAATATTCTTAATAATAGATTTTAATCGTTTTTAGTTTTTAATTTTATTTACACTCCATCATGGCTGTATAAATAAGTAGTTGCCCTTAACGTTTCTGAACGACACGTTTGTATAATCTGTGGTGTGGGCAAAAAGCCACCCATCCGCTTAAAAAAAGTTCACGTATTTCGTAATAATAGTTGTGCTGACTTGTGTATTAAAACTATAATATATCATTATTTACATTTTGTATTTGAAGACAGGTAATAAAGTTATAAAAATGTCGTCGTCGTCGTCCGATGAGTGTGATTTAAATGAACCACCGCCAGATATTATCCATGCAGCTAAAACAAATAATATTTTTCTTTTCTGCCTTATAATAGTATTTATTTACTCGCAAATGTGATGAAAAACATTGTATGTTTCACGGGCGGTACGGGAATTACGAACCTCGACGCAGAAAGCCCTCAGTCTTCGACTTCGGGCTTCTACTAGAGCCTCGATCGTAATTCCTTACTTACCGCCCTTAATACACAATGTACTATGATATTCCGACCTCGTGATTGCATCTAGGGTTACAATATCGAAACGAAAGTATCGATACTGTAATCGATATCAATATCGCATCAAAAGTATCAACATCAAGATAAGTATCGCATCAAAAGTATCGATCGATGCCATTAGGTATCGATACATATTGCGAATTTTTATTCATATTGATTTTGAAGTAACTTTAATAATAAATCTTACATTTATTGCAGAACATTTTTCTTAATTATTATTGAATTATTATTTATGAATTTTTTCAATCGTTATTAAATTCTTAATCTACGGTCGAAATCCCTTGTCCTTGATAGAAGTGTGCAGTGTGAAGGGTATCGATTACATTTGAAAGTATCAATTCCTAGTGTAGTATCGCAAAACAAAGTAATCGATTACAAAAATACTCGGTATCGAAACAAAAGCATCGATACCAATGAGTAATCGATTCTTTTTTCGTATCTCTAATTGCAGCACCACTTAGCTACACAACTCCTTGCAAATTTAAACTTTACTAAGATTAAAACTATCTCACTTAAACATGAATCTTGAAAGCATAAAAAATAGACCTTGTGATTTTATGACGTGCGAGTAACAGTCAAATCTAGGTTGGAAAAGGATTGTGTGGGCTGCAATAAAGACTTTTTATTGGTTTGAATAGGTAGACTCCTAAAGGATTGGTCAGATATAGCAAAAAATACAGAAAGTGGAAGAACGGGAGGGAAGTCTTTGCCCTGCAGTGGGAGACAACAGGCTCATAATAATAATAATTGACCACCGACCCATAAAAGCGAAACCTACCTGTCTGCGAAACGCAGCAATGCATCGATCCAGACCCAGCTCCGAATAAAAACTTGCTTGTCAACCATACGCATTCTTACATATTTCGGGCATACAGTGCGCAGACGTGACGAGAATTCAAACACCGAATGGTAAGAGATCGCGCGGACGTCCACCTACAAAATGGACCGATCAAGTGAAAGACTCGTCGTCCTCCAAATTCTACACATTTGTAAGGAACACGCTGGACAGATACCGGTAGAGTCAGATCATCCGCTCCAGATGTAACCCTGATGCTTCTCACGATCCTCAGACATGAGGGACCGACCAAGAGAGAGAGACCTACAAAATATTGGAAGAAAATCTAGCTGTAACAAAATTATTTCCAGAGGAATTAAAATAACAAGAAAGGAAAAGATAGGACAATTATTCGGCAATCATGTGATATTCTCACCCTTTCCTTAAGCTGCCGCACCCTGTCCGGCAACTGCTGCGGCGGCGCCAGCGTGCCGTTGCCGCCGGTGGTGCCGTTGGTGCCGTTCGTACCGTTCCGCGGCGACTGCTTGCTCTCTCCAGCTCGGTTGCCGTGGTTGTGCTGGATGATGAAGCTCTCCACCAGCACTGGTCGGCGGGCTGAGTTTATGTCGAAAAGGTATACCTGAGGGGAGAAAATTATGGTCTTATGCTAAAACGGACAATCAATCTGCCTGGCCTTTTTCTAAGTATGTTGGTTGACCTCCACAACCCAGTTAATGGGTTACACGGAACCCCTTGGCAAGACTAACGTCAGATTTCTCTGACGCCGATCAGTAACTACTGGCAAAGATGTAAAAAAGACTGGGACCAACGGCTTATTGTGTTTGCCGAGGCATGGACGAATCTCGGTATGTTGAGATGGTCACTCATCCACGGACCGACCTTGGCAATTTTGATTTTGATTTTGACTGAGAAAGCTGAACATGCTCCCTTAAATGTCTGGTTGATGATGGCACATGTGTTGGATCATTTAGTTCCCTTGGAAATGGCTAAGCTGAATGGTGTAGATCCATGCGATATACTCGTGAACGGGCGCCTTCAGTTTTAGCTGTCTTATATTGTTTATTTTGAAACATTGTTCTCACGTAAAGAAGCAACACGAATAATGTTACCATATTGAATTTGAATTAAAAAGAATGTCCCTAGAGTTTCTTACAATTTTATTTCTAAAGAAATCTACATTTTAGATCGAAAAATAGCTTCAACTTTCTGAGTAACTGTCTGTCAGTCTCCTGGATAATTCGAAGAACATATAAATGATTTACTTGAAATAAATGCATTGAGTTCGAATCAATGAAAATAAAAATGAAGTATTTCACAGCAACGCAAATTTCGCTGTACTAGTGTGAATCACTGGTATTACGTTGCATAAAATTTCATTCAATGTTGCCGTTTGCGTCACACTCAATGCAAATAATGCTTGAATATTTCCATTTAGTATAACGTAAATTCCTCGAATCACTTTAGACGACGTAACTCAATATTTGCTGCTCCTTTCAGACTTATTTTACCTTAGAAGATTAATACCTTATTTTGAACTTCAGATTGCCCTAGTCGATCATTCTTCCATACAAACGTAGACTGGCGATTATTCCACTGTTTGACGGTGTACGTTCAAAATAAAAATATCAATATGTCTCATCATTATTTAGCCCTGTATGGAAACAAAAAGTAAAAAAATATATATATTTGAAAGTTATGAGCGTCGAAAGTTCCATATCAACACTAATTTTAACGCATCTTTGGGTGTAAATAAATTCCATAAAAAGTAAAATTGCAAAACAATCACCATACAGGGAAAATTTATATTTTTGTGAACAGATACTTTCAGTAGTTTTTTTCATGATATCCATTTTCCCAAAGGTCTGTTCATAAAATTTCGCGCGCAAATTTTCGTCCTAAATCATCATCCATTTTGCTACAAATTTGCAAGTGTGTATTCGTACGCGAACTAGCTTCTTACTGCTCATCACAGCATCTACTTCTTCCGCACGTGTTGTCGGATGAGATAGCATGCATTTAAACCCGCGCACAAAATATTTCGTGCCGTCGACTAGGGCAACCTTAATAATAACAACGAAGATCTTGAGCTGTGAAT
Source organism: Orthosia gracilis (assembly GCA_947562075.1). Classification (NCBI taxonomy): domain Eukaryota; kingdom Metazoa; phylum Arthropoda; class Insecta; order Lepidoptera; family Noctuidae; genus Orthosia; species Orthosia gracilis. Next base: position 1,912,757 of record OX387270.1, on the reverse strand, counting down.
CTTATTTACATCATCATGTAAATAAGTTTCACAGCTGAAAAGATCACTATCGCTCCCCTCAGTGGCTGTAAGTAAATGTATCATGTAAGTACCTGTTCAGAGCCCAGATTGACGAGTAGCTCGTTACCATCATTGCTGAACGCGACGTATGTAGTGGCCTTCTTGGGGAACGTGTGTTCATTTGGCTCCATTGAGAGGTGACCTGCAAACAACCATGAATAATGTTTGTAAAGAAAATAAGTAACCTGTAAAACTAATGGCGCCACTGTCGCGTGTCGTATTCGAATGCTGTTTTATTGGTGGGAATGAGCTTGTTATTTGTTGGTTTCTTTTACTAACCCTGTACTGTCCCTCTGCTGGGGCATAAGTGGCTACTTTGTAAGGGATCATGAAACGCCTGCGGACACTAAAATTAACTAGCCAAGTGTGCTTTGTACGTTGGTTAGGCCATGGGAAGGTGGTTGTCGTATCCCTCTACTGGACAAAGGCTGTTTCCTAGCACGCAGTTTTTCTCCACCAGTCCTCGCGATTGCCAACCAGTTTTTCCTGTCAGCTCATTCCGCAGACTGTCTTTTAACATTAAAATGCCATTCACCTTGGTAAAAGTCTATCACACTATGAGAAAAAATATTAAGGTCTAAGGCGAAATTAGAACGTCACTTAGAACATGCTTTGGCTTAAAATTAATTATCACTGCTCTGTTACACCTATAGATCGACAGTCGTGTGACAATAATGCTTGTTTAATGAGGATACCATCTAGGTAAGGATTAAGGCTGCCTGTCCACTTGACGCGGAACGGAGAAAACAGGAGCGAAGCCAACCAATCGAATTGCATAAAAACGTGCTCCGCGCAAGTGGACAGGCAGCCTTAAAGTTTTGTAACTTACCCGGTGCAAAGTAATGTACAGCGGCGCGTGGGATGTTGTTGTCGGGGTCGCCGTGTCCCGCGCGGGAACAGCGCATGTTCTGACGCTCCCACATTTGCCGAGAGGCTGGGGCGTTCACCTGGACAACGCAGAATATTTTGGTTTAAAACACCTAAGTTTAGATTTACACACTGTGGAATACAAGGACGTAGGTACAGGTTTTCCAAAAAACCCAAGTATGTACCGCCAAAGTTACACCCCGCAAAAAGACGTTACCAATGATGTTGCAAAACATATGGTAAACCGATATAACTAATGTTGGTGTATCTTTTAAGTTTTAATGGATTATGATGTAATAGCAACCCCCAATTTAGCGAGCAATGAGCCCATATTATTTTAAGGATAAGTTATTATTGTTTTTCTAACATTTTCATCAGAATGCATTCATAGTAGGAAATTTTGGCTTGGTTATCTCATTTCTCCTCATCACCGCAGCATTTAGATGTAGTGACGAATTATGAGTTATTCTCATTTAAAAGTCATACATCATTAGCTCTTACCTGTAACCTGACCAGCTCGACCATCCCGGTGCCATAGAACCGCACATAGAAGTCGTTGGCTTCCACACCCAGCTGGTACCCGCTAGATCTTGAGCTACTCCCCTAAAACTCTCCATCACCAGCTCTCACCTGTAGCCTAGTCAGCTTGATCATCCTGGTGTCATAGAGCTGCACATAGAAGTCGTTAGCTTGCACAGTCAGCTGTTACTCGCTTGATCTTGAGTTACACTCCTTAAAACCCTCCATCATCAGCTCTTACCTGTAGTCTAGCTAGCTTGATCATCCTGGTGTCATAGAGCCGCACATAGAAGTCGTTGGCCCCCACAGCCAGCTGGTACGGTCGGCGAGGGTTCACGGCCACGCACTTCGCTTCAGCGTACCGACCCAGGTGATTGAGAAGGTTCACCAGCACGTTGGCTGAGTCTGGGTTACAACTGTGCGATGTGCGAAGGTCGTGTTGGCTGGAAAAGAAGATGAAAGTTAGATGTTCCATTTAAAAAAAGTAAGGAGTTCCCAAAGATATTTAGGAACATCGGAGATCAATAAACAAAAATAAAGCCCAGTTTTGGACGATTATTGTAATAATAACGGGTGGTCGGTGATCCTTACGATATTTATGAATTGCCTAGCGCGGTGGACGATAGTGACAGGAGTTGTACAACTGCTGACCGCCTGGTCAGACTGGTGGAACACTGACTAGTGAACATAATAATATGATCATCATTACAACCGAGAGAGGTCAACTGCTGAACATTGGCCTCCCCCACACCATAATCATCACCACACAGACCGGCCTCTTACGTCTCGCGCCCAGCGGATTCCCGCTCAGTGATCATATTGTAATATGCAATATTAGCAAAAAAAATGCTGTTTTTCTGACTCACCAGCTATGTGTGGTGGGAAACTTTGTTATTTACTCAATCTACCCCAACTCCTCAAGAAACATCAGCAACCCCTTGGTGTTACTGACAACGTTGCGATGAGCCTAAGACCCGCACTAACAAATGGTAACTGAAGAGAGAACCAAGTCAGTAAGATCACTTACAGTATGAGGCCGTCCTCCCCCGCCGACCACAGTAGGTGCGGGTTGTCGGGCGCGGTGGCGAGGCGCTTGACCCGAGCGCAATGGCACACGCACTCCAGCAGCGGCGAGTTGGACTGGATGCTGCGCGCGCGCACCGTGCCGTCCGCCGCGCAGGTCGCGATCACGTCGGGCGACAAGAACTGGGGACAACAGATGGGCAGTACTTTCTTATTAAGGAACTTCTTTTTTTAAAGACAGTGCTTTGGCTCAGAACGTGGCCACATCACTCAGCACATTTAAAGGTCGAAAATATTCTAAAGAAGCAGAAAATGAAAGGTTGGATAAGCTGAATATAAGGAACGAAAATCCAGTTCTTTTGTGTTGTCCCTTTTGGAGCATACCTACTTACGAAACAAGTACGAGGCGCGGTCCTAATACAACGCGATCATCACGCGAACACGCGACCGTCGCGTTCATTTGTATAAACGAAAAGCCCTCTGTCGCGCTCGTATTTGCCATAAAAATGAACGCGACGGTCGCGTGTTCGCGCGATTATCGTGTTGAAAACGTCTTTGCTTGAAAAGATGACGCTTAGCGAAGTTGCATATTTATCTCATTCTCAACAGAAATTGCATATTATATCTAATAATCTAGTGATGATGCATATTTTCACTACATTTATTATGTTTTTCGGTAGGTAACCCTATTGATAATTGTAATAATAAAATTTACAACCGAAATGTCACACTAACAATTTTTGACTTATAAATAATATTTTGATTGATTGAAGATTAGATTTAGAACACCTACCTGATTGTTTTCGTTTACAAAAATATTAAATAATTTTTCATTTTAGTGCATTATCGTCTTCGTCTACTAAATTATCAATATCAAAATGTAAGAACTTTTCTAACATTTGATATTAATAATTTATGATTGAATAATTCGCTAATTGTGTGCTGATATAAAATAAAAATAAATATAACCGACCACTTTTAATCCTTCTTTCATCTTCTAAAACTTTAAAGTTACATATTTTACAAATTTCAATGCATATTTTACGCATTTTTCATGCATATTTTAAGCTTTTTTGTTGCATATAATCCGCTCCTTACTCATTAGAAAACTTTGTAATAAACCCCGCATCGATGGCGCTTATGGAATTAATGTAACTTAAGGAAAATAGCAATTTCTATTTGTTAATTTTATACGACATTCGCACAGAGTGAATGGACGAAGATCGAAAACACGTCGGCCGTGAGTCAGCATAATAAATAATTCTAGGTATTTCTGTCTATAGGAGCTACAAGAAATAGATAAGCATTTCCCTAGAGAAAATGCAATATGACCTTTTTGTTTTTTTTTAACCTCGCGTTTGACCACTATCTCACCAGAGGTTAAGCGATGATGTGGTCGAAGATGAAGCACGCTTGCCTAGAAGAAATTTATTCACTCTTGACTTGAAGACTCCCAGGTTGTAGCTATCAGGAAATACAGACGCCGGCAGTTTAAAAACATGTTAGTATTATTCCCTTGCCACCCACCGTCGATGTTGGTAACTTTTTGTTCATAGGCGGGACATAATATTTCGTAAACAACTTTAGGAATTTTCACCTGGTTCCTCAGTGGGCAACATATTTTTGCTAGCTCCGCACGCTTAAAAATCGGAAATTGTACCAGAGAAACACTATAATATACCTACTATCCATTCATAGCCTACCCAGCGTCCATGTTTTTAAGTTCGTGACTGGTTAGCATACATAAATTGTTTCAAATTATGTATGCTAAATAAAAACTTTCAAATTTATAGTATGTAAGTAGGATGTAAATAATAAATTATTCTATTATTGACTAGCTTCTGCCAGCGGTTTCGCCCGCGTGATAAGTGTTTATCAACCCAAGGTAATATTGTACCCGGATAAAAAGTAGCCTATCTGCTATACCAGACTATAATCTATCTCTATGCCAAATTTCATCCAGATACGTTCAGCCGTTCTGGCGTGATTGATTAACAAACATACATGCTCCATCCATCCAAACTTACATTTATAATATTAGTAATAGTAAGATTGGCTCGCGCTTAACCATTATCTGACCTGGTAGTTAGCAATGAAATGGTCGACGGTGAAGCATACTTGACTAGAAGTAACCTATTCACTCTAGACTTAAAGAACCCTAGGTTGCAGCTATCGGGGAACACAGACTACGGAAGGGAATGCCACTGATGTCGAGGGAGATGGCATAAGGGCTTCCCCGTGTCTCTCGATGGCTTCGCTCCAAATGTGACATGCGCTAGAATATTCCCAGTAGACCGATTTTGGTGGAAGCCTTATTGAAGGTCACTTAGGATGTCGTTAGCTCTAGGTATGCCAGGAGCTTAATATTGACCTTGGGCTTGACATTGTCTGTAATTGGCCGATTCAGCTTCACTTCCCTTCTTGGGCACGGGCGGCACGTTAGCTTGCTGCCTGTTTGGCACTTTTCCAGTCTCATATGAAAGGCGAAATAGACGTATCAAGATCGGAGACAGTTCAGGCGCCGTCGAGGTTGCGCAGCACCTTACGGGTCTCACATCTACCAGGAGAATGCAGATGCGAAGATTCCGCAAAAAGAGAGGCAAATAAGTTTGCCTTCTCCTCAGCGGAGTGGCCCAGCGACCCCTCACGGCCACTCACTTTACGCGTTCGAACCCAGCAGCCTAATAGCGCAAGTGAATCAGGCAAGGCAACACGTTTGACGCTATCAATCAACCAATCAAATAGACATATATCCACATCGCGTTTTTCATCTCGCATGTGATCGGTCGCTCTTGCTAAAGCGCGTCGGGCGACGCGATAAAATCGGCGCCAAACCATGGCCGGTCTCCGCTAAACATTGTTACGTCAGAGAACGCAATGTAGAACTCAACAACTGACGCAACACATCCGTCACAGCATCCGCGAAGGATCAGCCGAAGAAAAACAAGTAGGCTGCCAAGGATAGCAAGCGAAGAAAGATCGCATCCCATCCCAGTGTGCTGACTTGTTGAATTTTTCGACAGTTGACGGCCAGCCTTTCGTGTGTGGCTGGCACTCTACTTGCGCCCCCAACTAGCATCACCCCCACTTCACATTTGCCTTGCCATAAAAGTTGTTAAAGTGTAAAAAGTATGGAATAAAAGTTTGGTTCAAATAATATTACCTAAATGAGAACGTAATTGGCACAAGCCCAAAAACACTAGGAACACTTTTTGGCAATGTTTTATGTCAAATGTGCCGCCGGTGAGAATAAGTACCTAATTGTCAAATTATTTTCACTACATATCACATGTGATGCGGTGCCGTACTTAATGATATCTATGTTCTATTTACTAGTCATTATACCTAATGTTTTTATGGTTTAGTAATACCTAATAACTGGCCTTTCAATAGATACTTAACAGGGAATATGGCTTACAGTATACATGTATAGTAAATATATATCACATAATGCTCAATATTAATTGTGTCCTGTTGCTGAGGCAAAATAGTTTTATTTTTCATAATCAGAGGTTATCAGATTAAAATTCAATTCGATCACTAATTACTTAGCAAAGATAAAAACAAAATACTTAGGTAAGTATCTAGTTAATTCATAAATATTTTTTTTCAAATGTTTGTTGTGATCATAATGCAGGAACAGCTTATATAACAGAACCAATTATTCAATCAAATCAAACTATATCAGTCAACTGCTGGACAAATCTCTCACCCAAGCTACCTCTGATACTCCACCATCCGCATCCAGCTTGTCCCAGCTACCTTTTTAAGTTCTTCAATCTACCTAGCTGTGGGGAGTATCTAACTATCCACCAATTTTAAATTAATGATTTATGTCACGACTGAGAGAGTTTTCTGTACTAAACTTTATTTAAGCTTACTCAAATTCAAACAAACTCTACAATGATTCACTAAATATCTTGACAGAACGTGTAGGTAAATATTGTTTAATAGGTGACTATTAAAGCTTCTTATCGACTAGGCAACAATTGACGCGTGACGTGACGTGACGTTCTGCTACGTTGTCAGCTGGCGCGCGACATGACGCGACGAGACAATGTTACGACTATGTAAACCAAAGTTTTTCGTTGCCATTCATCATGGATGGAAGTTCAAGTCACCCAAAGGGCAATGTAGAGTGCTATGCTCGGAGTATCCTTGCGTGATCGCATTAGAAATGAGGATATCCGCAGGAGAACCAAAGTAACCAAAATAGTCCGAAGAATTACGAAACTTAAGTGGCAGTTGGCAGGGCACATTGCTCGCAGAAAGGATGGCAGATGGGACCGAAAAGTTCAGGAATGTCGACCACGAACCGGAAGATGATGCATTGGAAAGCCTCCCACTAGGTGGACCGATGACCTGGTAAAGGTTAATGGTATGCACTGGATGCGAGACGCACGGAATCGGTCAATGTGGCGACGAATAGGGGAGGCCTGTGTCCAGCAGTGGACGTCTTTCGGCTGAAGATGATGATGATTCATCATGATGAGCAACATGTTATGCATCATGTCGCGCGTCAAATGTTGCCTTGGATACGAGGCTTCATACAACACCCATAATATGTAGTATAGATCCATAATACTGTCACTCTATACTATGCAACGTGTCTACAACTGCTATTGAGACCACAATTGGTTCTGAATAGATGTGACTCGTGAACTATTTAATAATCGACATATTATTTTTAGCTCAATCAGTCCTGTTATATATCTGCATATTGAATATTGAATTTTATTATATTTTGGCTATATGAATGGAATTCGCTTTGATATCAAGAAATTGTGTTATTTTTCTCTCACTTTGTATGACAACTAGCTAACAAACTAACTCATCAAGTCTAGTCCAGACTTACTTTATATTATAAACAATATACATATATAACCTCACGCCTTTTCCCATGGGAGTAGGCAAAAACTACAGAACACCATCTGCTACGATCTGTACATACTCTTTTTGTTTCATCTACGTTCATACATCAAGTCATACACGCACACCGCTTATGAGTTCACGTCTTTTCCCATGGGAGTAGGCAGAAACTACAGAACGCCATCTGCTACGATCTGTACATACTTTTTTTGCTTCATCTACGTTCATACATTAAGTCATACACGCACACCGCTTATGAGTTCACGTCTTTTCCCATGGGAGTAGGCAGAAAGTACAGAACGCCATCTGCTACGATCTGTACATACTTTTTTTGTTTCATCTACGTTCATACATCTAGTCATACACGCACACCGCTTATGAGTCACTAACCGTGCCTTTAAAAAATATACACAAAAGCTAAAAAAAAAACTCTAGCTGATCCCCACGGCTTCGCTACCGTCGACTGGCTACCTACCTACCTACCAACCTACCTGCCTACCCACCTACGTACTCTAAATGTAGGGTACATGCCCTATAGTTAGTGGCTAATTGTGTACCAGTAGAATACTAGATTCCTAAATCACAGGTTTCCTCTAGTTTAAAAGGCAGAATCTCAATAAATTAAACCATCTTTTCAAACTAAATGTATGTAATTATGTAATCATTTAAGTTCAAAAGTAACCCTAGTTTTTAATCTGTATAAGAAGTGAGGTGGCTCAATAACAGGCCGGTTTTATGACAATTTGTAAAATAGGGTGTGAATTAATAACATTAATGCAATTAGAAAATCAAGATGGAGAGTGTGTAGGTCGTAATGAATCATCATGGGTTATCAGTACTTAAGTAAACAAAACATTCTCTTTATCAGAAACATAACTAGTTTATGAGAACAGTTTTACAATCAAGGAAAACCTTGCTAATAGAAGTAGGACTTAAACCTACAAATAGCTGGGGCATAGACCAGCATTATTGTTTATTCCTCTTAATGACCCCAGTTATTTAATGAGACAATGCTTTACTGGACCTTTTTAGGTAACCAACCGTAGCAACTTCATTTAGCTGGCTAGATTGCTGCAATACCTAGATAAGTATATTATAGTGAATTTGTAATAATTGAGTGAAACTTGTAATGTCTGAAAAGAGAGTATATAAGGATTAACAAAAACTCAATTTGGCACAGAACAAATAACTTCATAATATATCTAATACCTTTAAATGAGCAATTCTTGTATATATGTATATATATAATCTGAATTTCGGAAACAGCTCCAGAACTCTAGGATAGGAAAAGATAGATGGAACCCCTTTTACGCACTTCGACTCTCATTTAGTCTGTTGTGCGTGCAGGCCTCCACTCTGTGTGAAGGAATGGGCCGTTATCCACCACCCCAGTGCGGATTGATTGATGTCACATATCTTCAATTTTTTTTATAAGATATGCCGGTTTCCTCACAATGTTTTCCATCACCGTTTTGGGAGCATCAGTGATAAAATAATTTACACAAAGTAAATCGCCTGCCTGAGTTCGAACACACAACCTACAACTTGTAAGTTGAGGCCGTTACCACTGGGCCACCAGAATGCTCTACCAGAGCTCTACCATACAGTGAAAGGAACATCAGATACTAAAACAGTAAAGGCACAGATCATTCGCTTGATAATTACAATTATACATTGAAGACTTGGGTAAAAATTTCCATTATGGGCCGTTGATTTTTGTCGCAGGGAAGGTGGGAGGGGGAGAGGGCGAATTTCGCCTATACTCCTGTACCATAATCACCACTCCAAGCCCCATGGTTATGGAGATATCCTTGGTTAAAGTTTTGAGGTAAGAATAAAAAAATCCGTAAATGTCCATCGTTTTAAGAGGCAGGAAAGGAGATAGGGAACGGAGGGTATGGGGCTACCCCACTGTACCATCCCCACCGCATGGAAGTCCATGGTTATGGAGATATCCATGATTAAAGTTTTTACGATTACTATTTAAGCAACAAAATCTATGGAGCTCAGGGCTCCTATTTCTGTCTGCAGGGTCTAAAGTAACCTAACACGAAGAAGATGAGCGAACTAACAACTTCCTTCGAACCTAACCTATCTGTATCGGGGTACCCCAAGCCCCTGAGCTCACTTCGCTCTCTCTTGGACTAATTCACATATTTTTATCTCAATAATTATATTTAAGTAAAAAGTATATCTAATATCTCCATAACCATGGGACTCCGAGTAGTGGGGATGGTACAAGGGGGTAGCCAAACCTCAAACCCCATCCTCCCTGCGCCAAAAATCAACGGCCCATAATGGAAATTTTATCCAAGACTTGTTGTGATATAGTGCTATTTAAATGCCTAGTCATTTAATTTTATTGATATCAATTGTAGATTGACTTTTATCATTGATAGAAATGTAACAGTTATGTTAGGATTGAATAAATGCATTGCAGTTTGCTTTGAAATGCTAATTTCAGTATAAATACTATCCCATGACTGATAAGATGTATTGTTTGAATAGATTATCATAAATAAATGTTTTATATTGTTGATATTTAGGTGTAGTTATTTTGAATGACTCACCTTGACAGAGAATATGTTCCCAGTATGTCCAGTAGCTATGTTCATGAGCTCTTTGTAGCGGAAAGGATCCCACAGCATAACGTGGAGATCATCAGATGCTGATGCCAGTATTCTATAAGGATATTGAGGATTTTTGTACCAATTTACAAATAAAAGTACATATGCGATGATTTTGCAATACTCACGATCCATCATGGTTCCATTCCAGGCAATTAACGCATCCCATATGCCCGTGAAGCTCCTTCTCGAGACCCAATCTTTCGATCATAGGTCGAGTCACAGTAAGCTGGCTCTGAAACTTCCTGTTCAGTTCCCCACGCTCCCTGGCCGCCACGAGCCCCACAGTGTTGCTGGCCCAAGCGGGCTCCTCTCTTCTGCCCATTTTCGCTAAATAACTTGTCAATATGTCTGATCAACCATCACAATCAGACGATTCATCCAACTAACTGCGGACCAAACTATCAATAGTGTTAGACATCGTGTTTCACATTATTGGTGATGCGTGCGGATATATCCACTAAAATATTTTAATAGTTCAATGCGAAATACACAGTGAACAAACAAATACAATCAACAAAAAGCTTTATTCTCGAAAGACGATATTTCTTATGAAAATAAAAGTGGAGCTGTCAAACAGCTGTCACCGAGTTGCCAGCGAATTCTTTTATTTTTTTAGTCTATGTCGAAAAAGAAGTCGACCTCAGTACTTTTCGGTTCATTTTTAGTGTCCCATAGCTGTATTGCTGTATTTTCATTCGCTGCTTCCACCGGCACCGCTAAAACTAATACTCTAGTTTAAAATAAACTGATTGCAGTTGATAAATAATTATCGTAAAAAATATTAGGGGACAACTCCAACTGTAAACTGGTGATTCAGGCAGCATGCACTCATGTAGACTTCCCATCCACAGACATAAAACTAAATAGATAACGCAAGTCCCTCCATCTATATGAAAACCAAGCGTGCCACTTTTTCACAAACAATTTAAAAACAAATTAACTTTCCAATTACAGAAAACATTTCCAATGCCTCGGCCAACTTTTTCTATAAATTCTTTACAGCTCAATATGGCATAGAAAGACATTTTCCTAGATTTCAGTGGATTTCCGGTGCCGATAATGCTACATGAAAAGCTCAGATTACGATCATTTGTCGTAACTTAAGTCCGTCTTTTGGCACGCGAAGTACATACAATCGCGTCATCTAGTTAAATTTATGTCTGTGTTCCCATCCATTGTTGTTCATTTGGATTTTATAGCTGACAACATTCGATTCTTCACAAAACTGATGTGATTGGTAAAACCAGAGATATTGAAAACAAAAGAAAAAGGAACTGGCTCTTGCCTCAGACTATTCTTCATCTGAGGCTCTTGCTGTGTCTGTGTCCGATACTGACTGACACTTGTTGTCTAACTAACACTTAGGGGTGTCCACTTTAAAAAACATCGATATTTTTTCGATTTGATAAGTTGGAGCTGTAAATTGATGTCATTTGATGTATCGAATGAAAACATCGATGTTTTGTAAACATCGAGTTCTTTTTCTAACATTCATTACATTACAAAGCTGTATTACGAGACGGTTATGGAGAGAGCTAAATCCAGTATTTTATTTAAGTTTAGATTTTAAACTTTCATAAAATAATAGATCTAACTCCTTTCATATTCGTAATCTGTAAATACATACAAAAACATTAAAAAGAAAAACTTTTAAAAGTTAACCTGTTTTGAGAAGTACATATTAAGGGCATAGATCAGATTATCTGATCTGTGTCCTGTGAAAAGTCGTATGTACATCTTGTATACGTACATATTTTCAAATTTATTTTTGTGAAATTAACTGGTTACCATCGATTCGATGTTTTATGAAAAAACATCGATTAATCAAGTAGATCGATTGCTTTTTAAAACATCGAATGGATTCGATGTATCGCATTGTAAACATCGATGTTTTCGATGCATCGATATTTACCGAATATCCCTACTAACACTGACAGTTGTGGTCTGACAGTTCTGACACTGACTTTTTGTTATTTTCATTCGCATTACGGAATTTGGGGTTTATTTATCATTGAATTTTTTCACTAAACTTTGTAATTCACGTTTTATTGCAACTCCAAAAGTGTTTGAAAGGTAGCTATATTTTCTTAATAATTAGACATACATCTACACCTTGTAATTAGGCCGAGGAACGTTAGAGAGGCGTTAGACCAGCCAAACTGCAAATAACCCTGATGAGATTGCATATTTTTACCAAGTTCATTGTCTAACGTTACTCTTGTCTTCACAGGCTAAAAGATGGGTGAACGAAAAGGCCAGAACCTATATTATCCCCCCGACTACGACCCTAAGGTCGGGGGGTTGAACAAATTCATGGGTACTCATGCTTTACGAGAAAGAGCTAGGAAAATTCATATGGGGATCCTGATCATCCGGTTCGAGATGCCCTACAATATCTGGTGTGATGGCTGTCAAAATCACATTGGCATGGGAGTGAGGTACAATGCAGAGAAGACGAAGATTGGGATGTATTACACTACTCCGGTTTACCAGTTCAGAATGAAGTGTCACTTGTGTGATAATCATTTTGAAATCAAAACTGATCCTGGTGTAAGTATTTTTATTTTCACCTTTATACATATTGGTCTTATGTAGCTGCCTTCTTGAAGTATGTAAAGATGTCTCAATTGGGTAATAAATAAATTAAAACTTCAGTGTATGCTAGTTCCATATCTTACAGTCAGTATAGAAAGTGGTGCTCTAGTCACTGATAAATATTTATGGGAATAGCAATAATGTAATTTTTTAACATGTATAATATTACACTTCAGTGGTGGCCCAGGTTGTGGGTTCGAACCCAGGCAGACTCTTTACTTTGTGTAAATAATTTCATCACAACTGCTATAAAAACCGTGAAGGAAAATTTCGTGAGGAAACCAGCATGTCCTAGAACCAAAAATTTGAAGACATGTGATATCCACCAATCCGCATTGGGCCCATGTGGTGGATTAAGGCCCATTCTCGCACTTTTTTTGGTTTGGATTCTTTGTTATTTAACCACTATCTCGCCTTATTGGAAGCGATGATGTAGTCGACGGTGAAGCTCGCTTGCCTAGGAGACTTCAAGTCTTATTTTTAAATTAATTTTTATATTCCCTTTTCAGAACTTAGACTATGTCATTGTGTCCGGGGCCAGACGCCAAGAGAACAGATGGGACCCCACTGACAACGGTCAAATTGTACCTGAAACTAAAGAGACTCAGAAGAAACTGTTTGATGATGCCATGTTCAGGCTGGAACACAAGACTGGAGACGAAGATTTTGCTAAACAAGATAAGCCGAGGCTGGGAATGCTGGTGGGGAGAAATGAATCTGTTTGGAAGGATGATTATGAAGCTAACTGTTCTTTGAGGAGGAATTTTAGGGTAAGAAATTTTACTTAGTATATCAATGTATGGACGGATGTATGTTTGTTAGTTTTTCATGCAAAATCTACTTAACAGATTTTCATAAAACTTTACTGTAATATAGCTTATACAGTGCTTAAGTATAACTCATAGGCTATAATTTATAAACATATTGTGTAGACTACTAATTCCACACACTGAAACTGAAAGTTGTATCTCTCTCTCTTGGTCGGTCCCTCATGTCTGAGGATCGTGGTCAGTATCAGAGTTGCCTCTGGAGCGGATGATCTGCCTCCACAGGTTTCTGTCTAGCGCGGCCTTTACAACCATGTAGAATTTGGAGGCCGACGAGTTTTTCACTTGATCGGTCCCTCTTGTTGGTGAACGACCGCGCGATCTTTTGCCTTCGGTAACCCAACCACAATCAGCTTTTCCAAACTCTCGTCGCCTCTGCGCATTGTGTGACCGAAATACGCAAAGAATGCTGTTCGATATTGGCTCATAAAAACATAGGGTAGTTTTAATTTGGCTTGTCCGCTCGTCTGTTCTCCTACCCGCATTTGGAAAATCGGCGAATGGACTGGTGGCGTGATCACCGCACCGCGGCACATACATTGACGTGCAATTAGTTTATGTGCGTGTTTATCGAGACATTTTTCCACCCGAGTGCGGAATTGCTGTCGTATTTTCCTGAAGCTGAGATCTGGTGCCGTGGCTGAGATATTCAGGTTGGTGGTCAGGCCTTTTTTATCTACCCTGTGTATTGAGCAATATCGTTACTTCAATAGGGGTTTTTACAGCAAGTTCCACCAATAACTCTTTTCGGTCCTTCGAATTTTAAAAATATTTTACCAAGCGTCCTTATTCAGACTCCACAAATGCATTGTTTGCAAATAGTGGACCAGCGAGTCTTTATTCGGGACTGGGTCTGGATCGATGCATTGGTGCGTTGCGCTGTCCAAGGTATTCTTAGCATTCGTCTCCAACACCACATCTCGAATGCATCAATCCTTTGTCTCTCTCGAGTTGTATAACAGACTGTTTTATTTAAAAGTACATCCACTTTATATTTGTACCAAAACTCTACCTGAGGATCTTTTTAAATTTTGTGTTCAGTTATAAGATTACTTATTTAACAATTTTATTTTTATTAAATGAAACAACATAGAAGAATAGAATACCAGTGCTACATGATTTAATGAATCAACAAAGTCATTTCTTAACAAATACACCCAACATTTCACAGTTCTCCATAATGAAGATAATTCAGTCTGTAAAAATATTATATACTTAAAATTTCAGAAAAGGAGAAAAGAATTAGAAGAAGCATCAGTCCATGATGGCCTCCTGCTAGCCAAATCATCTCTCAACATAAGTCTTCTACCAGAAAACGAAGACGACAGAAACATGGCTTCACTCCTCTCCCTCAGACCTTCAAAGAGCATAGAAGAGTCTCAGACCCACACCAGAAGTAAGATCCTGAATATGCCAGCATTGCCCAGTTCTAGTGGACTCCTAACTAGCTTTGGAGGCCTAAAGAAAGAAGAATCTTTAGGTAAGAGCACTTTGTTAACTAGACAAACTTTAGGCATCACATTTAAACGAAAAAAGGTTGAAAATTATAGTTATTTGAATAAAACAAAGGATGCAACAACTGGTGTGTTAGAAGATAAGAAGACTACTGAAAAGTCAGAAGTTAAAGAAGATGATGTAGCTACTAAAAATGATGTACAAAGTCCTCATCGTAATATAACGCCTTTATCCCCTGGAGAAGTAGGCAAAGATGTACCTGATGATGATAAGAAAGTAAATGAAAATTGTATAAAAGGAGGACAACTTACAAAACCTGAACCTGCACTTAAAGTTGCAGTAGATAATAAAGAAACACATTCTTTGGTTGTTGATAATGATGTAATAAACAATGATTCAATAGACACCAACAATGCTAAAGCAGAAAAAGAATCAAAAAAGATATCCTTAGTTTGTGATTACAGTTCTAGTGGAGAAAGCTCTGATGGCTAATTTGAAACAGAAACTGATGAACTTATTTCAATGCAATTTGAAAGTAGAGTTTTGAGAAACAAATGATTATACCTAATTATCCATGGGTTTTCGCCATACAATAAATTGGTTTACTAGTCACCGCTTTTGACCCAATGAGAAGACACTATGGCCTATTTTAATTGATACCCCATATGATGGAAAAATAATGAAGATGAGAAGAAGTTACTATTTATTTAATTGATAAATATAAATTATTGGTTATGGTTCTTTAGAGTCTGTTTCATAACCTAATTTATAGTTGGAAGTTTTGGTCGTCGTATTATTTTTTTCCTAATATTCGCACTTGTAATCCATAACATTTTGGATAACGAGTGTCCAGAAGGACATGAAGAAGTGCGGTCTATCTACTGACGATATTATCAGGGGAACAACTGGCGCCTCATGACCAGGAAATCCAAGCCCCAGTAAAGGGGAGTGGTGAGCAGGAAGAAGAACTAATATTCAAATGTAGAAAACAAGCTTCTAAAACTGTTCTAAAGATCAAACGCCATTCAGAGGCTGCCAACCCTATATACTCTGCAGAATACTGAATTTGGTCTGACAGTCTTTATGCTGTAGGCACTCTTAATTATTAGTAACTCTATTACAATTAATTTGTACAAACAGAGCATCTGATGAAATTTTATGAGTATAAAAAAATATCCACAAAAAGTATATTTATTGACTGAAATAAATAAAAATGCCAAACATCAGAATCACATTTTATTTTCCCATTTAAAAAACATTCAAGTTCATGATATAACTTTCGATGTAAGCAATAATGTACCCTTTCGCGTTGGATGAAGCTCCCTTACGTATGGCCTGCCTGTTAAATGATATAGGAAACACCTACACTCCGCCAAGCATTCTCAAATAGCTCTAAGACCCTGGTTTCTGGCACGAAAATTATCGCAGAATAATTGTCAACACGCGTTAGTTACTTAAATTGATTGGTTGAATAAATTATTATCAACAGCCAATCGCAACTGTGCCTTGTGTTAAATTTGATGCGTCGATATTAATTTTTCCAGAAACCGGGTGTTAATAAAGTGGGTCTACAATTTGCAGCTAATTTATAGAAAAATTGTGGGTAAAATGCAGCTAAAGTTATTTATAAAAGAGTAGTAATAAGATTAGAAATCGCGACGCCCCTAGCTCTGTACTTCTTTGCCTCTCGCTCTAACGTTTTAGTTACAAGCGAGAGGTGACTATCGGAACCAATTATTTTTTCACAAAACCTTTAATCATAACCAAAAACAATTCATATTTTTACCCATTCTAATTCAATGCCTATCAGCATACTGCACAGACCAAGAATTAAAATAAACTACATGTTGCAACTTCTACTACTTAAAAATAAGTGCCCTTTAGTAGGTCTAAAAATATCATAAATAATTTTAAGTCAAATTCTACTCCAAGACACAATTTTTTTTTAACTTGTATGGAAATAGTAAGTGTAACCTAAAAAGTAATTCAATAACTTCTGTGCCCTACAGAGCAAAACTAGATGAGTAATGCTTGATGGAGCCAACTAAAACATATTTTGTGCATCAAGACAACACTTTTGTCTACTTTGAAACACTCAGGACACAAACGAATACTCTATAGATTGACACCAAAGAATCGAGAGACACCCAATCTCATGTCACCCTATGGGCAAACAGAGTGATAGTCCCCAACCGGTAATATGGTACACCGGGTTTTATGGCAAGACTTACAGATTGCATGAGTAAAGATAGCGTGTGGTATGAATATGAATCTTATTTCTACTAAGTTAAAGTTTATATTCGTGTGAAACGCTTGCAAACATTATATAATAAGGTTGAATAGAATAAGGTTCATATTTGAATAGAACAGTAAAGTCATCTGTGAATCTTGCCTTTATAAAAAGTTCGGTTTTGTAGAGCGTCGTTTTGGTCATTAATTCCAGTCACCAGAAAAGCTCTAAAACTCCATGAGCCATATTAACGCTCAGGTACCATAAGTAGTCGAAATACTGGTAGGTAACTTATAAATACCTACTCTAACGGCAAATGATTATATGTATTTATTTATTAACAGATAACAAGCTTACATACTAAAGCTTATAGATCGAATACATAAAACAATATAAATATGTATGTAATTTATTATGAAAATACTTTAACATTTATTACAATATCAGTGAGTACTAAATTAATTAGGCAATGAAATTGCACAGTTTAATATAATTTGCGCTAGGTGGCGACACTGGTTGTTCGCCTATATTTTCTACAAATTCGTTTTTACAACATCCAAGTTACAGTTCACGACAATTAATTAATTTTATTTATTTGTAGGATGTATTTCCGATGTTTATTTTTTATTTATTATTATAAATATGTTTGTAATGGCAACAACTCTTATAGCTGCGTTATTAAAGCTGGCAGCAAAATTATAAATAATTATTTGCTTTTAGCTGCAGCTGTAAAGTATTATTTGGCGTGATCATCGCAAAGATACACTTAAAAATAATCAAAATAAATGTACGCAAAAGCTGACTAGATTTTGAGATCAAAATATATTATCAAGGTAAAAATATTGTTCAAATTATTGTCGTTATAAAACAGACGTAAGGCTCAGGATGTTCTGATATGTCCCCTGCATTGTCCCAAAAGAATATCGATGAATAAGTAGGTAACAAATTATATATTTTAACAATCAAATATATGAGATGATTTTTCATTTAATATAGAAATATCCCTGTTACATTATTCTATGCGTTAAACAATTTATATAAACACCTATTTCAATTTGGCAGAAGGAATGTTTGCCTTAGTTATTTATGTTCTGTTTATAAACAATTATAATGGGGGCTTAGTACTTTTAATCTTTACAAGGAGGCGCCACTGGTACATCAAGATTCACTTAAAAAAAAAAAAATTTTTACCAGTGCTTCCTATTCTGGATTTTTAATGTTAGCCATACCATTGTTGCACCTTCTAGCGTCCAAGACCCAGATTCTGGTATTAAAATGAAATTAATGTGACATATTTTAAAGGCGTGTTAGCTACTGCAGGTTGAATTAATTTGCAACAGTCAATCGCATGGCTAGCGTTTAATTTGTAGGATGTTACAAATTAAACGCTAGCCATGCGATACAATTAGTTTCCAGAAACCGGGTGAAAGTACCAGCCCCCATTTCCAAATACAATGTCATTATTTAAAAAATTCTTAGACTTTATTAGGTTGGTAGTACAAATCTTTTAATATAGGTACCATCTTCATCATTGTGTAGTGTATTTTATAATCAGTGTGGTTCAGTATCTGTGTAGTTTTTATTCATTTGACGCGCATCGTTTGTCTTCTAAGGCCAGGATAAGAGCGCACTCGATCTTGGAATGTAGCCATTTCAACACCTCTGGATCTGATACTTCTATCACCTTTTCGTCCGTTGAGAAGTATTTTACAAGCTCGTCCTGAAAACATTGACCAGATCATTTATTTAAGGATTAGTTAAGCCAACTGTCAAAAATGTTTGGCACGGTAGGTTGGTACTGCCTAGTAACATTTTTGGACTCAAATAGCGTAAGTGAATTCGGCAGGGCGAAGAATTTGTCCTCATCAATCGACCAATCGCATAGACGGAAATCCACAACGCGTGTTTCATCTCGCTCGTGATTGGTTGATTGATGGGATCAAATCCTTCGCCTTGCCGAATTCACTTACGCAATTAGGTCTATCTATTGTGGAGCAAGAAAGAGCGGTTACATCGGACGCCCACCTCAGACACGAGGTGAAAAGTCTATTGTACCACTACTGGCCAGCTATGGCCGCTTCCTAATTAGAACTGCCAATCTGACAGAGACCTGATACAATGAAATCGTTGAACAATTAATTAAGAATCCAAGAAAGTAAATGGAAACATCTTGATAAACGCTAAGACCCGAGTATAGAATGACTTTTGGTTACATGGGACATGCGAGTAGCCTATTTACGTGTAGCTACCGAATCCGTCGAGTTCTGAATGAAACTCAGAACGCCCAATCCTAAGTCCTGATCGGACTTCGCACATTTAGTACCTTTTCATACGCCCCGGTTGCCGGGTAGCCGGCGGCGAATTTATAGCTATGGGGCTTATGAAAATGAAATTAGGGTTCCGTATCAGACCGCAAATAAACATTATCACCAAATTTAAAGTTCATAGGTCAATGGGAGCTTAGAAAATTCTTCGGCAATTTTTTTTGTAAAAAGGCTGACTTTTGTGGCTTCTCATTCATTTGTTTTCCAATATGTTTTAAAACAAAAAACACATTATTTATCTACTCAACGAGCTCTAAGGAGACTCCGTTTTTCTTCGACCCTTGGGTACGGAACCCTAACAATTAAGACCCCCAAGAAGGTAACTGAAAATCTTAAGCTTTTAGGCTTTTAGAAAATCCTCATAAGTTTGTATGAGGATTTTCGAGGAGGACTGACCTGTTTAATATTCAGCAGTAGTTTCTCGTCTTGCATGATGGGTGAGCCGATGACTTCGTCCAGCTTGACGGCCCACTCCACGTGCCAGGAGCCGCTGGTGCCGCTGGCTCGCACCATGAATATGTGTCTGGAAAATAATTATTTGACTGTCAGAACCAACTCTCGGTTGCTATGACCTGAGCCTAAGATCTTAAGTTACTATACGATTGGAGAAGGTTTTAGATCTTCTTGCCCTAAAAATTGCTGAATCAAAGTCATTCATCATTTAGTGCTGCATTTCTTTATCTAGGTTGTTTTTAATAATAAATAATAATAATATAATAAATAATAAATCATTTATTTGCCAGAAATATGGTGGTACAAAAGATGTTACAGTTTTGTAGGTGTAGCACATAACATATTTCACCCTCATTTGGGCATGCAAAATAATACTTAATATACAATGACACGAGTACAGAGACGAGTATTAGATCTAGGTAAATCTTGAATTACTATAAATTGAATTGACTTAGAGTGAATGAAAAAACCAAGTCACAAACATAGGGATGAGTCAGTAGCTTAGTGGGCACCAAATCGGCATTTGCTTTTATTTAGAAAATCTTTGAGACTATAGAAGCTCTCTTCAATTAACCATTTTCGCAAGGCACTACAGAACTTTTCATACGGCAGGTCAGTCATTCCTTTGGGCAGAGAATTATATATGAGAGGTGCCATATGCACAGTTTTTTCTAAACAATTCTAGCTTAGGCACAGGCATTTTTAGAGGAAGGTGGTTTGTTTTACGCTTAAATGTATTGTCGTTGAAGGTGAAAAGATAACTATGGCATTTAACAAATTTTGCTACTTCGTAAATGTATATACAGGGTACAGTTAGTAGATTTTTAGATTTAAAGATTGGTTTGCATGAATCTGACCACTCCATACCATATAGTGCTCGAATGCATTTTTTCTGTGCTATAAACACTCTCGCAATATCACAGGAATTTCCCCAAACCACTATGCCATACCGAATAATAGAGCATATGTATGCATGATACACCATTATAGAGGTTTGTCTGCTCGTCACATCTCTTACCTTTCTCAGTGCAAAAACAAACCTGTTTATTTTCATGCATAAACTATCAATGTGTTCTTTCCATGATAGATGTGTATCGAGAGTAATACCTAAGAATTTTGCACTGTGTATTTGCTTAATGACAGAATTGTTGTAACTTATATTTAAATCGAGGTTTTTACTCTTGTAGGTTTTAAAGTTTATGAATTTAGTTTTCTCTATATTTATTTTTAATTTATTTAAATCTAACCATTGTATTACGTCTTCTAATGTTTTATATATATCCGTTTTAAATGTATCTATATTTTTACAGTCCAAAATTATAGTTGTGTCATCTGCGAACAAGACACATTCATGTTTTAGTGCGCGTGGGAGGTCATTGACGTAAATGAGAAAAAGCAAGGGCCCTAGAATGCTACCCTGTGGCACTCCAGAATTATTGGCTCTTTGGTTCGAGTCAAATTCTACCATATTATTAGTTCCAGTATCAAATTTTGAAATTCTAGCAAATTGTTTTCTGTTTTGTAGATAGGACTGAAACCATAACAAAGAAGATCCCCTTATTCCGTATTTGTCGAGTTTTGAGATGAGTATCGAATGATCAACAAAATCAAATGCTTTACTGAGATCTAACAGTAGTGCTAATGTTGGAATTTTCTTGTTAATATTATTAATAATGCTGGTTATTAAATTAAAGGTTGCTAGTTGTGTTGACCTATATTTCCTGAAACCAAATTGTTCAGGTGCCAAAATCTCATATTTGTCAAGGAAATTTATTAATCTTTTAAGCATGATTTTTTCAAAGATTTTAGATAGGACCGGAGTTAGGGCAATAGGCCTGTAATTATTTTTATCGGATTTGGACCCTTTCTTATGCAGTGGCTTTATTATCGACAACTTAAGTTTTTCTGGAAAACATCCTTGTTCAAATGAAAGATTAATAATGTGAGCCAAAGGTTCCGAAATAAAAAGAGCAACACGTTTCAATAAATCCGAATTAATTTCGTCATATCCTGCCGACTTTGAATTTTTCAGTGAAATTATCGTATAGAATACTTCTCTTGGATCCGTGGGTTGTAAAAAGATACTAGCATCGTTACAAGTTAAATTCGATGTACGATGTTGAGATTCATCATTGACAGAGGCAGAACTACGGGAACTTTGAACTACATCAATGAAGAAATTATTAAAAATGTTTGCTATATCGGATCCAGACGTGACTGTATTAGCATCGTTGTCGACAATACTTTCAATAAATGCACTAGCCTTAGGTACAGTGCCATCAACATAGCGTTTCACTACGTCCCAAGTTGCTTTACCTTTATTTTGAGAGTTATTTATGTACCTTTGGTTACATAGCGACTGAGTACTATTAATGCATTTCCTTAGCAATCTGGAATATCGTGTATAAGCTACTTTATTATTTTTACATTTATTTAAATAGTAGTTGTACCTTAATATTCTTTTGGTACTACAACTTTTTTTAAGACCCTTGGTAATCCAAGAAATTCTGCCGGCTCTTAGACTATTCCTTCGTTTTATAATGGGAAAGCAAAGTTTGAAGAATAGCGTTAATTCTTCGTGAAATTTATTAAAAGCCTCATTTGTATTTGAATAATCAAAAATATCTGAAAAAGTCATACTACTAATGCATTCTACAAATTTATTTATGTTATCTTTGCTGTAATCACGAGCAGTAGTAAAGTAATGTTTAGATATTTTTTCTAATTGTCTGGTTTCAAATTCTATAGTTTGCGCTGTATCGTGATCTGAAAGACAGAACTTGTGTGTCCTACCTGCTGCTGTTGGAATGTTACTTAGGATATTGTCGATGCATTTATTTATTCGAGTTGGTTCCCGGATATGACACTGAAATCCATAATTCGAAATAAGCTCCAAAAATTGAGTACTAGCGCTATCGTGAGCCAGAATATCGATATTAAAATCGCCGCATATTATTATTTTACGTTGTTTGTGGCGCAGTTTCGAGAGCGTTTCATTCATTTTGTTAAAAAATACATTTATATGGGAATTGGGAGTTCTATAAATACATATAATTATAAGTTTTAATTGAGTAATTTCTACGCCACAGATTTCGAATTCTTTTTCAATACTTAATTTATTAATATCGTGAAGTTCCGCACCTTTGAAATCATTTCGTAATAAAATACAAGAACCCCCTCTTCGTTGCAATTTCCGTGAAAAAAATGTTGACCCATGAAAATTATTTAGCTTTAAAATTTCTCCTCACCGTTAATTATGAAATGTTCGGTTAGACATACGGCTATAACACATTTATTTGATTCATGCAATTCATTAAGTGCTAATTCTAGATCGTTTATTTTATTAAGTGCACCTGCGATATTTTGGTGCATAACACTACATAATATGGGGCGGCTGTGCTTATTTACGAAAAAACTGGTTTTTGTTCTTATTGGTTGGTACCGAAGTATTATTTATGTTATGATCATTCTTTGATACCGCTGAGAAATAATAGGGTATAGTGCCTTTAAGAAGTTGAAGTTTAGGTGGAGAAACCGTAGTGAAAAGACTCTTGGAGTCCTGGAAAATGTAGTGCTTTAATGTATTGAAAATATTTTTCATGCCATGTCTATTTAGTACCCCACTTCGCTTATAGAACATTGTGCTATCATAATTTAAATTTAAATTAGAGTCTAATAATTTTGCATAGTTATATTTACAATTATCTTGGTACAGTAAATTGTTAAAAGTCTCAACCCTAGAGTTAAAAATATTGTTATAACCATTAAATTTATAGGTAGGCAGACAAAGTACTACATTAGTGTAATCAATTGACATTAAACTTTCGCGTATACTTACAACTAGATCATAATAGTTTACAGTTGACTTGAAATCATGTTCTCCAACAAAACTTAAACAGTAGTCTATATTATTGAAATCAAAAAGCTTATTTTTAACACTATCGAGTAATTGTTTAATTCCACAGTTTGTTGAAATATAATGGCATACGTCGCAATACGGAAAAGAATTGAGTGCCAACGTGAGAATATTATTTACTTTGTTACTGTTGATAATACACAGTTTTTGACGTCGTGGATTTGAAATTAGTAACTGGCCTGGATCCAACTGGGAGTGCGAAGGTACCGCTGGCTGTAGATTCTTGTTCACCACATCGGGTTTCACAAAATATGAAGGAGTCACATGAATCCCATTCACCCGTGATGTTACGGTGGACGGACTGGTGGCGCCATCTGTTTTTGGGTCACTGGTTGGTGTATTTTGCCCAAGATCGATCAAAGTGTTATCCTCTTCGTAAAATGTAAGCCTCATGTTTCTTGACACTTTGTTAATCGGCGTAATCGCTTGCGTCCCGGGATCTGTATAAGTGCTTTGAGATGTCCGTGACGTAAGTTTTTGTTTTAAGGATAAGTTCTCTTCACTCAGTATTAGTATTTCTAAACGTGCGCTTTCGAGTTCATTTCTAAGCTGTAGTAACTCTATCTTCAGGTCTTCTTTATCACTATCATAACGAGTAGACAAGTCTGGTAAACTTTGTCCTCTTATTTCTGAATTTGTGGATTCAAAAGACAGATCAAAGGATTCATTCAACATTGTTTTATGTCTGCGTAATGTAACATTTTCGTTCGCCATTCTGATAATCTTTCTTTGGTAACGACCCCTGTCGGTTACTGGATACAAACTATTTTTATTTAATTTTATGTAAGTAAAGTAGATGTTTTACTTGTAATCGTTGTTCGTTGATAGATGTCGTTATTTGGAGAGTTGCAAATATTTATTTGGAGGAAACATGTACAAAAACAGTTACGGTGTACCGGGATTCGATCCCATGAACAATAGAATACGATCGGACGCAGTCGACGCTCGAAGCCGCTCCGCCACGAAGCAGTTGGAGGGACAGTCGAAAATAGATAATATATTGTACGTTTTCTTTGTTGACCGTTAATTATGATACTACTAGAATTAAATTATTAATTTTACTAATAAAATTATTAGTAAACAATTGTCATTCACGATAAAATTTTCACAAAAAGTCACTTAACGGGTAATAGTTTATCACTGTTCGTTACTGATGCTTTATATTAATGATTTTATATATGCCACTTTTGTTATTGAACACGCAAATGTTAGTTTATTTTTAGTGTTGTATAAGTCTATAATCACTGAGTTAATAAATCGTTTAAATGGCACTTATTCTTGATATTTAACGTAGATAACACTTGTACACATGAATTGACACTTTAACTTCCTATTTTACTACGAATTACAACTTTTTACGAGAGAAAACTATTTATTATTATTTTAAATATGTGGAGCACAGAATTTTAAATGTTTATGATGTTGTTTGTACGTATATAGAGGAGAAAATAATTCACATAAGCAGCAAACTATAAAAATAAACTGTTCAATGTAAAAAAGTGATAAACAAAAAAAATAAAAAAGTTAAAAAAGTTCCAAAAACAGTTTGTATTCAGTGGGGTTTGAACTCCTGTTCTCAGCCAAGTTCTCGCCGATGGTATCGTGAGAGGGCCGATCCCGCTCGGCGAAGTGCCTCCTGCTCTACTTGCTCCTGTAATGTCTGGTACTAAACACTTACTGCGTGGATACAAGCAGAGTGCAGTTGGAGGTAGGTCCGAGGTGCGCGTGCGCGATGTAGGCGTCCGTGTCGGCGTAGTGGCCGCGCCCCAGCAGCGTCAGCAGCTGCAGCCCTAGGGCGGCGTGCTGTGAGTATGGACGTACACCCTGGAATAAGGAGAATGCGATTTAAAGAACAGCCGGTGGAGCAAGAAGTCCATGCAATCTAGTTGGCACATAAAAGTCAAAGCTAACTTCAGACTATAACGACAAACTTCGATTAGCTTCGAACTACTCAAGACTGCATTCGAATTTGTCATCAGGCTAGTTTTAGAACGACGTTTTTTAACAACTGGATTCGGATTGGTAAAGACAAAATTCGAACCCGAGATTCGGCCTATCCACGACTTGATTCGGACTGGTTATGATTAGATTCGGACTGATCGCGTCCAGATTCGGACTGGTCATGACTAGATTCAGGTTAGTAACGAACCGATTCGGACTTGTAACGACTAGATTCAGACTAGCAACGCCCACATTCGGACTAGTCACGTCTAGCATCTGACTAGTTTCTCCACGCATACGAAAACTAGTTTAACAGAAGTAAACAGTTGTAGAAACTCACCTCAATAGGGTCACAATGCCTAGGCAGGCGTCGCCTTGCCAACAGTCGGCCACCACTTCGCTCCACGCAGGCCTTCAGGGCGCTCTCCGCACTGCT
This sequence comes from Orthosia gracilis, assembly GCA_947562075.1. Classification (NCBI taxonomy): domain Eukaryota; kingdom Metazoa; phylum Arthropoda; class Insecta; order Lepidoptera; family Noctuidae; genus Orthosia; species Orthosia gracilis. The sequence continues at coordinate 1,886,612 of OX387270.1, read as the reverse complement.
GACGTTCAACTGCCGACACAGTGACGCACGGGCAGCCTCGCGACACACGTCTGGTGAACAGTTCAACATGGTAAAGAGGTGATCATGAAACTGAAGCATAGTCTAAGGGTGCATTACAATAGCTTATAGCTTCGATGATTGGAGTTACTTAGTCAACTACTTAGTCAGTTTTTAGGATTCCGTTTCTGAAGGGTCCAAACGGAGCCCTATTGCTGTCACTCACGTGTCTGTCGGTCCATCGTCTGTTACACATGTTTTACAGCCAAAAGGTAGGAACTACAGTCTTCAAATTTTCACAATATAAGCATTTTGTTGTCCCAAAGCCATACAAATTGACAAAAATCATTTTTAAATCGTTTTAAGGGGAGCCCCCCATTGAGACAAAGGGCAAAAAAAGGCATTAAAAATTGTACTACCCCTTCGAGTGGGCGTTGTTTGGAGCTCGTTGAGTAGATAAATACTGTACTTTTTGTTATAAAAAAATATTGGAAAACAAAGGAATGAAAAGCCACCAAAGTCAGCTTTTTTTTACAAAATTTTGTTCCGAAGATTTTTTAACTTCCCATTAGCCTACGAACTAGAAATTTGGTGATGATGTTTATTATTACGTATATTCCACCAACAAATACCAATATATTGATATCCATTTTTTCTTTGAAATTCCTTAATTTTTCTAAATTAGTGGGCTTTGCTTATAACAATTGAAATAAAGCAGTTGTACATGCATGCACTACGATACTCACTCCTCACGACAACACAGTCGTCATCTGTCCGCATTGCAGACGAAAACAAACGAGAAACACAGTTAATTTACAATCATTCACTACATACAATAGATAAAATATTAAAACACTGAATAAAAATATCATAGGTGGGTATAGGAAAAATACCATAAAATTTCTTGAAAGAAGAACTCCATCATGCTTGTTAGTTTCATAGATATAATTTACTTATATTTTTAATTATCACAGTACTTTAGTGGAAAAGACAGAAAGTCTCGAAAAAATGGCATGCTTAGAACAAAACATAGAAATAAGTATTGACTGGAACCTTATACAATAAATAAATTGACGTTAACATGAATAAAAAAGTCTGAATGGACTGGTTCTACAGATCACATACAGAGAAACACTTAAAATACGAGAATTAAAAAACAGATTGAAATAATAGTAGACTTACCAAACGTAGGTCTTGCGACAAGAGCTGTGAGGGCCAAAGCAATGCTAGCTTGATTACTGCTGTCCCCCTCTATCACACTCTCAGGTATGTCGTTGCTGAGTTGGGGAACTTCACCTGATATGAATAATGAAGATTAGTAATTCCAAAACCTTCGAAAATGTTTTCTAAATACTTAGCAAAGATTCTGGTTTTGTCAAAGTAACCTCTCCATGTTCCACATTTGTCATTTAACATTCTAAACGTTCGAATGACAACTTACGGGCGCCGCCGCTCACAAACTTGAATTGGCGTCAAGACGCCTGTGGTTTTTTGACTAATGAGAGAGATAGAAATTACTGCCCTAGGTACTTGCTTATACTCACTCTCCTTTTAGTCAAATGCTGCTTACGCTTCGACCTTCGATTCTTTAATGTCTGAGCCACGCCCTTAGGCTGCATGTCCACTTGGACAGGCAATTGCAATTCGATTGGTTGGCTCCGCTCCTCTTTTTTTCGCACTGCGCAAACTGGACAGGCAGCCTAAGATCGGCGTCCAAAACTACTCCGGTGGCAAAATTCAAATGAATCATTTCTGCAATTTTGTCCAAAAGAGCAACGAACCTGCTTTCCTCCTCGGTGTCTGCGGTTTAGGCAGGTCGTCAAACATGGCACTTGTTCTAGTGCTGGGACTCGCTCGTAATCCTAACAGGGCTGCTGCCCCGTCTTCTAGGCGAGATGCCACGTCCATCACCTTGCGGCCTAGGGCTGTGCCCTGTGTAGGAAAGCATACATTCGTGATTCCAGGTGTCTACTTTATCGATTGATTTTGTATTGGCCAACGAAATGTTAAGAAGACCCGAAGCCTGATACTAATAGGCACGGCCATGGGCAGAGTTGGGCAGTATTTAAATTACTCGCAATTAAAATACGTACATAATTGATATACGTGTTTGGCATTTGTAATTCAATTATGTACTTCTTAAAAATGTCATTTGTAATTGGTATTTCAAATAGCTGACGAGGTATTTGTAGAAACATTAAATTTCAAACACTGAAGTTCGGCCGTTCAGAGAATGCGTTCCTGACACGTCGCGATTGAACTGACGACGTAACTTTGTAATGGCGTTGCAGTTACGATAAAAATATTTTTGCTGGTTGTTTACCGTTTTAACAATTGATGAGCATTAAAACAACATTATTATATCAATAATCAATGAATGTTATAATTTTGTGCCAATCTGAGTGTCGAATAACTTGGTAAACAATATTTTTCTAAATCTATACTGCGCTATTACAAGGTTATGTCAGCGCTTTATATTTGTAGTGCTCTGCTAACAATAACAGGCAATAATAGCATCGTAATCTATTCTTATACAGTTATACTTTATAAAATAATACGTTTTGTTTTTCTTTTTAAGAATTTGATAATAATGGACTATAAGATAACTTTTTGAAATATAAAAATAATACTACGACCAAACCGAACGCGCGAAAGAAAGTAGCATTTTTATATTTAGGTTGAAAATGGTAACCCCAAATGGCGTTACTAGCATTTTTATACTTAGATTAAAAATGGTAACCCCAAATGTCGTTATGGGCGGCCATTTTGTGACGCTAAAACAGTCGTCTGTTGTCGTTTCGTGCGCATAGACCACGTTCTTCAAGTGTTTTCGATCTGTTTTTATTTGATTACCCGGCTTTCGTTTAATGGACTGTTTCTGCTTTTCAAACTGACATCGGCGCTAAATCGGACTTCGATTGTGTTTGTGTATTGCGTTCTTTTTATTTTGGTGCATAATAATGCCTAAACGTGGACAAACATTGAAAAGTGGAGCCCGTGAGTTAATCATCAAGCTGCAAGATTACTTTGAGCGGGAGCGGCAAAATTGCGGACCCCTGGTACCTGTCGAACAAGTACAAGAACGCGTCTCTCAGGCGCTTGGAGTTAGCAAACGAACGATAACAAATATTAATAAAGAAAAGTTCGGCTCTATTGGCACTGAAGATAATATTTTACGTACTCCGAAGAAGAAACGTAGAACTAAACCCGTGACAGATATTAACACCTTTGACGCCGATGCAATCAGAAATCATATATATGGTTACTATTCCAGAAATGAATATCTCAACAGGAAGAAGCTTTTGGCATCGTTAAGAGAAGCTGGACTGTTTAGCGGGGGTAAAACTGCTTTAACCAAAATCTTAAAAGATATTGGTTTTTCGTATAAAAAAACAGACAAAAGAAAAATTTTATTAGAACGATACGACATAATTTTAAAACGGATAAGTTTTTTGAGAGAAGCAAAAAAAAATGATAACTGGGATAATGTCGTGTTCATTGACGAGACATGGCTAAACGCCAATCACACGGTTTCCCGTACTTGGACGGATGATACACAAGCGTCGACGTCGAAAGTACCAATGGGTAAGGAGGCCCGTCTGATAATATGCCACGCAGGTTCTGCAAAATACGGCTTTGTGGAGAACGCGTTACTGGCATTTCAATCAAAAACCACAAATGACTACCACGAGGAAATGAATGCCACTACATTTAAAGAGTGGTTCCAGAACGTGCTTTTGCCCAGCCTACCAGAGCCTTCTGTAATATTCATGGATAATGCCTCTTATTACTCGGTTCAAATACAGAAACCACCTACCAAAGCTAATAAAAAAGAAGAAATGGTGGCTTGGTTAAAAGCAAAAGGCATTTATGCAAATATGCAGATGCTAAAAGCAGAGCTAATTAAATTAGTTAAAGAAAATAAAGCGGCAAATGTGCGATACGAAATCGATGAACTGGCTCTGGAGTACGGTCATCGCGTTCTAAGAATTCCACCGTATCATTGCCAATATAACGCGATCGAGCTAATCTGGGCTAAATAAAAGGTTACGCCGCCCGCCACAATACTTCCCCGCCATTCAGCACGAAAAAGATGATGACCCTATTAAAAGAAGCCTGCGGGGAAGTCACAAGAGATTACTGGGCAAAGGTTGTTGAGAAGACTAAAAACCTGATTTTGGAACATTTTGACCGAGACATCAGGATTGATTCTGTTATTGATAATAATATAATTATACATGTAGGCGAAGATGATGATGAAGACACCACCTCCTCAAGCGAATCGGAGTCTGATTAATATTCTGTACGCACATTCAATTCAATGTACTTTATTGCATAGAAATACAGATTGTAACTTTGTAACAAAGAATAAATAAAACAATTTTATTATATTGATATTACCTTTTTTTGGTTTCCACTTAAATAACTAAAATATAAATTTTAAATGCTTCCGCCAATTTAAAACGAAAATAATCTTAAAAATAATGCGGCGGTTCATTTTGGAGGAACGGTAACGAACTCAGTGTTATGTTGACTAACTGATAGGTGTCAGGAACGCATTCTCTGAACGGCCGAACTATATTACTTCAAAATACATTTGAACGGTACATTTAGCGATCTTATTAATGGGTGCGTTCTGCAGAAAATATTGCTTTATAACTTTCGTAAGCAAAATGGCGACAGCATACGTCAAATTTTCAAGAATCTTGTCAATTGTCATTTTCATTTCAAATGGTTATTCTAAAGAAATTTCTGGGTATTAATTAAGTTTATCAGTACGAATGTCACGATGGATGATCGACTGTGCTATGTAATTTGTATTTTAAATACTTAAAACAGTTAAAATACTGAATTTTGTATTTTATATTTCAAATATACGACTTACTATTTTATTTCGTATTTTAAATACATGCTAGATAATATTTTGTAATTGTATTTTAATTAAATAAGAATAAAAATTATATATTTTAATTAAAGTTAAGCATGTATTATATACTCATCACTCATTCATCAGCGCTTCATTGAAATGATAAATTTTAATCATATCCTCTACTTAATGAAACTTTTTTTTTTAATTGGCAGGCGTATAATGGATAACTTAGGTACTACTTCTGATTACTTAATAAACTCACCAGGCACGGCTCATAATACTGCTTCAGTCCCCTGGAGAAGTCTCCAATATTGCTGTACGGGTTCCCGAGGATGTTGAGCCCCAGGACCAACACGTAGAACTGCTGCACCAGCTGCGTCCAGTAATGGCGGGAAGCCTGGTCTACCAGGGTGCCAGCTGAGATGGGAGCGTTGCGGAATTCCAAGTAAGACATTCTGAAAATTATAATTTTCAATGTTATAGCATATTATCATGTTACCCGGTGGGTATCTGGGTCTTGAAGTTCAGAAAGACTACATGTAAAACATTGCTGTCCATTTCGTTACCCTTGAAGCCAATCCGATCTCGTCAAAAGCTACGCAGTTTGCCTTCCTGTGACTTTTTCAAAGCAGGACCAAAATCTTTTCGTCAAATGGAGGAGGGACAAATATTTTAATATACCTACTGCATAACTGACGATTTCGGTCTTTTCAGTCCAGACGACAAAATACTCGTACCTTCGGCGATTGCAATTTAAAATTCTCCTAATTAAGGAGTCACATACGGTCCTGTCACACAAAAATCAATAAAGGCAAGATTTTGAGTCGATAATTTATACAAAAAATAATGAAAGGGAATGCAAACCTACACTTGACGGCAGGACATAAAATATAACACTTTCTGATGAAAGTAATTTCGGAAAATACAGAATTAGTAATTAAAAATCAAATATAAAAGCCACTTACTTTATCACTACATCCTTCATGTCACACAGCGAAGAACCCCAGGAATTGAACAGATACTCCAGCAAGTCACTATTAAACAGCTTTGGCCTGTTCTCCTTCTTGTTGCCAAACTTCGTCTTACTAGGACTGTTAGCTGTCTCTGCAGAATACCCTCGAGATGACAGGCTCAGCACCAGCTTAACAGGAGACAGATGAACATACTCAAAGAGCACATTCTTCTGAGCATTAATCTGGCTTTTGATAGCAATCATTGGCAAAGGCATGTGAACTAACGCAAGGTCAGCCCTTAACCTTACAGCTGGCTTCTCCTGAATTTTCCAGTGGTTCAGGATATCGAAGACGTAGTTCACAAAACCACGGTCTAAGTTCACGCAATACTCCTGTAATAAAATCTTGACGTATTTGTAGATGTCCTGGTTCAAGCTTGGTCGGTGTTGCTTCAATGCTACAATCTCTATGCAGGGCTTTAAGCCTTTGCTTGATCTGACGTCATTAGGGATAGGTGCGGGGTACAAAACACTTGGGAACACCGCCTCGTGCAGCTGGTTATCGATTTGTAACCTCTGGCATTTCAAGTGACAGTAAGTATACGTGTCAGATTTGCGCAACTGCATCCAAACGCCAGGGTTGTAAGTCCTACGTAGTTCTGAGAAGAATGGTTTTGTCATCTGCATTTTTTCTAGATCCAAATGGATATATTCCTTCAACTGACATTTCTTCTGCTCTGTTTGGTACTTATCCTCGATCCAGGATGTTAGATCTGGGGATAGCTGCTTCCATTTATGGTTAACGTTGACCTCCCACCTGGGTAGAGAATCTGTCATGCTTACGTACGCCAGTTCCTTCACTCCAGTGTGAGTTGGCACGCAAACGGATAAACTGATTCCTGATAAGGACATGTAGACCTCGTAGTTGCTCCTCTCTGCGTTAATCCTTATCCTGTATTGATAAGCTATTCGTTCATCCTGTGCCAAAGCAAAGACTCTCTGGTACCCATCCATATAAGATATCCAGTACACTATGACCTTATCTTTCCTCATCTTCTTGGTCTTGGCGTGTGTTTCTGGTAGATCTGAGCTGTCGGAGTCATCGCTGCTGGAGGAGCAAGGTTCTGGAGACTTGGGGGTTAGTCTCTTGAGGGTTGAAGATAGTTTAGATGTGACGGAGCTGGTAGCTACCAAGGTTGAGTGCTTCACTGAGTGGAAACTTACTTTTTCTTCGCCATATCTGAGAAATATTAAATAGATCAAAATTATTACCTATTTATTTGAGTTTTTTTTTTTACTTTGCCTCTTACTAGGATTGATTCCCGCCATGAATCGACCAATCTTATGCGAGAAGAAAGACGCGATGTGGATTTCCGTCTACGTGATGGGTCGATTGATTGCGGTGCGGTCAAACTCTTGCCAAATTCACTTGCGCAATTAGGCTGCTGGGTGCTTTTCAACTCACATACACAAATATCTAGACCCGGAACAACTATCTGAAGGGCATACAAATATTTGTTCCGTACGGGAATCGAACCCGCGATACGCAGCGCAACAGCCACCGCGCCAACCGTGCCGCGCGTCCATTTATTGTACCTATTCATTGGTATACCAAATTATTGGACAAACTGTAATTCACCCTTCATCGCCTAGTGATAATAATGTACTCAGAAATAATATTTTTCCATAATCTATATCATATTTGCAAAGTTGTGTTTACACAAAAGGTACATTTTTTTTCGATTCAGTGTTACATTTGATCAAACTATTTGGGCCCAGTAGATGGCCACGTTTATTGCAGCGTCAGAGGTATACATATAGTATACTTTAAAAACTGAATTTAAATATTAGACTCACCCATCCTGACCAAAAGGAGCATCAAATCCTTTGCCCTTATTATTATAAATATTCCACATAAGTTTCCTTTCCTTAGCCGGATCATCCCAAGTATAAAGCAGTGACTGGTAGGGGCTCAGCAGTGCCACCTGGCCTGAGTCAGCCTGATGCAGCTTCAGGAACAGGTCATCACATAAGTTGTCTATGCGGACTGGCGAGTCTCCTATGGTGTACGGTTTGAAGGTTATGGTGAATGGAAGGTCTGTCCCGCCTGTAACTTCTACGCAGATTGCCGTCTGAAAAGAAGGTATTGTGTAAATTGATGTAGATGTTTTGTTTGTGGGAAGAAATGAAAAGCATAGTAAAGGTAGCCCATGAAACTATGGGCATGCTGTATATCTAAGCAAAGACTGCTCTTATTGTACAGGGCAAGTACTAAAAAGTAAAAACCTTATGTTTTTAAAGGGCTTGGTACAACAAATGCGGCCAATCGGCCATATACGTAATACCTAATACTTGAAAATCATCAACAGCAAATATTTACGCAACCCAAATGCGTAGATAAATTTGACACCCTACTTCCCAAATTCCCACACTGATGACAAAAAAGGTCCATGTAATTCACATATCCGCATAATAATATGGAGATCATAACTTGTAACATAAACATGAAAGCCGTGACGTAAGAGTTACATCACACGCGACCGCAGCTGGGGCGCGACACTAACTCAATTAACACTTAGGTACCACTTTCATCTCAACTTTTATAAGACCCACACACAAACACACTTTCCCTCAGTTTTCAGCAGACTACAGTGACACAATGTTCAAAATAGTGCTTCTTGTATCATTTTCCGTGGTGTGTGTGGTTAATACGCAAAGTGATGATGGATGCAGACACTCAAGATCATACACAAGAGTCAAACGAGGGAGATACCCTGGTCCTCAGTTAAGGTTCTACAGTCGACCGCCCATGCCCTTCCCTATCAAAGGCGCGTTCTCCTACACGCCTCCTCCCTTCATGCAGGATGATGAACCTCCGTACCCCGGCAGCAGACCCTACAAGGTTAGTAAACGTCCTACTAACGAAGGTTTAGGGGACGATGACATCAGTAACCTAGTTAAAAACTTATCTAAACAAGATTTGGACAAGATCCTCGAGTTCGCGACTGACAAAGATAAGTACTCCTATAAGAGCAAAGATATGGACAATGAATATAGCCGACCGCATAAGAGAGAGAATTTACAAAGACCGACGTATACCAAAGATTTTTACAAAGGAAATGTTGATACTAAATATCAAGCAGAGAAACCTTATGAAATGGAGTTCAAGAAATATGTAAACTTTGTTACTGAAGCAACTCCTTATAAGCTTGCGACACAAGATGAAAGGAGAAATCCATATGCTATAGAAATAGAAGCGAACCAAGTGCAGAGTTTTTATGGGCCACAAACCGATGGACCATCGCCACCCTTCAAATCGTACACAGAACAAGACAATGTACCTCCTCCATATCGCTTTGGTACTCAAGGTGGACCAACGAAAGCCAAAGGATTTGTTCCTCAAGATGACAGACCTACTACATACAAAGGCTTAGATTCTCAAGATAGTCAACCTAATCTATACAAACCTTTTGTCTTTCAAGATCAGCAACCCACCCAATTTAAACCTTATGGACCACAAGATGAGCCACCCACTCAATACAAACTTTATGGACCACAAGATGAACCTCTTACATCTGATGACAGTCTTGCTAGCCAGACCTTTGGGAACCCTCAAGGACTTCCTAATGCTTATCCAAGCTCTAGTAATCCAGATATTCCTGAGACAAATGAAGAAAAAAAGCTGCCATCACCAACAAACATGAGAGTAGAAGATTTTGATGCATCATACACGAATAACGTACCTACAGTAGTAAAGGCACATTCTGATTCGTATCAAGTGGAGAGTTTCGGTGACCTACCTTTGATGAACTATAACTCTAAGTTGCATTCGGTCAGTTCGTATCATGTGCCACATTATACTGTAAGTATTGATTTTAAGCGGTTTTGGCAAACAATCTATTTATATTGAGTTGTTTTTGTATCGCTGATGTAACAGACCTAACCCACTTTATTGATTAGTTACACGTTCTAATTAACTCACCATTATTCGCTATCAGATCCAATGTACGATATACACAATCAGAAAAACATGAGTTATCAAATATTTCTCCTGACAATGGAAGTTTTAGACGATGTTGTGGATGTGATGACAATGTATGTATGAATGAATGAGTAGTCTTTGAAATAGCAGCTCTTTTAAAAACTAATACCCCAAGAAAACTCGTATGAAACAAAAACAAAGGACTTGAAACTAATATCGCAATGGAGCTCTTTAGGTCCCAAGACAGCCCTGAGACTCTAAGTTCTAATAGTAATTTCATCATCTCACACCCTTCTATTGTTTCAGGTAACACAATCAAAATCACAGTCTCTCCCGTCACCACCATCATCATCATATGGATCATCACAGTCCTACTCCTCATCGACTGGCCTGAAGCCATCACCTGCCTCTGCCCACATCAATGCACCTCCTGTCGAACCTGCCCTTCCTGCATCAGCCGCTAAGGAACAAAGCGATGCTCATCTGAAAGCCATCAAGATCTGGTCTCATAGGTCTAAGGGAGCCGCGTATACGTTGCATGATGATGGAACCCTGACTCCGGAGTGGCCGAGACCACCGAAGTATGGGAAATGATGATTTTGTAAGTTGTAGTAATTATAGGTAATTTATTTTCTAGTCGGTTGTTTTACTTCCTCTCCCGTAAAGTTAAAATAGTTACGTCCATCTGGGAACTGTATTTTTGGGGAGTGTGGTGGATTTCGAAGTTTTGACTCAGATTTGGCACATTGTTCGCAGAATGGATGGTCGATGGGGTCGAAAAGTTCTATAGTGGCGACCGCGTACGGGAAGACGCAACATTGGAAGGCCTCCCTCTAGGTGGTCGGATGACCTGCTTACAGTTGTACTACAGTTGTGCCCCCGATACTAAAAAGGACGTATCTATTTTTTTTAAGAAATTGAGTTATATATTACCGGAATAAGGACAAAAAGGCAAATCTGCTTATTTATTATCTCTTTTGGTTTCGGATTTACCACAGTGGAGAAGGGCTCATCTCCATTATCATTTATACTTTAACTAAGACGAAAGGAAACATTTTGATGGAAGTAAAATGAAAAGATGTATTTTCCGTAGATGACTCTAATCTTTCAATGAACAACTACTTTGATCGAGAATTAAAAAGGCGCATCTATTTATTAAGTTTTCCGTGTGACAATGAAAAGACGTAACTAGCTATTGCAACTTCAATTCATTTGAAAATTAGAGCTAGATAATAACTACTAGGAGAAAAGGACCTGTTTACCACTTGCGTCTTTTCAATTATACATTATTTACATTAAAATGTTATAATACTAAATAAAGAAAAGATATGGGCCACAAAATGGTACATTCACAGAATTTTAAAAAATGCAAAAACTAAATCACAGCATGGATTTTCCCTTATTTCAACTTAAAATAATTGTTACGGGGGCAGTGTGGCAATCCGCTGGATACGAGACGCACAGGACCGATCCATTTAGCGACACTTATTTTTCATCTAAAATTCTGACGATCATGATGATGATTAAATAGTTATAACTTAACTTACCCCCTTATCCATCCTCAACACAGTAAAATGGTTCTTGGTAATCGGGAAGTGCTGAGACACCACAGTGGAGTCTCGGTACTTGCAGTGCATCGACATAGAATCCGTCTGTGGCCAGAACGGCGTACATTGCTGGGGAGACAGATCATTCCACAAGTCTGCTGCTTCATTCTCCTCCATGAAGCGCAGGTGACGTTTGGTGTCGTTGTAGACCAAGAAGTATGGCAGGAGAGTCACGATCTTTGTGAGTTGGGGACACAGTTCTGATAGGGTTACCTGTGGATAAAGAGTTGCATCAGTCCCCCTGTATTTGTAAATCACAATACCTGTTTTCTCCTGGATTAGGCATTTCCTTGTTGAGTGTTGACTCTAGGATTTTCCCAATTGCAAAAATTGATTATTTATTTATTATTAATTAGCTGTTGCCCGCGGCTTCATCCGCGTCAAACCCGTAATTTTTTTATTTTAGTTTTTCCCACATATACTGTGAATTTTTCCGGGATGAAAAGTGTGTATACCTATGTTACTCCTTACAACATCAGCTATCTACCAGTGAAAGTCCCATCAAAATTGATCTAGCCGTGTCGGAGATTACCCGGCACAAACAAAAATAAAAAATGCATATTTGTTATATGTACCGTATATACTGTCACATGCATTTAATAAAACGTTGATATTTCCTATAGACACTTCAATTTTATTTATTTTTATAGATACTATATACTTTATTTTGCGTGGTGAAATGCTCAAGCATAAGTGGTACACCGAAGTATACATTATAGAAGAAAACAAAGATATATACAGTGGGCGGCCTTATCGTATGCTACCATTGCGTCATCGGTTATGGACACCTACTGTTTAGGTCTGGACAAAATATTTGACAATTATTGTGTTTGGTTTAAGTTTGATACTAAAAGAGACTCAGCAAGGATTCTAACCAGAAGTAGTTAATTCTTCGTTGACATCTCCCATTTCTGAAGTAACAAATAAAAATAACATATTATGTATATTTATTTAGATAAGTATTATATAAAATATATATGTAAGTGTATCTTATGCAACTAATATTAGTATTTCTTTGTTTTACTTGTCACAGTTTAAATATTGCACCAGCCTTATTATCTATTCACCACCCTTGGTTGACTGATAGATTAGACATTTTGCATGAAGTTTTAAAAAATACTTAAAAAAATATACTACCGACTTCCAAAACTACATAGTGAAAAATAACTGTATTTTTGGAAGCCGGTAGTATGTTTTTGTAAAAGTTATTTTTCACCTTTAGTTGTACCTACCTTATAGGCAAGTTGTTTAGTAAGTATCTATAACGCCAGAATAGATAACCCGAATATCATGAAACTTGAACAGAACCGGTGAAATAAGAGATTTGCGTATCCCTTAAGGCGCTGAACTTAGTCAAAATAGGCTTCACTAAACAGTTTTTTAGCCAAATGTATACATATTAGAGCAGCTAAAAAAATATATGTTAATCTTGATCATATTTATGGGAGGACCATTGTGTTCAAAACACGTTTTCGGTAAATTTTCTCGATAAAAAAAAAACATAAAATAACCATTTAAATTGAAATTGTAGTAGTTGTAACTGTATTATTTATAAACAAATCTTGATATTAATAATAACAGTGATGTAATATATAATAATAAAGGGAACTGTTGTTTTTATTTATCGATTGGAATAAGATATTTGTTAGGATTAATGTATTTAATGATAAATAACTCGAACGAGTCGAACGAAACGTCGCGCATCGCGGCGTCTTTTCGCTTCTCTTTCATTTCTACGCGGAGTCGTCTATTCACCGCGCCTTAAGAGCGTACTGGCGTTATGAAATGGTATAAACAATAAACAGACATGCGATTGCAGCAATCCCGAGAGACTTGTCGTTATTTATTTTAGAGTTCTGTTGTATATCTTCGAAGTTCTTCATCAGATCTTCACCAAATTAAAATGGGACCAATTTCAGAACTTATTCTTTCATGTAAAACAAGAATTTTCAAAATCGGTCCACAATTGACGGAGATATTGGTGAACATACATACAAAAAAAACATACATAATGTCGAACATAGAACCTTTTTGGGAAGTCGGTTAAAAAATGAACAAATGTTTTAAAAGACATTGAGAGTTTTAGAAATTGTTCACTGGATTCTATATCTCTCAATCACTCAAAAGTTTGCTGGAATAAACCCATCAAGTTGTTATGTTGGATGTTTGTAATATTCAACATCAAAAGTTAGTCAAAAGTTTTAAAAGAATGTAAAGGAATACAGCATTTGTGCTGGTACACATTTGGACTTGGCTGAAATGCCATGGAACATTCCAATATGCATTTCTGTCAATTTTAAACCTTTAAACTTGCCGTTGTACATAAACTTTATTTTCACTGTTTGTTTTATGTTATTTGCTGTACAATAAAGAATTGAGAAGAGAGTAGAGTTACTCACATTGAGCAGAAGCCTGTAGTTAGTACGTCTCTCAGTGTGCGGGCACACGATGAGCCCAGGAGCCGCGGCCGCCAGGCGTGCGGCGCGCGACCAGGCGGAGAGGTGCGCGCGGAAGCGCACGCGCGCCCCGCGCCGCCTCCCGCGCCCCGCCGGGCTCCACAGCAGCGGCTCATCCGTCACCTCGTACCAGCTGTCCGACTGACCGCCCTGCCAAAAACACCGCAGTTTCTTACACAAACAAACCTTATCTTCCTGATGTAAGAAACGAAAAGATGGGATAAAGAAACATAAATACAAAAAAAAATAAAACAGGATAGAAATAAGGTCATAAATAAAAAAATTAAAAAATTAAGAAAATGTTAACTCTGGCATTATGTTACCGGTCTCAAGCCATGATGAAAAAAAATAGTCTGCTCAGCTATAAAACATGCCATGGAAGGAATCGGGTAGCCACTGCGATGTATTAACCCAAGAAAACACATTTTTTTTTGGTTTCGGAAATCATCCAATGATTTTTCCCGCTCTGGGTGAAGCGGGAGAGCGTGCCAGACTTTTACTGACTAAAACCTAGCCGTCAGTGCTGCCAACTCGTCTAAGCTAAAACGCGCTGATAGCTCTTTAAAAAAGCGCTAGAAAGCGCTAAATGGCCAATGTCCAAAAAAGCGCTCTATTCAGCACCAAATTCAAACAAAACGCCCAATTATTAGAGACTAGGGATATATAAACTTTTTTATTATCATCTTACTGCGCAACTGACTAAGAATAACTGCCGAAATGTTATAAATTACTATCGAACAATAGAACAAAATCCAAAATAGTTAGCGACGAATCAGTCTTACCAACTCAAGGAATCCCCAACTCATAGATTAAGACTCCAACATCAAAAACAAAGCACCATTTAAGTGCAAGTTCTAAAAAAAATTGTGATTCGTGCCGTGGTAAACGCACATCACAGAATAAATAATAGTAAATGTGCATCAAAATATGATTTCAAAAAGCGCTAGATTTAGCGCTAGGCGTTAGAACGCGCTATTGTACAAAAAAAGCGCTAGATCTGGCGCTGAAAGCGCTAAGTTGGTAGCACTGCCAGCCGTGTTTCTTCAGTAGCCGCGGTAAATATCTTTCAAATTTTTCCGCGACAAGAAAACCCCTAAGGAAAGTACAACATATAGAGATAATTTGTAAAAACACGGCGCCTTTCGGTTACCGAGCCGAGAGGGGTATGAAATTGGCTACTGAAGCTGCTGCGGACCACCAGATAGTGGTGTTGGTACAGAGTAGAATCTCATTCCGTGAATAACGACGGTTTGCCACGTGGAACGTTCGTGGATTACATACTTGCTCTGGGGAAATTGGAAATTGTGGAGAAGGAGGCGGATTCGCACAAACGGAAGCACCATATACTTCTCAAGCTCTGCAGATACTAGCTCCAACGGAGTCGCTGTGTGGATATCTCGCCATCTACACAACAAAATACAGGGTGGCCCAAAATAATGAAGGAAAGGTTGTTTCCACGACAACAGGAGAACGACGAACATGGCGTGAGGAGAAGGACGAAGAAAAATAATTAAATGAAAGGTAAGAAAACGGTACAACGCTTGCACAAATAGTCAGAGGTTAAAAAAAACATAAACAAGCCGCATGTACCCACAAAAAATGATTCGGAATGACATGATCCGGACCGCACAACCAAGACAAGGTACTGGTGATTATACTTCGTGCCTTGTCCTCGAGATGAGTACCTGTAATTAATATTGATTAAGTATTTACAATGTAGTAACGCGTAGACGTGGCTACTCGATTCACTATGTTTAAGAGGTTTTTTTTTTTTTTTCTTTCCTTGCTACTCTTTATTTGTCCACTTGTCATTCGCGATTATAGTGCGTTGCTACTCAACACATATCTAAACTTTTAAATAAAAAGAACAGTTTTTAAAAGTGGAAAAGTGCCAAAAAGGACACATCATCGTCAACCGAGGAATACCTACAAGAGAATCAGGAGAAAAATGAAAAAGCCTGGGAACAATTTAAAACGTGCTAGACTCGAAGTAAAACAAAATTGTCTCAAGAGTCGACGCCATATTTAGACCCACAAGGTACCTAAATCTGTTAAAATATATTATTATATATATCTAGGTACTACTATTTTACCAATCCTACGCCTTAATCTTGCATCTCAAACAAATAATGCACTTCTATTTACGAGATTATCAATCAAAAGAAATTTATTTCTTTTATATCTAAAGAATGTGTTCATCGGACTGTCTCACAACATTCAATAATTCTCAAACAAATAATGCATTTCGGGCAAGCCAAAAGCAAAATAATGCATTGGGGCTGTCTCACCGCATAAGTACTTACGAGAATATCATAATTTAATTCTTTTACCTAACGAATGTATTCGAGCAGGAGTCATCGTACTGCCTTACAACATTCAATAACTCTGAAACAAATAATACATTCGGACATGCCATCGGGCTGTCTCACCGTATACTTACGAGATCATGAAATATAATTCAATTATTTTATCTAACGAATGTACTCGAACAGGTCATCGGACTGTCTCACAACATTCAATAATTCACTGGTTTCGTTCAATTCTTTGGAATTGCTACACCCACCAGATTGCATAACTCCGTTATCAACCGGAAATGAAACAATGGTTTGTAATCATTCCAGGCCAAGTCCTAGACGACGACGCCACGCTCACTGGTTTCGTTCAATTCTTTGGAATTGCTACACCCACCAGATTGCATAACTCGGTTATCAACCGGAAGTAAAACAATGGTTTGTAATCATTCCAGGCGAAGTCCTAGACGACGACGCCACAAATGAAATGGAAACAATTGAAGTCGGATACAACCAAGAAAATAACCACAAACACTAGTGATCTTCCTCACAATTCCAGCCCGGACAAAACACAGATGTTCTCAAAATTTTGGGGTTGACCCAACATTGAACACGGAGTATGGTGATGGGGCCGAACTCCACAAGGAAGTGGCCAGCTGTCTGGCACATCTTGCAACATGAGGCCTGTCTCCCTAGAGACCACAGGCGGGTATTTCCCCTTCAGCTCCTTCCGCAGGGAAAATAACCGCTGACATTGAACGTGACAAAACTTAGGGTTCTTATACCATACAGCAAGATTCCCAAATTATTGATAAACAAGGCCATAGAAGCAAAACAAAGACTACTCAGCACCATCTCCTGCCTAGGAGCAATATTATCCAAACTACTGGATACAAAAGAAAATGATACAGATCTACTAAGTTAAATAATACCACTCGCACCTTATGTGACTAGATGCAAATTTAGCTGCAGCTCAATTAAAAAGGATCTTGAGGACCAAGTTCAAAAAACAATGATAGAAAAATATCTGTTCGGGGAAACACTTGCTGAAACTCTTCGAGCTGGTAAAGCGGTTTCTAACACTGCTGCTGTAACAGCACCCCATGACAAGAAAAAACCCAACACATTCCAAGCTAACACTGGAAAGCTCCACCAGCGCCACAAGGGCGACAGGAGAACAGGGAGTATAGCCTGAGTCAGCCTTTAAGCGGTTGTTACATCTCAACCTTGACGCCGCTAAACTCAATAAGGTACGCCGGTCGCTTATATTTTTTTTAAAAACATTGGTAACTTATCACTGTCGATAAGACCATGTAATCATGGATTGAGGGTTTCACCGGTACCCACAACACTAGAGACAATCAACTGATTGATCTCCATTGGTGCAATATCTAAGTGCCAGCATTGAAAAGGGAAATTTGTCTTAAGTATCTCTTAAGACAAAAAACCCAATGGCAATAAAGCCTTAATAAGTTCATTGATGCAAGCCATTTCTAACCTGAAGATTTGTGCACAGAGTTAAAGATGATATCAAATGATAGTTCCATGCCCATACTTTACATAACATAAATTAAAGATGCATAGCTTCTTATGAAATATCACAAAAATTCTAGCAAATATCTAGAATTCCCTCTTGGAAAATTGTAGGAGGATACATTTTCACTAAAGTCATGAAATCTGCCAACAAATTACTAAGATCCTGTGGATATTGATTGTTAACTGAAAACATTCAAAATACTAAGAAGTTAATCACAATTAGTAAATAACAAACTTACACCCACTAATACTGGTAAATTTTTTGGTTATATTATTGACAAAACAGACTTATAACTGTCATGTAACATTACCTACAGATAAGAAAAACATATCAATTATGAAACCTTACAATTTACATGTTTTGTAGGACTGCACTCAGCATGCCCTACTAGAATGTTATAAAATCCTAAACCTCCAAGGTCAAGTAAATTATGAAAAATACAAAGATATCCCTACAATAATTGCCTAAATGGTAGCCATATCCCATTCAAAATTTAGTAAATAAAATCAAACCTAATTATGTAACCGAAATCTTTTCTGACGCCTCAACCAAGGGCTGTGAGGATGAGATTGCTAGAGGCCAGTGGTCAGACAAGGAATGTGAATATTTAATGAATTTTAATTGGATTTATTAGCATCATTCATTGTATTAAAAAAAGAAAAAAAAAAAAAATTGGTAAACTTTTCAATAATTATTATTATAGACAATTCAACAGCAATAAAGGCTGCATTAATTAAAGGAGTGGAATTCAAAACCCTCGTCTCTCCAACTTAGCCAGCGGCATTGGTGTGAAAACCATTATATTTTCATTTTCGCTCCTTACATTAGGTGGACTGAAAATCAAGTAGCTGATACTGTATTGCAGATGTCACATCCCGATGTAGACTGGGAACTAAAAGAAAATTCATATGAACAATTATTGAAAGATAAATTTGGAATTCTGAAATTTACCTATTTGTAAGTCACATTAACAAAAAATATGACAAATACATAACAACCCAAATGCCTTTACAATTGACCCATTTACAGTATACTGGTAACCAATTTTCTTTTATGTGTTTTCACCATTCTCAAACATATTAAAAGATCTATGAAAAACCATAATGGATAAAGCTAAGGGCATCATAGTGGTCACCATGGCCAACTCTGCCCTGATTCCCTTTACTTAAGGAACTTCCCATATTTCAGAGATGATCATACTCAAACCTAATGAAAATATTATAGTATCTCACAGAAAGGGAAAAATCCATACCAACTCTACTCTAGCTGTCGGAGTCTAATGTGTAGGTAGTGAAGATTATTGTGACGAAGCACACTACCATCATCAATAGAAATGTTGATAGCATCTCTATCAGAAAACTTCTCAAACAATTGACACATGTTTAATAAACTGGTTTAACTTTTTAGAAAATATAATATTAACATCTTGAACACCAACAGTAATAAAATTTCTTAACATATCTTTCTAATTCCAGTAAAAAATGTAACAAATGCTTGACTGTCACAAATCGGCATTATCACTGCTAATACTGTAATAAATAGAATGTCATCTGATGATAGATATAATAAAAATACTGTGTCACCTGGGAAACATCTCAGATACTGGAAGTATTAGGAATTTGATATCCAAATGAGATGCTGTCTCTAGAACAACTGTCATAAATAAAATCAAACTATAGAAATACAATCAATGCATATAACCATCAAAATTTCAGACCTCAAAAAATCTCTTATATATGAACTAAATAATCAATCAATCCTTCAGACAAAGAACAGAAATATGTCTAGCTGAAACCCTTATAGCCTACATTAATAAAACCTCTAACCATAAACATAAAAGAATTATTTTAGGCACCAAGAAACCATACCACAGAAGTGTCCAAACAGACTATCAGTCGTTGGATTAAGTGTCCTTTAAAGACTAGCAGTATTGATGTACACGTAAATTTAGCACACAGCACACGCCACGCTGCTACTTCTAAAGCCAGGTGTGACAATTTATCAGATACAAAAAACAGCAGGCTGGAGTTACAACTCAAGTATATTTGGTAAACTTTATAACAGACCTTTAGTGTAAAGGATCAAAATGATTGAGCAAGATAAATCTTTAGCTGTGATTAAAGATATATTATTTAACTTATAAGGAAGGAGTATGAGTATAAATGTATTGATAAGGAAACTAACAATAGTAATAAGAATGCAAAACTGTATTTTGTTAAAACAGATTTATTTATTATATTATTTGAATGGTTAATTAAGAACTTTAGTTTTCCAATGACACCTATGATTGATATTCTTTAAACAAACTTTAATATTGATATTAAGTGAGCAATAAATATTCTGTTAAAAAGATAATTAAGAATATATATGAACATTTTGGTTAAGAACCTATATTACTTAAAAGCTACTGTGATTATTAGTCTATAAAAAACTTTAATACTTAATGACAATAAATACGCAAATATACTTTGTTAATAAAGATAATTAAGAAAAGAATAATAATTAAGAAAATGACTGAATATGAACCTTTTTTACCTAATGACAACTGTGATTGTTAATCTATAAACATTATAACAATGAGAATAAGAATGTAAATAATAAATTTGTCAAAACAGATAATTAAGAAGATATCTTAATAAACTAATTAAGATCCTATGTGTTAAACCTATGGAAAACCATGCTGGTTAGTCTATAAAAATATAATTAAGAATTTTAAAGAAAGTTTTTACTTCAAAAATTCATTATAGTTTATGTGATAATTCCAGAACTTAACTCTCAAAGTCTACATTGTAAATACTTAATCAATATTAATTACAGGTACTAATCTCGAGGACAAGGCACGAAGTATAATTTATGATTAAACGAACTTACCCTAAGTGAAGTTCTATCATAATTATACAAAGTGCCTTGTCCGAAGAGATTAGTAACACCCTCCCAACCCTAAGGTATAACCCAGAAGCGTTCTGGAAATATCTATAAAACATCAGTAACTCTAAACTAAATGACAAGTGGACAAATAAAGAGTTGCAAGGAAAAAAAAAAAAAAAAAACCTCTTAAACATAGTGATTCGAGTAGCCACGTCTACGCGTTACTACATTGTAAATACTTAATCAATATTAATTACAGGTACTAATCTCTTCGGACAAGGCACTTTGTATAATTATGTTAGAACTTCACTTAGGGTAAGTTCGTTTAATCATAAATTATAGAATCACAACATGTCGAAATGATTTAAGTTCTCTGAAATATTTGAGCCCAGTAAGTGGGCACGTTGATTGTAGCATCATTGGCATCCCTTAAGTCATTAAAGGTGCGTCATTAAAATCATGGCATTTAGAACAAGTGAGATATGGTAAGGCTTATTTGTATTAAATTATCGTTATGAATTGATCTTATCATTTTTATTATTGAATTAAAATGCAATGTTGATAATGAATTGTTAATGTATTTTGATTATTTGGGAAATTTAATGGTTGTGTTGATTGTTGATGTCTTTACTGTATCTAACTAATTGTCCGACCAAGTGCGAAGCGCGAGTGAAGCGTCTCCGTTTCAGCTTGGACAAAAATGCTTCTGTATGTCCGAAAGTCTGAATGTCCGGCTGTTCTCCTCTACCTACAGGTCGCGTTTCTCAACCGATTTTCGTGAAATTTTGTGAGCAGGTTCGATAATATATTTAAGGACTTTTTTGTCGATTCAATCGAGTTCAAAATTCAAAGAGTTAAACTCGCGAGTTCTACAGCTCACAGAGCCACTAGTTATAAAATGTATATATACACTATAGTATGTATAATAGTGAAATTGTTAACTCTCTGCACGTGTTGGGTCAAACTGTAATTGCAGAGAGTTATTGAGATAAATTTTATTGAGATAAAAATTGGTCTGATCAGAAGCACCGCTATCGTATTGGGTATTAGTCGAGTCAAAACAGTGTTAGTACCTTCATCTGCAGTGGTAGCCCCGTCTTGTTGATGAGCCAGTGCTGAGCGTGTAGGAACACCTCCCAGCAATCATTTCGTTCTACTGTCACGCAGACCTGAACCTGTTTGTTGCCACCTTCTGTCTCGCAATCACTGCTCAGTGTTACGCTCTTTTCTGTTACATCTGTAAGAAGAATAGTGATATTTAAGGCCCCGGGTCTCAACTGATATTTGTCTTCCAGGTCTTCTGGAAGACAAATATCAGTTGGAAAAATTTTGTATTACACTTAATTTATATTATTTTACATATATTAACTCCATTAGTACTTCAAGATCGCACACCAAATATTTCTCCCCAAATCTTTTTGAGGCTTTCAATATCAGTCTTCTTCATATCCTAGTCCTTTTTTTTGAACCAAATCTGCTTCGTTTAAAATCGTACATACAAAGTTATTCTGATCTCCGACAGCCATACATCTGAAAAATTTCTTCAAAAGGTAGGCTTGCATTCGACCACTATCCCACCCGATAGTAAGTGAGGATATGGGCGTAAGTGAAGCACGCTTGCCTAGAAGTCACTCTTGACTTAAAGACCCCTAGCTTGTAGCCAATAGGAAATACAGACTCCTAAAAACGCTTAGTGTGCATGGGTGGGATGTCCACCATGAACCGATGGTGCATTGCCGTGCGTCTTGTAGTCCGATGCTGGAATGGGCAGGTTCAAATGTATCATGGTCTATTTCCCTACTAACCTGGCGACAGCGTAAAGCTGCCAGTCCAGGGCAGCCCCATGTAGTGCATGTTGATGGTGATCCTGTGCGGCTGCGTCAGCGCCAGCGTGTACGTGTGCGCCCTCTCGCCCGCCTCGATGCGCATGCTCCAGCCGGCGCACGCGCACGACACGGACGTGGCGTACGGGAGGCGGTTGTACAGCGCCAGGGGGGGCACCACGCGGATTAAGTAGTTGGGGATCGAGCGGGTGATCTTGTGGGATTGACAGCCTGAGAAAGGGACAAAAAAGGATTAAAAAAGAAAAAATATACATTTCGCACATGAGACGACATATGACATACGAGAGACAAAAATAAACGAAAATGGCTTCAGAACGCAACATCACCATTAATAATATAATTATGAAGTTTGTAATAAAAAAAGTCAAATACTATATTTCCATCTCAATCAAACATAAAAACGCCATTGTATGAAGTACAACACTATGCATTATTTGGGACAGAGTGAACGACAGTGTATGTGCTGGTATGAACTGTGTTACAGACACAGATACATTACTTCGACATTATCATTTCAGCCGAAAGACTTCCTCTACTGAAATAAGCCTTCCCCAAGTATCGCCTCATGGACAGGTCATGGGCGTCTCGCATCCAGTGGACTCCCGCAGCCTTAAGGATTAATTAATTTTCCCTTTTCCATATAAACATCCACCATCCATGGGCCTACAAAATTTACAGCCTACTCTCTCCATAGAGTCGAGCTCTAAATTCCAGCATAAGATGATGGACATTGGACATGCAGAATAAATACTGCAGTTACGTAGTACAATACAGAATAAATGCCCAGCGAAGCAACAAGATATCAAAATTAATAAAACTGACTTCGAATCAATATCAAGAAAAATGTGACGAAAATACTTCACATCAATTTTCCAGAAAATAATCCTATAGCAACTTAGCAAGGATCTTTATAAACACATCTCTGCTGTTCAATTTCTTCTTACCTTCAACAGGTAATATTCTCATGGCAAATATCCTCTTGTCTTCTCCATCCTTGGCAGGACAAATCATGTCTCGTGGAGTGCCCACTTCATTAGCCAGTTCCATCCACCATATGCCTTGAGTCGCTGTTTGGTAACTCCTAGAGAACACACAATGGCATAATAAAAGCTTCTCTTTCTCCACCATTTTATAAATCGGCAAAACAACGTAATTTTTGTGTGGCAATATTTTATATTGTGTGTGAATGCACTCCGATACAGAAAAATAGCTCGTTTTGAAGCAGTTTTTTATGCTCAAAATTCGTTGCGAACCGCTTAACCAGATGTACTTACATCTGGTCAGCATCAATGCAGACAATGAAGAGATCACCAGAGATTCACCAGAGCGACGCGCAAAAATTGTACCCCCATACCATAAAAATAAGTCTGTCTTGAACTATATGAGCATAATTTAGTTGTTCTGAAATTCATCAATTTCAAAACAACTAAATTATGCTCATATACCTACTCGTATTAAAGCTTTAGGTAGTTCTTTCAAAGAGATCAACTTCAAAAAATTGTGTCGTTAAAACAGCTTTAAAAACTAACTTACTCGAAGTTAGAAGGCAGCAAGAACAGCTTACAATGGTAAGCGATATACAGCGGCACATTATACGTCTCCTGTGGCGCGATGACCGCTAGCCGCATCTTGTCGTCGAAGGGGTTGGTGAGGGAGCCTATCAGCTCGGCCCCGATGGCTTGCAGGTCCGTCTTCTTGTAGAACAGTTCCAGGGCGTACGAGGTCTCGTTGCGAATCTGCAAGACAATTTTAACTGGTGTGGTGAAGAAGTGAGGAAATTAGCGAAGGCCAAAAAAAAGAGAGTCAGAGATATCGCGGTGGTTTACAGGACGGTTTTAAACAAAAAAATAGAAATCGTTTATTTTGGATCAAACACTTTTGCACATTTAATTATACACACCAAACTGCGTAAGAGTTTGTCGGCGGGATAAGCGCTCGTATTGAATCATAGTTATATAGAATTTTGATGATTTTGAGAAGATAACATGTTGCGCCGACCCCAAATAACATGAGACAAAGCCAGGAAGTTGATGAAGTAAAGTAATGAGCGATGAACTGTAACATCATCCCGTCAGAAGAGGAGACATGGAGCCAAATAGGCATGTAATTAAAGTAACAGCCGATATACATGTACATATGTATAGCAAGAATATTGAAGTAAGGCTATGCCTTTGCAAATATGGTTACGGCCCACTTACTTCATAAACTTAACTTAAAGTTAGTTAGCCTAAGGAAACTAAGGCCCGCAACCCTTTTTGACACCCAAGTGCGGGAGGGTAATGTTTTCGAGCGTATGTATGTATTATGCATGTACGTCAATTTCAATAGCGCGCTCTACAGCCCAAACGGCTTGACGGATTATGACATTTGAGGTGTCGTTAGATTCGTCTCAATTGTGGGAGTGACATAGGCTACGAGTATATATTTCTTTATTAAATAGCGCTCTACCTAAAACAAAAAGGGGGTGATAAATTTTTTTCGTTATCCTATCAATATGGGTATCAAATGAAAGCTAGTAAATAAGCCATTCCAAAAACATATATATTGTAACACTTCTATGTTCCTATTTTGGCACAAATTCAAGACTCTTTTACCACACGCCGCAAGTGCGGACTTCAAAGTGACAGCCATATCCTGAGTTAATAACGTTTATAGCATCAGTTTACTCTGTGACCTCGCGTTCATTAATTAATGAAATGTGAAATGCTTAGAAAGTACAGATTTGATGTAAGAACAAGTAGGTACAAACCTGTAATGGAGACCTGACGACGATCTTCTTGTTGTTATACTTGGAAGTCCTTTCGACCGCGAT
This sequence comes from Orthosia gracilis, assembly GCA_947562075.1. Lineage (NCBI taxonomy): Eukaryota > Metazoa > Arthropoda > Insecta > Lepidoptera > Noctuidae > Orthosia > Orthosia gracilis. The sequence continues at coordinate 1,861,396 of OX387270.1, read as the reverse complement.
GTAGTAGCGCGTCGAGTTCTTGCTGGGATGTAAGACGTGCAGCTTGGACACGCTGCGTTGAGGGCATAAGATCTGTACAAAAACTATATTTTAGGTACTATCTTAACCTTTGCTTCTGATCTCAGAATCTTGACGATTACCCTCCGTAAATATTCGTAACAACCCAAGACTACAGTCAACATCATATCAGCACAAACAAGTCCACTGCTGGATAGGCTTTACTAAGGATCGCCATTGAGAGCCCTCGTTAGAACTCGTAAACATCAGTAGTATGAAGGCTGAACTAGTTATAATTATTACTTGAGCGATAAAGTGGCCTGTGAACAGTAACGTCATCAGGGCCTTGCTAGCCTGTCTTAGCTATAGGTTATTGAAAAAAAACTTCGGACTCTAGAAATTGTTAGGTCTTATTGAGCGGCACGCGGGACCCCAGGGTCGCGGGCGTTCAGCTTCAGGACTCTGGTCTTTTCCCCAACAAAATCCATCCGCCTTATTGCGTACATAAATTCGGCAAGGCAAAGGGCTAAGACTATGAACAATCGACCAATCACATGCGAGAAGAATCACGCGATGTGGATTTCCGTCTATGTGATTGAGTTTACTTACGCAATATGGCTGCCGGTGCCTTTTGAAGGATACCCCACGAAAACAAAAAAAAATTATGATGATACATACAGTAAGATGATCAAGATCGTGCAGCCTCACGGTGAGCGTGAGGTCGGTCAGCTTGGTGCGCAGCGCGGGCGGCGCGGGCGGCGGCGCGGGCGACCACGCGCACGCCTCGCCCGGAGACATCGCCCCGCCGGGAAACCCGCCCTCGAAACTGTTATAAAATTCAATAGAAAACATTTATATGCCACATGCACAACAAAACAGCAAAAATACAAAGTCAAAGAGAACATTATTAAAAATTATTCAATAAAATAGCGCTGAGCGTCATCATCTTCCTGCCCTTGTCCCATGTTATTGGCGGTCGGCGCGGGCGCAACACGTTTTCTTCCAAACCCCTGTCAACCGTCACGCATATCATTGACTCCTTTTTAGGGTTCCGAAGTCAGCAAGGAACCCTTATAGTTTCGCTATGTCCGTCTGTCCGTCCGCAGCTTAGCTCAGAGACTCTTAGTAGGTACTAGAAAGCTATAATTTGGCATGGATATACATATTAATAATTCCGACAAATTGGTAAAATAAAATCACGACAAAATATATTTTTTTTAAGGAAATTTTACCTCTAAGGGCGTAAAAAGGAATTTGATAGTTTGTGTGAAACTTCTACGCTTTTTAATGTGACACGTGAAATTAAAGATTTACACTTTTGGTTAATAAAAAAAACCCATGTATTTAGATTAGAATAGAATACTCTTTATTATGTACACCATATAAGTTACAGAAAGTATAGAAGAAGAAACATTACACTGGATGACACAATGTGCGGCCTTATCGCTAAAAGCGATCTTTTCAAGACAACCTTTGGATAGATTTTGAAAATGACAGGAAAAACAGTACTGTAGGTAGTCTTTGGTGTACTATTATATATTATATTGACAAATATATATGTTACGGCTAATACCCGAAGTGCGGCTACACCTAGTATTAGCCGGAGCTTAGGGCACCCCGACACGGACAGGTTAGGTTCGAACGAGATGACCGTCATCTCGTTCGTGTTAGGTTACTTTAGACCCTGCGGACGGAAATAGGAGCCCCGCGCAGCGGGGCTCCGTCGACTATGTTGCGTGGCTACACCTAGTTCTAACCGGCTAAAACTAGGTGTAGCCGCACTAATACTAGGTGTAGCCGCACTTCGGGTATTAGCCGTAACATATACAGTAATAAGTATGGAACAAAAACATAGAAAACAAGAAAAACAACTATTAGAGAGATAGTGATTCTTTACCATTGTTTTAGAAATGGGCAGAAATTGAGCACGCCTTATTGACACGGGCAAAGCATTCCACAACCGCACCGCTTGAGCCGTAAAAGATTTGTCGTAAAAGCTGGTGGAATGCATCGGTCATCAGATATATATTATGTGTGTCATAAAGGAACTTGAAACGTTCTTTAAGATAAGAGGGGGTTAAAGGATTGTATAGAATACTGTAAATAGAAATAAAATATGAGATATTTATTGGTGTTTTGGAAATTCTACCCCTAAGCATCCTTAGGGGTAGAATTTCCAAAACACCAATAAATATCTCATATTTTATTGGTAGTAATTTGGTATGTGTCTGGTAAGTGAAAAGGTGGTAATTTGTTGGGCTTATATTTGAAATTTGCCATAAATACGTACTAAGTAAATAGTAAAGGTTTTCTTGATTAGTTTTTCAAAACGGCTCCTAAAAGACGCTTTAGGGGGTGTTAATGATTTTTGAGGAATTTTACTGTACAGGGCTTCTTTTTATAATATAGGTGAGCAGTAAGAAGGGATTTTTGGCAATTCAACATTTTACACGGACTAAATATATTTGTTATTGTATCAAACTACTGAGCAAGAGTTTTCTTTGTAAATGAACATTACCTTTGTATTACTTAGTTTTTGTTCCTTCTTCTTGCCTGTTTATTAAATTTGTGTACATAAATTGTTAATTAAAAATAAATAAATGCTTGTAAAACATCACTATCGTTATTTTTGTTAACGTTGTCTCTAAAAGTCTGAACCAAATTAATCTTTTTTTTGTTTTCGGGAGAAACCTTCAAAAGGCGCCTGGACTTTTGGGAGCAAAGACCAGGGAGTGTGGGATTTTTACCTCACTAAAATCACCCCAGCGATCACCGTCAGCACATGGAAGAGGCCCGTTACCTCTTAAAAGACCACCCCGGAACCCCCACTGTGCAACGCCTGTTAGGGCACATCCCTGGGGAGACTACGAGGCGTCTACCCTGAGCCTCGCGAACCAAATTAATCTAGAGTGAAACTATAACTAGATACAGAGTGACTCACCAGTCCCATTCATCACTAACATCGGACATCAGTGGTTTAGATTTCTTTGGTGGCTCATCAAGAAGTTCTCCTGATGATGTGTCGCAACCTAGATTAAAAGATACAAATGATGATATCAGATGCATATTAATATTATACAAATCGATAAAAACCTATAAAACCAAGTCGCTGTACGCGTCTGTCGACGTAATTTTGTTTCTCTGCTAACTTCGTCTAAACCACACAACGGATTTTGATTCGGTTTTCACTGATAGAAAGAGCGTTAAACGAGGAAGGTGTCAAGTGTGTAATTTGTCCCGTACGAAGCAGATCACTAGTAGAAGTAGTAGAACAATAAAGTGAAAACATCAAGCAGATTCTAGCAAACGGTAGTTGTGCAGTTTACTAGACTATATCAATTGTGATAAAGAAACTGTCTGGTTATTCTTCTTTAACTTAGGTACTGATGATGCATAATTAGTTACCTGGCGTGCTAGGCCGGCTAGTGTCCACATCATAATTAGTTACCTGGCGTGCTAGGCCGGCTAGTGTCCACATCATAATTAGTTACCTGGCGTGCTAGGCCGGCTAGTGTCCACATCATAATTAGTTACCTGGCGTGCTGGGCCGGCTAGTGTCCACATCATAATCAGCTATAGCTATAATCCTCTCGTTTCCAGCCAAATCTGTCTCGGCTTTAGTTTTCAAGTGGACGGTTGATCCGGGACCTACAAACAAATCATTTTTATCTATAGCATCAGAATATTGGTTATGATCTGATGTATTCAATACACCAGCTGTATGATGATGATTTGAATTAGCTTCACAATCATTAGACATAGCATAACTTTTATTTATTTAAAACTTAACAGAGGTACAATGGCGGACTTAATGCCTGAATTCTCTACCAGTCAACCAAGGGTGGTGAAAAGATAACATGGCAAATGCATTGTTTAATATGTCGAAAGAAAAAAATAAAATAAAAAAACAAAATAATAAGTTGCTTAAAATACTGCTTGAATAATGCTTTTAGATTGTGCGTTAGCTTTTTTAAAATTACACTTACTGATATAATTTCAAACTCACCTATATCATTGACCAGTAACAGTCCACTCTCTCCAGTCACAATAGCAGTGACCAGAGCAGTTCTGTCAGTGCAGGCTGCAGCCAGGTCCAGTAGGGCCCTGGCTCCGGCTGGAGTCACGGTCACGTTGAGCATGTCCCTGGCTTCTACTGCGATGTAGGTGCAGGACTTGTCGACATAGCTCTCTGTCTCCAGGCCGGAGTCTACGCTGTCTTCGCGGACGACGGGATCCTGACAAAAGTTACTTGTTTGAAAAGAAGGAACTTGAAAAGAATAGTCTTATACTGACTAGTATACTCGTACTATTATATTATTTGTTAGTATATTATTACTAGTATACTAAATTACTAATATACTAGTATACTTGTGAAAAGAATTTTATAAAGAGCGTCCAAAAAAGTTCCAGTTGTGTAACATAAGCCTTTATACAGAATTTCTTCCAAAACTTTATATCAAGAATATATGGATTGCCTTGGCTAAAACACATAAGTATAGCTTTCAACTCCTCTCATGATCAGACGATATAATGTAATCATTTCTGCCGGACCCGCTTAACCTCATCAATGCTACAGTTTAAAATTGTAGAAAATATTAATGGGTTACCTGCAAAGTCACAGTTTTATGTTCCGTCTCTTTCTTCCCCTTAACTTCTCCATCTGTAAAAGTGACTGCCTTCTCATTTTCATCATGATCGCTGCCCGCTTCTACTTCACTATGTTCTGGTGCTGAAGAATCTTCTTCATTGCTCATCTCTTCGGCACTTGAGTCACTAGAAAATATAAATACCAAGTTTTATACTGATACTAATGACAAAGTGCAGAAAATTAAAAAATGTTACTAATATTTTGAAACTTCGTCTCTGACAGAAAGCTCTTCAAATATGGGTTGTTTAATTGTATTCCTTCGGAAGTTCCTGATCGAGTACTCTAAAAGCGTAAGGCGTAAATTGGTCGACAGAAAACTTTCGGGGTAGTATCTTGTGCATAATATAACTTCGACTTACTCAGTAAACAAATGTCCAATAGCAGTCGCCAGCTTATCCATGAGCCCGCTCTCGTTTTCGGAATCCGACTCATCAGCATCCAGCAGTCCCAAGAAGGACATGTGTCCAGCACTGAAGTCCACATTATAATGCTTACTCTCCCTGCCGTTAGGGTTCCTTATGAAAGTCATCTCATTGTCAGTGTCGCACTCGTCTGCTGAGGTTTCGGATTCGAAGCCGTTCCTCTTTTTGGGTCTTTTAGACTGGTCAGATGCTATTGATGAGTCAGCTTCTGTTTCTTGGTGGCTTGACGTGTCCAGTCGGGAGGACATTGGGTATGCTTTTGCCTGTTGAAAGATGTTGATGAAATTTAGTTAACAGGTCTATTTTGAATTAAAAATCTTTGAATTATCAAGTTTTGTAACAAAAAACTTTAGGTCATATTGGGAAACGCTCCTATACAAAGGGCACCTTTTAGGACTTTTTTAAACTGTTGAGATTCAAAGACCAACTGAGGATACTTAGCGTACCTGAATATTGTTAATTACCTGACATAATGAATTCAAGTACCTAGAATAGTAAACTGGTAGCGGATGAGTTGATAGATTGGTCACATAATATCACAAACCTGGAACAGTGTAGCAGTAATCTCCCATGGTCGGTATACATTCTCATTCTGAACCACAGGCTCAATGAGAGGCTCCCAGGCATCCACACGTTCATTGTAGCAGGAAGCTATGAGGCTGACAGAGGCTGTGCCGTGCAGCTGCTGCGACCAGTCGTGGAGGGATACCTCGGATTTCATCTAGTGAAAAAAAAATATTTCTTAATAAATTGAGTACAAAGAGTAGTCGGTGATTTAGATCTATTTAGATATTAAGTCATTCTTTTACTCAAGGGCCTCTAGCTGTGTCATATTTTGTTCGACTTACCAGATATAAAAAAAAAAAATAACTAAGGGGTTTTAAATACACGACAGGATACTGCCATGTATGGTTAGTGGACACTCATTTTCATCATTGACCGCTACTATCAAGAAAGATCGAAATGGTGATTGTAGACTAGGCCCATTTGGTTCAAAGCTTATACATTACTTATCCGGAAAGAATGCAAGAGAGTTCATGATTTACGAACTTCTAGGCAAGCGTGCCTCATTGTCCACCACATCATCGCTAACCAGAAAGTGAGATTGTGGTCCGGTGCCAGCCTATCAATAATTAAACAAAGAAACTTTCAGCCATTAGGTAAATTTATTAGAAGTTATCCAGAGCTAGTGAAACAGGTCAATGTCCATCCCAAGACTTACCTTCATCATCAACACAGGCACCCTGACAGTCTGTTCCATCTCAAACATGACCCTCACACAAGGCACCGACATGACGAACGTCTCCGAAGGCCTGACGCTGGGATACTTCGGCTGCGTGTACCCATCTTCAGGGTTTATCATGACGTAAGGAGTCAGCTTCTTGGGAGACCAGAGATCTTCCTCCTGCTTCTCTGCTTTAGGGTTGTAGGTGGCGAAATTGAATAGTTCTTTTTCTTCAGGGATTGTCAGTTCTGAAGTTATTTCTTCGATAATGTCTGTAGGTAGAAAAGTTGTTAAAAATAGGTTGATACATGATTTAATGTTCGAGATATACCTATTACTAAAAGATTCTACAGCTGATTTATGGGCACAATAATGGTCATAGAAGCTCCGAGCAATTATAAGATCGCAACTGAGGTCGAGACAAGTGACATTTTATAAATATACTAACTGTCCCACGCAGCTTAGCTCACGTCAACTGACTACCTACCTACCCACCCTACACACATGAATGATGCGTAACGTTAACCACTTACGCAGCGCACGCAACGAAAGATCTAAAAAAGAATATTTTTTCCCGTTTTTGCAACATTTTTCATTTTTGCTCCGCTCCTATTGGTCGTAGCGTGATGTTATATAGCCTATAACCTTCCACGATAAATGGACTATCCAGCACAAAAAAAAAATTTTAATTCCAACAAGTAGTTCCTGAGATTTGCGAGTTCAAACACACAAACAAACTTTTCAGCTTTATAATATTATTAGTATAGATTAGTATAGATAACGATACGGCCTAATTGCGTAAGTGAAATCGGCAAAGAGCACGTATAGGTAAGGATCGTCACCCTTACCTATACGTGCTCTTTGCCGAGTATCGTAATGTCGCCAAATCATGACACCTTTAAAATAACGACTTTCGTATTGCTAAATATACTCGAAAGTGAATACATGAAAAGTATTTGAGTTTCTCAAATACTTTATTTTTTCTGTTTTAGAACTAGTTTGAACAAGTACATACAGTGTAAAAAATACTTAATTAACTATTGCCTAGGAACATATACACTTAAACCAAAAAATACTAACTAAACTTCAAAAAATTTGCTAAACTAAAATATGGCGTCGAAGAACTCCTCCACATCGTTGTCCCACTGGTAATGTACCCAAAAGACTGGCAGCATTGCCACGTTGTATGGCAATGTTTAACCCTGACCAAGGTATGACACATTGAAATTTTATTCACTTGACATTTTTCATCACACAAGTCCAATATTTTGAAGTTTTCATTCGATTTTTCAGCATATTTCAAAGACCTTATACTGCTTACTACTAGACTGTGCACTATGGCGCAAAAACCGGTCCGCGTGAGAGGGCTCCCGTTGGTAGTGTGTCTCTTTCTAATGAGGTGACCATGACCAAACAGAACACGGGACAAATTGATTATAAAAACGATAGTGTAAGTATCCCGACATTTTATAGAAAATAATTTAATTTAATTTAATTTAATATTTATGCTATCTTAATACGCTACCTAAAGCTACCTAATTTATTGTAAATAAAAAAAATAGTATGTATATTTTTTGGAATCTACAACATTTTCCGTATGATGTCAGGCGTAAATAATTTCACCACCCCATGTTTTCCCGTGGGTGTCGTAAGAGGCGAGTAAGGGACAAACCAGAGAATGGACAGCAACGTTCTCTGTGAATTTGTAACAACCATACTGCGATCGCCAACCCGCCTGCAAAGCACACCCCATGAATAGCACAAATAAAACATAGTATAATATAGTGCCCGGCAGCCTGCCTACCTCGACTACGGTAGCGGTCGAGTTTACGGTATGGCAAGGGGTGCTAAGAATCCCGGACGAGATCTGGCTACCCCAACAAATACCGACGACTGTACCTGGCAACGTACAACACGCGCAAACTCCGGTCCGACGAAAAGATCACCAAATTTGAAGAGGAATTGAGCAGCTTATGATGGAGTATTATAGGGCTATCTGAAGTTCGAAGAGAGGGGGAGGACTCGATAATCCTCAAATCCCAAGTCTCCTCAAGTCTCGTTCTTCAAGACCCATCGTATAGATAGAAACAAAAAGCTCTCTGATCCTACTCTCAAGCTCATGAAGGTGAGGCGTGAGATGATTCTGCAGTCTTCAGACGATGCTTTGAAATACCGGCAGCTAAAATACCTCAAAGGATCTCAATGATTTCACATATTGTCCAGTTGCGTTGACAGTTGAGAAACAAAACTACGCCAATTTTATTCCTCTAGGAATCAATTTGCAAATAATATTAACAGCCGCTGAATTTCACTCGAACAAAGCCTGCTAAAAACTCCGCAAACTACCATCATACATTTAGTATTACCAGGCCTAAATATTTAAAAGTACTACTCTTACTAAGTATTAATTATTTTAATTTTTTTTTAATTCAACGAATTGATTAATTATAGGAACTGTAGAAATATTTAAATACGTTTCAAAGTCTATGAATCGTTTGTTTTGGTATAAAATAAAAAAGATTTTTTTTTAAATTTTCTACTATTTCTACCAAACCCAATGATTATTTGAGCTTGCAAGAAGTCAGACAAGGACACACTAGAGTCTGTCAAGCGAGTCTAGTCCCATGAAAAAGGCGGCAAATTCAAAAATCTTTCAGGTGTCAACACTGACAACAATCTTTATAGTAGTTTTCACATACAGATGCCTCAGTAAGTTTCACGGTCATGAACACGACGTCTGGATCTAAACCAAAATGGAAATCGTGATCACATCACAGTAAAATAAAAAAAGTCAGATAAGTTTATTGTGCTGAAAGTATCAATATGTTGTTGCCAACCTACCTGATGTTGAAACGATTTCATCCAAAAGTCGTCGTTTTTGCGATAACACGTCGTCAGATTCACTCTGTACATGATTATATTTATTAATCATTGTAAACAACAAGCTCCTGACACTACTTTTAATAGGTTTCGGCATTATAACATTAAAAAACTTGTTGTGACAATCTGTTTGACAGATCATAGTATTGCCATTATAAGAAATCAGTAAAAGGGTTGTGGACACGACTCGCTTGACAGACTCTACCAGCGGAAACCCTCTCGCCAGGACCGCTTTTGATTAGCTACCGCTTGTAAGGAAAAATCTAACCTAGGTGGATGAAGATAGATTTCATTTTAGCTAAACAAAAATTTTTGGTACACAGTCTAGTAGTAAGAAATTCGTATAAGGTCTTTGGCATATTTTAACGTTTTGACGAATGAAAACGTCAAAATATTGGAATTGTGTGATGAAAAATGTCAAGTATTTGTAAAACTCAATTCTCTTTCATTGGAGAAGATACTCTTATCGAAAGAGTCCAATCATTTTTGGCGACTATCATTTATCTTTGCAATTTTTTTTTGCGATTTACTCGTTTTAGTTTCAAAATTATCACGTATAATAGTGTAAGTCAACATCTTATCGCACCCTTTTTAAATTATTTAGATACAACAATTAAACAAACAAACACAACATTTGAACATTTGAAGGGAACTTGTCATACTCTTTAATGTACTGTTCCCTTTGCCCTGCAGAACTCACTGACGCAGTTAGGTTCTTGCTCAATCCCTTTCAATCTGCTTGCCTAGGTTTTTCCTTACTATTTTGGGGTCGGTTTACCGCCATATCAGATGCAGCTGAGTACACGTGATCAATCCCTTTCACTTTGGTTTTTCGACCATCACCATAGAATAACACTTTAGGCTCTGGTCAGCTGGCCGGTCGTGCGTCCATATTAGTCGTGGCTGAACAGTATCTGCGCGACCTCAATAGCTTACGTCCAAAAGCTGGTAAAGGCTTTGTTACTTACCCATAACAGTATGAACAGTAGTGGCAGCAACATGCACCTCAATCTCCGAAACGGTCATCTTAACTCTGATCCCTTCTTCAATATTCTTGAAGGCCTTCGAAAACTCTATATCACAAGGCTTCAAGACCAACTGTGGTGGCAGATTCTTTAACTTCGACTGAAGTTTGGACATGATCTGGAGTCCTGCCAAGGAGACGACGAAGGACTCGGTGTTTGAGTGACACGAGTAGTCGATGAGGAGTTCTGTGCGGAGCAGCAGGGCGTGACCCTCGGTCTTGGTGAGGTCCGTGAAGAACATGATCTCCGGCTGACGGAACTGGATCGATATTGATAGACTTTGCTGTTCTTCTGACATTGATGTAGCTGAAGGAACACAATTAATAATGTTACGTAATCACTCAGTTTTGTCCAAGACTAATTAGACCAATTACACAATGCCACCTAGTTTCTGAACTAGGAATTTGAATTTAAATATCGACGTGTTTCCACTTCAATTTTTCAATTCATAAACCGGGTTTGTGGCATTCGTTTTTGATTGAACATTGTATTATTAGTAAAAGTAACCAACCTGTAGAATAATATCCGCTGGTAGAATCACTGGAACTGGGTAGCCTGGCTGCGCGGTTGTTGTTCCCAGTTTTTGAAGGATGAACGTCACCCACATAACCGTGGTTTACAACACCACCATCCATAGTTTTCTCGCCTGTAGACAAATAAACAGAGCATTAGCACCAAAAAATTATCAAGCTGTTTAAAGTATCATGAGCCGTATCAGCTGGTTATTTTCATTGTGCAAAAGGAACTAATGTACACAAAGTTATAAACAGGCCCCTGATGTTAAACGAACTGAGGATTCGCTGCCAACAGCGTTTTTTATTTTGTCCGCACAGGTATTCGCTTTACTCTGTAGTCACAAATTATAGTATTCTGGAAAGGAAGGGTGGCATCGTTTTGCAACCATGTTCTAGAAAGGAGGTATCATCAAGAAATAGTTAATTGGTATATTTTGGAAATCTTACCAGGCATAGCATCCAGCAGCGTCCTGGCCAGCTGCAGCAGGAAGGGCAGCGCCAGGTTGAACCTGGTCCTGTCGACCCTGACGTCCGCATGGCGTGCCCTGGCGCCTGTGACGCGCAGGTGAGCGTCGATGAGGGGGGGGCGCCGGACGGATATGCACGCGTCTTCTGCGTCCGCACTTGAACCGCCTTGGGATTGGAAGATCCTGTGGGATACATAAATGAAGATTAAGATAATAAGGTTAAATAAAGCGATAAACCTCGAAATAAAACTCTCATATATATTTTTGATGAAATGAAAGGGTGAGTAATGTCTGAAAGAGTTAAAATGAAAAAAATTACGTCGATATGCCCTGTAAATGATAGTAAAGGCACTTTATTTTTTTTAATTATCTGGTCACAGAAAAAACATATTGAAAAAAAAACACTACAAAGTGAAAAATAACTTTCTTTTCCGAAGTCGGTGTCGAAAACACGGAAAACAATAGGTGCCAAAGACACCGACTTCGGAAAAGAAAGTTATTTTTCACTTTGTAGTATTTTTCTTTTTTTGAAGTCGGTTATGTTTTTATTTGCTAAGAAGTTTTTTTTTGTATGTAGGTTGGAATCAACATTCAAAGTCGTGGTCCTGCTGAACGAGCGAGCGAAACTTATCATCGTTGATTTCTCGGTCTCTGTTTTTTGTTTAAGGGTAGTAATTATTCGTAAAAATTAGCTGTAGTTTGTAGTTGTTTTTCGGCTGTAGTTTTTCGGTGCTCATGGTGGTCCTGCTGAATGGAGAGCGTGACTACCACATGACCACCTTCAAAGTCGATTTTCTCGAAAACTTCTAAGGTGCCAATTTTGTTGTTCGTGTACTTGGTACCAATTGAGTATAAATTATTTACCAAATAAAGGAAGAAGAAAGAAGCGAAAAGAAGGAAGCGATTGACGTCGGAGTCACGAACATGTAGTTGGCTACAATGGCTGCACGCAGTATTATATATCGTATAAAAACAGCATCGATCCGTGCCTTGCGCATTGGAAAGCCAACTTCAGGGCGGCTCAGAAGATTGGCGAGAACTATATTTCTTGTAGGGAAGCTTACGCACTACTTGCTAACTCTATCCGTCATAATTCAGAACATTTTGAACTCTGAACTCAAATCACGGACACGGACGTATAGTGCGTAACGGTTCTCTGTCGCCATAGTGCCAAGCCCGTTGATCAAAATTTTCTCCAGGAGCCGACAATGCGCGCGTGGTAATATGAAAAATATCGCTGTAATATTGAAACTTGGGGAAATAGCAAATGTTATGCAGAAACTGAAATAAAAAGCTTTTTAACAAAAAATCAAACCGACAGTAAGCCCAAACACGACTAGGATACATTGTTTTATTTCGGAGTTCCAGTGGCCATTGTGGTCTTCTTCATCAGTTCCATTTCACCAAATGATACTTTTTAATTGCAAATGATTGCTTTATTGATGCAAATACCAAAATCGCTACATATATGCCTATAATATTTGAGAAGATCCCTCGATTTCTCTAGGATTCCATCATCAGAATCTGGTTTCCTTATCATGGTACCACCGTTGGGATATCTCCTTTCCAATAAAAAAGGAATCAACAAAATCGGTTCTTAAACGACGAAGTTATCCGCGAACACACATAAAAAAATATTTAAACGGTCGAATTGAGAAATCTCCTCCGTTTTGGGAACTCGGTTAAAAACAACATCAGTATGAGTATCATGAGTATCTACAAAAGTATAGTAGTATAATACAGGTGAGATGAAGCACAACATTGAGAGAAATAGAAGGAATTAGGGCGGCCTTTGTCCAAGACTGGGACAATAAAAGCCAATAAAAAAAAACAGTCAGATAAAGTTTCAGAAAAGGAGCGAGAAACAGTGGACAATCGTCATTTAAACTCCGTGAGAGTTTCTATCTAAAAAATAAAATTGAATGTTTGGCTTATTTTTCATTTGCCTACTCTCTTACCTCTTAATAACAATTCCTGGATCCGGCCTAATATCCTCAACGAGCAGGCTCTGGAGACTAGCCTTGACCTCCAAACTGCCATCAGAGCTGTACTCCATCTGCAGCATCGCTTCTCCAGCTGTCAGCTTCGCCAGTCCATGGTTCAGGTCTCTGACGGGAGAGCTTAGGATCTCGTCGTCGTCTGAGAAGAGTTTTAGTTCTATGCCGTCGAGGATGAACCTGGAAGCAAATGGTTCAGTTTTAGGCATTATTGACATCTGTACAACCACAGAACTATATCCGACGTCAAAGAATTCTACATCGCACAAGCTGAGTTTTTTGTGTTATTTACTACAACAGCACGGAAATAACCGCTTGTTACCTTCCAGGAGGATACTCCCTTTTCCATGGAAGCTGAGGAGCTTTTCACCCTGTTTCTTATGGCACTATTGTTTACTTTTTTTGTTGGGGTTGTTTAGAACTCTTTTCAAATGTTACCTGACAACAGCCTCCTTCCTGATTGGTTCTCCTTGGGCGAAGAAAGCTTGTAGCTTCTTAACAGATGAGTCAGAAGGCGCTGCGTCTACCGGTGAACTTGGCACTATACTACCTGCAAAATATAAAATGGAATATACTTAGAGATTCCACAAAAAATAATCTCTTATGTCTCTTCATGCGTGATGAGCTAGACTCCTATTTTTAAAGGTTTGGCCCGCGGTCACAGTAAACTGGGCGAAGTGAAAGGATGGAAGGGAGACCTTTTCCCTGCAGTGGGACAACGTAGGCTAATATTAATAATGAATCTTCATTATACAAGCTCCAATTATGAAAGAAACTACGTTTGTATATGCTTACGAAAGGTTTTACACAACCTAATTTACAGTTTCATACCAATATAATGTCCCTCGCTCAAGTTATCAGTCCAGACGGCGAGCATGGTGGCCAGGTCCTTCTGCCCCACGTTGAGCAGCACAGTGTCTACTGCCACATCAGCCTCGCACGCCAGCAGCTCGCGGTACAAGTTGATGCTGACGATTTGTTGATAGGACACCGCACGCTTCATGTCGCAGCGCACGGATACGGGTTCGAGGATCGGTTCCTGATAAAGAAGACGGTTGAAATTATGTTATATCTGTCATCAAAAGTGCTTATAGAACAAAGAAACTATTTCTGATGACTTTTATAATGAAACATATTGGAAAAGTCTGATCGAGGATTTTTGATTCCTCTAAAGCGTTTGATTGCTTCCACTATGACAAACCTATTCTCAAGAGCATTGCCATACCATGGAGAAATTGGTTGTTGACACATTACTTATTTTAATATTTGCAGAGATCTGTTAGTCAAATTACAATCGTCGTTGTTATCAGCTTTTTGTCTTTACGATTAGGTATGCCACAAGGTTCAGTATAAAGTCCAACTCTGATGCTATCTAAATGCATCTGAAAAGAGAACTCGTAATGTTAACCATCACAAACCTGCACTTCCAAGGTGCCAGCCAGAGTCATGACAGCTCTAGAGAAAGTGATATTGACCAGCTTGATCAGTATATTGTCTATGATCGCGTTCTGTATGGGACTGGTCGGTTCATGGCCTGTATTCAGCTGTTTGAAGAAGTTCTCTATTAGAAGATCGCCTGAAAAGAGAAAAACTTGAGTATTGTATCCTACTAAGTAATAAAATTGTTTGTGATGAATTTGAATAGATACAGTTTTACCTAACAATATAGTGTTCTATTCGAACTTACCCATATTGAGGACTAGCAAATTTGGTGATGAAGGTTTCTGTGGTAGCAGTAATACAGGAGCATGGATCTGAAAACGAAATTAAAGGCGTGTGTTAATAAAGTAATGGAGACAGTGTCAAAATTGTAAAACAAAGACATGCAGGCCAGGCCAAGTTTAGCAAACTTTGTCTGATTGAAAGTAGAAGGTGGATACCTCAATAACAAGGTTGAGTCGCGTGCTGCAGCTGCGGGCGGCGCGCGCGCGGCGCTCGGCGGCGCGCTCGGCCGCCTGCGCCGCCGCCGCCACCGCGCTCGGGGTCAGCGGCTCCAGGACTTGCTGCACATTACAAAAATATGACCCTTCAATTCAAAGCTAAAGAAACTTAGGATTCTTTGCAAAGCAAAACGAAGCGTTGTGTTCCTTGGCCCCCGATAAGTCGCAAACGTAGCCTATGGACAGAGTGTAAGGTGAGATGAATTGGGCGACTTCCGAAACGAGTGGCAGAGTCGCAGAGTCGCACAACAGATCAAGATTACATAAGTACAGCTACCAATAACAAATTTACTCTACAACTTTTTATTTCTCAGCAATTTCAACTCTATCTTATTAAATGATCAACTGACCTGCAGATGAAGCATCACACAGCAAAACATGACGACATGCAGCCTGCGCCTATAGACGAGCAGCTCTTTGTGCGCCTTCATAGATTGCTGCTCAGGTACACCCGCGCGGACGCTGTATCTTGTGATTAACTGACCTGCAGATGATGCATCACGCAGCAGAACATGACGACGTGCAGTCTGCCCACATACACGCGCAGCTCTCCATGCGCCTTCATAGACTGCTGCTCACTCGCGCCGGCGCCGTACACCCGCGCGGCTGCTCGGACGTACTTTATCTCGAGGACTTTGTCTTCGTCGGGCCATACCAGCTTAGGGTTACAAAGAAGAACCTTATTAGAATACTGGCCAAAGTCAGTATCTAAATATGCAGAATCTGCCAGAGTAATACAGTCAAACTGTTTAACCCAGTAAGCCAATAATTCGTTTGACAATTTGTAGTATGAAATATGCTTACGCGGGTCATGAATCAAGCTTGCTGATAGTACATATACAAGGATTTTAAATAAAATTATCCGCAAGATAAACTAACCATAACTTATCAATCAGCAGGCAGACATAATATGTACTTTCTATAATTGTTCGATAGAAGCAGGGCTTTTTTTTTACCTGTGACCACAGAAATCAAATTCAAGTACCGTAAGAAACAAAGATTATGTTTAATACAGATTTTTTTTAAATAATTTTAGAAGATAACTCGGTATGATTCTTACTAGACCTGCCCTAAATAAATCTCTCATACCATAACTACCCTTCAATCAATCCCACCTGCTCCATTCCAACCACATCTTCACTGACCTTAGGATACAGAGTAGCCTCAGCCAGATCATCGATGTGCAGTGAGCTGAGATACAGCTTGAAGATCATGCGGTCGTTGGCTCTGAACACGCAGTCGCTCTCCAGGGAACCCAGACGCATCTCCAGGACGGGGCTTTCTAAGTGACAGAGCTTTATCGACACTGATGATGCCCTGGAAAGAAATATTGTTACAGTTTAAAATATAGAAGTGGTGCAATAATATCTCGGTCCAATCAATGTCAAATTTCTTTATATCGATTAGACCATAAAGCGGCACTTTTGAATGTCAAAATCGAAATTTAAGAACTTAAAAATTTAAATTTTAAAGAAATAATAATTGATTCTACCGTCCACTCGGAAAAGAAGCTTGTTATGGAGAAGAACGGATAAAAAAATCCAGTCTCTCTTTAAAAAAAGTGTGTTTTACAATATTTATACATAGATTAATTATTAAACGTGCAAATATAGGTAAATTATCTAATTCAACAACAATGGAACAGTGTGAGAGTCAAAGTCTTAAACAAAAAAAAACAATACTATAATTATGAATATATAGATTAACCAGTTTGAATTGTCTACACTGTGGAGTAGGACCAGCATGTTTCCAAGAATTCTTATCTTGAATATAATCATCATCTAATTTGTATTATGCTTGTTTACACAGAGTGCTTTCAACAAAAGTTTTAAATTTCTTTTCATTTAGTTTTAAGTTATCACAAGGTATTTTTTTATAGAATTTAACACCGTACCCCATGAAAGAAATAAGTAGATACTTTAGCTAACCTATAAGATGGTTGATCTAACTTATCTTTATTTCTAGTATTACAATTGTGTATATCACTAGTTTTACTAAAGAAATGTATATTTATACCATTCCCCCTCTAAAAAGCTTATTTTATTCACTGAAAACAGTGAATAAAAAGCACTTTTAATCACTGTTTTGGTGTTTGAATTTAGCACACACCAATACATATTCTACCTCCATCTCAATGCTAGACAATCTCCTTGCGCATAAAATACTCGATGCAAACTTCTTGTGCAAAGAACATTAGATTTTCAAACTCCTTCGTCGATTTAATTTTGAGTTTGTTTATATTTAGGAGTTTAATAATGATGTTGATTTTGGTCTAGGATATTTAGTGAATACTTATTTGGATTGTAATTCTAATAATAATTGCATTGGTGTTAAATTAATTATAAATATGTAACGTAACGGCAGTGGTCACTGGCCCCTATAACACAGGTGCTGTTTCCTAGCTCAGTTTCAATTTACAAAAAACTATGAAACCCTGAGGTCTCTCTTTTTTTGTAAATTTTTAAGGTAATTAACCATTTATTTATTTATTATTATCCCTTGTGCTTTTTGCTTAAATCTTTCTTTTTCTCGTAGTCATGGTATAAAATATAGTATGCAACTCTTGAATAAAACGGATTTATATCGAGGACCATGAATCACTCGCGTCGCTCAGGATTCTAACATTTGAATCACTCGCTATGCTCGTGATTCAATCATCATGAATCACTCCCTACGGTCGTGATTCAGTTTTTAGAATCCTTCACTTGTTCGTGATTCATCAATGGCCCTCGCTTTAAATCCGTCCTTTATTCACTAGTTGCATAATATACTATTTTTCTTACATACATAATATTTTCATAAATGAATTGGCTATAAACTGTCATAATATTAATCTTTTTAAATAGTTGTCTAAGAGATGCTCGATGTCTTAATTTATAAATGGCTGTGACAGCTCCGCAGCTGGCAATACCGTATGACATAATGCTGTGAAAGTAACTAAAATAGACAAAACGCGCGGTTTCTACATCCGTTAACTTTCTAACAGCATAAGTGGCTGAGTTTAGCCGACCTGCAAGAGATGTTATGTGAGAACCCCATTGTAGTTTGTCGACTAGAGTGATTCCTATGAAAACTTTTTTATTTATAAATTCCAGCTTTTCTCCATTCAATATGATAGCGCATTCGCTACCTCTAACATTCTGTAATGTGAATCTAATACATTTGTTTTTTTTTTCATTTAGTACCAAATTTTTTGCTGTGAACCAATTTTGGTCCTGGTGAATAGAAGTATTCATATCATCAAGATTTTGTGACCGCCGATCTATATTAAATATCAACACCATCTTTGGTTGATTTTGTTGTAATTTGGGCAAATTGTTAATGTAAACCAAAAAGAGTAATGGACCCAATATCGAGTCTTGAGGAACGCCCATTGTCATTTCCGACTCTAGTGAGTTTACGCCCTTTACCTGAACTTTAACTTGTCTGGCTTTCAAATATGATCTAAGTAACTCAAGAGCCGTGTGTCTAATCTCATAGTGCTCGAGCTTCAACAATAGTGTCTCATGTTTACGCAATCGATCGCCTACGAAAGGTCGCAAAAAAATCCGATGGTATTTTGTGCTTCTTCCCAGGCGAGAATGATGAAGAAAAGAAAAGAAAAAGATGTTCTTAATAGAAGTGGAACATAGAAAGCAAAGCATTAAAGTTGTACAAAAGGCCCGTTTTGACAGCTATAATAAATACTTAATAATAATTAAACTTGATGCTTGCGAATGATACTCGTTGTTATAGAGTATGGGTAGCATAGTGATTAATTATGGCTATGAATTTGATTTTTCAATTTCTTACGTAGAAGAAACGTCAACGGACTTCTTAGATTGTGACGACTTCAACGCTAGACTCTGAGAAAAGGTCAGAAGCCAAACCATACAAATGTGAGGATATAATCTGGTGGACCAAGATACTTTGGTCCTTTACGACACACGAAGGACTACACTACAGTACTATCATCATTTTCTAGTGTTTTTAAGCAGTAATCATTTACCAAATTGTAAGTGGATCAGATAATTTTCTACAAACAAATCTATTTTGACAAATTTTCAAACCAGGGATTGAAATATAAAATTAGCATATTACCTAACGGAATAGCTGAATTTGGTAGCACCAGGTGGCACGGGTGGGTCTGCTTCTGGCTGCATCAGATAATCCCACAGAGACTGGGACTTTGGCAGGACTACACTCTTCAGGTTTATTGAATGTCGGTTCTGGATTCTGCAAGAATGATAGACAGGAATTTGAACATAAAACCTTTGAAAAATATCCAATACTTTGAAAAGATTTTTTATCTTTTATAATGAGCTCAATGTTAGAGTATGGAAATTTAGGCTTAAAGTGCAGATCCTTACTTTTCACCAATGTACTGCAAGTACTTGAGCAAAATCGGCAGTGCATCTGCATGCAGAAGTAATGCCAGGTATCCCACATCTGCTACTAAGGCCTGCTCCACGCTGTGGAAGTGGGAGCGGAACTCTGGACAGTCTGCACGGACCTGCACAAACAGACAGTTAATTAGAAGACGGGTTGCCTTTTGCTAAGATAGAGGCAAAGTTCAAGGAACGATTTATGTTAATAATTGCGTAAATAGATTCAAATTAAAATATACCTTTTACAAAAAAATACTACCCTAATAAGTTTTTAATAAGTTTTAAGGCAAGTTGTTTAGTAAGGTACCTATAACGCCAGAATAGATAACCCGAATATCATGAATTTTGAACATAACCGCTGAAATGAGAGATCTGCGTACCCCTTAAGAGCGTACTGGCGTGATGTTATGTTATGAAATGGTATGAAGAAACAGACATGCGATTGCAGCAATCCCGAGAGATTCGTCGCTATTTATTGAAGAGTTCTGTTGTATATCTTCGAAATTCTTCATCAGATCTTCACCAAATTAAAATGGGACCAATTTCTGAGACAACAATTGACGGAGATATCGGTGAACATACATATAAAATTCATAAATAATTAATACATACATAATGTCGAACATAGAACCTCCTCCTTTTTGGGAAGTCGGTTAAAATCGTTTATTGACTACCAAAAAGCCTTCGACACTGTTTCACACGAAAGTAACTATGGCAAACTTTAAAAGCTCGAAATGTAGAGACGGAATATATAGATATACCTATTTAAATACTTGTACAAGAAGAGGTATGCGCCAAGATGCCCCCTATCCCTAATAACTTTCATTGCAGTATTGGAATCCATTATTTGTAAACTAGACGTGGTTTTTCCAAACCTTTGCTTATTGATTCAAGGCAAATATTAATATCACCTCAGATTTGCTGACGCCCTGGTACTATTATCAGAAACGACCTCTCAGCTATAATAGGTATATGATCAACACTCTTCACAATGCTAGATACTAAATGTAGTAGTATGTAGTAATAGATCTATATAACTAAATGTTGATAGGTGGAGAGGAAGGCCTCAAAAAAAATTGAAGGAATTTGTGAAGAATGATCCTCTTCATCATATCACGCGTGACGGTAGTTATGGGGAAAATGTGACAAAAAAAATTAAAAAATCAACGCAAACTTTTCAGGTGATATTGGACTAATATTGAGGTGATACCTATTCTTACAGCAAGTCGTTTAAGCACATCGAGTTGTTATACAGAGTTGGCTTTGTAGAGCATTATCTTGGTTACTCATATCTGCAGCCTTATTGTGTTATGTAATATGAAAGACGCGATGTGCATTTCCGTCATGTGACTGGTTGATTTTTCATACTCTTTGCCTCTTTGCCTTACCGAATTCATTACGCAATAAGGCTGCTGGAAATTCGTCTCCTTCTAAAGCTTGATATGCTATACCATCACACTAATATTGTAAAGGCGAAAGTTTGTGCGTGTGTGTTTTTATGTTTGTTACTTCTTCACACTCAAATGGCTGGACGGATTTGGATGAAATTTGGCACAGAGATAGATTAAAGTCGGGAATAGTACATATGATACTTTTCATCTCAGGAATATATTCCCTCGGGATAATTTTCGACTTTAACACGGACGAAGCCGCTGGCTCTAGTATTATCATAAAAGTCCACAAACTTTAGGACCAATTCTAGCCGATGTTTCTTACCTTCCTATACAACAAATTAAACAGCTCCCCGGAACTGGTGATCAGCTCGAGATACTGGCCAGTGCTGCTGTGATGCTGCTTGTCTGTCAGTAACACCTGGTTGACGGACAGCTGCACAGCCGGCCCGAACTCCATGAGGGCCACGTCCAGGCACACCTTCGTAATGCTCAGCATCACGTACGGCAACTCCGTTTGTTCCGTGGAACGGGAGAGGTTGATTACGATTTCGCCTAGGGAAGGAAAAAGCGCATACAGTTTACAAGTTGAAAGGAAGGCAGAAAAAGTCGCAACTACATTTTTTTTTTATATATCAGAAAGAAAAATGTCCAATTTGTTTTACTTATTGCTTGATATGTTAACAGATAAGTGTCAGGGAATTATCATAAGGAGTCTTCGAAAACGCTTCGAGACGGAAGTAGATGGTGCAACTTTGCCACAGTGTTCGACAGTACGATCGTTCCTTTTAGCACTGGCCTAAAGAATCCAGGCTTGCGCATCGATAGTTCTTTGAACTGGGGTAATCAAAACACTAGTGTCAGTCAAAATGTTACAGGAACGCTGTGGGCTCTGTATCGTTTGACGACCTTTTTTGTCGCTAGTTAATCAATCATTCAAAGGCATCATACCAACTATTCAGAAAATATTTCGTCATAATCATCATAGAAGCTACAAGACTCACCCACAATAAACCTGAGCAGCGTGTTGATGTTGTTGCTAGGCGACACGTTGTCGTCGAAGCCGGGCAGGTCCACCGTCCGCGCGTACACCTCCACGTCGTCGTCGCTGTGCTCGGACGCTGCTGATGCTTGTTGAGTTGCCTGGAAGCCGAGCTTGGCTGTTGCCACGTCGAATGTCGTTTCTGCTGCCCTGAAAAGTTTATCAGTAAAATTAACGTGACAGTTTTTTCATATTTGTAGTAGTATAAATAGGTTGTACCACGAGACAATTTAACATCGCAAAAACCAACCGAATTCAACATACATCGCAAGTTTAACAGTATTATTTATTTGTTTTTTCATCGTATCTATCCAGTTATCACTGGTTTTATTATTTCATTTCCTCAATGCGATAAATGACCACTTAAGTCTACTTTTATCTGGTTCAACAAGTCGAGCAAACAAAGGCACAGCCGTGTGCCATCCTTTTCTCGAAGCCAATCAGGAAATTTTCTACCCCCTGTAACGTCATTGTGGATAAAGCTAGAAGTCTGAATTGGTTTGGTTCGGTTTTTTTTTTACATAACAAGAAGAAAAACCATATGAAATCAAATCATGTATGTAATGTGTAATGTTTTGGGGGCTGGGTCACCCGCGTCCGTAGGAATGTACCCCTTTCGATTCCCTACACGTGGTCCCCGGGTGGTGCAAATCAGGTGACAAACTGGTGGTAGACTTCGGCCGAAGGCTTGCGACCACCCACCGGGCAAAGACGTACCGCCAAGCGGCCTAGTCGTGTTCCGGTATGATGCTCGGTGCAGCCACTAGAGGAGTTGGGTCGAGGTAGTTGTTCCACAGCAGGCAGGCCGGCCTGACTCGCGCTGTTATGGACGTATCGGAAGACTGGTCGCGGAGGGTAGCGGGATCCGAGGCACGGTGCGCCGCTGGCCGACCGCAGGTAGTTGGGGGCCCAAGTAGTGTGCCAGCCCCACATGAAAGGCTGCCCCGCCAACTGTCGAAAAATCCCGGAATGCGCCATCGTGCTGGTTGGCGACCAGACGAGAGTGCCCGATGGACATTCCTGGGGGGGCTCGGGCGTCCCCGCAGTCTCCAGACCAGTCCCCCAATGATGGCGTCCTATCGGCGCGTGTCTGTAGGTTGCAAGCGTGGAACCTCATCTCACTTCCTTCTCCTCTCCCTCCTCTTCACTCACAGCAATAATGCAAAGGAACAAGAGAAAAAAAGCTGAACAGCGGCAGCACTCACTCTCACATAAGGTGCACCTCAGCAACATCCGAGGTCTGCACTCTAACCTTGTCGCAGTCCATCACCACCTTGAGACTGAGAAACCAGCACTTTTGTTCCTTACGGAGACGCAGATTGGATGCCCGTCAGACGTGGCGTACCTATCTTACCCGGGGTATACCCTGGAGCACATGTTCAAGCCACGCTCTGGTGTATGCATGTACGCCCGGGACGATATCTGCTATCGGCGTCTCCGTGACCTTGAAGACTCAAGCTATTCAGTGCTATGGGCCCTGGTGGACACAGGTCTGGATAAGATCATCTATGCCTGTGTCTACCGATCGCATAGCGGTGATCTGGAGACAACCAGGCTCGCACAGTACCTGAGTGAGGCGGCAGATGTGGCTCAGCTACGGTATCCCTCCGCCCAACTAGTGTTACTGGGGGACTTTAATGCCCACCACCAGGAGTGGCTCTTCCCATACCAGTGCACTGACCATGCTGGACGAGAGATGCGAAATCTTTCGATTGCGCTAAATCTCACCCAGCTGGTCCAAGGGGCTACTAGGGTGCCGGATGTTGATTCACATACAGCCAATTGCCTGGACCTTCTGCTGACAACTGATCCAGACCGATACTCAGTGTCGATTTCATCACCTTTGGGTAGTTCCGACCACTGTCTGGTGAAGTCTGTATCCGTCTACTCCCCGCCCGATCCCAGCCCAAGAGGCACCCGGCGGGTTTGGCGGTACAAGTCAGCAGATTGGGATGGTATGCGTTCTTTCTTCGCATGCTATCTTTGGCGGCCCACTTGCTTCTCTTCGGTGGACCCATCGTCATGCGCTGACGCAGTGACAGATGTGTTGCGTCGGGGGATGGAGTACTACATTCCGTTCTCTGACGTAACGGTGTCCAGCGTTGGCCGTCCATGGTTTGGCGCCGAGTGTGACCGCGCAAACGCGGTTAAACACAAGGCGTACCTAGCATGGGTCGACGCTCGTGTGCGCAAGGCAAATGACGTGAGTCAGAAGAAGAGAGCTTTCAACAGGGCTGCCAAGTCCTGCAAAAAGGCGATGCGAAGGGCACGGTTTGACCATATTAGCAGAATCGGGGACAAACTTGCTTCACACCCCGCAGGTAGCAAGGCGTTTTGGTCCCTGGCTAAATCGGTTGAATCAAACTTCTGTCGCCCCTCACTACCACCACTGCTGAGACCTGACGGGTCGCTGGCCCACTCCGCTGAGGACAAGGCAAACTTGTTTGCCTCCCTCTTTGCGGAATCTTCGCGTCTGAATACTGATGGCACGCGGCCCCCTCCTTCTGCTGTTCGATGTGAGACGAGTATGTCGGATATTCGCATCCATCAGAGGGAGGTCTGTAGGGTGCTGCGTAACCTTGACGTGAACAAGGCTAGTGGCCCGGACGGGATCCCGGCAATTGTACTTAAAACTTGTGCGCCTGAATTGTCTCCAATCTTGACACGCCTATATCGCCTTTCGATGGTGACTGGAAAAGTGCCGAAGGCTTGGAAGCAAGCTAACGTTCAGCCCGTGCCCAAGAAGGGTAGTCGAGCTGACCCGGCCAACTACAGACCCATATCAGTAACGTCCATCCTCTGTAAGAGTATGGAACGTGTACTGAATAATAAGCTCCTGGCATACCTAGAAGACAACGACCTTCTTAGTGACCGCCAATACGGCTTCCGCCGAAACCGGTCAACTGGGGATCTTCTAGCGTATGCCATTCACATCTGGAGTGAGGCCATCGAGAACCACGGGGAGGCGCTTGCTGTCTCCCTTGACATATCGAAGGCCTTTGACAGGGTCTGGCACGAGAGCCTTATTGGTAAGCTTCCTTCCTTCGGTCTGCCTAATGGTCTGTGTGACTGGATTACAGACTTCCTGAGGGATCGGTCCATCCGAGTGGTTATCGATGGCTGTTCGTCCGGTCAGTTAGGTATTAACGCCGGAGTCCCTCAGGGGTCAGTGCTCTCGGCAACATTGTTCTTGCTGCACATTAATGATCTGCTAAAACCCGGAACCTTTGGGTATGCAGACGACAGCACTGTTGCTGAGAGATACGTGTCTGGCGCACGGGCTACTGGGCCTCAAGTCCGGTCTCTTCGGGAGGCCATGGTTGAGCGCTTGAACCTGTCTTTGGAGGCAGTCTCCGAATGGGGCAATGCCAATCTAGTCAGTTTCAATGCTGCTAAGACCCAGGCGTGTCTTTTTTCCGCAAAAAAGAGCCAATTCCACCCGGCTCCATCCTTCCGTGGTGTAACCGTGCCGATAACGGACCATCTCGACCTTCTTGGTGTTACGTTGACATCGACCCTCAATTTTGGTCCTTTCATTGAGGCAAAGGCTCAATTAGCTGCAAAAAAGTTAGGGATCCTTGCGAAGGTGAGATGGTACTTCACGCCTGAACAGCTGCTCAACTTGTATAAAGCGCAAGTTCGGTCATGCATGGAGTACTGCTCTCACCTCTGGGACGGATCTGCCAGGTACCAACTTGACGCACTTGAGTCGATTGACAGACGGGCCAGGAAACTTATCGGCAATGATGCGCTGGTCGACTCAAAGCTCCAGAGCCTTGAACACCGACGACGAGTTGCCAGCCTGTCGGTTTTCTATCGGTTACATTTCGGGGAGTGTGCGATGGAACTGCACAATTTGATTCCGCCTAGCCCTTTCCATCATCGGACTACAAGACGTACGGCAATGCGCCATCGTTACATGGTTGATATCCCACCCATACGCACAAAGCGTTTCGAAAATACTTTCATTGTGCGAACAGCTAAGGAGTGGAATTCCCTGCCGGCGTCTTTGTTTCCCGATAGCTACAACCTAGGGGTCTTCAAGTCAAGAGTGAATAGGTTACTTCTAGGCAAGCGTGCTTCACCTTCGACCACATCATCACTTAACATCAGGCGAGATAGCGGTCAAACGCGAGCCTATAACAAATAATAAAAAAAAAAAAAAAAAAAAAAAAAAAATGTAATTATCACTCGTAACTTGAAACACTACTGGTGAACAGATTCTTTACATAAATTCAGTTTTGTGAAAAACTGTTACCCGTTGTTCATTTTAGTCCTTCGAGCCAAATTCTTTAAATTATCCTTCGGATATTGTTCTTATTTACACAGACACTATGAAACACGCGCGTTATATGTAGTTAACAGATTATTTCTTCTTTTCCAATTCCTCACCTAACAGTAACAAATTAGTATTTTAACATCACTACTTACTTGCTCCTACTCAAATACGCCGCCACAATTTTCTGCCTCAAATTCATGAGGTCCTGATACTCCGGATCAGCAGTCACCCTATCAATGCTCAGCAGTTCAGCCAGTTCCGGTTCTTCCAGCTCCTCCGTGTAGTCGCCGGAGTCCATGAAGGAGACGGGCACGGTGTTGGGCACGGGCACCGGCAAGTTGTCGCAGAAGTCCAGGAGTTGGACTATGATGCGGTCTGAGAGGTTCAGCTTGATGCTTGAGAGGGAGATGTTCAGTTTGTACCTGATGGAGATAATTTTGAATTAGTTTAGGTCATGCTTGAAAGAACTTGTTAAACTATTAACACTGAAGATAGTTATTGATATAGAAGCAAACAAATAGAAGAAAAGTAGAAATATATAATTGGTAAAAACAGAAATAGAGTACTGACTTGGGCAGCAGCTTGTACTCCTTCTTGATGCTGTTGGAGAAAACCACCTGCATGCGGATCTTGGGCACCAGGTGCAGCTCCGAGTCAGCGTGACGGCGGGCTTCACGCCACGTATCTGTGCACTCGCTGAACAGGATCTGCGGCAGTTACCAGTTACGTGTGTATTTTGGCTCGTTTCATCGTATTGTTACAAGACAAGGTAGCGCCATTTATTGGTTAGAGGAAGAAACTAGTAGAAGCTAGTATTGTCATCTCGTATCAAATAGCGGCAATTCGAATGTTCTTGTCGCCTAAGTCTTTCTCAGCCGAACATTCTGGAATATTCTGTCACTTCTAGAACGGTCTCGAAAGTCCTTCTTGAATGACTTTCTTAGTGGTACATTCTGGAAAGTTCGTGTAGCGTCAAGAAAGTCTAGAATGTTCTAGAAACGTTTCTCATGGTATATAAGCGGGACAGTTTCGATTTGGAAGCGATTCCGAGCGATCAAAAGCGAAATAGTGCGAAGTAATAAAATTGTTTAAGAAGAGTTTGAGTAATAAAGTGTGTTGTTTGTTTAATTTATCACTCAAACCCAGCTCGTAACAGCCTAGTCTTCAGTTATCTTCTTACCTGACAAGAGCACTCAGCATGTAGTCTATCATACAGCCTCTCTTCTAGTTCCATGCAGGTAGCATCTTCTAGCGTCAAGTTAGAGGGTTGTAGATCTGACTTCACTATTATCCGGCTGATGTCTAAGATCATTACACGACCCGACCTGTGAAGAATACGCACATCATTTTTATAGTATTAAACGTTTAAAATTAAACCAGACAGCGTTTTATTTTCAACAATACTCGGGAATATTTGGAACGTCGCGGACTTTCTTTGAATTGACACATTATGTTGTCTGTAAGTTCAAGCAAATACTTCATTTCATCGTCATTTAGACAGCCTCCCGAATAAAACCTATTATATTTAACGATAAGTTAAGCTCCCACTAATAACAACTACTGCAACTCCTGAAGGCCAGAACCAACAAGAAATATAAATGAAACCCAAGCTGAGAAACAAAAAACATAATTCATTCAGTTCAGATACTAGATCAATTTCCGTACTTATGCACACATCCATGTTCCGGCACCACCACACAGGGCCCCTTGACGTCCACGTTGAGGTGGAACACCTTCCGCCGGCTGATGGCGTAGGCCAGCACCGACTTGCTGACGGCACCAGCTCGAAGAACTGCTCCAGACACTTCCACTGCCAACTCCTCGGCGGTCATCGAGTGGGTTTGGAAGAAGTTGATGAGTTCCGTGAAGGAGTGCTGAAATAATATTGGAAATGGTTTTTCAGTAATTATGAGAAGAAAACCATTTGCACTAGGTATTATATAAAACACATAAGTATTGTAAAGGCTCCCACAGGCTGGCGCTACAATGTAACAACGAAGCGGCGACAATTTTTTTTACAAGTAGAATAATTTCTATAATAAACACAGAAAAGTCAGAAATAACAATTAAGTGTAGGTAATCAGAATCGGATGAGAATATCAGAAACCTTCTTGTTCATGTTAAGCACCGTTATGTTAAGTCTTCTTTTATCCTATATATTTTACCTTATCATTGACCAACAGCATAGATTAACTGTCGAGGTTACTGTTTAGCATACAAGATTAGCAAGACCTACTTCTGTGACCATTGCATAAAAAATTCTCACCTCAATGTACACCAACTCCACAGGTTCCATCAAACAACACAATCCGTAATCAGCCTCGTTGCTGCTGGGGTTCTTCTCCAGGTCTATCGCCAGTAGATTGGAGCTGGTGACGCCGGCTCCTCGCTCCGGAGTCAGGAGAGGTACCAGGTCCCCATCTGATGTGACTCCTTCGATCACTACGCTCTCGGCTCGGGCTGATAGCTGTACAAATTTTAGTAGAAAATTAGCTTTAAGTTGTTGCACAGCGTTTGCGAAACAATTTATCATAGATATAAGTGAATAATTTTTGTTTAACCATCTCTGAATACTTTGAAACTGGTCTGTAGAGATTATAATTAGGACACAGAAAAATGATAAAGACTTTTTCACAAGAGCCTCCTCGTCTCTACCCGCTGCTGTGCCAGAGGGCAACTTATTATATTGATATTTTCCAAGTAAAACTTAGGTCATCTTTTAGAAGGTTGGTAGACGCTTTCCGTGACCCGAGGGCTAACTTTTATCTTGACCAGAGGAGAAGCATTTCCATACATCATGGCAATACTGCCAGTTTTTTAGGCACATTAATAAATCACAAAGATTAGGAAGATTTTTATTTCGATGGCATATTTTAGCTCGTTTTAGTTTCAGTTATTTGAGAATATTTTATTTTTTTTAGAAACAGGACATGAGGTAATTGGAACCTGAAGGTCTGTCTAGAACTTCAAGTGGATAGTAAGGAGGATGGAATGTAAGGAAAGTAACCAGGGAACAACGATTTTTTTCTTTGACCAGTTCAGAAATTATAATCAAGTAACACTGGGCAGAGACAGGAGGATGATGAGGATATTAGTAGCAGTATAGAACCGTACGAAATGCGAGGAGCACATAAAATCAGATAAGTAAATAGTAATACAGTACCTTATATGCTTTAGCTGAAGGCCTGGTCTCCAGAGACGCGAGGAACTGTGTGAGGGTCACCACGAGCACCTCCTTGCTTCTATTCATCAGCGTCAATGAACAATTCGCCAGCGTCAGGTTTATTTTGTGTTCTGAAATAATCAAAATGACGATTATGGTCACTTTGTTATAAGACAATGATATATGTGTATTGCCGCCATACCGAAAATAACAAAAGACTTTGTATCAATGTTGCATTAAAGTAGAAAACTGATAGCTTGTACCAGTTTGCCAGCGCTTAAAAGCGCCGACTCAAGCAGATCATCAACGCTGGTCGGCTCAGGCCGTTTTCCTATTTTTTGTACGATCATGAAATAACCAGCGTTTAACAAACGCTAACAAGTACGGACATGTTTTACCAGCTATCAGCTTTCTGAGTGGGTAAACCCTAAAGTAGTAAAGTAAAAGCACTTTTGATGTTGCAGTGGCTGCCCACTTAGGTCAGCCGGTTCACCAATGGCGGTTCCAAAACATGTGGCGATAAAAACGCCACAAAAAACCACTCACCAATATACTGCTTTGACTTATCCTTCTGCGGTGCCCCTTCCACGTAACCAATCAGCTCACAGACCTTCTTTTTCTCAGGACTGGACAGGTGACTCCACAGCGTCTTGCTTCTCTCGGTCTTCACGCAAAGTTCCACATGGTTCTTTGGAACTTCGGGCTCGGTCTCAGTTGGAGAGCTCGTTGGTTTCCACCAGTCGAATTCTGTTTCTACTACTTCTATGCGTTCAGGCTCTTGGGCTAGTAACTGGAGAAAGAATAACAATAATTAATGGATGAGTAGGAATCTTTTCTCACGATGACCACTGCCCTGAGAAGAGCCCAAAACAAAGTGGCTTTGAAGTAGCTCGTCAGTGACTCTGTCAAAGCGTTCCAATAAGGTTACGACCTTCAGCAAAGAAGACGACGAATAAGTAGAAAAGGAATATTTTTCAGCTTGACTCGGAGAAGCAATTACACAATGACCTGTGTCACCTATGGAATACTTCTAGTTTACACAACAGATCATTTTGTTTTATATCTGGCAAATACGATTTAAAGGTGGACTTTCATATCCTCCAGAATGGCAGATAATATTCAATAGGTACTTAAAAAAGTATTTCATGTATCATGGTAAAAAAGAAAGAGCTAGATAAGATTACACTTACTTCAAACTTCGCCTGTTCCCTTGCAATGATGACTGAAACGATCGGCAGACTATCCTCACACTTCTGCAGATCCAACTTCAGCTCGATATCATTGGGACTCCTGAGCGTGCTCTTGTATATCTGTTTGTACACATTGTAGTTCTCCCTGTGCTTCTTGATGGCTGCCCAGGTGTAGGGCCTGACTCGCTGTTCCACCACCACGTTAAAAGCGTAAATCCACCATTTTTTGATGTTCTTGGAGAGTGGAATTCCTGGGTGGAGGTGACGGTATTTTCTGGAAAGAAATTAGTGGATTCTTTTTATTTATGGCATTATAATAAAACACTTCTCCATCATCTATTATAGCTTTCCATTGCTGGAAAAATTTCTTTCCAATCGAATGCCCAGCTGCTCTAATTCTGTTATAACAGTTATAGTCACCCTGCAAAAAGATAATAGCTCCACCTATCCTGCTCGCCGCCTAATTACCAAGCGTATGCCGATTCAGGGTCTCCAAGGAAGTACACAAACACTTTTCCTTTCTTCCATACTTGCCAAAACCTAAGTAAATAGACTAATTGCCTCACCTATTCAGCTTAATCCTGTTAAAAGACGCCAGCAGGTTGTTTATAGATAGGTATTGCCGGCGGGATAGCTGCAGAGCACTATCTTGAAGGACTGCATCCAATAGCAGACGAGGAACCCGTGCCTCGCCAGAGCGGTTGATAAGGACCTTCACTTTGCAGGTCACGGGTTTCAGCACTGCGAAAATAAATGGCAGGTCAGTTTATCGGAACACTGTTTTACTTGGAAATGTTGGTGCAGATATGGGCTCCAAAAGTTTGTTAAAATATGCTGCTTGCTTTTACTGATGCTGTCGATGCCGGAAATTTCAGGTACAATAAAAGCCTAACTGGCAAACTTCTTGCTTCTTGTTCACGATTGCGCAGGTCTGCCTTGTTTGTCTTGCAAGGAAAAGTACTCCATGCGACCCAGCGCCCCTTACTTTCCTCAAATAAGGCCTTATTATCGCTTTTCGCACATGCTCTAGTTATTTCCGCCTATTAGATACAGTATTGAAGAACGATAGTATAGACTACTCCGTTCGATGACCATTTTGCACTTAGAAGATTCCCTTTTGATTTACTTCAAGTTCCATTCAAATAGAAAACCCACTCACAAAATTCAAAGTCTTCATGATGCATGGAGAACTTGTCAAGTCCAGTGAGCATATAATGCTTCCAGTTATAGTACTGCATCGGCGTGATGTGAGCAGTCTCGTTGTCGTCCAGGGCAGTTGCCGTGGGGTTCCAGTAGGCTGACATGGACTCAATGCGCATCATCTGATAGACAGTTGATGCGTTCGCTGGAGTCACTGAGGGTTTCCATTTGCTGAAACATGATATGGTTAAAAGTTCAGAGTGATATTCTCTAGTCACTATATAATTCCAAATTTCGTGTATCTAATACAACAGATCAAATCGTGATATAAGTGGTATCCTATTGGATATACGATACTCACAGGTAATTCGGCAACACAAAAATTAAAAACAGTTGTTGCATCACAAGATGCTATGACTGGCTTACCTATTTGTAGTCTCAATGGACAAACTCTGAAGACACAGGCCACACGCGAGAGGGCCATCCTTAGAGCTGATGGAGTCCTCATACCTAATGTGGACATTCCTCACATAAATCTGTAGGTTATTCACAATCGCTGTGAACAGATGCTCGAAGAAGTTCTGAGGACCTTTGAGGACCTCACTTTCTGCTTCCAAGTCTTGAAGAATCTTCCTTTTCGCTGCTCTAGTGAGCCGTCTTTCCCTTTCAGGGTCGAAATGACTGTTGGAGATGGCTGGGCCAACTAGGACCAATACATCCTCGATGTTAACAACAACAGGTTGGGTGTAGAGACCTGACCATGGTATTTGGAGGCCAATGCGGCCAATAGTTCCAATCTTCACATCTATTGGTAAGTCGAGTTCGTACTGGAAATATGAAAGGTTTTATTAAGTGCCACTCCAGTTGATATATAGCATAATAATTCTGATTGATAATACTTGAAGAACCTAGAAGAGGCTCGAGACAAGTGACTATATAATAACGAAAGTGTCGCGATGGCGATTGGAAACAAAACACTCCAAACAAAAAAAATACTTTCATTTCGGAAGTCGGTGTCTTTTGGTACCCATTTTTTTCTTGTTTTTGACACCGACTTCCGAAAACAAAGTTATTTTTTGTTTGGAGTGTTTTGTTTTGGAAGTCGGTTTAATTTTTTTGTTAAAAAGCTTTTTATTTTTACTTTTGGTACCTTATTGACTCTCTTCGCAAAACGACATTTATTATGGCCAGATCGTCCTATTCTCAAAATAACCTATAATTCATAAAAGATAGCTTGATCTCTGCGACATATGTCAAACTGACTTAAACGTTATTGTTACGTTGTTGTTAGCCTGTCAAGCGTTACTGTATTGATACTGGCAGCTGTCGCAGAGATCAAGTTACCTTTAATGAAGTATAGTGGAAAAAGGTCCTACAAACAAAAGAATGGAATGGAATTACCATGAAAATACGCATTATTAAGGATAACTCAAAAAGTGCTCGTCAGGTCTTGATCAAATTTAAATGTGACCAAATGAAAAGCACCAGATTTCAAATAAAAAAAGAATCATCAAAACGGTACACGTAATAAAAAGTGCTGAGAAACATGAATTCGAACATAGAACCTCCTCCTTTTTGGAAAGTCGGTTAAAAAATAGCCTTAATGAAATGCTCAAAATGCTTGAATTCCTTACCAAAGCCTCAGGCTTAAGCTTCAAGTCGGTAAGGTTGACATTCCCAGAGAAGATGCCCACGTTAAGGTTCTCGGTGTCCAGGTCCTGGACGTACTTGCCCAGCAGCCGGTTGAGAATGCCGGCGACCGCGCCCTCGAACATGGTGACGTTGGCTGATCAACAGCTGGGGATTAAAGAAAGATCGGTTATTACGGGCAAAACAAGTACCCGCGGTTACGCCTGCGGGCCGTGTCTGACAGACCTTGCTTCTATAGGCATGGCCGAGACAGTAACGAGAACGACATCTGCCTATAAGTACAGCAGGTATAGGCAGATGCCGTTAGCATTTCTCTGTAACCGGGTTTGAATTTTCTTAGTGCATGTTTGGGAATATCTTTGTATCAACATTTTTCTTACCAGCATCACAGATAATATAATACTAGCATACAGATGCCTCATCTCATACAAAGAAAACGTTCCCAAGTAACTAGCGTTTTTCGTCTGATTAAGATGATTATAAGTACTTCGATTGCGTTCGGTTCCGTTCCACGACTATAGATGGTGTTAGCAGCGACTTGCAAGTAAAAGGGTTGTGTCGGTTCGTGACTATTTTTCTTTAAATACAATGAAGTTTTGTTTTATAATATTTTTATTCACGTTTGTACAGATTCATTTTACCAAAATGAGTTACAATACAAATTTGAAAATCGAGTGGCATGCCTCAGAAATTATAACCATGCCATCTGTTGCAATCAATGTTAAATGATCCTTTCAAATAATCTTTGAAATGTGAATTAAGAGCCCAATTTTCCATAATTTTGTGAAAGAACATACAATTTTTATGATCAATTCTAGAAAATGTTTATTTAATACACAATTCAATAACAAATCGATGCATATCGCGTCCTCTAGTGACATTCATTAGAACCAAATTTATATAAATGTGCGAATGTCATTGGTTTGGTATTACAAAAGTTCAAAATAGTCAATATACTTTTTTATTTTATATTAACTAACATAAAGTAGTAAATCGATTATTTTATTCTCGTCAGCCAATCTCGGCATATGCACGATAGCACGTCAATACGCAAGTAAAGAAACAATTATCGTTATAGAACTTTCGAACATAATAACGAAGTTATCTTGTTAAAGTATCTTAGTTAATTAAAAGTTAGATTACTTTCCTGTACCAACATGACTAAGTGGTACACATTTTAGTACCTAGATACCTAATAAACAGGATTATGGATTAGAAACATCATCCGATCAATTCGATTCGTGGGGATTCTCCTGATCAATAAATTTTACTCGATAAACGAATGTCAATATTCATCATTGCTATAATAGCAAGAAGGAGATTCTGTAACCCCACTCTTCACTTATCATCCTTCCAAATAAAAGAGTTTCATCCATATCCGTTCAGTAATTTTCGTGTGTAACCCCCGGTTTCCCACGTTTCGATTATCGCAAAATTAATGTGACAAATTGTCAAGCACACGTTATCTGCTGAATGAATGAATTTTCAACAGAAGATAACGCGTGCTTGACAATTTGTCACATTAATTTTGCGATAATCGAAACGTGGGAAACCGGGGGTAAGTGTAACAAACATCCATCAATCCATCCATCCATACTCAAAAGCTGTCACATCATCAATACATATAATAAATCTGTAGAAAATATTAAAAAAAAGCCGGGGGTGTTAAAGGATAACCCACAGAACGCATTCCATCATTTTTAGAATTTTTGTCTGTTTGTCTGTTTGCCTGTTTATCTGTTTGTCTTATTATTTGTGCACGCATCACGTAAAATGTACGAAACCAATGTAGATAACTTTTGTACATAAAAATTGTGCGAAACTTGAAGTATTACTTAGTTTTTGTTTCATCGCAATCGGTTCACTCTATCAAAAGTTAGATGAATTTAAAGTGATCAACAAGTAAAATTATCACAACACACGCAATTCAGATACTCGGACAGTTGAACTCGATATTCGATAGATGGCGTTGTGCATTTGAAGTCATTTTCTAAATGGCGGTGTTAAGATTCTCCGCGAAAGAATCATGACCTTAGAAAAAAAAAATGATTGGTAGATAAGAAGAGGGTAGAGTAGGCAGTCAGTTATCGGGAGCGAAGCCGCGGATAAAGCTAGTTTATAATATTAGTTAGTAGGATTAAAAACCCATGCGCTACCAGCCCTGAACTTTGTTACCAACTGTTGAACTTTGTTGTCAATAAGTCTAATCATAGATGCAATCGTCGCATCGTGACCACCAGCTACCGACCCTAAATGTCATCGATGAATAATATGGAAGCACTACTGCGCCGCAACAAGGCGATGCATTACTTATTAAGCTCAGTTCTTGTAAAACTGTTAAATGAACAAAAGAAAATACGTAATAGCTTTGATTACGAATAAGCTCTACGGGATCGGTCAATGTAGCTACGCTTGGGGGAGGCCTATGTTCAGCAGTGGATTTCTTTCGCCTGAAATGATATTGACAAAGTTAGTTCTTATCTATGCCAAAGGTACTGCTATTGTTTCGAAGAGTTATTTTACCTAATCCCTTCGCGATATTTTCCTATGTATTGAAATGAATCGAAAGTTTTAGTTAGTTTCCAATAATCACGTCTTTTGCATTA
Organism: Orthosia gracilis; assembly: GCA_947562075.1. Classification (NCBI taxonomy): domain Eukaryota; kingdom Metazoa; phylum Arthropoda; class Insecta; order Lepidoptera; family Noctuidae; genus Orthosia; species Orthosia gracilis. Next base: position 1,825,452 of record OX387270.1, on the reverse strand, counting down.
GAATTGCCTGCGACACATAATTATGTACATATTTTCTATTATAGATACATACAGCGTGCATCTTTATTTCTATCATGACATTATATCTATCAGCAAACAGGATATATGAAGAAGAAGACAAATGCTGCGCCGACCCCTTAACTGAGATAATGCTGATGATTCATAAACGTAAATCGGTACAGATAACCATAGATTATATTATTGGACATAAAGAAGGTATGTTATAATGATTCAGAATACTTTAGAAGATGCGTTTAAATTGTTTAAAACTCCATGCTGAAAATCACAGAAAAGTTGGAATCGAATTTTGTTTGTTCCCACTTGTTCTACTAAACATGACCATAAGCTCTAGTGTAAAGTTATTTTGAGTGTGCGTAAGGACTGACTTGTATACATCTGTCCCTTTTTACAGGCGAACTATGATAGCTTTTTCTCAATAGTCCTACTAAATTAGGTGTTACAAAATAGTAGAACTAATGGGAGTTTTGGTTCTCACTCTACGTTTCGATTTATGCCCAAATAGTGGAACTGGTAAAACTTTTACTTCCAAGTAGTTCTACTCGAAGAAATGTATTACCAAATATACTAGTTTTGCCTCAAACCAGGTTTAAAGTAAACTTAAATATTATTAGACACCTAATCCCTAAACCCCAACCCGTCCCATGCACTTCCCCTCCCACCACTGATGAGAGGGGATGACAAGAGTTATGGCAATGCCGACTAGAAAATTGCGAAAGCATTGAAAGTTTATGTCAAATGGCATTATAAGAACAGCCGCACAAGTAGATAGTTAAGCAACGCTTGCTGAAGTTCATCTTTGGATGGGTGATAAAAAATTACATTTAGGGAATCCTCCGTGCTTCGGAAAGCCGTTACTCCCGGCTGCCATTAGTCCATCTATGATAGCTGATACGGATGGTCAGATGGTCAGAAGGCAGAAAATATGACTGAAGACTTGCCATGGGGTATCGTGTTACCCAGTAACTGGGTTATCGAGGTCAGAAAACCAGTCATTCCATGTAAGATACTGGTCCACAACATCCAGTTAGACTGAACGCAATATATAGTTTGGAAAAGGGTGGGCAGATTATGTTAAGTACCAACTGCCTCTTCCCTTGGACACGAGCACAATTGCAAAGAATACGATATATTATTCGGAATCGATGCGGTCGACTATTTTAAGAACGGCTGTCGGTACCGATACTCTACTTACTACGTTTCAAGTTGACGTAGATTTAAAGACAGAAAAATAAGTCCATAAATATTCCATGTTTTTGATACCCATATCAAACATCGATTGGTTCGGTACCTGGGTATCGACTCAGAGGTCAAAGTTCAAAGAGCTACAGGGTACGCAGATATGAATGGTGTCCAAAAAATCGCAAGGTTTAAGAATTGCCCGCGAGGAAGACACAATAGCGCATAAAAAAGGACCATTCTTTCAGCGATAAAGATTGTCAGAAATTACTTTGTGGATCACAAATGTTTGGGTAATTTCTGTCATTTTTTAGATCTTTAGATCATTTATACAATATGTCCGGACTTGCAGCAATAAAACTTTAAGGCCATAAAATACACCTAATTTTATCGATACAAACACCCCACATAAGGGGTGCAACCAACAGTACACCCTCAAAGATAGAGCCATTTTAGTACCTGACTTACTAAACTTTGGAAAAATATTCAACTAACACACAACCTAAACGTAAGGTGTTTTTGTATAAGAATCACAAAAATCAATATTTCAACATAATTTCACACGTTATTTATGCATTTCCTAAAATTCTGCAAAATTTATAGGGATTAACACATGTCTTGTATGAGTTTTTTTTTTGCTAGTCTTTGGGTTGTTTTACACATTGACATAAGAATCACAGACCTAAGCCTTAGTTTAAAATTTATTGTTGCCTTATAAGAACCCCTGCGCATTTTAGCCTTATAATTTCTGCAGAATTTAAGTAAATGCAATTAAAACATGTATGTGTATATGTTACTGTAAAAGCCCGAACTACTGTAAAACCTGGGCTTTACCGGTAAAACCCAAGATTTACCAAGTCTCACTGGTAAAAGTCCGAAATGATCTAACATAATCGCTGATTTCGGGATTATACCGATTGCTGGAAAAAGCAACACGGTGCATCTTAGGATTTACCTACCTCAGGGACTGGTAAAATTTGAGCAATTGTAATGTCTATGACACCCTAAGATACGAAATAATGACCAGCATCGCGTCTGCATACGCGTGACTGTATCAATGCAAACGCGCGATCTAAAGCAATTCACGAAATGTTAAATATGACATAACATATCCTAAATTAATTTTTGACTGCAACTCAGTCTCACTAATACGACCATTTCCGTACACAATTAATGTGATTGTATACATGTTTTTGTTCCAATTAATAAAAATAAATAAAAAAATATATTGTTGTACTTTATTAGTTTTTGAAACATTGTTAGGTATTGGTCCCCACGTGATCATTCTTTTATATATAGTGCACCAAATATTTAAGTTTCCTACGCTTAACATGTTGCTGCCCCAGGTTGTCTCGACCGAGTCCATCTTACAATTGTAGCGTTCACAGGCACTAACGTATAACGTATTGTCGTCACTACAGCGTGTTGAATAGCGATGGTATCGATTCAGCATGGTGTCTGCATCGATGCATATGCGTGATAATACAAATGCAAACGCACCACTGCAGCGATGCTGCATCGTGGCTTTTTTTACTCATGATAGGCTCGCGCTTGACCACTATCTCACCTGATGGTAAGCGATGATGTGCTCTGCGATGAAAAGAACTATTACTATTCACTCTTGACTAAAATACCCCAAGGTTGCAGCCAGAAGGAAACAGATTCCAGCAGGGCATTCTATTCCTAAGCTGTACGCACAATGAAAGCATCCCCAAAACGTTTACTGCGTATGGGTGGGATATCCACCATGTACCCATGGCGCATCGCCGCGCCGTACGTCTTGTAATCCGATGATGGAACGGGCTAGGTGGAATTAGATCATGGAATTCCATTGCACAGTCCCCGAAATGCTACCGATAAAAAACCGACAAGTTGGGCACTCGGCGTCGATGTTCAAGGCTCTGGAGCTTCGACTTGACCAGTGCCTCATTACCGATGAGCTTCTTGGCCCGATTTCGATCAACTCAAGAACATCAAGCTGGTATTTGGAATATCCGTCCCAGAGATGAGAACAGCACTCCATGACCATGCATGATCGAACTTGCGCTTGATACAACTTGAACAGCTGTTCTGGCGTGCAGTACGGTCTCACCTTTGCAAGGATCCCCAGCCAGCTGAGCCTTTGCCTCAATGTATGGACCAAAATTGAGGGTCGATGTCAACGTAAAGCCAAGAAGCTTATCGGCACGGTTACACCACGGAAGGAATGAGCCGGGTGAAATTGGCTTTATTTTAGCGGCGAAAAGACACACCTGGGTTTTAGCAGCATTGAACCTGATCAGATTGGCATCGCCCCATTCGGAGATTGCTTTCAAGGACAGGTTCAAGCACTCCACCTGGCTGCATCGCGACTGTATCAATTCTGTATTCTGTTAGTCGCGTTGCAGAATCGTAATTAAGTGGGCAATGGTAAAAGTAAATCTACAACGGCATAGCGACTGTATCGTATTTCATTTGCGACTGTATCACTTCTGCATCGCTGCAAAAAGTCGCCGTGGGCGAACGCTCTCAATTATTGTTCGCATCATTTTGTCTCATAGACTTTACAATTTTTAAACATATAACAGTCTCTGAGGTAAATCCCAAAATTTAACGTGTTATTACTTGTATAGCCCAAAAGTAGCGATCATCATAGATAATTTCGGTATTTTACCAGTAAATCTTAGGTTTTACCAATTACGTATTTACCGTAGCCGAACTACAGTAAATCCTAGGCTTTTACAGTAACATATACAGTGGCCTTAAAGTTTTATTACTGCAAGACGGGATATATTGTATATATTACTCATTCTAGAGGTTAATGACATAAATTGTGAGCTGAAAAAGAGAAAGCGACAGAGAAAAGTTAATATTTTTTAAGGACCAATTTAGGCAAACTTGCTGAAATTGAGTTTCGGCGATATGAACCTAGAAAATATGCTGGTAAGCAACTTGAAACTACTCTTAAAGTTGATTGCTAGCATATTAAGTAAGTTCTATTCCTAATATTGCAGGGATGCTGCCAAGACCGCTTTCCCCCTAACTGAATTCCATTACCCCTCCTTGATTTAATTCCAAAGCGCCCAAGCGGCACTTCAGATCAACATATCTGTCAGTAGGTACGTATTATAAGTAGGAGTGTCCTATAAAGGATGAATTTTAATCCTCTGACAATGTTTCAGTAGGTAAAAGTACCTATTCATGAATATGAACCACTTTTACTACGGGATCAGCTCTTAAATCGCGAAATAAATCTGCAGTTGTGTTCATTTATGTTCACATAACTTGATAAATATGTAGGGAACAGCGGATTTCAGTTTGATCCAATATTAAAAGTTATTTACATTCATGAGATCTTTCACCCCCTTAAAGCCTACCAAAGAATTAAAACCCTCCCTGTATAAGACCGTACTGAAGGGCTAGTGGTTTTACTGTGTGGTTAGTGGCAAGTTTCAAGTGCTATTTGCTATTACACATGACATTGACAAGCATCATATTGTTGTAGTTCAGCTGTTGAGTCATGCACACCACACATGAAAATGTTTGCACGTTCAGTAATATTCACGCCTGCGCTTAATAATAAAATTATTTAAATAGATAAAGAGTAGAATTTGAAAAGTTTTTTTCATGACAATATAGAAAATTTATGAACTATGTCATTTGCCATCATAAGTCTTATTTGTTTACATGATATTCTGGTACAAGGCATTGTTTTGTCAGCTTATTAAAACAGAAGAGTTCCTAAGTACAAAGATTTATCAGCGTCTATCAGCATTAGTAGATACAGTCTCGAATACTGATCGTTTTTTGTCCGTGTGTGTACACGAATTAATTATTAAATAAATAAATAAGAATGTTTTTGTTTTCACTTTGTTTGAATGTGTTGTTTTGGTAACTTATAGAAGGAAGTAGAAGGAATCAAGTAGGATTTTCAGCTCAATAATCTCAAATATAGTATTTCAGCTGCAAATTAGTCTAAAAATAAAATAAATAAAAACTGTTTATTCACAGACAACTACATAGTCCATAGAAAAGTTAGTATCAGAAATATTATAAACTATGTTAGTATCTACATTTAAAAATAATAATGGGAATAAAGTTACATATTATACGTGCATCTTTCACATGCAGGGCAATGAATCGAAGAATGACCGCCGATCCATTCTGCCCGCTACTCCCCTCATATTGTGCACCACAGACATGGTTTTCTTACGCATAATTGCATATAAATCACTAAGCAAACATGCTTGAAGCACGACAGTACTGCAGAAGCCGCACCAGAGTCCTGAAAATATTATTATGTTGGACTCGGAGTGCATTATAGTTCCGCTTTGTGAAACTGGCCCATAGACCACCTGTGTAGAACTTTGACAATAGGTACTCTTTAAATAACGTTAATTCAACGTCAACTGTACGACGAGCGAATCTGTAAAAACCATCCCCAACATAAATAGGAAAAAGCTATATAAAAGATGTAGTTACCGTTCAAAATAATACTACAAAGATCTACAGTAAGTCCGGTCAAAATTCACAGATTAAAAACAAAATAAACAAAAGATTTACCACAAATCCTTGCGTCGATAAGTACGTCTTAGCACGAAGAAGACTGGTGTACGATTCGCGCGTTACCAACAATAACAAAATCAATATCACCGATTGGTCGGCGAGCTAGTAAACAACGAGCACGCTTGCTCTAGTAAAATGTGAATTAATTCTGTATCGACGCCTTATCTCGAGATAACGTATCTCGGGATTTATCGATGCGTTGTATGACGTGTCTGATGGTGTGTTTAGCAATGTATGACAAGGGACGGGAGAGAACTGCGTTGACTCATTTTTATGAGACGGCATCTTTTTTAAGTTATTTGATTTTAAGAATCAGCCTGTACCTAAAATAACATCCTATCTCACTACTTATTTTAAACGCGAAAGTTTATGGATGGAAGGATGTTTGTTACTCTTACACGACAAATATACTTTACAGTAATATAGTTTATACGTCAAAGTAGCACACATGCTATAATTTATGTTGGAGAAGTAGGTACAGGAACTAAATCCGCGTAGGCTGAGCAGCGGGCGACAGTTAGTCGACTGTATCATCATATTCGTCACGATCGCGTTTCGTAGACGAATGAAGAATTTGCCGGATTGACCAGACAAGAAGAAGAAAGTTACGATTGCGGATATATTACGCAAATTGGCTTCTAATGAAACCTCCTGAGGAAATCAGATAGCTTTGTTTCTCAAAACTTGCCCTTTTCGTAATTGGATAGAAGAATTTGAACATACTTGACATGTTTATTTAAACGATCTCCAAGTCACGAAAACAGAGGGGGATGGGAAAGGATAAAATTTAAAATCTCCTTAATATCAAATCATTTCGTTGACACATTCGTTAAAATCAGATTTAGCAATAGGAAATATGCAAGAAATATGCATGTATTTTGCTAAATGAAATACTTATTAACTGTGGTAAACAAATATGAAAGATTTTTTAAATCTCGATCAGAGACGAGATTAGCGTCAAAGTTGAGAATTAGAAAGAGAAGCCCGACGTGTCACATGACGTCAGATGGCACTACTTAGATTTGTTCAAGATCTGAACTATGCTTTCGTGTCTATCCACAGACATCAATCTAAATAGATAACGCAAGTCCCTCCATCTGTATGAAAACCAAGCGTGTCACCTTTTCACAAACAATTTTACTTACCAATGAAAGAAAATGCAATGCGTCAGCCAAATTTTTCTATACATTCTTTACAGTTCAATATGGCATAAAAAGGCATTTTTCTAGATGTCGGTGGATTTCCGGTGCCGATAATGCTAAATGAAAAGCTCTGATTACGATCATTGATCGTAACTTTACTCCGTTTTTTGGCACGCGAAGTACATACAATCGCGTCATCTAGTTAGATTTATATCTGTGTGTCTATCCCATTTTCATAGCTCTGTGACTGGCTATAATAAAGACGAAAGTTGGATGGATGTATGTTTGTTACTACGGAGATAGATTATAGTCTGGAATAGCACATAGGCTACTTCATCCCGGTACAATGTTCCTTGGGATAAGAAAACACTTTTCACGCGGGCGAAGCCGCTGGCAGAAGCTAGTAGTTTATAATCGTGACAATCTTAGGCCCAGTTTTTTGATCCGTAGTTAACTTAACCAAAGGTTAAAAATGCTAACCAATGGTTCCGAATTTCGGTAAAACGCGATTATTCATCAATTGTTAGTCTGGCAAATGGTCAAATAATGAAACCTCCAAATAATTTCAGCATTTGTGATGCTCACAATTGATGAAAAAGTGGATTTAAGCGAAATAAGAACCAAGAACCCATTGGTTAGCATATTTAAGCATTGGTTGAGTTAACTACGGATCAATAAACTGGGCCTAAGAAGTCAGATAACGTTTCTCATTTTACATGCCGCAATATTTTTTTATGAACGTCTACGAAAAATAAAATTCATAATCCTAATTAATTACTATGTTACCCATACACTATAACGATTGTCATTCGTAAGCATCAAGTTTGACATATATAACGTAATTTTCACCGACTTTCCAAAAAGGAGGTTCTATGTTTTATGGACTTTGTTTGTTTTTTTTTTGTATTTTCACCGATATCTCCGTCAATTGAAGACCGATTTTGAAAACTCTTTTTTTGTTTGAAAGAACATGTTTCCAAATTGGTCCCATTTTAATTTGGAGAAAATCTGATGAAGATCTTCTGAGATATACAATAGAACTCTTCAATAAATGACGGCAAATTTCTCGGGATTGCTGCAATCGCATGTCTGTTTATTGTTTATACCATTTCATAACATAACATCACGCCAGTACGCTCTAAAGGGGTAAGCAGATCTGTACAGTTCACCTTGGTACACTCTCATTTCACCGGTTATGTCTTCGGGTTATGTTCAAGTTTCCCGATATTGGGGTAATCTATTCTGGCATTATAGGTACCATAATAAAGAACTTGCCTTGCTTATTAGGTACAAATAAAAATTGTAAAAAAAACTTTTTCAAAAAAATACAACTTACTGACTTTCAAATGAATACACTACAAATTGAAAAATAAATTTCGTTTTGGAAGTAGGTGTCCATAACGTAAAAAATGGTACCTACCAAAGACACCGACTTCCAAAAAGATATTCATTTTTCACTTTGTAGTGTTTTGTTTTTTTTGAAAAATGATTTTTTTTATTACTGTCAAATCCGACTTCATAAATTGTTACGACTTTAATTTATTCACTACCGCTATTGATCGAACGTAAGTGGACTTGGAAAGTGGATAATTTCTTATCTTCTATATATAGTAGTAAAGTATATAAAATGTACTATAGCATAAGAATTATTGACAAGAGATGAATAAGGCTCCCGTAAACAAGTGCGCAGTGACATTGCGACAACTATGCGACTACGGTTATTCTACAAAATAATGCTCTATAGATAAAACGATTCCTGTAAAAAAAGCGTCGTCGTTTCGTTGTCGCATTGTCGCATCGCACCTATCTGTCTCCGCTTCACTTTTCTACTCCAAATATTTGTATAATTCCATCCTCACTAATATTATAAGTAACTCTGTCTGTCTATCTGTTCGTTACTTTTTCAAGTCTTAACGGATTTATAAAGGGACACGGGTAGCCCATGTATTTGATTAAGACATAGAATACTTTTCATCCCGGGAGTACTATTTTTCACGTGAGCGAAGCCGCTAGTAGAATTTTGGTAAAAAATAACACAAAGAAGCACCTAAAGTCCTTTCGTTTTAGTAATCCGATTGCTGTCAGTGCCGTTAAAGGGATCCTGCCTATTTAGGACTCCTGTGGGATCGAGCCTGCCCAATCATATGAAAGAATTTAATCCTCTTACCTAGAGATAGAGTTTGAAAGGATGTTCGAACTTGTCTGTTCCAGCTTTCTTACATTTTTTTTGTGTGTCTGTTGCCTGTAAACGGGTTACAAAAATTGCATATTGTTGGCGAATTTGTTGACCAATATAGCTTAGTATTTTTGAAACTTATACCCTTGCAGCAATTTCATTGCGAAGCGTAGTCCAGCAAGATTCTGCAACTGGATTGCCGAGGAAAATTGTTCGTATATGCGGTACAATTGTTGAAGCCAGATCTCAGTAGTTAATGACGATTTTTACGTATTCCTCTTCGGTCGTCACACGAAACTTCGCGGCAATTACGACCCTATCATCCTTTTTAAGGTTACGATATTTAATACCCACTAGCTTCTACATCCTATAATTCAGGTAATTCAGGATTTCGTGGATAAAGTTCAAGTTGATAAAGTTCGTCATGGCCGAGTGGTCAAACGAAAACGTTTGACCACTCGGCCATGACGAACAGAATAAAATCAACAACGGATACAAAACAACTTCACTAATAATCAGGCAGCGACAGGATGAGGCGGGCGGAGGCGGCGAGGAAAAAGAGATGCAACTATACATCAGAGCAAAGACGATATACGCCGATATTACAGTAAAGTCAAACCGGGATAAATCATTTGCAATCTAGCCGGCTAGACATTGAATACATGCGACAACTATGAAATATCTTAGCAATATCGCCGGGCTACACTGCAAGATTGCAGCAATTGATGCAATGTGTTGAGTAATATAATTGGCAACTTGGCGGCTATACAATTGCAGCAAGAAATTGTCTTAAAACTAGCCCGTCTACCTACGAGGTTTACTTTCTAGTTTAGAAGCAGGTATCTTTAAAATAACAATAGTTCAAGTTTTACCCTACTGTCTCAAAATTGAGCCTTCTACAGGTGGCCTATCTATAGTCAGTAAGTTCACTATTGTCTATACTTAATACTTAATATTACAAAAAGAAAAGATTAGATTGTTTGTGTTTGCATTGAATAGGCTCCGAAACTACTGAATCGATTTGAAAAATTCTTTCACTGTTGGGAAGCTACGCTATCCCCGGGTGACATAATACTTTAAAAAAAAATAGGGATCTTTTTATTTTAAAAATTTAATTGAAATGCCGCCGCTAGGCTCTTTATTTGTATCTTGCACAGAACAGAAAAAACAGGTATCTTGGTATTAATCATTATCAAAATAAATTACTTCATATTCAAGACTGCTTCAATACTTTTATAATTTATGCATTTATTGGTTTTTGGAAATTCTACCAATAGAGGGGTAAAAAAAGGGTGGAAAGTGTGTTTGAAATTTTTATAGTTTGTAAATAGGACACATGAAATTGTTGATTTACACTCTTGGTTGATAAGAAGAATTCATGTATTAATTGGTTTTTGGAAATTCTACCCCTGAGGGGATAAAATAGGGATTGAAACTTTATGTGAAATTTCTTCGGTTTGGAAGGCAAAACATCTGAAATTGTTGTTTTACGCTCTTGGTTAATAAAACAATAAAGAGTTTTTTTTCGGAGGTTCTGCCCCTAAGGGAGTAAAAAGTTGGTTGAAATTTTGTGTGAAACTTCTACGCTTTAAAGTGTGACACGTGAAATTAAAGATTTACGCTTTTGGTTAATAAAAAGAATTCATGTATTTATTGGTAAAGGTGGAAATTTTTTGATAATACATAACTTAGTAAATAATGAATGTTTTCATTATTAGTTTTTCAAAACTACTCCTAAAAGACGATTTAGGGGGCATTAAAGATTTTCGATGAATTTAACTGTACGGGGCTTCTTTTTATAATGTAGGGGACCACTAAGAAGGGATTTTTGGAAATTCAACCGGGGGTAAAACTAAAAAGTCATCTTCTGTAGGATAAAACATGGATCACGCGAACGAAGTCGCGGGCGAAGTGCTAGTGTTTATATATTTTCTTTTAAGTTGCACCAGCTATTCTATCTCTGCACCTGGTTGACTAGTGGAAAATGCCTAAGGCACCACATAAAAGGGACTTTTACCTGTGCATATAGATGTATCTAATAAATATGACATTTATGCGTTATTCTTTATTGCTTATGCATTAAATGCCTACTGATCTAACCTTGCAATACTTGCACGTCCTAACTACCTTGACTTGAGATCTCAAACTTCTCAGGGTACGCGACCTGTTTACTTCAAGACCAAGGAGACCAATATGGCCTCGAATTAACTTCATTCCTAATATGGTAGTCAGATGACTACCCAAATGAAAGTAAGTAAGTATTCACGTTTCGTTAAAACAATGGTAAAACTCTTCTCTACTCTCTACCTACTTTACCAAAACTAAATTGCCCAAAATATTTTACTAAAAGAAAGTTAATGATCTATGACTACTTCATTCTACACTTTTGATTCTATAGTACTTTAAACCATTTGTGGACCACTGGAAATCTTCAACAAATCAATTTTACACACCAGAGTGTGACTGCACTTTTTATCCTTGACTGTACCTAAAGCAAGTACTTAATTACGAGCACATAACAATATATTTATACGATGGAGACGCATAGACAATATTTCGGTAGCAAGCTATTGCTATTTACACTCGGTCGTCCGACGACTAGAGTTATTGACAGTATTCTTTGACTTCAGCGTGCCGAAGGCGCTTCTGTTCGCTTTGCTCTTGCTGCGAAACGTCCGTGTTGATCGATGCCAAACATTGTCCATTTCGGCCGCAAACTGAGTCGCGTCAGACAACTATGCGTATTGTCGACTCGTAGGTATTTTGCAAATTGACTAGCTTTTTCCTGTGGTGGGTGTATCGCTATCGTATGTTGGTGTCGGCTTCCAGTATAAAAAGGGATGCTGTATTTTTAACCCACGACCAATGAGCCCTTTTCCCTCTCCCCTTTTATGTAGTTTTGTTTTGTTATTAGTCATAGGATTAGAAATATTCAATTGTATATATCATTTGAATTATAAATAAACACTACCCACGACGGAAAAATAGGGGTGTTATTTTTTTTTAATTCACATAGGCCTACATGGGCACTTATAAAACGTCGACGTTATAAGTTTGAAATGTGTACCTTTGTAGTTTGTGTGTTTGTGTATAGGTATGTGTATTTGTGTATCTGTCGGCTCCTAAACGGATGAACCGATTTCGTTCCTGATTTAGTTTTTTTTTTGTTTGAAAGGTGACATTATCGGGAGTGTTCTTAGCTATGTTTGATGCAAATCGGTTCAGCCTTTCAAAAGTTATGGGCGTTTTACTGTTTGAATCGCGGTATTTTCGCAAGATATCGTGTCACAATTACATGTTCGATAGATTGTTAATCGAAGCGTGTCTACTACTAGATAGATTATGTAGTTAAAAAAGTACGAAATAAAAAGTAATCGTCGGGTCTTTGGTTTACGTGAAGCGACTAGCTGGCCTCCACAACCCCATAACTGGGTAAGTTGTTAAGAAGTAATGACCGCTTAACAACAGGTGGGCTAACTGCCAACTAACACCGCAAGAAATAGGTGCCTACATAAAAGTTATAATGTACATATAAGACTTCATCAGTAAGACTTTCCCCACTTCTTAAGGAGAGGAACAACTTGAAAACTTGCTATTTGTGTAGAATGGAAGTATTTTTTCTGCTCAGTGTTATGTAAAGGGAAACACTCGAGTCCGAAAACCCGGTTCCGGGAATAATAGCTGTCCCGGCGTAATGAGGAGAAATTCAAATAGAAATGTAGGAGGTAGAACATTATGTTACGGATATTTATCTGTATTTTATTCTTAGACACTTGTGCCCGTTGGTATTTCCAATCCTAAACTTTCATTCCTTATACCTTTAAGAGGAAATGCAGTCGCAGATATCGGACTGAATTTCCTTAGTAAAAGTCATAATTCGAGATTTGGATCTCGTCTATATCCTCCTCTTATATTGGACCAAACTAAAAGATATTCCAAAAACTGAAAAGGAAAGATATATACCTACTGTGCCCTTATGTTTTCCTTTTTCATTATACATTTATCTTTAGAAGCTCTACAACCCTCAAAATATGCACAAAATTGCGTGTACAAATTTAACAACTATTAATTTAAAAAAAATACCTTTTTTACAAAAAAATACTACCGACTTCCAACTAAAAACACTACAAAGTGAAAAATAACTTTCTGTTTCGAAGTCGGTGTCCATAACGAAAAAAAATGATACTTACCAAGACATGTAAGTATTTTTTTGTAAAAAAGTTTTTTTATTTTTCACTTTTTAGTTGTAACTATTAAGCAACTTGCCTTTAGTAATGTACTTACTATAAATATAAAGCCAGAATAGATTACCTGAATACCATCGAACTTGAACATAACAGATGAAATAAGAGTGTAGGTACCAAGAAAGAAAGAAAAGAAAAAAGACAGAAAGAAAAATTGTTTACCCCTTTAGAGCGTACTGGCGTGATATTATGTTATGAAATAGTATAAACAATAAACAGTCATGCGATTGCAGCAATCCCGAGAGATTTGCCGTTAATTATTGAAGAGTTCTGTTGTATATCTCGTTAATATTTCTGTTGTATAAACGTAAGTTCTTTATCAGATCTTCACAGAATTGAAATGGGACCAATTTCGGAATATACTCTACCAATCAAAAAACGAATTTTTCAAATCGGTCCACAATTGACGGAGATATCGGTGAACATACATAAAAAAATATAAAAAAACATACAAGATGTCGAACATAGAACCTCCTCCTTTTTGGAAAGTCGGTTAAAAAGGAAAACATAGGGACAGAGTATATATCTTTCTTTTACAGTTTTTGGAATATCTTTTAAATTGTTCCAATATTGGAGGAGGAAATAGGCGAGAGGTTTGCCTCGAATTATGACTTTTTTCATAGGAAATTCAGTCGGATGTCTGTGACCGCATAGAATTTACAAAAATCCTTAGTACTCACTTACTCCTTTGTTGGGTGCAAAGTTGTACCTACGCTTTTACACTGCGGTTTTGCCTGTGCGCCGTCTGTCAGACTTCAAATTAAAAGCCTTCATACAAGACAGAAAAAGCTGCTTGGTTTGTTTGCCTTAAAAAGCAAAGCAGTTGTATTTGTTTTCACTGTTAAGTTAGGTATCTATATCCAATGTTTTATTGAGTTATTTATTGATGGCACTCGATGATGACCACATAAAATATTGAACAAGGAACAATCACACATTAAAAGAGGTCCTCATCGTACAGGATTCTCAGTTCAACCTTTATCATAACAAATCCCAGTCCAGTAAAATAATATTTGACAGTCAGTTGCTAAGTCCTTACAAGTTGTATCCAAGTAAAATTATTTAGTTATCTGCCTTAGCTGGAGTCCAAGATTTCCAAGACAAAAATAAAATTGTTTTTGTAAACAGATTGCTTTTCTAGGTAAAAATTCTGAAGTGAAACTGTTTATGTTCCTTTTTCCAGCTAAACCGTTTATATTTTCGTACTTCTCAATAAAAACAAACATTATCTTATTTGCCTAGTAAAGCTGGGTGAAGCAAACAAAAGAAGTGCAATAATAATGGAATTCACTGCTCTATATTACTTTTACTTCTTACCTTGATTCGATGTGGATTTTATGTAAACAACCCATCGTGTGTTAAGGATTATTGCTGAACAAAAAATGTACACAAAGCACACATAGATTTGCAGGGCACACCAACATAGATGTTTCGTGTGCGTATAATCAACGAGAGTATTACTTCGCCTATTTATTAGTGTTTGCTTCACAATATATATGAAGCAAAGAATATGAAGCATAAATTTAATTATGTAACTAACTGGTCCCGTGGCATGAGTTCATAAGCAATCGTCTGGTAAATCAAAGGACTTAGGATCGAATCTCACCAACGCGTTAACTGTTTGTATGATTAAAAACCATTTCTTTCATTTTCGTTAAAAATATTTTTGTAATTTACCTGATAATAAGAACAATATTGGAGACAAAATAAATTGAAGTTTAATTAAGAAAATTGTTTAATTTTTAAACAATTTTAATAAGAAATCAATAATAATTATTGACTAGGTTTTTTTAAATTATAATTACAAATTATAAAGTTTATTGCATGACAAATATTCGAAGTCGGACAAGAATTAACGTTATTTTTGATATCAGTCAAGTGGGTAATTCATTTATTAGTGATATGAATAAACATGTTAGTAAGTTAGATTTTAAGATACAGGTATCCTTAATTATTGTAATCTCACTAACAGTAACATCACTCACATAAAACAAATTTAATCAACCCCTGATATTTTTTATAAATAACCGATTGGTGCACGACTTTTTGATAACCATTCAATCACAGTAAAATTGTCTTGGATGTTAAACTAACTTTGCACACCTCACCATCTTTTTGCCACAATATTTTGAGACCGTCCTTGTCTGACCTAAAACATTTTTCATCGCTAAATATAAAATATATTATTGCACCAATTGCAATGCTAATATCCTATTGCATAACGTACGATTCGGCTGTGATTATCTGTAAAATTGTCTTGTTTTCTTGGCTGGCCTACAACATTTCACACCAGTTGCACGCAAGTGGTGTGAAATGTTGTAGAGTCATACAGTTTGTAATGTCACGTCATGTTTAGTCGCCCTGGAATGAGTAGTGAACTAGTGAGGAGGGGCTCAGCCATATGCCAAGCACCTATATCATGATGCCGCGCTTTGGCATCTGTGTTTGCAAATCCAACTTTTGGTCCCAGTCGGCGAGGATCAATGCTTCCCGAATCTGCATAATGATGGAATCACAATTGCACAGTTCTTCTCTGTGAACAATAATAAAATATTATTACAAAAAAACAACAATCAATAACATGAATTATTTAAACATATTAAACTTCTAAACATAATAAAACATTTTGTTACTCACCGATGGCGATATCATTAAACGCCTCGCAATTTCACTAATTGAAACGTTTTGCTCATGCAAAATAATTAACTCAGCTCTTAAGTATAGTAAAATGATCCACAAATAAAAGCACTTCTCAAAACTTGCAGGGTATAATTAAAACGTAGTGGTTATATTCTCTGTGGGTATAATGTCTAAAAACGTAACGAAAGCCAGATAGTCAACAGCATTATGACGACGAACAACTAATAACTTATATATGATTTGTCATTTTTAGAGGGTAGACAATTAATATATTCCAACTCAAATATAAAGAAGACTTGCTAATAGTTTAGCAATGAATTGAAGAAACAAATGTAAAATATTTTATTTAAACATACAAAAATATTAGCCGTCGGATTCGATCTTATGGCGCCAGATGCTTCAAACATATTCTCTGCAACATTATAGTGACAAGAAATCGCGAACACTAATATCTATGTTGGTGTGCCCTGCAAACCTATCAGACTTGCTTTGTGTACATTGTATAATGAATATAGCTGGATATTCGCATAGATCAATATCTGGATGCAAAGAAGTGAAAAGTAACCGATAGCACACTTCTCTTCAAATATTTAAAGAATATGAATCCGTGTGGGCGCCTTAGGGCAGTTTATTTACAGGGTTAGATTTTGGTTGTAGGTATTTATAAATAAAAACAATAGGCACTTATCTATTATGAATAACTAGTTTTCGTGGCCTATTCTGAAGAGACGTGTATTTACCCGGAAAATATAACTCAGTGATATTATAACATGCTGTCAGCGAGAGAATTTTTGTAATTTCATGGGTTTATCCAGAGATTACCTTTGACAAACAACTTTACTTCTTAGTAATAGGGCTTCTTATTTTCGTGTGATGATGTGGCCACCTCTGGTGTCAAGTCGAGTTAATTAAGCCGCCTCTAGGAACCCCATAGGCCTCTGACTTGGCTGTTTTAGACTTACATTAGTAATAGGTATAGTTTAGTTTTAAATAAATAGGCCAACATTTATAGCATAAAGGCAATTTAAAGTAACATTCGTAAGACAGTAACTTTAATACAGTATAGTCTTGGGCAATCTGAAACTGCCCAACAATTTTTAAAACTTAACAACAGCGGAACATTTCATGAAAAATATATCTGCATTTAAAGCACGTAGACTTTAAAGTTCAGTTGCCAAGTTTCATGAAACATTTCTTAAACAATAAGCAGTTTCATACAAAAGTAATGTCCATTAGTTACATTAGGGAATACCGAAGCGCGTAATATCATACAATTCTGTGCTAACGCCTCACCAACAGACCGAAATTCATTTATATGCTAATGCCGGCCGCCGGCGATGTTCTAATGAAAAATAAAAAATAAATATGAACACGCCATCTTGGATTCGGATCCTTGAGAAATTGATGCGAAGATCTGTTTAGATTAGGTCCATCAAATCGTCGGAGTTATGATGATTAGTAAATTGGCTGGTATACGGGCTAGCGACGAAAATTGCTCCTGCAAGAGGACCTACACTCTTGGGAACGTGTCACTATCACAATTCTTAGTGTCGCACATAAAGCAAAAGTAGCTGACAGGCGCGACGATGCATTTTCATCTAAATACATAGTTCTAATATTGCTCTAAATATCTACAAAATGCAAAGCAGTGAAAACGCGTCGTCACATTGTTGTGTCGTGCTGTCTACAATCTGCGGGAACCTGTATGTTAGTATCAAAGTTAAAATACCTGATGCAGAAGCAGAAACACAGAATTGTGAAGACCCACCCAAGAAACAAAAATCTTATTTTCAAGAAGCCCTCTGGCTGATCAATTAGATGCTTACTAAGGGTCTCATTTGAGCTAGCTTTCCTTCTCAGTAAAGGCAGAGAAGAAATATTTACCAATTATAAACCACCACTTTTATTAACAATTATAAAACTTCTTGTAAAAGACGGAGATTCTCATTACTGTAGGTATATGGCGTATCGCTGATCAATTTCGCGTCCCTTTTTGCCACAGATAAGTACCAACCTAAGTAAGTATATTTAGGACCGATTCGTTTATCCAAATCGTCCCACATAACGTGGCATATTATAAAACTCAGTGAAATTATGTCCGTAATCCGAATATTGGATACATTCAGGCGAAGAGGATCCGAGATGTAATCCACAATGGATTTACCCCAAAGTGACACTAGATTCAATCAATTACAGGGTTCAGAGGATCAGGTATATCCAAACGGGATTAACATTGAAAAGATTCCCTGCAAATGTAATCTGGATCTTGGGTTTGGTAAACCCATTTGGAAGGAAATGCCAGAGCTAGCTATCACCGTGAAGTATGACTATTATGCTCTGCTACCCCGATAGCATATATCAATATTACCTTTATTGCCAGTAGTTCCATGTAGCTAGTTCTACATGGAATTGCAACTTAATAAAAAAAACTTTTTTTACAAAAAAAACTACCGACTCCCAATTAAGAAAACTACAAAGTGAAACATAACTTTATTTTTGGAAGTCTGTTTCTTTGGTAAGTACCAATTTTTTGCGTTATGGACACCGACTTCCAAAAATAAAGTCTAAAATGGAAGTCGGTAGAATTTATTTGTAAAAAAGATTTATTTTTCACTTTTTTAGTTCTACCTACCTAATAGGCAAGTAGTTTAGTAAGGTACCTCAAATGCCAGAATAGATTACCCGAATATCATGAAACTGAACATAACCAGTGAAATGAGAGTGTACCAAGGCGAACTGTACACACCTGCGTGCCCCTTTAGAGCGTACTGGCGTGATATTATGTTATGAATTGCTGCGATTGCAGCAGTCCCGGGAGATTTGCCGTTATTTATTGAAGATTTCTGTTGTATATCTCCGAAGTTCTCCATCAGATCTTCACCAAATTAAAATGGGACCAATTTCGAAACATACTCTTTTAAACAAAAAAAGATTTTTCAAAATCGGTCCACAATTGACGGATATACCATTACTTCCATGTAATTTTAAACTAGTTTTATAGTTCTTTCATACGGAACTGCTGCAACTATTTAGTTCCATGTGATTATAGATGAGTTCCATACTGTACCATTGCAACCTTAAAATGTGAAGAATATTGTCGGACCTTCCTCTGGAGCACCAGAATACATTGCATGCCGTGACCACCCCAGGGACCAAACCAGCACATAGGCGCCAGACGACACCGTGTAGCGCACCCTTGGTCCCCCTGTGATGGGTCAGGTTAGTGGCCCTGCCAACTACCACTTTACGGCCGCAGGAGATAGGGACCTCCTCTGCGGCCCCACCGCGTCCGCTGTCATACAATGCCGACCCCGCCTAGGCTGCGGAAGGTAGGAAGAACGGCGCACCGCAATACCGGCCTCCGACCCAAACTCCAAAGCCGATAGCGATATCGGATGGCAGGCCCCATACAACATCGCGGCCCGCCTCAGTGCGATGTCGTCTCTGTTACCAAGCGGCTATAATGCTCATCCCGTTTGGTAAGAAGCTGTGAATAATCACACCGTCCATAGACCACCAAACAGTGACCATCACTTTTCTGGGGATAAGTTTTCGTTTAGGGCATTGTTTAGGTGTTGAACCAGGATCCAACCAACTTGCTGAGCACTTGCGAATAACAAACAGAATCAAATTTTCGTTGCAGGTAATAATGCGGTTCAAAATTGCTTCCTTTTTTATTTTGCCTTTATGTGGAACTATAGGGAATAAAGACTAAACCACCACTAAACTATAGTGAGTTGCAGTAGTTCCATGAGGAACTAGGTACTGGGAACTGGAACTGGAACTTCTGGGAATAAAGGCAATTTTATGCCAGAATCGGGAGATGCCTATGACCGGCAGATGACTCCGTCTCTTTGTCCGTCGTGACACAATTTTGTTCCGAAGAATTTAAACTTGCTATCATGTTTATTATTACATATATTTTAGTAACAAATACCAATACATTAAAAATTTTCTTTGGTACGGAACCCTAAACGTGTGAAGTCCGACACGCGCTTGGCTGGTTTTTTTGTTCCATTCTTGAAGCTCCAAGCTCCAATCAATGTAGTTAATACTGTTTAAGTCCCTTAAGCGACAAAGTAATCCGGAATAAAGGTCACGTCTTAAAAGCTTGCGGGGCTGTCAACATTAATGAGTTTAGATGACTTTGTTGGCAAGTTTATTTTTATTTTATTATTACGGTGCGACGCTGGTAGCCCTGAAGGGATCATCAAGATATCAAAGAGGATAATCTTGGTGCGGTGACAGCACTTAGAGAATGTTTAAGTTAAAGTAAAATTTCTAAATTGGCTCTATGACCGAATTATTTTTGGTACATAATCGTCGTCTGCTCTAGTCTTTTAAAAACCATTTTGGTCTCAGCTACCAGTCTAACTAAATAGATGCAACAGTTGAGTGCCATGGAGTGACGATCTGACTTTCACAAAACAATTAATGGGTAACAAGTTGTCAGACTTTCCGGTTTGACAGAATGGAATCCGATGCATATAGATCTAAATAAGAACTAGCTGTGCCCGCGGCTTCGCTCCCGTTAACTACTCTACCCTACTTACCTACCTACCTGTACCTACCCTACTTACCTGCCTACCCTACTAATACCTACCTATCCTACCTACCTAGACCTACCTAGATCGAGCGTTCGCTGCACAGAATGCTATATACTCTAGGAAGAATAATACCAACTTCATACAAAAAAAAGTATGGATAGATTTTTCAGCCGCTCCAGAACACCACACCGAAACGAAAACATTAAAAAATACCTATCCATAGCTGGGAACCGAACTCGTTACCTTGAGCGTAGTAGGCCACCGCGAATATCATTAGGCTAGTCAGACGGGCAGTAGCGTCGGCGAAATTACTTGTCAGATTGCACTCACGTCAACGTCATTATTGACATTAGTAGTATGATTAGAGACCTAAAACCTCACAAAACGTATTTTTTTGTCTCGTGCATTATGTCCCGAATTATTATTTGATATTTTTATTCTAGCCACAATTGAAATAAGCCCTTGAAGGTATATCGTTGCTGCGTCCCCGCTAGGGGTCGCGGCTGGCGGGTTGTAGGCACCCTACCTACCTACCGATATGTTTTCTAGGCTCATTCTGCCGCGGAAAATCTAAACACTGCCATTCAGAATATGACGCCAAATGCACAACACCATCTGTCGAATAAAGAGTTCAACTGTCCGAGTATCTGAATTGCGTATGTTGTGAAATTTTACTTCTTGAACACTTTAAATTCATCTAACTTTTGATAGAGTGAACCGATTGCGATGAAACAAAAACTTAGTAATACTTCAAGTTACGCACGTTATCTGCATTGGTTTCGTACATTTTACGTGATGCGTGCACAAATAAACAGATAAACCGACAAAAATTCCAAATATGCTGGAAATGGGTTCTGTTGGGTTCCTTTAACACCCTGCCTATTTTTTTAAACAAAAACGACATATCTACAGATTTATTATATGTATTGATAAAGAAATGAAGGAGCTTGTCATGTGGATAGATACAGGATCTCATGCGTACATGGTTTCACAGACTTCGAATGGACCCCATGGGATTACCGATGCGTTTAGAAAAGATGACATCCGTAAAATGAAAGAGGATTGAAATTGGCTGAAATATTCAAAACAGGTAGGGGACGTCAAATTATGGACAATCCACATCATAGTACCCATATTCCCTATCGCGTAGGTGGCTGGAATGGTGAATTAAACGGTAAGATGGTTTCTATTTTTGAATGTTGTCTGGAAAATATTCCAGGTGGATCGAAACACGCGAAACAAGGGGGAGTAGGATAGAATATATGTACCCCTTTTTCGTACTTAGACTCGTACTTGGTCCGTTGTGCGTGTAGACCTCATCTCTGTGAGAGGAAATGAGCCGTAATCCACCACGCGGGGCCAGTGCATGTTGGTAGATGTCACATATCTTCGAATTTTGGGTTCTGAGACGTGCCGGTTTCCTCACGATGTTTTCCTTCACCGTTTTGAGACAGTGGTGATGAAATAATTTACACAAAGTAAATCGCCTGCCGCCGTAAGTCGCGGCCGTTACCACTGGGCCACCACTGCCCTCTCAACAAGGGGATACACTGTAATATCTAGGATCACAGATCTATAAGTCATATAGATAAGTTTATATGATAAAGAAAAATATATGAATCATATCGTCTTTGATAAAACAATTTTGTCATTTGTTGTTAGATATGATAATAGAAATAGGAGCAGGACGGGTCTATATAAGACAAATAGCTCTGTCCCTTTTTCACTGTGGCACTATGATAGTTATAACACGTCATTATATAAGGCCCCTGCTCTTTCCACATTGAATCTTGCTATATTGAATTATGAAATTTATTTTCATATTTTCCTGATTAAAAATCCCTCCATAAAATTATGTGTTTTGCCTTTTTAATTTTGCTAATGTCATATTCTAAATACTAAGGCAATTAATTATTGTGACGGTTTTATTGACGGAATAAAGTAAGTACAACAAAATTTTGGCGTAAGTTGACAATATACTTAGTGAATGTGGAATTCTAAAATTATTGTTGGGATGACTGCCGAAGCAATAGTAGTACACGAAACCGACTTGCCCTCCATTGCAAACAAATATGACAAAAATAGGATCAAAGAACTATGATAATGTTGATGAATACAGATATGATTCTAGAGGTTGTTTAAAATAAGAGATAGGATCCTATGTATGATCTCAGATATATGTAATGCCCCCTCCAAAACCACAGTGGAAAACACGAAAGACAAAATAGCAGATCATAGAATCATTAAAAATGTAGGTTAGGTTAGTTCAAAATGGACTGGTTTCCGCAACTCCACGACCATGCGTACGTAGATTAAAAATGTTATTAAATTATATTTATATTTTCATAAAATTGCAAAAAATGAAATTGCTTTGATTGTATCAAAATTATGAAAACAAAATATGTCAGTGTAGGAAGAGATGTTTTCGTATTTGTAGAGGAGAGATAGAATTAGTGGTCAGTAGTACAACCCTATGTTAAATATCTGTTTACCTCTATAGCGAAATATGCGTCAAAATTCTAGAAGCGAAAAATAATAAATTATAACTGTCTTTTCATACTAGACTGCAAAGCAACACAGTATAACGCAGATGATCAATTTCCCATGGACACTTCAAAGTATTTTCTAAGTTTCAAGACTCCAAAGGCATAATTGTATTGACAGAGCGGCGACAATTTCTAGAAAGTTCAGTGTCACGCCGTGCATAAAGTTCAGTATTTATTAGTTCTAGAGAAAATATACGCCCAGTGCAAGTTTATTGTTGATATGAAAGTCATTGAATTGAAGGTTTGTATTGAATACTAGCTGTGCCCGCGACTTCACGCACGTGTTCCACCGGCTGTCAATTTTAATAATGTTCTAATCTGTCGATAAAAATGAAACAACAAATCCAAAAATTCGCTCAATCTTAAAAAATACTTCGAATCGGTCAACTGCGGCGGTGCAACTTTCAGCAGTCCAATTATCAGCAGTCGTACTTGCAACCTTCCTTGTCCTTTCAAATTGGATGGTTTTGGGATTTCCTTTCCCTTTACAATTTTTTAATATTTTACCAGATAAGATTTTAAGTGTCCGGGTGCCCCGTTGGCTTCCCGGGACTTGTTAGTATTGAATATTAGGTACTGTGGTCTGTGAGAAAGATTTGCGTCTCCGGGATCGAACTAGGAATTCATACCTATAAAGATTATGCACTACGTCTAATTGTCATTGTTTTCTTGTGAATCAACGCTTGCAGAGGTCGGCCTGTGGATGGGTGACCATCCATTGTATACCTACCCTCCTTCGTACCTAGGAAAGCTCTCTAAGCCTTGGGTCCCGGCTCTCATTACTTTATATATTTTTGACAGTCGTTAATGATATTTAAAAGTCAGAAAATCAGACTCGTCTTGCCAAGGGATATCGTATTACTCAATTACTGACTTGTGGAAATCATAAAAACGTTTTCACAAAAAATGAACCGACTTCTAAAGCAAAACACTAAAAAGTGCCATAATAACTTTCGTTTCGGAAGTCGGTGTCTTTGGTACCACTTGTTTTTATCGTTTTTCAACACGGATTTCCGAAAAAAAGTTATTTTTGCTTCTTTTAGTGCTCTGCTTTAGAAGTTGGTTTATTTTTTTGTCAAAAAGTTTTTTTGTACCTTTTTAGCTTTAGTACCCTATCACTAAAAAGTGAGCGAAGTCTATAAGTAAGGTACCTAAAGGGTTGAAAAAACACAATACTTGCTGTTTGTCGCGAAAGAGTTCGGTTATATGTTCCATATCTTGAAAGCTGCTAAACCGATTTTGATGAAACTTTCGCTGTTCCCTAAGCTGAGAGATACTTAAACCAATTAAAAAGAATGATCACGATCCGATACCCAGTTTCGGCAAAATGCTGGAGAAACATACACACATACATACACTCATGAAATTTAGCACACGTGTTTATAAGCCCACACAGAGTAACATATTATGTGAATATTGTGCAATTCCAACAAACAATATTACAGACACGTGTCGAATTGATTAACTTCTTTTTTTTTTAAATCGGTAAAAATAATGGGCAGTCGCTCTGTATCCGGTTAGGCGGGAAAGCCGACCATAGGTTAGGCAGATTAATTTAATGCGGTTTGTCTAATACTCATGTTTGTAATTTAAAGAAAATTCGAAAAAGTGTTCAGTCAGAACCATTTTTCTGCCTGACTGTATTTATTTATTTAGACTTCGAACACAAAAGTGGAAATTGATGCCTAAGACTTTCTCTACCAGTCAACCAAGCATGCTGTAAAGATCACTTCAGCAGGCAACCATCACAGTATCTATCTACATAAATACACACACTGACAAAATTAGCGTAACAAGAAAAAATTATCACAATACTTTTTTTACTAGTGCGGTATAAGCCACACCGCACTAGTAAAAAAAAGTATTGTGATAATTCGATTCTCTCGTTTTATAATTAAACAAGTTATTCCTTATTGATAAAACTATTGAACGTCACCTTTCAAGTGATTGTTGTAACTTTATTTGAACTTAGATAATTTTGAGAAAATTTCGCTTTTTGCCGGTTTTGATTTAAAATTTCGTAAATTTTTCATTAACATAATGAATTATTCGTTTTATTTTTAATGTTTAGATCTTTTTCGAAGTTAAGGACATCATTGTGTCCAACTTTATTCAAACTGAGAGGGCAAGGGCAATTGAGATGAGGAGGAATGATCAAACCGACAGAGTGATGTGCATAATTCATTGTTTACCTGTTTCGACCATTTATTGCAGTTTCCATTGATTTTGGAAGACTAATTCTTTTGTGACGGTATCAGGAAAACTGAAAACTCGTACTTCTAACAGAAATAATCGTTTTATTTAGTGCCGCGTTCGCAAATACTCGCGTTTAAAGGCCGTTCAAGCCTAAAATGAACTGGAGGAATTTCTAGGTGCAACAGAAAGTGAGTTTTCGGTACGGAGGAGGTTGAAAAAAGCTGGTTTTAGTTCGTTCGAACCCGCTGCAGATCCAAAACTTGACCTTTGAAATAGAATAACTTTTGCTCGGGAACATCAGCGGAGTAATGGAGTAAAATATTGTTCAGTGACGAGTGTGGAAATAACTTGAATCCAATTGACGGACTGCAACGCATGTGTAATCATGAACAAGGACAACATAAACTGTAATTTTTTATACTACTGTGGCCTATGGTAGAGGAACAATATTGGATTCAGGTAGGATATGTTTGGAAGCTCGTACGAACTTGATGATGATCGATGGAGAGAATCTTACTGTACATCGCTTAGGCAGCATTATTTAAATAAAATGTGGTGTAATTTGCTCCTTTACCAGTTCACTTCGTTTTGATCCAGGATAATGCTCAGTCGCAAATCTCTTTTGAACTCCAGTCTATCTTAATAATGCTAAAATCTCAGTTTTGGAATAGCCCGCGAGATCACCAGATATGCATCCGATAGAACACGTCTAGGTCTTGCTAAAACGAAGGGCGAAACTGTTAATCCCTACACTTGTCAATGTGAGTGAAATGCGAAGCGCCGTTGTATAGGAATGATAGAGACTAGGTACCTACCACAGGAGAAATGGATAACATTATTCTCAACATTTCAAGGCGGATGAAAACTTTATTAACAGAACGAGGAGGAAATACACAATATAACATGATATATTATGTTTTTAGGTGGTTTTTTATCTACACTCACAACGTAGGTAATGTTCCAAATATGAATTCAAAAAATATTGTATAAACACGTACTTTATATTTGTGGAAAAATTAAAAAAAAAACCATTACAGTGCAACATTTTCCTTCGATTTTCAAACACTATCAAACTGTATCATAAATAAAGGGTTGTGGCCCTATTTCAAATTAGTACTTATGTTCCAATCATAGCCAACATTAATACGTTAAAAATGCCGCAATGTGCGTTCAAAAACTGTGCAAATAACCACCGTAACATCTTGATTTTGGAAGGAATATCTTTTTTCTGTAATTTTATATCATTAAGTGTTTTTCATAAAGTACAAACCGAATTAAATGGTAAATAAGAATCAATTACCAAATATTATGATTGTTTGACCAACGTTTGCGTCGGAAAGCGAACGCGCCAACTAGGTATTGTAACAAACATCGACTGTTCTGGAACAGAGAATGCATGGAGTAGTTTGCTAAGTTATTTTTTAGCTTTCCTTGTTGTCCCTTCCGCTGTGCAGAATGGGTATCTAATGTGGCAAAAAGAGGAGAAGCCTTGTAAATATTCGAAAATTTGTTCGATTAATTTTGCTAGACTGGACATAACTGGAAACACGCAAAGGCGTAGATATTTTGCTAGACTGGACATAACTGGAAACACGCAAAGGTATAGATACTAAAAACAGCGGTGCCCAAATTGCACCAAAGAAAACGAAATAAAGTATTCCTGAAATTTCCTACATAGTGTTTTTAACCTTATTGCTGAAATTTTAAGTTTCATTTTATAATAAATATGTTTGTACCTACTTATATAACTGACTTTTAATTTTCAAATTTTCAAGCAAATCCTACCCTAAGTACCTTCCTAACCTACGTAGCCCAGCTACCCGCCTACGTATACATATATATATTTTAAACTGTCTCTTTATTCGAGTGAACAAAACAAAAACAAAAAAAAATCACTTCGATCCAGCCGTTTTTGAGTTTTAGCGAGACCAACGAACAGCAATTGATTTTTATATTATAGAAAGATAGGTAGATAAGGGTGTGTAGCCATTTGAGCGACTTATTTTCGTTCCTGATTCTTCATCTAGTATTTTTAAAGATCGATGATATAAAAAAATATTGAACGTTTCGACTCCACTCATTCCTTGTCCAAGCAGCGAGCTCGGTCATGAAATTTTTATTTATTTTTTTGACACATTGTAATTTAGACTTTAAAACTTGCTTGTAAGGCTAAATTTGTATTGAGCTCATAATTTTTTTATTGCTTTGTGTACATAGTTTTGTGAATGCAACTTTAAACATTGCATATAAGGTTGAATTTGCATTAATGTATATTTATTTTAAGAAGAACTTTTAGAAATCAGAAATCAGAAATCAGAAATCAGAAATATTTATTTGTGATACATAGGTACAGTGGTTGGTCATGGTTTATGTAAGAGTGCGCTATGATCAGCCTATTATAGGCATACAAACATTATGAATTACAATTTTTTACAACAATCAAGTCAACATGTCAAAATATTTTTAAGTAAATGTCAAAACAAATTGGGGTGAATAATTAATTACGGTTTGAATTATTACAATAATGTCAAAAGCAGATTACATAGTACAATAATTACAATTAGGAGATGATGTCAAAATTTGTCTAATAAAAAATCTGATACCCTATAATAACATTTTTGGCACAGCATACTTCTCATTTTTTGTTTAAATAAATTACAATTTAGTTTTTTTAACTCTACTGGCAATTTATTAAATATAACTGGTGCCATGTGAAAGACACTTTTATACATTAAGGCAGTATTCGTTTTTGGAATAAACAGACGACTTTTGTCCCTTTGGGTCCGATTAGAAACTGTAGATGCCAATGTAAATAAATGAGGATTCTGTTTAACAAAAACTGCCACTTCAAATATGTACATCGACGGCAGTGGTAACAAACTGTGCTTTTTAAATAAAGGCACACAACTTTCTGTTGATTTTAAACCAAACATAGCCCGAATGCATCGTTTCTGTGCCTTAAAGGCAAGATCTTTATCGGTGGAGTTTCCCCAAAAAATTATGCCATATCTAAGAATAGATGCCACCAGCCCATGATACGCAATTAAAAGTGCACTGGAGTTTATTTTGTGTGTAAGTGTGTGTAGAGCATAAACAGATCTACTAACTCGCTTGCATAGTTGTTCAATGTGTGGCTTCCAGGTCATTTTATCATCAATATATAAGCCTAAGAATTTGCAATTGTCTACTTCCTCTATTGTTTGCATGTTAAAATTTACATTTAGGTTATTCGGTGCCGGTAAACGCTGTCTAAAGAACATTAATTTAGTTTTGCTTAAGTTAGCTTTAAGATTATTAATATTAAGCCAATTCATGACTGACCTCAATGTGTTGTTTATGTCATCTTCATAAGTATTTATGTCTTTACATTTTATTGTTATTGTACTGTCATCCGCAAAAAGAGCTATGGGATTGTCAGTAGAATTACCTACGTTCTTTTTTTGAAAACATTTGGCGTCAGTTTTAAGGATAAGTTTTGTATGGGATCCTATATCTAGTGTATTCTTCATCGAAGTGCAATAAGAATCTAAATTGCCCGCCATCCGTCATACCACATATTTTTTTTCGTTTCCACTATTGTTTTATTTCAAATGTATGAGTGAAGATAAAACAGTGTATGCAACGGTATATGATTAGGTAATAAAACACTCGCGTGTTATTATTATCATATTCGGTTTCGCCTTATGTGATAAACCCTCGCTCGTGTTTTAATAACCCATGTTATATGACAATTGTATAAAATACTATTAAATAACTGATTTAACTTTCCTTGGTAACCTGAAAAATCAACTATATCCAGTTTTCCCATTAAGTCATATTATTCACATAAACTTGTACCAAATTTGATCTCATTTTTATTATAAAAGATATATTTTTAAATAAGGAAAGCTGTTTTAATAAAAGTTTTAAATAATATTACGCATTTAAAAAAAACACTACATTTTTTTTTTTTCGCTAATTTTGCCAGTGTGTGTATTATGTATTATATCTAATGCCTTTAAACGAGCAATTCTTGATTCTTGTATATATGTATATTATATAATCTATATTATATATATATTATATAATCTGAATCTCGGAAAGGGCTCCAACGATTTTCATGATATTTTGTATGGAGGGTTTCGGGGGCGATAAATCGATCTAGCTAGGTTTCATTTTTAGAAAACGTCGTTCAAACAGAGCTCGGTCATCCAGGTACTTATATATATTTTTATACTAGCTGACCCCCGGGGCTTCGCTCCCGTCAATTCGCTATCTACCTACCTACCCTACCTACCTAGGAGTAGGTAAGGTACCATACCTACTCTACCCACCTACCCTACCCTATTCTATCTACCCTACCCTACCTTATCTACCCTACCCTACCCTACCTACTCTACCCTACCCTACCTACCCTACCCTACTTACCCTAACCTACCTACCCTACCTACCCTACCCTACCTACCCTACCCTACCTACCCTACCCTACCTACCCAACCCTACCTACCCAACCCTACCTACCCTACCCTACCTAATCAAGTATTACATATTTTTATGTATCATCAATAGTTTTCTTAGCGCACGCCAAAGAATGAATTTTATAGACAACATTTTGCTACTTTGGGTCACATTATTGCAATTTTCATAAGAATCTCTAATTTTTAAGGTCATAGTGGCTTCCACATAAAAGGTAGATATATGCTGTCAAGGACTTTTATTTAGAACTATTTAAGACAAACAATGCTACGGTACATTATATTTGTGTATCTCCAACGATTTAGGCAGCGCACGCGAAGATAGCTCTTAGAGGGCAGATTTTTTTCCGACTTACTTGATATTTTTAACCGACCTACCATAAAGGAGGAGGTTCTATGTTCGACTTCATGTATGTTTATTTTTTTTGTTTTTTTTTAAACGTTCACCAATATCTCCGTCAATTGTGGACCGATTTTGATTTTTTCTAAAAAGAAACTGGAAGTGAAGTTTCATCCAATTCCTTTTAGTATTTTTTGCGTGAAAGAGTAACAAACATACATCCATCCGTCGTCACAAGCTTTCGCGTTTATAATATTAGTAGGAAGTAGGATTATTGTATTATAATACTGTGTAGGTACTAGCTGTGCCCGCGGCTTCGCTACCGTCATCTGACTGCCCACACACCTTCCTACCTACCCTACCTACCTACCTTTTTTTTTCTTTCGTGGAGAATCTTTACACCGCCATTCAGAAAATGACTTAAAATGCCCAACGCCATCTATCGAATATGGAGTTCAACTGTCCCAGTATCTTATTTGCGTGAGTTGTGATAATTAACTAAGTAATACTTCAAGTTACGCACGGTTTTTATGTATAAAACTTATCTTCATTGGTTTCGTACATTTTATGTGATGCGTGCACAAATAAACAGACAAAAATTCCAAAAATGCTGGAAAAGGGGTCTGTTAGTTATCCTTTTACATCCTGGCTATTTTTTTGGAAATATTTTCGATGTACAAAAAAAGACTTTTCTACAGATTTATTATATGTGTACCGTATTGTATAAGTTTTTTTTTCGAATCATAGTATAATCTGTCCAAAATAGATAGCGTGTTTTGAGGCTACCATTACTTCGGCTTTCGGTGTTTAGGTACTTAACTGATTTTACGATTCTCTATGTTCGATATGTTTTACGATTGTCAATGCAGATGAATGCCAAGTATATTCTATATACCTACTTATATTATATTGTGAAAGTTTATCACAATTGGTGTTTATCTAACCTACAGGACCTACAGAGGCCGCTTCATGCAATAGCAACCATACCAGAAGCGTATAGCCCACAGACAGCTAACTAGATGACATGATTGTATGTACTTCGCGTGCTAAAAAACGGACTAAAGTTACGACAAATAATCGTAATCTGTTTTTTTCATTAAGCATTATCGGCACCGAATATCCACCGAAATCATTAATTATTAGAATCAAATATTGAGCTATAAAGAATATATAGAAAAGGTTGGCCAAAGCATTGCAAATGTTTTCTTTCATTGGTAAGCAAATTTGTTTTTTAATTGTTTGTGAAAAAGTGGCACGCTTGTTTTTCATACAGATGGAGGAACTTGCGTTATCTATTTAGATTTATGTCTGTGGTATAGCCCGTATAGCTTTATATCCACTGTGAATTGTTTTATTGAAAAATTGAAAATAGTATTCAGATGGAAAACATAAGCTATTATGGTATGTTTTCTGTCAGATTTTCACTGTCAGATAATTTACCCAATATCAAAAGCAAGACAGGTAGGTAAGCACTGATCGTAACGATTCCTGAACATATAAAACGGCCATGATTCACAGAAATACGTTACTTAATGTAATAGGTATCGATGAAGATCAATGAAGTGCTTTTAATCAATTACCATAAAACCAGACAAGTTAAGATTAAAGGTCACGAGACACGCGCAATATCAGTCCTCTACCTACAGGTACATAGTTTTGTTATCACATAAACCAATGGGCTATTAATAGAACGAAGGCTGTCATAATCTACGTCTCAAGTTTATTCATCGATCGATTGGAACACAGAGACAGGGAAAATTTAAAATACAATTTAAAAAAAAAGTGCGATCAAATACATTATGAAAAGAGATTAAAACCATCGACATTTTAAAAAAGGAATCAACATATAAGTTATAAATTCGAACAAAAACGTTTTTAAATTCCAAATAATAACTAAAAAAACATTTTCCAAGGAAAGGAATTAAGTTTTCCACTTACCTAATTTTACATGTTTCACTAAAATGCACTTGGATTTTCCGTAATTATGGATGCGGTGACGTCAAACAGAACACGGCACTCACTGGGGAGGGACAGACTGATTTTGACAGGTGTCAGAGAGAGGGTACTGCGGGGCGCATGCGCGGGAAAGCAATGGAAAATTATGGAGAGGGCGGGAAACCGTGGGTGGGAAGCGCTCGATAAATGAAAGGATGTGACGTGACGCAGGAAATTGAAGGCTCGATTGAAATTGCTTTTATTTTTATTTGTTGAAACTTATGATTGCGTTTTATTACTAGTTTTATTGTGGGGCTTTGATGTAGGAATATAACTATTTGTTTTAATAAATTGAAAGGACTCTAGGGAATTTTACATTCCAATTCTAGTTTCTAAGATTTATCAGTATTCAGTTAGGTCCAGTTATCTTGAAAGATTTTCGAAATGTTTAGTCATCGCATAGTTTTGTAGAATCGAATTTTCCTCAAACTATTTATTGCATGATTCTGCAAAGCGTTTATTTCACTTTATTCCTGAACTTTTCGTCCCCCACGGGAGTCGGCCATCATGGGCCAAATTCTACACAGTGACGCCCATCGTCGACCATCATATCACGTGCAGGATTTTATAATGACTCGTGTTTCCAGTTTTCCCAGAAAAACTCTTACTTCCCTATAAATATTGTATTTCAATGTTTGGTTTTTATAAGGTTTCTCCATTTTAAGGTTTGTAAATAATTGAGTAGACTGCTCAGATTTTTGCACGTTTTCAGGCTTGGTTTCGATTCCCGGTTCGATAGTCTTATCGTACCAAAACAATGACGTCATCAGTGAACAGTCTTTAGTGACCGATAGTATCTATAAGTATTTATGCATGCCTGTTTTTATTTTCAAGATGATCTTGCCTAAGTCGACGACATCACGACAGTCGCCAACGATCTTGGAACAAAACACGCACTCGTTTCACACCCGCGTGACCCAAAATTTAGTACTTTTTTTGTATTTATCTTATTTTTCTATGACTTTATAAAAAAGCCTGATACTAAACTGCCTTTGAGATGGTGACAGTTACATCAAAATACGCCCGGCGGTTTTGGTGCGATTGTCGTTTTATTGTCCTTGTTATACATAACTTTACAAATTAATTACACTATATTATACGAATAAAACTCAAAATTTTCATATCGAATCAAATTATTAATAAAATGGTCTAAATTAACATATATTTTTTTCCAAATAATTACAACCAGCCGTTTAGACGTGATTCTCATTTTAAAATCGCCTACTCAAGGGAATCTGCGCCTAAAGTGAGACCACTAGACAAGTAGTAAAACTTAAGTGAATCTATAGCCAAAGGTATATCTACCTGACTACCTATGTCTTACATGAGAAAATTGATATTACATATGATAGTTAAATAAGGAACTACTAGGTACTGGGACCTACTACTAGGTATGAGTAGTTACCAGCATACGATCCAAGGGTTGTGTACCAACATGCTCACACAAGCTTTCGACAATAACGCAATAAAGCTTTTTTTAACCGACTTCCCAAAAAGGAGGAGGTTCTAAATTCGATTGGCATTTCTTTTTTATTACTTAGTCAAAAATACTTGGTATTCAGATAAGTGGGATCAGTACTTCGGAAGCTTCCAAGAAACCTATTAGTTTACAAACAAACAAACCTCTATTTATAACATTAGTTTATTTATTTATTTATTGCGTGTCTCATTTTACTTGGGGTCACTATTGTTTGATAGCGCGCAAAGCGACACGGGCTGTCATCACTACGGGCCGGACGCGCGCACGTAGATTTCGCGTCGCCGTCGCTACGCTAGCTCCTGCAGGGGTTGAGGCTTGCGCGGACGACGCTCGCGGAGCGTACGAACTGTTTAAAACGGTTTCATTTCCAAAACACAACAAAGTATGGTGCTTTGATTTACACCTTCTACATAAAGAATGAGACCCAGACTCAGAAACTAGTTAGTTGTAGTTGTAGTTACTTGGTGTCAGCATAACACGGTTACTTCATCCATCCCATCCTGTCAACCGTCACGCTATCATTGACTCCCTTTTCTTCCTTAATACTCCTCACACATTCCATCCATCTTTTTACCGATTTCAAAAAGAAGGAGGTAATCAATTTGACACGTATGTATGTAATATTGTTGGAACTGCACAATATTCACATATGTTATTCTATATGGGCTAAACATGCGTGCCAAATTTCTTAAGTAAATGTTTGTATGTATGTATATTTGTCTATGCATTTCTCCGAAAATTATATCACGATATGATAAAACTTATCAGATCGTGATCATTCTTTATTTTATTGGATTAAGTATCAAAATCGGTTCAGCAGTTTTCAAGATATGGAACATACAACCGAATTCCTTAGCGTCAAACAGCACGAAAGTGTAAATTAAATTATTATGTATATTTTGTCAATCCTTTAGATACCCCGCTCTAGACTATGCTTACTTTTTAGTGAAAGGGTACTAAAACCAAAAAGAGAGAAATACAAAATTTTCAAAAATTACTCAAAAATTACTGGAAGACTTAATAATCATGGTATGAGAACTATAATGAGTAATATACTAATGCTAACTACCATTGTCCGAGAAGAATCTTGTATGTATATCGAATCAGAATTTAACCTTAATAATGACCCCATTGTAAACACAAACTCTGATTTTTTTCGTGTCTGATCACTTTTATATAATGCACCAAAACATAGCTGGTCTTTTAAATAAATCAGATATATTAACAGTTCACATTCAAGAACTACTATCCAAACAAATGAACATTGATGTCTTATGTATAACAGAGCATTTTATAATGTCTGGACAAGAGAAACTGTTACGCATTCCAAATTATAAATTAGCAGCATGTTACTCTAGAAATAACATAAAGCGCGGAGGAGCGTGCATATTGATAAAACAAGGGCTTGAATACAAGGAACTACCAGACATAGTGAGATACTCTGTAACAGGTATAATTGAATGTTGTGCCATAAAACTTGTTAAACAAAATGTCATCGTTCTATGTATATATAGACCTCCTAAAATGTGTAACCTAAGCAAATTTTATGAAAATTTAGACAGTATTTTAAAAATTATATGTACTAAAAATGGCTCTAAAATAGTATTGTGTGGTGATTTCAACATAAATACAATGTTGAGAAATAGATTTACATTGGAACTCGAATGTTTTCTCCTGAGCTATAACCTAAAATTAGAAATAAATGTTCCCACCAGGCTTAACAGTAACACTTGTTTAGATAATTTTGCTCACAATTACAGACAAAAATGTAAATGGGAAGTAATAGACTTAGCATTGTCTGATCACACAGCGCAAATTCTCAAAATCAAAGTTAATAAATCATTTCAGATACAATCTTGGCGTAAAAGTACACGAGATATTTCGGGTGAGAATCTACTCAAATTTAAAAACCATCTGCTATCATTAACTTTTTCAGAGGTATATAATAGCGAGGATCCAAACTTAGCATATGATATGTTCTTGGATTTGTTTCTTTCACTATACAATCTGTGCTTCCCCATAAAATACACAACTGTTAAATTTGGAAAATCAATTAAATGGATATCACGGGGTATTCGTATATGCAGTAAAAGACAGCGCTTCCTACTGTGGCAGCAACGAATAAAACCCACAGAGGAAAATAAACAAAAATTTCGTAATTATTCCAAAAAATTTAAAAAAATCGTCAAATTAACTCAAAAAGCTCAAAACAACCACTTACTTTTAAACTCGGAAAACAAATCAAAGACAGCCTGGCATATAATAAACAACAATAATAATATTAATGAACCCATCTCTAAGATAAATAATCATGGTGTCATAATAACTAACCCTAAAGATATAGCTGAATCATTTAATGATTTTTTCGTCGATCAAGTCTCGGATTCACCGAAATCTGCATCTCATCGTGTAAAGGACATACATCATAATCCAAATTCGTTTTTCATGTCCCCAGTTGTACCGCAAGACGTATCAAGGGTAATAAGATCATTGAAAAATAAAAAGAGCTTTGGTTACGACGGCATTTCCACTAAAGTCATAAAGTTCGTTTCTAATGTGATTTCTGGTCCTTTAAGTCATATTATTAATGCAAGTATATCTTCCGGGGTATTTCCTAAGAGTCTCAAAACAGTAATTGTAAAACCTCTTCATAAAAAAAAACAATAAAGAAAATATGTCAAATTACAGACCCATTGCTCTTATTCCTGTGTTCTCTAAAGTAATAGAAAAAATTATATATGAACAAATTTACAATTATTTGACAAAATTTAACCTACTTTGTGACGAACAAAAAGGTTTCCGTAAAGATAAAAACATCAATATGGCTATATTCGATTTATTAAAAACTATAATGGTGAACGTAGATAACAAAACACCAGTTTGCGCCATTTTCACGGATATGACAAAGGCCTTTGACTACGTAGATCATGAGACACTTATAAACAAACTTCAAGCTTACGGAATTCGAGGAAATGCATTAAATTTAATTAAATCCTATCTTACTGGTCGTATGCAGTATACTGAAATTTCTGATATTTGTTTGAATACAAAACGTGAAATAAAATTCAGATCTTCTTATAGAAACATTAAATATGGCGTCCCTCAAGGAAGCGTTCTCGGTCCGCCTTTATTCTTAATTTATATCAACGACCTTCCACTTCAAATAGACCATCCAATCATATTGTTTGCTGATGACAGTAAAGCACTAGTTAAATGCACAATTAAAGAAAACTATGAAAATGATATTAACAACACTCTTAAATCTATAGTAAACTGGCTTGATTACAATAATTTAAAAATAAATATACAAAAAACTAATATCATGCATTTCTACCAACGAATTAATCCCAAAGACTTAAACGTCAATCATAATGGTCATAAGATTGAAAATGTTAAGGTAGCTAAATTTTTGGGAATATTAATTGACAATCAATTAACATGGAAATCTCAAGCTGAATATATTTGTAAAAAGTTAAGTACTTTCGCCTATATGTTATACAACCTATCTAAAAAAGTTAATACCAATACAGTCCTGGTTGCTTACCATGGCCTCGTTATTTCAACGTTGAGGTTTGGCATCATATTCTGGGGTAATAGTAGTGAAAGAGAAAACATTTTCAAGGCCCAAAAACGATGTGTTAGGTCAATTTTTAACTTACATGTTACGGACAGCTGTGTTCCTATTTTCAAATTACATAAATTACTAACCTTCCCATGTCTGTACATTCTAGAAATGGCCATATTTGTAAAAAGCAACCCGCATCTGTTTCCATCGTTACGTGAGATACGAAAGAGGACAAATTGTATGAGATCTCAGTATCAAAATTTATTGCACACAGGTAGCTATAACACCACACTGTTAAAAAAAAGCGTT
This sequence comes from Orthosia gracilis, assembly GCA_947562075.1. Taxonomy (NCBI): domain Eukaryota; kingdom Metazoa; phylum Arthropoda; class Insecta; order Lepidoptera; family Noctuidae; genus Orthosia; species Orthosia gracilis. The sequence goes on along the minus strand of OX387270.1, from coordinate 1,788,076 downwards.
ATGTGTATGGCGCCAAAGATATACAATAAGTTACCTGAAGTTATAAAAGAACAACCATTTAGAATATTCAAAAAGCGACTAACTGACTTATTGTTGCAAAAATGTTACTATTCTATATCCGATTTTTTGAATGATGACTTGTGATAGTATATAGGAACATATTTTCGTTTTTTTCTACGCTGATAACCTGCTATGTCATATGTATGTACCGGTGTCTACCCATAAATGTTTGCATGCCGAAAGGCAGGATGTACAAGGATTCTTGAACTTTTGTTAACATCTTATTGTAATACCTACATTCTATACAAATAAAAACTTCTACTTCTACTTCTACTTCTACACAAAAAATAATCCGCTTTCTAAAGCAAAATATAAAAGTGCAAAAATAGTTTTCGTTTCGGAAGTCGGTGTTGAAAAAAGATAAAAACAAGAGGTACCAAATACTCCAACTTCCAAAATTAAAGTTATTTTTGCACTTTTTTGTGTTTTGCTTTAGAAGTCGGTTTATTTTTTGTGTAAACGTTTTTATCTCTGTACCATAATTAAAATAAAACAATGATTGATTTTCGAAATTAATGTCCTTTAATCATCTTGCAGCATACATTTAGACTGTTCTTGGTGGCTAGTAGCAGGCGTTACAGGACCCAATAGGCACCTGAGGGCTGAAGCAGTCGCTGGGGCAGACGGGGCAGGCGGCCGCGTAGGCGCGCGGTTTCGAGCATGATGCTGTGGTCGACCATTGCTCAGGGGTCGCGTGCTGGAACATATGACGAGAACTATCAGAACACAAATACAAAAAAAAAGGCAATAGTAATTCTATGTAATTTGGCTACAAATCGGCACAGCAACGTTTGAACGTAAAAAAATATACACGACCGTCCGTCACCATTTCCTAGTGTTTTAAGCTAAAAAGAAAAATTGGTGCAACAAACTTACACACACAGTAGTGTGTGTTGTTAGCCTGAGATCCCTTAGCCTTTCTTCAGAAGTGCTAAGAAACGACAAGAAACGCGGTGGCCACGCTGGCTACTGGGGGTAAGACGTTTGATTCGAAAGAAGTAGGATTATACCCTAGCGTTTCTACTAGGGATGTTACGGTTGTGATATAATATCGGAACCAAAGTCGGAATCGGAGGTTTTAGATTTGGTTTATCGGAATCGGAACCGAAACCGAAATCGGAAAAAGGAGACGGAGGCTGAATAAAGATGTGTTAAGAGAAATCAGGTTTAATGAAATAATAAGTACTTAAGTACCTACATAAATTGTTAATCACCCTTTTTAATTTCAGCTCAAAAACAATACACCCAACTAGGCGTTAAAAAAAGAACAAGTTTTCTAAAATCGTAATCGCGATTATATTAATAGTAAATAAAATGTGTGTAATAGTTGTTTAAATCAAGTCAGTGACTCCATATCGGCCTTTTTTTCACTCCAAATCGACCTACGATAACCTTCGATTTAAAGTTTCGGAACCGAAATCGGAGATTTAAAACAACTTAATCAAAATACCCGACTGCATAAGAAGCGAACTAAAAAGACGTAAACAAGAAGAAAATCATGCTGTGCAGTCGGTGTTTTTTTATTTTGATTTTTTGGATTAGGTTTTTTTTTCGAATTAGGTACATTTAAACATATAAGTATGATATATTTTTCGAATCATCTCTTAAAACTTTTTATTTTGATACCCCACCCGATGGAATGAGAAGCATTAAAAAAATTGTGCCCACATAATATGGCACCCAAACCCCGCCATTATTTTTTTTCTAATTTTAATGTAGCCTGTGACACCCGCAAGGATAAGACGAATCGAATGACAATGATACTTAAATCATCAAAATCTGCCAACGCGTTTGGTCTCTAGAACGCCACATAGGAACAAACATACATATATAAACACTTACATACATACATAGAATGATAAACACATTACCCACCTTCGACAGTCGGGTAAAATCAATCGGCAGTATAGATCTATACTAATATTATAAAGAGGTAAAGTTTGTGAGTTTGCGAGGTTGTAGAAGATAATCTCTGGATCTACTGAACCGATTCAGATGAAATTTGGCATGGAGATAGTTTGAGACCCTGTCAAGCACAGGTTTTTTTGTTTGTATTGCTTTGGGATGATAAAACACTTTTTACACGGGTAAAGCCGCGGGCAGAAGCTAGTCTATATATAAGTATAGAATAGTAGAAACTAGGCATGCTACGGCTGTTTCTGGAGGTTCCTGTTCAGGATAAGGCGGCAGGAAACGCCCGGGTGTCACCATCTTGTGGACCGCCCGGAGGACACGGTGGAGTATACGATGGAGGTCTGCCCCGCTTGGGCCGAGCACCGCCGTGTCCTCGTGGAGGCGATCGGCTGTGGCAACGTCTCGCGTCCTGCCCTGTTCCAGGCCATGGTACGGAGCGTGAGGGAGACGCAAAGGAGACGCCCCTAGCCACCGCAGGAGACGCCCAGAGCGTCGGGAGTCTCAAGCCGATTTCCGGTCACGCGGGACTGCGGACGGCAAGTAATGGGTAGCTCGCCGTCCGAAAAGGACCAGGCCCGAGTTTACGGCGCTTAGTGTTCCACGTGCGCCTCAAAGAGATGTCAGTAAAAAGTGACGGGGCCCGCCAGGGCCGATGCCTGTCTGGGTCGCGGATAAATTTGAAAGAGAGTTACCGCGGCCCTGACACAAGCAACTGAAGGGACACGGGTGAGTTTTAGTCAGTAAAAGTCTGACACGCCCCCCCGACTCACCCAGCGCGGGAGAAGTGTTTGGAAGATTTCACACCCAAATAAAAAAAAAGGGTGTTATTTAAAACCTCCGATTCCGACTTCGGTTCCGATATTATCACTTCCGTAACATCCCTAGTTTCTACCTATGAAATTGTAAATGTTCCGCAGTCTCGGCGACTGAAAGGCAGTCGCTCTATGTTGCATTTAGTTGCATCTCGCTTCCCCGACATAGATGCGAAACAGCCAGGCAGACGACGACGTCTCGGCGACAAAGCCAATATGAACGCTTCGGCAGCTATACTCGTAGAAGAACAGTGCTTGGCGACAAGAACAGGTGATCCCAGTCTTTCTCCGATCGAGTTTCTTCACAAAGATCTCCGAGTACTATTACTACTGAGGTATTGACTTAGGTACTATCATTTGAAAGCTCGAAAACCTTGAGAGGTTTTCATTACATAGAGACATATTGATAAATAAATACTGGCCAAGCGCGAGTCGGACTCGCGCACTGAGGGTGCCGTTTAAACAGCTAAATTCACCAAAACAATAGGTAACACTACTAACATTCATAAACAATGAAAGCATCGAACATTGCTGTAACGAAGGGATGAAATTAACTATGAAGTACGAAAACGTTGTCCCCATGCATCAATACACATTTTATTTTTTTACTGTTCCAAGTACATTTTATAAGTTGGTCGACTATTACTCGTAAACTTGTAAAGCCTACTTAGCTGTGATAGTTTTCCTTTTAATTTCGTTATTTAATTATGTTACAGTCAAAAGTCTTAATCGGTCAAAAGTACTCTTAACTGAAAAAATCAGGCAAAAAAATTTACACTGAATACGTTAGTCAAATATAGTCTTGTCTGAAAATCTTTAGTTAATAATGATTTCAACTGACTATATGTTGTTAAAAGTGATTTTGACTTACGCTCTTAGTCAAAACTACTTTTAAGCACTACAGCATCGGTTAAAATGTCTTTTAACCACTTAGTATGTAATAAAAGATTTTTTATTTTGTAAATTCTTTGATTACGAAGGTTTAGGTTAAGGTTTATAAAGTTAACACAAAAAAGATGTAAGTACTAAAAAATCACAATTATGTTAATTCTTATTTAGTCTAATATTATTAAAAAAGAAAAAAATAATAAACAAACAAAATAAAAATTAATATTATTAAGATTCGAAATTTAATTGAAGTAAAAAATCCAAAGATTATTCGTTACTGTACACACAGCAGCACATTAAGTTATCACAACCTGTCAAATTTTCTCATTCGATTTAGAACTTAACCTTAAAATGTTGATGCATTTTAAGATTTAATATCATTTGTAAAAATTTGACAGTTTTGTATAACCTGATTTCCTATACAATGAGAACCTCGTAAATTAGACATTTATTTTTGTGTTTTGCTTTATTTATAGATTGCAACATACTTACGTGTTATTATTTTTATTTTTAAGCGTAATATTTTACAAATAGCTGTCGATAATATGCGTTTCTTCGTAATTTATGTCAACCACCTTAACTTTTTAGGGGTTTTGACTGATAGGACCGTACCGTAGTGTCCGTAGTAAAAATCATGAAGGATAACTTCTGCGACCTTTTGATCCTGACATTCAATACCGACCTGTTTGAGGCACCTAGTAGCGAGAAACGGTGCACTAGCCGTACTGTAAGTTACTGTATGCTATTGGTGGGTTTTAAGAGGACTAGAAGCATCATCACGCCAAATAATTTGATGCAGGTGCCTATCTGAAGGGTGTACAGACACCTGCCTGTACATTTTCTCGACGTCAGCAGAGTCAACGTACTTTTGCATTCTAAAGTTTTGACTGCAATATACTACTGCCGTGATTTTTTTCACATATCCAAAAGCAATCATTTTGCTGGCAGAGGAGGGCACTAATTGGCAATCTAAAGATTTATTTTACGCAAACGGATCCCTGAATCGAAAAATGGTTTTCACGGGCCCTTAATATTTTTAATGGCCTATCCAACGATACCCCACACCATGGGAGACACAAGAAACAATTTTATTTTTTCACTTTGTCGGCATGATTAACATGTATATCCATACCAAATTACAGCTTTCTAGTAATCCATGTCAAATTATAAGCCTATGAACTAAGCTGCGGACAGACGGATGGACGTAGGGATATGGCGAAACTATAAGAGTTCCTTGTTGACTACGGATCCCTGAAAACTAAGCATATAATTTGGAAAAATGGCCGTAGAAAAACCAACTCACCTTAATAAAACTGCTCAACACACAATGAGTGACATCATAAGCAGGGCAGTTAAGTAAGACTCCCTGGGTCTTCAGCTCCGGCCCCAGACAGGCGGTCTTCGCGTGCTGGATAGCAGGTCCCCACTCAGCGTGATCCTTCTCGATCTGGTCAAGGTACGCAGACACCTTGGTCTTGTCTACTGCTGTGCCGTCCAGCAATTTAGATTCACGGTAGACGCAGGTAATTTTCTTGCACTGGAAGCATTGTTTTGATACATTGAATAGTGGAAGTTATGGGTAAACTACTGGTTAAAAGATCAGTGGCAAGTACAGATGGCCAGGCTACTTAGTTCAAAAAAGAGATCAGTGATAAAATTCAGTTTAAGGACCGGTTACTGAATCGAGTATTTGGAAATGTGGGTAAAGTGCTTGATAATGAATGCCATTATTACTGAAATATAGTCTGAATCTCGGAAACAGTTCCAACGGTTTTCATGAAATTTAGTATGCATGTAATGAAAAATGCAAAAATTAAACCTAGCTAGATCGATTTATCGCCCCGAAACCCGGGGCGATAAATCGATCTAGCTAGGTTTAATTTTTAGAAAACGTCGTTTTCTCTATTTTCACGCGAGCGGAGCTCGGTCACCCAGGTACTAATATTTATTTCTGCATAAAAAAAATCAATTTGGACATAAAAAATATTGCATACAATTTAATCAATTGATTAAAATTTATCATTTGATTAAATTTAAACGAGTGCAATGTTTGCAGATTTTATAAGAATATAAACCGAATCGAAATCTTCAAGTCGTCGTCAAACTGGGCCACCCTGAAGTAGAATTGTATTTCTAGTATACCTAAAGGTGCACTATAGCTTCTTCCTGAGTGCTGAAACTTACCTCAGTTGTATACTTGGCTCCTTGGCATTTTACGGTCGCTTCGTGCCCAATCAACTTCGGCGAATTGAGGCAACTTAAGATCTGCGAAATTAAAGCAAATGTTTTAACAATCTTCTATCCGTGCTAAAACATGTCCTCTCGCTCAATAGATGGCGTTGGCGTCGTGTTAGATCACGCTATCGTTTTGTTACCGTTCCACTTAACGTCACCAAGCTCGAATCGAGTCTAATTTTGGCCTTAGATAATAAGATGTACATAGTTATAAGATGTATACATAGAACTATGTTACTAGCAAGTGTGACGTGCGCGTTAACGCGATAAATTGGGTATAAAAACAGACACGGCCCCTCTGATAGGCGGGATTGGATAACTTACGCCATTTGGTATCTCTCCACAGTAGGTGCCTTCTCCTGGCGCCCCGTAAGCAGCCTGAAAATAACACATATTTTTTTATTAATAATAAGCTGTGTTCGGTTAGACTCGGAACCGACCCCAACATACTATTCGGTCAGCCTAACTAAGCATCTAAAAGTCCGAAACGTCAGACAACCCCACTCTCGCCTGCCCGCGCATTCGCCACGTGAGCCAAATAGCGAGGGTCGAACGTTCGAGTGACATTGACATTTTGGGTGCTCAGATATGTTGACCGTGCTGTAAATGGTTAGCCGAAGGCTACACAGATTTTCTCTAATCGATTCTCTAAGCAAAGGTAAAGGAGCCAGCTAGACTAGCCGCGTAGTTCGTGATTGTGTTGCGAGTCGCGGGGCGCGAGCCGCATGGATACTTCGTCACAGCTCGAACCTGCATTCGAAAATATTGAAATGAATTTCATATTTCTCACACGCCTACCATGGCAGGGCCTTCGAATAAAAGTTAAATTGAAATTTTTGACATTGTGCAAGTGTGTAATGCTGTAATGTTTTTAAATAATAAAAAGTTTCAACATAAACTGCATTTCTCCTATAATTCTGGCCACACTCTGAAACTTCTTAAACTTTCTGGCCCCCCCATTAAGAAAGTTTGCCCACACCTTCTTTAGCACTATTCATGTCGTTTAAGTACTTATACAGGGATTAAATTTTTAAGTATCGATATATACCCATATATTTACCTACTGATGGAAGCCAATGTACCTACATACAATAATTTCGTTCGACTGTTTCCTACGTTACATAATTAATGTATTCTTATGTCTTCCCTAAAGTTTAACATTTCGTTGTTATTGCTCCTTTATTTATCTCTTCCTAGAAACTGTAGACTATCTCATTTGTAAGACAGTTTAAATAAAGTTTAATGAAACACCTACAAATGAAGTCGTCACGATTGGGAATAAAAACCGGCCAAGTGCGAGTCGGACTCGTGCTCGAAGGGTTCCGTACCATCATCATCATCCTAAGCCTATTAATGTTCCCACTGCTGGGACACAGCTCCTCTCTGTGAGAGGGAATGGGCGGTAATCCACCACTCACACAATTTTTGGTTCTAGGACATGCCGGTTTCCTCACGATGTTTTCCTTCACTGTTTTGAGAGCAGTGGTGATGAAAATAATTTACACAAAGTAAAGCACCTGGCTGGATTCGGACCCGCGACCTAAGTGGCCGAGACTTGTAAGTCGCGGCCGATACCACTGGGCCACCACCGCTCTTACGTTTGTTGTATTGTATGCGAGCCCCACTTAAATATTTATTTTATTCTGTTTTTAGTATTTGTTGTTATAGCGGCAACAGAAATACATCATCTGTGATTCTGTGATAATTTCAACTGTCTAATAGGGCATGTAATATCGAAAGTATTTCAATTCCGTTATTGATTTCCGATATTGGATCGCAATATTGGAATTCTGAAATTATTATCGGAATTGTGCTCATTCGTTAGACATCGCGCATTTGTTTGTTAACTGTACACATTCGGTATGAGATTGGATTATGTACAATAAATGAACACGTTTATGCCGTGACATAATGATTTATAAATTCAGTGTAAGTATCACTAGCCAAATCCATGGGAGAAAGGAGATGTCTAACAAAACATTGAAATATCTTATCTGCTTATTTCCCATTCAGTTTATTGTTTTTTAATAGATTAGAATAAATTCTGAGCATAGTCTTCTTCATTTGATGCTTTCTAATCAGGAGAATTATTATTATACATTGATTGGAATAGGTATCGTAGTGATCCACGATAACCTTATTGATTTTTTGCAGTACAACTTGAGCATTATTATTTATGTTAAATGAATCCTGGATTGCCGAGTCAAACTTATTTTGTAAAAAAACTACAATGAAATTAATAATATATAGCAATGGTAAAATATAACTATCCCATCTTTATTATATTCAAAATCAATAGAATATCAATAAAATATTTGATTATGTAGTCAAGTAGTAGATCAATCCAACAGATTAGTGATCGGATAGACTAATTTGTTGTAGGTATTTAATGCAAGCAGAAGACTAAAAAATATTAAATTTTAATTTATTTAGGTTTCTAAGCAAGTAACTCAACAGAAATTTGAGATAAAATTTAATAAAACAGCATTCTCAAAAGTATGAAAAATTATCTAAGATTTTATCATCATCATCATCATCATTTCAGCCGAAAGACGTCCACTGCTGAACATAGGCCTTCCCAAAGTGTCACCACATTGACAGATCATCTAACGGATTCCCGCAACGTAAGCGTGATTCAATGAAAATATAATTGATACAACGGGTTCTATGAAGCTGTGTATTTACTCTTATAGGTCACATTTTTAGCAATCTCAGGATTGTAAATCCGGGATTCACTTTAAGTAAATAAGCAACAAATTATCTGATCACTTCTAATCATCGTAGTCAACGGGTTTAAACACGCCATCGCGTTCGGCGCTTGTAAATGAGCTAAAATATAGTTTTTTTTTCTGATTTCGAGATTCAGATATTGGGTCACTCAGTATCGGAATTGAAATATCGCAAATTTCGTTCCGAGATTCCGATATTACGAGATTTCGAGATTCCTATATTCATGCCCTACTGTCTAGCTATTACAGTTCATGAGAAACAGCCTGGTGACAGACCGACGGACTGTGGAGTCTTAGTAATAGGGTCCCGTTTCTACCCTTTGGGTACGGAACCCTAAAAATAAAGTCTACAAGGTTTTGTTTTAGTTTCCTGAAGCCTAATTACGTAAGTGCATTCGGCAAGGCAAAGGGTTTGACCTCGTCAATCGGTCATTCACACAGACGGAAACCATATCGCGTCTTTTATCTCGCAAGTGATTGGTCGATTGATGGTGTCAAAGCCCTTTGCCTTGCCGAATTTATTTACGCAATTGAACTGTTTGTTAAATTGAGATGCTCAAAGCATAAATCCCAAAGTCGTCTCATGGTCTGCCGATTCCTTTGGCTGCCAAAGTCGACAAAGTTCGGCATCGAGCCACATGACGCTTGCTGAAAGCTGGAGTCGCATCTGTATAAGAACCGAGCGGCCTCCGTCTTAGGCACGCCGAAGTCTTCAACAGACCCAGTGTAAATGAGACGTAAGTTCACATTACCGCTTATCATCAGGTGATATAATGGTCAAACGCGTATCTGTCAGTAATACATAAGATTTTTTGTTAATCTCTAGGGTATTGATATTCCAAATGGTGAGAGTTATTCGTAGTACCTACCAAAAGGCTAGTTATGTATCTTATTCGTTTAGCCTAATTTGTCTAATTTTACTGGACTACAAAGGAAATTCGGAAGGTCGCATTTCGACAATAAATAAATGATAGTTGTGAAGCCCACTAACCAATAGCATGGACCTCCCAATTAGTGTTGGGAGTAGACACAAGTGAGTGTGTTGTGCCGTACACAATCGATTTATTGGTGCGCTTCCGATACGTGTGTCGCGAGTTCGATTCTCGCACGGGATAAACAAGTATAGTTCTCGCCTAACTTCTTGGCCGCCCTGAAGTTGGCTACAATGGCTGCGCAGTAGTAAATCTCATATAAAAACAGCACCGATTCGTGCCTTGCGCTTGCCTGGCTGGAGGCTATATAGCTTAGTCTCCACAGGATCGCCCGGTTAAGCAGAATCCAATCACTTTTGACTGACCTGCGAGACGCCCCGAAGATAAAAAAAAATGCCTTGCTCAAGCCAACTTCAGGGCGGCCCAGAAGTTTGGCGAGAACTATAGGCACCTAAGTACCATTATTAAATAATTTGTAAGAGCAGCCTAAATAGGTAGGTATTTAGTGGTTACGGTTCCGTTAATGGTTGTTATATATTTTAAACTCTCCTTCGATACAGAAAAATCACCTGGTATGGTGTGGGGCATTATTAAGAAGATGTTTTGGTGACATCATCACGGCGGCAGTCAGTGTTGCATGTTATATTACGAGTAGTACACAAGGTCGCACGTGATAAGAATCACTGACAAGGAATATACCGACCGCTTAACTGAGACCATTCTGAAGAAGCTGTGCGTTTTTCGGCGCTTTGAGAAACAAAGGCTCTTTGTGGAACAGTACCTTGGTTTTTTTTCAAAATGCAGTTCAGCTCATACTGGTTTTCTTATCACTAAAGTGCGGCCTATTGTACGGCGGTCTCCAATATTTTCGTCAGTCCTCTTTTAATTAACATGAATGACATAATGATTCGCTTATTGGTGTATACGTGGGAATACCTACCACTTAAAAGCCATAAAAACAAAGCATCACGTCTAGTGTAGATGGAATACCGCGCCAGCTAGTCATGAGCATAAATAAACTGCGGATGAGTTCACTGATGGCTCATCTGCACATCTCACAGGCCACTCGCCATTATTAGGTATTGCACTTATTTGAATAGGTAGGTGACTAAATGCTGTTTAGAAATATGGGCCAGTAATATCCTAAATAGCAAGTAGATTTGAAAATAAAAACATAAAGTGAAGTCGGTGATAATAAAAACCTAACCATCAATATTTAGCAAGAAAAAAAAGGAAAAACAAAACAGGGGTCTAAGACAGAGCGATGGATCAGGCAAACCGTTGTTAGTTCCTACCTAAATGCTGTTTAGATAGGAAACCATAGCGAACCCGAACTGATGATGATCATGGAAAATAGACGATGGAAAAAAGCTTCTACTCAAGCTAAATACTAGATAGGCTAGCTTAGTTTCTTCCTAAGAATACTGCCGAATATCTGCTATTTTGCTCTCAAAGAAATGTAGGTACGACGAAAACTACAATCTACTTAAACAACAAAATACAACTAAAGAACTCATAACTAAATCCGTAAAACATTGCCAAAGAACTTACCGCAACACAGAACGCGAGAAAAACACAAAACTTAAACATTTTCAAAACACGTTCGTCCTCGCCAGCTCTATTATGAAGACTGGAGAACAAACGAAAACGAAACAGGCTCAGGGAACAGAGATAATCAGTAACACAGAGTACTTTTTTATGATCAGTAAGGTCAAGTCAGAGGTCGGGATCACAGGGTCCACGATGATAGTGTAGCCAAATTAATCAACAACTTGTTTTTGGATCTCATGGCAAAGCAAAATGTAGACAATTATTAAGGATGGATTTTTTGAGGAAAGGTTCAACGTTCGATTCAAGTTTGAGCTTTCTCTAGTTGGTTTTCTTTGTTCGTTGCTTTGATTCAACATTAAATTCTAACTTTAAACTTGCCCCGTACCCATGTAGGCTCTTCAAGGGACATTTTTTTGCCAATGATCAGACCAATGGGTCTATGACAATAAGACCTATTTTGCATTCCTTGAAAATCTGATGGATTCGTATCAAAAATGAGACAATTTTAAAATGACCAATGCTTGAGGTAGGATAAGCGAATCTAACGAAACTTGTCATTTGAACCAACTCGGCTTGACTTGACCACCAAGTACATAAGCGGCGGCGGCGCGCTTGACTAAAGGCGCTGCTTACGTACTTTGTGCTAAAGCATGATAGTTATTTTCGATGTCGCCGCTAGATGGCACTGGCAACCAGTATGTCAAAGCGACGCGACGCGACAATGTTTTTGCTTGTTTGCAAGTCCTAAACGTAATTTATATTACTTTATTTCGCAAAATTATTATCAATGTAATCTCTTCAAGACCTGAGCTAAAAAACTGAAAAGAGCAGGGGGAACAAACCTTCTTTACAGCCTTGAGTAAAAACAATTAAATGGACGTCATAAAATAATATTTCAATGTAAGTTTAATCTAAGTTAATATTTTACTAACAAAGATTAAACGAACAATAAAACGGAAAATAGATTAGGATCTTTATCATGAAAATAGATTTATATTTTACAATTTGTTCATAGCATGCTTTGTAAATTTCATTCATGTAGTATCGTAACGACCTCTGCGGACACTACGAGTAAATGCTGCCACAGACTAAAGAGATGTTGAGAGTGCAAGATAGGCATAAAACTCGATCCTTCCTTATAATACAGCGTTAATTTATAACCATGCTACAAAAGCGGAACCTTAGCATATTTTTGAAGAAATGCACTTTGTTTTGTTAGAGTTAATCTTATTATATTCTTACTGCCCAACAACATGCTGAAATGAATACTAATTTTCTGAAGTCATTATTAAACATCACCTGAAACAGCTGAAAGTAATTTATTCATATTGATCTCGTAACTTAAGGTCTGTCCCACAGTCTACGAAGGTCGAAGCGATAGGGTAGCTGAGCACCCGAGATTCACATAATCCACCAACTGGATTTTTAAGTCTCGACTTTAAGCCGAGTATTCAGAATTCATATCCAACGATATATTTTTTAACGCGCTAGGGATGCAATCTGTGCGGTAGTGCCAGTGCCATCACTACTTAACTCCACACACACCCAGAATTTAGAATGAAATTGATACTATCTTATAATGAGATTGGGAGAAAACGTGTTTTGAACCTAAGCGCGGGTGCCTATTGCTATTTGCTAATAATGTTCCGACTTTCCGAGTAGGTAAAAAAAAATATTTATTGCTCCTTTTAGTTACTCATGAGTTGTGTCACTTCTGTGAGTAGAATATTATCTTTAATGTTACTCTTTGTTCTGATTGACGTTCCATTCCAAGATGGCAGACATGCCGCTTGAGCCATGATAGTATGGAATCGTAGGATTACGATTTTTAGGTGTGTCTTTCTAAATATCGAACTAGAATGTCTCCGAAATTCTTGACTAATGTCTTATACGAATGTTCTGACGATGTGAAACAACTCGCTTGCGTTAAGTGCGCTAGTTTTAGGTAACATTTGTGCCGGGACATATGTAATAAAACGGTGATCGAAATTGTGTTTTTCGGTGTGTCGTGTACGATAAGTATTCTGGTTTGATGTTAAATTAAAATGTGGAATATGATGTGCGACGTGATGCCCACTATATCGGAGGACAGTATCAGTCAAAGGAGTTCGCAGTTATCCGGTGAGGATGCGAACTTCGAGCAATTGATGGTGTCTATGCTCGATGAGCGCGATAAGCTGGTGGAGAGCCTGCGGGAGACGCAGGAGCGCCTGGGGGACTCCGAGCAGCGCCTCAAGGAGGTGGAGAAGGAACGGGACTCGCTGCACAGACAGATCGCCGCCAATTTGCCTCAGGTCAGTGACTTGAATGCTAATGCTTATGTAAAAGCGGATATTATTTATATTGCAGGTAATGCTCAAATACGGTTACGACTAAGGCGGGCTTGGCGCTATGCTCAAGTTCATGTCTACTATATTATCAAACCTTTTTGGCCTTTTGCTACTATTTTTTACTTGAACCATGTAGTTGGTTTTCTCAAACAAAAATACACAAGAACCCATCTGCTAACAAATAAATCTTCGTTAACCCATTAATTATCATATCCAACAATAGTGCCAGTGTATTGTAGTACAGATAGAACCAGACGGTGGTGACTGCACCAGACAATTACTCTATTGATGTGTTATTGTGATTTTTATTGCTCAGTAACTGTGATTAGGACATCTTATTAGATTATGTGATCAATCGGTTATTATAATTGTGTTTTGACATATAAGAGCTTCCTGCATTGTGTCAAGCTTGAGAGGCTGTATTATAGTTTCTGCTTTACTCATAGATGGTGAGATAAGCTAAAGAATTAAAAATCAAATCTTGTGTGCATCACAATAATCAAAAGCTGCATTAAATCGAAGCAGGTTATGATCCCTCACATTGTGCTATTTCCTTAAAACAGTTTTTTGATGACTGAAGCGTTTGTCCATTGCCTTGGAGGGCAAATTAAATCCTTCAGCATTGATTTGTATGTAAATCAATGCTGAAGGATTTAATTACTGTTTATAAATTGTTTTTCTCACAGAATAAATGTTATTCCAAGTCCAAATAAAGCAAGAGAATCATAGTTAAAGATATCTTTCAGAATTTCAAAAAGCGTTGATCAGTTATGCATTCAAATATTGGCAATCCCCCTCCATTTTCCTTTGGGCACCCCCAGAAACTACAGAATGCTACCTGCTCCTTTTGCTTATATTTGTAATTTTCATGGTCACATACAACTACCTTAAAATAATATTTCTGTAATTGTACAGGTGACTTTAGTCAATACAAATGTTAAAGGTTTCTTTATCTCAAATAATATATAGTGTGCAATAGCAAATAACAATGAATATTGTTAGTGTGCGGACCGTGTCAAGGAGAGTTGCAGACATAATGCTCAGCCTGCGGAACAGAATTAAATAAATGTTCATTCTGTAACTGAGATGAAGAATCTTGTTTATTACAACCTCGCTTTGTGCAGTTATTTCAAATATTTGAGTTATTGCTGTTAAAATATTGGATTTTAATGTATGTTATGATTTGCCATCACAATTACCATAGAATATAGTATGTGATAAATCATTATTTACTAATCACTTTATTCATTATTTCTCAAATAAAAATTAAATCAATGAATAACTGTCAAACTGGCTTTTTTTTGTGTGCTGTTTTGTTAAAGATTGTTGATCTTGAATGAAATAAAATTTCATAAAAATTTCTGCTGGTGGTCTGATGGAACCTAAAAATCCATACAGCTTACAAGCATACAAGCTGTATGGTTGATAAAAATTAAGCTCTTATTATCCTAGTCATAGACCTTCCTCAGCCGAATGCCGGTCTGTCTGTGCCTAGAATCTAATGTGTTTTCTTTAGCAAACACAAAATGTTAGGTATTTGTGCTACCAATAGGCATAACAAATGCTCCTTGTATATGATGTGGTTAAACAACCAATATTTATAAAATAATATTTAACAATAAACTGTTACTATAACCCATCTACTGTGGTTATGATTATGACAGAATAACAAGTATTTAATATTCAGTAGGTATGAATTAATTTATTATTTTAACAAGTAACTTAACACTTTGTAAATATAATAATAAATAACATTAATACCAGCCTGTAACCATCCCAATGCAGGGCAAAGGCCTCTTTTCATACAGAGAAGGCATGAGATATCAAACTTATATTAACTATAAGTCCAGGTTTCCTTAATATTTTTTCCTTCACCGTTGTCAGCGATGGTCAAATCAAGTGCAGTAATAGAACAATTCCCCCAATTCCATTGGTACTTGACGGGATTTGAACCTCAAGCACGAGAGGCGAGGTCTTAGCCAATGGGCCACTACATATAACCCTAGTATTTAAAATGTTGAGATGTAACTTAACTTAATATTGTAATTCACAAACTAAGCTAACATTATTCAAATATTGATGTTAGGTCAGCTATCATTGACAATATAGATAAAATCTGTGATAGACTGAACACTATGTGAAACACTGATAACATTATGTAAAGTCGATATTAATTGTTCACCATTTTTACTTTACACCATTCCCAGAAAATTTAAACTTCACTGAGGTTGAAATTGTATTTTTATTTATTAAACCTTATGCACAAGTATAAACACTGTACAAAGGCAGATTTGATACCTACAAGAAACCTATATGTATTATTTTACAAACTGTCACAGACAAACTGACCTTGGGCCTTAAAGTGAGATTCTGTCAGCTCCAGAGCTTCGAACATCGAAGCCAAGTTGCCAGCCTGTCGGTTTTTTATCGGTTGTATTTCGGGGTGTGTGTGACGAAACTGCACAATTTGATTCCGCTTAGCCCTTTCCATCATCGGACTACAAGACGTACGGCCATGCGCCATCGGTACATGGTGGAGATCCCACCCATACGCACAATGCGTTTTGCTAATACTTTCATTGTGCGCACAGCTAAGGAGTGGAATTCCCTTCCAGAGTCTTTGTTCCTTTTGTCCATAGCTACAACCTTGGGGTCTTTAATTCAAAAGTGAATAGGTTATTTCTAGTCATTGCTTACCATCAGGCAAGATAGTGGTCAAATGCGAGCCTACAGACTATAAAAAAAAATTGAAATGTCCAAAATACTTTTGGTTGACTACCTACATGACAATCCAGTAGTGTATGTCAATCCCATACATTTGAACTTTTTTACAATTATTATCACCAGATTATATACTGTCACTTTGTCTTGTCTCTCTAGTTGCTTCATGATGTCAGATTCAGATTCATTTGTTTGTTCAAAACATGAGTATGCACACACATGGCATGCAAGATGTACCACCAAAATATGTCTCAGTGACATTATACCTAAACATGACAAACAACTAAATTCTTTGACCATACAGTCTAGTTTGTAATAATGAACATGCCACTATACTACTCTATTGTAACAGCCTGAATTAAGTCAAGTAATCAGCTGTTATCAAATCAGTATCATTGTAAATGGTCAGGCCTGAAACATTTACACTCTGTGTGTTTGTTAGTAGCTTATTTGTGTTGTGATGATTAACAGAGCTTTGCATGTTATTAACACTTGCTATAATGATTCTGCATTATTACAGTTTAGTAGGTACTTAACATTATGAATAGCTTATTGGGCACGGGCCCAGACAGGCATTGGTGTCTTTCTAGTTTAAAAGTATGGATATTTTAAGGGCAGTTTTATACTCATTGTTTTAAGGTATTATCAAGCCGTTGTTGTAGGTTGTCCTTAGCAAGGATAACTGCATTCCATCTTGCTTGCAAACCAAATCTTCCAACCTCCTTATATTATGATAGCAGTATAGACCACGGAATATTACTAAAATTTTTGCCCGCGCAATGAGCACAAGTTTCAGCGGTCATAGCCATCCATAGTAAGAAGTGTATCAGGCCGTCAATTTCTGTGATGCGCTTGGTTTGTATTGAAGGTTTTGACAATGAATTCCGTGTCTAGCAATGAACGCTGCAGCATTTTGGTGCAGTAACAACTATCGTCTTAATTCTTTAGAATACTGATTTAATTGGTGTCAAACAAACCCGAATTTAATTTACCAAAAGTCTTCAAACAATCGGTAAGCACTTCAAATCACCTAATTGCTTCGACATTTTAGGAGAATGACGTAAACATCACCAAAAACAGTATTTTCTCGCCCACATTACCCATCCAACTGTTGTGATTTGCGTCAGTTTGTTTTCATTCAATTCCGATATAAATTAAGGCAAGCTTCTTGTCGGCTGTTTTTTGTTCCACGGTTGGGGTTCACGCCGAAGTTTTGGTAAGATGGCGTATGGTATCTTATGGTATCGGGAACAGTTCTTCAGGAAGTAGCTTTTTATGCGTGTCACGATATTTTATTGCAGCAGGTTTTTCCATGAACGTTAATAAATGCGGAGTAAAGTGACAACCAGTAGATTCATGGTAACTTCAGATTTACCTACTATACATTTATCAAGTTTTAATGTTTGGCATCTGTACTATGTTTATTTAAACATGATTATTATTTCCCGTAGACCACCCAATTTAACGAGATCTTATCATCATACCTAGCAATCCTAGTAGATAGTTTATCAGGCGAAGATGCTGCTGCCCATCCCCTTAATCCTTTGATACGAATTTTAGATACCAATGTGTTCACTCCAAGTGAAAAACGATAGACTGTACATCTAGTCATAAAAAATAAGCGTAAGTCACCTCTTCAATAGTCAACCGTGATTAGCGCATCATCTCCCCTTGATCGATCATTGATGCGCTATGAAATGCTCCATCCACCATTGTTTAGTCAGACCGGTCGATTTCGCTCCCACGTTATCTAAAAAACGGTTTAAAATAGGAGTGGCGTTACACTTTTATTATCAGTAAACAAAATAATCCGTTTAAATTGGGTTATCATTGCATTCCTGGGTTACAAAAATATTGGCTGTTCGATATGTTAAAAGCCAAGCTAAAAGTTCTTGCGATTTCTTAAGGTACGCTTACATGGGCAATGAATAACGCAATTAATGGCATTTCTGGTTAAATATGATGTCCTGGCAACACCTAGCAATGTACGGCAATACAAATATTGTTTATGAAACACCAAGAATACTATATATGGGCACAGTTTGAGTTGCCCGTGTCAGCGCACCTCTAATGTTCCGGATTTTTTAGAGCTCTCCACTCGCAATTCCACATCTAATGATAGTGTCCCGTTTTGCAAATATCCTGCCTTGATCCTGCCCGAGATACGATGTCGGTTATATTTGTCAGGAAGTCGGGTTCCGCTAAACAATGAATATAGCCTTCAAGAAGATACTAATCCTGTGGGTCCAAATATCGCCCACCTTCATCGTCACTTCCACATTTTTAAATAGACAGGGTCCCTAAATCATCAGGAATTCCGATTTATTATTCAAATGCAATTTACGCCCATGTAAAATGATCGATCACCTACTACACCGAAAATTTTAAGAGACCCCGCACTCGCACCAAAAACTCGCCGTCTTTTTTTATATTCATCCAAATAATTGTGTTGAGTTTATACGAAATAATTAATTTGTTAACGGAATGACTAGAGTTTTCCTCGCAGTGATTTATGAATGTATCCGTAGCGCAATTAGGCTGGATTGTCAGCGATTTTGCATGAATTAAGCAAGCCTAAAGTACCTGGCGGTAATTCGGTGGAATTTTTCAGCTAAAGAATGTTGCGATGCCGGCTTCAAAATGAAGTGTTATTAACTTTGGAATGGTTTAAAAAGGTTTTAGAAGGTGTCGAGGCGGTAGCAGCTTTGTTTAATGAAGATATTTATGATTACGAGCATAGTTTGGGCTGTGTCATAAAAACTTTTTAACGGCTTTCTGAACGCTATTATTAGGAACAAAACATTGTTGGCGTGAATCGTTGTGTTTGGTTGGTCCCTTGTGTTAATGTGTTTTCATCCTGGAATAAAAGACTTCGATCTACGTAACAGAGCATTATATAATAGAATATCGTTTGAACATTGTAACTCCGTTCTTTCACGGCGATCCTATCAAAACTATCTGTATTTTCTCGAGCATCCCGGCTCCGCCTACATTCTTGATAATCAATGTCTTCCTAGAATGCCACTACACATTTCCGGAAGCATCTATTTCGGCCAGCAGCGTGGCCGAGTCAAAATATCAATGAACTTCTAATGCCCCCTATATTTAGATCGGAGATAATTTGGAACGCTTTCTACTAATGTCGGTGCCGTCAAACGGTAGCTGTTAGTGGGGTATGGTTTTGATTATTTAAATTAATGAAAATATATTATTTTTGGATTACTAGTTATTCGTCCGAATTTAAATGTTCATCGGGTTATCTTTGCTCTTCAGTTAATTAATTCGGGCTATGTAATCAGAGTTTGCTCAAAGCGACAAGCACAGGACTTGTAGATATGGATACGCTTGAGAGCGGCCTATGTCTGGACATAGGCCTCTCCCAAGCGTCGCCTCGACATCTACTGCAAGCAGCAGATGTCTTTCGGCTAAGTTGATCGTGATGTAATCCTTTTTCTCTTCATGTCACTGCATTAAGCCTAGTTTTATGCTTCCCATGTTCACTCTACCCGACCTTCTTTTAGTTGGTGCTGTCCTAGTAATTGCCTGTCGGTATAGCGCTTATAATAAAACTTATCTTCCTAATTAAATAAACCTTTTCTCTTTTACAATGGAACATAAAAAAGTTGATTAATTAAATCGATAATTGAAAGACATTCAATTCTTGTAAGTGTAACCCAACTATAACGGTGTGGGACAAGTACCGTTTTGCGTTTAATGGCTTTTGGCTTAGAAACTAATTAGCCAAGAAACAACTGCCTGACTGCTTTGCGTAATTAGTTTTTTCTGCAAGATCTATCTTGCGTACAAGAAAAGAATTACTAAAGCAAACTAAGGAATAATTAAAAAGAAACTTCGCTGTCGCCTGTGGGGGCTTGAGTCTTCGTTAAAATATTCGAATCACATGTATTCAGACATCTGGATTCAGAACACACATCTGTAGGCCATACAAATATTTGTCGCGATGCCGCATTCGAACTAGCGACCCTGTGCAGAAGCGGGCATTTCGCTAATCTACTACGCTACACTACGCTGCTACGCTATTGAGATGTGTATTATTTTCTGGTACTAAATAAAACAGAAACAAACTAGGTAATTTGTTTTTAATTTTCTTTGTTTGTATAACATGGCCATCTTGTAAAAATATACCTCAAGTTCAACAAATTGAAAGACAGATTACGTTTTGACATGCGGAAGTAACGATTAAACTTAGCTTTATTTTTGTCATTTCAAAAATACCGAATCAGTTGTGGACTTTATGAGAAATCTAATCTAAACATGATCAGGCACAGGTAGCTGTTTCGTAAATTAAATATAAATATACTCAAGAAATTTATTCAATGTAAGAATTACACAAGCCTTGTTTGCTTTGCGGGTCCCGTGAAATTGTCGGAAGTTGTGATGTAACCGCAAACTAACTCGAACAAGCATAAGCCTTCGACACGTTGATACCTAAATGATAACATTCCCAGATTTCAACCAGCTCAGAATTTGACCCGTCTCTGTTCCCAGTAACTATGTCGAATATTCAAGCCCGCTCCTTCAGACTCGACTCGTCTAACCTGTGTAATTTGACAATTTACGAGCAAATATGAATGTTTGACGGTTGTTGGCATAACTTTTATTGCTAAACTTTTTAGTGTTGAACTGCTGTAGTGCTGTAGCGTTTATGGCTAAGTCTAGATCTGCTGGCATAATATTTTCTTTAAGTTAGCTTACATAACAAAACCTACCATTAGTTACGACTAGCTGTGTTTTATGCGCATCTTTAGAAAACCGGTATAATTTGCATTATCGCAGTCCAATGCATGATTGAGCAGATATATCGCAAGGTTGTACATCTTAATACCTGTACACCACAACCACATTATCATCATAATGACTCAAAAACATCGCCGAATCCTCACCGGACATTAGTCTCAAAGCTTTCCCGCCCTTGAACAATGACACGACTACAATTATACATTTATTTATTTGGAGCGTTTGATAAACAAGCTGGTAACAATGTCGATATGAAAACATCCCTATTGGCTACGAGCCAGTGAGCGTTAGAGCGCGAACGGGCACATAAACTTGTTCACAATCCGCCATACTCTTTTACACGACGCTGAAGTTTATTGCTGCAGATATTAGGATAAACGGACACGTTATTGTTAGGATTTTGAAGATATCGCCATGATTGTTTGTGTGTGTAAACACATAAAATAACATCACGTCGTGTATTCTCCGAAGGGGTGGGCAGAAGTGTTTCTATAGTACCTACTGGGTGTACATTTGGCCAGTTATGTTTAAATCCCATGGGTGCGAGCCTATTTTCATCAAACGGGCACAAATCCAGACTCCGGAATAACAGATGGAAAACCCAATAACACTGATCGACCTGGGAATGGAACCCAGGACCTGATGCTCATTAGTAGCGCTTCCGACCACTAGACCAATGAGACATTCAGACCAATACGTTGACATGTCTTCGTAAATACTCATGAGAACTGTGTCTTGCGAGTAAGGATTAAGTGATTGCGCTAGTAGCCAGATTTCAACATAGCTTTAGGGGCATACTATTCAAAGGATCCTTGTGCTGAAGACCATTAAGTCAAAGTCGTTAAGATGTTCAAAGCTAAGCGTTCTTACTTGGTAGCTAAATTCCCTATTGTATTGAAGTAGTTTCAAATGTGACCATAACACAGATGCGACAAAATTAAAGAAACAAGCGAGCGAGAAGAATGCCTTTATTTAATAAATAGGAAGCATCTCCATTCAGAGCAGTCATGCGTTCAATGGTGACAAAAGAACCATTTATTTGAAAACGTGTTTTCTGATAATTGTCTACCAAATAAACGAAAAATATCAACAGAAGCTTGTAATGGATTTTAAGATGCTTTGAAGACCTTGTCAGCCGCATACCATTGTATCTATAATATATGATACCAGCCCATAACTGTCGCACTGCAAGGCAAAGGTCTCTTCTCAAACAGAGAAGGCAACAACATTGATCAACAATATTGGTGATCTAGTGATATGGCTCAAGATTTCTTTTAACACGTCCGCTGCCGTAATTAAATTACACAAAGTAAAAGCCATTGTGTATCGCGCGAGCAGAGTCCTTGGCAGCGAACGTGTTTAGACGGACGATTTCAAACTTTGATTGATACTAACCGCAAATCTTCCGCTATCCCATAAACTCGGAAGGCTCGGAACTAAGTGACTAAACATTACGTGTAAATCTTTTCTCAAGTAAATCTGTTTACTCTCTGTATGTACACAATAAGCTGCGCCTGATTTGCAAACAAGCGCCAAATGTTTGCACAGGAGCAAAGTAAAATAGTGATGCGGACTCGAGAGTGCGTAATGAACTATGCTACGATGGTAGAAGTAGTGACGTGGTAAAGTGTACAGTTTTCAGGCTTAACTTGGGAAAATCGATCTTGGTAAAATACCTGGATGACTTCTTGGTCATCCCGAAACTTTCCTTTATTAATACGCAACTTTTGACACCTTTGTATTTGCTGATGAATTTTCTATCTGTCCTTAAAGACTGGTTGAACAAGATGCCCTGAATATTTCTATAACAGTACTGCTTATCACCAGTCGGAAACGGTGACATACTAATTTGCAAACAAAAGAAAGTCCCGTCGTAGACGCATGCGTGCGTAATGAATTACATGCTAAAGTAATGGCAGTCGTATCACGTGTAGAGTTGTTACGTAATGCAGATCATTAAGAAAAGTTTGGATTTTTAAAAAATATGACTAAATGGCGCGAAGTTTAGATGAGCAGCATCATTCTATTGGGTCTGTCAGAACGTGCCAATTAGGCAATTTTGAGAAGGCTAGTACGAAAACTATGATTGAAGGTAGGAAATCAAGTTTGGGGCCACAAATTGTTAAGCATCCGTAGGCGAAAATTTTGCTAACATTATTGGAAGGCAAACGTGCCGACTGCTTGGTGGTAGTACGATCCCCGCAGCTTATGGTCATCCGCAATGCCTCTGATATTGTTTACCTTAAGACAAATCCAGTATCATTCAAACATCCCAAACGCTTTTGACGTCAGTCGCATATTCTCATGACGTTTCTGAATTACAAACAAAAGAAACTGTCGGCTTGAACTGAGCCCGTAATGAATTAAATGCTGAAGTAATGGAAGTCGAATGACTACAGAGTTATTACATCATTAAGTATAGTAATATTGCGTAATGTAACTATAGTTAGAGAACACGTAAATAATATTGGGTCACTTCAAAATATTCTGCCGTAATACACAGAAATCGAAAACGGTGGGCATACTGACGCAAATGCTTACTACAGATAGATTCTGAAACATAGGTGGTGTTTGTGTTGTATAAAAAATAATAGTAAATAGTACATATAGATTCATGTGGCTTTGCTTCAGAGCGAGTACAGATTTAGCGATATCAGTATTGTAGTTATGTTGACCGAAACGAGTCCTTAGACAGGCGGATTAGGTGACCGGAGCTCTTAGCCAGAAGGAGGCTTTACTGTAGCTTCAGCAACATTCGGATATTTGCAGGGGATTTGGACTTCAAAGCCGGCCACTTTACTGGAGTGAAGATTAAATACTGAAGGGCCTGAGAAGCTTGAGTTTGACACAGATAAAGTAGACCTTAAACTCACTGCGCAAGAAACAAAATACAGTATAAAAACATTGCCAAAAACGTAATTAATTTACCATCCCACGTCAGAGCCTTTTCCCAGTATTTCAGGCAGTACTTCACGTTTCTAAGTAGAGCCATATCGAAATCCAATTGCCATTTGGTACGATGCCGTAATCATAAGTTGAATACCGCTTAACTTCATCCGTGCCCGCATAAACGGCGCACCGGGATGTTTCTACGGTTATGGATCCCTATATGGGATTATTGACCCTGATATTGCACTTGCGTATTTTGTAGATTATGGGAATTTATCTAGATGTCTAGATGTCTTAGTTTGGTAGCCTATACGGCAGGTATTGAGTCGATTGCGTGTACAAGAAGGTAGCCGCTGTAAATATAATTTGGCAAAATAAGGATTCTTAATCCAAAACACCCGGTGCGAATTTGGTGCCCCTGTACAGAATATGTCCCACTTGCTGGAGAGTCCCAACTGTCCATCACTTGCACACTAGATGACCTGTACAGCGCTTCTGACGCCGCAATAAACGTGGCCACACTGAACCCAAACAATTACCGTAAATAGTCCCCCGCCGCGTTTGTACGCGATAAACTCAAAAACTACTGAACGGATTTTCATGCGGTTTTCACTAATAGAAAGAGTGAGAAACGAGGAAGGTTTTTGTGTATAATTTGTAACGGGCGAAGCCGGGGCGGGTCGCTAGTTTAACATAAAGTATCGTCGAAACAAAAAGACTAAGGTTGACGTCTGATTGCATTTGAAAACACATCTTTAGAACAAGGATGAAGAACTCTCTTTTGGTTGGTATGTCGAGTTCAACACTCGGCACATCCCTCAACACTTGAGAAGTGTGCTCGTTTTTGTGGGTTCTCGGTTCTCAAGCAACCTGTTGTCATAATTCGATCCCATCACGATCCTCCAATCAAATTGTCATGGTTCTAGTGGAGCTAATCGCTGTTCGTTCTGGTTGATATCGCTTGGAAATCTGTTGGACACTTAACGGATATATTAACGTGGTGCAAGTGTGTTTCTAATTTGTATGTTCCCGTGTGTTTTAAGTATAAGTTTTACGATGTCAAGCAGAGAGAGGAGACAGTGTAAGCGACTTGCCTGATGGTTCGACGCGATTCGATTTATATACACACTGATGAATGATTTTACTAAGCAAATTTGCAAGTGCGTTCACCTGGAAGCAATGCATTGCAATTCGACCGATCTTCACTTGAAATTTTCTTAGAAAATACGTGCGCGATAACGCCTATCGACGCAATTATTTGCGCGCACGCTGGCGGTAATCACAAGGTCCCATAGAACCTGACCAAATCCTTTTTAAGCCAAATCCGAATTTTACAAATTAAACAGAGTACCGAGTAAAATCATCAATCTTCTAAACTAATGAGTTCTTGACTCATACACTCACGCTTTGATAGACAAAAATATCTACAAATCGTGAAGTTCTGTTTGTATTTTCTCTCAAATAAAGAACCGTGTCGAGTTCTGTTTAGCGAACCTATTTTAGTAATTAGTAAGCCGTGGGCCCGATGAGAGAAACTTCAACAGAAATGGTACAAATGTACACAAATATTTAATGATCTTCTAACGAAACTTTTGAAGCTGTTAAAACGTTTCGGGCATAAAAACTTGTCTGTATTATAAGGGTGTGCCAATGAATATAAGGCATGGGGTGGTTAGGGTTTTGCTCAAGTTCGTTGGTTTTCAATCCACCAAATCTTAACTGGTTGCACTCATCCTCAGAAGAGTCTGTCTTGTCTTTTACTTTTATAGCTTATATTTATTTAACTTTCCTTGTCAGTTAGTGTGTGTGTATCAAATCTCGCGACTGAATTTTAAAACAGTTATCCCCAACCTATTGAGCTGAAATTTCGCATATACGTTTGATTTGGACGACAATGCATGGTAAGCTATAAGCTAAAAAGATTGTTTTAATAAAGATTATTAAATTGGTAAAAAAGTAATTTAACAGACAAACAGACCTGACTACTGTTGTTTATAAGGTTCTGAGTTACATAACAGCAATTTAGTAGAAACGGTTTTCGGCCTAGATTTGTTCAGCAATAAGTGAAATCACGTAACGGTTGATAGTGCAAACAAATGATATTATGATCGTGAGAAGATACGCTTGGCTGGACAATGGTCAGCTTCACCAACCCCGTGTTGACATGATTGTGAATGCATGATGTAATTGTTGGACAACCGTTTTAGAAAACATCGTGTATCGCAGAATTATGAATGAGCGTAGAAACGCGGGCTTTGTTTGTTTATGATCTGTTGTAATGTGCTAAACTTGCTTCTGAGTCTGATTTCACACCTAGACTGTATGTCTCAGCTGGTTGCAAATTCTTTTGTTTGGCGTATTTGTCAATAAATAAGTTATTGCTGATTTGTTATAAATTTGCTAATTTATACTGTTTTGTACTTCAATGTTGTTGCAAACAATCTCCAAGTTTAGGGATTATTTTTGTCAATATCCAGTTTTTTTTAATTATTTAAGCTTTCTACAATCCTATCCGTTACTTACTTCTTTACTTCTTTATATCGAAGATTTGTGCTGTATTTGTACCTTATGCCATTTTGTTCTTCAATGCTATTCAATCTATCTCAAAGTTTAGGAAGATTTTTTGTCAATATCTTGTTTTTGTAACGCTCTACTTACTTGTTACTAACTACTTTATTTCTGTATTGCCTAGATACTGCTACCTTTTATGTCTTGTACCAAATTCCTAGCTGCGCCCATGTCGCGGCGAACTAATCAGGGCGCGACAGCCTCTTTCATAGCCACTGACGTCCTAGACTGGCTGTGTCCGTACTTTGATCTGTAAGGGCTGGGCGATTCTGAATGCTTCAACATTTGCTGTGAAAACTACCTAAATGTGATTAACATGGCGATATATGGGTGGATATCAAGATATTTAAATTAATCGTATTGCTGATAAATCAAGAGTATCCTAAAAAGCACAGTAGTAATACATTTATCTCTAAGGGCTAGGCTATTTTGAATGCCTTGACATTTGGCTGAGATAACTGTGAGTAATTTGGGATTTGGGTAGAAAATAAGAAGAAACATGACACTAAATACACTGAAATAAGGGCAGGACCAAGATGATGTAGTGATGATGTCATGATCTGTAAAACGTTCATCAAATACTACTGAAAAATTGAAGTTTCCTACAAAACATCCGCTATTATTTTTGTCCACACCATCGTAAAAATGACTTTCATATCGTTATTTAAAAAAAAAATGCCTTGCTGTTCCGAAAATATTTAGCGCGAGCTCTAAAAACCAAATAAGAATTTAGCGTTTGGACGGTAGCCCACATTTTATGCACAGCTGCAATTTTATAACGCCGTAGAATGTGGGAAATTTTATAAGCCGTTACTACTAATAAATTCTGAAATTACGTATCCAATGAAATATAGTAGCAATGAACACTGATGATCTCCGGTAAGACTGGAAGCCGACCCCAATATAGTTGGGAAAAGGCTAGGCAGAAGAAGAAGATCACTGATGATCTCTCTGTTCGATAAATCTCTCAATTTGTATAAAAAGGAGTGCGCAAATCGATTATGCTTGTGGTAAATTAATGTCAGGTTCCTGAATTGAGAATTTGAAGTAAAGAAGGTATTGAACCCTGATTTAATGTCAAAGTTGTAATGGCAGGTTTTCAGGCCAAAGTAGAATTCGAAAAACACTAAACATCTAATTATTAATGCAGAAACCTGTTTGAAGTCTTTGAAATTACTTTACGGGTTATCTTTCATACGATATCCACCATCATACTGATCTTTTCAAATCTTGAGAAAGGTGTAGACCTTTTCTTTCAGTCTTATTTTTAGTCCCACTGCCGGGGCCACCACTTTCTCCTCTCAAACCTATCTGTCTTGCGCAATTTCGCGTTTAGGACTTTAACACTCAAATATTTTTCAATCTCTAGCAAACTCGGAGCATTTGCTAGTATAAACTATATCCACGCTAAATCCGTGTCGCTCAAAGCTTGCACCATTCGCGTCAAGCAGATAATCAGTGCGCAACGGGCGTTCCCTTTCATACAAACGTTCACTTGGATATTGTTACGCGTTTCAGTCCTCACAGCAACACCGTGTTGTGTTAGGTAATGGCAGAACGCAACTGCGGCCGCTACGTTAGCAATCTAATTAATTACTTCAGCTCTGCCATTTACATCAAGGAAACTCGTATTTGCCAATTCCATGATTGCTTCAAAGATTTCTGTTTGCTGCGGTTGAACATTTCTAAGTACGTTATGTTCAGGAGGTTACTTAGCATGACCTTCCTAATGTTAGAAAGAAAAAGAAAGAAAGAAAAAGTAAGAAAGAAAAAGTAATGCAAGCTTAATGCTCCTGTTTTCGCTATCGGGGAATACCTGCAGAAGACGCCTGAGCTTTTGGGGAAAAGATCAGGAAGTATGGAATGTATTGTTATACCTCACTAAAACCACCCCGGTCATCACTATCAGCACATTGAAAGGGCCCCGTGTCCTCTTAAAAGACCATCCCGGCGCCCAGACGGTATTCCAGCCTACTCTCTCTCTCTCAGGTGACCTGTTTCCTAGCCCAGCCTAGGGGTTATTATAGACTGATATACTTCACTTCTCCTATTCTATCTCAGATGGTTAATCGATTTATTCAGAATCCGGTCGAAATCTAGTCCACCAATAAAATGCCGTCTCGATTCACCAGTTTCATCGACAACCAAACAATGGCTGATGCGGCCATTATTTCTTTACCGTTTAGAGATAAATTGATGGTGAATTTGACTTTCATTTTTCATAGTGGTTTAGCTTTGTTGTGGAAAAAGTCCTGCTTCATGCTCTTTGGCATTGAATGCTTGTGTCGTTTTAATTGCTGTCTTTGTGTATCATAAACAATACAGGAATCACGCGGGCTTTGTTTTTATGGACAAATAATAATTATAAAATAACATCACGCCTGCATTCCTCGAAGGGGTATGTACACCTATTTTTCGCCAGTTATGTAAATGATAAAGTTACAGATGGAAAACCCAATAACTCTTTGGCCCGACACGGGAATCGAACCTAGGACCACCTGCACAGCAGTAGCGCTTGCGAACATTGGACCAATGAGGCAGTCAATAATACATAATATTGTTTTCTTTTAAGTTGTAAGCAAAACCCAAAGATATCAAGAACAAAGTTACAAAATATTTCATAAATACCCAAAAGAATATCCACCCTATATTGTATGCCTTAAAAGCGATTCTTGTCCGGGTAAATAATTAATGTCCTGTATATAGGGTAATGCACCTCTGTAGAACACCATTAAATATGAATTAGATCTGACCCATTACAAAATCAATGTTTCGGGTGCCTTGTGAATACAAAATACTCGTACAAAGTTGTCGATCGCGTCACTTTCTATTTCAGGACTAATCTTGAATATAACTGGCTGGATTTTGGTACGGTTACCGCTCAAATTGGCTTTACGCATAGGAATGTGTGTTTCAAGGCTGCCGAAATAAATTCAGGGACTTGTCTTCGCATATTAATCGCTCCTACTTAGTTTTCTAAAAACTTTGCAAACTGTTTTTGGCTTAGCTCGGGATTTTCTTTTCTTGCGACATTTTCACAAAATCTGCGCTCCTTGCTTCTTATATCTTTATGAATTCTCGTTCTAATAAATCCTATAAGTTTAGCTAGAAGCTACCCAATTTAGAAACTCGGTAACAGTTGGCAAAGAAATAGATGCCTACGATAAATTTTCCAAATAAGACTAGGTATTTCAAAATTTATTGCTTGCCCAGCTTTAACTTAATTTACCGATACGACAGTCTCTGGAATTGAGCCCCAATCTGTTTGGAGACTAATTGCTTGATATGAATATCATCCTTCATAACCTATAAATAATAATCAGCATTAAATGTTCCCACTGCTGGGACCCAGGCGTCGTCTCTGTTAGAGGGAATGGGCTTTGATCCACCACGCGGGTCCTGTGCGGGTTGGTAGTTGTCCCATGCCTTCAAATTTTTGGTTCTAGGAGATGCCGATTTCCTCGTGATGTTTTCCCACCGTTTGTAGAGCAGTGCTAATGAAATAATTTATACAAAGTAAACTACTACTAACTAATACCTCTACTTATTTACTGTTACTTTGTAATCATTGTCTCTGATGGACAATAAAATATATTGTATTGTTTGATTTTAATACGTAACAACATCAAATATCAATTATCGCTCTTTCAATGCAAGGTCTTTACTAGGGTAATCAATAAAAAATATTTTTTACAAAAAAAATACTAACGACTGCCAACTAAAAACACTACAAAGTGAAAAATAACTTTCTTTTTCGAAGTCGGTGTCTTTGGTAGGTACCAAAGACACCGACTTCGACAACCTTTTTCGTTATGGACACCGACTTCGACTTCTTGTTTTTAGTTGGAAGTCCGTAGTATTTTTTTTGTAAAAAAGATTTTTTATTTTTCACTTTTAGTTGTTAAAGACTTTTAGTTGTACCTATTAAGCAACTTGCCTTTAGTGAGGTAATTATAATGCCAGAATAGATTATTATCCGAATGCAATGAAACTTGATCATAACCGGTGAAATGAGAGTGTATCAAGGTGAACTGTACACATCTGCGTACCCCTTTAGAGCGTACTGGCGTGATGTTATGTTGTGAAATGGTATAAACAATTAACAGTCATGCGGTTGTTGCAGCAATCCCGAGAGAATTGCCGTCATTTATTGAAGAGTTCTGCTGTATATCTCCGAAGTTCTTCATCAGATCTTCACCAAATTAAAATGGGATCAATTTCGAAACATACTCTAACAAACAAAAAAAGAATTTTCAAAATCGGTCCACAATTGACGGAGATATCGGTTAACATAAACAAAAAAAATCATACAAGAAGTCGAACATAGAACCTCCTCCTTTTTGGTAAGTCGGTTAAAAAAACTTGGAACCACTTCAATTGCAATTTATACTTTCGGTCTGTAAGAAAAGAATTAGATTTCTTTGGCAGTGTCT
Source organism: Orthosia gracilis (assembly GCA_947562075.1). NCBI lineage: Eukaryota > Metazoa > Arthropoda > Insecta > Lepidoptera > Noctuidae > Orthosia > Orthosia gracilis. The sequence continues at coordinate 1,757,256 of OX387270.1, read as the reverse complement.
AGTTCATTTTCTACATAACGAATTTCTGTTGATGAATGGGGTATTATACGAATCTTGTTCCATGGAATGTCGACGGTCGATGAAGCTGTGTATTTCTCTGACGTCCCTCGCATTTACTTTTGTTGATTACGTTTTTAATCTTGAAGATGTTTCTTCTTAACTTTGTCCTCTTACAGAGATTTGATTTGTGATGTTTTAATTAGGATGTTATTTGAGTTTTCCTTATTTTCTTTGCCATTTCTTTTCGGGAGATGTTCGGTTGTAGGTCTGTTCTTATTTGCCGGTCTTTCTTCAGCCAATTTCACTACCCGGTACATATTATAAGCGTGCCGTTTTCGGAAACTGTCTTTGTATCTTATATCCAGTTTTTTGACCAGTAGTTAACTCAAACTAATGGTTTCAAATTTCGCGAAAGTGCCTTTTTAATCCCCGACAGAAAAAGAGGGCGTGTGTTGTTGGGGTTAATAAGGTGGACACCAAAGAAAAAACGGTTTTAAGGGTTTGAATAATAACTGTTTAATTACCCTTTGTGTTATGTATAGGAAAGGTGTGTGTAGCACGTTTGCCTCCTACTAAGGTTGACGGAATACAGAACCGTGATCAGCTAACATTTCAGTTTCAAGTGTTGAAAGGGCTCAAATAATAAACTTTGTTATTTATGTTTAGACTGAGAAGGCTATATAGTGTGGAATAAGTATTGATTTATTTTTGATAAACTCCAACATGTGTTGCTGTGTATCTTTGTGTCTGTCTATGGTATCGTAAACGGATAAACCGATTTTGATTAAGTTCTTTTTTGTTTGAAAAGTGTCTTTGTCGAGTGTGTTCTTAGCTATGTTTGATTAAAATCGGTTCAGCCGTTCAAAACATATCCGCATTTTACTCTTTGAATTCGGGTTTTTTCGCAAGATATCGTGTTATAATTACGTGTTTCAATAAATTTTCGATTGAAGCATGTCTTCTACTATATTATATATGTAGTTTAAAAAGCGTGAAATAAAAATTAAATTACAAATCTTTTGCATTTTTAGAGGATGTGTCGGGGTTTTTTTAAATTAATAATTTATTCTTTCCTCAATTATTAACCTCACAAATGGTCACATAAGTTGAAGACTTCATTTTTTGTCCGTTTTTTAATCTAAACAGTAGCCGAAAAAGGCGTTTTACTAAAATTTAAAGCATTGGGTACCATATTTAACCATTGGTTGAAGTAATTCCGATTTCAAAAAAACTGGGCCTCATTCAAAGAGTCAATGATTTGGAACTGTTCAAAGATACTTTCCCAAAACAGCTCCTGGTAAAAAATCTTTCTACACTTGCTCCAGCTACAACATCGTAATTCCTGTTTTTCTGCTTGTATCTCCATAAAAATTAACGGACCATCGCCAATATCACAGACTCCAACGCCTCTCTCCCGGGAGGACAAGTATTGATTACGTCATGTAACTGATTATCCGGCCATGTGTACAATAAGTAATGACATACGACACTGGAGGGAATTGCTGGTCCGACTGTATCTGCCTCGATGTTTTCATGAGCTATTTACTCTGATTATACTGGGTGCAAATTCGGGCAAGTAGGTACCACACTTTTACAATTCTACTTTCTATGATAATATGTATAAAACTTGTGAGGAAACCTAGAAGTCTAGGTAATAGTTATAAAATAAGTTGAAATGCCAACCAGTCTTGAGCAAACGTGGTGATTGATGCTCGTGCCTTCTCTGTAAGAGAAGAAGCCTTTGCTCTACACTGGAACAGTGACAGATTGGTATTATATAACATTGGAAGTGTACGGAATTAAAAATTGAAAATTATTTTTATGACGAAATAAGCTCTGGCGATAGGATCGGTCATTCGAGGCTAATTGTAAGTCTACTGCTAAAGTCTTCTGGTTGGTTCTATTTAATAGGTCAATTAGAGTACCGACCTAGTAGGTAGTTGTTCCAGTCACCTGTTGCTTCGTCAAAGCCACATTTGTAGTGCTGTTCTGTGAAAACTGTCGTAAACTGATGTAGACATGAAGAACTCTCTGAAGCTATCCGATCATGGTGGAATGGCATTGCACTTGAAGGGCACTCCACCTACCTTTTCACGGTGCGATGTTTATAGAATAAACCAGCTGTTGGACTATCAAAATTGAGTTCAACCTACAAGATAATTTGCTTCGTAATTTTTATTTTATACATTCCATAAATTAACATGCGTAATTGGAAAACCCACCTTATGTTTACTATGGGCTCGTCTATTTATTTATCTTTAAATCTCGCGATCGTTTTCAGTAATTTAGAAATGTTTACTATGTACACAAAACGTATTTTACCGCCCGTATCAATTGTATAAACAAATTGTAATTTGTTTTAAGGAATTTCTTCACAATTTTCAGTATGAGGACGCCTTCGCTAAAAATATTTTAGTTCATTAGTAAGAATTTTAACCAAAACTATTCATCGAGGACGAATTTTATTCATTGCGAGGGTAATGGGGCGCAATTTACAATTTCGGCCTTTTGGCGCCCAACTGGGACCATTTTCAAATCATTATTGTGTAATGATAGCTGACAACTAACTGAAAATGAATACGTAAGACGTCTACGGTTTGAAGCCAAAAAGTAATATTACTTTGTGTAACAAGAAAAAGATTACCAAAGTAAGATACATTTTATTTTCGCCCTCCGAGTTAGAATAGCAAAGGTCACCCGGTTGCCATGATGGTAATTGAGCTACGTCGAGTTGCTAAGCTAAACGCTTTATTATTTCAAGTACTAAATAACATCAATTAAACAGAATTGGTTTCTTCTTTGCCCTATTACTTTCATTCTACTTAAAACAATTGAAAGTTGAATCCGATACTTAGGTAAAAGTGAGTTCATCAAATCACCAACAAATGGGCGGTAGATAAATATTTTCAGAATCAATATAAACTTCTTGCAATATGGTGATTATCACTAATTAGAACCGTAAATTGTTTAAACAAACCTTTTCAAAACATCAGTATAAAACTTATCACTTTAATATCGAAACTTTGTCGGCAAAAATCAATAATATGCAAGATTGTATTCCTTTGAACTGTGAAGCGATTTAATTTAATTTCTCGAGGCACTGCTCTGGCGTAGCACCACCAACTCGTGCCTTATTGAAGCCGTAAGTGAATCAAGCAAGATATTTTGTAGTGTTCGGAAAAAGGTTTGCCAAGGTATTGGGTGCCTCGTCGTGTTGGTAATATTATTGGCTCATAAGTACTGCAGTCATTGTTCTCCTTGGCTCTCAGAATAAGGTTACATCATGTTTTTCAAAGGCTGTTCACCAAAACGTTGCGTTAGACATTTCGATCCCTGACAGTAAAACCAGTAATCCCTGAAAGGATTGGCAGAGGCATTTGGCACACTGGTCTGTTAGTTTGGGTGCAATGATTACAAGTAGTCGAGTCAATTGCCATCACGGGCTCTGATACAGACTCTGGGCTCTGAAATAAATGTCTTGAGCTTAAAACTTGAAGCTACAATAAGAAAACAGTTAAACGCTATAAGTAAATAAAACAAATACAACATTCCTTCGGTACAATATCTGCATGGTCACGTTTTTAGGACGGTATTTGCATATTATGTTAGAATAGTATTGAAGATTAAACTTATTGGTGAGGTCGGACTTCGGAGGATGTCAGGGCTACAGGGAATTTTGCTGTTCGTAAACATTTAGTTATTGACTACAATTTCTGAGTAATGGAATTTTTGGTGGAAGGGTAGTCCCAATTTTGACGGCAAAAATATTAAAGAGGGTAATGTTTTGATTGAGACGGTTTTTTGGAACATAATGTGCATTGTTTGTGAGGTATTAAAATGAAATGTGTTTTTGCCCAATTAGTGTGCAAAAGTCGCTGTTTCAGGCTGAAATTCACCCTGAAAACTAGTATTGTAACAGAACTCGTCAGTCGAGCGTTTACTATGACAACAGCTACAATAATGATTGCAAGTTTACAGGTGAAAGCTTCATTTCAATTCAAATTAGGCATAAATAACAATTCAATACAAGCATTTATTCAGACACGAAAGCACAACATTTCACACATTGTTGACTCAATTTATAAATAATGAGTCGACATCATGATCTTTTTGCCCAAGTTTGGCAAAGGCCTCTTCCATGTTTTGCCCGCTATTCCCTTTATTTCGCCTTCCCACTATCTACAACTATTCACAAACATAAACACCAACTTTCCGTTACCAATTAGATTCACGAACTGAACCCTAAGCTGTATTCACAGTGATTGTAATTGATAGAGCGTTCCAGTGTCATCAATCAAACGTTTTATAGAACGTCCCGCCGTAATTAGGGGCTTTCTCCAGATTCCTCAAGTTTTTGTTACAAGCTCAATATGAAAAATCGAGTAGAGGTTTTATGGGCTCTCGAGTAATATATTTTTGGGTTTTTCTTGGTTGGTTTAGCTCTTCAAATAAGAGGCAGTAAGTAATTATATAACACTCCGTACCTCAGAAAGCATAGCGTTGGTCCCGGATATTTGAAGAGTTTTGAAAGTCGTTATAATAATAAAATAAATAAAAAAAAAAAAATTCAGACAAAAAACATTTTTTTAACTAATGTTAGTAATTAATAGGGGTTCCTTGTTGACTACGGAACCCTTAAATATAAAATAAAGAAGAAACTAGTCACACCGTCTACCCCTGCACAGTAGACTCATCGGTCTCACTACACATGGAGTCCAATGAACCAGCTGAGCAGAACAATATTGAAGTCTAGGCAGTCGCTCCATGTAGATTACTGGTACTGAGCTCCATCCGGACAGGTAGCCAACCCTAAAAGTTGGGAAAAGGCTAGGCAGACTGATGACGTTAGAAAACTGTCGTAGGTTAGCTGGTGTTTATTCCTCGTTTGATAAACGATAGTAAAATACACTATGAAGCTTAAACTGGCAGCCAAATAGTAGCAACCAAAATACCCAGGGCCGTAAATAGTGTGGGGCCATGAGCAATTTTTTTCTTAAATTCGGTTTTCTAACATTAGACGGCTTTTTAAGAAAAATATTGGGGAACTGATTTTTAGTCCGATTTTCGAAAGTTAAATTGTCAGTAGATGCAGATATTTTTATGAAATTTACCATACGTGCGCCTGTGGTGTGTTTGTGGGTGTGATCGTCGTTCAGTCGCAATTTTTCTGTTTACTAATTTTTCAAGTCGACGGGAAATTGTATTAATGTTGTGAGACACTCCAGCAGATGCCTAGTAAATATTTGAGCATGATTTAGTAGGGAGCACAAAAAACAACTATGAAATTTTTAAGAAAACTTGTAGAAATTGAGGGAATTTAAGATTTGTCTTATTTCGTAACATAATTGACACAAAACAAGTATTTCTTGGAGCCTGCTCAAGTATCGTGACAAGTTGTTGGTGGGTGTACCCGCTACCCGCCACGCGGCTCAGTAGACGTCCTTAGCGACCTTACATGTCCTTTGAATTGACACCTACTTACCTACATTGTTAACGTGTATTTTATTAATGAAACTCATAGATATATTAAAAACTGTAACAAAGATAATTATATCAATCTGCCTCGCCTTTTCCCATGAGTCCTATGTCTGGGCCGGCTTCCAATCTAACCGGATGCTGCTGAGAACCAGTATTTTACATGGAGTGTCTGCCTACCTGACCTCCAAAACCCAGTAACTGGGTAATATGATACCCTTTTGGCAAGCCCGGTGTTAGATTTTTTGGCTTCTGACTACCCGTAACAAATGTTTGAGATTTGTAGCTATGCGGAACAGGGTGTAAAGTCCCACAAACTTCCATAGAAAAGGGAGGATCCTCCGACCAGACGGGTGTTGTGTCTAGTCCGTGCAACTACGCGACTGTTGTATGTGTTCAAATCGCGCCGAAAACTTTGCTTTCGCGATGCAGGATTTTGTGTGATGTCATGTCATTAGTTCGTAAGTGGCGGCGTTGGTACCGCTACAGAGATTTACAAATGACACCCAGAACTAACGGTTTAGAGGAATGTCGGTGTGTTAAGATGGTCACACAAACTAAAACTAAAACAGAATATAACCGAATTGAAATAAATTCGTAGCCCTCAGCACGAACCGATAATGATTAGATAAAGCTGGCACGCCATTGATTGCGAATCAATACAGTTATCACCTTCAAACTTTCGTGAATTTATGAAATGAAATATCATAACAGTGCCTATTTATTATGGCGCCCTTAAAATGTTATTATCTCAAGCCAACAACGACTTAATGACGAAAAAAACAAAGCAACAGCATGACAGTAAAACGGTTGTATTTCTGTTTTGTTGTGTAATAAAATTGAAGGCTTCAAAACGTTTTGTAATAGAGTAACAAGAATGGTTAATTTGTCTGGGAAACGTTGTTTTCAACAGAAACAGCAATTATTTATTAACAGCAACAACAATGAGTGGCCGGTACCCGGTACCCTACCCGGGCAGAGGCTGTGTTTTTCAAGTTATATTGTGGGCTTGTTATTCAGAACTGAAAATTCTCGGAAATTGTGAAGTTCTCGTTTTTCCGTACCCCTCATCTATTCATTTTCCTTGAAAGAGTGAAGGTCTAGCGAAAATCTATAATTAATTGCAAGAAACTCGTGTTCCTGAATTACCTACCTAGTTCATCTATTACTAACTAGCTTCGGTCAATGGCTTCACCCGCGTGGGAGTAATAAATTATTTCGAGAAAAATTATGCTCTGGGATAAAAAATATCCTAGACGTGTTATTCTAATGTATAAGCTATATTACTCTAAATTTTCATCAAAGTCCGTTCAGTTGTTTTGGAGTGTCTTTGGTAGGTACCATTTTTTTACGTTATGGAAACCGACTGCCAAAAATAGAGTTATTTTCACTTTGTAGTTTTCTTATTTGGAAGTCAGTAGTATTTCTTAGTAAAAGATTTTTAATTTTTCACTTTTTAGCTGTACCTACCATACAGGCAAGTAGTTCAGTAAGGTACCTATAACGCCAGAATAGATTACCCGAATATCATGAAACTGAACATAACCGGTGAAATGAGAGTTGGTACACTAATGTGAACTGTACACCTCTGCGTACCCCTTTAGATCGTGCTGGCGTGATGTTATGTTATGAAATGTTATAAACAATAAACAGACATGCGATTGCAGCAATCCCGAGAGATTTGCCGTTATTTATTGAAAAGTTCTGTTGTTATATATCTCCGATGTTCTTCGGAGATATAATTATAACAACAGAACTCTTCAATCGAAAATAAGTTCACAATTGACGGAGATATCGAACACGTACACAAAAAAAAACAAACATGAAGTTGAACATAGAACTCTCTCGCTCCTCCTTTTTGGTAAGTCGGTTAATAAACATTAATCATTCCTTAAAAACTTTCTGATAATATCAGTAGAAAGTTACTTCTTCGTTAAATAAATCGTTCATCGTTTACACCGCCCCGCTTACCTTTCATAAAAAAATCTCTAATAAATTTTACACGTCAATTTACAAAATTTTCTGAATACCCAGCAATGATGCTTGGCCCAAATTCGCAGGTCCCTGAGCTCGTTTAGGTCAGAGGGCAGTTTTCACAGACCCTCTGGCAGCTGTAACGCTGTAATATTTAAAGGAAACACTCAGCGCGGTCTCCCCGAACTATTTACCATCTGTTTTTGTTTAGATTTATTCATGTTCATCGTATGCCGCGGGTTTATATTGTGAAGGGAGACATCCGAACAAAACGGCTCCGGCATCCCTTAGGCGGCTTGTACACTAAGAAAAATCAAACACAAATTCTGTACTGAACAAAAATAATCTTTTTTGCGCTAGGCAAGATGCATGTCTTCTAGGTTCGACAAAATTCTTGTCCTGTACATGATGGAATGATCGTTTACGACACGAATTCTTGGGTAGGCCCAGGAAATTTTCTTAGTGTTTACGTACAAACGGCCTTACTCAGCGACACTGGAAATTTATTGAATTTCCAGCGTAGCAACACTGTCGTAGCGAAGGTAACAACGGTTTGAACCGAACGCGTAAGCGACGCGTATTACACAGCGCTTACTTAGGTTCTTCTTTCCGCGAATTGCTAATGTGACGCCGGAGCATCTTTGCTCGGAAGTGTACCTTTATGTTGTCAATTTTGCTAATTATGCAGTGTCGGGCTAGATACTGAGCGGATGGGCAGGAAATTATGTTGGAAGCTGAGCTAATATGACTATTCCTGTTGCCGTTTTCTGTGACACTTGATTGAATAATGTGACTGTTTGGCGCGAGTATTGCTCGTTACCCTCCTGTTGAAGTAGTTCGGTTGTAAACAGTCTTAAAGACCGCATTCATAACAGTACTCTGAAAGGTTTTCTTCAGATTCTTGAATTGCATTCGAACATTGTTTGGACCCTTGACCCAATTTTTGATCATATCGACCTTGTTCTTGACCTAATTTTCGTCCAGTTGCCATTTCCTTCTTCATTACATTTTTTCAGAATGTTGCTGCATTCTCTTGTCTAAATATCAAACAAAACCAATAGATACCAATTTTATCAAGGTTATCAGATAATGCAGTTCGGAAAGTATTACGATGCACTTTTGATAGTAAATTCGAAGGCAAGATAAACATTCTATGAATAAGATAGAAACGATTACGGCAAATTTGAGTAGAGATTGGTAGAGTTAGACTATCGGAATGAGATAAAGTGCAGTAAAGTCAATATCCTGGCCAATAAACAAACAGTGCGGGGAAATAGTAATAAACGGGGATTGCATTTACTTTGTCTGTCTACGTAGACGATGTGCTGTGGACAGGACATGGATTTGCTAACGTTCATGTTGATGAATTTCTAGCATATAGAATCTTGGGTTTTTACAATTGGCTTTTAGAATGGGATGTTATCATCTTCATCATCGTTGAAGCCAAAAGACGACCACTGCTGGTCATATATGGTCTAGCCCAAGCATCTCGTATCCAGTGTATTCCCATTGACCTTACCAGTCATCGGTCCACCTAGAGGTGGCCTTCCGTTGGACGATTCGATGAATTTAGATATAATAAGGTGTTTTCAATGTATGGCTCTTAAATTTGGAAGATTTTACACATAGTGAAGATACCTTCGCTTTATGAAGTGTAGGCCAGCCTGACAAATAAACTTGATGAAGAACCAATGCTGAATCTTGATTGATACGTCGCATACTCGTAGCGTATAACAAAGTGTTTAGGATGAATCCCATAATGGATAAAAAAAAATCGTTTATACTGTGATTTTTAATTTCGTAGACTAAACTGACAGCTGCCAATGACTTTATTTTTTTTAATGTTGCAAGCGCGGGCATAGTGTTGTAGGTAAGGCTCAATCATAACTGATTCATCGAATCGATGTTACATGACTCCTCAATTTAATTTTACTAATTGGTGTAAATAAATATTTTATGAATATAAACGTAATATATTTAAATATAACTGCATTCATACACATAGTACATAAACGTTTACTGTGTTAAATATGTTATCCACAATAAAATAAATGCGATCGATAAAATGAAGTCTGATACAAATGAGTATAAACTAAATAAGGGACGCTAGTTTCTAAACAAATTTAATTTTTTGCCGTGAATTAGTTTTATTTTCGATCTACTTCGATTTTCGATTAACTTTCGATCACTTAGGATAGTCAGGATACGACACTATTTTAATGTAACGATAAAGTGACAACCCCCCAAATGTCAGTTTAGTCTACGAAATTAAAAATCACATTATAGATGGATGTGTGTGTGATATGTTTGTTCAACTTAATTAAGAGGGTCATGTATAATCTACGAAGTAAATTACTTATGACCCAAATGAAATCTGCAAGTAATCCTCATATCAACTCTGAATTAATTCAAACCAACTTGAAGACCAGTTTCAAAGACTTATCCTTTTCTAGACCAAGATAACTATATTTGTAATTAAATAAATAAAAAAAAAACTATATCAATGCCACCGGTTATAATCGTGTGGGGCCTCTCCGTAGGGCCGACGCCGATATAAATAGCCTGGTCGATACTCACTCCAGACTCGATGCTCGCAATCAGACCTAAATGCGTTCTACATGAGTCTGCTTACTTTGGAGACTCATAAATATTTTTTGGAGCCACAGGATAAAAGAAACCAGTAGGTCGATGTATCCGGAATTTATTTTGCGTATTTAATGCTTTCTCTGAAAACCAGCGTCGGGCACTAGTTGCCCGACATTTTGCTGAACTGGTCCTATTTGGCGCAGCCGTGTAACACTATGTTACTTTTATATTGTTTTCTTTTTTTATATTATTCTTGTTTAATTTAAGATTTTTATTTTCTTTTTCTGTTGTTTATGTTGTGTGCTCTGGCTTGAGTCAAATAAATTTATTTTCTTTCTTTCTTCTTTTTCTTTCTTTCTCTGTAGGTCTTTGCCCTGAAGTGGCATATTAAGAGGCTGTTATTAAATATTATCATTATTCATTTACTGGATAAATTCACTATGTGGTTTTTAGCATGAAATGAAGTAGAGAATTCCAATGTGGTGTTCGGGTGATTATATCTTTCATGTGGTTATCGAAAGCTTTATTGCAAACTTGCATTAACCCGTAACTTTCCTTCCGTGGCCTATCTGTTCCAAAGGAACCGAGCATCTTCCCGGGATAAAAAATTGCCTTTCGCGCTACGAGATAGTGTAGTATTCTATTAGTGTAAGAATTTTCAGGATTTATGCCAGATATTACCTTTTAATAACAATTTTAGACAGACAGTAGTGTAGGCAGCAGCATCACAGTATAAGCAATCAAGAATTAGTTTGCTAAGCTTTGTGAAAATAAGTTATGATATTGTCCGCAGTTAAAGTTCAATAATCTAGAAAAATTGCTTAGTAGATTTTATATAAAAAACATCTTATTAATTTCAGAGTGGACCCTGACGAGGCAGTTCAATTAATTTCGTTTCTAATCTTAAGAGATATCTTAAGCTGATAGATGAAATCCCGACAGTTTGACATTACCAGTCAATGTTATAATTAAAAGGATCATTAAAGGCTTCTCTTACTTTTGCCAATAATTAAGTACGTAGCCATTTCAAAGAATTTTCTTATCGAAATCATTGTTTTCATCTAAGCTCCAATTGCTGTAATAAAAAAAAACTGTGTATTTGTAAACAAACTACTTTATACTAAAAATCTGTCAAACTTTGGTATCAGCGATAGATCGCCCTATGACATGTCCTGCTGGAAGCTCCTTCAGAATAATTTTGTTTGAATGTTGTGCAGTATATCATTACGGTACTTAGGCCGTCTGTTCACGACGCGACACACGACACCGCAAAATGTGGTCTCGATTCAGAGCTCCATATATTTGTATGGACCGTTTGTTCATTGCACGACAACGCAACACACGCTACACGATTTTCATACCGTTTTTCGGCTATTTTTGTCGATGCCGTTATGTCGTCGCGATTTTTTTGCGGTGACGATTTAGCGGCTGAACAAAACCGGTATGCGCTTGTTGACGGCACGACACACCGCACCGCACAGCTCACGCGTGTATCATCACTCACGCACTTATAAAACAATACAAGTGCACTGCAGTGTCGTTGCGGAATCGTGTCTAGTGAACAAACGAACGGCCGATAGACCGTAAGCAGAGTGTCTTGTGTTAAAAATCGTGACCGCAAATCGTGTCGTGCGGTGCCTCGTGATCAAACGACCTTACTGTGACCGGAAAATGTTGCGTCCTTTCCGAAGCTCTCGAAAAACCTGCTGATGGGATGCCGGGCGATTTATCATTAAAGAAATGTTTGACATGGTTTTTAAATCCAAATTCTCAACTACTAGGAAAAGGCAGATTCACATACAACAAGGCCATTGTTGATTGAATAAATCCGGAAAAAAACTACATGGTAGGCACGTGTCGTAATTGAAGTACCTATTCATTAAAGTGTATTTACGTTAGTAATAAGGGCAGATAATCACTTGTTAACACTTATTAAATGACGGTAGTTTTACGTTAATTATTTATTTAATTAGGAATAAATAGTAGCTCTGCTTCCGTTCCGCTCTCATTGTCTTTCAAAATCACTTTAATTGACTTGGCTTGACCAAGTTGGTGTGGTAAGTTGGTGTGTGTCTATGTAGGTAAATCTTTGGTTGTTTTTTAAAGTTACTATAAAATAGTTACATCATATGTTAGCTAGAAGTTATTTCTTGACAAGTCTTATTTTTATCTTGTAATGTGTTAATATTGCTTAGAATCGCCAAGCAAACTTAAATTAAATTCAAATTAATAAGGATAGTATCAAGCAAAATAAAGAAGGGAGAAAGTGCTCATAGGCTCATCAAAAAATCTGTTCACTTCACTGTCATTGGGAAAACTGCCTAAAAGGCATATAGAATAGCAATGTTGATTCTTTGGCGAAAAGAAGCCCAGCCTTCTGGTCACGCGATGAGTCCATTATTAAACCCTTGGCGATGTCCTTAAAAACTAGAAGGAAACTCTTGGGTAGATAAAAGTGTAAACATCACTATCATCTACCCAATTGTTTTTGAATTGTTTTTCCAGTTAAGTTACAAATACTGAGTGATTTGAAGTAGTCTTTTTCAAAACTGCTTCCCAAGTGATTGCCATGCTAATGTTAGTACCTGTATTAGAATTATCCTGTTCCTGTATAACCAGCACGGCTACGCTATTAAAACATTAACAACACACACATAATAATAAAAGTCCAGCACGATTGTGTACAGTTATCAACGAAATGTGATTTAATTACTTCAATTAATCATGTCGAGTTTTGAACGGTACTATTAACACCCACAAAATTAGAACACTAGAAGGACCACTGCATTTAGTCGCAGGTCAAAGAGCACATTGCTTTTTAGCCTGGTATAGGAGAACTGTCAAGTCACAGACGAAAAGCGTAAACAGTAAAGACTGTTGGTACATCAACGTCAACCTTTTACCACGTCGGTCGGGTCACCTCATTTATCGTGAAGTTGTTCTGTGGTCTTCGTCCGAGTTTTTAGATTTAACGTACACTTCAATTCGCACTAAAACTGAATAAGCGCAGTCTGGTTTTTTTTTTTTTTTTTTTTTGTCGACGGGGAAAATCATCTTATGACAAATCCCGCTCTTGGGTGGAGCGGGAGATAGTGTCAGACTTGTACTGACTAAAAACCCCGCGCCGTTCCTTCTAGCCTTCATACCGGGGCTCTAGCTTCCTTTCGGATAACCCCGAACCCCGGTAGGCTTCGACCCAGCTGGGCCCCTCTCTTTGCTGACAACTCCTTGAGGCGCGCGGGAACAGTGCGCGCCGTCGACGCCTTGGCTCGGTCCGGGTAGTTACCGGACGATCGGACAGCGAGCTACCCATGGCTCGCTGTCCACGAGCCCGCGTCTACGGTGGCTGGATATCGGGATTGCGATCCCGGCGGCGGCGGCGAGGGCGCCGTTGCCTGATGCGGTCGGCCTCCTCCTTTGCTAGCATTACTGCTTCGCAGAAGGAGGCGACCGCCTGCCACTCCTCCTCGCTCCGGACCATGGCCTGAACCAAGGCCCGGCGCGAGAGGTCTCCGCCGCCGATCGCCCCCACGAGGGCACGGCGGTGCTCCGCCCAAGCAGGGCACACCTCGACTGTGTGCTCCACCGTGTCCTCCGGGCGTTCCGCACAGTGGCGGCACCCGGGCGTCTCTTCCGCTTGGATCCGATGCAGGAACCTCCCGAACTTGCCATGTCCGGTGAGGACCTGCGTCATGCGGAAGGTAAGGACGCCGTGAGGTCTTTCCAGCCACGCCTCAAAGAGGGGACTTACCGCCATTATGGTGGCGTGCCCAGCACTGGGTTGCGATAGTCGCTGACGCCATTTCACCGTGAGATCCCGCCGGAGCTCTGTCCGCCATACCTCGACCTGTCGCGGTAGCGGACTTTCACCCCGAAGCGCAGTCTGGTGACATTAATGAAAAAACCCTTTTTTATGTAATTAGACGTAAGTAACGTTAAATTTAACACAATCGAGTGTGTATAGAAAGTCGCACTAGGCCCTTTGTGCTCGTCCTCTCCATACGATCTATTCTGCTACCTCTATATTATGTACCGCAGTCTGCGGTGTTGGTGAATGGCGCGGCGGCGGTAATATTGTTAATAGTATTAAATGGGTCTACTGTATTCATCCACCCTGTGGCTAACGTTACCGTTGATGTGAGTTCACCATTTATCTGCAACATCAGCGTGAAATATTGGGAGGAAGTTTTGTTTCGGCGTGTTTTAAGTGCGCAGTACTTGAGGTGCTTTGTTGTGGATATTACGCAATATGTTACAACGAGCAGTTTGCTCTTCAAACGTTTGAAGGACGAGGAGGTTAAACTTTCGTGGAGTTTCACTGGGCATAGCGGTCACATAGGTTGATTTTGTAAAAATCTGGTTAGAAAAAAATATTAATTAATGTACCTTGGTAGCACAGAGCTGGTGCCCTGAGAAATTGACACGGCTTCGCGGCAGACTACGAAACAGTTGTCGGGGCAAATTAGACAGATTTAGCCAGATCTAGAAAGAGGAATCGTGGGCTCTTGAAAGTTGGAAAGAGTAGAGGGATGCCTTAGCCTTTTGCAAAATGTGGGACAGAACAGGCTTATAAAAAACTAGGTGTGAGACACTATCCGGTTTATTCATATTCATCTATGACAGATACTAGGAAAATGAGAATATGTTTCTGTATGAAGGCTACTTCGCGAAAAAATTAAACAATAGACCTGTCTCATTTGTTAAACTAAACTGCAAAAGCAAACCCAAGCTTTGGAAAACCCCCTTACCAATCTAATATATTCCTAAAAACAGTAGCTACATTAAACCCATTACGTAAAAAAGCGTCACAATTCTATGAATGAGTCGGTCCCACGGTGTCGTGTCGGTCTGTAGGACCGGTCGCGGCGACCTTGTCAAGGCGAGCCGGTTACATATCGCACCTTGCTGAGGAATGTTAATAGCCATCTCTATTTGGTGCCTGCGTTAGAGCAGTGAAGGGACTGGTACAGCAGATGTTTTGTCTCATCTGTAAAGTGGTTTTTATTGGCTTAATGGGATTTTGTGTAATTGAGAATTCTTCTATCAATCAAAGGGCTTAGATAACATTATATCAGCGATCAAAATGTATGGGATTGTTATGTGCTATCGAAATGTCTCGTTGTCAGTCCCGAACATTTGGACTTTTCCAAAATATTTATCGCTATTAGACTGTCTGACTTAGTCTAGAGGTCAAAGGTCACATGTTCCAGTTTATTCGTATCACTAAAGTTTGATTCAGGCCTAAATAAACCCTTGATGACACCTAAAGCTAAAATTCTTACGAATTTTCACGCTTATCTAGTAGCATTTTGTATCTCATAAATCGTTAGTGTGTTTAATGTTTGGACACCTGCAGTCATTATATTAATTGAACACAGCTCTCTTGTTTTCTTGTAGGCTTTAATTTGGGAATACTGTTTCCACCTTTGATCACACCTCACAAAGCAGGCATCTGAAATATGCATGTTTCTCGTTTTGGTACATAAAATCTTTTAACTTAGATCTGTAACTTAACCAACATACGAGGGTCATTCAATAAATACTTAGCCTACAAAAAGTAAACGAAAATTTTGGAAAAGTGGCAATTTATTTTTCAACATAGTCTCCATTTAGTTCGATACACTTAGCCCAGCGATGCTCCAACTTTTTTAACCCGTCGGAAAAATAATTTTTGTCAAACTCTGCAAAATAGGCCTCCGTGGCGGCGATGACCTCCTCATTCGATCCATATCTGTTCCCGGCGAGTGATTTTTTCAGATTAGGAAACAGAAAGAAGTCACAAGGGGCCAAATCTGGAGAATACGGTGGATGGGGCAGCAATTCGTAGCGTAATTCGACCAATTTGGCCATGGCAGCGGCAGACGTGTGAACCGGTGCGTTGTCGTGGTGAAACAGCACTTTTTTCTTCGCCAGATGTATATCGGTAATAAATCGGCATAGTAAAGCCCTGTAATTGTTTTACCCTTCTCGAGGTAATCGATGTAGATCACACCTTGTGAATCCCAGAAAACGGTGGCCATAACTTTTCCGGCCGATTTTACAGTTTTCGCCTTCTTTGGAGCACGTTCCCCGGTCTGGATCCATTGTTTTGATTGCTCCTTGGTCTCTGGTGTGTACCAGTGGATCCAGGTTTCATCGACGGTTACAAAACGACGCAAAAACTCCGCTGGATTCCGCTTAAACAGCGCCAAACACGTCTCCGATGTGGTCTCACGGTTGCGCTTGTTTTCTGGTGTGAGTAAACGCGGCACCCATCGCGCCGACAGCTTTCTCATGCCGAGTTCCTCGTGAAGAATATGATGCACTGTTCCTTCTGAAATGCCTACAGTCTCAGGTAGCTCCCGAACCTTCAATCGGCGATCTGCCAATACGAAATCATGGATTTTTTTAATGTTTTCCTCCGTAGCAGCTGTTTTCGGTGCACCTGGACGTGGTTCATCAAAAACCGACGTACGGCCACGTGCAAACTCGTTGAACCAATTCTTGACGGTGGCCATCGATGGAGAAGAGTCACCGTACACAGCATCCAACCGCTCTTTGATTTCGATGCGCGTTTTCCCTTCCAAAAATAGGAATCGAATCACCGAACGATATTGCTCTTTTTTCATTTTTGTAAAACCGATCGACACGTTCGCTTCCATAAGTTGTCAAATTAAAACAAATGAAGGGATTGGAATGAAAATTTGAAAAAAGAATTAAAAAAGAATGTGCTACACTGTGGTAAAACTCTTTTGAAACTACAGCGCCCTCTGGCGATGAGGCTAGGTACTTATTGAATGCACCTCGTACATGATCATGAAATTTATACATTAAGTAACTACTCAAAAATTTGGTTCTTAATTACTGAACACAATCACAGAATTTCACAAGATTTTGCAAACATAATCAAGATCACGGTTTTTAAGCAAACAAAAAGCATTTATATTCATTAGTTTATTGGTGTTAGTTTTAATTATGTAAGCTTTAATGGAACAAGGTCTCTGATCATGCTACAATCTTTTAGAATACAAGGTAAAATAGGCTGTCAATCAGCTGGATGTACTTATGTGAATACGCTGGCCTCTACCGAAGTTAAATGTACTTTAAGTAAAATGAAGAAGAAGAAGATTTGTTTTTTTAACATAATACCAGCTTTTTCCCGCGGCTACGCTTCTATGGCCCTTCCCACCGGTATTGTTCCTTTTTTTAAGGATAAAAAGTAGGTTCCTAGTTTATGCTACTTAGCATCAGTGACTAAAAAAGAATGAAAACCCTGACACATTTTTATTTCATGCTACTAGTTACCGGACTGCCGAAGGAGGATAATGTGTTTATTTATCTAGTAGTAGACACGCTTTGATCGAAATTTGTATTACCTACATTGCGTCTGCTGAAATACTGATCGAGTCATCGAGAACTCAATTTTGGAAGTACTAACACATGTTCTACTGACGTCATACGAGCCCAATGTACTAGATGTGCCCTATATTAGCATCACTTGAACGGTCAAAGCTTCCAGGTAGTAAACAAGTACTATCTTAAGCAAGGTGACTGTAAATAATGTCCTCAATACTATGAGCTCCCCCCTTCCCCTCTCCTACTACTATTTTGCTATGTCTGATAGGCCCCATAATGATGTCAAACACACTTCGAGGTTTCCATAAACGAATGAATGTTGAGGTCGTTTTAGCGTCTGCTCATAAAGTTTCGTAATTATTTTAGTTATTTTCTAAGAGCGATAACCGTGATGTTTGGATTGGGGAGTTTTAGAGATTGTCTAGAGAATTTTGCTGAATATGTCTGTTGGAAGCCGTCAATTCCTCATATAATAATAGTCCTAGTATATTTTCTTATGTCCACATCAGGTCTTTTACTCAAGGCAAGAAAAGAGTAGAATGTTATTAATCCGCCGTTTTCACCGCACAGTCCTAATTCCTGAACAAGAAAACGGAGTTCCTAACCATTCATCCTTTAAACAGGTATGTCCCGTGTGTTATGCTTCGCCTAATTCTTCACCTTGACAACTTAGGTTAGTATTTCCGTGTAGCAGATAGAACAGAAGGACCAACCACAAAAACTTTTAAAGCAAGCTCACAAGCCTAATGAAACGTAAAAGTTAATGAAGTGAGGCCAATCGAGGTTTTTAACTTTTCCGTTTTTTGAACTCACTGAAATCTGTCATGTGAAGCATATTATGTGTTTGTTTTCACACTTGATTTCATGTATTTTTGGCATTAACCAGTCAGCACACCAAGCAACTGGCTCAGGCGACGATCTTCGTCAATCATGGAAGCGCTATTGCACTCCTCACACAATCCATCTTTTCTTTGGCCTTCCTCTCCATCTCCATCCATCCACATTTATATTCACAACTCTTTTAGTAACATGCGTTTCATCCTTCCTCCTCACATGACAATTACCAGGACAAATGGTTGCCTTTCAACTTTGTTGTCACTGGCGCCACTTTCAAACTTCCTATAATATACTCATTCCTCACTTTATCCATACATGCAATTTCTTTTCATCTATCTTTTTCACAGCCCAACATTTTGATTTATACAGTAGGTCTTATCACGGACTTATACATTTGTCCCTTTAACTTGAGGAGCATCCGTGGGTCGCAAGTTGTTCCATGTAACATGCGACAATAGCGCTTCTAAAGTGACTTTGCTGACATAGACTTCAGTTCAAGTTACCAGACAGTTAATTTGTATTGTAACTAGCCTTCTGTACCTCACACAATGATTGTAATGAGTCTACAGCTAGACCTTCTGCTTCCCATACAATGATTGAACCGAGTCCATTAGTCAGCATACGGGCACTCAGCGAAAATTTAAACGCATTTGCCACTCGGCTGTGCGGTTATATCTAGTGACCGAAACGTTGTAAATAACTAATGTGTGCTCTGAAGGATGGGGCATGGCGCGCGAGAGGCGCAGAGAGGTCCGAAATTGTGCTAGAAGTGGGTAACTTGAACATTTCAGCTTATTGAGCAGTTTGCTACCCGCATTTTTGGTGCTAGATTTTTCGATTTGGTGAAAAACTGCCTATGTTGTCTTCTGATGATTCTTTCTATAAAGGTGAATATCCAGTGACTTTAATGTTGTAAATAAATAATGTGTTCTCTGAAGGAAGGGGCATGGCATGCGAGAGGTGTAGAGAGGCCCGAAATTGTTCTGGAAGTGGATAGTTGAACATTTTCAGATTATTGAGCAGTGGGTACCGTTTTTGCTGCTTGGTTTTTTCATACGATTTAAACGTTCCTGTTTTTTGTTCTGGTGACATGCATACATAAAATCACGCCGTTATCCCATGGGTTTGTTTCTGCTTACCATATGAAAATGTCGTGATTTTATCAAACATGATAGTTTTGGTCTTTTGATTATTCTTGCAATAAAGATGATACATGGTGTTTATTATTATGTCCTTTATTAATTACATTTCTTATAAATTACATTTTTAAATATTTTTATAAAATAAATTAAAAACAAAAACATTTAAAAATATAAAAAATAGAGGCCCACCGGTATCGGGAACAATTTAATTATTATGTCCTTTATTAATTACGTGTCTTATAAATTACATTTTTAAATATTTTTATAAAATAAATTAAAAACAAAAACATTTAAAAATATAAAAAATAGAGGCCCACCGGTATCGGGAACAGGGTCCAAGCTACCGGCGGTCAGGGCTCCAGAGAAAGGAACCTCCTAACAATACGAGCCGTGTCCAGCAGTACTGCTTTCTGGATCAGGCCCTTGACCCAGCCGCCTAACGAGAGCCTCCTAAGGTGTTGGTCGAGGCTAATGGCTATTAAGCCATTGGCCGACACGACTATCGGTACAATGATCGCTGTGTCCACATCCCACATGTCGACAACCTCGCGAGCCAAGTCAAGATACTTGATTTGCTTATCTTTCTCGGCTTTCACGAGGTTCCCGTCATGCGGGACGGTAATATCAACAATCATTGCACGCCTCTCGATTCGGTCCACCACCACAATATCAGGCTTATTGGCTACAATAGTCCTGTCAGTGATGATGGACCGATCCCAGTACAATGTGATACTGCCATTATCGAGAACTGGGTCGGGCACATACCTATAGTACGGTACCTCCGATGCCACAAGAGTGTATTTCAGAGCAAGTTGCTGATGGATAATCCTGGCTACAAGGTTGTGCCTATGCAAGTACTCTTCGTTAGCTAGACGAGAACAACCAGAGATAATGTGGCGGATCGATTCACCCGGGCGGTGACATGCCCGACAGATGTCAACCGTGCCATCCTTCACAATTAATTATTATTATTATTATATACTTTATTGTACACCACTTAAATAATTACAGGACAAAACATTATAAAGATCATTATAATCCCACACACACATACACACATAATGCCTAAATGATCATTTTAAATATTAATACTCAATCCAAACACGTGCTCAATCGACCAAATGTGGCTTTACTAAATTACAATGGATTAATTATTTATTTTCACATTTTTATGAAGCATAAACTTTTATCAATAACTGGGTTTTATGCCACACGGTTAAACGGTCGCTCATTGAATTGAAAAGCTCTAACTACCCTCGTTTTTAACCGACTTCCCAAAAAGGAGGAGGTTCTATGTTCGACTTCATGTCTGTTTTTTTTTTTTTTTTTGTGTATGTTCACCGATATCTCCGTCAATTGTGGACCGATTTCGAAAATTCTTTTTTTGATTTTTAGAGTATGTTTCGAAATTGATCCCATTTTAATTTGGTGAAGATCTGATGAAGAACTTCGGAGATATACAGCAGAACTCTTCAATAAATGAAGGCAAATCTCTCGGGATTGCTGCAACCGCATGTCTTTTTATTGTTTATACCATTCCATAACATAACATCACGCCAGTACGCTCTAAAGGGGTACACAGATGTGTACAGTTGACCTTGAAACACTTTCATTTCACAGGTTATGATCAAGTTTCATGGCATTCAGTTAATCTATTCTGGCATTACTACCTCACTAAAGCAAGTTGCTTAATAGGTACAACTAAAAAGTGAAAAATAAAAAATCTTTTTTACAAAAAAAATACTACCGACTTCCAACTAAAAACACTACAAAGTGAAAAATAACTTTCTTTTTCGAAGTCGGTGTCCATAACGAAAAAAATTGGTGCCTACCAAAGACACCGACTTCGAAAAAGAAAGTTATTTTTCACTTTGTAGTGTTTTTAGTTGGAAGTCGGTAGTATTTTTTTTATAAAAAAGATTTTTTATTTTCCTTGTGGTACAGTTAGCAGATTACTCAGGACTTGCCTGCGTTTAGCGCGGCTAATTACTTATGAATGTATAATTACCAGCTGATAGCTTGCTACACGATTTGTGCGCCTATGTCTCATACACATGTAGGCGGATTTCTAGAGATGCGGATTCTATGTAGAGTTCCTTAGAAAAGTGGTCGATGCTATAAGTTTTTGGCCCAGTGACAAAAGTATCGCTTGCATGGCAGACTTTACGTCTAGCCGGTTTCCAGATAAACTTTCCTTCAATGTACCTAATTCTCCTGGCTTCATTCTTAATTTTTTATTGTACACCAAAACAGTATTTAATTGAAAACTAAAATTCATGTACAACATGAGCTTAACTCCAAATGGACCTCTCTGCCCGCAAACCTTGCTTCTAGAAATTTTGCTGATCATTTCATCCTTACTCGATTAATTATTAAAAGTAACGTAGAAAGATAATGTTTTTGATAGCTAAACTTAAGTGCTAATCAAGACGCGGTGGGCAGGCCACGTGCAAAATGTAAAAAAAGTTGTTAAATATAACCTTGGTACGAAGTCTGGGCAGCTTTCGGCTCTAACCTACATGTCTACGTCGCGGCCCACACGAGCTTAAATTGAAGGGCAATTTTAACTTCTCAAAGCTTTCAGCCAACTTTTTAGTACAAGATCTTCACTTTTGCTCTTTATAGTTCTATTTTTAGGCCTTTTTTCGGTCTTATTTCAAACAAAGGCCAAGGAACTTGCGAATTGTAAAAAGATGTTAAATATAATCTTGATGGGCGAACTCTTCCCATCCATAAGCTTTAGCACAGACACCCTCGCCCACTCCTATTTTTGCTTTAATTCCCATTCTGGCAGGCATTCTGTTTGTCAAATTATTAATTTATGAGACTGTCATTTATATTCCAAACCGATTTATGAATGACTAGACTACCCTGGTTTGCTAAGATAGTGCAGGGCCTGGTTAGTGCGAATAGCCATAGGTGCTCATAACTCTTGAGCTACTTGTCACTTCTGACAAGTAATATTGACATGTCCTGTATTTGAAATGACGTTTATAATAGCTGGGTTTAATGTATTGGCAGGTATAGAAACTGTTTGAGCTAAGATATTGGGTCTGCTGCCATTCAAGTATTAAAGTGACATGATTTAGATAGAATTTGTCTGTTGTATAGGTATTTGATTTGTCCATTTGAGCGTTGGACCATGGCTCGCCTTTCGTCCTGTACTGCATATCCTGTCACCAGTGGACCTTATGGCTGCATCAGCGAATGATATTACTGGGCCAACCATAATATTTAAAAAACTGTATTTGCCATCCAAATGCTAAGAAGAAGATTTTAGCTTTGAACTATCATGATTCGAATACTGTTGGATAAAGTATTCCAGCAAATTTAATAAAATAAAATAAAGTATCCTAGGGTCCCGCTTTTAAAGTAAATTCTCAAAAGTTCAATTTTCTCGTTCATAAAGGTTTATAGCCACATACAATTTCGCAAACGCTGTGAAAGTCAATTGAGAGGAACGGGTTACTTATACCTTACGTTACATGTATTGTTTAGTAATTTCTAAACCTAAAACCTGCTAAACCTGAGTACATGACTACAAAGATCCAATCTTTTTAGAAGGAATTTTAAGTTCAACATAGCGTAAACGCGACAATGTCGAATGGTACTTTGTGATAATCTTATCCAGTTCATCAACTCTGACAAATCTATACTTGATACAAGCATACTCAGCCTAATTGGGGTTAACATCAAAGGCACGAAACAGTTAATTAACTGATTTTCTCTTGTGACAAGATCTATCGCTCCGAAAAAAACTCTTTGGTTTTAATAGACGCATAACGTTGCCAGATTCATGTTCAAGATGCGAGGTAGCTTACCTGAATGTGAAGATTCTTTCATATTAGGTAGATAGGTAAGCATCAATCCAGTATCTCACCTGATAATAAGCAATAATGCCTTCGATAACTTAGCACTATTTTGAGTACTAAATTAGGTACTAACTCATCGGCGTCCTATAAAGTCTATTCAGATGCTTGCAGCATCTAACATGGTTGAAAAAGGTGAAGCAGATCAATATAGGTGTATATGAATCCATCATTGGGCCATGAAGCTCAAAGATGACTACTAAAATGGAGTGTTCAACAATATTCATCCTAATTATGTTCCTCAAACTTTTTCCCATAGAATCCCCTGCGACCTACTGATCAGCTAATTTGTACGCAGTTAAGCCGTGCTGTTTGTTTGTTTCAACGATGTTATACTTTTTATGCACAAACTTGGGCGTTTTGTATATGTTTGTGTTTTCATCGTGTTTTCACGGTTAACGAGTTTTCAGTCGTTTAGGGAAGTTGTTGCTGTTATAAAATGCAGTACAAATAGGTTGCAATAAAGATGTCGGTTTTTGGAAATGAAGCTTTTCAACATTTATGTTCTAAAAAATGCCTGTCATTTTAAAAATGTATGAATGATTTACAGTTTTCTTTAGTTTATTTATTCAAGCTTCATGTACAGTAGTGGTACATGAAGCATATATATACAACTTATGCATGCATCAAGGCATTCTCTTATAATGTAGTAAAGCTTTGAGCTAAAAGTTATGGATTCGTACTTTACTGCAAAATTACTGAAGTGAAAAGCAGAATTGTTAAAGAAACCTATTAACTTCAGGATAAATCCGAGTATTCGTTTTCTACAAGTATTATAGCAGCTTGATCATTAGATCTTTAGCATTGTCTTAATCCCGATCCAATTACCTAAAACCATTCTCTCTTCAATACTCATAATCACTAAACTCATCTTATTCAAACAAACGTCTTCACAGTTCCAAGACTCCGTTGTTCTAACTCGGAACTGGTTTCATCCGGCGCGATCCACCGTAATCCGGTTATATCCGGCCGGGGGATATAGACCAAAAAGTAAAAAGGCTCAGAAGGTACAGTTGTGGTGATTTTTAATGAGCAACTTGATTAATGATTGAGTGTTGTTTATTCTGTATAAATGATGAAGTGAGTAATGAGTAAACCCGTGAAATGAAGGTCGCGGAAATTCACTACTTAGTTGCGAGAAGCCGAGGACTGGTCCACAAGGCGATGCTTGGGGGAGGTCTATGTCCAGCGGTGCATACATCTTTTGGCTGAAATGACGATCGCTGTTACAAAACTATGTGGTATTCTCCAGTCACGGACTCGTTTTTATTTAGTCCTAAGTGGCTTGGCCTAAGACATTTTTGTTGTTGGGAGTCGAACAACTGTTTTTGTCTAAAGATATATTTTTTACTGGAAAGAAAGATATATGATATATGTTTGCCGCAAAGTTGGTCGAATTTAAATTTAAAAAAAAAACACAGAAAAAGGATTTATTAAAAAAAAAACCTATTGAATTTTCAATTGTGAACCGATTTTATTGAAATTAAGTAAACCTTAAATCTTTTAACAAAAAATTTAACTGACGAAATAATGAACTGGTAAGCAGAGATTATATAAATTTATTTATTTATTCATAAAAAATATTTTTTTAAAACAAGCTTTTTTCGTATTCTTCTCAGCAAACCCTTTTATTTGATACCCATATCATGGCAGTGCACAAAAAATAACGGGTTCGCCATCTTGGGCCGTCCGACATATTGAATTTAGAATAACGTCACTTAGCTAACCATGCATTGTCATCAAAATTAAACGTATGCAAAATTTCATCTTAATCGATGGACGATAACTGCTTTAAAATTCGATTTGTGCCTCGGTCGTCCCACAGAGTCTCGTCCCACATAAAAAATTCCCCACTTGTCCCAATTTGTATGCCTCGCTCGTCCCAAAACTTAATTTTCAATATTTTATTCCCCGCTCGTCCCAATTCGTATGCCTGGCTCGTCCCACATTTTTTTCATATGAGTTTAATTTGATTTAATTGTACAGTCAGCCTAAAAACCTGACTGACCAGAAAGATAAATAACCTCATGTTGCGGAAAATTTGATGAACTAATTCAATCCGAGACTCCACTATAATATAAATTATAAAATTACAAGTTACGCCACCATGACAGTTTTTTTCTGATCAAACTTTAGGTTTAGATTGAAGGCATTAGTAAAGTACACATAGCCGACCCTAAGTACAAACCCTGTGCACCCCACTGCTTAGACCACTACTATTATTATTAACCTAGAACAAGTTTTTGAATGTTTATAGCTTCGGTATTTTTGTGCGACCGGATTAGAGCTTGCTCTCTCGCTCTGCTTTCTTTGTATTAATCAATTGACCAATGGCGTGGCTTTGCGTTATCAGCGCAATCGGAGCAAATGCGGTTACAAAGTGCATCTGCTAATTTTAAATATGAGGTGTTTACATTAAGCGTGGTGTATTCATAGAGTGAGGTTCAATATTTGTGAAGTTTTAAAGGGTAAGTAATAATTATAATTATGCCGATTTTTTCATATTTTGTGAAGTCATGATAAATGATTTGACTTATATCACTATTGTGGTAAATATTTACTTTTATATTAGTTGCTGTCTAAGGATTATGGTCTTTTATTATATGCATACTTAACTCTGTGCCTCCTGTGAAAAAGAGTATATCGCTACTTTTTAGGAGACGCAAATAAAAATTTGAAAAAAAAATTTTTTCCTGTTTCCTAGGTCCTGTCATGGAGTTCTTTATTTATGGCTCTGTTTCACGAAATCGTCTAGTATTTTTTTTTAAAATGAGTAACCCTTTTTCACATTAACTAGAAATTTGAACAAATAATTTGATTTGAGCCCTAATTCACATTAATTTTGTTTACCCATTTTAACAAACTTCAAAAAAAGAGGATTTTCTCGGTTATACTGTATTTTTTAGGTTAACCAATTTTGATAAATCTTCTTTTATGTAAAAGCTGGTGCTTCCCATATGGTCGCATTTTAATTTAGTTAACCTCCTTCATAAAATGAGGATGTTCTCAACTACAAAGTGTTTTCTGGGTGAATCAGTTTTGATGACTCTTTTGATTCGAAAGCTGGTGCTTCCCGTGGAGTCTCATTTCAATTTGGCTCAGTTCTGACAATAGCATGCATGATAAAACCATATTCAACACGTTGAAGTCGGTTTTCAGCTATGATTTTTAATCATTATAGCTATTCACGATTCGTATCTACGAAACGAAACTATTGTACATAGTTTCGTTCGGAATACCTTTCTTAGACAGATGAAAGCTAATTTTTTGCTCTCTTACATTCATTTAAAAACGAAAAGGGTATATTGGACTTGGTACCCCTTTTTACAGGAGGCACAGAACTAATTCACGTTGTATTTGCAGGTGATCAGATATAGAGCCGTGGCTTCTTCATCCTGACACATGGAGCCAGTGGCTTCATCATCCCGAGCTGATCTTCAGACTGGCTGCAGTCTGGCTTCTACATCCCAAGAGATAACCTTTATTGAATCACAAAGAGGTGTGCCTATTATTTTACATGCCGGTTACGAATATACGAAAAAGCGAGAGAACAAAAATAGCTCAATCGTCTGGAGGTGTGTGAACAGAAGGTGTCATGGAGGAATGGTGACTTCAAATAATAATGTGACGAAAATTCTTCGTCATGACATTTGTACGCCCAGCATAGCAAGAAATGACATCAAAGAAGAAATACATCGCTGTAAGCAAGAAGCAAAATCTTCTGAAGGAAAATCGATTCCTTCTGTTTTCAATTCAAGCATAAAAAAATTATTGGACAAAGGTACTGACAAGATAGAAAAATTACCTGAATTATCGAATGTTAAGAACAGCTTGTATAGTGCTCGAAACAAAGCCCAGCAAATAAAGAAAGCTACATTTAAAACGCCGTTTGAAGTAAAAATTCCAGTAAGTTACATGAGTTTTGTTTTATTTGATTATGGGTACAGAAAAATAAGGATATTAGCTTTCGCTGATGTAAATAGTAAAGGACTTCATCAACACGTGAAACATTACCTTGCAGATGGTACATTTAAGTGTGTAGTGAAACCATTCAGACAATTATATGTGATTTACGGTGACCTTGGCAGCACAAGTGAGAAAATTCACGTCGTGCCCTTAATATACATCTTATTAATGGACAAAAAAGAGTCCACATATGAGACTGCGTTTGCTCTTATCAAATCGCAAATTCCAGAATGGCATCCGATTTCATTCAGAACTGATTATGAGAAAGCAGCCATGAACGCAATCCGTAACATCTTTCCGGATGTAATATGCAAAGGCTGTTACTTCCATTTTAGTCAAGCACTTTGGAAGAGAGCAAAGGCGTTAAAGTTAAATAAAAAGAGAATGTTCAAAAAGCATATAGCTCTATGCACAGCGTTAGCTTTGCTACCACCTGAACTTAAATGCGATGGATGGCTATATATAATGGCGGATTGTCCGAAAACTCTCAATATTGAGAAATTCAATGACTATTTTGTATCGGCATGGCTTGACAACGAATATTATCGAGGCAAATGGGATTTTTGGGGGGATATCTACAGAACAAATAACCCAGTGAAAGGCAGTAACGCTAAATTAAACAGAACATATTCGGGAAAGCTGAACATCATTAGCTTTTTGAATGTGATCAAAAACGACGCTGTTCTTTCTTTAGCTCGCCAAGGTAAACCTCGGCGTGCTGATGATATAGCTCATGACAAATATATATTTGATTCTGTAACGGCAATGTTGAATGGCACTATATCACTGGGCCATTGCCTGGAAAAAATCAGCCCTTTTGTTTATTAATGATATTAATCAATCAATCAATCATTTATTGTGTCTATATTAATGATAAGTTTAAAAATGTTGATTTTTTGGAGATTTAATTGTTAAAATACTACTTTCTCATAAATAGTAGGTTGATTAAAATACTGTGATTGTAATTTGATTGTGATATTAGTTACGTAATAAAGATTTTTAAATATAAATATTTCAATTTATGTTGAAATACCACATTAACATAAATAACATAACGTGGTACTTCTATAAGGTACATATAGGTAAATACAAATGTGTATACGGTCTATAATTATTCGACTGTTACTTATATACAAATGTTGATTTTTTGGAAATTTAATTGTTAAAATACCACTTTTTCATAAATAGGAGGTTAATTAAAATACTGTGATTGTGATTTGATTGTGATATTAGTCACGTAATAAAGGTTTTTTTTAAATAAGTAGTTCTAATTATGTTGAAGTATCTCAGATAAATATTACATGTGTAATACATATATATATATCTTAACGTGGTACTTCTATAAGATAAATACAAATGTGTATATTGATAGGTGTAATTAATAGTACTGTGATTTGGATTTGATTGTGATACTAAATAATAAAGATTTTCCTAAATTGCAATAGATCTTTTAGTTATTAAAATTAAAAACATGCATCGCGGATGCATACCTAGAACTGGAAGTATTTAATATCTTTATGTTATTAGAAAAAACTATTATTTCAATTTATTGGAAGATATAGTACAATATTTTTTGTCAACTGTACTTTGAATTTGCCAGGAATGTGGGACGAGTGGTGACTTTAAAACTCAAGTGGGACGAACGAGGAATTCTTTGGAATGTGGGACAAGATAGTGGGACGACAGAGGCACAAATCTAAAATTCAGTTGCAAGATTTGCCCCGAACACACTTAAATACATACAAATATACATATACATACATTACATGTTAATAAAAAGCTTGTAAAAAAGAAAAAAATATTGTCTAGCATTTTGAGCGGCCGGCGTTAAAAAAACAATCAACGAAGATCAACCTAGCAACAATCATTCTACGCCTTAGGTATCTAATTAATTGGCATGTTTGTTTACTTAGCCCCAACTCAAAATGCTAGACTAAATCTTTTTATTTTTGCTTTTCATTTCGTTATTTCGTTGGTTATTATTTTTGTTACAAAAGGTTTTTCTGACATTATTTTCAAGTGTTGTCTGAGTGTAAATCATTGTAAAGATAGAATACTTCGCACCGATTGGTAGTCCTTCCACTCGGTATTATTTTGTTTTCGTCAGAGCTTATTTGCTGAAGGTAGATGTAATTGATCTTCTCTGCTTACCTATTGTGTGTATTATACGCCGGTTAAGTTAATCGTTGCCGAAGTAAATGGCTTTTAACAATCGACGCCGAACTGTAAACAGGGATACGGTTTATTGGATAATTGACTTTTTTTTGTTCGCGCCTGTCCGTTTCTGGGAAAGTGAGTTTATGGTGTAATAGTGCTGGGAGGCGTTTTATTGTCAGCGTAACTTAGATGTATTGCCTCTAACTTGTGTCGAGAGTAATCGGTTCAGCAGTTGTCGTTTACCGAGTGTCTATTAGCACTTAGTTGTCGCTGCCTCGTTTTATACTCTTATAATATCTATTCCATTATTTCTAACTGTTATGACTATGTTCTTACTTTTGTGGCCTTAACAAAACAAACAGGCGGTCTATTTTGTAAACATATCACAGTGAAAACTTATGGTGAGTTGTCTCCATACCATCCTAACACTGTAACGCCACCTTGATTGCATGTATTGACATCTCGCCTTATGTCCACTTCACTTAAATTTTAATAGTGAGATTTGGTAGAAGTGTTTTACTACAACCCATTCCCCTAAATCTGTGATAGGATAATGATTTACGTAAACCACCTACAAATCATTGATAATATAACAATAATAACATTAATATTTGAATTATTTTGGGCCACCTGACTATTTTATTTTATTCTCACTAAATGGTGATATACATTCCTTTCATTTCGCCGATTTTAAAGTGTTCCATTTAATTTCATCATTTCAAATCTTAGTGTCATACAACCAAATTCCGTGTATTGTAATCTGTACGAAACCCGCAAGCCATTTGTCGTGATATCGCATTGTGATCACAATTGCGCCAATGAGCACCTCAATTATCTATTCCCCACAATTGGCTTATCTCGTGGGATCACAAACATCTTGAGGTGTTCAAGAGATCGTTTATTATTGAGTTTATGACGACGGTCTTACAGTTTAAGTCCTATTATATCATGATCGTCATTTTAAGTCCTTACTTGTTTGCCTTCTATGTGTTGTAATAAGCCTTTTCTGGTGTTAAAGATGCAATTCTGCCTAACCTATCGGAAAATAGGTACAGGCGTGATGTTATGTGGTATTACTGATGAAGTAATGATATAGGGATGGATTGTATGAGGAGCTATATGAAAGAAAAGGGAACAAATGATAGTATAGCAGTTGATAGGACGGTATGGAAGAAGAAAATGTGTTGCGCTGACCACAAGTAATATGGGACAAGGGCAGGCCGATAATAAGAATTTTTCTCGGTGATTCTGATGATTTATGGACGGATTGTGTGAGGAGGTCAGTTGACAGGACGGTAAGGAAGAAGAACATGTGTTGCGCTGACCTCAAGTAACATGATAAGGACTGGAAGATGATGATGCGTTTTCTGGTGTTACTTTGATCTTTCTTTAGTATTCTTTTTAGTTGCTCGTGTATTTATGTTAGTAGGAATGTTAGCCTATTTTATTTATTATGTATATTATTAGTCTTAAGTCATACTCGTTTTATTGCTGTCCACGAGGTAATAAAACAGATGTTATAAAAGGCTTAAAAGTAAGAGTCGTTGTAGACCCTGTTGGGATTCTGTTCTTCCTTCCTTTTTTCCTGTCTGCACAATATATGTTTTATTTGGTTAACAACTACTATTTATGATTGTGTTTAAGAGATGGTTCTGTGATCTAATACATAGGATAGACTTCGAGATGTGGCTTTGTATTGTCTATTCTCGCTTTGAAGATTTGGCTTCAATGTTTCTTAGACCGATTACGTTGAAGAAAATGCGAATTTTTTGTTAATTGAAAATTAACAAAGTCAGCAAAAAATTCGCATTTTCTGTAACGTAATCGTTGGCGTGTACCTTTTCTATATTTATGTGTCTCCTGCAACATTAATTCCTGCGTATTAAACTAATCAACCGTTGTCTCGGCTCCTATTACATTCCTTCACAATATTTTACGTGACTGTTCACGACCACGTGTTCCATCTCTTCACCCTAAGCTGTAAAAGCTAGTGCCACCTAGCGGAAAAAGTTGGAACAATTTACTGAAGCAACAGGGTGTGAGTTCAGTAACAGGGTTGTTTGTTTCGAGCCAGCTCCTCTGTCCTCCTTTAAGTACCACTACCCTCTGACAGATGGCGTTAAAGGTATCATTCGTTACAGTTCTAAGTCTGTTCTTGGAAGTGAAAAAAAAGCATATTTCTGAGAAATAACTAAAATTGATTAAATTAATTGGTATATTTTAAATGCAGACTGATGTGCTTATATTATAGCTTGCCAAGACCAAAAAAAATATTGCTCTTGTAACAAGAATATCGTCGAATAATGCCTGCATTAACTAACGTGAGATTTAAAAGACTGCATCAATAAATCTTCCATGTTTACAATTAAGAGCAAAAAGCTTCTAATCAACCTTACAGCAATCTTAAGACCTCATCATTATACAATAACTTCTCATTATTACTATAATAATAATCACCACATTATTTTCTATACAATAGCGATTCGTTGCCAAGATAATGTTTACGTGCGTCCGTCATCGACTGCTAAGCGTAAAGTGCATTATGATTATGACGTCACTTACGGCTCAATTATTATAAACAATGTTGGCAGATGGCGCGTGCGGAGTTACGTCAGAGGTGTAATATATTTGAATTTAGAATTCGGGACCGTTATCAAATTTTGCGACAGTAAAATCTGGAGTACAAGACAAGGTTAAAATTACATTGTAAACAACAGATACTTTTTTTAGGGTCACGGAAAATTCAACTTAGAATGCACTAATGCGGTCGATAGCTGTCAAGTTAGTGGTAATAAATTGAAATTGTCTCGAAATTATATCTAAGTGTAGGTTTATATGACAGTGAATGTGGAGCTCTAGCTAGACAAATGGGTATTTTTCATGGGTAATTCTAGGTTTTCGTACTAGATGGCGTTAATCGTTGCGTTTGCAGGTGTGAAAGTTTTTCCTTGATTTTCACGTACTAGTTGGTGGTCTTTTAAGCTTTTTCTATAATATCTTTGTACCAAGGTTCAGTCTTATTCATAAACATCTCTGAACTGCTTAGCACTTTTATTTAATATATTTTTTAAATCGCTACATATTCAGTTGCTTAACAGGATCTGAAACAGAAATACAGATTTTTTATGAATAAGATAAATAAAAAACTCTGGTTTAAATAATAGCCCCAAACGCCCAAGCAATCAGAACAAAGCAATGCTGCTTGGTAACAGAAACAAGAGTCACGCCTAATTATTCAAATGAAAGCGCACATTCGAATCTAAAATTCGACACCAATGAATCGATTACTCGGAAACAGATGATGCGTACATGTTATATTTGTCAATGGTTCCGTGGAAATACAGATGATAGAGGAGTGGGGGGAGGGGTGATACGTTTATTGGTTGTTGATTGGGAACACGTGGTGATACAGACGTACCATTGAGCTGTTCTTGGTAGTAGATGGGTGGTATGCATTTGAGTTAATAGTGCCTTTATTATAATGCCATGAGTACAGTCTGGGGGAGGAATGGAAGAATCAAACGTGTTGCGCCAACACCAAAGCACATATATTATAATACTAGCATACAGATACCTCATCCCATACAAAGAAACCGTGCCGACGTAGCTAGCGTTTTTCGTCTGATTAAACTGATTATTTTTCTAAGTTAAGTTCCGTTCCACGGATGTAGATGGTGTTAGCAGTGATTTGCAAGTAAAAGGTTTTACTCGGTTCGTGTATACTTTTTTTTAAATACAGCGACGATTTGTTTTATAGTATGTTTTTGCACGTTTTTCGAGTTTCATTGTACCAAAATGTGTTACAAAACAAATTTAAAAAGGACGAGTGGATGCTTCAGAAATTTAAACCGCTCCATCTATTGGAATCAATTTTAAATGATCCATTCAATTTTTTTTTTTAATGTTTATTAAACGCCTTAATATTCCTTAATTTTGTGCGTAGCAGAGTAAATTAAACAAGAACACTTTTTTATAATCGTCTCTAGAATAAGATAATGAAATAACCGGGTTTTTTTGTTTTGCCAGGTACGTTCCTTTCACTAGTTCGAGTTTTGAGCGAATCACATTCGAAATCTGAAGTCGAAGATCAAAGTAAGTATTCCCATTAATCATTAAACACTTTTTAAACGTTTATTAAAACAAACAACAAAAAATCAAAGAATTTAAGTCTGACACACGTAACATCTACGTGACAAAGGTAAACACAATCTGAAATATTTAAAAAATCAATAACATTCTTTTGGCACACCGCCTGAGGGTCACGGCACTATTTTTGTATGCGCGCACGCATTTAGAGTTCATTCATTCACGGTTTAAATTTAGAACGTGACGTTTCCCGTTGTACTCGGTCAGATCGTTCGCGGCTGTGGGCGTGTGCGGTTGTCATCCCAACTAATTAGATAGACGATAAATAATTCGAAAAATGCGGTTTCCTTCCGTTTAATGTTGACTTTACACTATTTATAGAAATAGGGCGTGAGTTTAAAGTAAACGATGATGAAGTTATAGCACCTATGTTACCGTAACTGGTAAATATCCGGTGTTACCCTGTAATTTGTAGTATAGTTAGGAAAGAAAAGATTATATCAGCTGTTGAACATCCCACATGCATCGGGTCAATTGATGGGTCAACAATCTAATATGTTACGGTTAGACTTGACTTGAGCTGAGCTGATACAATTAGGAATGGCAGAATTGAGATTTATCTGAGTGTGGATACGATGAAGATCTTTGTAGATCCATGCTTATTCTATAAATGCGAAAGTAATTCTATCTGTTTGTAACGCTTCCAAGCCTCGTCTGCAATTCCAATTCCATTTTGATCGATTGCCACTAAAAGGCATAAAGATCTATTCACCAAGTTGATGCCAAGGTCTAATCTATTGAACAATGGAGATTTTTATCCCGGGAATAGGTTCGTTCCCTTGGGAGAATTACCGATTTTCACGCAGGTGAAGCCGCTAACAAAAGCTAAACCATAAAACTTAGACCAGTATTTAAGATCAGTGCTCAAGCATGAACCTGATTAAAATAAAAATGATTGACTTATCAAAACGAAGTTTGCTTGTCCAAATGCATGTGTAAGACCCTTTTCCTCGATGGATTCTAGGATAACGGGCAGATCTAACATGAATCAGCATTCATGAGAATCACATTAATGTCCTCAAGATCAGCCCTCAGAATCCAATTAACGTGTCATTGAATCCGAGGCGAACTGTTTGTCACCTACGTCGATAGGTACACGTGTCACCCGTCCTTCAGATATCGAAACCCTCGCTTGTAGATTGATTGCTCTGTCATCAGACGTAAATGGTGTTTGCTAACATTGGTGTAGTATTTGTATGTAGATATAATTAAGGTCCATGTGCATACTAACTGAATTACACATAGTATTAGGTACTATGTGTACCTTGCACCTTTTTTCTATGGTATAAGGCAGAATTTTCTGTCCGCTTGCAATGTGCTTGCTAACTGGATTCATCATCATCATCTTCCTGTCCTTATCCCATGTTACTTGTGGTCGGCGCAACACGTTTCTTCTTCCATACCGTCCTGCCCCCCGTCACGCTATCTCTGATTCCCTTTTTTGCATATCACTTCTCACACAGTCCACCCATTTTTTCTTTGGCCTTCCTCTCCCTCTCCATCCATCCCCTAATGCTGCACATTAATTGCGTACGTTCAAAAAGCCGTCTACTGGACAGCGTAAAAGACGCGATGAATACTATTTACTTATAAAAATTAATGGGAGCGTGCGTGCTTTGAGCTGTCAAAACGGTTACACAATAAGGTGGCTGGTGTTCTATCCCTCATTAGATAAGCATTTTGATAATGATACTGAAAATTATTACAGTGGCAAACTATGTATTTTTTTCGAATAATCCCAATTTTGGACGAGCAGTGCTTTAAAGTCTGTAATTGGGTCATATTTCGATACGCCTGTCCATTTCAAACCAACAATAATCCGACACTATATACATAAATAAGCCTCTCCCAAATTACGCCACAACACTCGCAAAATTTTCTATGCTTCACGATAAATTCTATCACAAACAAGCTGAACACACTTCAGCAACACAAATACAGTCTGACAATAGAATCCGTTGTACTAACACCAGTTATTATGTGGGTTAGTGCGTGCCCCACCTACTACATGGACAAATGTGGCCATATGTGCCAGATGGACTGCGACTATTGTCATAGTTGGATCAGCACAGAATTGATCGCATATTTATGTCTAATTGAGGTCGCGGTTCATGATGTTGGCAAGCCGACAATTTTATGAGGACGCTGATTAGCTATGACTTGAATATGCTCTGGGATGATTGGGTCCCATTTATAAATAACTTTCGCTTTGAATATTGATAGATATTATGTAATAGCACGACAGTCTGGAGCTCAAATTATAACCGCGCGGATATATCGATCGGGGTTTCAAGAGCATCTCGAAAAAATGGAACGAAACGATATGCTAGATATTTAATTCCAAACCAACAAAAATATCTTCCTATACTTGACTGACAAGGTTGTCATTTCAAGGAGTCTCTTAGTGTGTTTAAGAGCCTTGTTCGGGACTTGAATTTATTTTCTCCACTTGTACTTCGTAACATGTCGATGTGTTCCGCACCCACGCGTTTCCTACTTGAGCGGTACTTCGTAAGAGCTTCCTAATCTTGACTGACACGCTTCGGTGGCTTTCGGTCAAGGTTAAGGCTTTTGAAGTACTTTAGAAACCGACAGTGAACTTGGGTGATCGACTTACATCGGGGTTTCTGGCAGATAACACTTGACTGTAAAATATTATCATAGAGTAGTCTTAAACTGAAATTGAAGCCGTCAAAAATGGGAAAGTCATTTATGGGTATTAGAACGAAAAATTAGCGAGGAAAATGCTGTCTAAGCGAATAGATAAACTTGCAGGCACAGCTCTTGGCAACGATTTAACTGCGTTAGCGTTTAGACTGGCACGAAATATCTAAGTTCACCGCCGCTTACAGACTAGACTGAGATATTCTTGCTGACAACATTGGTAATAGACGATCTCGCCAAAAAAGAACAAACATTATTCTATAGCTTAATAATGCCAAAGTCCGGACATTGATAGTAGATAGACGATCCCGCCTCAATAGAACAGAAAGCAATACAAAACACAGCTAAATAATTGGCCAGCCCCATCGCCTGCTCACCGCTAACTAAAACAGCGATAAGTTCAATACACCTGCTAGTACATGCGATAGCCTGCATTGCGATAAATCTGTCCCCGTTCACAATATGACACAGCCTGCGCCGCCTGACCAATTGCACCGCATAAATCAATTGTGCTACCGCCAATGTTTTGGATTTTCACTGAATATCTTATTAGGCTGAGTAATGAATATAAATGTGGATGGATGGAGAGGGAGGGGATAGCGAACGAAAAGATGGTTGGACTGTGTGAAGAGTGATATGATAGAAAAGGGAGACAGTGATAGCGTGACAGTGGACAGGACGGTATGGAAGAAGAAAACGTGTTGCGCCGACCACAAGTAACATAGAATAAGGTCAGGGAGATGATATTAGTCTTCTGTTAGCACCATAAATCAATCTTGTTCCCAATGCTGGTACACAGGCCGCTTGTCTGTTCGAGGAAGTGGGCTGTAACTGTAAATCATCACGCGGGAACAGTGCGAATCGGCCACTGATGTCACGTTTTCGAATTTTCAGTTCAAGGACACGCTGGTTTTTCAAAATGTTTTCCTTCACCGTGTCATGTTAACGAACAATCAATCTGCCTTTCCCTCAAAATAGTTGATAGAAGCCAACGTTTTTGGGTAGCCTTTGCCCAACTGTTGTAGTTTTGGGGTCGGCCCCTTTTCAAACCGAATGCAGTTAAATACAGTTGTCTATCTCACGACGACGGCGGATTCCTAGTCGTATGTGTAGATTGATGCTCATGCACAATGATTCTGTGTGCGTAAGCTCGGGAGCGCACAGTATCTCCTAAGCATACAGAAACAATGTGCACGTGCATCTACACACACGACTAAGACCAACCCGCCTTAGTGAGATAGAACAACTGTACCAGCATTATGCATGGAGAGACCGCCCTTCTGACTTCTACCACCCAGTAACTTGGTCACATTATACCGCTTGGTATGACAGGCTGTCAGAACTTCGGGCCCCTGACGGTTGCAAATTACATCCGGGGATTTGAGATTATAGTTCAATATTGTTGGTGAACAACCATATTGAAATATATCGTAAACGTTAGTAGTTAGTTGCAAAAGTCGATGATGACAATGGTACTAGTAGTACACGACATAAGCTTGTTTACTATGAAACTGTATCGTTTGTCACTGTGACACGCTACAATAACAATTAGTCACTACAGCAGTCGCCACTTTAGAAACATTTGTGTCTGCTATGTAGGTTTCATCGAAACCTTAGCTTCTGCCAACGGCTTTGTCTGCGTTAATGTCGGGAATTAGCCCAGAGTCAAAAAGTAGGTCCTGATTCAGGATATAGAATGCAAGAAATGGTGTTTTTTTGCAACGTATACCATAAAAGAACAAAAGGTAAAACAGAATTTCAATACAAAATATGCGTCACAACAAAACCGCGCAAAATGGCCATCGCTCAGTATAATGCTAGGACTCGCGTGCGAAACAGACACACAGCGTTGTTTTTCGGAGATATAATAGTCCAACGGATCCTTGTGTCTCTGAAGTTGGCTCTGCCAACCATTGCGCAAGAAACAGTTTGTCATCGAGAACACTGCATAGAGTAAGCGAGAAAGGACGATACGACAAACGTGAGTGAAAGAGACAGTTATACAATGATATCTTGACCTCCAAAATTGACACAAAAATAGCTTCTGCGCAGGGTCTTGCAGCCAATTCAGAGACACAAAGATCCGTTGTGACTATTCTAGCCGGTATCGAATGGATGAAGCCGATCATTAATATGTTCTTCCTGCTTGCTTAGAAGTCATTCAAATCCGTTCAGCCGTTGAGGCATGGTTGATTAATAATACCCCCAACATAAAAAAAGGGTTTTTTTTTCTATCATATATCATTCTTTGACAACCATCTCAGCCGATGCCAAGCGATTATGTGGTCGACGATGTTGCAGCTTGCCTAGTAGTAACCTATTCACTCTTAACTTAAAGGCTTCTTTTGAAATCATCATCTTTTACGTTTGGCTTGGCATTTCATATTCCCAGATGTGGCTGAATTTGCCCCGCTTAGCCGAGCAACGAAACAAATATAATCCGTTTCGAGATGTTTTTCTTATCGTGAAAGCCCTGAAACATGAGCTTCGATAATATTTTCGCTTTCGAAATAAGAAAAATGGATTCCTGGCTGTTTTATTTATTTAGTTGATTCTAGTTATTTACGTTAGATTATCCGACTGTGTCACGTGTAGAGTTTCTGTTGTAACTATGAGAATATGCGCACAAATATTTATTTAACAAGCTTTTATTTAACTTGCAATGTATGTATGTGTGTTCGGGTCAAATCTTGCAACTGAATTTTAAAGCAGTTACCTCCACCGATTATGAAGACATTTTGCATACACGTTTAGTTTGGAGGACAATGCATAGTTAGCTAAGTGACGTCATTCTAAATCCAGTATGGCGGACGGCCCAAGATGGCGGTCTAGTTATTTTATGTGCACTTCCGAGATATGGGTATCAAATGAAAGGGTTTGCTAAAAAGAATACGAAAAAAATGGTTAAAAAAAAAATGGATAATTTATTCTTTTTAGCTGTGCCTAGCATTTTCCTAACTATGTTGGGGTCGGCTTCAAGTCTAACCGAATGTAACTGAGCACTAGTATTTTACATGGAGCGACTGCCTATCTGACCGCCACAACCCAGTAACTGGGTTAAATGATACCCCTTGGCAAGACGTTTATGGCTTTTGAGCTACGTAACAACAGCTGTCAAATATCTTCAAATGACAGTCGGGACTAATGGCGTAACGTGCTTGCCGAGGCACGGAGGGGTATCGGTTTGTAACCTCGCCAAGCGTTGGTTCACCTTGAAGATTGACCAGCACCCTTACTGGATATTTGTTTTAACAGCACAAAGCAATCTACTTGATTTTCATTTTGGTTACTCAACAATATTCATTGCGTGTTTTACGCTGTCGAGTAGACGGATTTTTGAACATATGAAACAATGAATGCAAGAGGAACAATCCGTACCCTATTCTTTGCACTTACGCAATTAGGGTGCCGCACGGCTGTTGTTACTTAGCCACGAACTTATTTGTACAACGGAATATAAACATAATCGTAACACAAGGATTATGTGTAACACACCCTCAGTTCTCGATAACGGGTTCCAGTCCCATAGTTCCATGTTATAAGGCAGCGGCCATTTAACGATGGCAATTCCGTTTCAGGGGTCATATAATTGTAACTCTTTTTCTAACAGAAAAACACAAGGACCAAGTTTGTTCAAGCTGCGAAATTAAGATGGCAAGTGTCGTTCGTGTTGTTTCAGGACCAATATTAAACCCTACAACTGTAGTGTCCAACATGTTTCTAATACATAATCGTTTATTTTCATTCTAAGGTTTTATTGTTCGATTATTCGTGCAAGGATGTGGCCACTGT
The DNA here is from genome assembly GCA_947562075.1 of Orthosia gracilis. Classification (NCBI taxonomy): domain Eukaryota; kingdom Metazoa; phylum Arthropoda; class Insecta; order Lepidoptera; family Noctuidae; genus Orthosia; species Orthosia gracilis. The sequence continues at coordinate 1,717,313 of OX387270.1, read as the reverse complement.
GTCAGAGTTAATTAAGCCGCCTCTGGGTCCTCTGGCTTGGATATTTCAGACTTACATTAACTATATAAATCCAGGTTTCCTCACGATGTTTTCCTGCACCGTTGACCATAATCTCACATCATGGTAAGCGATGATGCAGTCGACGATGAAGCACGCTTGCCTAGGAGTAACCTATTTAGTCTTGACTTAAAAACCCCAGGTTAATAGCTAATCAGGATATTCAGAATCCAGCAGGGATTCCTAGCTGCGTGTCATTTCTTTGCCCAAGATATTTTTGTGGTCCTTTTATACCAAATAAACTTATAATCTTTCCTTTATTTCTATTTGTGGGCATGGCTGAGATGTCTGATGGCACCGTCTTGTTCGAGCTGTGAGTTTTTAAATAAACAAATTATTTTTATCATAACCGGATGCAAATTCAGAACCTTCTTCAGATTTAAACCCTGCCACTAACTGTAGTCATGTCCCATCAAGAAACGAGATAAGAAGGTCGTAAGGTCATCGTGTAGTTTCACAGTACATTTGTTTGTCCAGAGGCACTTACGTCGATTTATAGCCGGCCCGTTAGCCGCAGAAGACATGGCTGAAACAAAACATACGGAATATTAAACGGGACGAGCTTTTACTTTCACTGTACTAGTCTTTGCTTATTCCAAAGATGTAGCAACACAATATGATGAAACATTCTCTTGTTAAAACCACAGACCATACCCTCAGAATGGATCATGTTGAAATCATCATGCGCCCATACGGTGATCATGGAAACGACGGCGAGAGGTGGCTCTAGGTACGATGGATGGCTGCACATCAGCTTAAACCTGAGAAAAATACAGGCATAAATAAAAAAAAAATACAGATTACATACTTATCTTAGCTGTTTAAGTTGAGAGATATTTTGACAAAAATATCGTAATTTGTGGGAGATCCGGAGTCTAAACTAAGCCTAGGCTTGTATTTGTTGATTTGTTTATCTTTTTCTGGTTGTTGCCATGTATTTGGTGATCGTGTTAACTTTTATTAGTCAGTGCGTGCCCCAGGCAGTCTTGACTGAGGCACACACAATATGTCACCAATTTTCTCAGCGGACAAAAGAACATTCGCAAACTGAAACTAGTGTCCTGTAATGAAATACCAGAAAACAGCTCTCAGTTGTTTTTTCGGATATCCACTGATAAAGTAGGAAGCTGTCCTTTAATTGAATAACAAGAGCCTCCCCGTGGTTTTGTCTTTAATTTTCTTAATTTATCCCTCGAGAGTACTTGACAAATGTAATGAATTGCAAACTATTACAAACACAGTACAATACACAATTAAATTTTATCCTTGCCGTGTTATAAACGCTTATACGTAATAAAAAATAACCGCCCAATACAGCCGAAATATGGATAAGCCGTTTTATTGCATCCGTAATTGGGGATATATGGCGATCGGCGATTGATCCGCAATTCCGCATGCGCCTCTATACGTCGGCTAAAAAGCGTTTTTTTTCGGCTTTTAAGAAATATCAGAAGGTTGTACACGTTTGCCTTCCGTAAATGCTTTAAAAGCTTGAAATGCAACGATACTGTAAATGCTTTTACATAACTATAACAGTCTCAGCTGCGTCGGGTTTTAGCAAAATCAAGCCTTTGTAGCTCATTAGGATCGCCATATATTATTTATTTTTGTTGTCCCACTGCAGGACGAAGGACTCACTTTGATATTTGTAATAGTTCCGGTTTAGAAAATATCTTAATTGGTCCTGCATTTAGGTGTCGAGTTCGTCCTACATCTTCGCCTGGGTGTGCGGCGATGTGCCCGGACATTCACATCGTGGTAGATTTAGATCATTCATAAATGCATAATTGAATAAGTTTTGGCGTAATTAAAATAAATGATTTGACTTCGATCATGTCCGACATGCGGAAAGCCTATGTATGATATAAATTGAAAAATCTACCAGTGAGTACGAGTATTCCCACCATAGCTCGATCCGTGTGTTTCTACACACTTACTGTCAGAATTCCACATTAAAAGGTAAAACTTTCAGGCCATTGTCTAGTCATCACCGGCAATAAACATTGTTTTTAGAAACTTGTGCAATTAAGAACATCTCCTAGTACTTAGTTTTAAAACAAAGAGATAGTTAATATCTTGTTTAATGGGCTAACTGTTCAAAACTACTGCACTTATGAGGTTTCTGTGGGTATGTTTTGAGAAGTTCTCGTCATGCCTACCTTACTTAGCCTCCCAATCAAGTTTTGATTGATTAGACGCTTTTTTTTTGTCAACCTGGAAGTCTTAAGTCAAAAGTGAATAGGTTTCTTCTAGGTAAGCGTGCTACACCGTCGGCCAAATCATAGCTTACCTTCAGGTGAGATAGTGATCAAGAGCGAGCCTGTCGTTAATAAAAAAAAATATCCGGTGTTTTGTCTTCTCCGGACAATCTCCCGTAAATGCCTTTAAGTCTGCCTCGGCGACGACGCCTGTCTTCCGGCTTGCATTGCGTGACGACTCTGGCACATCTGTCATTTTGCATCCACTCAATCCCACTTCAGCCTAGCAGACTTGTTGCCATTTCGGCGATTCCTGTTTTGGAGTGAGTTTTATTAGACATCAAGATTTAACTAATGAGATATTATTCATTTGCATGACTTCCGGTAGGTCAACGCGAATCAAAAGTTAAGGTACCACAAGCCAACCTAATGTGGACTTTATGCGACTACAATAAATTCTATCCAATCTGTATTTCACTCCATTTCACAAGAGAAACATAATTTCATAACTAGCATTTGAAATTGAATAACAAATCTTACAGTTGCATTGTTTTCGAGATTAAAAAGTGTAAATAAGAAGAGTAGCGGAATAAGACTCGCATATCGCGAACGACGAGGGATACACGCCTCCCAGCACAGAGCGCCAATCAAAGCAACTGCCTCCGGGCGGCTATTCAATTAGAAATGCCCCTCTACAGTTTTTGTGGGCCAAGGGAAAGAAGGAAGTGAGGTTTAAGTTTTTTATGGTCTCGAGTTGGAAGCGAGATACAAGTGTTTTTTTCTATAAGGTACATAAAGTTATAAAGATGCGTACAATTGTTCGGAACTCTTCTAACTACGAAATATAAGTTTGTAAAAGAACCCACGACACAAGAAGAAAATTCAATATATATATGCACTCTTGGGCGGCCTAAGCCGAGGAACCGCTCCACGCTTATGACTTGCGTACAAAATGCTCTATCAGACGGGCGGGCGCGACGGTCGCGGTGTATACTAGGTAGTATACAGCGGTAGCTGAATCGGCTCGCGACACATAATACGTCTTTTTGCCAGTCCCGCTCACATTTGTCCATATGACCCCTTTATTTTCTTTTCACAATTCCGATTTCAAAGGGGGAAGGCAGTAGAATAGATTGTGGATGCTGGTTTCATGGTGTATAATACATTAATTAAACGGGGTTTGAATCTCTTTTGTGGTGAATGGGATCTTAGAAAAAAAAAACATTCGGTATTTTTCAAAATACTATACAAACTTGTGACTGTGCTGAAGGCGAATGAGACGGTTGCAATGAAAAAAAAGAACAATCTAGCTTACTGACAATTACGACCAATACCCGAATGAAACATTCGCTATTCTCACGAGTCAAACGCTTGTTCCATCTTCAGTCAACTTGATAGGCAAATCTCTCAGAATTCCCAAGCCTAATCAAAGACAGTCTTTCCTCGCATACTCGCAGCCGAGTAAAAAACAAACGATTCCCAACCTTCCTACCACCGTACAAAAGTGTATAGAACAATTTACTTTTATGTGTACACTGGTATCAATAAAGTATAACACGACAGGTTTGTTTACGAGGCAGGGCGTGCCGAATGTGGTGTGTTTTGGCGGTTCCGCGCCGTGTTAGTGCATGGTTACATGTCGTTGAGTTATAGTTTTACTGTGCTGTCACATGCAATAGGTAAATGGGCAGGCAATGGTTGGTGGCTGTTTAAGAATAAATCAAAACATAAAGAATGTTAATTTGCATTAGCAACATTTATAATTTTAGAACTAGTTTTTATGTACTGGTAACATTACGGTGTGGAAGAATCTTCTCTCTGTGACACGTACTTTTTGCTCTTGTATTAAATTATAAAAACTATTTGGAAATACAGTTACTCTGCTAAAAATATAACCAGCATTTTATTATACATGCTGTGTGTGGTCCTTCGAGATCTGTGAAATATTGTGCGGTGCGTAAATCGCGTATTTGAGTAAAGCGTCTATCGCGTGTTCGGACGCCGGAGCCATCGTTCGTGTTCGCCGTGCAAGTTTTTTGCGAGGAATCTATTATTTCTCTGCGAAAAAACGAAGAATCGCGAGGATTTCTGCATATTTCACAGGAATAATTACTTTTTGTTCTGGATTGCAAATCTATAATTTTGCAACTCATTGAGATCTGGAGCCATTGTACGTGGTCGTCGGGCAAGTTTGCGAGAAATCTATAATTTCTCTGCAAATTACAAGAAGATTCGCGAAGTTTTGTGCCTAATTCACAGGAATACGTTCAATTTAAGAATATTTCCGTTGTGAAAAATTGCAAATCTATAATTTTGCATTTACTTTACTTCTACCTTCCATTAAAAATATCATTCATATCGTGGAGCGGGAAACGGTCGTCGAGTCATTACGTCACGTCTCTATAACCTGTGGTCGTCTTCATCGTGCTATAACGTTGGCAGCATTGCAGAGCTGTCAGCTGTCATCGAGATTACCTTTGGTTGTAAACAACAACATAACCTGCTTGCAAAGAAGTTCGTCTGGAATTTACGATTTGAAAAGTGTGCGGTTACTTAAAGTAAAGTGTTCTTGTGAGTGTTAAAGTGCGTAATCTAACGTATTTATCATGTCTACGGTGGAGGAAGTGCTTAAAAAGTTGCGTCTCGCCCGAGCACAACAAAAAGGTACCGTTACGCGCATCGAGAACTTTATTAGTGATCCAATCAATCTTGCGTCCGCGTCCATTGAAATGATACAAGCTCGTATTGAAAAGCTGAATACAACCTTCAAAGACTATGAGAGAACCCAATTAGATATTTTATCTTGTGATGAAAAAGACAAGGAAAATGTTGCTATCTTAGAAGATAAATATTTTGATATTATCTCGAAGTTAAATTCAGCTTTAAAAAACTTAAGTACATCTGAGGTAAAACAATGTTCGAACGTTTCAACGTCAAAATTACCTAACATTGATATCCCGATATTTGATGGCAAGGATTTTACAAAATATACTCCTTTTATTGATCTATTTATGGCTGTTATCGATGGAAACAGGGCCCTCTCAGATGTACAAAAGTTATTTTATTTGCGCAAGTTTGTATCTGATGAAGCATTGGCTGTAATTGTTAACCTACCACTTGTGAATGAGTCTTATAATGAGGCCATTATGCTTTTGAAAAAGCGATATGATAATAAGTCGAGATTAATATTTAATCACATAAATATTTTATTGCAATTGCCTGTGATGCAGAAAGGTACAGCGGCCTCTATAAGGTCTTTTATATCACAAGTGCAACAACAATTGTATGCACTTAAAAACTTGCAGCAGCCTGTTAATCAATGGGATATGCTTTTAATTTCGATATTATCTAAAAAATTAGATTTATATACCAACCGTGCCTATCAGCTAGATAGAGATATAGATACACTTCCAACTATGGAAGAGTTTATTACTTTCTTAGAGAAGCGCGCTATAGCCTTCGAAGATAGCTGTAATTCTGACTATAAGAAGAATTCAGTACAAAAAGTGAGCAATGTTGTCACAAAAAATTCTAGTACTTGTACTTTTTGTGAAGGGATGGCACATTTATTGTATGCATGCCCTAAATTTAAACTGGCTTCAATAGAAGACCGTATAAAGTTCATAGATACCAAAAAGTTGTGTACTATGTGTTTAAAGACTCACACTGGTAAGTGTAAGTTCTCATTTTCTTGCAAAATTTGCAAGCAGGGGCACAATACGCTCCTGCATAGAGACAGTGGCTCTGGCCCGCAGGCTTCTATAGCAATGCACTCTATTAATTCAACTAGGGATACTTTATTACCCACTATAAAGGTAAAGTTAATTGACTATAAAGGTTCTGAAATTTATGTTAGAGCATTACTTGATTCAGGAAGTCAAGTCTCACTCATTACTTCACATCTTGTGGAAAAATTACAATTAAAACTTAAGAGCCAAAATACTAATATTATTGGCATAGGAAATAATTGTAACCAAATCAATAAATATGTTGATATTACGATTAATTCTCCAGTGAAAAATGTACAATTAAACATAAAATGCCATGTTGTAAACTACATTACAGCAAATTTGCCTCAACATCATTTTGATATCACAGGATTAAGTATGCCCAAGCACATCCAGTTATCAGATGATGCATTTAATGTACCAACAGAAATATCCATGCTTTTAGGTGCTGATGTTTATTTTAATATTTTAATTAATGGTCAAGTTAAACTTCATAATAGTTTATTATTACAGAATACTTTGTTTGGTTATACTATTGGTGGGAGGCAAATTGTTGATAATCATAAAAATAGTTTAGTTACTAATTTGGCTATATGTGATAGTGACAAATTGGAACTTGTAATGGAACAGTTTTGGCTCACGGAGATGATTCCCCAGTCTACAACAAAAAGCTCAAATGAATTTAAAAAATCAGAAAAATGTTTCCAACAATCGGTTAAACTTGAAAATAATAAGTTTTGTGTTGATATGCCCTTAGCTTTCAAAATGGAAGATTTGCAGCTTGGGGATTCATTTTCAGTGGCCCTTCAAAGATTCCTATCACTGGAGAAACGATTTAAAAACAACCCTGTATATTTAGAAAAATATAAGCTCTTTATTGAGGAGTACATAGCATTGGGGCATGCTAAAACGGTGGATGTCGGCAGCTATGATGTCCAAAATGGTACTGTTTATTTTTTAGCTCACCATGCTGTTCTAAATGAAGCGAGTCTGACCACCAAGCTGCGTGTGGTCTTTGATGGTAGCATGAAGTCTAGGGCTGGTGTTTCACTGAACGATGTTATGTTGAATGGACCAGTTGTTCAGAGTGAACTCTTTGACATTCTCCTCCTTTGGCGAACATACTTATACACGCTCACTTGTGACATTCAAAAGATGTTTCGTGGAATTCTTGTTAGCCCGACTCAAACGTGTCTGCAAAATATTTTATGGCGTGATGATCCATGTAAACCCATCAGCTGTTTGCAGCTCCAGACTATCACATATGGTTTGAAGTCTTCTACCTTCTTGGCTACTCGTTGCCTGATAGAGCTGGCTCGTAGATATCAAACTGAATACCCGCTTGCTGCTCGAGCCATGTTGTTGAACACTTATTGTGATGATGTCATTTGTGGTTCTATGAGTACTCAAGATCTTCAGCAACTAAAATATGAGCTTATTGCTCTGTTGAGAAAGGGCAGCTTCACGCTTCATAAGTGGTGTTCAAACTTCCCCGAGGCTATTAATGATCTCCCCAATGAACACAAATGTTTTAAAAAATTAGACATAAATAAAAACAATATTGTCAAGACATTAGGTTTAAAATGTGACGTTTTAAATGATACATTTACTTTTAACTGTCCAATGATTGACAATGATGATACCAAGACCAAACGGTCTATTCTGAGTTTCATTGGCAAAATGTTTGACCCGCTAGGCCTCATAGGTCCTATTATAGTTTTAGCAAAAATTTTCATGCAAACTTTATGGTCTATGAATTTAGACTGGGACAATATATTGCCCCAAGAGCAACTTAATGTTTGGGATAAATTTATAAAAAACTTAACTTTAATGAATACAATTACTGTGCCAAGATATGTAAGTTCATGTGATGTGGATATCATAGAGTTGGTGGGATATGCTGATGCATCTATGAAAGCATTTGGAAGCTGTCTTTACCTGAGAACTGTTAAGTCTGATGGTTCAGTTTTTGTTCATTTATTGTGCTCTAAGTCCCGTGTTGCCCCATTAAAGAAAAATTTAACAATTCCAAGACTGGAATTAAATAGTGCTTTGCTTCTCTCACAACTAGTGAATAGAGTGTACAATATTTTTAAATGTAGATTCCCTAATCTTGCAGTTCACTTATACAGTGATTCTCAGATAACACTAGCATGGATCAAATCTAAAAATATAAAATCAAATCCATATGTGGCTAATAGAGTAAATCAAATAAAAATATTAACTTCAAATTTTCAGTGGTATTATGTCAGCACGGCTAATAATCCTGCTGATCTACTGTCAAGAGGTTGTGACCCAAATAAATTAAAATCAAATGTGCTTTGGTGGCATGGTCCTAAGGAATTATTAAGTAAGGACTTTGAACACTCTGTAACTAATGTTGAGTTCCCCATTCCTTATGTAACAGACATAGTAAATAATATTGTTGAAGTCAATGAACCTTCTTCTAAAAACGATGAGCCAGTTTTGAGCAATTTAATAGGAAAAATATCAAATTTAAATCGACTTCAGCGAATTGTTGCCTATTTAATGCGATTTAGTAAAAATTGTTCCAAAAACATTAATAAAATGTATGGTTCTTTGACACTAGAGGAGCTTCGTTCTGCCTTGTTGGTGATTATTCGTAGTGTTCAAAGAAAACACTTCCCCAAAGAAATAGAGTGTCTTAAAAATAATTTACCAATCAAATCAGGATTATCAAGTTTACATCCTTTTCTGGATCAGGCTGGTGTGCTTAGAGTTGGTGGCCGTCTTCAGTGTGCGATCGACATGGCGTATGATAAAAAACACCCTGCTATAATTCCTAAATCTTCTAATTTCACAGATGTCCTAATTCGTAATGAACATCTGCGTTTGTTACATGCAGGAGCTAAATTGGTGTTGAGCTCACTTTCACAACAATATTGGCTTGTCAGTGGTATACGTGAAGTCAAGAAGGTGGTAAACAAGTGTGTCAAGTGTTTCCGTTTAAAGGCTGCAGCTGCAAAGCAGCTTATGGGTTCCCTCCCACAAGAAAGGATTAAAGCTGTTAGGCCATTCAATGCAGTTGGGGTAGACTTCTGTGGACCTTTTAATGTTAAATCTTCTAGAATCAGATACCCATTAATCACGAAAGGCTATGTGGCACTTTTTGTGTGTTTTACTACAAAGGCAATCCATATGGAGCTGGTCAGTGATCTCACCTCTGAAGCTTTTTTAGCATGCCTCAAGCGTTTCATTGCTCGAAGAGGAATGCCAGAGAAAATTTTCTGTGACAATGCAAAAACATTCAAAGGTACTGCTAATGAGTTAAATAAATTATATAAATTGTTCATATCAAAAACTCATATAGATTCTGTGAATAATTATTGTACTTCCAATTTTATTAAGTTTAAGTTTATACCTAGCTACTCTCCGGAGTTTGGAGGTTTATGGGAGGCAGGGGTAAAAAGCTTTAAATACCATTTTAAGAGAATTGTTGGAACTATTGTCTTAACTTTTGAAGGTTTGTATACTGCTATCACGGAAATTGAAGCAGTACTAAATTCAAGACCTCTCCTTCCCATGAGTTCAGATATTTCCAATTTTGAGTATTTAACGCCTGGCCACTTCCTCATAGGAACCTCTATGATGAGTTATCCTGAAACTGACATATCTAATCATTCTATTAATAATCTAAAGTTTTGGAATGTTTTATGTAAAATTAAACAAGACTTTTGGAAAGTCTGGTCTGGGGATTATCTTACACAGCTTCAAAGCAGGCCAAAATGGCACCATGTCAAACCTAATTTAAAAGAAGGAGACTTAGTTATTCTTCGTAGTGATAATACTGCTCCAATGAAATGGCCTATGGCAAGAATTGTGAAGACAATACCTGGACCAGATGGTATGGTTAGAGTGGCAGAAATTAAACTGCCAAATAATAAAACATATGTTGGATCTTTAAGAAAATTATGTCCATTACCGATAAATTAAATTAAACACAATTGAAATGTAACTTTCTTGCTTTTATCCAATTAAATGTAAACCGTAGTTAGTTACAGGATTTTGTTATTTGCATGGGCCCGGCCCAACTATGTTTAAGAATAAATCAAAACATAAAGAATGTTAATTTGCATTAGCAACATTTATAATTTTAGAACTAGTTTTTATGTACTGGTAACATTACGGTGTGGAAGAATCTTCTCTCTGTGACACGTACTTTTTGCTCTTGTATTAAATTATAAAAACTATTTGGAAATACAGTTACTCTGCTAAAAATATAACCAGCATTTTATTATACAGTGGCTTTGTTCGTCAATTTAAAAATAGAATTTTGAAAAGGCTTTTCTGGTGGTTTTTCCTTTTTACCGGGATTTTATACGAGATAGTTTTTAAAGGTGACTGAGGAGCTCGGGGCTAAATAATAACAGCCACAAGGGTCGATCTGTAGATGGGTGATCACTCCTCACATTCCGAGTCTCCTCCGTGCTTCGGAAAGCATGTTATGCTGTTGGTTCCGACTGCCATTTGAAGATCTTTGAAATTCGTTAAGAGTAGCCTTATATCTGACACCAGTCTTGCCAAGGGATACCGTGTCACCCAGTTACTGGGTTGTATTCAGCTGAATCCCGTTAGACTGGAAGCTGACCCATACATGGTTGCCCCAGGCAGACTGAGTGAGTTTTTTAAGTATGCAAAACAAAAAACTTGTGCTGTTTCCTCAGGGTTGGAATGATGGGGTGGGATGGGGCATGCTTTTACACATAAAGCAGTTTCTACCTTATTATTTCCCTTACGGATAATTGTTGCTTTTCTTAAATTTATTAATGTTCTCATAGCCCAGATACAGAAGAGGGCCTAGATCGAAATTACTATACGGAAGCTAAACACTTGAAACAACAAACAAAACATCGTAAAAATACAAGCCAAGGTAAACACGTTCCTAATTATTTTCGCCCACCTCAAGGACTTATTTCACGGCTGCTTTAGAGATAGACTTTATAAAATAATATATGAATTTAGCTCGAGGCTTCTGAAAAGTTTATCGAAGTTGAAAAGCTTTGATTTTGCTCATCTTTTACGTGGCTTCGAAGTTTATAATAACAATGGAGTACTACAAACGTTTTCTTCTATTTAATTAGATGTTTACAGACCATGCTGAAAAGAAATTGCGTCTAACAATACTGCTACAAAGTGTGCCAATACCGATGGCAATTATTTATTCATACCTATACTTTATTGTACACCAGATATTAAAAAAATAAAAGGAAATTAAAAACTAAAAACATACAATTTGTAGCCCTATCTGCGATCTCTTCCTGGCAATCTGGAATGGACAGTGATTGCCTGGAAATTTATCTTTATTCCCTAAAAAGCTTGTTCCTCATTTAAGGCCCGTATTCCAGATGCTCATACTCGACTCAAACTCAAAATTGGCCACACCTACCCATCAACTGCCAACCAATCAGATTTTTTAGCTTGACTTATTACTCAATAGAGCAAGTGCCAGGATGCCCCAGACGTTACCGAATTCTTTCAAACGTAAGGGTAAGTATTGAATGAAAATGAAAGCCCAAGTTAGCAGTACGAGTACGTTCCAAGTACATGCTAACACGTCTGTACTCCACTGATTCTGTGTCAAAAGATTTCGGTAAGGTTTGGGGCGTCTAGGACCGCACGTTACTATCCAAAAAACAACCATACCAATCACAACTGTCTATTCCAGTTTGAAATCAGTTGCCAATGAGCAATTGGAATACCGCCCATAGAATAATTTTTAAAAAACTGCTGTACTATTGCCGGCGGAAATAAGCTCATCTGGCTCATCCTGAACCTGCTACAAAAGTTGCTGTGTGCCTCATCGATATAATCCTGACTAATTTTCAGTCTAGATCGTCTGGTGCCAGGGAAACATGTATAAATCATGTACTTTATGATAGCCTCCAGCCTCCATATGTTCACCACCTAACGATATTACTGTATCTTGTGCTAAAGCCTCAAATATTCATCAATATCTTAGTCCCGCGCTAATATCTGTCGACCCAATATCTTGCCCTAATGTATTCCATAAGCGATCCGTCCTTTTAACTAATCTAAGTAAGTTTGTAGCCTGTCAGAGTCGCTGACAGCTTCGCAGGACGGCCCCCGAATAGTAAATATTTCATACTTTTTATTTCAAACTGGATTAGAGGATGTACGCTCGAATGGACGGTAATGTATTTCTTTTGTTTTCGTTTTGTCTGCTCTGGTGACTGAAATGTTGGACGTGAATTTACGATTTTCAGATATTTTTCAGAAATAAATTCTTTGGGGGTTTTATATTTATGAGTGGTAGAAGGCTAGTTTCTGCCAGCGGCTTCGCCCGCGAGAAAATTGACCCAAAAGAACATACTCCGAGTAAAAATATCCTATCTCCAGAATTGGTCTGCTCATGTGCCAAGTTAAATCCAAATCCAATGAGCTGTTAATATTTGAAAAGGTAGTAATTATTCTTCATTTATAATATAGATAGAATAGAGTAGAAGATGGTACAAAAACACAATTTATTATTTTATACAAGATGGACTTTGAACTCGGCGTTCATTCGGCTCAAGAATGAAATGGTGCTAAGGATGAAAATATAAACTCAAATGATTTAACCTTTTCACTGTCTAGAAATTTTATTTAATTCTGACATTTATAAAAAAAGTCGAAAGTCTGCATAGAAAATTCTGTTCAAGATAAACTTGAAACTAAACAACACCTTAACAATGGGAGCACCTTCCCTTTAAATGATAAACAGCTTATGAAGAACCCTCGTTACTTAAAGTTTCGCGATCCCGGCGCGGCGTCTTATTACATCGGCGTTGTTATTACGCCTTTTTTCTCCCCTCGGACTAAGGATTAGATGTTTTCTTTCTGAAATCATTTCTTACTGGAAATATATGGGGAAGAAATCCTAACAGGCTCGTCGTGATTGAATTTTAACCTGGTAAAAGCTTTGAGAACCCCGACACGATTTAAACTACATATTTTACCTATTAATTGTTACTATAACATAATTTGCAAAAATACTCCGATTCAAAGAGGCGATCTACGGCCATCACTCGGACACTAATCCAGACATTTGTTTGGATTATGCTGGGAACCTTACCAAACTAGCAAATACTGTATTGTCAAACTGCAGGGCAAAAGCCTGCCATCTCCCTTTTTCACTCAATTCTGTTTTCCGCTGGCTTCGGCGGATTAAAAGACCAAACATTTTTTTTCAGTTTTTTTTTTATATTGTAAGGTACTCGTATTCCAAATTAGCTGTTGCAAGCGTTTACGCGTTCACCCATTATAAATGCAATCTGCAGCCCGCGAAACTCGTTAAAATTCATAGTTTGAATTAGAAAACTCATTCCTGGTCCTAGCGTGTTTATTAAGCGGGCCCGTTGTAATTTGCGTCCAGTATGTTTTTACAAAATTATTGTGAAGCACTTTTTCAGCGCATAGAACACCGAAAGAATCCGAAGATATCTTGGTGGTCAATCCAACCGTGTCAAATTGAAACTTACAGCATTTATTACAATTAAACAATTCACAGGTATTTTCAACTGTCATGAAAGTCAAAATAATACAAGCTAATTGCACATTTTAAAGTGTAGATGTCTATGCAGAAGAACGTGCTAGCAACTCCGTGAACATTTTTAAATCATGTCCGTGAGTGTCAACGTTTTCTCATAGAAATTGATTGTCTGTGAAAAATCTGACTGTGACTCATAATTTATGCTCATCTCACGGCAATAATAATAATTCGTAATGGCGTCTGTAGTGGCTGCTGGCTCGAAAATTCCGTTCTCTGTGTTGCAGCTGTTCTCCGATAACTATTCTTGCTTTTTGTGACGGTAAATGAGGCCGGTCAAGAGATTTAAACAAGGATAGTCTTAAGTTTACCCAAGATTTAATTAAGTTGTTGGTTCTCTTCCTTATTTTTGTGGAGTTAGAGCTTGCCGCTGACGTTTCAAAAGATATAAAATGCTGTAAAGAAATGCCTTCACAAAGTAATAAGGAAGCCATGTTTATTCAGAAAAGGTGTCGGAGACAGAATACTGTACGTCAAGATTACGCGGCTCACACAATGGTGAGAGATTGCTACGAACTGTCTTGATGAAAACATTTTCATTCGTATATGCTACATAGTACTTGAGGAGCTCGGGTTGATCTGCAAGGTTAAGCAACGCTTGCCGAGGTCTGTCCGTAGATGGGTGACCATCTTTACATAACGAAATTTCTCCGTGCCTCTGAAAGCACGTTAAGCCGTTGGTTCCGGCTGTCACTTGAAGATCTTTGGCAGTCGTTCCAGTTAAATTCATTCTCCGGAACTTTTCTGGTGGTCGCCACTGTTGATTCTGGCTTCCAGGAGTTGGAGTCGTTTGGGAATAGTGCGGTGGGAATGTTCCAAAAAAAAGTCGTTCCAGCAGATGGAAGCCATACAATCTGACACTAGCCTTGCCAGGGGGTATCATATTACCCAGTTTACTGGGTTGTATAGGTCAGAAAGGCAGTCGCTCAATGTAAAATGCTGACTCAGTTGCATGCAGTTAGTTGGGAAAAGGATAGGCAGATTGATTTATATGGTACAAAGTACCTACGTTTTCATATTTCAATAAAGTTCAAGTCCAACAAAATGCACTTACCACAAGACACTTTAAAAGCTTGAGTTCTAAATCATAGCCAGCCCACTGATCTAGAGTCTATACTTACCCGTTCGGCCATTATCGCCTCAGAACTTCGTAATAGTTTCCAAGCCGAACGTTGCACGTAATATGTGGCCACATAAATTGCACACTGCACAATTCAATTCACTGAACAAAATTTTGGTCACTATTAATTTAATTTTACATTTTATTATCGATAGAATCAATTGGTTCAATTTATCAAATTGTTTTATCGAGCGGAAAGCCGATACTTTTATCTCGACTCGAATTCGGCAACCGACAAATAACTCGAATAAGTGGGTAGATGGATTTCGTCTTGGAATCAGAAAGTACACTTAGTGTGAGGGATTTCGTCAGTCGTCACGGCATGACGGGTGATTGATTGCCTCGAATGGGATCAGCAGTGGACGTGATAGAACGATTGCTTGGTTCCCGCTGAGAGAAAAAATTAAGATATCATTACTAGACGCTCTTCGGAGTTTAAAAAAAACCTTAATCTGCGTTTCAGTTGTCTAGGAATGCGATTTGTTCTGGCCAAAGAATAATAAAAAACTTTTTTTTTCTGTTATTTCTCATTCTTAGGCAAAAGTCTCCCCCATGACTACTTCCTTCCATTTCTCGCCAATTCCCTAGGAAGCCATCCACAGCGTCTAGCTATTGTTTTCTTTAAGTTACAATGAGTACCTATCGATATTTATTTTTCTGTTAATAACAATCCTTTTTGACATTCATGAGTGTACTAAAGAAAATATTTACAACCTACTTGTCTCACCAAGCTTAAAGGAATCGTAAGACCCAAAAGTCAGCCTGAGGCAAAAGCCCGCCATTACATCGCACGATTCCATATCAGAACTTCCTCATACAATCATGGAACACTGAACTTGGATCTTGAATTATGAAAACGACTTCATGACTTTAGTACTTCTGAGAACTGCAGCTTTCGATCCTGAAGAGCTAGCTGGTTTGATACTTTATGATACTAGAGAATTTCATTTCGCTGTATCTTGCAATGCATAGGTACGTTATTGTTATAGAACTAGATAACTATGCTGCATATTACATCTGCATTTATTTATATATTGTACAAGATTGCAGCTGTTGTAAGTTATAGTAGTAATATTATCTAATATCTATGCTCGATTTGGAATGGAAATTAATTTTAAGACATATGAAATATCTTTCAAACTTCAACTTAAAGTAATACAATTTTTTATACTGAAAAAAATGTCTGGATCCGTGAGGGATATGGGAACCTTTACATAGAGGGATGAGTGTGGCGACCTTCACATAGAGGTATGAGTTATAGGGTGAAAAGTTTGTCATCCTATTTGGGAATGGAAGGTGGCTTCAACCAGCCGGTTTTTTTGCCTTTGTTGGCAACTGCCCGATGGTTGTTGTCGGGCTATTGTATACATGTCTAACTTCACGCGATACTGTATTTCTGTGACTTCAGGATTAATACGTATTTGATGAATAGATGTCGCCATAGTAACATTTCTGGAAACAAACCGAAACCTTTTTGAGAACAGCAACAATAAGTCCGTTGTGCACTACTTAACATTAATTATTGACTCTGGTCGATTGAGACCACTCTAACAAAATTAACACATTTTAGTTCTACATTTTAAGCTCTTGAAAATGATGTTTCCAATATGTTTCTACAAGCAAATATCTCTGCACTACCCATACAGTAAACCCCTCCGAAGGATTCCACTCCGTGTAAGCTTTTAGAAGGATTTCTACGGATATGTTTTAGTACTAGTATTTGCCAAAATCCTAGTAAATGTCGTGTAGGCTACTCGGCAAGCATAGGCTTCCAGTTTTGTAACTATCATCATAAATGGAGGGTACTTATATTTGTAACGGGCGACTTTACGAGCGACTTAGTGATATTTATTGGGTTCTCATACGTCATCGAAAATATTGGTTTGCTGGTTTAAAATGTAGGGTAGTTGGCGTAAGGTATGTTTCCCGTTTCCGCTTTTCATGCTTCAATCATCCGAATTTTATTTAGTCATAAATACCAACATTATCTATCAAATGGTGGGGTCTCGATAGTACGCTGTATGCAACAAGCACAAGATAGGTCTGTATGGAATAAAATGCGTGTTAACTTTGGAAACTTGGTTATTTAATTTTTTACAGTCACAGAACACAGCCATTCGTAACAATCGTTGTAACAGGAAGGGAAGAGACTTGCCACAATACAAAAATATAGCAAATTTCTTCTAATGTTGCAAGTTTATACATAATAATTTGTACATTTTTATTGTCTATGTTTAGATTGTTCTTAACAGGTCTATATGACGAAATTTTTGAGGCCTTCTATGCAACAGTGAACGTCATTGGGCTCTCATAACACCTTGTCAAAAATGATGATGAAAATAACAAACTTTTTGATAATGAAATGTGGCTACGTTTTCAGCACCTAATTTGGTAAAGGTAAGTAGACAGTATTCACTTCTTCCTTTTGAACCGGTACCGGTACCGGAACCGGTTTTCTAAAAAGGAGGAGGTTCTATGTTCGACTTAAGGTTTTTTTTGTTTGTTTACCGATTTATTCGTCAATTGTGGATGATTTTTTTTTGGTTTGAATAAGTAGTAGCATACCAACACAACTAAAAAGTGAAAATATAAAAACACTACAACGTAGTATTTTTTTGTAAATAAGCTTTACACTATAAACATAAAAAGTAGCTACCATACACAACCTAGCTGGCTAGATTTGACTTAAGGTAAAGTAGTTTCGCCTCCTAAGATTAAATCACAAACTAGAATTCGCACTTTATGACAAGTTATAAACATAAAATGCTGGCGAACTTACGAAAAGCTTTTTAAAATCCGTGCTTCTTGACATTACATTTTTAAACGGAAATTCGGAAAATTTCTGAAAGAAACTACTAAAACCTCCCTTTTCTCGTTTTCGAGGCTGTTTCAAGGTTTGTGTGCTTGCAATCTTAACGGTAAATAGATAAGACAAACTAAAACGGCGAAGACAGAGATAGAACCTTGGCTTAGTTCTGGATAGCCTTGGCCGGGATAAGGCTAGAGTTTAAATAATATCCTAGTGCTTATATAAGCCAGGTTTTCTGTACCGGAATGCACGGTGCATTCAGGATATGAAGTTGCGTCTGACACTCAGCGACTATAAATAGTGTAGCTTCCTAAAACTAAAATAATTTTCTTAATAGGATTGACATACTAATTGCGATCACAGTTTCCATCACAACCGAAAGGAATTCCTAATCCATTGCTACATATGTTTAAAAATCTGTCTACTCGACTGCATAAATAACGCAATGAATACTGTTGAGTTCTCAAAATGAAAGAGTTTGCAATCGATTCCATGTGTTAGTCAATTAGGCTGCTGCAGAAAGTGCTACCAGAGATTACCCTTTTTAACCGACTTACCAAAAAGGAGGAGGTTCTATGTTCGACTTCTTGTGTTTTTTTTTTTTTTTTTTGTGTATGTTCACCGATATCTCCGTCAATTGTGGACCGATTTTGAAAATTCTTTTTTTGTTTGTTAGAATATGTTTCGAAATTGGTCCCATTTTAATTTGGTGAAGATCTGATTAAGAACTTCGGAGATATACAGCAGAACTCTTCAATAAATGACGGCAAATCTCTCGGGATTGCTGCAACCGCATGACTTTTTATTGTTTATACCATTTCATAACATAACATTACGCCAGTACGCTCTAAAGGGGTACGCAGATGTGTACAGTTCACCTTGATACACTCTCATTTTACCGGTTATGATCAAGTTTCATTGCATTCGGATAATAATCTATTCTGGCATTATAAGTACCTCAATAAAGGCAAGTTGCTTAATAGGTACAACTAAAAAGTGAAAAATAAAAAATCTTTTTTACAAAAAAAAATACTACCGACTTCCAACTAAAAACACTACAAAGTGAAAAATAACTTTCTTTTTCGAAGTCGGTGTCTTTGGTAGGCACCAAATTTTTTCGTTATGGACACCGACTTCGAAAAAGAAAGTTATTTTTCACTTTGTAGTGTTTTTAGTTGGAAGTCGGTAGTATTTTTTTTGTAAAAAAGATTTTTTATAAACATACAATTTTCTCTATATTATTTTACGATTATTATAAAACAATTAAAGGCATCTTAATTTAAGTAATTACCCATCTTAATCCAACACCCCCTCAACAACTTTCAAGCTCACCTGAAAAATATACCAAAGACTAACAAGGAGATTAACAATAATTAATCATCCTGACTGAAAGTTTTAATTATCAGCCCGTTAAACTAGAGGCGCTCACTGTACGAATGATTAGCATCGTTCAGTCATTCATTCTCACTCATAGGTCGGCTGGCAACAGAATTGGCAATTTGGGAAATAGTTGACCGTAGTTTGAGGACCGTTTTAGAAAGCCACAGAATTATAATGTTAACATCATTTTGATGACAAAACCCAGTATCTAATTTTCATGCATGATAAGCATTTCGAGCATGAAAATTAGATGCTAATGTGTACATAAATGTTTTGCGCGTATTGAAAAGTACTGACAACCAAAGACTGTTTAATAGCAATAAAACGTTTCAGCTGCTCGGAAGTTCTCGCTATGTTACTGCAACTTAATTTCAATAACATGTTTGCGAGTAAAACAGTTGTATTTTCGTTAGGAAAAAAAATACCGAAACATGAAAAACACCACGTGTCCCGAATTCATTCATATTTTGACAAATCATTACACTTAGATCGTACGACTGATTCGGGATTTCACATTTTCGGCCTGACATGGGAAAAATCGGCTTTCGGCCATTACGTCATATTCGGCGCCACCTTTCGCGTCGCATTGCTACGGTCGAGCTACGCGGCGCTAGCGGTCGCGTAGCAGTGGCTACGAGCGCGTCAGACGCGCTGGCTGAACGCTACGAAGCGCTACGAAAGCGTAGCGGGTGAACTTGACGTAGCGAACAACTGTGAAGTTTGTGTTTGTTTTTTGAAGTGCCGCGTGACGTATATGAATAAACAAGTGCGTGAAATTCACATTATAATTAAACAATTAAAATTCAGTTTACTACAGCTTATACTGATAAATTAAACCTAATTTTAATTAACAGTAAATATCATAAATTTTTTCAATAGTATTAAATTGTGAGTATCATCAACATGTGATCGTGTGCTATGGGTGAGGGCTCACTGTCGGGGGTGTTCTTCTGCGCCGGGGAGAACGGCAACGGGTACAGGCTGTCGGTGCAGGGCATCAGGACGCTGCAGGGCTTCCTCAGGGAGCATGGCGCTGACTGCGTCAGGCAGTTTATGCAGGTATATGTGGGTGCATTATAAAACATTGTTTATATTAAGTAACTTTCTAAGTACCTATGTCTTGGATATCGCGGACAACGGTGAAGGAAAACATCGTGACGATACTTTGACTTATAGTTAATATAAGTTTGAAAGCGCCATGCGGGCGCATTGAGCAATCGCGGTGATTAATGCTCGTGCCATCTCTGTATGAGGAGAAGCCTTTTCCCTGCAGGGGGACAGTCACAGGCTGGTATTGACATTATATTAACTGGTAAACAACATGGGACAAGAGCAGTATGATGATGATGATGAAGTGGCAAACAAGCAGGCCTGTCAAATGGAAGATGGTCCAATACCACAGGTCGAGACGGGTGTTTTTCAATCATCGCGGGTGATTTTCAGTGCCGTAGCTAGAATATCTCAAGTGCTAATTATTACGTTGGCAGTTATATTTCTTTAAACCAGGACATGGCTGTTGTAGAAAGAATGGAACTCTACGATTGATATAGTCACTTGGCCAGTATCAGTAACTACCAGTTGAATAGGCCTATCAAATTCATAAGTGTGAATTATATTACGCTGGGGGATTAAGAAAGTACTTCTTTATAGATATTATCAGTGCCGCAGAACTCAAAATTACGGGCTATACCAGTATAAAACAAACTTTTAATTAGAACGCTGAGTGTAATACCAATAACCTTTTTGTCCGTCTGCTCCTCGCATACTAATGTTTTTTTTTACTAAATTCGATTCCTTTCTAAATTTTCTTTCTTCTCTTTTTGTAAAATGTAGTGATTCTTTGTTTATTTTTTATTATTCGGTTATGAACATGTTTTATTCGAAAATTATCGGTTTAATAAACCTAAGGCGCCACAATTTATCATACTTTTGCCTTAGTATATTACTAAACCGACCCGCATTCTGTAATAAATTTCAACAAGATAAAAGAAAAACCGGCCAAGTGCGAGTCCGACTCGCGCACGATGGGGTCCATACTATTATCGCAAAAAAACTGCGAAATAATCACGTTTGTTGTATGGGAGCCCCACTTAAATATTTATTTTATTCTTGTTTTGTTGTTATAGCGGCAACAGAAATACATCATCTGTGAAAATTTCAACTATCTAGCTGTCACGATTCATGAGATACAGCCTGGTGACAGACAGACGGACAGTGGAGTCTTAGTAATAGGGCCCCGTTTTTACCCTTTGGGTACGGAACCCTAACTATGAACAGACAGAGTGTCAGCGTAGGCTTAAGATCCATCGGCACCCTTTGGTGACGGAGCCCAAAAAAGCACTCATACCGTCTTAAGTCCTTCAACTCCTGCCCTTAAATAACTTTATCTCTCTTAATGAGTCTTCCGCTAAAGAAAAGCAGTACTTACCTACTTACTTTAAACTTCAGCTCAGTTCCTTACATCTCCTTGGTACAGCCACAGTAAAAATAGGTTCGTCACTTTAGGGTCTATTTTCAATTAAATAAAACAGAAATATTTTATTCTTCATGAAATGGCCAGTACATGAAAAAGATTTTGAAGTCGACTAGGCATTGGAGAAAGCTTTCAAATTGTTTTGACCTCTGTTTTCAAGTGTCATATGGTTTTCTGCAGTATTTTGTTCGGTATTGACTTAATTTGAAAACTCATACATAGAAAAACTCACGCCTTTTTTCCATAGGGGTAAGAAGAAACTACAGAATGCGACGGCCCGCGATCCTTACATAGATGATGGTTTCAACGACTAGACTGTACACACCTCAGTACTTGCAAGTTAAATGTATTGTCTACTCGACGGCTGCCAACTGACGTCGTTTGTCACAAAAGAGGAAGCGAACTTCCAAGGGTCATTGTTTTATGACAAATTGTGTAGATAGGATCCTTAGTAGGTAGGAAGTAACGCGTTTTCTTTTAATAAGAATTCAAATACCAAGTTGAATCTTTAGTTAACTACTTGGTTGTGCTGACTTGAGCTAAAAGAGGAAACAATATAAATAGTAACTTTCGTATACCCGTAGTACTCAAATAACAAGTAAATATTCACTAAAGATCATCTTCTTTTCTGGTTGATGGAAAACTCTTTATATATCTAAAACATATATATACAATATAACATATACATACAAGATCTTTGTAACTAACACCATGTATGTACAAGATTATTTATCTGTGTGTCACGAATAAATACATTTGAATATTTTGTGCCCAGTAGATGATCACGTTAATAGCAGCGTCAGTGGCGTTCACTAAGTCCTCGTAAAGTGCAACTGTTTGGGTTACTTGGGGCACTCTGGCATATGTTTAATATTCGGCACAGGGGCACCGCACTCAATACCCGTCTCATACCAATGTCCAATGTGAACTAAAGATCTAGTTGTTGAAGGTTTTACTACACTGGATGCGTTCTGCTTCCTGCGGTCCAATCACTCGAACATTTGTTGCGGAAAATTTTCGAGTGACCGGATCGCAGGACGCCGAACACTTCCAGTGTGACAAATGGTAGAAATATTTGAACGACACAGAAAAAAAAAACGCTGTAAAACATACCTACCTCGTTAATAAAAATGTTACCTTCCGAATTTCTCTCTAATTTTCTACCCAAAGCAAGCCACCGGACACCTAGGTAGATGTCCTAGTGTCCGGTACCATATCGCTACACAAATCTGAGCCGTTCAGAGCCCCATTCATCTTCGCACTTGATAGCTACCGATGTAATTAGTACCCCGAGCTACCGGTTGATAAATTACCGAAATATTTTCACTAGTAAGTATATTTGAGTTGAAATTTTCCTTTGAGGATTATAGCGTTTTGCATTTTAATTTCAGGATTAGTAATGTCATGTTTTGACGTGAAATTTCAGGACGAAAATATAGGACTAACCTGTCTGTTTTGTCAATGCTGCTGAAAAACATTTCTACAGATAAGGGTTGATGTTTTAAATACGATATCCGTTTTGAGTTGTGGTTTAGACAAGCTGACTGATTAGGATCTGGGGTCCAAAATAATTTAAATAAATTGCTGCTGTCAGCACATTGTTTTGGTTGTTTATTTTGCAGATGGCTGTAACTCCACAAATCTTAACTATTTAAAATATTTTGGGCCCAGTAAGTGGCCACGCCAATGGCGTTCATTAGGTTCTAGAGTGCAGGTGTATGGGCACTTGTGGAACTAGCAATTCTGTCATAATATTTTGAACAGAGGCACCGCACATTGTATTTAAGAAGTTTCCCATCGACTCGAAACGAAGAAAAACAATTACCTACTTATTTTATTTATTTACATTATGTAACTTAGCAGCTGATAGTAGTTCGAATAAAATTGTGATTACAAAGATCACATCAATGACTGAATTACACAAAAAATCGTACCTCACATTCTCATAAAGCCCTATGAATCCTTATTAATAATTTCTAAATGTAAACCCTAATTCTAAAATCCTTCCACACACAAACTTTAAGTGGCTAAACTCCTCCACTATCTAAACCTAAATTAGTCGGAAGCTGTGTTGATAATTAATTAGCTCTCAGCGCACTCCACAACCACACGACTGACGTTCTCAGATGCATCTCGAGACCGGAGCTGTGAGCGGAGAGAGCGGTATTCTTAGCTGTGAGCGGATTGACTTTGATCTATCGCTCGCTTGTGTTTCTACCAATGTTGATCTAGATTTGGCACGAGTGGTGTACAAGGGGCTGGTTGTATGTTCGCGCTTATTAGTTTTTGCCGAGAGTGTCGAATATCCCACGGATATGTACTTACGGGATAATAAAACTATTCATTATAAAATCTTATTTTTCAAAACAAGCTTTTTTGTATTCTTCCCAGCCAATCCTTTCGTTTGATACCCAAATCATGGCAGTGCACAAAAAATTACTAGTCCGCCATATTGGATTTAGAATGACGTCACTTAGCTAACCATGCATTGTCATCCAAACTAAACGTGTATGCAAAATTTCATCTTAATCGGTAGAAGATAACTGTTTAAAAATTCAGTTGCAAGATTTGATCCGAACACACTTACATACATAATACAAACATACATCGCAAATTAAATAAAAGCTTGTTTTAAGTGACCTTTACCCTAATCCAGACATTTGTCGAAAAAATCCGGGTAGCCGTTGAGGCTTGATAAAACAAATTTCCAAACACACAGACTTTCACATTCACTTATACTCTGATTTTTTAATCCACAAGCGCGGAGCGTAGTATTGTATGTAGGTAAGGCTCAATCATAAGTAATGCATCGAATCGATGTGACATGACTCCTCAATTTAATTTTACTAATTGGTGTAAATAAATGTTATATAAATATTAATACACATACCTAGTACATAAATATTATATTGTAATAAATAAGAAATCATCTATAAAATAAATGCGATCGATAGAATAAAGTCTGACATAAAATATTATAAATTAAATAAGGGTCGTCGGGTCAGTTTAAAAAAAAAATGTTTTTTTTTTGCCATGAATTTATTTTCGATCTACTTCGATTTTCGATCACTCAGGATACGACATTATTTTTAAGTACCCACCCACACGCACCCACCCACCCATACGCACCAAACGTTTTGGGAATACTTTCATTATGCGTACAGCAAAGGAGTGGAATTCCCTGCCGGAGTCTGTATTTCCTGATAGCTACAACCTGGGAGTCTTCAAGTCAAGAGTGAATAGGTTTCTTCTAGGCAAGCGTGCTTCATCGTCGACCACATCATCGCTTACCATCAGGTGAGATAGTGGTCAAGCGCAAGCCTATAATCAATAAAAAAAAAAATAAAAGAAAAAAAAAAAAAAGTAACGATAAAGTGGTCAGATAATGTCAGTTTAGTCTACGAAATAAAAAAATCTAAATATAGTAGTATCCTTAAATAAATGAAAGCATAGGGGTTTCCGTTGGTTTTGTTATAGTTGTGCATTGAATGGTTAAATTACTGATATTAGGCATTGTGGAAAACTACTTGACACAACTCCGGCATTAAATATTAGAACAATCTGACGCATCAATGTTCAGCATCCGATTAAAATTATAAAAATAAGTCGACTTATAAAACATGAATTCTACAAAAAAGCTTGCCACAACTGTAAACAGCGCCATTCAGCTACAGTCGCTTTAAAAGATTTACTCTTCGAACGAGATTAACAGATTAACACAACGAGGAAAGATTATGCAAATCTCATCACAACTTCTTACAAAAATTTCAGCAAATCGAAGTCTGTTTTAAAATAAAGTAGGTACGTATAAATCCTTTACCAACTATACTTCGATCTCTCGCAGTACACTAGTAAGTAAAGTAAAGTAAATAAGTAAACCGCACATCTATGGTAACAATTTGACATTGACAGTGCCTTTATGTTGTAGCCGTAAGGGTGGTTTTCGTAGTACAAGTTTTACCATTAACGTGCAGTATGAACACGCCTTAACAAGTGGTAGCTTTTAGCGTTCGCACTGTGTACCACAGAGCTTGGATTGCCGCGTCTGCAGTGAGCAAAGACACCATCTTAGTTAATAATTGGGGTTAAAGTATGAAATTGCCGTTTTATTGTAATAGGTACTTCGAATTGACATAGAACCTTCATGGTTTGAGATTTTTGAGTCAAACTTTTTCACATGGTACCTATGAAGTTCTTATTTTAAAAAATGTGCAACATTCGATTATCGACTTTCAGTTGTTTTTTTTATTCAGCTTAGACAAGAAAGATGGATACTTCGAAAATTCGAGTGATTTTTGAATACGAGATCCGACGCGGAACTAACGCGGCAGAAACAGCTCGCAATATCAATGTTGCGTTTGAAAGGAGGACTGCTAATGAACACACCGTGCAATTTTGCTTTAAACGTTTTCGTGATGGAAACTTTGATTTGAAGAACGAACCACGTGGAAGACCGGCCACACAGGTGAATAACAAAGAATTGAAAGAGATGGTGGAAGCCGATCCGAGCCAAACTACCCAGGAAATAGCAGCTAACGGTAGTGGTAGCGGTTAGTGGTTTAACGTTACCGGTTTAACGTTACCTTACCGACAATAATGACTCATTTACGTCAAATCAATAAAATAAAATATGAAAAATGGGTTGACTGATCTGCAGAAAGAAACGCGTGTTGAAACTTGTGTTGCCTTGTTGAATCGATACAGAAATGAAGGAACATTGGATCGAATTGTGACATGTGATGAAAAGTGGATTCTTTTCGATAACCGTAAGCGAAAAATACAATGGCTGACCCCAGGTCAAACGCCGCAACAGTGTCCTAAAGCAAAGCTTACCAATAAAAAGGTAATGGTAACTGTTTGGTGGTCTCAGCGTGGTATTATTCAGTATAGCTTTCTCCGATCTGGTCAAGCAATAACGGCAGATGTCTACTGTGCCGAACTTCGAACAATGATAGCAAAACTACCAGTGAAACATCCCCGATTCATGAATCGATCTTCACCATTATTGCACCATGATAACGCGAGACCTCATACAGCACGAGAAACCGTTTTAACTCTACAGGAACTGCAATTAGAAACCATTCGTCACCCTCCGTATTCGCCAGACCTTGCTCCAACGGACTACCATCTTTTTCGTGATTTGGACGATTTTCTACGTGATAAAAAGTTTTCTTCTCAGGAAGCAGTAAATGCTTTCACACAGTTTGTCGAATCTAGATCACCAGAGTTCTATCGCAAAGGCATAAATGACCTTCCTATTAGATGGTAGCAATGTATAGATAATAATAGTAAATATTTTGATTAAATAAATATGATAAATTAAAAAAAAAAGTAATTAAAATTTTTCAGTACAAGTCGGCAATTTCATACTTTAACCCCTAATATTATGAATGCGAAAGTAACTTTTTCTTTCTGTTTGATTGTTTGTCACGTTTGTACGCCGAATCCGATTTTTTTTTCATGAAACTTTGGAAAGGGACAAGATACTTTTTAACCTTAGGATAATTTTGTACTTACGCGGGTGAAACTGCAGTTAGAAGCTAATTTCTTAAACATCGCGGGATGTTTAAGAAATTAGCTAATTGCGCTGAGCACAAGTTTCGGCTGTCAAAGTCATAGTCAAAATTGTCACGGGCTGTCAATCCCTTCGAGAAAAACGGTACCATTGACACGCTTGATCCGTCTGAAAAGTTTAGACAATCCCGTCTCTAGCGTTGACCGCAAAGGCATCTCGGTGCTCTGTGGACACCATGTACCGATGTTAGTGTTTGTCAAAAGACTACGTCACATCGATTTCTGTGGCCGTATCGTGTTACGCGGGCCTGGGAAACCAATTGGGGACATCGGTTTTTATGAAGGGAATTCGGATCTGTAGGAAGGAAGATCGGGTATTCTATAGATCATAATGTGGAGTTTTGATTAGCTGTTTAGGTCTCTAAACTTTAAATTTTACTATGAAAGCTTAGGTATTGAAAACAGAGTTTATTTTTAATTTAAAAAACGCAACGGACGTTAGTGGGTACGCCGGGAGGGAACGCCCTAGAAGGACATACACAGATCTCAAAAATGATGTTCGTCAGGCCAGGTGCGCCCGGTACTTATAACCAGCGAGTGTGTATGACTAGATGTAAGAAGCAAAAAACAAAAATAAAAATTATTTTAAAAAAGCATGGATACTTTTTAAGAGATTTTCAAAAAGACTCTACTCTTGACTCTTACCAATAAAAATTATATATATATATTACAGCAATTGACATCAAGCACCCCAAGCTTTTTTACAATATTTTTTTTTGTTGTGTATCACACTGTTTTTAATAAAAGAGTATTTTCTACTTTTTTCAGTTTTTTTTAAACTGTTATTTATTTTAATTTTTGTCCTATCTCTAATCCTGAAGATCCTGGTAAGGATAATGGGACAAACTATTTAAATTATTACATTGTCATCGGTCCTTGATAAGTGTGCAAAGTTTCAAATTAATCCGATGCTTTGAAGGGGGTGAAAATCACGTTCAAAGATTCCGTTACATTGATTCATACATACCAAGCTAATAAAAAGGTGTTAAAATAGTATGTAAGAATCGTATCCCCGTGGAAAAACGTGTGAGTTTAATGTAATTTTAAAAAGTTTTACATTCTTGCGTCAATAATAACACACGCAACGGCTTTTTTAATAATTTCAAAGTTCTATTTATTATTATTATGTTACCATTAATGTGCACACACATAATAAATAGACAAGAAGAAGGAACGGAAAATAGGTACAAAGGTATGCTTATTTCTAACGAAATCTCTTCTAGCATTCCTGCGAGAGGAGAGTTGAATAAAAAATGTAGACACCGTCCAATATTATTTGATAATCAGTGACGGTTAGTCCGTAATAATAGAATTATCATTTTTCTACCCAGGAAACATCCCTATTTTAGATACTTGAGCACAGTTCCATGAACAACCCTTTGTGCCACCTGGTATAGTTCTGATTACTTTAATACGAACATTTCTACTACATACCGCTTGCATTGCCCGAAGGGGTGGGCAGACGTGCACTTATAGTACATCCACATTTCGCCAGTTATGTTTAAGTCCCATGTACTATTAGGGGGCGAGCCTATTGCCATCAATCGGGCACAAGTCCAGACTCCGGGCTGCTACTGAGAAATACCAGATGGAAAACCCAAATAACACTTTGATCAACCTGGGAATCGAACCCAAGACCTAATAATCAACAGTAAAATCACACTAATATTATAAAGGTGAACGTTTGTGAGTGTCTTTGTGGGTGTGTTTGTTGGTGTGCGGGTTTGAATGTTTGTTTGTTACTTCTTCACGCTCAAGCGGCTGGACAGATCTGGTTGAAATTTGGCACAGAGATAGATTATAATCTGGAATAGAACATAGGTTTTTTTTTTATCTCGGGAATATGTTCGACATTCACGCGGGCGAAGCCGCTGGCAGATGCTGGTTTCAAATAAACCTTAGAGGTACTTTTGAATTGACAAACGAATCTAGTTGGAAATTCGCAAGCGTCAGCAGCGAAACCACTACACCAACGAGGCAGTTTATTAATTAATTATAATAAAATAGTCCGAATACAATACCGACCATTTGTATGAAAAAGCGAAAATACAGCGGATACCAGGAATGTATGATTTATTTATGGCACCCATAGAAATGTGCCAAATGTCGAAATACAGCTCTTTTATGTATTGTTGAAAAGGGTTCAAAGGTAAAATTGTACCCAAACGGTGCATCTTTTAGATTTATATACTTTGTTTATTTGATATCAGTTTTTTTTCGCGTCTATAAAGATGAGAGTAGCTCGTAACTAATTACAGCTGCTCGAGTCGATTAACGCCGCAGCTCCGTACCTAGGAAACCGTGTTAAGCCGGATTCCGGCTGTCACTGGAGATTTTTGACCAGTCTGCCCAAGGAGTATCGTGTTACCCAGTAGCTGGGACAATTACGGGTCACAGCCCTCTTAACAAACATCTTTTTAACATAGGCGCCACAGACAGCCCACTTTGCAGGGGCTGTTTTAACGCCGAGCTATCAGCCTCCTGGACTGCGAGGCCGTGGCTTTCCAACGTGAAGAAATCTTCGGAACAGTAAGGACGCTCCGCGAAGCCTGTGTATCTCCCATGAAGCATCTGTGCTTTTGGAGCTAGGCTGGCTACTTTAGCCGGAAACCTCACGCACAACGGACCAAATGGGAGTCTAAGTGCGGAAGACGGAGTCCTCTTCTAGTATATTGCATTCTTCCCAGTAGCTGGCTTGGGGAGGTCAGGTATGCAAACGCTTCATATGAAATACTGGTACTCATTTGCATCCTGTTTAACATATAGCCGACCCCAACATAGTCGGAAAAGGGTTTAGCAGATTGATTGTATGTATTAGGACTATAAATAATATCTCAGATAGGATTTTACTGTCAATGTAATGTTACTAACTATTTAATTCATTTTGTTACAGGTAAACAGTTTGACAACCCAGCAGATGTAGGGTAAAAGTACAATATATCATTATTCACTTCATTTTCCTGAATCAATGAGAATGTTTAAAGAAGATCTTTCAGGGAGAATTTAAACCGGGTATTTATGAAAATTCTATGATGCCGATCACGTCTTCGTACTCGAAACTACGCAGAATATTCTCTAGACATGTTTTCAGAAAATAATTTAAAATATGCGGTATAAAATTGAAGTTATAGGCACTTAGGTCGAAAAATGTTTCTTTTTCATTTAAAATCATGTCTTTATTAAACGATCAGTGTGCTTATACCGAGTTTTTCGATCGTGATAATGTAAACGGTCTCCTATGTCAATTTCTATACAAAAAAGAGGTTTCTCCTTACTGACACTAGACGTCCTTTCAATACAAATTGACGTTTACGTTAACGCGTCCCAGCTTGAGACAAAACTCTCACTAAGTCCACTGTTGTATTATTCTGTCACATCTCGGGTGAAGCAAGCTGTCAATCCTAAGCATCAAATAGAATGACCTAAGCTAACCTAAGTTCTCATGGTGAGATTTTTTAAATCGTCCGGCTGATTCTAGATGGTAACAAAGGTAGGGATTGAAACAAGTACCTAGAATATATTGTCCAAAACTTCACAGCAGGAAGTTACATAGAGGGATGAAAAACCCTGAAAGCCCGGCTACTCATCACCATCATTTCAGCCGAAAAACGTCCACCGCCGGACATAGGCTTCCCCAAG
The DNA here is from genome assembly GCA_947562075.1 of Orthosia gracilis. NCBI lineage: Eukaryota > Metazoa > Arthropoda > Insecta > Lepidoptera > Noctuidae > Orthosia > Orthosia gracilis. Next base: position 1,686,768 of record OX387270.1, on the reverse strand, counting down.
CGTCGCCATCGGTCCTGTGCCTTTCGCATCCACCGGACTCCCGCAGCCTTGATCAGGTCGTCGCTCCACCTAGAGAGAGGCCTTCCAATGCTGTGTCTTCTGGTACGCAGTTGCCACTCCAGAACTTTGCGGTCCCAAATGCCATCCGTTCTGCGAGCTATGTGCCCTTCCACAGCCACTTAAGTGGTAATTCTTCGGGCTATGTCGGTAAGCTTGGTTCTCTTACGGATGTTTTCCTTGACTAATTCGATCAAGCAAGGAAACTTCGAGCATAGCTCTCCCCATTGCCCTTTGGGTGATTTTCAGCCTTCTGATGAGGTCCATTGTGAGCGACCACATCTCTGTCCCGTATGTATAGTATGTATATAGCATAAGTTATCTACTATCTATTCCGGTCCCTGCATATGAATAAGTTCTGCATAAAGGACCCAAGCAAAAAATGGGTTTTTATATCGCTTGTAGATATGACAATTATGCACTAAACTGGACTGATTCGCCAACAAACAGCAAAAATATCAAAAAATAAACCCGAATCAAGTCCCAAAAGATGTTATTGCCGATACTCCCACTTAATATTCTCCCTGTATAAGTCCATATGGTATATTGAATAAACCATTTCCTCACATAACATGTAAAGTACTTACGTTCACGTTCATACGGCGAGTGTAGTGGGCGACACATAATCTACAAATTGTCGATACATCGGATTTTTTGCCTGCCTGTAAACGGTATGCGTATAATACTCGTATTAGGTATATTTGACAAGAATGCCCGATATTTTCTATCGTATAAGGTACCCATATTAATATTTATGAAGAGTCGTAATGCCTTCATATTCATGTGTGAGGCGTTCTCCCTTCCATCAGGGTTGACCCAGGAGTTCTTGAACCGAACTGAACTGAGCCAAAGGTTGGAGTTCACTAAATGGAATGGGCTCGCGTGAGTTTGTCACTAACTGTCGAATCCTAGACTTAGTTTCGGTGAAATTTATTCACCGTCAGACCATTACAATTTGTTTAAGCTTTATTGCAGTCACCTGAAAAGTTTCGTCAGCCATTTAATAGTTGGTAAAGAATGATATACCTAAATATTTTCCTAGCTTGTTCACGTATTTAAATTTTCTCATACATCTGTGGGACAGTCTTCCACAAGAATTCAGATTTAATAAGCGACTTGAGAATTCCTGAAATTTTCGTCGACTGAAGACTTTCCCTTTTGAGTTATGGCCTCTGGGAACTCTAACTGTGAACATATTCAGATCCGGAAGATTGTGATGATAATCTATTTAATAAAATCTTGAATTCATACACAGACATCGCGTTGCCTAAACCGCTGGGACTAGAATATTGCTCAAGAATTGACTGCGATCAAGCTTTTATTTATAGTATTTCAATAATTAGATAAGTTACTTAAGACTCTTCGTACAGTTCTTGTTTGAACTTTGATGTTTTCATTCAGATAATATACCTACCATCGATATATTTTTAGGTTTTACTATAAAATTACCGCTCTGTTCTTCACTGAGTAAAAACCTATCATTTAAAACAGGAGAACTAGAACCAAAAATTCGAAGATATGTGACATCCACCAATCTGTACTGGGCCCGTGTGATGGATTACAGCCCATTCCTCCTCATAAAGAGGAGGCCTGTGGCCCAGCAGTTGTTCCCAACTTTAAAAGGATGATGATGATGAATACAGGATTATATAATTGAAAGGTATAGAAGAGCAGACTACTAAACATAAAAAACGTGGTTCCTGCCAGAAGTTTTAGTTCTTCGCTGAATCTATAGAATGAAGGGATAAAATATAGGTGACCGCAATTGAAGCAAAATCGACTGTGTGCGCCGTTACGACATCTATCGGTAACTACTGAAAGTTTAACTTGAAATACGCACTGTTAACTTTATTCTAAACTTGATCTCTTCTAGACAGTTACAAGAAAGCTGGCGAGTATTTCTTCTTCTCTAAAAGTTTCCCCCTCTTATCAAAAGCTTATACGCCATCGTTTATTCTACCTTGCCGAAAATAGTTTTTCTTGGAAATATTTAAGGACTCGTCATGAAAACCATCTCCAAAATTGTAGCAGTTTCTTTGTAAACCAGCCGTTTTTATATGAGGAAACCAAAAAATCTAAGCTAATATAATAATTTTATTTCTGATAAAATGATTTATTTATATGTTTATAAGTAAACGGTTATCTTGATAAAGAATAAACTGATTATGATTATTCTTTCAAACAATGGATCGCGAAGTGCCTGAAGAAGCTAGGTTTATATAAAAAAGTTTTACACTTTAGACGCTACTAGAGAATGACAAACTTGCAGAAAGTCATCAGGATTTTTTGGTGCATAAAGTTATTCACCCTTGTAAAAACTTCGTATATTCTGCCTTTCCCAAAATAGTTTTCTTAGAAACATTTTAGAAGTCACCAAGATAACACTTCCTGTTAGGCGGTTACTTGGTGAAAGAGCCGTATTTAGAGATGAAAAAAAAAACAATATGAAAAAATATACGGGGCAACTTGAGAACCTCTTCCTTTTTTCCTTCGGATAATAAAGCACTTTTCTATTGATATAATAACTTTTAAGTACTTTCAGACATTACGATACGGGGTTATACAAGCCCATTAATCCGTTTTTAATGTCCATCGGTAAAAATAATATCGATTCATATTTTAGCTACGTTGCACGCTATTGTTTTATTAACGTTTTTACTCATAATTTGCTTTAATGGCATTTCCTTGTACCAATGCTGTACTTATGACTGATATAGGCAAAGGTTAATATGACATGCATCCAAACTATGTACTAGGTATAACCAGCAACATCGCCGCGCTAGGCTCGGCGCAAACGGGCCACCGACCACAGCCACCAGTGGCAGGTGAATCTCAAACATAATTGGATTTCCGATATGAAAGCATCGATATCCATTGAGTCGTCGTCATGCTTCATCGTAACGCGTGCAACGCGTAGGACGCCAAACGTCTAACTGCGCGGTGCGCGGGGATGGAGCAGCGCGACAGTTGCGGAGCGGGTATCGGCGTTTTGTGTGGCGTAGCGACCACAAGTGGCGAGTCGTGGACACTATTGTAGCGAATGGTCGCCACCGTATACACGTGTGCGGTGCGTCTATATAAAATATATGGAAAAGTGTGTAAAGTCGCTGTCGCGGGCCACCGGTGACAGAGGTCGGTAGTCCGTTTGCGCCGAGCCTTAAAATCGAAAATTATCCCACAGGAACGTAGATACTACCAGGATACAAATATTCATGTCCTAATCTAGAACTTATATAACCCGTGTGCCAAGTGCAGTCCTTTGAGGTGAGATTGTCAATCATACAACCATACAGAGTTACAGACTTTTACATTTATGATATTAAGTAGGCTTTAAGGTTTAAGCCGTCCTCAGAATACGTAAAATTCTAGGAAGATTTTGAAATCGAAATCCATTCAGACAACAAAAAAGATTTAATATTTTTTGGATATAACTTACATTGCCCACAATATCTCAACATTCAGTTGCATTTCAATCCCAACAAAAGAATTTCATCATATTTGCCAAACTTTAATCCCGATATGAGCCCGAAGAAATCCAATTTGAATCGTTGGCCCGGACCGGATAGAGCGCACAAGGAGCAATATTGTAGGTATCTTATTTGTTTCGCATTTTACATGCTGTAGTGAGCATTGGAAGAATGTGTCAAATAAAAAGCTCTCACAAATTCGAATCCACTAACATTGTCTGTGTATAATCACGAGAGAAATATGATATTTAATATATATAAATATTTAAGTTCGCATTTCTTTATATTAAATATGTTTTATTTTGTCAGTGAACTGAAAATCTAGGGTTCAATATACCCTAGATTTTCAGTTAATTCAATAATACCTTGTGTAAGGATGGCCATAATGCAAAGGCACGAGTGACGCTGTCGCCAGTCTACTCCATACTAATCATTCTGAATATTGTACTTATGTTATAGTACATCGGGTACCAAGTGTATCAACATAATAGATAATCTTGATATACAGGGTGTTTGGAAGGGAGCTGTACATACGCCTAGGGTAGAAACTAGGGATAGTCTGCTACCTACCCCCGCCCATTATATTGACCTTGGCCTCAAGGTTTTTTTTTAATTTATTATTATTTTTTATTTGACTTTTTTATGATTTTTTGACTAAAACTACCTGTAGCTCAAAATCTATCCATGGGACCGGTCGGCCAATGGTCTTGTTTTAATCGTTACAGTCTTAGGGTCCTGCAAAAAATTATTTTACACCAGAAAATTGTGGAGAAGAAAAGTTATGGGGCCTGAAGTACCCTAGTAAGGTAAAGAAATAATTTTAAGGGCAACTTTCTATGGGGTTTAAAAAAAAACTAACAGGGTTGGAGTTCTTCTGATTTTTTTAAAACATCCTCAGTCCATGCCCTTTCTAACGATATGCTAAAAGTGTAATTATCACTTTTAGTTTTAAAGTTATTAATTAATTTCCGCAACTAGGGCACTTCAAGCAAAAATTTCAACTAATGAAAATTAAATGTGTTCGATCGTAAAAGGATGGCAAATGAAACAAAAAATTTGGTAATGACTAATGTCATTAAATTACAAATTTTAATTAATTACTAATTTTAATTAATTACAAATTTTGTTCAAATTGATGACCATTGACCTGTAAACATGCTCGGCACCTCTTCCTCATCTCCACGGTCACCGTTCTAAGCAGCAGTTCCTCGCGCATTGTATCGAATGCGGCGTGGATCCTGTTAATTAGAACCTCCCTTGTTGGTACTTCTTCTGCGTACACCAACTCTTTCGCCCTTCCCCAGACGTAGAAGTCGAGTGGGGTAAGGTCAGGCGACCTTGGGGGCCAGGGAATTGGCCCACCCCGACCAATCCAAGAATTAGAACAAAATTTAGAATTATTTGAACAAAATTTGTAATTAATTAAAATTAGTAATTAATTAAAATTTGTAATTTAATGACATTAGTCATTACCAAATTTTTTGTTTCATTTGCCATCCTTTTACGATCGAACACATTTAATTTTCATTAGTTGAAATTTTTGCTTGAAGTGCCCTAGTTGCGGAAATTAATTAATAACTTTAAAACTAAAAGTGATAATTACACTTTTAGCATATCGTTAGAAAGGGCATGGACTGAGGATGTTTTAAAAAAATCAGAAGAACTCCAACCCTGTTAGTTTTTTTTTAAACCCCATAGAAAGTTGCCCTTAAAATTATTTCTTTACCTTACTACGGTACTTCAGGCCCCATAACTTTTCTTCTCCACAATTTTCTGGTGTAAAATAATTTTTTGCAGGACCCTAAGACTCTAACGATTAAAACAAGACCATTAGCCGACCGGTCCCATGGATAGATTTTGAGCTACAGGTAGTTTTAGTCAAAAAATCATAAAAAAGTCAAATAAAAAATAATAATAAATTAAAAAAAAACCTTGAGGCCAAGGTCAATATAATGGGCGGGGGTAGGTAGCAGACTATCCCTAGTTTCTACCCTAGGCGTATGTACAGCTCCCTTCCAAACACCCTGTAGTATTGTTTACTGGCCCACTTGGCTGGAATCGTGTCCTGCTTGGCATGTATGAAGACTTGAAGTTAGACTGTCTGGAGACTCTATACTAGTATCCAGTGAGCTAATATTGAGAAAAGTGCAGAATAAACTAGGTTATAAGGACAACCTTCCAGTTGAGAAAAGGTTGAAATACTTTACCCAAGTGGCAATTGAAGCCATTTGCATTGCCATATGCAATGATATGATTCTATTCTTTATTTATTTACCGTTGCTTAATAACTGTAGTGCATTTGATCTGTAATTGTGAATGTGTATTATAATTTTTAATAGCGTTTGAATTTTTTTTCTATTCGGTTTTTCAGCCGGTGATTTTTCCTAGTGCACTCCCCGTGACTCTCAAGGAAAAGGAGTCAGATCCACTGGTAATTACTTACAAATACCGTGTCCCTAAGTACTTTGCTTAATATAGTAACTGTTTGCACTACTGCTGTATTTTAAACAGTATAATTTTAGCTGAAATTCTTTTAACGTTAGTCTTTTTTTTTGTTGAAACTTGACTGCGAAATGAAATATGTTTCCAGCGCCATCTGTTGCATAGTTCTCAAACTACTCGCTTGTCGGCGAGGCGTTGTGTTTCCGCTGTTTCCCACAAACATTGAAACTAGATTAGTTATGCCTCTGCTTATGCCCGCTAGAGGATATTAGTGTGAAATTATTATTTTTTGTTGGAAATGTGGTCTCTAAGTATTATAAAACAAATTCGCTGTCTGCTTCCTTTTGTTTCTCCGCTTACTTCTAAACCATACATCGGATTTGATAAAAAATCACTAATAGAAAGAGTGATAAATGAGGCAAGTATGTGTATATGTGGTCCTGTATGAAACCAAGGGGTGGCAGGGAGGTGGATACTAAACAATTTAGGCCTGAATATTGTTAAAGCAGTCTTATCCTTGTTCAAAACGGGTGTGTAACGAAGATTGGACGATTGGACACTGGTCCTTTTGTTCTTGTCGTTCATAAAGCCCATACCTACTGTATTTTCATCTCCCTATTTAGAATAAACGAATTTTCTTTATTCAAACAACGAGCTCAAGATAAGAATCACGATTTCCGCACAGACAAACTCCCTTTAGCCCAAAAGCCGTTTTTTAGTTTACGTTTCAAGACTTTCGCTTTCAGTCTGAAACGGTTAAACCCTTCAGGAATAGGAATTGGTTTAGGGCCTACATTCTAAATCATTTGTAAGGTCTAGTCGGCTGGGATATTGTTAACCTTCGTCTTTCGTTTAGATTGTGTACATAAATAATCTTGCTACATCCGAGCTGGGAAACTTGTCGAACCAAAAAGTTCGTTTGTTTCTTATTTTACGGTATTTGGTATTTAGTTTATTCCTAGTTCAAGAAAATGAAATGTACTTGGACACTTTTTTATAACATTTACACATCTAACCTTCAGACATTTCGACTTTTCATAAATTTTCTAGCACATTCTTCTCGATAGAGATCTATACTTTGAAACCTTGTCAATTCAAAAAGTACGTGTTTAATTGAAATAAATGCTTTGATACAAGACAAAAAAATCGACGGCATGTGACCATCCACCAAACCGCACTGGGCGCGCGTGGTGGATGACGACTTATGCTCTCACAGAGAGGAGGCCTGTGTCCCAGCAGTAGGTATATTAAAATGATGATGATGAATGCAAAAAAATATCAAATTCACAAATCAGTGGCGTGTAGATGGGAGCAAGAAATTACGCACTAAATTAGCCATTAATGAAAGTAATTGGGTACTTAAAATAACATATGTGTACCTATTTTACCTAATATTAGTGATATCTTTCCTAAGCCATAAACACAGTAAACCTCTTAGATCTTCTATAAACAATTACCCAATTAATTCTGTTGTTTTCACTTATCCATATAATCGCTTTAACATAGTAAATTGTTATGATATTCCAATCCTTATAACACAAGTGAGTACAGAAGGTCCACCAGTGAACAAATAAGGAAGGTGGCGCTTATTGCCAATATTATTTGTTACTTTATAGATTCGCCCCAAAAGGAAGAATGGGCTCGCGAATGATGGAGGGGGAGGCCTTTGCTCAATAGTGGGATGTGATAATAATGCTATCAAAAAAGCGAGTATTAAGTACTGTGCTGTGCTGTGTTGTTGAGTGTCCATTTTACAAGCTTTTATTTAACTTGCAATGTATGAACTGAATTTTAAAGCTGTCCACCGATTAAGATGAAATTTTGCATACACGTTTGGTTTGGATAACAATACATGGTTAGCTAAGTGACGTCATTCTAAGTCAAATATGGCGGCCGGTTATCAAACGAAAGGGTTTGCTGAGAAGGTTGAGGTTGTTTAAAAATATATTTTATAATGAATAATTTTTATATAGGTTATCTCGCGTTTGACCACTGTCATTTCCTATCAAAAAATGATGATTGAGATAGTGATCTCACTAGATTTGACGGTAAGCGAAGTGGTGGTGGATGGACTTAGAATTACTTAACCTTTTCACTCTTGACTTAAAGACGCCCAGGTTGTAGCATAGGGTAATGAAGCGAAAGCTTGTCGCTATTTTTTAAATTTTCTCGGACATAATTTTTAGTTAGACTTAGCCTTCTACAGCTTACTCCTCACCTCACCAACTATTACAGCAAAGTCTCTCTCATAAATATTACCAGACACTAATAACGGGGCGACGCCTCTAATCTGCAGCTGCCGATATTTCTCACGCTCCGCCGAAGGGAATGATGAGCGTAGCACGCTTGTTAATAGTTTGCGGGTAAGCAGTGGTTATAGATTAGCGACGGAAGGTTTAGTTGCTTTCAATTAGATGGTTGGTGTTAATTTTAAGGCGGTCTGTCTGTGCGGATGTGAAGTTAGATTGGATTATAAAGTTGGATGTGAGAAATGACAAGTTTATGGCAAATGTGATAAACTTATTGGAATCTATGGTAGAAAGGCGTAAGATTTTAGATTGCTGCTAATAGGTTTATCATCCTACAATTTTATTAATGAAAACAAAACAAGCTTTTATATTCGTAACGTTTCGGAATACGTGCCCAAAAAACAACCAGTCTCTAATAGTATGGAAACCTCAAATAGTAAGAAAAATACTCGCACGATTCACAAGGAATTCTGTCATCATACTATTAAACAACACAAGAACTACACTAAAAACACAAACTATGTATCTTAAGTAGCAATAATAATAACAAGATACTAACAATCGCCGAAGACACGTTTCCAAATTATCAAATTTGCTAATATATGACACCGAATTGTGGAATGAAGAAGCTTGTTAATAACATTGAACAAAAATTAAAAAACTACACAGTGAACGACTACTGTCTGATTTTCATCGGGAAAGAGAATTTTCGACGAACTACCAACTACGTCGACTTAGTAATTACCGTATGGGAAACACTTTCAAAAATTCAAAAAACTAATGTTGTAATATGCGTACCTACATTTAAATAGAACGACTATTCCACGATATTTAACAGAAAACTAGAAACGTTTAACAGACTGATGTATCTAGATGCAGGTACTCACAATTATGCGTATTTGTACGACTCTAACTTTTATTTGTCATTTGATTACAACATGTTTTGGAAGATCAGTGGATTTGTTAATAATTACGGTATGGTATATATGTTTGTTAATCTGAAACTAATGAATAATGAATTTGTGCATTATAAAAAGGAATACAATATAAACCATTTTCTTGACACAGAAAAATAGCGTGAGTCATCACCTCTTTCTCTCTCGAACACTAACGAGAATGAATTGTTTTTTTCCCTTGAATATATCAAAATTTTACATCAAAATATTGCTGGCCTAATAAAAAATCAAACGCACTTACTGTATCTTTAGATGAGCTAAGTGAAAAAAGAAATGTAGATATTTTGTGCATTACGGTGCATTTTTATTAAGGAGGGGTATCAGAATCAATTGTTTATACCGAATTATTGTCTGGCTCCTTATTACAGTAGAAAGGAGCAAAAGAGGTCAGGAGCATGCATCCTTGTGAAAAACGGTCTTCAATGGAAGGAATTGCCTAGAATATCGCATTTATCATCTCCAGGCATATTTGAATGTTGTGCTGTTGAGCTTACCGATTATAAAACAATTGTCTGTATAAATAGAGTACCAAACGTGAATAATCTTAACTACTGCCTGGATAAACTTAAAACTCTTTTGGAAGAAATATCACGTACACGCTATAAGAACATGTGTGGTGATTTTAATATAGATGTGCTTAAACAAAACAGTCACACACATGCATTTGAATGTCTGTTAATGAGTTATAACTTGCAACCAGCATTAAGACAACCAACTCGCATGGCGAGCTTGACATGTTTAGACAATTTTGCGCATAATTTTAGTAAGTCATCTAAAACTGATGTCTTAGAGTTTGCGTTGTCCGAGCATAAAGTACAGCTGCTTCACTGTCCAGTGCAAACAATATATATTATAAACTATTGGTATACGGCTAGAAGGGATAATATAGAAAACATAGGGAAATTCAAAAATTACTTAAAAATCCTTTTTTTTCGGAGATGTTATGACACGGATGATCCAAATGTAGCGTATAATAAATTTCTCGATACATTCAAACTTATTTACGATTTATGTTTTCCAATTAAATTAGTTAAAGTAGATATAATGAAGAAACCAAAAAGGTTGTCTAGAGGAATCAAATTATGTAGTCGGAAAAAAAGAAATCTCTTGTGGCAGTTTAGATTAAATCCTAACGGAAATAGTAAAACCAGATTTTTAAACTATTCAAAGTTACTTAAAAAAAATTTCATTTGACACAAAAGGCACAAAATGACCACAAAATAAAAGTATCTAAAATAAGTCTATAACTACCTGAGGCATTTAATAACTATTTTATCGATAAAATACACTTATTTGGCTAAATAGTTTATCTTTATCTTATCTTTATCTATATTAAAAATTGCATTATCACGAGAAACAAGCGTTTGTGCAAAATTTCAGCTCATTTAAACACCGGGAAAAACGTCAAATTAAACCATCAAGTTTTGATTACATACCACGTTACATTCACACGGGCACGTGAAACTAGATAAAAGCATGTAAAAACTAAAGAAATTTTAATCAGGATCGCCATTTGCTTAATTCACGCTTAATTTTTATTTTTTATTTAAATACGGCTGATCTGTATTTTTATTTAAAGATTGAATAAGCGACCCACGGGAGACCTTTTATAAAACAGAAGGCGAATTTGCAATAACTTACGTGCATGAATGAAGTTTTGACCTCCTACAATGAATATTATTAGAAAACAAGCCTATTTTATTATAGGTACAGTACAATAGTCCCAATTCTGTATGAGATGAGACTTTTGTCTTGCAGTGAGACAGTAACAGGCTGATATCACTACATATTACAAAATGAAGTCTCCCGCCGCTTCTGCACGCGATAAACTCATAAATTACTAAACGGATTTTCATGCGGTTTACACCAACAGAAAGAGTGACGGGGAAGTTTTTTGTGTATAATTAGTCACGGACGAAGCCGGGGCGGGTCGCTACTTATTAATATAATAGTGGGGACTATTATATTAATAAGTAGTCCGCACTATCTCAAAAGCAAACCCTTATTTTACGAGACTGGACTGACAGAACCGCCCACGACAAATATGATACTTTATCAAATTGTACCTTCTCTCTCATGATCGAAACAATATCTGACAAGACAATGGACGAGAAACTATATCTCGCACCCTTTTGTTTAACAGCGTCGTAAATATTGATATCATTCTATCCACTGTTGAACGCGAAATGGTGGGTAGTTTGTCGAAATATATCAATTTGACTAAACTTTTCCATGTTGGGGCGGCTTCCAGTCTAACAGATGCTGGTAGTATCAGTATTTTTACGGAGATTCCAGTGACCAGATACCCATCTCGCGACACTGTTGCCATCGCAAGTAGAACCTGGATGAGATGGACACAGGAACGGTGGGCACAAGAAAAGAGAGGTCTAAGCTCAGCAGTGAGCAAGTCTGGCTGTGAATAATGATGATCATGGCTACATATCCTGACCTCCACAACCCAGTAACTGGGTAAGATTGGTTTGCATCCGTATTTAACGAAGATACGTTGATAGGAAACGTTAAAGTTTTTGTTAGGAGTAGGTGAGCAGAAAATAGTGTAGTACATTAAATTTCCTCTGAACGGTTTTCTATCTGTAAAAGTGCTTTGAAGCGAAATGGAGTCACCTAATTTGCTTGCTCAGAGTTCTCTAATGCACTTCGGGTTTTGTTGAAAGCTCGTCGGATAGTTACAGAAATAGGTATCGAGTAAAAAGTCATGAAGCCAATTACTGAATTGCTTTTTTAAGCGGTGAAAATCTTTGCTTATTTTTGTGTACTTTATCAACTAAAGACAAGAACATGCTAAATTTGTAGTTCCCGATAGGCTATCGCATTGAACACAGCCTATCGCAGTCTACTCCTGGACATAAGCCTCTCTCAAATTGTGCCACAACACCCTGCTTACCGCCTTCCTAAACCAGTCTGTCACAACTACCCGAAACAAACTTAACCCGTTCAAAAAGGTAATACCAACTTCATGACCACACATAGTTCATCAAGAAACATAAGTACTGCCAACATTACAAACACAAGTCGCGTACTCGTATCACCTGAAAAGACGTGCCACGTAAAAAAAACTTCTCAGGAGCGCTCCCGGCTTTCCCAATCCCAACGTCAAACGGCGTCGCGTTATCACCTTGCGTATATTAAGCCCTCGAGAGGATACATACGTGCGAGCGGTTGGGACGTCAGTCAGTATGCCAACATTCCTGGTGTTGGCATACTGACGTGGTAGGATGTTTGATCTGTCAGTGCTCGTCCAGAAAGATGTGAGATGAAGGAGTACGTATTAAATTTGTGTTTTCGTATTCAAACTTGTGTGTGTGATGATACTGCTGTTTTTCTTCATTTGCTATTGTAAAATATAGGTCAGATTTCGACAAAATTTTAGTACAGAAAACAATCATTTGCAACGTTTGATGCTTAGCTTCTGATCATTTCGTTTTTTTCTCTGTGTTAGTCGTGTCTCGAGTCCCTGGGGTACCGGACAGCGTACGTTCTAGCCCAAATCGTCCCACTTCCGGGCAAAGGCTTTCCTCCATCCCTTCCATCGGTCACAATTTTGCACTACTTCTTTTCAATTCTGAAGAAAGACATCCATTTACTCTGTGTAGTCTTACGCTGAAGTACCAGAAATTCTTGTCTATACGATATCTCCTTTGATCATTGCGCTAACTCGCACCTCATACTAACATCACGCCCACAACACACAACCTCAAGCTCTTAAACAACATCACACACTATCACAAACTGACTTTCTTCATGAACACTTTGTTACTTACTAAAAACCTAATAACTAAACCTTTAGAACTTAGTGTATAATATTTTATCTTTCTCATCGTCTTTCCTTGTATTGCCTTATTGTAGGTCATTTGTATTTAAACTGTTATCATATTTCTCTAACATCCATGTCAATGAAGCTAATTTTTCTTGCAAATTTATTTTTTTGTATTCTAAGCTCTCAAACAGTATGTCATGATGGGCTTTTAGCCGCGGGGGGACCTGGTGACCTGTTTGGTAAAACGGGTAAACCTATCACAGGCACCAGTCTCTCAAAAAGTTATACCCTGGTTTAAACTACAAGGCAGAGCATGTGAGGCAATCTAAAGGGTAAATATATTTGTTAAAGACAAGCCGTCGCGCGCCCTTACAATCTTCTTTCCGTACCTATACAGCCACCATTTCCATTTTTCCCCGCGTCTCATCCTAGGTACAAATGCGTTGATCCTCTAATCTTTGCTTCACCTGTGACGGTAATACTAATGAAATGCTGTCTCGAAGAACTTGCTAACAATACCTGGCAGTGAAAAGTGTACCTAAAGTTAGGCACGACAAGGAAGGGTAGAAATAAGGTGTGATATGGGAAAAGATTTTGAGATGTGGAATGTATGTTATATGAATAACAAGCTTGTGATAGCGTTTTCGCTCTCGGGAAAGTCGGAAATTATCATAAAGTAACACAGATAGAGATAGACATACATATTAGACATACCTTGTGCGCCCTCCTATCTATGTCTCCACGCAAAATCATCAAAATTGGTACAGCGGATTAGGCGTGAAACCTTACAAACACACATATAGACAGACTGGTGCTTTCGCATTTATAATAATTGAATTCTTTAAAAGCTTTGTTCAATTATGAACTATAAACCACCATTTCTCGTTTGCTCCGCTTTCCAGTCTAGATACAAATGGGTTGATCCTGTAATCTTCGCGTTTTATCTGTGAATTATATTTAATGTATAGTTGTAAAATTTAAAAATCATTCGATTCAATAATAATAATATACCTAAAATATTTGCACGCCATGAGAAATGGCAGACGTGTCGTGAGCCGCACTTATTTAAGATCTTGCATGTATCATTTTAATTCTGTATGTATGTATACACATGTTTGAGCAAATAAAATTTCTTATTCTTATTCGCTTAACTTGTGATGGTACTATGCCTCGAAGGAATTGCTTACATTACCTTACGAATAAGCATCCATAAAGTTATGATAGGTGTGATTTGGGAAAAAATTTAACTAGATTTAGATAGTTTATTTGATTTTGAAGGTCGCTTGACGGAGCTTTGAATAATGTTTAGAAGCTGTGTTAGTTACTCGGTACTTAGGTTCACATTCATGCTTATCATCCTGCTCATGCCCCATGTTACTAGGGGTCAAGTTTTCTTCTTCCATTTAATCCTGTCACGTTCAAGTTATTGGTTAATCGGGCGTGTGAGTCCGTCCATACTAATTCATTACTCTAGTCTTCCAAGTGTTATCTTCAGCCAGAGTTAGATCATTGACATTTTCTAGTTCTTAAAAAATGATTCCTTGCTTATTTTCACAAAACATTGAACAGAACTACTCCCAGCCTGCAAATCCTTAACAAATTGCATAATTATCATTTTTTTACGGAAAACCCAACTGCAATTTTATTAAAAAATATTTTTAAATGTAGACATTTACTTTTGGCGTCAAGCAGGCGCCGACTGACATAGTCGAGTGCAGTTTTTCGTTATAACCAACCAACCAGTAAGGCTTGAAGGCGTCGTTGGAAACTGTCAGGAAAAGCTGAGAAATTCTATTGTTAACTACGCTTGCACTGTTGGACTGCTACGTCAAGCAGAAATATTGCGAACTTGAATAGGAAAGAAATTCAAATTATAAACGTCATAATTTTATTTCTTTTGTAAGTTCGCATTTAAAAAGTCCATCTTTGGTCTCTAAGGATTGGAATTCACTGCCGAAGTCTGTGTTTCTTGCTGCATAGCTACAACCTAAGGAATCGCATCTTGAAGCGGTAGAGAGCACCCTTCTTCAGATTGAACTTGCCCGGCTCGTATTCATGGCCCATGGTTCCTTGAAGAAAATACAGAATACGGTTAGCAAAACATGTAAGCTGAATACCAGTCATTCCCAACCTGGTTAGTCCCAAGCTAGACTTGAAGTCCACTCTAAAAGAATAACAAAGACGTACGGCGATGCGTCATCGGTACATGGTGTACATCCCACCCACACGCACCAAACGTTTTGAGCATACTTTTATTATGCGTACAGTTAAGGAGCGGAACTCCCTGCCGGAGTCTGTATTTCCTGATAGCTACAACCTGGCAGTCTTTTGGTCAAGAGTGAATAGGTTATTTCTAGGCAAGCGTGCTTCATCGTCGACCACATCATCGCTTACTATCAGGCGAGAACGTGAACCATCTTACTAATATTATAAATGTGAAAGTTTGGATAGATATGTGTGTGGATGTATATATGTTTGTTACTCAATGTCACTAGAACGGCTGAACGAATGTGGATGAAATTTTGCACAGGCATAGATTATAGTCTGGAATAGCACATAGGTTACTTTTCATCCCGGTATAATGTTCCCTTGGGATAAAAACACACTTATTACGCAGGCGAAGCTGCTGGCAGAAGCTAGTAATAAAAAAAAAGATAGTCCAGGAGCCTTTTTGGTCTCGTACGGGTTTGTTAGTTTGTCGATTTCTTTTTACTTTCTTTATCTATCTTTTGTGCTGCCACACCGCTTCATACATAAATATCAATTACCTCGACGATGTAAACTGCAGAAAACTACAGAACAGGCTCACTCCACGCGTAGCTAATATGTCCCCTTCGCCAAGGTTCTACTTATGCCATCTTTTAGCTGGAACAGCTCGCACAATGCTAGTCTCGACGACGGTGATATGGGCCAGTGAACCTGTGCCGAGTATGATACACAATACATTTTTTTCCTATGTTAAAGGTGACTTCATAATTAGGGCTGGTTTGACTGAGATTTAAGTACTTTTTGACACAAATTTAGCTAATACCTTGAATTAGTAATGAGATCTTTTCAAAAACATACGCGCAATACGTTTTGGTAATACTTTCATGTGCGTACACCTTAGGAGTGGACCTTAGTGGTGGTGGTGGAAAATTCTGTCGGTGTCAAGAGTATTGTGAATAAGATACTTCTAGGCAAGCGTACACCATCGTTAATCACATCATCGCTTACCAGCAGGTGAGATAGTCGTTAAACCCGAGTCTATCAACGCCTTTTAGATCGAAAAGCTCGCACAATGCTAGTCTGGACGACGGTGACATAGGACAGTGAACCTGTTCCGAGTATGACAAAATACTACCTCTTTTGAACCATGGTAAATGAGGATTTATAATTAGGGTTAGTTTTATTGTGTTTGAAGCTTTCTTTGACTCAAAACCTCCTTAAAACATGGCGTAGGTTTACATTCCAAGACTTACGAAACAAACTGAGACAGACTACAGAACACATTCACAGTTCTGCTTATGGCACCTTACAGCTCGCACAATGCAAGTCTCGACGACGGTGACGTAGGCCAGTGAACTGTGAACCTGTGCAGAGTATCATACAATACTAGCTTTTTAAACCATAGTAAAGGTGGCTTGATAGTTGGTATGATTATTTTTTAATCTCGTTTGACTCAAAAGTTTGTTTTAGCAATTAGTTAGAACTTTAGAAGTAAAAGCTTTTCATAAACTGTTTGACAACGATTTTTCATCATCCATATAAAAATACACCCATACAAACAAAGTCACACATCGGTTATGAGTACTGCGCACCTGGCCTTTCTGAAGAACATCGCCATTAAAAACCCGGACCTTCTAAGGCGTCACCTCCCGGCGTTACCACTAACGCCTGCCAATATGTAAAGATCTTTTTTTTAGTCGCCTTTCATTCATCCGCTCAGCATGCCCAAACCTTGTAGGCATACTCTTTAAGTCGAAGTGACTTAAATTCAAAAGAGTATGTAGTTTTATTTACTAAATTGCGGCAGGTATTTCAGTGACTTTTCAGTCACATAACAATACACGTAATCTTCTCACATCATAACCATCACCTAACACCGAAATAAAACGATCCACAATTCAAATAACCCCAAAACAGCCAGATGAAAACAAAAGCCGGTATTACAATACGGCCATATTTCCATTTCAGAACACATTCTGGTCTTATTGGCAGTACAAAACGATCCCTACCCTACCTGAAAAACGTAAACAACAGACCACCGAAACAATAGGATTTCAATTGCCGACAAAAGTTGAGGCCAGGCGGCGGAGACGTCGCGGTTCGATTCCTGACTCGTGCATGTAAATAGACTCATTGTACACGTCTATACTTCTACAACAACAGCGTTGTTTGCGGGTAGCCTTCATTTCCATACACCTGCGCAATTCCGACAAGAAATTTTCTGATGAGAGTTTGTGCTTTGAACTTTGATGCTTTTGTTTTGTATATTAAATACTCATCATCTTTCTGCCCATAGTTGTTCGGGTCGGCGCTTTTTTTCAATCTCTTCTCTATCATCACGCCATCATTGTCTCCCTTTTCTTTTAAATCAGTCCTCACACTAGCCATCCAGTGAGTTTAATACTAAAGACCATAATTAACGCTCTACGATAAGCCATCAAACCTCTGCCAAAGGCGGGCAAACTGACAATTACGATTGTCAAAGGCGATGACAGTGACAGCTGTCAATTATTCGAAAATAAAATACATAATGATACCCTCATAATTGTTTTTATAGTCAACCGATGATGCGGTCCTTCCAGTCGAGTAACTAGTCGCTTAGGGAAACTTTAATATTATTTCAAATAGCAAATCGGGGTGGTAAAGCTAATGGCATTATAATCGAGCTCGACGTTGTTGATGTTATTCTTGCTAAACTTTAGTCTGTAGTTAAGTTGCAGAAGTTATTTCAACTGCAGTTTTTCTTGGTTTAGAGTTTAAACTACGAGCTATTTTGAAATGGGAATCAATAAAAAGTTTAGTTGATTGGCACGTTTAAGACCGTGTATGATCAGATGTATTACTTCAAAAAGCTAAAGGAATGCAAGGATCGTATCAGGTTGCGTTCTATGTTCCTGCCCCATGACATGGGAAAAAGGCGTCAGTTTATGTATGTTTAAAAACGAAGCATTTACACTAATTTAATTAAAAACCTCACTAACCCCTAAAGCATCATTTTATGAAAATCCCTTTTAGCAGTTTAGCGGCACTGTAATTACTTGCCAAAGCAATGAATCCATCTATTCTGTCTGAAACCTGACTATCCTGACGTCATTAGCGAGTCAAAACTGTACCGCCTTCCCTCCCCTTCGCACTACTCTTTAGTGTAACTAAGTACTACGCCACGCCATCGTGCTATAGCGTACGTTTTTGTGACGAAGTCTGGTTTAATCCAATTCGAAGCAGTTGCGACCCGATTCAACCGCCTCGTTCCGGACTTGAATGCACTTTGTGCCCGCTTGTAATGGAATTTACTCACAGCATTGTTACCGTAATATTTGTACTCATTATTTTAAACGACATTTTTAAACAGATGTCGCGGTAATGAAATTTACAGTATACATTTTCTTCTTTTCTAATTGTATTTAATTTAACTGTTGTTTGCACATTTTATACGTTTCTTTGTTGTTGACGACAAACACTCGAGTTTTCATAACACACAAAAACTCGTAAAGAAATTCTCAAACAGTTGAAACGTCAAGAGGTCCTTTTAATTTTTGCTCCCGAAATCATAAATCTTGGATTTATTACAAACGTTTCCTTCATTTGGGTGAAGTTCGCGTGTTTTACGTATAATTGTATCCTTGGAAGGAACTGAGGGAAGTCCGATAAGCTCGCCACTTTACTCACTCCGCACTCACTCGGTTTTCATATTTTGGTACTTTACGAAAAACAACTGCAACGTTTTAGTCTGACACTGTTTAGCTTAGTATAAAAGGAAATTTATGAAAATTTGAAATAAGGAAATGAAAGCCAACTCCTGAATAAGCACCACCCAGGATAAGCAAGGGGAATGATGATTAGATAAGATAAAATTCTAGTTTTTCCAATTAATTTATACTAAACCCGCTTTCATATTATGTGTGAGGTGTAACATGAAATATTTATGTTTATGATCAGTTTTTATTTATTTGAAGATTACTCGGCTTTGAGCTGTAGTTCAGAGTTTGTTTCAAACTTCATCTAATATGTCTGTCAGATCTGAAACCAATACCTTACTTATTGTATCAATGGTCTATCCAATCAGAACACCGAATTCTGGCTATACAGACCTTTGATACGTAAAATCATTATCAAATTAAATTGTAAGTTAACCTGAAACTAAAACAACGTTGCAGTACTAAACTACAATCCTTTCAACATGTCGGCACGTTGTGTAGGGTTGCTACATGAGAATAAAGCAAAAGAGAATTTAGGGCCCGATTGAACGGAGTCCAAGATGAGCAAGGGTGTTCCATTGTCGACCACATCATCGCTTTCCGTCAGGTGATATAGTAATAATAAAAAAGATAGTTTATTTCACATACATTGGGCACTTATGAAATGTTAGGCCAGAAGGATCCGGTGAAGGACAGCCGCGGCGGGTTTATGGGGCGTGTGCCCGCCATAAGCAGCACAGGAGGACAACGTATGTGTTTGATTAGATGTATGAACGTTGACTGAAGCAAAAGAAGAATGTAAGGATCGTAGCTGGTGGCGTCCTGTAGTTTCTACCTACCCCCATGGAAAAAAGGCGTGAGCTGATGTATGGGCACTTATGAAATATCACAAGCTAGGTGCACGAATAGATTTCGTGAATATAGATAGAAGTGCATACATTAATCGACCGCGGGTGGTGGTACAACTTGTGAGCACCCTTGATTCTTGCAGCGGTTTAACAGATACCCCGTTGCAGAGATTCAAATACTTTCACGGCATGATAAACTTGTGCAAGTTCTTGCACATACGATATCTTATTATTTATAAACATAGCTTCAGCCTATCAAATGCCTGAAAAATCAGCTAGTAAGCGAAACAGCTAGGTACTCCATCTTCTCTTTCGTAAAAGTTCCCTCGATTTTTACCGAACAAACTTGCCTCTTACGCACTTTTAAAGTCTATAGCCCTGACCCAGCCCTAAATCGCGACAGATGCGAGTGCCGACCCAAACTAGATTTATAGCTCTTATGGTAAACTTGTGCACTAGACGGCAAGTACATGAAACCGCTATTACTCCGCGTAGTCCGAGATCCCACCGCAGAAGCTTTATCGAAAACAAAAACCTGTAGGTGTTTCCTACAGGTTTTTGTTTACGATAAAACTTCTTTTATGCAAGATACTTGATAGCATAATAGATTGGAAGCCCTGGCATAATATCTAGCCGCAATTGGATTTTTTTTAACATTGTCACACTAGGAATTTCCCCCTATATCGTGGGTGCGTCTACAACATCAGCCAGCTCTCAGTTAGCCGCGTTTATATAATTCAAAACATTAATTACAATTTATTTAAGTAAGTTAATTGGGTTAAATTTTGTAACAGGCATCAATCTATTCTACTGTTAAGTATCTTTTTATAAAAATTAAGTATAATCAAAAACAATATGACTGCAACTTTTCGCGGTGGGATCTCGTACTATTACTTCGGGGGTGCGGCCTTACCTTTTGTTTAGCGCTTTGCATATAAAATTGCACTGTTCAGTTATCCGCTAAGCTAAATGCTGAATTATCTTGGCAGATTGCTGCGGTAATCGGGTTCCGTGGAAACGTGTAACGGCTTTTGTATTTAGTTTTGTTGGTTCAATGAGATTACAGTTGAACGAAATAGATTTTAATGTTCAATGTAGTTTTGATTATTTGTTTAGTAGCAAAGCTGCGACCTATGTCCAGTACTAAAAGACTTTCAGATGATATGACGATGTTTTGTTTTTAAATAGTCTGTGTCCATTCCTTTGACACTCAAAGGCCATCCGTGGTTTTCTGAATTAAGAATTTGAAGTTGAGTATCTGTCAAACTTCACTTTAGCATGGAAATATGTCAAACTTTGGCATAAAAGTTAGTTTATCATGCCTTAACTTCAAATATTCAATTCAGAAACCGGCTCTTTATTGGTGATTAGAAGCCAACTAATATAAGACTGTTATTTCTAAAGATAACTGTTGGGAGATAAACAGTTCCCCTACAAAATTGTCAAACAGTCATAGCTAAGAAGTAACACCAAACAGTACTTTTAATTCCATACATTAGTGTCCACTCATATTCTTAAGAGTAGAACTATGACGCACGTTCTATTGTGTAAAATTACCGGTAATGATGGATCAGCTCAGCGTCTATGAATATAATCAGCCGTTTCCCATTATTACCTTCTTGGAAATTGCGCAAGAACACGCCAGGCTGATGCACTAACTTTTTTGTTGAGACCTGTATTTACGAACGGTAGAATTATTATATTCATTCACTAAGTACACTAGTGTTTTGTACATATTGTACTTAGATTTGAATTTGTGCTACAATTTGGTGTTACCCATTTTTGTTGACGTCAGAAACCATAATTTAGAAGAACTCATAATCTCTAAATAGCAGAAAACAAGGTCGCTGTCCTCGTCTGTAAACATCGCTTCTCTTTCTCCGCTAACTTCTCCTACACCACGCAATGGATTTCGATACAATTTTCACCAATAGAAAGAGCGGTAACCGAGGAATATATATAAGTCGTCCCGTGCGAAGCCGGGGCGTGTCTCTAGTAATATTAACATTCATGTTGCCTTCTAAGTTCAATTTATTTATTCGTTTTATCCTCGCAATAGAATGCCTTGCAGCAATTATATCAATGGAGAATAAACTATCTATACAAATAAGTACATTTTGATTTTCAAGAAACATACAACTCGGATAAAAAGAGCTTGTCTCTTAATACACTGCCATTTCAAACAAGATACATTCAAATCATCCTTACGAATATACGATACAACTGTTAGTTACCAGATACTCGTGCCAAGTATATGAGGGATAGCAGCCCAAGTGATCTTTGATATACGATACTGTAGCTTCGTCCGTGTGTTCCATATAATACATGATGACCAAGCTCGTTAGGCGTACATGAAAGCGGAATTTTACGATTTTAGACTACGAATTAACGATGCAATCTGTTCATCCTCGTCAGTTTTTGCTTTGACATAATTTGTACACCTACCTTCACTACAACTTAAGTCTAGTGATGCAAGTACCTTTGTTGAACGTGGCATTCCGGGACTAGAGTTCCATAAAAAGATTGCCCCTACATCTTCCTAGACTTTTCCCAATTGGGGGAGGGGGAGGTGATTTTCCAGTCCAGTCGAATGCAGTTGAATAGTATTTGACTTGGTGCGACTCTCTAACTGATCTCTGCAAACCACCTACTTGGTAACACGATACCCAGCGTGGTATCGTCCTCGCAGCCCTGGTAAAACTTTCGGGCTTCTGACTAACCATAATTATTGTCAAAGTTCTACAAATGACAAAAATATACTTTATATTACTAGTATCAAACAGAATTTACTAAGCGAAACTTATAATGTAAGTATTCCAAAAGATTCTACAGCTGGACATAGGCTTCTCCAAATACAAAAGTAATGCCAATTGAGCCCATTCTACCGAAAATACGGTAACAATAATCATAAAAGATCCAACAAAGCTCTTCTAAACGGCTTTAACTGTATTAATTAAATTATAATTGAACATTTAGGGATGTGCGGCGTCTCCCGCGGGATTCATATCGGGAATTGAATACAACGTACGCTTGTACGGTATAATACAAGCTACTGTTAAGTTTGTGCGTTATTACATTGGTAATCAGCTGTCGGATAGCTATGTAATTTTCATTCATAACAAGCCATTGGCCTGATGGCAATGCCCATCGACAAAAAATGTCGATCTTCGATATAAACTTGCATCCCTTTTAGAGGATAAGTAAACATCCTTAGTGTTCAACTTTTTACCCGGCTACGGCGAAGCAAAGGGGAGATTTATGTTTTTGACCGGTAGGTATGTATGTATGTATGTATATATGTTCATCTGTTGCCTCATAACTTATAAACTTCTTATTTATATGACAAATGAGGTGTCGTTAGAAGCGTCTTGTTTATCCGCTGGTTATAGGCTATGTGACGTCACATTAAATTGAATGTGGCGCCCTCTAGGGGGCGCGAAGTCAAGACCAAAAAAAAACATCCCACCCATCATGTGCGGTATCATTGAACAGTGATTTTAAAATGAAGGTAGGGATTTTGGTATATCATATTTTTGTCAAGCGTACCGTTTGCGAGACATATCCCGTCAAAGTCATGAAAACAATTTTTTTACCCGACTGCGGCTTCGCAAAGTGTTTGCTGAACGTTATGTAAGTATGTATGTATGCATTTATATTCATCTGTTCCCTCAGGCTCTGCAAAACCCCAAAAATACTTTAAATAAAAAATAATTTCAAAAACTAAAACCCGACTACTAAAAAATCACGCTCTAAAAAGTATGAAACAAGAAAATATTCCCGTAAATTTACCGTGGTCGTATGCTACTTTACGTTATGTATTGTTTCGTTACGGTAGGTATAGCATACGACCACGAGAATTTTATTTATATAAGGAACTCTGGTGCATAATCATACGTCTAGTTAGACTTAACGGGTGCGTGTGCATATCTGCCAGTGAATGAATTAAATATAATAATATATAATATGAAAAAGATTGCGAGTGAGACCCGGAAAGGAACTCGCACTTACCATGAAAGCATGGTACAAAAGGATGGCTTATATTCAGTAGTAGGTGGCACTAGACTGCTTTTGATGCTATTGATCTAAACAAAATTTTATTTACTTACAGATCTAAGTGAAGTTAAATAATGGTCCTAACGATGTTTGTGATAACTTTTAAACGCAATTTGTGTTGTTAAACAGTTGTTGTTGTTGTTGAAGGATCTTAGTAGACGACGGTCTTTTGGGTAATGGTTGAAGAATTGTTTTATTATTAAGTTATTTCATTACGGAAAGTAAAAGCCGGCTAGATCAATGTTACAAAATATAGACGTAACAAGTGTCGGTTATTGATCCGTTTCATCAGACACATTGGTCGTTTATTTTATCTAAAAGAAAATATGTACAATACTCTTTTTATAATTTACCACTTATAATCCTTTTAACCTAAAATCATCAGCATTTACTGATCAAAATTTATTTAGGTTTGACGCCGCAGGTCATCTAAATCCTATTTTTATAAAAATATTGTAAACGGAAAAAGTCCTATTGAACGCTAACTTTCATCTAGCCGAGTTGATAATCCAATTTAGTCAGCGCACATTACAGAATTTTAATCGGAAATATTTCCCGTTTGTGTGGCTAATCAAACAACATTGTTTTCTTCTTTTTGATTCACAGTTGCTTGTGATAGAATAAATGCAAGTTTGTTGTGAATTTTCAGCTCTGTTATTGTTGTTCATGGCTTTTCATTTTATAGAACTATAGATGCAATAGCCATCAAAATGAAATTGTCTGAAAACGAAACTTGGAAAACGGTTTAGTTGTCCTTACTCACTTAGCCTTAGACATCTGTCTAGTAGTGGATAACTGACAGGGGACAACTGAAATTATGATGCTAAAGATAAGCAAAGTTGAGGACGCTATCTACCTTCTTGGGTCCTTTATCTGCCATGAGAATACCATTTAGTAAGAAGGAAGAACCGTTTAAAGAAATCTTACTATTACATTATTTCTCCTTGACAAACCTGTCCCCAGCCAAACCAGGCCCATACTTAAAGACACGTAACAGGCATCTTGGTTTACGTAAAAGCGTCTAGTGTTACTAACGACGAACATTGTTAATCAAACGTCCATCTAGCCGAACGCATAAATTGATCTATAGATATATCTACAACGATTAACGAACAATATCAATGGTAACTGATTGACCTTCACATCGTTCTTATGGCGAAGTAGCAAGCACTGTTATCGAAGGTCTAGGGTTTCTTGTGACATAGTACGAAGTATAGTCAATAGTATCTATGGTAACTGATTGAACTTGATATCATCCTTATTTCGAAGCAATAAGGACGGCTCCCGAGGTGCCAGGGATTCTTGTGAATAATGTATGACTGTGCCTATTGCTAATAACTTGGTACATGGCGTATTGAGTTTCGGTGTTACACTGCCTGTCTCTAAGGTTCATTGGGACGAAAAACTGCACGCGTGGACGGCCAACGGGCTAGTTAAAGCGGTAGGTGTGTGGAAACTACTTTTAAAATACTTTTTGCATACGAATAACATTGACATCGCTTTTAGGTAGATAAAAAAGATAAATCTAGAAATTGGCTGTAGTTAGATATTTCTGGTTTGGGTGATCTTAGCTTAAGCTCAATGTCAACAACTTTGTCCATGAAATCAAACCACAGGCACAACAAGTTTAGCAAATACTTTCATTGTGGCCACAGCTCAGGAAAGGAATTCCTTGCCGAGTCAGAGTTTCTTATAGCTACAACTCACGGTTATTTAAGTCAAGAGTGAATAGTCTCTGTACCGTGATCAAACGCGAACTAATCAATATTAAAAAAATATATCCTTGGATGTCTGTTTTTATGCTAAAGCACGGGGTCCCAGACTCCCAGCGCTAACAAAGAAAGTTTGGTTTCAAATAAATGGCGCGATAATCATCGATTCGTTATTGAATTTTGTGTAAAATTAACATTTTCTAGAATTGATCGTAAATATTGTATGTTCTTTTTTATCAACTCTCCTAAGCACACAATTATGGCTTATAATATTGGGCTCTTAATTTACATTTCATAGATTATTTGAACGGATTATTGAAGATTGATTCCAATTTATGGCGGGGTTTTAAATTTCTGAGGCATGCCACTCGATATTTTAAATTTGTATTGTAACACAATTTGGTACAATGAAACTGTAAAACTTACTAAAAATATTATAAAACAAATCGTCACTGTATTTAAAGAAAAAAATAGTCACGAACCGAGAAACGCCTTTTACTTGCAAGTCGCTGCTAACACCATCTATACCCGTGGGACGGAACCGAACGTGATCGAAGTACTTTTAAAAATAATCATCTTAATTACGTCGGCACGGTTTCTTTGTATGGGATGAGACATCTGTATGCTAGTATTATATCTGTGGTTTAAGATAGCCATGCGGTTGTGTGTCAGCCGGTAGAAACGTATATACTCACAACACGTCTCTTATTCACGCTTATGTCATAAGTACTTTGATACGAAAGGGGTTGTATAACATTCCCCAGTGGAATATCAGAGATCATCTTGCATTACAAACGACACTGCTAATTACATGTACTGCAGTATAGATACATGGGTACATATAATTATACGGGTACCATCAATCTTGCTCTCCGGATCGTCTTACCTTACCTTACATTTCTCTGACAAGCGGACTTATTTCTGTGTGTACTCATCTTTACGAGTGCAGTGTTTGTTTACAGATGGGTCGGAAGAAAACAGTGGTTGCTGTTTTGATCAATAAAGTTCGTATTTTGTGATTGTAAATTAATAAAATCCACTGATTGTAGGAAGCATAGGACCGGTCCATGTGGTAACGCTTGAGGGAGGACTATTTCTAGCAGTGATTTTCTCTCGGCTGAAATGATGATAGAATGGAATAGAATATACTTTAATGTACACCAAAAAAAGTACGACGTTGATGATGGTGAATGTCCTGTGCATGCGTCTTTATTATTTAAGTTACAGACTTCATGATATGAGTCACATGTATACGAAGTACATATCTTTTTTATAATTCTTTTCTATAGCCTCGTGCTTGACCACCATCTCACCTGATGGTAAGCGATGGTGTGATCGACGGTAAAACACAAATCTGAAGTAAAACAGGCATCCTCTTCGTATATTCCGTATTGAATAGAAGGAAAAGTATATTTTTGGACAGATTGTTATATCTACTGTACATTATATCATATGAATCTATCATGGTGAAAGGTCGATTGACACCGACACACACCTTTTACCATGATTCCAGCTGTTTCAGATACTCTACTGTCACTACCAGCAACTAAGTGCGTCGCCACAGTATCATAAATCACATCTAATCTAATTAAACAACTTCACTTTGTCCAACAGCAGCGCACTGTTCGTTTAATAGCCTGCAGTAATAAAACTGCTACAAACTAACTCTCATTTCCATCTAATTATTCTTAGTTGAGCTCGTACGACCACCAGCTCTTAACTGTCTCCCTACAGTCCGTCAAATCTAAGAAGTACCGTTTGACAGCTATAAAAATACGTTGTATAAACTTAAGTTGATGCTTACGAATGATACTCGTTGTTATAGTGTATAGGCAGCATAGTAATTAATTAGGATTATGAATTTGATTATTCGTAAACTTTCATACAAAGTTATCACGGCAAGTTAAATGAGAAACGTCATCGGACTTCTTAGATTTGACGGACTGTAATGCTCGGATAATTTGTTTATTGTAACATTTCTTTTCTCATATTTCTGAGATTTTTAATTTTGCCTCGCTACTGCTAAATGCATGCAGTCCTGGGTTCGATGCCGTCTTTTTGGTTGTTTCCATCTGGAATTTCTCAATAGAAACCTCGAAATGAGAGACAATAAGCTGAAAACTTATACACCTGCATTTTGGCGTCCTAAAAGTTATCTCAGGTCGTGTATCGTACGTTTTTCATCGTCTAAGGGCCCAAAGTCGGATTTTATGCTTAATTCTCGGCAAGTTATAATTTTACTAAAATTTGTGCTGAGGGCAAGTTTATTCCTTGTTCAATATGTGCACAAAAACGTAATGTTCAGTTTTCGAGATATGAGCAAAACTAATTTATTTTTGTTTTTATTTATTTGTATAAAATCTCTGCGTTTGGGATTAATATTATGTTTTTATGCTCAAGAGAGCCATTAAACATTTAATTTGGCGTTTGCTGCCATGTTTTACATGGGACTTAAACATAAAGCTGGCGTAATGTGTTTAGGAACTCAACTTCAACTCAGAAATGGAACAACGATTGTATAGATATTCTTCGATATAATTCTCACAGCAAAATATCAACACCCTGGTCGACGGTTCAATCACCAGTCGAGCATAAAACGTGCTCAAGTCAAAACAGTCACACTTCAAAAATAGTGGTGGCAAAAGTCTCAACTCTCAACAGCCAAACTGTCTTTACCCACCTTGACGGGTATCTGTCAATGTTACCAGACGAAAAATACAAGACTGTTTAGGTGTCTATGACAGCTGACAGACACTTGTCACTAGTACGAATAATAACAATTGGATAACCTAAATAGTGAATATAATACTGTTAGTCTTACATTTGGATGTGCTAACCCGGGAATTATATTTTATATGTGAACCTCTGCCTAACCCGGGAAATTCAGGCGTGATGTTAAAGTGTGGCTGGGCAAAAGCCTCCCTTTACTAAAGATATCTTTGTTCCATTTATGAGATTACATAATTTTCTTTCGACCCCCTATATCTCACATAAGGTAAACGTTTTTCAATTACAAGGGTACCTTTTGTTTTCGAACATTACTTTGCTGAAAGCAGTATTTATGATTTTAGCTACGCTTTAAGCCAATTTTATATCATATCTGTTTATTAGTCACATTCGTACGAATAATATTATCCAAGAATAGTAGAACAATTTCTAAGAAAACGTATTGTCTGTTTTACAGTCAAGTTTAACTATAAATAAAGCCGATTTCATAACATCCTCATAAATAAATTATTAATTTTTTTTTTTTTTTTTATTTTTTTTTTGTTTTCTTCTCAGCAAATCCTTTCATTTGTTACCATATCATGGCAGTGCACATAAAATAACTAGTCCGCCATCTTGGGCCGTCCGCCATATTGGATTTAAAATCACTTAGCTAACCAAGCATTGTCTTCCAAATTAAACTGTATGCAAAATTTTGTCTTAATTGATGGAGGATAACTGCTTTAAAATTCAGTTGCAAGATTTGACCCGAACACACTTACATACATACATTGCAAGTTAAGTAAAAGCTTCAATCAATCAATCAATCATTTATTTCTTTGCAAACATGGGTAGAGTACATAGCTGTTTTCATAATAAAGTTCTCCATATTTTACCGTCACATGGGCATGCAAAGGTTTACAATTCCAAATAATAAGCATATCAAAATTAATTGGCAGATCATTAGAATTTACAATATAATATAAATAATATTATATATTATATTATATATTTTAATAATATTATTATTATATTTTTATAATATTATTTTATTTTTTAGCTTGTAAAAAGGTTCTGTAACACATTGAAATCAAACCCACAAAACTGCAACCAATTTTGATAGCCACACTTTTACCAGAAGCCCTATCAATCAACATCATGGTGACTGGTAAAACAAGCAATTTAATCATGAGTCGTATCGATAGCAGTATCTAATCACAGCCGAAGCCTATAGAGCTTCTGAAAGGGAAGGCGCGAGTGTTGCCATGGCAACCGACTAGGGAGAACTTGTAACTGATGTGGTTTTTATACGTCCTGTTTTTGGTGGTGAAAGGTAAAAAGCTGTTAGATTTCATGAAAGAACTGTAAAGAAAAGTTATCGAGTAAGTTTATTTTTCTGGAAGGACGCGCGTGTCACCTAGATACATATACGGCTATTTAGCCATTACAGGCCGCATAACAGGTGATGAATTTTTGTCAGTGTTATGGTGATTACTGGTTAGTAATTCTGATGTTTTATCACCACTTTGGGTGTGTTTGCTCTCGATTCTAGTCTAGGTCAGAGATGACAGAGACAGAGTCGACGACGTGCAGTGAGCTTACCCAGAAAAAGCCTGTTCACTCTATGAAGAGATTCGGGTTGAATGCGTTCGGAAACACAAACGATTTGCGTATTTGTCTAATCCTATTAATCAATCGGAAGATCTAATCATAATGCAGTATCCCGTTTCTTTATACCTCGGCTAGGTAATAGAAAATTGAAGAGAATTATCGAACAGGTGTTGAGGTTGTGCCTAAATGTCGATGTGTCTACTTGACAGAATGGTCATAAGTGTTCTTAGAGCAGCAAGCTTATTCTGCAAACAATTGGAGCAAAACCGGTGTACAGATAAATGACATTTTATTTCAATAAATATTAATTTGCAGCACATATCGTGTCAATAAAGTTTTATCGGTATGTGGGTTAAATCAATTAAGCAGTTAATTAATGTCGCGCTACACATGTCACGTCACATCTGTGATCGTTTGCGTTAATGTCTGAATTGTGCTGATGTGTTTTATAAGGTTCTGACCACTCACTAAGGTATTGATTGCTGAAAGGGACTCGTTAGACGAAGTAGTTAAGCAGATAGCTTCAAGTGGTCGCTGTTGGGAAATTTGCAGCTTCAATACAAAATGGACGTTCACAATACACATATTACTGAGAATCCGCGATCCGTCTGTCTGTCTGTCCGTCTGTCACCAGGCTGTATCTCATGAACCATTATAGCTAGACAGTAGAAATATTCACAGATGATGTATTCCTGTTGCCGCTATAACAACAAATAGTAAAAACAGAATAAAATAAATATTTAAGTATATCCCATACAACAAACGTGATTTTTTTGCCGTTTTTGCTATAATGGTACGGAACCATTCGTGCGCGAATCCGACTCGCACTTGGCCGGTTTTTTTACAACAACTCTACAGTTCCTCAATTGCCTGATTTGGAAAACTCAAATAAACATAAGTACTAATCATAGAATATTTTTGTTACAGGTAATTTCCCGACTTTTCACAAGGCGAGCAGCTGCTTTTATGGTGGAAAAATTTTCAAAATATATTTTCGCTTGCCGGATTTGCTTGACATATTGGCAAGTTCCAAATGCATCACTGACGTAAGTAAACTAAAACATGTGCAGTATGTTCTGTTCAGTGGAAGGAAAAACTTGCGAGGCGTTGACCGCCGCCCCGGTCCGACCCTGACCTCGATCAACTGCTAATGCAGGGCTGTCACAAGAGGAGAGACGGGTACTATATTCTTAGTCATGAGAAGGTTATTTTTCTATCAACCTGTTGCATACTTAGTTTTAGATATCTTCTTACACGGAAATCCCTTTCAGCGGTTATGATTAGTTAAATCAAAGCATTTTGAGGTGGAGTCTAAAAGAAGCGATAAGCGGTCAAAAATGTACTTAACATATTGACGTTCACAACGTTAATTAGAATCGAAGCTAAGACGGGTCAAATTCTGTAGAAGCATATCCTCCTCCAATTCGGTCTTATGCGCGTGTCTTTTGTTATCTTGATTGAAATGGGTACATTACGTGATGGAGGAAAAAGGGGTCAGCATGCTATGTACATTTTTGACACGTCGCTTTGTTTTCAGTTTTCGACTCTGCCTGAGTGTGCTTTATTTTATTTAACTCACTAGCTTCTGCCAGCGGCTTTGCCCGCATGTAAAATATTTTATCATCCCAAGGGAACATTATACGGGATATTAAGTAGCCTATGTGCGAGATTATAATCTATCTCTGTGCCAAATTTCATCCAGATCCGTTCAGACGTTGTGACGTGATTCAGTAACAAACATACATCCACACACACATCCATCCAAACTTTCACATTAATAATATTAGTAAGATTATTTTGATATAGATGCGTCTAAGAATGGGAATGACTAAAAACCTTTCAACAATTTATGCCATTATACTCGTATCCTATATTTCAGTAGCGCAGCCTTTACATGCACAGATATCTCAAGAAATATAAGCTAAATTACACGCAATCCTACAAGCGAGGCAAACGAGATTGTTCTGAGCAAAAAGTACATAACGGAGCCAGGAATTGTGCCTCGCATCTAATCTTAATGCCAGTTTTTACGTTGCTAAGACTTTCGAACCGGGTTAATCCCACTTAGGATTACCGCCTAGCTTTTGTTAAAATTATTAGATAAATGTTATGGCTAGATTAAAAATTCAACTTTTTATAAAAGTCTAGACTGGAGGGAAAAATTATCGTCACAAATTGTCCAAACGCATGCGTTTTTGATTGGGTCAATGAATTTTCAACACCCAATCACATAACTCATTAACGTTTAATTGGCAACGCGTTAATAATTTATTTCCAGGAAAAGGGGCTTATTCATCACAACTCACAAGTAATAGTTCTACTGACCAGCGTGGCCGCGACTCCTGAGTCCATATTTTACTTAACTATAGAAAGATAAATCGATTACTTTAAGGTGTCAGGAAATATTTTCAAGTCCTGTTTGACAGCCCTATCTACTGTCCAGTCATGAGGAATGCACTGAACAACATTGCTACACTACACCGGACCACTGCGGATATGCGCCTGCATCCTTTTTGAACCTATCTCGTGTTTCAAAACAACACAGCACACATGCGAGGAAAGGTTTGCGCTGCAAATATATTTCCAGTTGTAGAAAATGATAGATACGAGTAACACGTATGAATTTATCTGGTCTTTTTTGAACACTTACACTACGTGAACGATTGCATAACTATATACATAATTATTGTTATCCTTTAAGTAACATCTTAAACGCACTATAGAATGCAAAAAGTGAATATGACAATGGCTCCCGAGGGCTGGTTCAAGGATGCGAGGTAGAAGAAACCCTGTAAGGATTTGGGAGAAAACTTTGAATTCAAAGAAAAAATACTCTCACTGTAAAGGAATATTCGTAGAGCATAGTGGCAACCTTGTATCACAAATTGCAGTTTTCATAACGACAACACCACGCATGATGAACTAAACCAGGACAGGTGTGGGAGACTTCCATCATCTATCCTGCTTCATCCTCCAATCAAATTATCTAATACAAAAACGCTTGGTGTATCCGATGAACATATTTGGCACTCTACCCTTCTGTTGTCTTGCCGATGACATAAACATATCTGGGGATACATTGTGTCGTTTATTTCCTTTGATCCTGTGAACGTTCGAGTATTATGTTACGCTACACTTCTTTCAGTTAGATCTTCGTCGATATATTCT
This sequence comes from Orthosia gracilis, assembly GCA_947562075.1. Lineage (NCBI taxonomy): Eukaryota > Metazoa > Arthropoda > Insecta > Lepidoptera > Noctuidae > Orthosia > Orthosia gracilis. Next base: position 1,653,815 of record OX387270.1, on the reverse strand, counting down.
TGTGCCACCATTCTCACTTGGAACGTATCAAAGAATCTTTGTGTTCCTCTGAAAAATACTGCGGTATTTTCCTCTGGGAATGCAATACGTCACATTTTCCGAGCCATCTGTTGCTTCTCCAATTATATCTCATGTGACACACTCTGACAATTCCATTAAATATTTGCCTACAACATCCTGGAATGCCAATTTTTGTACGATGCGACGAAAATTGCCTTATTTTGATGTATTGGCTTTCCTAGAAACATCGACTGTGTATATGGTGTTATTAAAGTATTTTTGGGTTCCTATTTCTTCCTTTTCATCTTAGTGGCTGCAGCGGGGTTCCGACATATGTCCAGCAGTGGACGTCTATCATCTGAAATTATAATGATGGTCTTCCTAAGCACAAATTGACATAAGAGATCGTTTATGTTATCACGATCGAGTGCATTAAAAAACTCGGAATGAGCACACTGAATATCAATATTGAACCTGAACAGTTTTGTTTGCAAAATATTCTTTGATTTACATAATTATGCTATTTCAGTTTTGAATAAATTCTAGCCATCAATTTTTCTGTGTTAAAATATTTATAAACATCCAAGTCGGTCTGGAGGACCATCCAAAAGTTGCGAAAAAATATCGTGTAATTAATATTTTTTTTTATAGCAAAACTATTTTGTGCTGTAAGACCTTGCTCTTGCTTTTAACGAAAATTGACAATTCTAGGTCAACCGGAAGTACCCTATAGGTTTTGGGTCGAAAACCTATATGGTAGTTCCCGTAGACCTTGAATCACGAAATTAGTCCATATATTTAAAACTTAGCCACCAATAAATTATATATTTTATACCAATTTTATTATAGCGGTACCTCTACCTACAGAACCCTCGGCGCACGAATTCGACTCGCACTTGACCGGTTTTTTCTTCATACGTTTAACTTAGTCATTACTAAGGAGTTTGCTTTAAAAAGAAACTGTTTTACGGCACTAAAGCGGTGGAAGGCCCCTGGGGAGTATGTAAGTATCGTAAAAGATGGCGTTTTGTAATTTCTGCCTACACTCATGGAAAAAAGGCGTGAGTTATGTTTTTGTGTGTATCCTTCTTGTTCTTGTCGTATCTATCGATGATTTTAAACCAAGTGTGTTTTAATTCAGCCACGTCGACAGCGAGCACTTACTTGAAATAAAATCACAGATCTCTTGAGCTCCTGTTTTTGTGGAAGTACGAGTAACTCGTGGCAACCTCGCCACCCCTACTTTAACACCATACTACTCTTAACCATATTTATGATTAACCAGCCTCTCTCCCTTTGTTTCCGCCATATAAATTAGGAGCCATTAACTTTGACAGGCTAAGAATGGTAATAATACCGTAGGGTTGTTTATTAAGCGTATATTTTTTGAAGGGATTCGTTTCCACGATCCACTTTTGCTTTTTCTATTCGAAAAGTTTTCTTCGATAGTTTTTGCATTGAACTTTTAGGGCCTTTTTTTTACTGAAATATCATATCCACAAAAATTTTAAATTCGCTTCAATTTTTTCTCGAGTCTGCTAGCAATGATCTTGATCGCATTCTCCGTTTTAAGCTTTCGATTAAAACGCTAATTTTCGATACCACTTGACACTCCAATCAGACGTCATTTATCTCGGTTTTCGGTAACTATCAGCAAATTTTAGCAAAACATACTAATCGTCCAAATCATAACATTACCAAACGTTGATTAAAACTAGATCATAAATTAAACATCAATGCGTTTTCATTAAAGCTTACAAAGCCGCTGGGTTTAATTAAAACTTTTAGGTCCAATACGTGGGTACTTCCACAATTAGGCTCAACGATAAAACTGGCTATTCTGGTGAATATAAAAACGTATGGTATAATGGATAGCAATTAAACGTAGCTACCTTACGACATTGTTGCCATCGCAAGTAAAACCTGAATGAGGCTGGCAAAGGAACGTGGGGATTGGCACAAGAAAAGAGAAGCTTATGCTCAGCTGTGGGCTTAAGTAGGTTTGTGCATGATGATAATACAACGGTCCAATACACTCAAACAAAAAAATATTATGTGCTCACAGTGCGAGTTTTACACGTACTCGATCGCGTAAACTTCAATCCTTACTAGCATTATAAATGCGAAAGTAACCCTGTCTGTCTGTCTGTTACTGCTAAACTGCTGAAACGATTTAGATCAAATTTGGCATATGAAGATAGTTTGAGTCCTTGGGAAGGACATAGGATAGTTTTTATCCCGGAAATCATCCTTCAGGGGATGGAAAGAGGGGTAGAAGTTTGTATGGTTAACTAATAATTTCTCAAGACGGCCTACACACACCTATAATATTATTGCGCGATATAAAAAATTGGCCATTCTAAGTACTAATGCTACGCAGACGAAGTCGCGAGCAACAGCTAGTCCTACATATATGGTAGAACTAAAAGCCGGATAGTTGCCACTCTTTTTGAAATAATATCTCTCAATACAAAATACTTATATGTAAAACTAGGCGGTACTTTGGTTTTTTATCTACAAATTAATATAAAGTAATAAATATTATCTTTAATATTTCCAAAGTATTAGCGATTGTTGCGGACGTCTATATTTTAGGACATCTATGCCACATGGGGGATAGTAGTTATTATTATCTACATTGTGCTCACATAATAGAAGCAACAAGAAATATGTAACCAAACATTATATGTAACACATAATGATTTAAAAGAGTGTCCATGGAGTTTCTTGCACGTTCTTCTCCATAGAGATCTACTCCTTGGAACGTGCAATTTAGCTTCACTTCTTTGTTTGACTGACCGACATTTTGACAATTCAAAAGTGCCTGTAATTGGTCTATTTGAAATAAACGTTTTTGATTTTTGATTTTGATTTTGATTTTGATTTTTGTTGCCTAATCCATGTAAATTACGTTTCGGATAGATCCGAAACCGAGAAATAACCGCAAAAACGTTTTTCCTTCCCATGCAATCGGACAGAGACATGAGACACAGTCAACTTAGTGATAGTTGGAGAATCTTTTATAAATTAATAAAATAGCAACCTAATATCATAAATGTCAAAGTTTGTACGTTTGTAATTATATCACGCAAAACGGCTGAACTCATCAATATTTGAGATTATACAACACTTTTAACACGAGCAAAGCCGCTGGCAAAGGCTAGTTTGTATTAAAACTGAATAAGGGCCGTCTGGTGACAATGTGGTCCACTAAGTGACAAAAAGTCGCACTAGTCCCTCAGTAATTAAGGTGTGCCAATGAATAAAATCGATGGGCAGGAAAATATGGAAGTGGAGGAATGTCATTATCGTCCGCGATTAAAAGGGGTTTTAAAACTGTCACGGTCATTTGTCATTAGGAATTTTAACAAGGAAGCTTTAAAGTTTAACTAACAGCTTTTAAGCTTGATATAAAAAATCGATTTGCTTTTAAGGGTTGAAGAATTGACATTTTTTATAAGTGAACTAACTTCTGCCAGCAGCTTCCCCCGTATTTAGACCGGTAATTCTCGTAAGGACACGTTATCCCGAAATAACAAATACTCTCTCTTTCAAACTCCAATCTATATCTATAGCAAAAAATCATCAAAATTGGTGTAGCGGTTTAGGTATCAAAACGTAACAATTAGACAGACATAGTTACTTTCACATTTATAATAAGTATTTGTACGGATGACTCAAATTTTTAATGACATTTTAATCTATCCTTTTTACTTTAAATGCTTCAAAATTAACTGACATTAATTATATCCTAATCCCAATCCTGATTATAAATCCCAAACATAACTTGGGCAGATTTGGGTGTACCATCATCATCAGCCTATTAATGTTCCCACTGCTGCAACACAGGCCTGCTCTTTGTGAGAGGGAATGGGCCGTAATCCAGTCCCAGTGCGGGTCGGTGGATGTCACATTGTGCCATCGAATTTTTGGTTCTAGGTCATGCCGGTTTTGTCACTATGATGTCCTTCACCGCAGCAGCGGTGATGAAATAATTTATACAAAGTAAAGTTCCTGCCTACCCACGCATGACTACCCCTACAACTTGTAAGTCGCGGTCGATACCGCTGGGCCACCACTGCTCCATTTATGTTTTAATTCCATGATTGCAATCAACCGGGCACAAGCCCAGACTCCGAGCTGCTACTGAAAAATTCCAGATTGAAAAACCCAATAACACACAAAACACTTTACCGGACCTGGGAGTCGAACTGAGAGCCTAATGAGACCAACGAGGCAGTCCAGTAACAATGCTATCTAAAAATCAATAACTGCCAATTTAGCTGTTCACCATCCTCACTACAATTGACAGCGGTATAGATTTTATCGTCCGTTTGTTAGCAGTATCGATAGATAATTATTATTGCGGGTAGACGGCCAGTCCGTCGCATGTCCGCTTAACGTCCCGGTGACGTATTACGAAGCCGCACAAATGGTGTGACACCCCTGGGAGTGAGACAGGGATGTGCAATCACTGGTTGTATTATATTGATATGATTGGGTTAACAATTATGGAGCCATGGTTTTCGAAGAATATATGTATTGTTTCCAAATTCGCGCTAAAAATGTTTCATAGTTGCAAAGTCTTTGTGTTATGCACTTATTCTTTTCGAATCGATGAAAAACTCTTTGAATATATATAAAAAAAGAATTTTTAACTTCAGAGAAATCTAATGCATGCCACTGACGCTGTTTCTGGACGATAATCTTTTTTATCTGTAACTCATTTGGGTCTTTACCTTTAGTATTACTATCTGCATTCATAATGGTAACATAATGGCAGTTATTTTTAATAATGCTATTCATATTCGGATAAAGAGGGTTTTCTAAAGCCCCTTGGTCACTAAAGATCTATTATTATAACCTTTCCAAGTCCCAAACCAATTATAAAAATTCACCTTAACCTTTTCGACAGAACTTTATCATATCTTTAAACATTTTTTTTTTATGTTTGAAAATTCTTTACGTTGGCGTTCGTCTTAAAAGTAGACGTAGTATTTATTTTAGGACGGATATATTCTTTTAAGAATTATTTTATTACCTTACTATAATATATGTCTGGCAACTAGAAATCCATTTTTAACGACTTCCCAAAAAAGGGGGAGAAGGTTATCAATTCGACTGTATTTTTTCTGTGTTTTATCTCAGAACTTTTACTAGGTGAACCGATTTTGATGATTATTTTTTTATTTGAAAGCTGTTGCATCCCATTTAAATTTTATCTGATGAAGAACTTCGGAGATACACATTAGAACTCTTCAATAAATAACAGCAAATCACTCGAGATAGCTGCAATCGCATGTCTGTTTATTGTTTACACCATTGGTACGCTCTCATTACACCGGTTTTTTTTAAGTTTCATGTTTTTGGGTAAATCTATTTTGGCATCACTTTGGACATTATAGGTACAACTAAAAAGTGAAAAATAACTTCAATTTCGGTAGTCGGTGTCAAAAAACAAAGAAACGAAAACAGGAACACCGACCGTTAACATTAACGTCAATTGGTATTGAAACTGGATAAGCGCCGTCTCGCGACGGTAAGGAGAAACCACTTTTTTGTTGCATTTTGACATAAGAGATCGTTTACGTTATCACGAGTGAGCACGTTAAAAAACTCGGAATAAGCATACCGATTAAACTGACACTCTGCGTACTTATGTAACTTTGGAAACAGAAATAGTATGATACTATGGAGCTGGTATGGCTATTTTAGTATGTTATTAAATGGTTTTATAAAAAAATTACAATGTACCTGCCATGTTGTCCCTTCACCACCTTGGTTGACTGGAAAAGAATGCCTAAGGCATTAACTCCGCCTTTGTACCTTTTGAGCATGAAATCTAAATATAAATAAAAAACAATGGAGCGATAGGTGGCCATAGCAACTCCTCAACCTGACAAGATAGTACCTTCGTGTTTGGGCTCATTGGACGATTTCGTGTTTGGGTGTTGACAAGAAATATTACATTTAGTTCAAAAAGCTTGAAGTGAAAGGTATTCAGACCAGATCTTGAGTAATAAAATATTCGATGTTGTTTCCTCCTAAATTCAAAGTAGATTTTTGCTTCATCAAACGGAAATCGTTTGCAATTGAAACTCCTCGCCTCGATTGGAATGATTGGCGTGGATCAGGACAAGGCCGAGGCGTGTTACAGATAAGGGCGCAGCGGCGGGTAAATACGGGCTCATTAGCGGAAGATAAAATATATCTCTTTGGAATGTACGTAGAACGTATGGATTTGTGTGATGGTGTTTGTAGTATGTATGGAGAATGTTTGAAGTGATAATTTTGATTCAGAGTGGAGAAATGAGTAATGTCATCAAATCTGTCGTATACCTGTGCGTTTTCGTTTCAGCACCGAATCTGTACAGATTCTTTACCGAGCGGTTTTAAGTACATTCGGTACAGAAACGAAAAAGCATCGACCCGGTCAGCAAAGCGCCTAACAGAATTCAGGTGTTGAAGTATTTATGCATCTTACTTCTCCAAAGCGTGAACATCCCGACGCTTTGACTTGCACTTGCGTCAAAACTTTCAGGCTAAACACACTCTGTGCCTCAATCATTGGTCTTCAATTCCCTTCAACACCTCTAGTAGTAAGTGTCCGATCGAATGCACTCCCTGTTCAGTGATACGAGACTATCGTGTACACACATCCTCACACTATCGTGTCGTGTGCATTGAGTGAACTCGCCGGGGATTCAACAATGATGTGTTTATTTGGACGAGTGGTTTGTAGGATCATTGCAGTATTGAACAAGGTTTTAGAATGCTGAAGTTTGGGGCAGAAATTGAATAGAGTTTTCTTGAGTTCTGAAAGTATTTTGGAAAGCTTTTTGTACGAAAGACTTGGTGATGCCGACCTTTCATAAGGTTTATTATTGCTTAAGGTGTAGAACTGTAGAGTATACATTCCTCTAAATAAAATGTGAAACTGTGATGACTCTCTTGATTAGTACATAGAATACTATTATCCACCGGCGTTCCCATGGGATAATTTTTACCTTCTTGCGAGCAAAAACGCTGGCAGAAACTAGCAGTATTAATAAAACTACTAGCAAAGCAACACGTTAGTTGAAAATATAGTCTAGAGAAGTTATACGAAAAATGCACTCAGTAGTTTTCCAAGATGACACTAGGAGACTTCAGCTGAGTGCCCGCTAAAAGCATTGAATACGGTGCAAAATGCGGCCACTCCATAGCTTTGTCGCGTTCTATAAGATATACAAACAAATAGCTACACTATCAAACTGCTTTCAGGCATTTATTACATAACGAGGAGTAGCTTAGATATGATGATGAGATAGAGCTATTTGTCCTGTACCGCTCCGTCACTCTCACATCGGAACATTGACTTGACACCACTAAAATGAATTCTGTAGAAATAACATGGCCAAGTGGAATACCATGGATAGACCCGTCCAAAACACAGTGCCAGTGAGTGAGGAGCCCCTTAGTAGGTTATGTCCCACCTCCTTGTCTGCCCTTCATGCACGACCAGCTGTACCTTTGAGGATTTGAACGTGGCGAATGACAGAGCTGTCCAAGTAGCTACATATATACTGGTCGTACAAAAATCTAAATAGTTAAGACTATTCGACACGAAAATTCCATTAACCCAAAACCTCAGAACCATAAAACAACTTGAGTCATTCACGGGAACTCCCTGTAAAAAGTCGATAACCCAATTTTGAGCATTTCAGTGGTAAATCATTGAAATGCATTTGGGCGTGCCGCATGCCGTGAGGCCCTTTCAGTGAATGTTCATTAAATGCGGAAAACTCATGCATTTTCATTACCTTTGCGCACGCACGATGTGAAGAATGCTGTCGATGGATGCCTTCGCTTCGGCACGAGCTGCTGAAATTGATACGGTAATCTGGGCAATTGTCAGCGGATTTGTATTTGAAAATTATTTATGGGATTTCATTTCTCAAATGTGTTTAGATGTTGTGATGTGGTTAATCTATACAAGCCTAGGGGGTCGATAATGACCCAAAAGTAAGTGCCAGCCGTTGTCTGCTACTGCCAATAAATTACTTTATGTGAAAATTATAAATATTCGTGTTAATAAAAGTTCTGGTAATAATTATATGGGTTAAGATCTCGCCTCTCATTCTCGTGGTTGTTGAGTTACCAACGTGACTTGAACAATTCAATTGTTCTTCCCAAGTTTATTTTGGACGTCACTAACATCGGTGAAGGCATACTTATCGTTACGTATGAAATCGCCATCCCGCCTTCAGCAAGCGTGGTGTGTAATGCTCACGCTTCTGTATGGTAAGACAATTCTACACTGCTGTGGCACAGTTACAGACTAGTATTATTATTTCTGATTATCGTTTAAGCAATTTCATTTATGAGACGTATTTACCTAGCTAGGCCGAGGGTGATTTTAAGGAAAGCCTCCGCAAACTTGTTATCTTCATGTAAACACAAAAATGATATTTGCTAAACAAGAAATGGGAAGGTTTTCTTTAATTTTCGTCGATTTGAAAATAAGGGACAGACCAAAAGCTTAACGAAAATCGAAAGACTAAGCAAACGTTAAAAGAAGTTATTTTCTTATATTTGCTTGGAAAAATGATCTAGATAATTTAGGATAGACGAAAACTGATCTGATGCTTTTATCTTGCCTTTCTTAAACGATTACGTAATTTAGTATTTCTCCAGACTCCCGTCCATCAGACGATTGACACTTGTGCTCAAATAAGTACCGCGGTGGACCTTAAAGACATTACGGACAAGGGGACGAGCACTTAGCCCACTTAATTGCACGGAAGGGGTGCAACCCCATGGCACCTTGAAAATGTAGGTGGTTGACCGTTTTTGTTACGGGGGACTAAGGAAAAAGTACCCCAATTGAGTGGCAGAGGGGAACAGGAATGTAGGTAGCGATATAGTGGTGATTAAAGTTTGGGTTACAAAAACACGTTGAAACAAAACTGTTGAAACTTAATAGGTAGTAAGCGGTTTTGCGGTGCGAATCCGCAAAATTAACCAAACCACAATTACATAAAGCGACTTACTTATATATGTAATAAACCCATTACATTTGATAAACCAATCGAACATTTAAAAGCTCATGTAACACACCATTTAGCCGGTCCGATAAGTCTGCAATGTTTTCGTACGTCACCGAGGGCGGCAAGCCCGTCAGATGGGCGGGAAGAGCAAGCCGACCGCCCGCCTCGCGCGACCCTCGCGCCTCGAATAAATACCTCAACCAATAGACCACCGAATTCAATTTTGAAAATAGAATAACGATTTTATTCTTTTTGCATTTGTAATTGTTGACAGCCAGTGATGTGATTCGTGATTTTAGTGCGTGGATGAGTGTAAAAGTGAAGTTTCATATACCAGTGATTCAATAGTGGTTTTACTCGAACTTTTTAATCAAATCTTGTGCCAATTGGATTTACTATTTTTATCAGTGGTGCTAAATTGTGTTCCATAAAATAGACCGTCTAACATCTTCGTTTAATTAAGTTTAGTGCTAAGGTTGTTTTGGTAAACGGATAAATTAGCTAGTAATTGAATATTATTAGGTTTGTAGGCTCAGTCTTGTGTTAAAACAGGACTAACGAGATGTTTGATCTTGGTCCTACCTAGTGATGACATAACATAAATTATTTAAATTAAGTAAAACGCTTAATGAATGGCATTAAATGAATCGGAACCGAATAAGCCGATTAGTGGACAATCGCTTCATTTGTTTCGCTTCGTTATTCGTATTTTTGGTCTCCGTATCTCATTTTAACGGTTTTCAGATGGATCAGATAAGATAGGCTATTCCTATGACTTTGGCTTACATAATTTGACATAGGCTATTAATTTCGGGTTCTGGAGTTAAACTTGTGTCAAACTATACTTTTGCCAGATGCCATACCAAAGGATTCACGATTTAAAAATTTTTGGTCCAAAAAACTAAGTCATTAAAAAAATGTTTATTGTGGATTGAACATACAATCCCTGTTATTTTTAACCGACTTCCCAAAAAGGATGAGGTTTCTCAATTCTACCGTATATATATATTTTTTATGTGTGGTCGCGGATAACTTCGTCGTTTGTGAATGATTATTCTTTTTTTGTTGGAAAGGAGATATCTCAAGGGTGGTACCATGATAAGGAAACCAGGATCTGATGATGGGATCCTAGAGAAATCGAGGGAACTCCTCAAATATTATAGGCATACATATAGCGATTTTGGTATTTGCATCAATAATGCAATCATTTGCACTCAGAAAGAATCATTTGGTGAAGTGGAACTGAAGAAGAAGACCACAATGGCCACTGGAACTCCGAAATAAAACAATGTATCCAAGTCGTGTTTGTATCCAAGTCGTGTTTGGTCGTGTTAGATTTAGTTTGGCTATAAATGATTTTCATGTTAATTGGAGGTACCTACCAAAACTAAAAAGAGAAAAATAAAAAACTTCAACAAAAAAATAAACCGACTTCCTAAACAAAACACTACAAAGCGCACAATAACTTTCTTGCCCGAAGTCGGTGTCGAGTAACGGCAAAAAATGGTACAAAAGACACCGACTTCGGAAAAGAAATTTTTGTAATTTCATTTTTGTAACGTTTTATTTTGTTTTACTAGTCTATAACAACTTAACCAATGGGTGTACAGGGTTTGACGTAATAGTAAAAAATGTTAGGAATTAGGTTTATCTCAAACTGTCAATAGGTATATTTTCTGGATTTTCATTTTATTGGACCAATTTCAATGATGTCGTTTTGTTAGTTTTTCAGGCTAACAACTTTAAATTCTTAATTCAGAATTCCGGGATTAGTCTCATAGGTGCCATTCGATTGGTTCTACCTTTTAAGTTTCACATAAGTAATCATCTTACTTGTTCTACAATAAAGGTGGAAACATGTCCTCAAATCTCAATCTAATCGCCAATCCAATCTAGTCGAAGTGTTCGAAGTTTCATTAAACCTCTTCTTCTCAGAAAGATCGTCTCGTGAACATCGGAGCTTGAATCCAGTATTACAATACGTCCTAATTGAACAACGCAATTTACAAGCGTCTGCCTCGAAGTCATACAAATTGTATTCCATTTCCTACCATTTCGAGTACCTACGTATTTCCTGTAGGTACCTTTCCTCGGGTATCCGTTGAGATTAGCAACAGGCACCCGTCTGTACCAGGGGGCCAATAAGACGGGGTTAACGCACGAGATCGCACAAATAAGAATTACTACACAAGTACACCGTTTTTTTTTCTTTTGCCACTGTGTTGTTTTATCTGCTCGACTGTGTAGAAGCCATTTTTTCTTGAATGTAGATAGTTTTGGTGTAAAACCTTTAATATGGCGGTCGCGTCTGGGAATGTAATAACGTATCTGTTCAACCACTGGAATGTGTTTCATTTCATTTTGATCTTGAAAGAAATCGAATGTCTTCACTTTGTAGTCAAAGACTTTTCGATCACTGTTATTTGAAACAATGGCTTCGTCCTCACTAGAGACCTATTTCGCAACTTCTTCATCGTCTAAACTACAGTGAAACCAAAATTATTTCACATACCACACCACTGTACTCTTGCACTTAAAAGCAAATTTGTCAAGCATCATAACATAGATATTATCATAATGCTAGCTTCTGCCAGCGACTTCGCCCGCGTGAATGTCGAAAATTATCCCGAGGGAACATATTCCCAGGATAAAAAGTATTCTATGTGCTATTCTTGACAATAATATGTCTCTGTGCCAATTTTCAGCCAGGTCCAGCCATTTTAGCGTAAAAAAGTAACAACACATACACTCACAAAGTTTCGCCTTTTCTAATATAATAACAAATTTTACGAAAAACACAAACACTGCATCTACATTATTTTTTCTTTTTTATTATTGAAAGGCTCGCGCTTGACCACTATCTCACCTGATGGTAAGCGATGATGTAGTTGACGATGTAGCACGCTTTCCTAGACGAAACCTATTCACTCTTGACTAGAATCCTCCCAGGTTGTAGCTATCAGGAAATACAGACTCCGGCAGGGAATTGCACTCCTTAGCTGTACGCATAATAAAAGTATTACCAAAACGTTTGGTGCATATGGATGCGATGTCCACCATGTACCCACATATAGAATAGATATATCAATATCAATCAAACATTAATATTTATAATGTACTAGTAGCTACATTATAATTCGAACATTATGCCCATCATGACAATTAGGTACTGGTCGATGTAACAGTTATAGAAACAGAAATGTTATAAATAATTATAAACGCGTGTAGACTTGTACGTACACCACGCGAGTACTTAATAATTGAGTTATGAAGCTATGAAATATGATTCTCATTGTTTCAGGAGGACAGATTTTATTCTACCGTACATACAGGAAATTGAAGTTTGAATAAGCTTTTGTAAACCCCAGTTATTAACATACATATGGTCGTCCTTTACTTTACTAAAATACATTTAAATTATCATATTTAGATCATGCAAATGTAAATTATACCAGACTGTTATCGTTCCTGAACTTTACCGTCAAATGTATGTGAAATTGTTCGTCTTTAGTGCTATTCTTTTAAAAATCTCACCGTGATGAAGTGAACTCGAAAGTAAGTTGTTAATCCCTAGCGTCTGTTACAATGACTCACTTCACCTAAGTCTGCACATTGAGACGTCTTCAAGTCTGTTCCATTTATGCATGTGCATTTTACACTATCTTGTACTGCACATTTTCACAAGTTATACAACCAATCCGTGTCACTTGACTACGTACTTCGGACTTCATAACCGTGATTGGCCGTACTAACTTTCACATACTTCACTAAAATAACTACATCCAACATTGCAATATCCAAACTCAATCAACTTTGCCGTTTGAAGCGCAGTAGCTGAGCCGTCGGAGGCAGCTTGGAAGTTCATGACGTATTCTGTTAGTAGAAGACGTTATAACTAAATTAGTTATTACAATAGTTGTGGGCTAAAAGAGTTATTTTGAATATAGGTACAAAAATTGGATAGATCAAGATCAAAGAAATGGGATAGATTGTAGGAGGAATTACGTGAATGAAAAGAGAGGAAATCAGTGATAGATTGACGGCGGAACGGACGGAACGGTACAAGAAAACGTGTTGCGCTGCCTTTAAATAACAAGGGCCAAAGACAGTAAGATGGTGATGAGGTGTAAGAAGTTATCTTTGAAATCAACACTATACTTATAAAGTAACAGTTTACTAAGACAAATTAGCATACATAAACATCAAAACTTAGCATCAATATAGTCAATTCAATTATGTCAGCTTATAATGTACCCTATGTCCTGAGGGTAATTGAAAATGATCATCGTCACATTTTCATATATAGGGGAGGCATGACCCGATGGGGATATCAATTTTTGTTTGCCTTTTGGCTCTCTCTGGTGTGATAATTAATCGCTTGTTGCCAAGGTGTGCCATCCGGATCAATTTTCATGACTGTCCGGTGCATAAAATATCACCGTTAGTAGGTTTTACTGAAAAAACTTTGAGGGGCCATAACTCACATATCGATATTTTCCAAACATTCTTTTTTAGATGTACTAAATGTCTTTTACTAAAAAAAAAACTGAAGCTTTTTCTAAGCCTTAAGCTACCATCTTTGTACTAGAGCATCCTGTCTAACATAATACATACAGTTATAAAACCTTCCTATCCGCACTTTTATTGCCTCGAGCGTACTTTATAGCGATATTTAATACCGCCCTTGGGATTGACCGATTTCGTTACGTCACTCCCTATGTTCGTTTGAATGTTAAAAGTATCGGGAAAGCCTACTGAAAAAGTACCTACATACCATTGAAGAAAATGTACTGAAATTCAGGAAGGATTGTTTTATAATCTTTGTCTGTCATCGGTAGGCCAGTATTGCTGTCCAGCTGTATTGTACTGCTGTAAACCAGAGGTTCTCAAACTTTTTGTCCCATGGACCCCATAGCATTTTTTTTTAAAGTACCTAAATTCTGTCACTGCTATCTGCACTATTCCTGAGTCCTATAGGCTCCTTTTCATCCTGAAAAATCCACGATTTCTCTGGTATAAGCCACGAGAGCGAAGTTGAATGGAAAAAGCTAGTTTAAAATCATCAAACCCTAGAATCAGCAATGGTCTTCCTGTCCGCCTGATAACAAAGTGTTTCTTTACGACTCAATAAAAATGGGATGACCTTCAAACGTAAGCTACCCGACAAGTTCCCTTATAGCCTATAATTTTGTAAACTGCTCAATTTTATGCCTTGACTTAAAAATGCTTTTATTTAAGATTGATTACGTGTCAACATTATTACATTAATGTAAACCAAAGGTCTTGTGATTGCAAGCGCTACTTACTAAGCATGGGGTCCGGGTTTCGATTCCCAGGTCGGGCTCAGTTTTATTGTTTTATTCATTTTGAATTTCTCAGTAGCACTCCGGAGTCTGGATTTTTGTCCGAATGTTGGCAATATGCTCGTCCCGCTATTCAATGGTACTTAAACATATCTGGTGAAATGTGGGTGTACTATAGGTACACTCCTGCCTAACCCTTTGGGAAAGACTGACGTGATGATATGTTTTTAAGTATATAGTATATTATGCAACTAGTGAATTAAGGACGGATTTAAAGCCCCTCGCTTTAAATCCGTCCTTAATTCACTAGTATAGTCATCGATGGATCATGAGCATAGCGAGTGATTCAAGTGTTAGAATCCAGAGCGACGCGAGTGATTCATGGCTCTCGATATAAATCCGTTTTATTCATGAGTTTCATACTATACTTTATACCATAACTACGAGAAAAAGAAAGATTTATGCGTAAAGCACAAGGAGTTTGTATGTCGAGTATTCTTTGCACAAGGAGTTTGTATCGAGTATTTTTTGCGCAAGGAGGTTGTATAGCATTCAGATGGAGTTTGAATAGATTGATGTATTCTAAATTCAAAAACTAAAATAGTGATTTAAAGTGCTTTTTATTCACTGTTTTTAGTGAATAAAATAAGCTTTTTAGAGGGGGGAAGGTAAAAAATTCTATTAATTCTACCGTAACATAGACGGTCACACCTTGTATTTCTCCTTTCTTTCTCAAAACGATTGTCGATTAGAAACACGTACAGCGTGGAGTCTTCCAAGTTCTCTAAAGTGCACTACACTACACACAGGTATATTTATTGTTCCAAACACAATAGTCACAATACAAATAAAGCCGATATTCCAAAAGATCCACTAGAGCACATTATTCTTACGTTTAAGACTTAGTTTTGCTCTCAACTTCGCTTCTGCGAGTGTCCCACAGGAACCGTCCATATTTTCAGGAATTACAATATCCTGTGAATTATGAGATAGTACAGCCTTGCTGTCAGTCATCCAGCCATCAGTGTGATATTTTTTGTCACTATACGAGTACGGAAATCGTTCAGAGATTACTTTTTACAAACATACATATAAATATTTTAACCCCTTTATTAGTTAGTTTTGTCCTGAAAATTACGCTATGTTATTTCACGGTTTAAAGTCAGGTTTGTTTTAATTATATTAGGCCTTGTCTAGAGGCTTAGGAATGTCTTGCGGACCACAAAACCCGTGGGAGTCTGAATATATAAGGTTTAACTTGGTATTTTTGTAAAGATAATGGAAGATTTGAATAAAACCTAGAACTGCCAAAAGTAAAGCCTCGTCATCATGGTTTACAAAACATGTTGATGTTTGAATGTTGTAATCTTTGGAATAACTGATTCGTTTACGTACATTTTCAAGGTATCTTAAATTATGGCTATTGAAAACTAATTTCTACTCAGTAAGCGACATATTAGTTAATAAGAGTTTGAAAATTAATAACAATCATAATCATTTACCCTCGGACATAATTAATATCAATTTCTCAATTGTCATGTTTACTAATTATAACTTTATTAATATTGTGTAACTATAAATAAGTATTAACCCAAATGTTCGCATGTCACATTATTATGACTAAGTATTATGGATCTGTAATTATTAATGTTATGGCCGAAATTGTACCAACACTTATTGCGAATAAATTGATTTGATAAAAATTACACCACCGCTGAGTGCTCCAAGGAAGTGAAGGCATCAGGAAAGTTAGTGTGTTAAATATTTTACCATTAGCACAAAATCGTGTTGCACAACTTTAGTTTGCCATAAACCATGGGCCTGAATACAGCTTATAATAATTAGGCGTTTAGTTAAGTAGAAAATGCCAAAAGCTTACCTGACTAATTGGGTACCTACAAGTCATCCTAAAGCGACCTATTGATTGTATTTGTTCATTAGTAGTTACGCCTAAACCGAATATGTATTCCATATACATAATATCAGAATACAGAATAGAGCAGTTCACTAATTTGGCATCACTTGGTGCAATTTGGAAATAATTAGTTGGATGCAATATCAATATAGTGTTTCAGCTAACCAATCAGAGCCTATTGGTAACTGGAGATTTATAATTCAGACAAACCTGACGTTCCCTATTTAATCGCCAAAGGAAATGTTTTTTACTATCTTACTTCTATCTTCGTTATATAAAGGTTAATAATTGGCTCGATGAGACAAATAAGTTATAAAAGGTACTCTTTCACAAGTTTTCATGCGTCCTAGAGCTAACGATTCAGGTTGTGAGCTGTCTCTCAGTAAATTTAAGAATGTAGATATTTGCTCTCGCCCTTGAAATGTACACCGACCCTTATTAAACTTTTAAGACGTTAAAAGGTCGAATTGTTACTTAAAATTCTGACAGAGACCGAGTGAGGCATAACGGCACTTTAAAATTGAATTTCATTTGAAAATTCAGCCATCAGAAACCAAAGGTCAGTCTGATCCAATCCAATCTCCGTCCAGACAAGTCCCAAGATAATTCACTTTAATATTGCTCACCTATCAATCCTGCAGTCCAATTTACTCAACAATAGCTCGGCATTCACTCAACTCCATCGAAAGTCCCACAGCAATTGTTGGAAACCTCACAAATAAGTGTTGAAAATTCAGACGGAATTGAATGCCGTGCAGTGGCGAAACTATACCATCTGAGGCCCTTGGGCAAATTCAAATTCATGGGGCCACCCTTATTGTAAAAAGCTTGACATTATAATTTAATTACTAGAAAACTTTTTTTTGAATAGCTGCATATTATACCTACTTACCACTACTATTAAATTATTGTGTTTATTTTTGGTAAATTATCTATTACAATTTTTATTTAAATAGGCACCGCAATTTTATTTTATTTTATTTTATTTAATTTTTAAAACAAAAAAAGGGTTCTACTGTGCTCACACGCTCTCGGGCTGGGGGACCCGTTCCATTTTGACCACTTTGCCACTCTAATGTTACGCCACTGGCTAGTGCAATGTTCGGTTGGTTCGGTACAACGGACCTCGTCAACTAGTGCGGTTATTCGCAAACAAACTGCTGAATTGACTTCAGTTTTGACTAACGTTCGCTACTAGTTGATCGAGTTTTCGATGGATGGCTATATAGAGGTGGGCAAGTCGTGCAGTTTAATAGTTGAAAGTTGCTACATGTGTACTAACGTACGTCGCTGTTGTCGCGGAAAAATTATCTCGTGGATGTTTTCATGATCATCTGGCAGTTTTAGATTTGCTCTTAGGAAATAATCTGTTTTACTTATCAGATAAAAACTTTTCACAAAAAAAATACTACCGACTTCCAAATAAAAAACTACAAAGTGAAAAATAACTTCATTTTTGTCGGTGTGTTTCATAGGTACCAATTTATTCCGTTATGGACACTGACTTCCAAAAATAAAGTTATATTTCACTTTGTAGTTTTTTTATTTGGAAGTCGGTAGTATTTTTTTGTAAAACGTTTTTCATTTTTCACTTCTTAGCTGTACTTACCTAATAGGTAAGTTGTTTAGTAAGATACCTATAACGCCAGAATAGATTATCCGAATATCATGAAACATAAACATAATCGGTGGAATGAGAGATCTGCGTACCTCTTAAGAGTGTACTGGTGTGATGTTATGTTATGAAATGGTATAAACAATAAACAAACATGCGATTGCAGCAATCCCGACAGATTCGCCGTTATTTATTGAAGAGTTCTGTTGTATATCTTCGAAGTTCTTCACCAGATCTTCACCAAATTAAAATGGGACCAATTTCGGAACATACTCTTTCAAACAAAAAAAGAATTTTCAAAGTCGGTCCACAATTGACGGAGATATCGGTGATACATAAAAAAAGCATACATAATGTCGAACATAGAACCTCCTTCTTTTTGGGAAGTCGGTTAAAAAGGGTTAGTCAAACGTATCATAAAGAATCAAAGTAACTCTTATGTAGCTAATTTCGTATGTTCTATATCAAATATTAAATTCAGTTTAGGGCGAAAAGAATTGATTTTGCTCTTCAAAGAAAGTATAATTTTTTACTGTGGGTGGATCAGACACATTGATTCGTTTCCCAAACACCAAAAAGTTTACCTACATCCTTTTACTGAAACCAACTTACGGCGTAACACAACAAACCTTTAACCCCTAAATCCCCAAATATTTAGGCAGTGCTGTAACCCCTCGATAACAATCACAAACAAAAGCAATGTTTATCAATAAAACCGACATAACGTACCACTAATAGTAAGTAATGTGGCATAAAACCCGTTATGGCAAGAAGCTCGCCTAACGGAACTGTTATTAGCATAATAAGTCCTACCCACATAACGATGATGGCGCGAGACATCGGAAAAGTTCTCAAACTTTTATTTTACTACCCTCAGATCAACAGATAGGGTGATTGCTTTGTTATCTCTCTCATCTTTCTTTCTTTTCCGGGAAGCACATGAAGCCATTAAATCGTACGGCACGCATGCGGTGTCTTATCACACGCTATGCGTGTTTTTGAACAGCGAAACATGTTAAGGAATCCCTGAAAATATTTCAAGAGGGAATATCCTTCCTAATTTCTACAACACGTTTCTCATATTTATTTATATATACTTTATTGTACACCAGAAAATACAGGAACAAAAGAAACTTCAAACTAAAAAATATACAACGAGCGGCCTTATCGCATTCCGAGATTTCTTCCAGGCAACCTCTTATTGCTCTTAAGAAACAACTAGTTTTAGTCAGCCCGCGTCAATATCAAAAATTATTCCAAGGGAGCATATTCCAGGGAATAAAAAGTATCATATAATATACTATTCCAGATAATATTCTATCTCTGAGCCAAATTTCATCCAGATCCGTTCAGTAGCTTTTGTGAGAAAGACCAACAAACATACAAACACAACACTTACAAACATTCGCTTTTATAATATTAGTAGGAAGTAGGATTACTTTAACACTTCAAAAGATAGTCTCTAAACATAATACTTCTTCTTCGTCGTGGTCATCATGTAGCTGTGAGACTTCGGGCTGACATGATACGCCTCACGATGCGACGCCGTCCCTCTCTGTCAGCTGTGCCTCGTATGCAATCATGCAATGGGCGGCCTACTGCAGACTTAATCTGGTCGGTCCATAGCATGGGCAACATAATAAAAGGTTTCAAAGCCGCAAATGTCAAAGTCAAAGTCAAAATATATTTATTCAACTAGGCCAAAAAGCGGCACTTTTGAACGTCAGAGAATTAAAATAAATTTTACAAGTAATAAAAATTGATTCTACCGTGCATTCGGAAAAGTTCCTTGTTATGGAGAAGAACGCACAAGAAACTCCATACTTACTCTTTTTAAAAGCTCTCAACAAGTCATCAACACAGTCAAAGGCACTAAAACTCAACACCTAATCGATGACCTGAATGCCGACAGCCCTCGGTGATCAATTCTCTCTAAATCGGTCCATCTGACCACGGCAGATTAATAACGACCATTACAGCCAACAAATTATTAGGCAATTGGGAGATATGAAGCCGACAATGAAGGAGGGCCTAACTAGCGGAATAAACTCATTCGTATCGGAAATTGGTGTAAATGTTGAAGGCTTTCTCGAGGATTTTGTAACCGTCTTGGGCTTTTCTTGGTTGATTCTGTGAGTTCTGAAAAGCTTTTTAAGCCATTTTCTGTTATTCTCTCGAGGTTTTTCTGCAGAACGGATAAATCATCCGTTCTGCAGAAAAACCTTGAAAATTATCAACATGGTGTATTTTGTTGCTCATAAATTAAATTGGGTCGACAATTCGATCAAATTCCGGCACCGAACGACGACAGACGTTGATTCATACTGATGAACGGAAAACCGAGCACAAACCACTAAACGTCGGACAGCTTGACCACAAACTGGTCGCTTGTAGCCGCGGAGACATCTCAATCAATAGCGGCCATTAGCTCACATCAAATCCTGCACTCATTAATTCAGATCACGCGCTTCCAGCCCGTCTCGCTTTCACATGCAAATTGTTCATCGAGCACTGATGGAATATGGAGCTCTAATACTCGAGGACCCAAATTTTTCTCACGTATCTGAGAGTTTTAAGTGGAAAAAGTTCTGAAGTCGGAAATTAATTATTATTTTTAGGGCAGGTTTTGTACGGATATTGATACATCTTACCAAAATATTTTCGCTGAGTTTCTCGATTCTTTTGATTTACGAAGTCCTTAAAATCCTATTATGAAGGTAAAGTTAGAATCAAATATTGGATTACCTCAACTCGGTAATCGCTCAAAGGTTTCCTTTTTATTGAAGAGAAAACAAGACATCAAAATAAATAAAGATTCAATATCAAAAGTAACATGGACTTTGAGTAAATTTAGTTAGATTTATTACCGCATTCATAGTTTGTTCAAGCTTTAACAAGCTCACCGCAACACAAAGACATTTATCTCGAGGATTCACCATTATACTAACGAAGCAGTCAGTTTCAGTCTCTATAACAAGACTGCCACTCTGATCTACGAGCTACGAGCAACTCAGCCTTTAGAACATTATCATCCTGTTCAAAGCACGGTTAACTGGCTAATATCTAGCTCTTGCATAATATCGTAACTTGTCTAAGAAATCTTAGTTTGTGTTGCTGAGTGAACTAACTGGAGTTGGAAGAGCGAATAGTTGGCTGGCAACAGGAGGTTCTAAGAAAAAGATGGCTGTAGCCTCAACATTATAATATATTTCACCAGAAAGTGTACCTTCTGGGCCAAATAAAAGATCTTTGTTATTTAATTTGATCAACCCCAAAACTGATAAAGGATCAATCCAAGATAAGAATTCTGCGAAAACTTCTAACTTATTATTTCTGCCAGACTTAAAGTTGACCATCGCATTTGATTTCGGGTCAAACTCACAAGTTACATCCCATGCATTCAACGTTCCATAACTTTTCCCTCCATAATTTAGTTTACAAATCTTCGTAAGTTTTTCTTGTTTGCCGAAAAACGAACTTCTTGCTTCGTGATTTAGAATACGAAATGAAGGCAAAGACATCCGGACCTTCATTGTAGGTCTTGGCAATCATTTCGCCTTGCCTGTCTAGCTTGGGTATTTGGGGCCGTTTTTAGGGACGACACCTTTGTTTGTCTTGTCTAGATAGCTCGAAAAGCCTAAATTCGTCCCAATTTACCTGACCCTGTTTTTGTTTCCTAGGCCGCAGTTCTCGGAGAGCCTAGTTTACAGAATGAATAGAATTTATGACTTGGCTGTAAATCCTGAAAACGGTGCTAAGGATGTTTTTGTAAGTGGAGGCGGAGGAATTAATGAAGGGCGATAAATGTAGGTCTGTAATTTATGTTTTCGATGGTCATTCATATGCCAATTGTAGGCTATATTTCCAGTCGACTCCTAAATGCATTTGTAGCGTAAAAGGTGTTTTCTACAATCTTTTGCTCGCTTTCTTATGTGTGTGCGGCAACTAAAATCCGTTTTTCAAGCACTTCCGGCATCCGATGAAGCTGAAACTTGGCGTACCTACTTATGTAACTTTGAAAGCATTGAAATAATATGAAACTATGGATTTGGTACACTTTGGCACTTTCCAGCTCCAGATGGAGCTGGCAAGTGGCCACAGCAACTCCTCAACCCGAAAGGATAACGCTATCGTGTTTCGGCTCATTGGATGTATATGTATTGGGTGTATACTTATTTTTGGTTCATACACTAACTGAATCTGCAGCTAATTTGTGACCCGAAAAGTCCTCAAGTCGTTCAAAAAGAAAAACTTCTTAGTTAAATCCCGTCTAACGTTTACAGAAGCCTGTTACGTAGCTGCTAACTTAAAATACACTCTTACGGTTTGCCCAAAACTTGCCTCGAAGCCGCTTGTTATGTTGCACATGCATGCATTTCACATTATGCATATTTAACTTTGTTGCGAGTTTAGTTCAGCTAATGCGCCTTGTCAGTAACTGACGGCTTGACACCACTTTGTGGCTTTATTTATAATGGTAAGTGGGTAGTTCACTTTTCTATCACCTTGGAAGTTTGTTAGTGATAGCGTTTGGTAAGTTGCGCAGTATCTTTTCGTCCAACTTACCACAGTGTCTCAAGCCGAAAGTCTATGACCAGTGTGTGTTACTAGTTATGACCTATGGCTCTGAGACGTGGTCGCTCACAATGGGCCTCATCAGAAAGCTTACAGTCACCCAAAGGGCAATGTGGCGACGCTTAGGGAAGGCCTATTTCCAGCAGTGGACGTCTTTAAGC
This sequence comes from Orthosia gracilis, assembly GCA_947562075.1. NCBI lineage: Eukaryota > Metazoa > Arthropoda > Insecta > Lepidoptera > Noctuidae > Orthosia > Orthosia gracilis. Next base: position 1,631,217 of record OX387270.1, on the reverse strand, counting down.
TGATATGATGATGATGATCGTATAAGCTGCAGGTCGGTTCTGTAGATATTTGCAGTGATGACTTAGATGAAGTTAGCTCGAATTAAGCTGTCAATCAGCTCACTTCGAGTTTACTTCACCTGAGTAATCCCGGTAACTTTTTGTACTTTATTAAAAATCTAATAAACTGGTTACAAGTTTGTCGTTACCTGTTGTCAGTTAATTAGAGTTCTATGGATAGAAATGAAGCATACTGTCGTCACCAATTATAAATTTTAACCCTCGCTACAAAAAAACTACTTCCAACAGGAATATTTCATTTCATACCTTAATTAACCAAGTTTTCTTTGTAAAATCTTCAACAAACAACCCAACAGACATTGCAGACGTACCGCGAACTATTATTAGTTGAACATTTTTAATAGCTTCCCCCGCTCTATTGTGATCCCGTCTATTAGGATCACGCGACCGAACTTTAATTTAATTTAAAAGCCGCGACTTCGTCTGGAGACGTCCTTAGTTCCCTTGCAGCGTTGTGGCTTTACCGTTCTTTGACTCAGGAATATAATTGGTTTAACTCTAAAGAAATTGTATTAAAAAACTTTTATATTAACAAACAGTGCCACGAGAAGAAACAAACGCGTGCAAAATTTCAGCTCAATGAAACACCTTGAAGTGGGTCTAATTTAACATGCAAGCTTTGATTAAGGAAAGATTCCTCAAATAAGAGTCAGGGAAGCTAAATAAAATCTTGTAATACACGACATGTTTTGGTCAGATTGTGTGTTAGTTAGCCATAGGTCACAACATTCTGTAATGTAGGATCTCTCGTAATATAAGTACTCATGAAAGTTCGTCAAGGGATCACTGGTTGTCATTGATGTTTCGTCATTGTGTTATATTACCTAACTTTGTCTACTTTTATTAAAGCACAACCTGATGGAAAACAAGCTGTATCTTTGCGGCATAATATCGCTTAGTCTTTTATACCACTTATACCAGACATGTATACAGAACGTAAACGAAGCAAGTGTTCTACTGTTTCTACCTTCCCCCTTGGGAAAAAGGTGTGAGTTGTGTTGATTGCGCGCTACATCCGATCCGAAGCCGAGAAATTTCGGTTCCGAAGTAGCCGTAGTACTTCTTATAAGGAAGCTTACGCACGACATCCGAACTCTATCCGTCATAATTCAGAACATTTTGAACTCAGAACTCAAATAACGGACTCGGATTGAACGTAGTGCGTAACAGCCCTATATGTATGTATTTACTACCTCGATTTTTTGTCATTCTGCCATGTAACTTAACTTAAAGCATTCATCCCTCTTAAACGCTGTGACGAACATTAGTGACATCGTTAATGACCTGGAAAACCACTGACGTGAGCTTTACGAAATATTGCAATTTTTCTTTGCAGTTCAATTAATTTAAGTGCTGGGGAAGGTTCTATAAACGTTAGGTACTAGTGGAAGATTCTCGATGAGTTATTAGGTCCATACTAATATTATAAATAAATACGATTTTTTCCGTTTTCAAGCCTACACCGCCTAACCAATTTTGGTATAGTGTGGTACATTGTACCTTGGAGAAGGACGCAGGTTTTTATCCCGGGAGTGCGTTTTCTTGAGATGATTGCCGACTATCATGCGGGCAAAGCCGCTGGCAGAGATTAGTAAAATATAACGTACCTGCATACCAAAGCAGAGTATCAGATTTTACATATCCAAGAAGCGAAGTGATTTTAGGATCAAGTCTTTCATGTTCAGTCGACTTTTCTGAACTAAAAGATGCCTGAGAAGTGACAAAGTTTACACAAGAGTGCTCGCCGAGGTAAACCTATGTAGATACCGTCATTATTATAAGTTACTCTATTTTTATCTTAATGCATATAGCTAAGAATACCCCAACCGTTGCTGTTGTATAGCTTAGTATAAGTAAAGAAGGTCTCTAGTCTCTATTTGTATTATACAAGCCGTGTGCCAAACGGGATTTTCCAAAGGCAAAAATGACAAAAACAACTTTTATCTACTGTTTAAAACCTTGAAAATCCTTAGTGCTCACCTTCACTGAAAGGATCCTTAAAAGTGTTATGCTTTTAGTATCAGCTTTTTAAACAGTGGCTTGTCCGGCATTGAATATATTTGATTAACTTAATGCTTTCTGCCTATATGTTATCCTTAACAATGGTGAAATCATTTACTCAATAAGCATTGGGATCGTCTCGCAGACGTAATTAATCACCTTTTACTTACTCAACAATAATACCTGAAATAAATCATAGACTTACAGATTCCGTGCAGTATTTTAACAAAGAAGTTGAAAGTTGTAATGCATTTTTCAAGGAATTATTGCTTCGTCCAGACATTGAACCCGCTGCGTTCGTGCGGCTAATCATTTGAGACACGAAAGCACGTTTGCGTTTGAGGTTTTACTTGGTTTGTTGACAAGGAATTCGTTAATTTGATTGTGTTGAAATTCTCTAGTTATGTTTTGATTTATGAATGGGAATTTCTGGCTGTATTTGCATTTGACTTTGTATTTTCTACTCCACGGACTGTCTTTTCCTTCAATAAGTTACGAGTAATTACAAGTATTTGATTACATAATTCTTGTTGGAAAATTACGTATAATAATATTATGTCTAGTGTAAAATAAACATCTTCACAATACAATGATTAGTAAAAAACAGGCCGAGGCAACCAAGTTATGACCCATCCCAGCTGATGGCGCTCGTTCACGAATATGACGCATGGATTGAACAGGAAAACGCAGGAACCATGAAGGGAACCGAATGATCCAACAAAGGTGCCACCATCAGAAAAACATTTGAGAGAGAGTCAAAGTCTCTGTCCGCGTCCATCGATGTCGAAATGACATCGATGGACGCGGACAGAGACTTTAGACGTTTCAAGTTCTTCTAAACTAGGCAACCTATTTTGATACTGTTTTCACTAATAAGAAGAGCGATAAACGAGGAAGGTTTTGTATTTAATTTGCCTCGTTCGAAGCCGGGGCAGCTAGTTAAAAACGTGCAAATAATCATACAATTGACGTTTTTACAATATTAATTTAGAAGAAAGAGGAGGAGTTGAGTACAAATAGCTTATCAAAAAAGTTGTGCAGTCACTCAATCAAATATTTCCTCTCGATGCCAACTCCAAAGCAAACTAAAATAACATTTCTAGCCCCGCTTCATCCACGAACATCATAAATTCCCGGTTTCCGCTAACTTCACAAACTTGATCTTGGCAATCCTATTTCCAGGCCCTTTTTAGCTGTGATTCAGCTCTGTAGCCAATCTATTTCTACACATCTTGTATGCTGTATGTTTCAATGGCTTATACCAGCGACTTCGCCCGCGTGAAATATTATTCAACTGTAGCTGCATCTTATATTCTAATCTAGCAGTGTTATTGTGTAATTATTTCACCTGGAGCTAGGACTTGTCAGCTTACATCGAGTTCACTTCACAGAAGTTTTTACACATAAAAAAAATAAAATTCAATAAAAAATAAATCATTTATTTCAGATTATAACCCGTATTAGAATACATCTTTAAATTAAATTATTCAATAATAAATACCAAAGGAACAAGAAGAAGCATACAGACAATTACATTTACAATACCTACTGCTAGCGTAGGATTGAACAGCAGTCCAACAATATAGAAGGATATCTTTGCTAAATGCTCTTCTTGTACGTACGTGTGTAAGGTATCTTGTACATATTGTCATAGCCTATACTCTGCTAGGATCATCATTTGGTATGCAAACACAGAATTCTAAGTCTTTGAGGGCGTGCATATGTGGTCTTTTGTTGTACCAGCTGAAAGCGAACTTAGAGACCAAGCGGTGTTTTTGGTACGGGTATAAAAAAAATATTTCTGTACTTTACGAGCTTTTTTGTAGTATTTTGAGGTTATATTTTGGTTTGAAAACGAAAAAGGAAAAACTTCCGTCCTCCTCGAATTAATTAATGAAAGAATCAAAATATCTAATTAACTTTCAGAATGTTTTCAGTTTCCTAGAAATCTGCATAATGATGTGCTTCGAAGGACTGAATTTTCCAAAAGTTTCAATGAAAACAATACTGAATAAAACGAAAACATTTGTTTTTTAGATAGGATATCTATGTAACTTTTACATGGATAAGTTTCTATTGTCATGTTATTTTAAAATTAAAACAAAGTAATGGCAAAAAAATGACTTTTGTTTTTAGTATTTGTTGTTATAGCGGCAACATTAATATTTCGTCTGTGAAAATTTTGAACTGTCTAGCTATCACGGTTCTTGAGATACAGCCTGGTGACAAACGGGCAGACAGACAGACGGATCGTGGAGTCTTAGTAATAGGGTCTTAGTAGTAGAAAATAATTATAAAACTACAAGTTTGACGCGGACGAAGTCGCGATTTGATTGTTTGTAAGTTTGTTTGTAATGGATATACTCAAAACTACTTCAACGATTTTAAAAATTCTTTCAGCTATGGAAAGCTACATTATGCCGGAGTAACACAGTATACTCTTTATCCCGAAAAAATTACGGGTTCTGTGGGGTGGGCCACGGGGTCAGGGTCGAAGCCGCGGGAAGAAGAGCTATTATTTATAATACCAACCAACTGCCATATTACCTTCGTCGTTTCGACTACCTCGTAAGTGCTAAACCGGTAGAAGTTCCTACCTTCACCCAACAATATTACCACGCCACTATTTGATTGATTTCAGCGCCTAAATTAAAGGTTGGAGTAGCAAGAATGACCTTGTAACCTGCAAAGTTCAGCAACCGAATTGCGCAAGTGAATTTGGCAAGGCGAAGGGTTTGACCGCTGTCAAATCGCAATCACACGCGAGATGAATGACGCGATGTGGATTTCCGTCCGTGTGATTGATCGATTGATAGCGGTCGAACCCTTTGCGTTGCCGTATTCACTTGCGCAATTCGGCTGCTGAACTTTTCGCCAAATTTTTAGCTTTCACAGAGAGGAGGTCTGTGTCCCAGCAGTGGGAACATTAAAAGATGATGATATAGCATTGTAGGTAGCCAAAGTTCAGTACTTGTACAAACTGTCGTAACAGCTGTCTCTCTAGAACTCATCCAGAGTTCGAACTTCCATGAATTATATTACCGAACTAAAGATATCTAGATTTTACGGTGATTTCATTGCTCTACCGAAATCGCTCAACCTTACAATATGATGATGTTATTACATTACATATACTGGGATCTGGATAACCCTAAATTCTAGCTAGCTATTGGAATGAATTACGAAGTTCCTTAACAAGGCTTGCGGATCTTGCGGTAGGTGTGATTGAAATCTTTCTTCAGATTTTTGCGTTATACTCCTCCATACACTTTTCTCTTTCTCGGAGTGTATCTTTCTATGAGCTGGCATATACGAACACCGCGCGCTCCCTCTTTCTCTCTCAGCACGGCCTCTGTGATAGGCTTGCGTCACACATTTTATCACGGTTTTGGCTCCCAAACTGATAAAAATGTGTAACTCGAGACTGTCACAGTAGGCCGTGCCCACCTCGTGCGATTAAGGCCTCACTGACGGACCCCGTCAATCGCACGCGATTTTTACCCAAAATTCTGAAATTAATTGCTCCTTCGCTCAGCATGAGCTATACTGAAATAGTTCGTCTCTTGTTTTAAAGAGCAATTTTGGTTATGCTTAGCTGACTGCGAAGTGTTGTAAATGTTACACAAGGCTCTTAATACACCCCGGGGTTCGGGGTTATCCGAAAGGAAGCTAGAGCCCCGGTATGAAGGCTAGAAGGAACGGCGCGGGGTTTTTAGTCAGGACAAGTCTGACACTATCTCCCGCTCCACCCAAGAGCGGGATTTGTCATAAGATGATTTTACCCGTCGACAAAAAAAAAAAAAAAAAAAAAAACCCCAAACTTAATGCCGAAATGTTACTTACTACTAAACTAGGAGTACGAATACGCCCCACAAATTAGTGAAGTGTAATTCCTGTGATAGCGATGACAGTTGACACAGTGGGGCGTCTCGAAATACTTGAATAGTGTGTGACTCGGCAATATTTGTAGTGATGTATGTTATTGTAATCTTGGCTGTCGACAACCTTGTCGCATGCTAGGTATATGTTTATTGCCACGAAACATGAGATATACAACGTGTCCGAACTTGTAGTAAAAATTTTAAGGGCGCTGTATACACTTAATTTTATCGATAAAAACATCCTACATAAGAGGTTTAAGCCCACTTGTTTTTATTGCATTTCCTAAAATTCTGCAAAAAGTATAAGGCAAAAATGCACATGGGTTCTTTTAAGGCAACAATAAAATTGAATCTTTTTGGCTTAGAGCTTTGGCTCTTATATCAGTAGAACAACTCAGGCTAAGAATAAAATGCAATAAAAATGTGAAATTTTGTTTAAAGATCGGCTTTTGTGGCTCAATACAAAAATATCTTAAGTTTTGTGTGTTAGTTGTTTTTTTTTAATACAGGCGTGATGCACTGTTATTTTTTGGCTTGTCAGAATATTTATGATTAAACAGTAGTCTTCGCCGGATATGAGAAAACAAATGAGAGAGGCAATGTGTTAGTAATTGCCACAGAATAGAAAATCCAAGTTTTTTTCCAAATTGCCAATCTATTGTTCCCTCACAAAAGTGATACCTGCCACTCAATAAATAATCAGTAGGTAGTTGTTATCATTCTCATTGGGTAAATAAAAGAAAGCAAAGGAACAGAAGCAAATAAGGCTACACTTGAACTAGCTTTTTCCCGTGGCGTCGCCTCCGTGGCCTATCTCAGTGTTTTGCTTTTGAAGTCGGTTTATTTTATTGTTCTGTGACTGAATGATTTTTTTTTAATAGGATCTGTACTTCTAGAGAATACCTGTTACAAACATACTCTTAAACATAAAATAAATCATTTTTATCCGACTACGGCGAAGCCAACAGGGGATTTTAGCAGTCTATGTATGTATAGTACAACTATTTTCTCAATGTCAATCATCGCATTTCCGAATACAAACGCGTGCTAATTTGCATGTCCACCAATTATTAGATTTATATAGTACAACTATTTTCTCAATGTCAATCATCGCATTTCCGAATACAAACGCGTGCTAATTTGCATGTCCACCAATTATTAGATTTATCGAGTATAATAACTTGAATTCAGAACGAACTACCTACTTTATTGTTGTTTAGTTTTGATTGCCGCGTGATCTATATACCTAGACCTGTAAAACTATTTTTTGCCGGCGACTTTGGCAGGTTGCCTCCCATTTTTAAAATAAATTACTTTAAGTTAAAAGAGTATTAACAACTCTATACACTTCCAAGTTGATTGAAAACGTTCGGTCTGCACAAAGGGCAATTGATATAAACCCGACGACTGACGAAACACGAAGTTTGCCGAGGGACATTAAAAAAATAGTTGTACTTTATGTATGTTTATATCTACGTATGTTCCTCCGTAGCGCCTAAACTATTCATCCGATTTTGATAAATTATGTATCAATCGATTCGTTATTATGGCCCGGGTAAAATAGGTTAAAAAGCCGTAGTCGGATTACTTTTTGCATCTTATAATAAATATTACACAGATAAGTTAAAAAAACACACATACAATAATAGACAACTTACTAGTTTTCAACGCCTGTTAAAGGATGTAAATAAAAGACGAGCTTTTTCCCAATCGAAAAATTGTGACAAAAATACCTAAACGTCGAAGAATGGTTAATGCCACAGACTAACTCCAAATAGGTCCCAATAGGTCGTCCCGAAAGTTGTGAGTTCTCGTCTATTTTCACTAGTAACGTAAAAGGCCCATGATAGCTGGATATAGTCTCGTAAAAGAACGGGATTTAGAGAACTGGAGTCTGTTCCACTCTCATAGTATTATACTCACTATTTAGAGTATTTTAGGAGATCAAGGAAATGGGGCACTTAGTGCATTTGTTAGGAGAGAAATTACTGCTGAAGCTTCGTTTTCATGATAGAAATGGATTTCAGCTTTAGGATAAGTTCTTAAATGTTACTCCTCTTGCTGTTAAAAAATAAGGTACTTAATCTTAGTGCCTTTAGATTTGTAAGGGTTTAATTGAGTAGTTCATCGACACGCTATTCTACGATGATGTCCATATTATTATAAGCAAGGCCGCCTAAAAATAAAAAAAATAACAGTGCAACATCATAGACTAAATAAAAAAAAAAACAAAACGCACCGGCCATCAGTCTGTTTATCGTTTTTTTATATTTCTATGGTCGAGACCTTATGTTTTAATTAGGTAACTAAAATAAGACAAATAGGTACCCCACGGGATTAGGTAGACTTCTATTTATTTATTTGGTTTATCCTCGCAATTACACCAGTGGAGCACATACTTACAAAAAACTAATTATAATATGCGCCAGTGAATTCGGCAAGGCGAAGGGTTTGACCGCTATCAATCGACAGATCACACAGACGGAAATCCACATCGCGTCATTCATTCGCATGTGATTGGTCGATTTAAAAGCGGTCAAACCCTTCGCCTTGCCGAATTCACTTGCGCAATTCGGCTGCAGTGCGTTGTCAGTGATGTCCAAGATAAACCTACTTTGAAGATTAGTTCTTAGTAAAGCCTAAAGTACATCAGACAAGTAGAAAGAGAATCCTTAGGCATGCAGTGAGAGAATACGGCCTGTTAATTAGATATTCTTAGCTAACCAACTCTTTGTATAGTGTCAACAAACCAGGTCACCGATCGCTATGTTAATTTAAACAGTAAAAGATAGCAAAGTGCAAGTTGGCCAACTATTCCCCCGTTCAACTATGAAGTTGCCAACTTTGGCTTAAAGCAAACAAATTACGTATGAGATCTTATTAGCTCGAACTTGCGAGTTCGTCTAACTTGATAACTTATAAAAGTACACATACGGATACTTAAGTCAACTGTGTTTGCGAATTATTTATGCGCCTTTTAGTTGAAATAACGTAGATGCTAAAGTATTTCATTTAATAACAGACGAGTAATCTTAAGAGGAATTCGTATATAAAGAGGAGTTGATTTGAGCTTTTGAAGTGCATACATGGTCCTAAATTAAATTTTAGTCCAGATACGATAGTATCGTAAATACCAAACTTAATTTCGTTAGATTAAGCAGCAATCGAAAAACGATTGAATTTTGTTTGAGAAACTTAAGTAGTGAATTCAATAAACCACACTCATCCGCTGGCATACCTGTAGGCCAAGTCCGCTGTCCGACGGACTTTAATACACTATAGATGAAAAGAACAAACCCGCAAATTAAACATTTATATTTCACCACAACTATCATAATGATAGTTTAATTGCTCCCACTTCTGACAAGCCCGCTTAAACTGTCTGAAACTTCCCGAACTGAACAGTTGATCCCTATATCGATCCTTATTGTAAACATTTTCGTAAGAAAATCCTTGCTTTCTTCATAAACAAAGTAGTTTTGGAATCCAAGCCCGTTGTACCGCACTAATCATGAATAATAAAGAAATATTGGTCGTAATATCAACCGTAGCATTCAGGCTTTTCCCTTTTATTACGCTATAGTTCAAACAGCGTACATTATGTATTTGTAATTGTAGTTCAAGTTTAATAATGACTAGACAACTGCGTAGCATGCAAACGGTAAATAAACGTATTTCTGTAATCGAGAACTGCAAATTTGTATAAGCGCTGTTGATTAAAAATAGGTTTATCCTTAAAAGGGCTTCCTTATCATCCTACCCGGCAGATAGTCTCTCCAAAAATCTCTTTGGAGTGTCCCTATAGAGAGGTCTGTGTTTCCTTATAGCTACAAACCGGGCGCGGTCTTAAGTCATGAGTGAACAGTTTACTTCCAGGCAAGCGTGCTTCATTGTCAATCCAATCATCACTCCATCAAATGAGAAGTGGTCAAACAAACGCTATCCAATTAATACTCATAGAACAATATACCATTGCTTATTGAATAAATCTGTGCATAAGACAAATAGGTCAAGCCTTCACCAGAGATGACTAAAGAACCTTACAATGCGCTCTTGTCATTCTAAACTGTTTCTGAAGTCCACTTTGCACCCCATCGTGTACCTCTCGGCTTTTAATCCTTCACTCTATAGCCCAACTCTCAGCCTAATCCTTCATTCTATGCAATAACTCTATTGTATATTCTACTGACGGAATTCACCATCAAATTAATTCTGTGAATATTCCTCAAATTTCATCATAAGCCTCCTGTAAGTACGGTCAAAGTCAAATGTATTTATTTCGACTAGGCCATTAAACGGCACTTTCGAACGTTAACAATTAAAATTAACTAGTAATAAAAAATGATTCTACCGTGCATTCGGAAAAGTAGCTTGTAATGAAGAAGAACGCACAAGAAACTCCATACTCTTTAAAAAAAAATAAGCTTTTACAATATTTAAGCACATACATAAATTATGTATATACGTGAGGACGATGCACCTAGCACTACTATACTACATATGAGTATTACAAACACTAACAGGTAAATTCCTTCACTTGAAAAATAGGAACATGGATCTCGCATACTTACAAATATTGCAAACATAGGTAAATTAACTAATTTAAAAATAACGGAACAGTGTGCGAGTCATATTTTTTTGAAACAAAAAGAGTAGATAAATATAAAATAAAGCGTTACTATAATTATGAATATAATACAAATCAAACAGTTTGACTTTGTCTACTCTAAAGATTGCTCTATGGAGCAGGACCAGCATGTTTCCAAACATTCTTATCTTGAATATAATCATCTAATTTGTAATATGCTTGTTTACAAAGTGTACTTTTAAATTTTCTTACATTTAGTATTAATATCTCACAAGGTGTTTTGTTATAGAATTTAACACAGTACCCCATGAAAGATGTGAGTAATTTAGCTAATCTATAAGGTCAAGATGCATAAATGTAATGTCGCAGTAAAACTACATAAGTCGACTCAGCTGTACTACTAAAATCTAGCCATAATTTAGTTTATGGACTTTACCTAGAACTGTGGTCCCCCGGAGACGCGTAAGTCACATTAAGGGTTAAGTTAGTGCTTTACAAGTGACGTATTTTGTAATATGCCGTTAAAACTTTCCTGCTCAGTTCTAGGATTAGTTGTAATCTATTAAACTTAGGTGAGATAGGTAAAATGGAAGCTGCAGTTTCTGAAACTGATTAATCTTCTTGCTCTATTTTCGTGCTATGGGCTGTGACCGCATTTCCGCCCGAGTATATCGGTTTTTTCTTTTCTTTTTGGCGACAGATATGTTACCTGAAAAATACGAAGGATATTTTCCAATGTCCTTTTGCTGTACTGCACTTCGTCCTGTGCAGTACATATTTTGAAAAACTGTTTGGTAGTTTTGCTATAAAACGTACCAGAAGTTTTGAGTGGACATGTTGATCTATTTTCGTGAGTACGGTTTTTGACAAACATTTCTCTCAAATCTAAGACAATTTCAATCGAAGGTCATACATAACAAATGAGTGGAACATCTCCATAACCATTGCATGGTGTTACCTCCTGCCGTCTCCCCACGTTTTATGCGAGCGACGTGACGCCAAGGGCCGTCTTTTGTTGCGCGCGATTTATAGGCATACCTTTATGTTTTACTGGCCAAAAGTGCGATCTTTTACCGCTTGTAACGACTTTATTTTCATTGCTGGATGATTTTTAGGAGTTCGGAGTAAGGCTCTTTAAAACAATAATGGTGTCTGAACCCAAAAAGGTCTACATATCAATTGTTTGATCTTTTCTCAAGAGTTGAGAGAGTCTGTGTTTTCTGACCTTGGGGGTCTTTAATTTAAGAGTGAATAGGTTACTTCTAGGCAAGTGTGCTCATTTGTCGATCACATCATCGCTTACCATCAGGTGGGTTGGTGCCGATGGTGGTCAAACGCGAGCATAACAACAATAAAAACCGGCCAATTGCGGGCCAGACTCGCGCACGAAGGGTTCCGTACCATTATCGCAAAAAACGGCAAAAAAGTCACGTTTGTTGTTTGGGAGCCCCATGCACTTAAATATTTATTTTATTCTGTTTTTAGTATTTTTTGTTATAGCGGCAACAGAAATACATCATCTGTGAAAATTTCAACTGCCTAGCTATCACGGACAGAGGGACAGACAGACAGACGGACCGTGGAGTCTTAGTAATCCCGTTTTTACCCTTTGGGTACGGAACTCTAAAAATGAACACTTAACCATCGTCGAAATACGAAGGTCCCATTTGTTACTAACATATCCCATTTCTAACGATTATTCATTAGCACATAGACCGCTACAATTCACTAGCAACCTTTCCACCCCACAAATCATTTAGCACCACACCATCATAACTCAAGATCTAAACAATTCACAGGTAAACCTCTCGTCCATTATTTATAGGCTCATCCATTGCTTACCGGTTAGCGGGTTAGCCTAGTCATGTCCTGTTGTTGGCACAGATACTGTAAGGCCGCTTGTACACGCTAAGAAGATTCACCAGACTTACACAAGAATTCGTGTCGTTTCTATAAACGAGCTCTGTACACTGCGTTGCGATGGTGCTGAAGAAGAAAAAATCTTGTCTGTGCTAGACCAGACGCACTCTATGTTGCCTACTTGACTAGTTTTCGTGCCTAGGTCATCCAAAATTCTTATCGTGTACCTATGTACCTTATGTGTACATGCTGAATTGGTCTTGTATGTAGCGGTCACGGTGAGTTCACAAGCGGCCTAAGGATACAGACGACATCATGACGGTTCGAACTGAAATAAACGTAATTTGTATAGTTTCTGATTGTTATTGTAAGGCTTCTTATTTAGGAGTTGCGATTTGTTTCGAACGTCAAGTAATAGACTAGGTGTCATTAATAACTGTCTTCGCTATAGATTTAAATAGTAAAGATACAGCCGCACGAATTCGAAAGTTTGCAATATACACGTTCACTATACGAGAAACAGGGCATTATAATGTGTCGCGCATACGAAGATAGCCTAGGGCGTGGTTAGTTCTCTTCGGTCTGGTAAGTATGAACAAATTGTAGCATCAGGAAAACGTACGTTCTGCCCTGTTCTAACTATATAAATCAATGGCCTGCGCTGTATTTTAATTACCAGTATATTTTCCACTATATCTGCTTAAAAGGTTGTGTAAGTGAAATGTCCAACGCCAAAAGTTAAGGAGATGATATATGATGCGAAAAGCATTAAGTCCAGTTCCCTGTCCACACTTCAAGTAAAATATGCGAGTGTAATAGTGTATAATACTCGTGTTGTCGCATCCAGTGTTCGCACGATCTGTAGGCATCCCAACCCCGGACGCCATGTTGCATACTTGCCGATTTTTGCCACAAATGCATGCAGCATATCTCGCAAAGCGAATTTAACAAACATGCCTTCTCTATCACATTAATCTAGAATAAACGGCGTGCGTGTGTGACTAGTTGTATGAACATAAACGAAACTGAAGGAGTATTTTAGGGTCTTAGCAGATGGCGTTCTGTAGTTTCTCATTCTCTCATGGAAAAAAGGCATGAGTGAATATTAAGTAAATTTTAGTACGTTTTGATCAGTAAACCTACTACAGATGCTAACGTATCTGAAAATCCGTCTTGAATTCAATCTGAAGTGACATCCCGCGAAAAATTGGTAGCAGTTCCTCTTACATGTCTAACGTGACTTCCGTACGTGAAAGAGCTTTAAATAGTTTGTAAAACATGCTTTTAAATTTTCAGACGGTAAAGTCCTTTCGCCTAAGTTTCTTAGGCTGAGGCTACATTAGGCCGCGACGCGACCTGCGTCACATGAGCGATTAAAACAAGTAAATGAATGCTCACGTATATGGCTACACCGTACATCAAATATTACTAGCGATCTTTGATTTCTTTATGCGATAGGAACAACATTACTGAAATCACGGCATCGGCTACATCAACATATGAGCGAAATTGAAGCGAATTTATTAGAAAATTTCTCACTTGCACGACTAGTTCAATAGTGCTGCTTAATATGCGTGTGGCTACATTATGCGTATAGTAAACCGCGATGGATGATTTGATCGCATTCTAAGAAAACGACCGATTCAAATGAGTCATTGTTATGATAGCGGCTACATTACAACTGTACTTCAGAGCGTAAAACGTACTGTACTGTAGCCATGTCATCGCCGAATATACGCCGGATTTTCGCTTGTAATGTAGCCATACCATGTTTTTCTCGTTTCGCTCTTCCAGTCGCATCGCAAATCGCTCCCTACTGTAGCCTCAGCCTTATACTAACAGAATAATGGTGGAGTGAGTCGTGAATCTTGATAGTTATGGTGATCCACAACATAACATAACATCACGGCTGTATTCCCGGGTTGGGCAGAGGTGCTCCTAGGTACTATAGGACATATACATCCACATTTCGGCATCAACCGGGAACAAACGCCGGGCTGCTAATGAAAAGTTCCAGGTGTAAAAACGAAATAACACTTTACTCCACCCGGAAATCGATCCCAAGACCTCAGTCGGTATTAGCGCTGGTTTACTGACAAACATGCGCTTACTAATGTAAACAAAACTCTGGGTTGATATTGTCAAAAAATTAATCAGTCCCATATCTGCCCAATAAAAGCAATACTCCCTTATTAACACTTCCGTCTCGAATCCAAGCTAACACCCTAAAAAAATAATCTCAACAGCTTGAGCTGGAGTGTGCAACCGCGTCGCCTAATGAACCGATGGCTCCGAGCTCTGAAGGTAATTGTATGGAAAAATTGTGCAATCCGACCCCACACCCGGCTCTCGGTTACGACTAGTTAGCGAACGCTCCTTGCGAGAAAAAATAGGGGACCCAACTAATTTGACGTCTTTTTCTAGCCACGATTTCTAGCTGAATGAGAAATCTATAAGAATAGAAGTATTTATGATAACAGTTTTTAGGGCAATTATTAGCTAGAACTGAAACGAATTTATGTAGTTTTCATAAACATTCTAGCTTCTGCCCGCGTGAAAAGTGTTTTATTATCTCAAGGAAACATTATCTCTTCTTCTTGGTCGAGTTCTTCATTACTGAATGACCCTAAAGACCCTTATGGCTTGATGCACGATGTTCTTCCATTTCATTCGGTTGTAACAGAAAGTCCAGTGAGGTTATCTGGTCTGACCAGCGGTTAGGTGACCGGCCGCGAGTCTTTTCCCATCTACCTTGCCCATTACCACCAACTTCTCTAGATTGTCTAGTTCCAGCCGGGCAATGTGACCAAAGTAGCTGAGAATTCTTCGGTAGTAGAGCGTGGTTAGTCTGTCTTTTATGCCTAGTTGATCAAGGATAGATTTGATCGTTCTCTTGGCGGTACATGGTATGCGGAGCATTCTTCACCAACACCACATCTCAAAAGCTTCTATCTTTTTCCATTCTACTGCCCGAATCGTCCCATGACTCCGATCCGTAAAGGAATATCGAGAAAACCAGTGTCCGGCCTAGTCTCATCTTGGTGACATTGGAGACCTTTCTGTCCTGCCAAATACGTGTCAGCTTACTCATTATACCTAACCGACTGAACTTTATCCGGACATAAAAATTTAAAAACAAAACCGGTGAAATGAGAATATACCAGAGTGAACTGTTCAGACCTGCGTACACCTTTAGAGCGTACCAGTGTGATGTTATGTTATAAAATGATGTAAACAATAAACAGACATGCGATTGCAGCTATCTCGAGTGATTTGCCGTTATTTATTGAAGAGTTCTGATGTATATCTCCGAAGTTCTTCTTCTAATTTAAATGAGTCAAGCAATAGCTTTCATATAAAATAAAAACTTTGAAATTGGTTCACCTATTAGGAAGGTCTGAAGTAACACAAATTAAAAAAAAAACAGTCGAATTGATAAACTCCTCCTTTTTGGGAGTTCGGATAAAAAGTACCCTATGTCCTAATCCAGGTTCTTGTCTTTCCATATGCCAAGTTTCATCCAATCCAAGCCGTTAAGGCATAAAAGCTTAACAAACAAACTCACATTGGCATTTGTAATATTAGTTAGGAATAGAATTCAAATAATATAGAAATGCAATGTTCTAGAAACTTAATAAAGGTGCGCCTCTTTCAAATCAGAAAAGCTAGTTTCTATTAGAAAATTAAAGCGAAAAGGTAAACATGAAAGAATTAATTAAATGTTTCTGTTTACGGAAACAAGAAATAATAAACAACAATTTTCCAAGATGAAAACTGAAAGCGGTGTATAGCGCTTGCTATGTATGTTCAAATATTATTGTATCGAATTAAATTTTCTGCCAATCTTGCACGGTTGATTTGACTACACATATTCTACTTCTACCTTTGGGCGGCTGCTGCAACTGCAGAAAATCTCAAAATGTGCTATTTGACAATCTAATTGGGAGTTACATATTATGCTTTAGCAATTAAAATTATTATTAATTTTGGGATTAAAACTTTAGGCCCAAGGGCTCCGAGTTCTCATCGAGTTTTCCGGGACATCAGCACAGTTAGTAGACTCTTCGCATAACCATAGGGCTGACCATTTTTTCGGCGAAAGAAAGGCACTGTTTCGAGCACTTCTCCCACTGACAACAATTTGGACGAATTTTTTGAAGCATGTTGTTGTAAATAAATCGTTATCACTTCTACCTATACACCCACTATATATAACTATCATAGACTAGATCCAAACTCTTTGAACACCACATATTCACTCATTAAACGGAAAACCATCTTCCCATATGTCAGACTAGAATTGCCATTGTTTTCGCAATTCACGATCCGTTGAATACTCCAGACGCATTGCAGTTGTGTACAAGTGTACAGACTTACAATTAGCGCCATTATTATATAAAAAGGTAACATTGGAACGGGTCGAATGCGTCCTGCCACCGTCCTAACTCTTCATAATTATGTACCTCCGTGATTCTGACGCGATATTACGTTTTCAAAGTATGAAAGTGAAATTTTAATTTCATAACTGTGCCTGCGCTGTGCATAGCTTAACTAAGTACTAAGTATGCTGAACGCTAGCGGACCTAGAAAGAGCAATAAAGAGTATATAATGAAAGCGTGATTAACAACTAACAATGTTGTGGTTATGGTTAAAACTTCATCAACGCCTTAAATACCCGTAGCCGTGTTCGCACTACACTGTACTGAACGTTTTGTTGCAGTATAATGTGATTAAAACCGCTGTTGATATTGTAAAAAACATGTGGTATAATGCCTTGTGACGTGTGATCCTCGCGTTATATTATTTCATAAAAATTTGCAGTGCAAAGAGTGCACAGTATGTAGTCAATATACGGTTTAGCTGTACATCTGTAGTAAAATTGAGTAGTTTATGCAATACTTCATCTTCTTTCCTTACATATTACTTTTACATTTATTCTCTTCCTTGTGTTATCATCCGCTGTTGTTGCTTCCTTATCATTGCTGTACCATCAGACTATGAGAGCAAAGGAACAGCACACTATCGTGCACTGTAATACCTCCTGTTGACATTGGCCACCATGGTCAAATTCAGTCGGGTGGATTCTTTCGTTATGAAGCACTTCTCTACTTTACTCTTCTGCATCTTTAGTGATCCTTTCCAATTGTTAATAACCTTTAACTACTATAACATTTCACTTGCCACTTATTATCCATCACCGCCGAACAAACAGCTGAGCTCTCGACACTGAACATCGGGACACTCGCGACACTCGGTACACACTCTCGCAGACCTCGTCTCGATGGCCCGGTGTCCAGTTACGTTTAAAAGCACTCTCCACACTGTTGGCATTTCCATCCTATCCAGACTTTCTGGACTCCGGTTGCGCTTTATTAAATTTCTGATCCTACTGTCAATATTCTTTAATTATCACTTTATTTCGCGTTGAGAATTAACTTCAAAGTAAGAAAAATGGTTAGGTTTCGTTCAAAGAACGTTATCAATATGCGATAATCCCTTTCATCATAAACACATTTTTTACAGTCAAAGAAATATCAATAAACAGTCTTGGATTAATTTTACAGCTTAAAGCTATTACTTTCTGTTAATCATTTTGGGTGAAAATATGAAATTGTCTTATAATTTTCGACGGAAATTACTCAAGTTAGTAGTTACCAGCAGAAATACACTATAAGGAGAAAATAATATTATAAATAGTTATTTTTTTAAATTATGCTTTTTTCGTAATCTTCTCAGCAAACCCTTTCATTTGATACCCATATCTTGGCAGTGTACAAAAAATAACTAGTCCGCCATCTTGGGCCGTCCGCAATATTGAATTTAGAATGATGTCACTTAGAAAACTTAGCAACATGCATTGTCATCAAAACTAAACGTGTATGCCACATTTCATCCTAATCGGCGGAGGACAACTGCTTTAAAATTCAGTTGCAAGATTTGACCCGAACATATTTTCATACATTCATACATTGCAAGTTAAATAAAAGCTTGTAATGAATACGATTTATAATATCCTAACAGTAGTTAAGAGAAACAAAATGACATGAGACGTTACATTTAAAACAATCCTCAGGCGCACGTTACCGATGAGAATACACTCGCGGTTCGCAAAAGTTGAATCGTCCCATTAGCAAGACCAGACTGACAAGCTGAATAATAAAGCTCTACTGGGAATAACATTCTAGGTTGTGGATAACAATAGAATCGGTACAATTATGTTTGATGTTGTTGAAAAGACGAAGTACACATACACACTTCATACATTTTGTAAAAACGATTGACCATACTTGTCAAAGATATTTCTGCAAATAGAAAGAGATATACTCTGTACTTGTAGAAATACTTTATCAAAATCGCAAGTGAGTGATTGACGTTACTGGACCTAAACAAAGTCATCCAATGCTTGATAGTAGACGTAGGCGGGGATCAAGCGTTGTCATATCGACCGTGAGAACCGAAATAGCCCGAATAATTGCAAAAATGAAGTGCAGACGGGACTCGCAGAATTCATAGCCGATAGGGTCAAAAGGTTCATAACGTCTTAAACACGTTCGTCGTTCTAAAACTTCATAACCTTAGTTTTTTGCCATATAGGTAGAGTAAGTTCAAAAGCTATAGATGACATGGGAAATGATACCGAACTAAATCAAAGCCTTCAAAGTTAAATACAAAGCTGGAAATGCTAGAGCAAGAACAACTTGCAAACTACTGCTGAATAATAAAGCAATTACGATGCCTGTGCTGTAACTTTAGTTTTAGATTGCAATACTATGAGGGTATTCTGAAATCATGTACACTAGGTGGCATCACTGAGACGTGAGGTCCAAGCTGCTGTCAAATGCTTATGTTTTTTGACATTAGTCAAATTGACGTCAAGCAAGTTGATGTCATAAGTTAAATTTTCCAAGTAAAAGACCTCTCACCAATGTGGCGCCAACTAGTGGCGTGAATTTTCTTAAAAACCCTCATTGTTTGCAGGGTCTGTGTGACCCCGTAGATGTAGGAAGATATATTTACGAACATAGTATACCCGAGCGTTTAGGTTGGCAGTCATGGAAATAAAAAGTCCAAAAATATTAAAAATAAATATGTCTTAGTAGTAAAACGTACTTACTTTATTATAAAGGCGAAACTAGCTTCTGCCAGCGGCTTCACCCGCTTGAATTTCGAAAATTATCCTGACTATAATCTATTCCTGTGCCAAATTTCATCCATATTCGTCCAGCCGTTTGAGCGTGAAGATGTAATAAACATACCAACACACACACACACAACCTTTCGCCTTTATAAAATTAGTGTGATAGTGTGATGCATGTGTGATGTTTATAGAAAAGCATTTAAACTAACGGATGATATTCTTGGTCGTTTAATAATGTTGATTAAGTGAACGAGAATTCATTCATCACCCTATCGGGGTCTTTTCAAAACACATTAGCCATCTGTAAAAAAACAGCACCCAAAATTTCCAATATCGAACCAACACGAAATAACGTATTATAGCAAAAGTGTCGGACAGGCACTTTTTTCCGTGTAGCTCCCATCCACCAAAAACACGATAAGGAACTTGAAAAAATAGTCCATATTTTTAACATCATTAAATAGACAGGTGCTCGACTAAGTAGCTAAAATGTTACGGACTCAGGCCCACCGGAACTGAGATAAAATCTCGCCAGGTAAAGGTTCCAAAAATGTTTTATACTTTTGAAGTGGCCTACCTTCCGAAACATTTTTCAAGTCGGCTTGTTCTACCGCCAGTCAGCTTATTGTCACTCACCTCGAGTTGGTAAACAACAGAAAGATAGGTACGTCTATTCTTGCTATTATTTAAAGTCTGCATCAGGCAGAATTATTTTTCCGACACTGAAATAAAATCAAAGTTTCTCTTTTTCCAACAAAAAACCAAGCAATTTTCTAAATCCTATGATTACTAGGTACCTTCTCAGCACAATGCTCTGACGTAGCCGCTCTGTAAACCCGCTGTATTGCACCCGACTAATGTACACCCATTTCTTATTGTTTTCTTTGGCCCGGCGATTAAACGAGCTTCCATTGAAAACGTATCAGAAACAAGGGGATTATTGCTTCATTTTTCAAAAGACAAAAGAAAGAAAATATCTACTAAGAGTATTAAAGATTGCTTTTTTTCCTTTAACAGTAGAATATTCATGAATAATGGGTTTAGGGGGAATGTTTATTCCTTTTGGGGTGACATAAATTGAAGTGCCTTCGTTGAAGACGGGGAAAAACAACATGCTTTTGAGTTCAATTTAGGAAGAACCAACATTGTAAGGACACGAAGTGCTTCAAATCCCTTATTATGTAATTATATCAGAATTGTAACATTTTAAAGACGTGTTGTTTTGTGAGGACTAACGTGGGCGAATATATTCAGAACTCTTGACATTTCTAACTTTCTAAAGGATAGAGTAATTAAGTCACAGGATAGAATTATAGACACTATCAAAAAGGTGGAACATTCAAAAGCCTTGAAAAGCATTATTGAGATTTATTTTTGTCAAAATAAAAACCAATTTACACAATCTAAGACTGACAGGTGCGAATTCATCCACACAGAAAATCTCACTCAAACGAAAAAATGTTCTGCGCTCCAAAATTGCCCTTTTCCAAACTAACAAACAATCGGCAAACAGCAAGTTACAATTTTGACATATCTCATTAATACTGCAGCCAGTTCCTGGGGGTCGTGTCGGGGCCCAATGGGGGCCACAGTGGCCCGATGGGGCCGTAGCCAGTAATTGGCGTGGTTTACGATGCTCTGCCCCCAGTTACACGCCTGTGAGGGGTTGCAGCGAACGCTGATAGAGATACATGTCGGGGTTAAGGCGATTTGTCAAACGACGCGTGTAAAGGAGAATTTGAAAGTGAAGGCTTTTGATTTTGGTAGTTATTCTATGAAGGTGTTGGTTATTTTTATATGACTTAAGTTTTGTTTAATACATTCCTCGTAAGAGGGAGGCAGCCTTCTCTGTATGAGAAGAGGCCTTTGCCCTGCAGTGAGACAGTAACAGGAAGGTATTATTACTCGTAAGACTCGCAAGATCTTAATGTTCTACTAATCCATCCAAGTTTCCTCTTAACATATTGCTATTGCATCTCCTAGATTCAAAACTGTATACTTATTTATAATTGACACCTCCGATGAGACTTCCCCTCTCCACTACAGCTCCAGACAATTCATTCAACAAAACATGGCGGCGGCGGCGGTAACTTGCAGTCGGCATCTGGTTTAGTGGCCGACTGAGTTCGGTAACGAACCTGTCTTTATCTTTAGTATTGGACCGTCTTACGCAGCTGTTTCTGGTACTTTGAGGGTTTTATTTTTATGTATCATGTTTAGATGTTTACAGTGCAACTGTGATTTTAGAGTCGAAGCAAATTGTTGTGTTTTGAAAAAATGTGATCGTTTCGTATTTTTGCTATTGCCTTTACCAGGGTTACACTCATTGATTGATGGCTTCATGAACACTCGCAAAATGATTTTTAAACAAATATTATTTTCTTCAAGCCTTAGGATAAACTTACAAATGACCAAGCTCAAAAAGAATTTTCTTAGTTGCTCCCAGCATTTTCTTAATTTAATCAATTAAGATAAAATCGAATTAGCTACTTAATTAAAAACATTTTTTTTTCAATTTTGTTTTATCTTCAACGTCTACGAAAGCAATTTTTGCTAAATCAAGTTCTGATTTTAGAAACGTAAAATGAGATACATATTACGAAGAGATAAAATTAGAAGCACCTACTGCTCATTAAGTCTTATAACATTAAAAAGATCGTCTACATAAAAGATAAATTATAACAAAATAAAATTTAACTAAATTTCTGGCCAAACCGAGCTTCTAAAAACCAAGTGAAAGTGTAATAAACATTAAAAATGGTGGTGTAAGAACATATTTCGCGCGTTATAAACGCGCACGAGGCATGGTTGCGCGCGATGAAGCGCGGCGGCGGCGCGTGCGCGTGGCTCGGCACGCCCTGCGCGCGCAAGAATGGCGCCGTGTGCACGTGCCGCGTTCATACTGCACTTCTACAGGTAAATATTGTGGGATCATGATCTGCTGAGTATGAGACTACTGATAAGTAATTAAAAACTACGCTTGACAAACAAACTGGTACCTAATAGCTTTTGTCGTCGACGTCGTTGTTAACTATTATCCCGCTTTTCCTGTTGCTGCTACTTATTCTGGTTCTGACACTGATAAAAGACTGGGTGGTTTTCTCTTTAGCCATTTAGTCATGTAAGGACTTCTGAAACGCTACGTCATCTCTCTACTCTAAATTATTTTCACGGTAAGATTCTGATAATAAAACAGAGATCACTCACCACATCAAATATTTACGTGATACCTTTGACTAATGTGGCTTTTTTAGTCTCTCCCTGGCGTAAGTAACAGGGCATCATGAATGTTGGTCCTTCGGCAGGGCACTATACTGGGCAATTCCTAGTATCCGGCTCGAAGGACCAAATAATTTCGGTTGTATTGTCAAAGGTGCGTTAATAGCAATAGGTATCTGAATAAGCGTTGCATATACAGAAATCGATTTTATTCTCGTATCTACACATAATGCTCTATGAGACGTTAAGAAATTAGTTCCTAGCCTTTGCTGTAGCCTGACAGAAAAACTTTGTTCAACTAACTACATAGTTAACATGCATGATTGAAAGCCACTCCTTACGAGTTAAATACTAACAGATGACGATAAGGTGTAAAACACTTTCAAGTAACTTGAAAGTATATAATTACACCTTGTATGTAATTAGGTCGTTTCTGAACGCGTGTGTTTCAGTGAAAGGTCTTGGTACTTCAACGTGAATTAATTTCGCACCTCAAAGTCGACGCCGAACGCTTCGCTTTTATGTTAATAAGAATGAGTTTACTGAGAGAAAAACTTTAGGCGTATCCATTAGCGTTTATTTTAATTAATATGGTTACGGTATAAGAAAATTAGGTACGAAAAGAAACGATATTTTAAAATAACGTAGGTTGTTAGGTTGCGACTGTAATTTTGACTTTCGATTGTAACTAGTTTTAGAAAAAAAATGTTTATGGCATTTTCTGTCTCTGTAAATTCACGTATACTCGTAGTTCCCTTTTTCGAGTCAGTATCACTCGTCGTAAGTCATCAAAAAGTATCACAGACAGCCTAAGGCCACGTTCTCTACGGAATAATCTGATAAAATGAAAAACAGCCATAACGAGTCTGAATCAAATATGACTGACTGACTTTTTTCAACCTTTTTTGACCCACTGCTAGGGAAAGCCAATATTATTATATAGCCTTCCACTCTTACTGGTGTATTTCTTTCTCCGGCTAATCCGCCAGCTTTTCCTACGCCTCTCCCGGTGACGACGCTGACCTTCTGGCTCCCACAACAATCGTTCAAAAATGTTGTTTGAAAAGTAAAATACACTTGGCACAGTGGTCCGTCACGTATATTCGGACTTCAGAGCCACTCTGCACCGATTTGATTCAATTTGACGCCGCACTGCCGCCAGATAATAATTAGTCCCAACTACTTCTAACAACTTCTGCACACTTTCCTTGCACTATCTAGTTTAGAATTCTGAAATGTTCACCATATGTTTGCTCTTATGTGATGCAATTTAAAATTGGGAATCCAACACGTGTGTTTTCTCTTTTGGAAGGATATAAAAATTGGAGCATTGTAAGTATTTTAATGCCCGGTTATTTTTGTTGATTTTTCAAATACCTTTGTTTACAAGACAGACGGCTCTTAGCTATAAACCTATTATTAACATCTTATTTAGCGTATGAAACACTATCTGGGAATGAAACCCGTACAAACCATATCTATCTATCAAATCATTAAACGAAGTCACAGATCTATAGGATAGGATAGTCGATGGGATTAAAAGTATTTTTAACGAAACCAATAATTAACTCATACATATTTAATTCAGCAACCGAGGCAATTTGGTAACAATCCGATGCCAGTGGAAGGGTTGACTGTCTGACTGGCCAGAAATAGATCGTAGTGCGCCTCTAAATAAGGAATTGCATGTTTTAGTTCACCATCTAAGTAAATTTCAGGGATCTAGAATATCAAGTGAAGTTTAGTTGTTTCTGGAAATAAAACAACTAAGTGTCACAAATTATTTATATTAACTATATATGCAGCATGGTAGATATTGACTTGATGCAAAAATGCAATCTCTAATAGTCAACCATTGCGTTAAAAATAGCACACTCTGGTAGGTGTACAAAACAATGAATAAATATCGTTTTCAACCGACTTCAAAAAGGAGGAGGTTTTCAATTCGACTGTATGTTTTTGTATGGTTGTTACGCGATTACTTCGCCAATTGTGAACCAATATCGATGATTCATTTTTTTTTAACGCTGGTTCTTCTCATGTGGTTTAAATGTTACCAAGATCTGACGAGTAGTATTTAAGTTATCCTTGATAATGCGTATTTTCTATAAGGTACCAAAACTAAAAAGAGAAAAATAAATAAAAAACATTGAACCGACTTCCAAAATAAAACACTACAAAGCGAAAAACAACTTTATTTTCTCTCGGAGTCAAAAACGAAAAAAAATTGGTACCGAAGCCACCGATTTCCGAAAAGTAAGTTATTTTTCGCTTTGTAATGTTTTGTTTTTATTATTCATCATCTCTGCTTGTGCCATTGCTTATTCAGAAACTAACTGAAACTTATACAATGGGTAGAAGATAATAGAAATGGTTGACAAAACACCACAATATCAAACGCTGTGAAAATTAACGCTGAGGCACGACCAAAGGTAGTTTGAAGAGTAATAACCGCAATAAATATCCATTGTTAGTTTAGTATAAAGACAATTCTCAATCTACACAATTAAATTCCAGTTGGCCACCACAAAACCTCGGACTAGTCTATTGAAAATCCATTTCCTCAGCTTATCTCAGAATATTATTTAACGAACCACAATTGGAACTGCTGTAACACTGGCAAAATACACTGTACCAAACCAATGTACCAAACCAAGGGCAAAAATATAAAGATGAAAAGACCGTTCAAAGTGACCAGAACTAGGAAAATCTAAACAGTCACATTTAGAATATTTTACAAAAAAAAACTGTCCGCCTCGATCTGGTTTGATGGAAAGCGTTGGATGAGGTCTACGAAGGCAAAAGCGTGGCCAGCAACGTAATTGCGTAACTTCGAAGTAGGCGCGCACGTGTGCTTTGCATGCATTAATTGCTTCACATGTTCAAATATCCGTCTACTCGACAGAATAAAACACGCAATGAATACTGTTGAGTTGTCAAAATGAAAGCGTACTCGCGTGCTTTGGGCAACTTATCTAAAAAATACGCAATTAGGGTGCTGTTCACTTATGCTTTAAAGGCTGTATTGTCATGACAGTGTGTTCGTATACTATGTTCTTGTTTTGAAACACCGCTCGTATCTTTGTCATAGTTTTAGTTTTTTAGCTGTTTTAAGCCACCGATCATTTTGAACCGTCCGTTCGTCCCTTTCTGACGCTGTCAGTACAAGCCACACCATCTCAACGCTCATTCCGCTCGAAAGCCGAAAAACGGATCGCTCGCGTTCCGGAAAACGGTTGTGTGTCGAGTGTCATGTTTAATATATATTTTTTGTTCGTATCGCCCGGAAATTGATTCGGTTGAAACTAGCGGCCTGCTAATTGGAACAACTGGCACGGTATGTTTGTAGAAGGAAATTGAACGTATGAACGTAGGGGAATGTGGGGAGCCATTCTTGGTGGAAAGTGGGTGATAATAATGGTGGTGTGTTTGGGTAGATGGTTCTGTAACGATTTGGCTGTCCGACTGTTCGCTTACGCTCTTTTTGTGGCCTGCTTAAGTATAGTGTCAAGGCAAACATTTAGTTCTGTATAACATCTAATTAAATATGCGAACTGTTCATGTCAGCTGTTTAATTACTAGATGCCTAGCTCTAAAGCATCACATGTTAATGAAATTCCACCGGCTTCACACTAGGACATGGGTCGGTCGGGTCACCTACGTAGTCTTGACCCGTCATCCCGACCTAGTGACGTCATCTATCAAGATTTGTAAATTTTCACCTGAATACGGTATAGCTAGATTTATGATAATGTCCTTTTTGACAAATTCGTTACGATGCGGCCCATACATCACCGAATTTGTTGTTTGTGATTGATGGCCCTAAAAATGAAACCGTTGGCTGATTTTTCGTCAGAACATTTTTTTCGATGAAGGAAATCCACGAGTTTGTACGTTTTAATAGGTTCTTCCAAATCACAGAAGCTTATCTGAACCAGGATGGCATAGAAAAGAGACTAATGGCTACAGATATAGTTTTTTACTTTTGAAACACTTACGCAAAAGCCGCAACCAATCTATCAGAAGATCCATAATCACAGAAGCAACCTTAGCGAATTTTCATAACCAGTAGAGATAAAACTGCACCGACAAATAAGGACGCTATTTCGAAATCTCAAACATATACTAACGGATTGAAATATGATAACTGCAAGTCTAAGCGCAAATGCATAATATAGCTATCACCTGACGAAACTGAAATCGCCGCGTTAGATACTCGGTTTATCGCTACCTCTGAACATGTGTTCCAGGTGTTAGTTCCTGGCACGGTGCCATACACAGTTTTCTGCCCAGACACTACTAGAATTTTCAATTGAACCTAGTTTCAAGAAAAGTACCATTGAGGTTGTATCGCTTACTTAGTTCGCAGAACGTCCTAACGACTTAGATAACAGGAAAAGCTTTGGCAGATTTTTTTATGAACTCGACGAAATTAAAAGATTACGGCGAATATTAAGATTATCTACAAAGATACAATAAGCTGAAATTAAAATGTGTTATTTCTTGGGTTTGCCATTTTGCCATGCCCCAAGTGCTCGTACACCTGTACTTTAGAGGAATGCTACCGACGCTGCAATTAAAGTGGCCACCTTCTGGGCCCAAACAATACAAAGAGTTTAGCCATCGACTCGATAAGAAAAACAAGTTTAATTAATTAAACCTATAACAAATTCATCTAAAGCAAAGCGCAAGCAGAAAGAACATTACATGAATCGTACCTTAATTTGTTAATAGCGCGTTCATTATATACCAAACCATGGCATACCAAGCAAGACAGACCCCAGAAGTTTGACAATGTGCTTTGTTTAAGACTAAGGACAGCAACTTGTTTTTATAAATAAAACAAACGAGCGGAAAACACTAACATAACGTGTATTCCTGATCAAAGAACATAATGAACCAGCGTTCGCCATCCATAACCACATGACAAGGACGACAGACAAATGAAAGAGAATAAACAACTCAATAGATCTGTAAGGCTGTCAATACAATACTACGCGGTGTGCCATGCCATAGAAGAATCAGAACATCAACTGATAATGTGTGCTAGAGGACTCAGTAACAATATCGCTTGTTGTGTACAAGTATAGGCACAAAGTTGACGACAAAAAGTGCCCTAAGTAATTGACCTGAATTTATCCTAATTTATTTTGTGCTTTATGCAAGAAATTTAATTTTCCTCAAGGTTCGAAAATGTCTTCTAGCCGGTATCTGTATTGAGAATTGGGAATTTTCAAATCTATTTTAACCAAAGTTTGACAAGATTTCTGGCATATCTAGTGTTTGGCAAATACTCTACTTACGAATTCTTAAACCGAAACCAGGCGTTGCAAAAATACCTTGAGTTAGAAGTAGGAGTTAGTTTGAATATTCTATGAAAAAATCTTTTTCACGAAAAATAAACCGATTTAGGTTTTATCGTTCTTCAACACCGACTCCCGAACCGAAAGTTATTTTTGCACTTTTTTGTTATTTTCACACAAATCTATGTAGTGTGAGGGACCTAATGGATTGACAAAATACCCATAATAACTTAATTTACACATTCGTTACACATTGCTGTTTGTCGCTAAGGAGTTCGGTTGTATGTGCCATATCTTGCAAACTACTGAATCGATTTTGATTAAATTTGCACTGCACCCTAAGTTGAAAGATACTATAATCCAATAAAAAAGAATGATCACGATCCGAAAAGTAATTTTGGAGAAATGCGTAGACAAATATGAAAATGGGCAAACGTGTTTAGAACCCCTTACAGAGTAACATACGTGAATATTGTGCAATGCCAACAATATTAGATACATACGAATCAAATTGATTACCTGCTTTGTTTTTGAAGTCAGTTAAAAAGTGTGCCTTCTCAATTTATCTATAGCAAGTTCGGGTTACGCCACAGGGTGCAAAGTGCGCCGTGGACGATGACACCGGGAGGCTGGAGGACGGAGGGAGGACCACCCACCGTGCACTATTACTAGAAATAGGATCAGCAGAATTGGGCCAATGAAAGGCGATCAATTGCTCAAATGTTTATTAGTAAGTAAGGCTGTATCGCTTTTGAAATGGATGGGTGTGGGAATTTGGTGGTGTAGTGAGAATGACATATCAAAAATATTTGGCTCAGCATGGGATTAATATATTTTATAAAAATTGTTTTGTATTTTCCATATTTTATGGAATAAACTATTCAACGCATCACAGCAGGGTGAATACGGCATTTACAGAAAATTGAAGTAGTTAATAAATTATGGCCCCAACGAAATGAAGCATAAGTGAGCCGTAGTTATTTAAATTTCCAGTCGATAATTTAAATCTGAACCACGAAAAAGTGGATTTTGCATACAAATACGCTTTTGTCACACTGTTGCCAAGCCGGAGTTTATTTTGCCTTTTCATTTCTTTGAAAGTATAAATACAAAACTTGTAGAATATTCTTTCCTAACACTACCACACACAACTCAAATAATACCAGCGCATCTTTCGTCTCGTAATCCAACGACCGACAGTCTGTTGTTTAAGATGGAGAAGCTACACTATGGTATTCTTTCATTAACTAGCTCATACAGAATGCCAACAGGGAAGACTTCTTGAGAAACACTGGCTTTTGATAATGTAACAAACCAAGAAGAAACTATAATTACATTTTAAACATTAAATTATATATTCAATGATAAGTACTTTTAGCGGAACAAATGAAGCAAAATAATACGGGTTAAAATCATAACCACCTTTTAGGCTGATCCGTAGTCCGGTAAATTAGAAACGAAAATTATCAAAGAGTGCTTGGTGTCGTCTTCTACTAGCGAGCAGAAACTAAAATCTATCCTCGAATTTATTATATAGCTTCGTATTTCCAACTCACTGTCTCTTTCCGGCAAGACATGATTGATGACAGACTAATTAAAGTAAATAATTTTATTAGCGGACAGGTGCATAAGCTCTTATGTCCCATACCGCCATTACCATTAGACACTGTTATTATATTCACACACACACACACACAAACACACATATCTAAGCACATACACAGTATATGCACAGTTAATTGAATGTCAGTCAGTATATTGAACGCCTGAGTCTGACAACGTGTTGTGCCAACACAATAGCTACTTTAATTGTCTACATGAAAAGGCTTTTAACACCAAATAATTACTGAACAACAATCGGAAGTCCTCTAGAAAGTTCCACGAACAGTATTTGATCCATTTTTATCGAATTTATGAGAATTTGTAGTCAGACCGAAAAAGGAATTGTGTGTGTAGCCTTAAGGTTGCCCTAGTCGACGGCACGAACTATTTTGTGCGCGGGGTTAAAATGCTTGCTATATCATCCGACAACACGTGCAAAAGAGATTGATGCTGTGATGAGCAGTAAGAAGCTAGTTCGCGTACGAATACACACTTTTGCAAATTTGTAGCGAAATGGATGATGATGTAGAACGAAAACGAGCGCCCGAAATTGTATAAACAGACCTTTGGGAGTATAAATATCATAGAAAAACGACAAATGTCAATGTATGTTGACTGTTTAACAATTTTCCTTCTTCTTATGGTATTTATTTGCGCCCAAAGGTGTTGAAATGAGATGATATTAAAATGAGTATTGGAATAACGACGCCCATAGCTTACAATTATATTTTTTGTTTCAATGCAGGGCTAGATAATGATGAGACAAATTGATATAATTTTTTATTTTGAACGTACATCGTCAAAAAGTGGAGTAATCGCCAGACTACGTTTGTATGACAGAATGATCGACTAGCGCAACCTTAATACGAGCACCCGAAATGTCAAACGTCCCCTGGTACCCGCGCGGCGCTCCGCGTTCGCCTCGTGCGCCAATAGCGAGAGTCGAACGTCAGAGTGACATTGACATTTCGGGTGCTCAGTTATTACAGTTGACCGTACAAGTTTTCAATTCAACTCGAATCTTTAAGGTAAATGTAAATTTTTACTAAAACTAAATAAGTGCCGTCTGTTACAGTAATGGCAAATCAATTTGTCCATACAAATTGATATAAGTGAACGTTTACGTTACCGCGATCGACTACGTTAAAAACTCGCACTGACTACAAAACTTCGCAGTTTCGCAGAACCCATGATAATAACTCTCAATTCGCAGCGTTAATACGAAATATGACTACATGAAATACCTTTCTCCCCGCCATCGTCCCAGCGTTATCTATCGACGTGACTAGAGACAAGAAGGCTTTGGCGATATCCTGCTTAATTTACAGCCTCAAGTGTGGAAGCAAGATCGATTTATTGGAAGGATATAACTTAGCGATATTAGTTCAAATGATAACAACTTTGATACGGTTAAAGGCATCGGCACATTAAGTTACTTTCTTATATGTTTGAAGGATGCTATGAGAGTAAGGTAGCATCTTATATATGTGTGTCTACAAAGATGTTTTCGCTGTCGTAAATCTCGGGACACCGATTTTTGACGTTTATGAAGATTGAAGTCTTAAAATAGTCGTGTCTTCTTTCGGCGCTTATTATTAGTGTGTTTGACGATGGCAGCGTTATAGTAACACACATAACATCACGCCTGTATAACCAGAAAGGATAAGCAGAGTTGCAGTACATCAACAATCCACCAGTTATGTAAGTCCCAAGTTATAGGAGGCCAATCTATTGAGAGTATTTGAGTTAAGTGTAATTTTATTGACGGATTTTAAGAAGGCTTCGATTTTCAATGTTTATCTTGTTTATTACCTGACAAGTGATACAAAACGCCCCTATTATACTTTCGAAATTAATTACCCGAATTTAGTTCCCTGCACGACAAAGCACAACGCTCGTCTAAAAAGCGTCGTTTTCAGAACATAAACCACTGTCCAACATGCAGTCTACAAAGCGATAGGGAATATTTTACAACGACGTACGAGTACATTGCAAGCCGACTATAAAACTGAGACGTGCAGGCACTAAAGCATACCTGTATGTACTGTGACATAGGCAATGCACTCGTTGTTTGTATGCATTAACATTTCAAGGGGCCACATGAGGAATTGGAAGATGGCTTTTTAATAGATAAAGAAAATAGAGAACCGTGGGTGAAGGTTGGTTAAATAAGTGCACCTCTACCTTACCTTTCGAGAATACTGACGTGATGTCATGTGTTAAGATTTATAAAAACTTCTTCCTTAATTGAGCTAATTACAGTTTTCTACCCATATCCTAGCTTAAGAAGAAAAATTTAAGTACGTACTCAGATTTATTGAAATCGCGTCTCCTTCTTCTTCTTCTTCTTCGTCAACATCCATTCCGTTCTTTCAACCGTCACGTTACCCATGACAACCTTATTTTCCATAATATCATTCCTCACTTTAAGTTACAAATTATCAGTCATTTTTAACTGCAGTAATAAATGATTATTAAGTTCTTTACTGCCCCCTTTGGCCGTAGGCAAATCCATGGGTCAGAATAATGCCGAAACAGTGTATAGTTAAGTGTTCATTATTAATATATTAAGGAGCAGCTCTTGCTTAAATAACTCACGGAGATACGAGGGAGCTGCTTAATTAACTGCTAGAATATGCGTGGTCTATTTGCCAAGTTTATGTCTACAGCAGTCCGAAGACCCTTTGCGCTATAAAATTATAATTTCTTGAAAAATTAAAGCATGAGAAACGCTTTGCAATTGAAAACTGTCTGGCTAGACAAGAATTGAATTGCTTTTACTGATATTTCTGTGGATGCGAGAAGCACGGGACCGGTCGCTGTGGCAACACTTGTGGCCGGCTTATGTTCAGCAGTGGACGCCTTTCGGTTGAAACAAATGAATATCTACCATTCTGTGTAAATGGTTAATAATGATCTTAGATACATGCATGATGCATGCTACAGCCCCGCCTATTCTCACTTCAGCCTAGAAGACTTATTAAACCTTGTAGGCGATTTCTGGTTGAGAGCATGCCATCGTTTTAGGGTTCCGAAGTCAACAAGGATCCCTTATAGTTTCGCAATGCACGTCTGTCCGTCCGCAGCTTGGCTCAGAGATTCTAATTACTAGAAAGCTATAATTTGGCATGGATATACATGATTCCGACAAAGTGGTAAAATAAAATTATGAAAAAAAAAAAAGTATTTTCGGGTACCTCCTATAGACCCAGTTGAGTGCTGCGCGCGATTCTGAGTGCACGTACTTATGCTTTTATATTTCGATGTCATCAATATTTTACTTCCACCCACCTTAACGTGTAATAGTTAATAATGAGTGAAAAGGAGAAAGAACTAAGTAATGTGAGTGCAAATAGTTATGGAGTTGAGATAGAAGTGCAAGAAGGCAATGAACAAGGATTATCCCAAAGATTAGTAGAAAAACGAGGAAGACAAAGTGATGATGAAGAAATTATTGAGGAAGATGGAGAATTCAGTATAGTAAGAAGAAAACCAAAACGTCTAAATAAAAGTTTATCAATAGAGTATGGAAAAAGTGATAATGAAGAACATGAGGGTATCACAAAAACAAATGAAGTATGTATTTCGTCTAAACAAGTTTTGCCAAAACAAATCGGTTTAGCTAAATTACTTAGGGCAGAGAATATACAAGGTATTACTAAAATCAAATATAAAAACCCATATAGGGTTTTTGTTCAGTTCACAATTCGTGAAGATGCAGAAAAATTGATGTCTAATAGAAAAATTCAAGAACTGGACTATAGATGTCAATATACACAAGAAATAAATTTATCTTATGGAATTATTAAAAATATAGATTTAGACATAGATTTGTCAGAGATACAGAATGCTTTTTCTAGTGAACATGAACATAAATATGAAGTGGTTTCGATCAACCGATTGAAACGTTTCTCCGGAGAAAAGTGGCTCGACAGTGAGACGATACGCATATGTTTTAAGGGTCCCACCTTGCCCCCGTATGTATACGGATACGGGTGCAGGTTTAAGGTGGAGCCTTATGTATTTCCAGTTACCCAATGCTCTGGGTGCTGGAAATATGGACATCTCATAAAACAATGTCCCACCAAAAAAATTGTGTGCCCTAAATGCGGTGGCCTACATCCTAATTGCGAAACTACCAAATATATATGTATAAACTGTAAAGGATCACACATGTCACTGGATAAAAAATGTCCAATGTTCCTAAAAGAAAAGAAAATCCGTCTGATTATGTCGCAAAACAATTGTACATACAAAAAGGCAATGCATATAAGGCAGAATCAAAATACCGAGGAGATACTAGAATATACAGAAATAAATCAAAATAAAGTAATTGATCACACAGAAATAATGGATACACAATCGTTAACTACCTATAGAGATATACTGGTTAATAACTCGCCATATGAAGAAATACAAGAAAATAACTCTGAAGAAGATACGAGTGGTGTGACGAAGAAAAACAATATAAATAAGAAGAAGAAAAATAATAAGAAATCTCACAGCGAAATACCAGAATTTGACTTAGAAATGTCTTCTGAAAGACAGAGTACACAAATTCAAGAGAAGAACGAGGAAGAAAGTAAAAAGAAGCGAAGGAATCTACTTAATAAAATTAAAGACATTGTTTTTTCGAGTAGCATACTTGAAGAGAAAGTATTGTTAGTGGTCAAAATAATAATTGAGGAAGCGAAAAAATATGTAGTAGCATTATTTACAGAGGCTGAGTGGTTTAATAGTATATTTAACGGTTCAAATAATGGCTAATTCTTTCAGGGATAGTAAGCTTAACTTACTCCAATGGAATGCACAGAGTATACAACCAAAACGAATAGAATTTGAGTGTTTACTGCACCAAGAAAATATACATATAGCTATCTTAAGTGAAACTTGGTTGAATGAAGAAATCGAAATTAACTTCAGCTGTTATTACACTTACAGGAGCGACAGAGAAGATTCGTATGGGGGTGTGGCAATACTGATTCATAAATCACTTAAGGTACAAACATCATTTTATAGGTTAAATAATACAGCTATAGAAATTATACATATTAGATTACTTAATTGCTCCAACTTAGAGAATATTATTTCTTTATATTGCCCATCAAGTGTACGCACCTCCCAGATAGACTGGGATGGTCTGTTCAGTTTTTTTTCTAAAAAATCTTTAATAGCCGGTGATTTTAACGCACACCATACAAATTGGTCGAACAGAAATGACACACGGGGCGTCCAGATAATGAGTTCAGCAATAAATAATGGTTACATGCCTTTGAACGATGGTAACCCAACGCGGGTTAAACTTGTTAATGGCGTATTACAAGAGTCTTCCCCTGATGTGACATTTTGTTCTACTGATATTGCTGTTAACTTTAAGTGGACAGTGACCAACGAAAGCCTAGGCAGTGATCATTTGGTTATCAAAGTAGTGCTAGAATATCATCAATACGGTTGTTATATCAAAAAGCGAAACTACAAATTAGCTGATTGGAAATTATACGCAGAAACGCTAGATACAACTTTCATTAATCCAGTTAGTTCAGATAATATTCAAGAAAAATACAATTTTTTTATAGATAAAATTAATTTTGCTGCTGATCGTAGTATTCCGGGGACTAAATTATGTACAGATCCGTCATTTAAATTTAAGCCAAAACATTATTGGAATCCTAAAATTTCTCAGTCGGTTGCTCAACGAAGGATGGCGTTAAAGGTTTTCAGGCAAAATCCTACACCTCAAAATCTTACTTTGTTAGAACAAAAAATTTGTGATACGAAACGTTTAATATCTAAATTTAGGTCACAGGGTTGGAATCAGTTTTGTAATAGCATTGATGAGTCTACATCTCTCTCTGAGATGTGGCGACGAATGCGGTGGATAAAAGGGTACAAAAAAAGCCAGTTTCAGGCTTCTAGCGAACAAAAAGCAGAATTGTTATGCAGTTTGGCGCCAGACTCTGTGGCTCCTCAAATGCCATCTTTTAATTCGATTAACAATTGCCTCGAGGCTAATTTTAATATGGATGAAATGATTAAATGTCTAAAGAAAAAAGATACGGCGCCTGGTAATGACCTGATAACATATTCAATGCTATACAACCTACCAATAATTGCTAAATTTTATTTGCTAGATATCTATAATGATATTTTGAATCAAGGTTCTGTTCCTTTGCAATGGCGATATATAAAAATTTTTCCGATTCCTAAAGCTAATAATACGTATAGCAATGTGAATCATACACCTAAACTGAGACCTATTGCCCTTATGTCGTGTGTAAACAAAATTTTTCATGCAATGATCACCAAACGCCTTGAATGGTATGTTGAAAAAAATAAAATCTTGTCACATAAAACAACAGGTTTTAGACGAGCTCAGTCAACTACAGATAGTATAGTGCGGTTGATATCTTACATTCAAGTTGGTTTCTCAAAAAAAAGGTCTACACTTGCATGCTTCCTAGACATAGATAATGCTTACAATAATATATCAATTAACAAAGTGGCGAACACATTGGAAGAATTAAATATTGGATCGAAACTATCAAGATATATATGGACTTATTTAAGTGAGAGAAGATTATTGATTGATATTGATGGCAGTGACCACAAGAGCTTATGTCGATGGACAAGTAAAGGTATTGGCCAAGGCGATCCGTTGTC
Source organism: Orthosia gracilis (assembly GCA_947562075.1). Classification (NCBI taxonomy): domain Eukaryota; kingdom Metazoa; phylum Arthropoda; class Insecta; order Lepidoptera; family Noctuidae; genus Orthosia; species Orthosia gracilis. The sequence continues at coordinate 1,594,904 of OX387270.1, read as the reverse complement.
ACCGTTATTATTTAATATTGTTACCTATAAAATTTGTCACAATATATCAAATGTCATGATTTCTCAATATGCAGATGATTTCGTTCTGTATACCAGTAGTAATAAGCTTAGTGAAAGCGCAGACATTATGCAAAACGCGTTAAACTCAATATTTACAATTTTACAAGACATAGGGCTTCAGCTGTCTGTTAGCAAGTCAAAGTATTTTGTTTTCAGTAGAGGCTATAGGCATCAAGAAGTTCATCTACAAATAAATAACGCAACATTGAGCTCTGCCGAAAATATTAAATATTTGGGTGTGTGGCTAGACAGGGCTTTGCGTTGGGGAAAACATGTCAACGAAATTGTTCAGAAAGCTCAAAAATTTATGAATTTGCTCAAACTACTGTCAGGCCCAGCTTGGGGCATCCATCCAAATCATCTACATAGGTTATATATAGCATTAGTTAGAAGCAGAATCGACTATTGTAGTTTTTTATTTGACAATAGCGCTAAAACACATTTACATAAATTAGATGTAGTACAAAATCAAGGATTAAGGATTATTGGCGGCTTTCTAAGAAGCACGCCAGTCCACGTCATGGAATGTGAATTGAGTGTCCCGCCATTATTTGTTCGCAGATACTACCTAGCCGCGAAATATATATTGAAGGCAAAATCATGGACGAATAATGAAACCATAAATGTAGTAAATGAACTTTGCGCTCTTTGTACCAACAGATATTGGCACAATAAAAAGAAACCCCTTTTGGTAACAGTATATAATGACACAAAAGATGATTATATAGATAATAGTAATCCACTTAAAATGTTTACATTAGATTCTTGGGTGACAAAAATTCAAACTTTGGAAACAATAAATTTTGATTTAGACTGCATAAGTTCTAGCAAATCTACATATCATGTTGTCATACTCAAAAATAGTGTCCTTGATGAGTTATCAAATAAATATAACGGGTGGCACAAAATATATACTGATGGATCAAAGAGCGCTAATGGCGTAGGTGCAGCTTTTTTTGATCCGTGTTATAGTAATAGTGGTAGTTATAAGATTAGTAATATGAATATTTGTATAATGACTGCGGAACTCACTGCAATTTTAGAAGCTCTGTGTTATATTAAAATAAAAAACTTAAATAATAGGGTAGTCATAGTAACAGACAGCAAAAGTGCTTTGCAGCATTTGGCTCGATGTGCCTCTGGATACAGAGGTGCATCGATAGCCTATGAGATATTAAATATTATGCATGAATGTCAATGTAACTACATGACTCTGAAATTGCAGTGGGTGCCGTCGCACATTGGCCTACGGGGAAACGAGGAGGTTGATACATTAGCCAAAACGGCAGCTATTAGTGGTTCAGCTTTTAATATAAAATCCTGTTTTTTTGAAATCTTACCAAAATTTAAAATCAAATGTTTTGACATGTGGAAAGAATATTTTGATTTAAACTCATTAGAAAAGGGTATCTGGTATAGGACAATGCAGTGTGAACCTCCTCGCGTTCCCTGGTTTGCTAATATTAAAATCAGTAGGAAAAATATTGTTATTGCGCATAGATTAAGGTCTGGACACATTCCACTCAACAAGTTTGGTTTCTTAATGAAAAAAACAGATAGCCCTAATTGTGAAGTATGTGGGATTGTTGAAGATGTTCACCACTTGTTGGTGGAATGCATCCGGTATAAAAGAGAAAGAGATGTACTACTATCTGAGTTAAATATAAATAGTTTAGAATTAGGTGCTTTTCTCACAGTTCTTTCGAAACCACACAGCGATGATGCTAATAAAATTTACGAATTTGTTGGTAATTTAAAAAGAACGCAGTAGTAGCATTTCTCTCTTCTTAGGCTACGATGAGCCTGGCATAATCTGTAGATTAAAAGGCTTGTAAAAAAAATAAAGAGAAAAAAAAAAAAAAAAAAAACCTCCTATAGACGTAAAGTGAGAATGTTTTTTTTCTCGTCTATCCCATGGTGTGGTGTATCGTTGGATAGGCCATTCCAAAATAATACGGGTCTGTTAAAACCATTTTTCGATTCAGAGATCCGTTTGCATAAAATTAAGCTTTATATTGCAGAGAATCAAGTGTCGCCACCCGCCCCCCTCCCCCTGCCAGCGAAATGGTTGCTTTTGGCTATGTGAAAAAATTCACAGCAGTCGTGTATATAACGAAATTAAAAGGAAAACTATCACAGCTAAGCAGGCTTTACAAGTTTAAGAGTAATAATCGACCAACTTATGAAAGTACTTGGAACAGTAAAAAATTTGTACAAATGCCATGAAAAATTACTTAAATAACGTCGTTAGTTGTGTAAAAGAGATAGTAAATATATGCCTATGAACTAAAATTTATGTAAAAATATATAAAAATAAAATCATAACATCCATAATAATAATTTATTTCTAGATTAATAATGTTTAAGCTCGAATAACGCATTGGAGCGGGCAGAGTCGTTGACAGTACCGGTCCGTACGGCGCTTGCGCGCGGGGTAGTCTAGTGTTAGTGCAGAAGTATTTTCGACGTTTTGTAACCTAAAGTCAAACTAGATTCGATTGCCAAGCAAATACCGCTACCCGACCATAGATGGTTGTATTCTCAGTGGTCGCAATTATAAACTTAATTGCGTTTGCCGTACGGTTGACATTCGTACTACTTCTCAACCAAGGTCACATAAGTGCAGCATAACACATTGCATTTTTAATAACATTATCGATATCCGATTTCTTCATTCGAAAAAATAAGACTTGGGTTTTTATTTTTTTATTTGAAGGCTTTTATATTTTTTTAAAATAAAATGCTTTTGAAATTATGTACTAATGTAATTATGCTCATTGAGGCGGGCGGGCATCTTTATAATATTATCTTATAGAAATATTAAATTACTTATTTTCTTTTGTCGATATCAATCTATTAAGTCAATATCCGACCCGACTACATCACTAATTGAGTAGCGAAGAACTTTCAAGAACGAAATAGAATAATAAAAATAAATTTTGAGAATTGAATACATTCAAAATTTTTCAAATGCCGAAAGAGAAAGAAACAAGGAGCGTGCGTGCAAGGATCCAGGAACGAATCACTCTATTCCCCGTGGCTCTAACGCGCGCTCGTATCGGCTCCTTTCTCAATTAACGTCCTAGATATATATTATTAATACCTAATAGATTATTTATTGCAGCTTATTTACGTTGGTTGTTTCTTCCTATCATTGAATAATTTGATTTTACTTTTAGGTAGTTGATTAGATTGTTTGAAATTACTGATACTAATAGTAGATTATTGCATCGAGCACAAAGTAATTTATTATTGCACCGAGTGCCTGATTTAGAGCACGAGCGTTAGCGAGGGCTCTAATCTAACAGGCACGAGGGCAATATAAATTACTTAAGGCGAGGTGCATAATCTGCTTTTCTTTCAACTATTACCTATAGGAATAGTAGATAAAAGAAACTCATATCAAACAGTTAAAATAGAAGTTTAATTATTGAAATTAAAAGTTATACTTGAGCAATTATTAAACGTAAGGTTAAGAGTTTTGTTGGGCAAATTTATATTTCTATAACACTTTCGGCTTCATTTAGAATGTTTTCCGGAGTTAATGTGTCGCTAGATGATTCCATTTTAATTCGAAGCCGAAGCACTCAAAATCAGATAGTATCACACTTTATCGTTTCCAAAAATATTGTCAAGCAAAATTAAGAAAGTTCCCGCCAAATCACTTTTTTAAATTTCTTTCATTTTTAAATCAGAGTTAGCAGCAATCATTTTTTAAATTTGGAACAAGTAGGATAGAAACGAATAATACGTACGTAAAAAAAAAGTATTGATATCGGCTGGCTGAATAGAGCTAATCCATTGAGATTGGCACCTTTTGGTGCGATTAAAAATAAACCGTGCAATAATGAAATTTCATACATTTTTATTGCTCTAGAGCATTAAAGACTCGCTTTGTACTGAGTCTTTAGTGTGATTGTGATGAAATTAAAGCATAGTTGGAAGAAAAATATATTTTTGGTTTGTAAATATTCGGCGATTTTAAGGAAGACTATCTCCATTACGGCAATACTGCAGAATTAAAATTATTAAGTGACGGTGGTTATAAATATTTATTACAAACGCTTGTCTCTACCCGCGGTAGTACTCAAACAGATAATATTTTTTCTAACTTCACTTGTGGAGTTGGATTTTATAACTCCTTCTTCAGTTACCATCGTCCTATGTAGGCTCGTTTTTAGACGTTGTGAGCTACTTTAACCGTTTTAATGTTCATGTGACAACAAAAAACCTGTTCTCAGTCCGCATTATTATGCAACTACGGAACTCTATTACTGCGCGTGGCCCGACACGCATTTGGCCGGTTTTTATTACTTGGATTCATTCTTATGATTGACTTCGCCAATCGCCACAATAAAATAATGAGTTCAAATTCTCCATCACCTCTTACTTACATACACAACAAGTACCGACTGTTGTGTAAATCGTTTAGAGAATTGTCGTTTGTTTCGAAATTTTTCATTTATTTTAGTTAACGTGATATTTCAGTTACACAACCATTCCCAAAATCCAGCTTTAATATTCAGTACTTTAACGGATTGTAATCTGATTGCATGCTGCTAAAATAATATCGATACGAGGAAATGAATCCCAGTGCAATACATCTGTTTTGAGTACCCTTGCCAGAAGCGATGGAATTCATTTATTTTATCATACAAATAGTTGAGGCTGAAAAGTTCGTTGAACGTACTTTGCCAAACATTTCAATAGTTTCGTTTAATGGCTGCAAGCGCTACTGCTGAAAATTAGGTTCTGGCTTCGATTCTCGAGTCAGGAAAAGTGTTATTGGGTTTTCGTGATGTTATCTTATGTTATATATTACTAGTTCTGCCAGTGTCTTCACCCTCGTGAAAAGTGTTTTCTTATCCCAAGGGAACAATATACCGGGATGAAAATTATAAAAAAAACCGGCCAAATACGAGTCGGGCTCGCTCACGAAGGGTTCCGTACCATTATTGCATAAAACGCCAAAAAAATCAGGTTTGTGTTATCGGAGTCCCACTTTAATATTTATTTTATTCTGTTTTTAGTATTTGTTGTTAAAGCGGCAACAGAAATACATTATCTGTGATTTCATTCAGATGCGTTTGTCGGATTATGTTTGTCACGAATGTCAAACATGTCAATAGTTTTCAATTGACAGAAAAATTAATACATCCAGCAAATTCAATTTCGAGCTTCCCATAATTGTAATATGCAAATGTCCAAACGCCCATTAAAAAGCAAGTTCTCCAATTTGCATATTGAAAACTCGCGCAAAGTCAGCCAGAGTTGGAAAAAACATAGGATTGAGAACTTGTTCTAATGCTTTGAACCACTTGGAAGTTGGAATGGTTTGTATTGTGTTATTATAAAGTCCCAGTGGTATGCTGGTAGTTTGTAAAGTCTATCCGCTTTGAAGTGCAGCGCTTTGAAAATACCGCAAGGTGATTTTCGCCGAACATTCCGCCGCAGAGTTATATTTTCAGCAAGATTTTTTTTTTATCAATGTGCTCGCGCTTGACCACTATCTCACCTGATGGTAAGCGATGATGTGGTCGACGGTGAAGCACGCTTGCCTAGAAGTAACCTATACACTCTTGACTTAAAGACCCCTAGATTGTAGCTATCGGGAAACACAGACTCCGGCAGGGAATTCCACTCCTTAGCTGTACGCATAATGAAAGTGTCCCCAAAACGTTTTGTGCGTATGGGTGGGATGTCCACCATGTACCGATGACGCATCGCCGTGCGTCTGGTTGTCCGATTATGGAACGGGCTGGGCGGAAATAAATCATGCAATTCCATCGTACACTCCCCGAAATGTAACCGATAAAAAACCGACAAGCTGGAAACTCGGCGACGATGTTAAAGGCTCTGGAGTTTCGATTTGCCCAGTGCTTCATTGCCGATGAGTCTCTTGGCCCGCTTTTCGATCGATTCTAGTGCAACAAGACATAATACAAGACATAATATTGACATCACAAATCGGTATATCAAAATGAAAAGCTAAATTACTGTCTCTACACTAGGCAAACGCCCCAGGGCCGTCCAGGAACTCTATTCCTGCGACTCCTCGAATCAGCTGTCGCGGTATTTTCTCGTATTGTGTCGTCTTGCTACCTTTTTCTGGACCGGCTGCCCTCAGCAGCAGCATCCATCTTGAGGTATAAGTTAGGTAATTTAATATTTTTACATATTCTAAATACATTCTTGTGCGTTGTTTGTTAGCACCGTCACTATTCAAGCGGATAGACTTTAAACCCCAGTGTAGTGCTGGCGTTTGGTTCCGCGTCAGTACCGTGACCTCGTTCATCCCCAAGCGGCTTAAACTTATTTTGTGGTACACCTGTGCTAGTCTAGACTTGTATCTTCTTAGCCTTACTTCGACAAAGTAGTTTTATAAGTTTATTTTACGAGTTCCACGGATTTATATGTTTTGATGTGTTATCGTCGCAATACATCTTCGGTTTCATAAATTCTTACATCACTTTGTTTTTAATGCAACGGATTTGCCACTCCGAGCTTTGTGTTTGGATTTGATTGCTTGTCTCTAAAAGTATCATAAAATATGAAATTGAAAAATGTGGACTGTTATAGAGGCCGTTAAGTCTATATTCCTATACCGAGACTGGCCAAAGTCTTTTAGATGATTGCTTTAGAAATGTTTCTAATCTTGTATACTTTTCTTTGTCTGCAGGAATTCGCGACTCTCACAAAAGAGCTCAACCAAGCTCGGGAACAGCTCCTCGAAAGGGAAGAGGAGATCTCAGAGCTCAAAGCTGAGAGAAACAACACCAGGGTAAGTTACATGATTTTTTTCATAATCGAAAACGCGACCGCTTTGCATAGGAATCTAATACAGGGGTGTGTTAAAATTCCCAAGAAGAGCATAGTCTGGTGTTCTATCAGGTAGTTTTACAGTAGCAAACCTAAGAATGGATTACCGGTTCATGGCATTGGCTATTAAAATCAAGGGACCCTTTAATTGACGCTATTGATCAATAAAAATGTTCAACAGCTCTAAAGACAAACTGTCACTTTCCCAGCGAAGATAGCTATAAAGTATAAAGCTGACACCACAACGACACAGTTGTCCCCTGGTACGGATGAAAAGTGCACATCACGTAAATAACCTCACAGAGCAGGCGAAAAGCCGTTTAGAACGCTCACCCGACCAGACGCGGTGCACTCACGAAGCTTCTTCAACCAATCTCGCCATTTTTATACAGTTTTCACTTTCGAATTTATATTTCTTGAAGTATTTCTGGCGCTTTTCTTAACTGGTTTTTTCGGTTCGACGATTGAGCTCTGAAAGAATTGGGATTTGATTACATTTTTAGATGTCTCGTCATTTTTGTTCTGAAATAAATTGGGATTTGATTACATTCTTAGTTGCCTCGTCATTTTTAAGGACGCTATTGGCTCAATGGCCGTGTGACCGGCGTCTCTCTTCCACTATCTTCATCATTTCAGTTGAAAAATAAAGATGAAGTCGAAATATGATTGGATATAGGCAATTCGGCCGGTCCTGGCGTCTCGCTTTCAACGGATTCCCGCTGCGTTGACCAGGTCATCGGTCCACCTTGTGGGAGGCCTTCCAACGTTCCCATTTCTGTACATATTTGCATATCTATAAACATGTTCACTCTTAGTAATGTGAAATCTCTGGCTGTATTTAAAAAAATCCCGAAGTTTGGCGACGTACTCCGCCCGCAAACGAAATGAAAGGTCGTTCATTGTCATTCATATAATGAACTAGACAAAAGATTTAACCACCGTTTGTTAATTAAATGTCGAGAAGATTTTTAATTGGGTTTGTTCATTGATGAAGTTCATGTTTCGAAATGTACAATGTCTGAATCAGATGATATTCAAAAATGTCTGCAGAATTACAACTTGTAGAAATGAAATTACTGTAACAGGCACTCAATCAGTAGTAATGTGCACATCATTCCTCCTTTACGAGCACTTCAACAATGAGATTTAATTTAGCTCTTGAATTCCTAATAAGTTAGACAATAGCATCATGTACGTTATCATCATTCTCTGACCTGACATTTTTTTTCTGCCCTTACAATATATTTGAGATTAGCGCTATCACATGTCTTCTTCTACATACTCTGCTACCACATGTTTTTTTCTTCTATACTCTTTTTATTGTCAACCCTTTCCTTACTATTTTCTCTTCCACATCCTCCTCCTTGCGTCGTTTCCCCAATGCTGGGGGTCGTGGCCACATCATGTTTCTCCACTTGTCCCTACTTTCAGCAACATGCACGGTTTCTGAGACTTTAATGTTCAGTGATGTTCGGATTTGGTCTTACCTAGGACCTCTGGATCTACGTCTGGGTCGTTTTCCTTCGACTGAACCAGTGATCTTAAGTAGGTTGTCACCAGGTTTGCTTTTTTCGCATAGTGCTGTATGAATCTCAAACGTAATCAACTGCACAGCCCATCTTAGTGTCAAAGACTATAAGCGTACCTACCCGTGTTACATCCACTATTCGATCAGAACTCAAACATAGCAACAATGTATTCCAACATATGAGCATACTTACCTCAATATCATTTACAAACATGACATTAGAATATTTTCCCCTATATCTTAGCGCCCCATATAAAAGGTGCTCGCTGAAAGACGTTGAATAATTCACAACTTTCCGCGTCTAGATCTCGCCTCCGTCTTAGCTCTCTGGGGCGCACAGCGCTTGATTGAATTCGATGTGCTAACTAGATTAGCGCTTATCACGTGATCCCTTTTGGAGTGTTTCGTCCTAAAAGTTTTGGTGTAATGTGTCGAAAGTCTAGTTGAAATCTAAAGTGATGGTTGTTGGAATGTTGTTTTGAAGTTAGTTGTGTGGCTCAAACTTTATTTAATTAATGGTTGATGTATTTATTGATTCAATTTAATATTAGCTTATCCTAGGGCTTTGCACCGGTGGCCTCCAATTTTCCGGGCTCAAAATGAGCCTGTGGCACACAGCAATAGTGAAGCATTCTATCAGTGAAAGTATTGCCTTAATATGACAATGTTGCTTCTTTATAATATTTAATTGAAGTTAAAATTGGATACTAAATAAAATATAAGTTCTTACTACTATGCTTCTGCCGACAATTGCTTAAAACTTTAGCCAGCGACGGTTCCATGCGTATGTAATTGTAGTCCTCTACAAATACCTCCACAAAAAGAATGCACGTGATATCTTGTCTCCTGTTTATCTCAAAGCCTCCTCATAGTGAGAGGCGAATACGCTGCGATCATCCACTAATCTCCTTATCTCTACCGTGTCGTTGACCCGGCTTCCCTCGGTTGACTCATTTAATTTCGCCCTGTTTCATTTTGTAGCCTTTGTTATGTTCGCTAATTGACTATTATGATGTGTGTCTATTTTCTTGTTATGATTTGACCCGAATCTTTTTCATGAAAGGATAAGAATATTCGATGTTGCAATATATATTGTTTACGGGCCTTTGCTGACCCTCCATCACTAATAATGCCTGTCAATTGTCTCTTGTGTCTTTGTGGCTTTGGCTTCATTATCAAAAAAAATATTTATATAAGATCTTTCTGAAAATCATAGAGTAAAAATATTAGCTGCTTATCTTTATTTCTGCCAACAGGATAGGATCCTTGCGAAAAACTCGATATCATTTTATAACCTAAAAAAGCCGAATTGCAAAGTGCAATGCAAATAAGATGGGTGGATTAAATGTTTTATTTGCATTGTGGATTCATTTTAAAACAAACACGTTTCCAATACCAGTTTTGGTGTTTTCACGTGCATTTATCAACGGATATGTAGGTACTGAGTTTATCCATTAGTAAACCTAACATCCTGAATTTTATACATACAATGGAGAATTAACCTAAATGACTAATAATAAAGATGTATGAAGGAAGAAAATATGCTAGGCCAACCTCTCGAGAATTTTGTTAAGGGCAGAAGACTAGCTGACCAGAAAACGTTGCGTTGGAAGGACTGCCGCAAAAACCGATGTCCTGGTAGCGGGAGTCCACTGTGTGCGAGAAGCACAAGCCCAGTTGATTTGGCGATGCTTGGGAGGCCTAATATGTCCAGCAGTGGGCGATTTACGACTGAAATAATGAAGATTTGGTAGCAAACCGACTAGTGAATAAGTTATTCGTTTGTTTTCTCCCACAGTTATTGCTAGAGCACCTAGAATGCCTGGTCTCAAGACACGAGCGCTCGCTGCGCATGACGGTAGTGAAGCGACAAGCCGCCGCTCAGTCCGGAGTCTCCTCAGAGGTCGAGGTTCTGAAGGCACTCAAGAGCCTCTTCGAACATCACAAGGCGTTAGACGAAAAGGTAAGATACTCAACTACTCATGTGATGTGAGAGGGATCAACGTGTGTTTGAAGTTCGATACAAGTTTAGGTGTTCAAAATATGCATCCTGCGAGTCTTGTAAGTGGTGAGGGTAGATCTAAACTAAAATGTTGCGACATATCTAGTTTATTGGAAATATTGACTGGACTGCTCTAGTGCGAATCACGTTCAGCATAACTGCTCAATAGTATCACCTAGAAATGGCATTGAGAAAAAAGAAAGTATACAAAAACACGCACAATTCACACGTCTCTAAAACTTATTGGTATTACTATTGCCAATTTCTCTAGTAATAGAATACGTTTTTCTCTCATGTATGTGTTCCCTAACACAGTTATTTGTGTGAGTATAGGTGTTTCTGTAGTTACGTGTCTGTCGGTCCCAAGTACAAGTGCCTAAATATTTTTCTTACGAGATACATTTATCTACGTTTACAAATAAAATGTAAGCAGGTGTAGTAATATCGTGTCTGTGTAGGTCCCAAGTAATACTAAACGTGTTTTTTGTTAACACTTCGTCTTGGAATAAGCAATCTAACTCTTTTTTTGTAACTTGCAGACTTCATGACAATTCAAGAGTCTGAAAATGGTTCAATGACAGTTTTCTGAAATTAAATGCAGGTGCCACTAGGTGCCATCACTGGGACATAAGGTCTAGGCACACAAAGATTTGTATTTTTGTATGTAACTAATAAAATTAAAAACTACTGGACCGATTTCAAAAAAATCTTTCACCGTTGGGAACACTATCCCCGGGTGACATAGGCTACTTTTTATCCCTGTATTCCCACGGGAACGGGAACTACGCGGGTGAAACCGCGAGGCGTCCGCTAGTGTTAGATATTTCGCTTCTTCTGTCAACTAGCCGAGGAAGTTGAAGACGTTGTACTGCATTTTAATTGACCCTGCCGATTGATTGGCAACACCAGACAGAGATGCCAGAACTCTTAAAGCGTCTCTTTCTAAAATGAAGGACATAACATCAGATTTTATAGTCAAATGTGTTGTTAGATTCTTTAGTAGGTACTCCCTGTTATCCGACTTCTAAGGAGTGAATAATGTGTGCTATTATTGAAATGAATTCTTTGAGTTTGAACAGAGATATGTTCAAATATAGATATTTGTTGAAATATATTTGTGTTGAAACGTGTTTCAGGTGCGAGAAAGATTGCGTGTTGCGTTAGAGAGGAACACGGCGCTAGAAGAAGAACTAGCGCTAACTAAGGAAGAAGTAAGTTGTTTATATTTTATACAATAATTGATTTGGACTCAAACTTTATACGAAAAAAATTAAAAGTCCAACGAGTTTGCCGGTTATAATTTAAATCTCTTATAGGAACTATCGTCACAAAATGTTGTTTGCCTTTTCTTTTTATTATCAATAGGCTCGCGCTTGACCACTATCTCACCTGATGGTAAGCGATGATGTGCCTGTTCTTAAAATTACATAAGTAGGTATTACAATGCTGAATTATGATAATGCGATTACAAAGGCGTGCCACGTCATTATATTTAGTAGCAGTAGCGTGTCATTAGTGGCAGTAATTCTTATGATAACATAACACGGCCAAATCTAGTTTCCCAAATAGTTCAATCGGCATTTCTCTGATTGCTAATTATGTAAAACTGAGCTGAGCTTCTGTGCTGTCGACACTAGTCGTCTAGTCAGATTAAGCGCTAACGAACTGCTCAGCTAACTGCCAATACGTACGACTACAATCACGTTGTTTTGCCACGACAAATTAATCAGATTTTCACGGTAAAACTGTCTAGTGAGAATTGAGGTCCTCGGGATTTAGGGCAACATCCCATTATGCCATTTTGGTAACTCTCCAGTGAGGTTATGAATTATTTTGCTGTTTAATAAATCTAGTGTTAATTAAAATTAACTAGTATTATATTTTGTCAGGTATATGAATTTAACTCTTTGTTTCTTCTCCTATATTTGACAAGATAGCGTGTTATTAGCAATGTTTTTGCACTACAAACCCAAGATTCAAATTACCTAAACAACCCTATTAAATTGCATGTAGTCTAGACCGGACGTATGTTAAACTAACTTTACCAGTATTCTACACAAATGAACCTTCTAAAATAATATTTCCACGTCAGTTACAGCAATACAAGTCGTCGCAGGACGACAAGCCAAAGGAGAACGGCACCGTGCCCACCGGCTCGCCCGAACAGAACGGGGAACAACAGACCACTAAGGTAGGTGCACATTGTATACAGTACACCATGAGCCGAGTTGTGGCAGGGTTATACAGATGGTGTATAGTGGGTGTCAAAGGATTGTCTGTAAATTACAGAATTAAAGGTTTTTCTTTTAAAGTAATCTCGGAATGGTAAATAATGAAAATAATACATTTACTTTAAAACAAACTTTTATATTCAAAAGATTTTATTCTAATAATTGCGTTGTAATGAAAAACAAACGTGTGTGCAATATCGGAAAAGTTCCTAAAATGTAGCTTCCATGCTTTAACATACACACAGGCAGGTGTTACTTTTGAAAAGCTCAGCTTATATAACGCTTGTTTGTGGGGGAAAAAGAAGCCATTACCAGTGGGGTCACGTTTTCTGTCTATTATTTACTTTTTTAGCATATAATCTTCCTTCTACGTACGTTAACTGTATCCATCTATATGTTCTTTCCGTAGATATATATATAAATAGATGAAAATACCAAAACATAGGTTTCCTTCAAATATTATATGGTTAGAAATCAAGTAATTTACTGACAATCCTTAACAAATTCACGGGGAAAAGCAACAACAAGAACTAACGTAAACTGTAAAAGATTCTACACACACAGTACATGACACTAACAGAAAATATTTAAAGAAACACACTCAAAAGAATATGTGTTAAACTTAATTCCCTTTAGATGCTTAGGCTGCGAATTTATTAAAGGTTTACAAATCCTTAATAATTTCTAACAATTCTCGACCATCTTGACGGTTCTAGTGATACCTTTTCACATTTAAATGGAAAACTTCCAAAGAACAACAAAAGAAGTCGTCCAAAAAAAGTAACTTTTATCGTTCTTCATTCTTGTATCTATAATATTCTTCAATTAAAACTCTGCAAAAAGCTCGAGGTGTCGAGAAGTTAAAAATACTTTTAACGGTTTTCCGATATTTCGACCTTTTCTAGTGCCGTTGATGTATTCGCAGCCTTAGTGGTTGGTGATTGTGCTCAATTTTTATGTACCTTTTATGATATTCTTCAAAATAATAATAGATAAAACTATTCCTAAAAATCTTGACACTGATTAGCGATTGCTTAAAAAATTCTATATTCAAATTTTCTATAGAGAATTTGAATAAAGAGCAAATTCTTTTGCTAAACAGCTCAGAGATTTTTACAAATGGCCAGGCCCAATATTTTTTAATCTTTCGTAGAAAAGTCATAGACTACGGAATATAATCATTAGTTCGGTGTATCAGAAAAGGTATGTGTGTGTTGTGTGTATTTTTTTTTAATATTTTGTTTTACTCAATTCATAATTTTGCAACAACTACTAATTTTATTCTCAATAAAAATCAAAGAACCAATATCCGTTACATGGGCTGCCTGATTTTGTAGCATAAGAAAAATACTAGGTCTTTTTAACAAATTATGAATTGAGGTAACATTTTTTAGAAATAAACCGCTTAAAACAAACTAAAGTGAATAAATAGCATTTAGTTTACTTTAAAATTTGTTTTTTGATGGACAACCCAGGATACAAATAATGTAAACGGCGAATCGGAGACGACAAGGAAAATCAGTGAACTCCAAAATACGATCGCCAAGCAGGTTAGCCACATGCTGAATACAAAGCATCATGCTGTACTGACGATGAAGTGGTGTTGAGGACTTGTCTCCACAGGGTGGGAGATGGACATTGTATGGGCAACCATGTTCGGTTTAAGATATTTTATTTCTCAAAGAACAAATTACAAATCTGCCGAACATACTCGAACGTTTTGTTACAAAAACTTAAAAAATATTTAAATGCTATCTTGGACTTTAGTATTCTGTGATGGCAAAGAAAGATTATGTAAGAGGCAAAAAAATTGTCGATATATTTAGGTCTCGTTTTTGTTAGCTAACTTTTAGACTTTGTTCCAAATTTCTTCCTAGTTATGACAGGCGTTAACCGCGCGTTGCGCTACCTTGCGTTTACAACTGTCACTCATTTATTCATAAAATCGAAGCTTTCGACCATTTACTTTCACCTTGAGGGGAAAACGTCATCCAATCGACTAAAATCCCACAGCCATCCGAATTTACTTATATACTGTCGAGATACAAGTAAATTCGTTTGCATCCCCGACTGTTCGTAGAGACACATATATATGTAACTCTCATTAACCCTGTCTGCCCTTGTCATCCCTTTTCGGGTAAAAGGAGCTATCATTTTCAGTCTCATAAAGAAAATAATAATTTAAGTTTTTGCATATCCCAGACGGGATTATATGTTTATCTTTCAAGCTAAGTTAGTCTACTGCAACATTAGTCGAAATTCAATTTAATTTGAAGTTCGTATAAAGAGTCACTTGAAAAATGCAAGTTAATTTATAAGTGCGATTATACGATTATATTTTATTTCTAAACAAAGATTTACGTAAATTTAAAAAGTATTTGATGAGAGCTTGCCAGCGTTTACCGCATTTATTCGATACTTGCTTTTTCAGAATTGCCGAAATTAGATCATTACTTCCAGACATAAAAACTTTTTCAGATGGAAAATATGATTTAGATGAAAATATTTTTAACACAGAAAATTAACAAAAATAAATATATCAACAATATTGAAGCCTATTAGAAGTCCATCTCCACCAATGAAGCTTTATCTTCAACACCACCAAATCAACTAACAGGCCCCTAACACAGCGGTCTGTTCGCCATTGCACGATCGTGTTGCCATCTACTCGTATAACGCATACATCGTACTAATACGCATATCAATATGTACTACTGTATATTGCTAACCAAACGTATTTAGCACTAATAACCTGCTAGATTAAGTAGAGCTAATCTTATGGTTTTTTGGCCACTGCATCGCGTTATTTTATTTTCAAACAAATTTTGATGAAAGCCATAAAGTCCTAAAAGCAGGTCGTGATTTTGTATCTTGTGTCCTTCAACTCTGTAAGTGTTAACTTTGAATTATCTTCAAGTTTTTGTTATCATCCTAGATTGGACTAATCTGGCATATTTTCGGTTAACCCCTGTCCATAAGCAGCTTACTGCCTGCCCAGACGTGGGCTGATAAGTATTTTTAATCATAACGGCTATCTTTGTACCTAATATTTGACAGAAAACTGAACGGGTCTCGACCGGTAACGACATTATGAGAAAATGTATAGTCTTCGCTTTCATATCTCACAACAAAAACCTTTTAACTATTTGTCTTCCTCTCAGTTTTACATTATTACGATGCAGTGGTCAGATGGCTGGAACCTGAAAAGTATAATTATAACCTACTAATATACCGTATCTTAGTTTACTTTCATTTGTAAATAATTATAGCAAGTATATGAATTTCATCATTTGTCAAAACTGTAGACATTTCGTCGCGCAGAGCTTAAATTGCAGTATCGATTTTAACAAACCTGAGATTTGTGTTATAATAAAATTTAATTGAATCGAATAACATCCTGTTCTTTAGACTCTGCATGGCTTCATAATAAAAATATTGAATCATATCGATTTCCAACATATTTTAGGGACTATACGCAAGAATGAAAGAGCATGCTGCCTTCCTTACGGCCTATAAGGAAACTGGCAAAAGCTAACCATTGCTCTATCGCAGATATAACACTGCTTTGCTGAATGCATAATCTATAATCAGATTTATAATATTTTTTTAAAGGAAAAGCAGTTTTGACAAAAGGTTTATTCTTGTAGGGAAAGATTTATGCAAAACATCGCCGTTTTTAGTATGTACTTTGTGGGATATATTGCACAAGTCTGGCCCAAACTACCCTGTAGTGTAGCATGCAACCTATAGACTAACCATCGGCGCGCACTGACATCACGTAAGACTACCATAGGAGCGTAGGATCACAATCATGACACTAACACTTACCATTACCGGTGAACCACTGTAGTTGGGAGACTCCAAGGTAACTGTATTTTGTAACCCCTTTATACCATGGCTAGCGGTGGCAATGGGCAGACTGAGATCATTGCAAAGCAGAGGAATTTTCGATGACATTGAATAATAGACTTTATCATCAGTGGAATAAAGTTCATAGTCGTATGACAGGACATCAAACTTATCTTCGAGCATTCTAGTTTGCACTTTAAACACTTATAATAAAGTTTATTTTTCAATACACACGCCTATGCCACAAGCCTAGGCTCCGTGTTCGTTTCAGTCTGTGTCGAGCCTATTAAAGATCAGTTAAGCAATATGTAGTTAGTAAAGGAGCGATGGATTTAACTTAGTAAAGGTACCTAGCCATGGTGTTAAGTATTGCTAGTGTATGTAAACGGTAAGTATATTACGGTTATTATGGGTAGTAAACAAGTAATATCGACCATTGTAAAAATCTGCCATAAATCAACAGTTTTCATAAAAATACACTCCAATTTATCCCCCCTAAGTTTCTATTGCAAAGTAGCTACAGATTCTATCACATTCATAAAGGCAAACTCTAAAACTCACCCAAAAACAATATCACTAAAACTAATAGACCTTCCTCACTATGTCCAAACCAACTAACACCTAATTCATCATACAGTCAGCAGAGCTAAGCTCGTGGCAGCGCCGCGTGGCAGAGCTGAACAACAAGGTATCGGAGCTCGAGGACCGCCTGTCCAAGGGGGAGAAAGAGCTCGCCAAGAAGCAGGACGAGTGCGTCAAGCTGCAGAGGGATCTCCGGGAGAACGTCGCGCAGAAGGAGGACCAGGTGAGGATCTGCACCAGCTTACAAAAGAAACAGCCAATCTCTTTTTGTAAAGGAGTTTTCTGGGTTAATTGTGTCACCATAACTACAACATATTGCTGCTAAATAACATATATATATATAACGGTAGGTACTGTGTTCCAATTTGAGGGGTATAGGCACTGCTGCCGATATAATTACTGGCTGTATCTTTGGGATCAAATTGAACGTGCCATGCCTCTAGTATTGCAGATAAGGCGGCAGTGATCAGTTATCATAAGGTGGGCTAGCCGGCCCACCTAAGGCGCCGTCTAATAGTGTCATCTAATGTTGTTTGTATTAGGCTTGATTGCATCTCAAAACTCTCTAAAACGTCAGACTACTCTCATTTCATAGATATAATTTTATTCCAACTCTTCATTAAAACTGTAGTTCCAATAATTTTCCCAAAATTGATCATAATAAACAACGCTCTGTCTTTGTCTCAGGAGGAGCGTATAACGACGCTGGAGAAGCGCTACCTGAACGCGCAGCGCGAGTCCACCTCGCTGCACGACCTCAACGAGAAGCTGGAGCAAGAGCTCAACCACAAGCAGGCGCAGCTCAAGGTAAGATGATCATATCCTACAGTAAACAGCAGTAGTAACCAGGGGGCAACAGCAACAGTACCCGTTGTCAACATCAGTAGTACTGGGGGGCAACATCAGTAGTAAGGAGGGCCACAGCAGTAGTGCGGGGGGCTACAGCAGTAGAACGGGACTACAGTAGTAGTACGGCGGGGGGGTGGCAACATCAGTAGTACGGAAGGGCAACAGCAGTAGAACCCGGGGTGCAACAGCAGTAGTACCCGGGGGGCAACAGCAGTAGTACCCGGGGGGCAACAGCAGTAGTACCCGGGGGGCAACAGCAGTAGTACTCAGGGGGCAACGGCAGTAGTACTCAGGGGGCAACAGCAGTAGTACGGGGCTGCAACAGCAGTAGTACCTGGGGTGCAACAGCAATAGTACTCGGGGGCAGTTGTTACAGCAAGATTTAGAAAGAGACTGCCACATAACGTCCTTGAAGTTCTAACAGTGCGTAAGTCAAAAACTACTTTTCAGGAGATAGCTTTTCTGTCGATAAGTGTTAGATTAGAGACAACAAACTTATACTAAAACTTAATGTGAGTATTGTTTTAAGGGTGGGACTGTATTTAATTTTGTTACCTATTTGAAAGACTTAGTGATACAATCATGGAATCTAATAAAGGAAAAAATTTGCTCCCGCATGATTTCTATCTAACGTTCAAGAGGGATGCAATTCAAGATATTATCGGCAAAGACTAGGCAGATTAATATCGAAAGTAGCAGAATAAGAAATGTGTTCTAGTACCTATTAGTTATAATTGTTTCAGAATTATATTAGAGAACATGTTAATATCTAGGGAATGTGGACTGAAATGTTTTCTATAAGGCATTTATATCTATAACTATTCTTTCCTTGTAGCTTTAACATGGATATTCAAGTGCCAAAAGTGTAGACGCACTCTACTAGAACTTAAGTGTAAAACTACAGTGTTACTTTTATAGAAAAACTTCAATGACCTAAAGCTGATTTTAATCTAAAGTATAGAACCTAAAGATTAAACCAGTCGTGGACGTACTTTTTCTATAAATAAATAGGCATTTTAGTTTTGGGATAGTGTAACTGCACTTTCGACCCTTGACTGACAAACTAGATTTGGTATCCATGAAAAAGTATTGAGTTATTTTCGTAAATGTATCTCGAAATAAATCTACCGACCGATGGAATTGCGTCACAGAACCTTCTAACCTTTCCTTAGCAGAGCCTTTGTAACTAACACTTTTAAAACTAACCTAGCCCGGCTTGCCGTAGTCAGCACACTCATAGACCATGCCACGTCATTCGCATTGCAGTTGCAAGAGGAGAAGATAGCCGCCATTGAAGAGAAGCTGGAGCTCTCTACACAGAAGCTGGCGCAGATGTCCTCGTTGCCGGAGATGGAGGAACAACTTAAGGCCAGGATGGAAGCGCTTAGCCAGGTGGGTTGAGGACGGCATGTGGTTGGAGGTAGATTTAGGTGGTGTAGGGTGTTGCATGTCTAAGGGTCTTTGTTCCCAGTAAGCGGGTTGTAGGGGTCAGATAGTAAAATACTGGTACTCTCAGCTGTATACAGTCAGAGAACATACTAAGTTGGGAAAAGGCTACGTAGTAACTGTGGGTCTTTGTTTAATGTTAATTTTGAGCACGACGAGGCTGTAAAGCCGATGACTACGTCTAGGCTCGATGATGGCTTAGATGTAACTTATGTGGTTAGTATCAAAATAACGATAGCAATAATAAAAACAAATAAAAATAATAATTATTAGAAATGATTGTCTACACTGAGTTATTTAAATACCAGGATGCACTTTTTAAGTTTTAGCAAGATCAGAAATCTTTCGAAGATAAAAAGGCAACATCTGAAGCCATCAAAAGAAATTCTATTGAAGTCCAAATTAGTAGTAATGTATCGTATTTTTATGTTTTAGTGACTAACAATACAGTTGTGCTTTCTGCTTCTCATGTTCCATTCCCATTTTAGTCCTTCAACATTTCCTCTATAAAGCGGTATGATAATAACCTAATTGTTTTCTTACTTTTTTTTTGCAGTAGCTTTTATGTTTGTTGACTAACTTAATAAATAAATTACCCAACGATGTTAAATTGTTTCTTAATTTCAAGCTGTGGATATGTTGCTGAAATAGACTTATTATTAAAGTGCAAGTTCACCGAGAGCATTCGCTTCACGTATTTGTTTTGTCAACGTTGTGTAGCTTGATCTTTTGTCTCCTAACGAACATTCATTTGGAAAACAAGCATTTGTTCTCGAGCAGCTTGTGGAGAATAAATTTCTGTTTCGTATTTGGATTCATGTAGGGGGTGAATCCACTCACACAACTGTTCGTTTCGCGAATGAATATTCGTTGCGTAACAGAAGATTTAATGACTAAGAACATACTTATTAGATTATCCCTCGGCTTCCTTCCCGTGGCCTATACCGTGGGCACCGTATATTATACCGGAAAAAAAAAAATCTAATTGTACCTCTCCTATCAGTAAAAGAATTTTCGTAAATGTATATATGTTCTTACAGAGATTACCCAAACATAAACAATTTTACCTCTTTATAGCTTTTAGTAATTAACCTATATTGTCCCACATCTGGACAAAAGTCTCCCGACTAGCCTTCCGCTCTTCCGAGTGTTTTGCCTTTTTCGGCCAATCTCTCGTAAACGCTTCTGAGTCGTCACGCCAGCGTTTCTTAGGCCTCCCTCGGTGACGACACCCGTCTTCTTGCTCCCACTGCGTGACGCCTCTGGCCCGTCTGTCATTGTGTATTCTGAATATATGACCCGCCCAGTCCCATTCCAGTCTGGCAGACTTGTTGCACATACACTAGCTTTCCCGAGGCTTCGCTCTTGTGGCCTATATGGCAGAAATCGTGTTTTTTGTTGGAATTATACTGCCTATGACACTCAACGGTAGTATAGCTTCCTATCTGTGAAAGAATTTTGGCAATCGGATCAGTACTGCCATAGTTTACGCTGTCCAAACTTAATTTCACCTCTTTATTATGTTAGTTAAGATTAGTTTAGACCTTTTTATAATAATAACATACGTTTTTCTATAATCCAGGGCGTTTGTCCGCAGGCTCAAGAGCGCCACGGCTCGGCAGAGGACCGCATCCAGCGCCTCGAGGCCAGCGTGGAGGAGAAGAACGCCGAGCTCATGCGTCTCAACCAGCGCCTGAGGATGAACGAGGAACACAACACCCGCCTGTCTGCTACCGTGGACAAACTGCTCTCAGAGTCTAACGACAGGTGCGTAGTCTAGTCTACTAGGAGATAGCTGAGGACCGCATCCAGCGCCTGAGGAGCACAACATCAGCCTCTCCGCTACCGTGGACAAAAACTGCTCTCAGAGTCCAATGACAGGTGTGTTACTCACTTGGCCATTGCCAGTTACTTCTCCCTGTATGTTTTGGGATAGTGTGAGTAACACTATCTCAAAACTTGAGGACAATATGATTTAAACTGTAGCGTCACCTATGGCGCCACATACGAACTTAGTAACTTGACGTCACACAAAATCCTTCATCGCGCAAGCAGAGTTTTCGGTGCGATTTGAACAAATGCAACAGTCCGACAACAACTGTCGAGCAGTTGTTCTGACCAGGCACTACACCCGTCTGGTCGGAGGATTGTTCCTTTTCAATTGAGGTTGCGGGATTTTACAAACTGTTCCGGATACCTCCAAAAAACTACATTTGATTGGATTAATTTAGCAAAGTTATGATATCTAGTAAGATGCCTGTAAAATTTTCGGCTATATTATGCAGAAAGTTCATCTCGTTTAACTCTCGGTCCTCGCTCTGAATGTATTTCGGTGTTGCAAATATCATATAAAATGATGTACAAACATAAGTCAAGTTGTTCTGCATGGTTCCAGGCTACAAGTGCACCTCAAGGAGCGCATGCACGCGTTAGACGAGAAGAACGCACTGACGCAAGAGCTGGAGAAGACGCGCAAGTACGCTGACGAGCTGCTGGCTGAGAAGCAGGACATCCTCAAGGAGCTGGCCAAGTGGCGCATGGAGACCGAGCAGGTACTTGTGCTGCTAGTAAGAGCCCACTTTATGGGACTTTTAAATATCTTATGTCTTGGACCTCATTTTCAAAAGAAACCTACACCCTAATTGTGCACTACACTAAATTTCATTGTCTATTGCAACTGAATAAGGTCCCGGAACCATTATTTCATATCTTTAAACAATCTTTTGCTGGACATGGACAACGTAAAACACGCAATTAATTGACAAAAAAACAGTCATTGCGATCTATTGTGTGTTTTTCAATTAGGTACTTCGCTTGGTTGTGTGCTTTTAGCGTTATCACAGCATAATTTTTTCAAACTTGTAGAATGGTTTTATTTTACTCTGTTGTTTGATACAGATATGCGATATTGCAAGATATCTTCAAGGTACATGGTAGTGGCATTTTAGCCTGAACTAATTTCAGCCAACATAACAGTTATTATAACTTCTATGTTGTTTCGATTGCAGCTCAAGCGTCAAATGTTGGAGCAGGAGATAGCCTTCAACATCCAGCAGACGGACGCTCTCACTCGCTCCCTATCCCCGGCCGCGCAGCAGCAGCCGCCTCCTGGACTGTTCCAGCCCAAGGTAAGAGATTAAATACGTTTCTCAGCTTCACCTTTTGAGTGCCTGAAACGTGGATACACGCGAAAAACACGTGTAAAATATAAATACTGACGGACTAAACAGATATTTTTAGTCATCATCCCTATTAGCTCGGCCACTGAAATAAATATCAAGTGAAGCATGGGATCGCTGCTGGATCTAACCTAAACAAGCAACAAAAGTGTGAATGCACTGCTCTCTCTTACAGAGAAAAACAAACAGGTGATGTTGACAACACCCAATCCAAGCAATGTATTTAAAGTGAAGCCAAGTGGTGATCTATAATCCTTTTATTTTTTTTTATTATAGTTTCGCGCTTAACCACAATATCCTTAATTAAATTTACCATTAAAATGTTCATCGTCAGCTGGACGGCTCCTGGGAGAAGTTGCAACAAGCGCACCTGGCCAACGTGCAGCAAGCCTTCGACGTGTCCAGCGACGCCGAGGTCAGTTCTCTATACGAAGTTAGTTGTTTTGTCTTTATTATTGCATGATATTATTTTATTTAACTATTACTTGACTAAAGCATTGTGCCCGTAATGTGGATCCCTTTAGTCCATACAAACTTGTTCCATAATGTGGATCCCTCTGTTCCATATTGTGGATCCCTGTGTTCATTAATGTGGATCCCTCTGTTCCATATTCTGGATCCCTCTGTTCCATAATGTGGGTCCCTGTGTTCCATAATATGGATCCCTCTGTTCCATAATGTGGATCCCTCTGTTCCATAATGTGGATCCCTCTGTTCCATAATTTGGGCGCACGGTTGGCGCTGTGATTGAGCAATTGACTGCTGCGCTGCGTGTCGCGGGTTCGATTCCCGCACGGAACCAATATTTGTATGACCTACAGATAGTTGTTCCGGCTCTGGGTGTTATGTATGTGAGTTTATATGTTTGTAAACGCACCCACGATACAGGAAGAAATTCCTAGTGTGGGGCAAGGTTTTTTTTTTAAATAATAATAATATGGAACCGTGTGTTCCATATTCTGGATACCTCTGTTCCATAATGTGGATCCCAAAGTTCCATAGTGTGGATCCATCTTTTTCGTTCTATATAGACCTAAGGAGTGCACTTATGAAAACTCACACAATGCTAAAATCTTTGTATTTGTTTTTTATCCATAGTTATATTATGTCGTTGCTGACCATTTCATGATATGGCAAATACCCGCTGCCCACATCAGGACTTATTTTCTGGCCAGAGCAATGAATAATGATCGTTCTTCATGATATGGCCAAACAATAAATGATCATATCATAAAATAGTTGCATTATCCACCGTCAGAGATGCTGATATCGTTTTGGTTTTGTGATGCATTATGGCGGCGGATAATTATTCTGATAAAAAAGCTTATACTAATGCATCAAATGAAGATTAAATTGAAGTGAAATGCCTTTACAACACAAAACTACTTTAATTAAGTTCCTTTTTAAATTAATGTTTGTTTTTTTTTTATTAAACCTCAATCAATCATGGAAACTTTAAATTAATGATATGGCCAAACATGGATTATCATATAATTAAACGCTGACGTTTAAACGATATGGTCAGTTTTAGCTTACCATAAATCATGAAATGTAACCATTTCATAAAATGGCCGGACGGACACATCATGAAGTGATCAATTTTGTGATCTGACCACGACATATACATTAGGTGTCATGACTTTGAAACAAGATACGTATTGAATTTATCTGCTCTACTGAAATATGCTGTAACTATTCATATACTTCTCTGGCTCCTCCTTCTAGCAAAACCTGCGTGATGCTACATTATTGTTTTCCCCACCAGAATGATGAATCCGATGGTGGCGTAGAAGGCGGTCACACGGACGCAGCAGCCCTAGCGCTGATGCTGCAGGAACAGCTGGACGCCATCAACACGGAGATCCGCCTCATCCAGGAAGAGAAGCAAACCACTGAGGCACGGGCCGAGGAGCTGGAGTCTAGGGTGAGCATTACTTGTGATTTATAAAGGATAGGGAATACTTTGATATGGGGAATGACGTAAGGAATATTCTAAAGTACATGCAGTTCGCGGCCGTTGTTATGCGTATGAGTTCATTAGTAAGTTTAACTTTGTAAAGAGTTAGTTATCTCTGTCAATTTTAATTATGAAAGCCTCGATGTGCTAGATTTTTTGTCGGATACAATGGTTCTTAGAATTTTAAGGTGAAATAAATTTATAAGATCTCTAGAAGCTGTAGTTTATAATGAATTTTTCTTGACTTGATTTGATCTTACTTTAATAAAATTATTAGTACAAATTAGTATTTGTGGAGAAGATTTTTTATAGTTAATTTGCTTCACTGTTGTATTAAGTAATTTAGGTTAGGTTAGGTTTATTGGTGAGAAGCAGATTACGTCTTTAAAGAACATAAATAAGGTAAGGCTGTCATTTTTGGTGCGGGTAGAACAGCGTAAAGACTAGATGCATATTCATTTTGTAAAGAATAGAAATTAAAATTAATGGTTGTGGAAAATAATACCTCAGACAACATCTGTGTGTCATAAACTGTATTAAAACTGTTTCAGCTTGCATTCTGCTTATCCACACAACTTGTATCTTTAAATAATATAATGACATTCTCGGTGATGGGTCATACAATCTGTTCATTTCATGGTTTTTATTTGATGTTTAGTAGTGGCGGCGCGACAGATATTTATACATTTACCAGTCCCTGTTCTTTGAAAAGATAAAATATTTATTTTTGCTTCCACCTTTAGCATCTTTGTGCAACGAAATTTTGAATTGTTTATACTGAGGACCCTATTTTAAAGATCTTGCGCCGCCACTTTCTTTTCATTTCATCTTTTGGGACTTTCTTAAAGTTTCGTAACAACTCCATCGCCTAGAATCACTTCTCTAGCTGCCGACTACGTATTAGTACTATGAACTTATCGCGCATGAAATAAATTTGGTGAGTAAATATATGAGTTTTCTCGGAATATTGAAACGTCGTTATCTTGAATAAATTCTTTTTGTTACTTGTACGTAAGAAGCGCTGTCAAAAATCTGTTCGTTAATAATCATAATAAATAAGCAATATAAATAATTCACAGATTGCATATTAGAGCGTAGCGTGCATTTTTACGCCTTCATATAACAAAACAAATGTGACTGGAACAATAGCACAGCATTCTGATTATCGTTGCCTTAAATCTGTCCGGATGTCCGGATCATAGCGAAATTTCCAAAGATAGTTAAGATAATATGATTCGTGATTAAAAAATCAGAATTTAAGTATATAAGCCATTAAGTCCATTTCTGTACGTTTTTGTGCGTAAGTTGTGAAAACATAAATACATTTCGCACATTTTGTAGCCTCGTACAATAAACAGTTCAGATTTGATGTTACACAGTAAACTTTAAACATTTTACTGCTCGTTCTTGTGAATTTGAAACCATTTTGGTAGTCGCGTAGTACTGATATGTATGTCGGTCGGCGGTGAAGCTATGAAGCCTGGGTGGTGGCATGAGCGGGTGTACCTGTAACAGGATGTATATAAGCGGGTGTGGTGTGGGCAGGTGGGCAGCTACGAGCACATGAACGTGCTGGCGCGGCGCGGGGAGTCCCCGCCGCGCGCCGCCTCGCCCTCCGCGCCCGCCGCCTCGCGCCAGCTGCACGCGCACCACAAGTACCACACCGTACGTATACACACACACACACAGACACACACACATTTTTTAAGACTTGTCCACACATAAAGACCAAATACATGTTTTAGAGGCTTTCATTTATTTTCAATAAAATTACCTATATTATACAGGGTGGGTGTACAGTACAACTATTTTCGTAATGTATTTTGGAAATCATCGCATGTCAGAATACAAATAAAATGCTAATTTCCATGTCCATCTGTTAATTAGATTTAGCATGTATAATAATTTGAATTCAGAACTAAATACTTTATTGATGTTTTGTTTTGATTTCCATGTGAAATATACAGAGCTGTAAAAATAGCAGCTTTCCTCCCATTTTTAAAACATAATGTTAAAAGAGTATTAACAACTCTATATACTTCCAAGTTGATTGAGAGCGTCCGGGCTGCACCAAGTGCAAAGGGCAACTGATAGAAATTCGACGACTGACGAAACACGAAGTTTGCGGAGGGATATTAAGTAAATGTTTGTACTGTACATATAATAATTATAAATCCGTTACATACCAAAGTTTCGTGAATAAATATAGTATGTTGTTTAGTTTTATTGTGATAAAAAATATTAATTAATAAAGATTGCCTTCAAAGTATGTATAACAAACATATTCTGTTTTTTTACATTCATTTTTACTAACATTATCAGGATCAAACAAACCTGACTCGGTTTTGGGAATATTTTAGAAATTTGTAATAATTAACTGTTAAAATCATAATCTGTTTTTAGAGTAAGTTTCAGTGAACTAATGTTTATTTGTTGTTATTTCTGGATCATATCATAAGCTGCTAAGACATAACTTAGTATAAACTAACAATGGGTGCAGTAGTAGTAACTAACTCGTCGCACACGCTATAGGCGCCTGCATCGATGTCTCCTGCTCACCACTACCGCGCGCCGCCCGCCTCGGAGAGCCTGCCGGCCAGCCAGGTCCGTCGTCCTATATTAAAACTGCCGAAGTATCGCAGTACCTGTCGTACTAATAAGAGTGTACCGCTAAACTGACGTAGTGTCACAGAAATTCAAATTAACCAATTCTTGTTTTGTACCTCTCTATTTTGTCAATTTGGATTATCGCAAAAAAACTTTTTTTAAGAAAGCTGATGCGTATTAGCCTTTACAATCTGTGTCTCTCGACATGCTAATTTAAAAAAGGGCTTTCCAAATTAAAAAAAAATGTGTTTCTTTACTGAGCTAGTTTAGCGGTAAATTCTGTACAAGAAAGGTATGCACGCATTCACAGGAATGGCTTACAGCTGGTGTGGGAGTTTGCGTCATGCGTCACTTATCTCAATGTACGGTGAAGTAGTCTGCTAGGTTATGTTATTTATATAATAAAAAATACTTAAAGATAATGCAATAAATATCATTTCAATGTTAGAACTCATCATAGACTATAGTGTCAGTATCATTAAATGTTCATCTTGATCTAGTCTAGTAGCTATGTAGGAAATACAGAGGGTCCATTTTTTTCCATAATGAGAGCCTGTTCTCGTACTACTTTATAAAAGTTTATAATCAAACAAAAAAGCAGACTGTTTCATCATTTCGTATGAAATGCGAATTTTCTACATGTAGCTTATATATAGTAATAATATTTAAGAAGAAATGTAAATATATGGCATCCTAGCATGACACGCCCTCTATCGATATATTGTGATCAACTATGCCTTATTGTCCAACATATAAGGTTGGTTTTATTACACCACTATTATTAGATTAAAGCCAACTTCGCCAATCGCGTATATACACCGTGAAATTTAAATGGTTGTTTTCCCGCAGCGAAATGGTTTTGTCTATGTAATACAATCGTTTCGTAGTTATATAAAATATTAGAAACAAAAACTGGCATATTTAACATTGTGAAAAACTAATCTCGAAAGCGATCACGAACCAATAGTATACCTCCCGATATCTACGGCCGAACGACAGCAGGCCGTTGACCCGGGTGCTAGGTCACCGTCGAAAGGATTAGGTTCGAAGGCGGCTCCGTTTGATCATGTTACGCGCGGGCTAGATTATGCCGTATAATTACACGCGAGAGCTTATTTTACTTTAAACATTTAATAAATCGGTCTTTGCTTTGTCGGCTTGTGGCTCGCTCGTTTGTTTTGCGTGCAAACTTTTATGCCGTATCACCACGTGCGAGAGCTTATTTGGGTTTGACCATTTATGCATCGCTTTGCTTTGAGGGCTGCGGCGCCGGCGCGTGCGACGCCAGTATTACCTACAACAATACATGTTACGTCTAGTGTTACCATAGATATAATAAACAAGGAGATATGCCCGGTAGACGAAAATATATCGGAAACCTGTGTCTCCAGTTTGCCCCTACCACACGGCAACTACTACACATGCAGTTCAGTAAAGGCAATAGATACGCAGTCGCGCACACACCCGCATTTCTAAAATCAGAACGTACTACACAATAAATTATAAACCTTATCCCTTCAAGCACAGCGTGTATATACCAATCACCGTACAAATTACGCACACAAAAACATCGGTCGCTATCGTTGTGCTATGCAAAAGCAATTTATTTTACATACACGCTAGTGATTGACTAAATCGGAAACTTATCGATTCACCCATTTATTATTGTACATTTTTTTTTGTTTACTTGAAAATAAATAAAAAAACGGTTTGTCCAGAAAATTTTATAGATAAAACAAATATGCAGCTAAAAATATAAATTATTAAGTAAATCAAAAAATTCAAACAATCAAAAATCCGGTTACTTTGGTTTAGGCTTTCATAGCGTAATGTTTAATTTATTTTTAATGTAGCAAATTTTAATTGTTTTGTGCTGCTATTATTGTTATTATGTTATGAGTCTGTTTTACTTGAAATAAATAAATTGAATTGAATTGAAACAGGAGATATTGTTGAACCCTGCTAGTGCTATGGTGTTTAATCACTGACCTGTAAAGTGGAGGTATTTGTGCAGCACTTGACACTTTGATATTATTGAGGTTGCATTTTTTGTCAAAAAGTTGGTTACGCATTTCTCTACTACACTGTAAAATAATCAAAATAAGTAATACACATTATTTCGCATCGATTTTCCAACCGGTTGAAAACGGTTGACAAATTGAAAATAAAATATAATAACAATATTTCATTCGTCATCGACATTGTTATCGATAGCCTACGTTAGTGGATCTGCACAAGCACATCACTAACTCGTCGCAAGGAGCAGCGGCCGTACTACGCGATGCATCCGCTCAATGATGTATCGTTTTGCGATTTTTACATTGCTTGTCCAGTCACTTAGCGACAAACTTAGGTAATGGTTAGGAAGCGGTATTTAATGCAAAAATAGTACAGTCGCTGTGATATTTCAATACAAAAATAACATAGTAGAAGCAAGAAATATTTTACGATTTGTTGTTTTTCATGATTTTAAAGACAAATATAGTGAAATACTTGTACTCACTTATAGTAAGTGATTCTATGATTTACAAAGTTTTGGTTTAGGCTTCGCTTTTTACAAGAAACCACTGAACAACACGGCATTCTTGTAATTTTTCACGATGACGGTCGAAAGCGCACTGTTTAGCGGAGACCGGCCATTTGCCTGTGACATGCTCAGTCAGCCCACGTCGCGCGGACACCGACACGCCCCCTTGCCACTTCTCCTGTATTTTATATTTCTATGAGTGTTACTATTAAAGGCCGCGAGGCAATTGACCCACGTGCTTTTCAATCAGCTGTTTTCCAACATATTATTCAAATTTGACACTAAAACGCACTTGACACTAAAACGCACTTGATGCGCACACTCGCGAATAACGTGTGGGTTATTTATTGCCCAAAAATGTTCGTTACGCTGGTTGAAAATACCAACTCGCGTAAAAGTTGATTCATCCGTCCACAAAATGTTCTTATCTTGGTTGGCGATCAACCACTGACAAAACGCAATTCTGTTCTGGGGGTCATTTTCGTGGAGAGCGTGAACACCGCGAAAATGATAAGGATGCTGTCCTTCAGAGTTGAGTAGTTTCCAGACGTGGTACTGGCTTACGCCAAACCTAGCCTCGGCCTGGCGCGTACTGCGACGCGGATCCCGTTCGAAGTACTCGATGATCTCCTCGTCGAACGCTGGCAAAATAACGGCTGGTCGACCTCTGCCCTGTGCATGTGCCGGTGCATGGAACTGTCCATGATCTAGTAGCCGCTGTGTCGCCGCTACGATCGTCCGTGGAGATGGAACTTGGGGTTCAGAACCCCGCGAAGACGGAGCGACTCCAAGTGTTGCCGCTCTGCGTAAAGTCGCCGGGCAGCATGGGAGTCATAATCAGCCCTAGCATACAGCTGCACCATAGCGACGTACTCCACATTGGTGTAATTGTAATGTCGATCTATTGCAGTTTACAGTGATGGCGCGTGCTGCGCGTACGACATTCGCGGAAAAACTAAGTAGGTCAGGGTCACAGCCGCGCGTGCCGCACGGGTAAAATAGGCGCCGGCGGCTTCGCTTGAAATTGTTGCGCGCAGGCTAGTTTATGCCGTATCACTACACGCGAGAGCTAATTTTACTTTGAAAATTTCTAAATCGGTCTTTTCTTTGTCGGTATCGCGGTGATTTTTTGTATTGTTCCGTGCAAACATTTTATGCTTTATCACTACGTGCGAGAGTTTATTTTGGTTTGACATTATTTTGTGCATCGGTTTTCTTTGTAGGTGGTGACACGAGTAGTACCTAGTACCTACAAGTTACGTCTAGAGTTACTATTGTTACTCACTTTTTCGAGTTGATGAATATTTTTTTAATTATTTTAAAACAGAAACATCGTTATTTATTTACTTTAACTCTATACTTCGAAAGTACTCCTTAAGGCAAGTCGTTCTGCCGCGGGAAAACAACCAATTAAATTTCAGGGTGTATATCTTTCATATCTACCGAAATATTATGAAATGAGCAGTGAGAACAGTAACGGCCGCGACTTACAAGTTGTATTTCATGGGTTCGAGCCCAGGCAGGCGCTCAACATTGTGTAAATTATTTCATCACCACTGCTCAAAACGGCGAAGGAAAACATCGTGCGGAAACTGGCATGTCCCAGAACCAAAAATTCGAAGACATGTGACGCCCAACAACCCGTACTGGGCCTGGCGTGGTGGATTTCAACCCACTCCCTCTCACAGAGAAGGAAGCCTGTGTCCTAACAGTGGGAACATTAAAAGACTGATGAAAAGTAATCAAACCAACCTTTATTTAAAATAGCGGCATGCTAGTTAAACCCTTACATTATAAAACACTATGTAATAGCAAGTAGTATATCATATAATATCGTTATAGATCTTATGGATGAAAGTTGTCATTTAAGTGCACAGCACTGCTTGACGCAAAGTAGACAATAGGCGACGCTTGTCTGTGTAAGGTATATGCAGTTATACTCAACTTGAGGCCTATGAAATTATTCCATGTTATATCATGTTATTCCTCTTTTAAAATCAGTTATTTGTTTGTTTAGATCCAATATAATTAGTATTTGTTTAAATTGTTTTATGAATGATCGGTTTAAAGCCAAAGGTTGAGTATCGCTGACTTTTTAAATAAATAAACTTTACTGCTGATGTGTAAACTTGCATAAATATAAAAATATTCATGTAATAATATTTAGTTTACATTCACAAGGTTTTATAAATAAAATTAGATTGTCACAAATTTTTGTCTATGTAGAAATTGTAGTGTCTCGTGTTAGATTAATTAAAAATGTAACATTTTAGAATATAATAATAGTTCACAATTTCAATTTCAGTAAAATAAAATTGTTATTATGACTGACAGAGTCAAGAGAAATCTGCTAACACTCATATTTTAATGTAGCAGTTTTCATCAAATCATTTAAATGATAATTTATTTAGATTTAGAAAACTTTATGTTTGTAAAATAACATATTTAATAATTGAATTAATTTAGCGTACGTATGTGTGTAGTTAATTTTAGTGTTTACAGAAACCAAAAAAAAAACAAATCGTTTTCTATTGTATGGAGATTTTTAAATTTTAGCTTTTAAACACAACCGTTATTGCGCTAGCGTTCTTACATCTTTTGCAACCTTGAAAGTCTCTGGGAATAAACTCACGATGACGTGTTGTTATTCGGGCTGCCCTTATTTGTGGTCGCAATCGCAACTGCATGCGGTCACGAGAACATTTAGTGTTGTGCGAGTGCCGCGTGTATACAAGTATTCAGGTGCGTCCGTAAGACTGAAGCCAACCCAAACATAGTTGGGAAGAGGATAGGTAGAGAGGTCAGAGGAGCGCGTGAATTTAACTTTAACTCGGATCGCCGACATGGTAGCGGTGGGAACTGTGGAGTTTTAGTCGGTTAAAGTCCGACATAACCCTTCGTTCCCCAGACGGATGGTATCCAATTGATCGCCACGTGTACGAACGCTAGTGCAATCCGTCATGGCTTATATGTACGAGTATATCGGTGTCTGCATACAGCTCCAACTGTGCGAGGAAGGCGGAGGCCAAGTGGTGAGCGGCGAGGGCGCGGCGTCTCCGCTGACGGCGCGCTCGCTGCGCCTGGAGAGAGCCGCGCGCGCCTTGCACGCCGAGAGGGACCGCCTGCGCACGCACTACCAGCCTCCTTATGACTCGTGAGTACCACGTGCGCTTGTAATCATGCTTCTGCTAAAGAAATGGGGGTTAATTACTTGGGCTTATGCCCGTATTAATCAATAGTCCACACTCATATTGGATTAATAAAAGTCTTCTGCTAACCGATTTGATTTGTGATGAGCTTAATTAATGTAACCATCATCTTTTTGGTAACTAACATCACCATACTGAACAATAAATTAGTGTTCGTAAAGTTTTGTTATTACCCCTATTATGCTTTTGAGTGCCCGAAACGCGTATCCACGCGAGACGCGTTGGGTTTTCTATTGTTTCGATAATTACGTGCATTTAACCGCACCGATTAAACCACTTACTAGAAGGTTGCTTATTATTGAATTATAAAGCAACTTATTTGACTTAGTTTTAAGTTCTGTGATAATCGTCTCGTTGCAAACAGGCGACTAAGGATCGTGAAAATACCGTTTTTGGTTAATTAAGCCAAAACACCAAACGTCTTGTAAAGAACTATTATGAATTGGGAAATAATTAACCGGGTGAAAAATATACTGAATGGGCGACTATTATACTAAGTAAGCAACTATTTATCCGGTTTGAGGAATACCTTTTAGGAGGTTTTTGTGAGCTGCAGTAATAATATTGTGACATACTATAATTGTATTTGGGGTTCTATTTTTTCTATATTAGCATATTATTCTTCATCGTAAATGAAGGCGACATCGCTGTGCAGCGCGGAAATTCGGCTATAATTGTGTTTTCAATGAATTGGTACAAGAGCAAGCGGAGCAAGTTCGGGAACTTAGGGCACCCCGACACGGACAGGTTAGGTTCGAACGAGATGACGGGAGCTGAAGTGAGCGAGCAAAGCGAGCGAACTCAGCTCCCGTCATCTCGTTCGTGTTAGGTTACTTTAGACCCTGCGGACGGAAATAGGAGCCCGGGCTCCGTCGACTATGTTGCCAAAGTACTAATCAAGTCGCTGTTTTAAACATTTGTATTCGCCCACTGTTTGTCGCCCACTTAGTATTTCAGTAAGCCATTATCAGTATTTTTTACATCTTTAACTTTAATTTATTGTCGCTCGTTTAAATACTACCCTTATTAATTGATAACACGTGGAGTAACATACATTTTTTATTAGCAAATTTTTCATCATAACTATAAATTATGTATTAACAAGTTATCTACAATTTAACAACTTTCCATTCCACGCTGCCAGGACTTCTATTATGTCGGGCAGCCTCGCTCGGATCCCCATACACAGGTCTCCACATTTACCCCACCCGGGACTCAAGCCCTCGTCCCACCCGCAAGTGAACCTAGCTCACCTGTGGTGCGACTGTCCCGACACAATGTTCAACTATGTGCCACATAGGCTCTGCCTCAAGTCCAGCATGTATAGGATCGTTGATAGCTATCTGTTCCATCACCCGTGTTTGGTTAAGTCGGCTAGTTATATTTAAATGGGAGCTCAAGGTAGTGTAGCACATAACATAATATCACGCCTGTGTTCCCTGAACGGTAAGGCAGAAGCAACTTTAGTCCACCCGCTTCGCCAGTTATGGGATAGCCAGTTAGTTTAAAGGAGTATAGCTACTTTGAATGTAGTATTTATGTTCATTTGTAAATAAGCTACTTAGAGGTCGTATTTATGATCAAGTGATGCATAGTAAATGTGCCTTAACAAGTTATAAATGCACAACTTGTTGAAGTACGGAGCTTTGATTCGCTTTGACAACATAATAATATGTAAAAATAAAATAATGAGATCACCTTACGCTGTATTATCATCAAATATAAATTTTAACGAAGAATCATTTATTTGCCTTCAAAACGTAGAAGAACAATGTGTCAGGACTTTCAGCTTATGTTAGTGTTTTATTTTAACACTTGCATGCATTTCTTTTTTTTCAGATTTTATGTAATGTTATTTTATTTCTTATAAACTTGAATAAATATTTAGATGTGTTACAAAATGGAATTACTAATTCTTTTCACCCGGTAACATCATGAAAATGAGATTTTAAATTGTTAATGGTATGTTTTTGATTATTTTTATGTGTGATCCCTGATTCCATAGTAGAGATCGATTTGTGGCTAAAATATTTCTTTAGTAATTCCATTTTAGCTAGTAACTGCTGGCTTTTAGCTAGTAATCTAGCATTTTTTTTTAGCAAATAGTGATACTCAAACTTTTTTACGGGCTAAAAACTTTTTAAAGCACTCAATTAATTATGGCTATGAGTTGAGTAACACTAGTTGAAGTTTAATTTATCATTTAATTTTTACTGTTGTTTCTGCTAAAACAGCTTCGCTGATGTTTTTTTATAGTTTTTGTTCTTATTATGTATTAGTTTATTTTTGTATGTTTAAGATGAATCCTAATAATAAAGTAATGATTTTTAAAGCTTTCTCATTATATTCTTAATATTCTGCTCCTCATTGTCGCGCTTTTTTTTATCTTGAATTTTGGCTATGTGTCTTAAGTGTCTAATAACCCATATATGCACTTCTCCAACATAGCTGCACCAAATTTTTTACCATTGTACATGAACCATAACAAACTAACTGACGGTAACATTTCTTCACGTAGCAATATTTCATCCAGTTCAAGCCAAGAGTCACTGGGCGGCATGTCGGTGCCCCTGGGCGGCGGCATGGCAAGTAGTTGGGGCGCAGGAGGAGCCGCTAGGGCGGGCGGCTCAGCGGCGGCGTCGCTGGCCTCCATGCACCAGCAGAAGAAGAGGGGCATCAAGAGCTCGCTCGGGAGGTTCTTTAGTAAGAAGGAGAAGGCGGGGATGCCGGTGAGTCGCTTCACAACTTGTTACACTGTATTACGGTCCTGAAACAGGAAATTCTTTGTTGTAACTGTGAAATTATCTGCTGTTGCATTGAAATGCAATGCAAGGCGCGTCTATCACGGCAATTAAAGCCTTATGTTCTTATGACCTTTCCACGTAATGGTTAAATTAATTATGGGTAAAGGAAACCTGAATAAAGTTTTTTTTTTAATACAACCCAAAGACCATTCCGTACTAAATTTGAACTTTTCTTTAATAGCTTTTGTAGAGTGGACACCAATTTCGTCAATATCAAAACTTGCAAGGCTTAGACATTGAAGACTGTTTGATTTTTATGAGTGTCGGTTATCTATTTTTGTATAGCAATAGTGTTTGCTTCATGTACAGCAAGGACAAAGTCCCCGATCCCTATCATCAGTATCGTCTCTGGGTCTATCCTCCCTGGCAGACGAGCCGGCGTGCAGCGACGCCATGACGCCGCACGCGCCCATGTCGCACGCCCCCATGTCGCACGCGGACTACGCCAGGACCAAGAGCAAGTCAGTATAGCACTGTTCACTCTCTTAAACAGCTTACGAGGGTCTAGAAGAGAGGTCTCTGCGGTCTTCTAGCCAGATGTTTTCTCGTAAAAAGCAGGTAGCGATTTCACAGAACTAAGGCGCTATCTAAACGAGCCAGTTAATCGCCACGAGTCCTCTCGGCTGTCGTCGGGTGATCTCCACGAGACGATTATTCTTCCACCTACGTATAGTCGTGACTCGCGGGGCATTACCACGTGTCCATAATAACTCGTTGCACAATTGTTTGGGCATTATCATAATGTGTTTTATGTATGTCGTTAGAGTTGACAACCTGCAAGAGTCGGCACAAGATGATAAGTTGAGACCATTTACCAGCTTTCTACGCCCTAATACTTGAAGGAAACAGTCTCCGCTATTTTTTTTACATTTTCATTTTATTCGTTGCCACTTCTAACTATGATATCGTATCTCTCCCACAGAGACCGCGACTACCGGCACGAATTACTAGGGGAAGCCATGAGAGCTGGTACTCCATTCGCTCTATGGAACGGTCCCACGGTGGTGGCGTGGTTAGAGCTGTGGGTGGGCATGCCGGCGTGGTACGTGGCGGCGTGTCGCGCTAATGTGAAGTCCGGCGCCATCATGTCGGCGCTGTCCGACCAGGAGATACAGAGGGAGATCGGTACGTAACGGTAACACTAGTCAGTAGTGACGTGACGCAGCGGTGCTTGCAGGGGCTCGTTAGCCGCAGACCAAGTATTTAGCGGCTCGACGCCGCCGCGCTGCTCTTAACGTGCACAGACATATTCTATATATATATACAGCGGAGAGAGAATACTCTCACTGATATGTGACCCTATTTGTGTAGTAAATAAATTTCTATATCTTACGCGCATTTTAGCATCTCGGTGTAAGCTGAAGTTAAGCAACGGGTGACTAATGCACTTCACTAATCGAGAACTTCAGCTTTGGGTTTTTAATATCATTTTTAAAGGGAAATAATTAACCGGGTGAAAAATATACTGAATGGGCGACTATTATACTAAGTAAGCAACTATTTATCCGGTTTGAGGAATACCTTTTAGGAGGTTTTTGTGAGCTGCAGTAATAATATTGTGACATACTATAATTATATTTGGGGTTCTATTTTTTCTATATCAGCATATTATTCTTCATCATAAATGAAGGCGACATCGCTGTGCAGCGCGGGAATTCGGGTATAATTGTGTTTTCAACGAATTGGTACAAGAGCAAGCGGAGCGAGTTCGGGAGCTTAGGGCACCCCGACACGGACAGGTTAGGTTCGAACGAGATGACGGGAGCTGAAGTGAGCGAGCAAAGCGAGCGAACTCAGCTCCCGTCATCTCGTTCGTGTTAGGTTACTTTAGACCCTGCGGACGGAAATAGGAGGCCCGCAGCAGGGCTCCGTCGACTATGTTGCCAAAGTACTAATCAAGTCGCTGTTTTAAACATTTGTATTCGCCCACTGTTTGTCGCCCACTTAGTATTTCAGTAAGCCATATTCAGTATTTTTTACATCTTTAACTTGAATTTATTGTCGCTCGTTTAAATACTACCCATTCTTAAATGTCCCCTTTACGGCTTTAAAGTTTCACTAGTTAATTCAAAATTTTACTGCATGAAATTGCAAACAACCCCATATCTAATGAACATATTTCTGTTGCTTGTTAGATCACAATAACTGCTTCAATTTCAACATAGATGAACATATGCGTAACATATACTCTCATCGTTTGTTTGCTAAAGATACGTACTCCAAGATGGCGGCTGCGAAAACTTTCATATTTTTCATCATGGATTTAGTTTTCGAGGGTGCTAAAGTCGATTGACAGGTTAAAATAATCAAAGACGCCAAAAAATAAAAAATAAAGATTTTTTTACATATTGCATCTCGGGCGACGCGAATGGTGGACGCAGTGGCGTCGTAGAAATGTCGTTAGCGGCCTATACGTTTGATGTTAATATAAACCCAAACTATAAGCTTTTAAGGTCTATTTTTAACTGTTCATCGTGAGTTGTAATAATATTGTTTGTGTACTTTGACTAGTTTGGCGAATCAGTGTCGGGGTTTCGATGTGTGACTTTGTTTGGGATTTTGTGTCAAGATGCGCGTTTAGTTCCTTCGAAGTAATGCTTCCATGTTTATTTCCGTTCACTGGCTATAATTTATTTTCAAAAAAATGAGAGATCCTCATGAAAATTGCAATAATATAATCCAACGTAGCAAAATTTTGCCTATAAAAATCAATCTTTGGCTTGCGCTGAGAAAACTATTGGTGTTACATTAAAATGATGTACTACATGATTAAAGTACTCATTATTACCTACAAAAAAGTCTGCGAGAGAATATATCTAACTATCATAGCGTCACAATAGCAGCTTTAATGTTCTAAATTGTAATCAGGTCGCCGCGCGCCGGTAGAAACAAAAGATTGAAAGCCGCGGGGGTCAGCTAGTATTAT
This sequence comes from Orthosia gracilis, assembly GCA_947562075.1. NCBI lineage: Eukaryota > Metazoa > Arthropoda > Insecta > Lepidoptera > Noctuidae > Orthosia > Orthosia gracilis. The sequence continues at coordinate 1,556,329 of OX387270.1, read as the reverse complement.
TATAAATATTTTTTGTACAGGTATAAGTAACCCCCTGCACCGGCTGAAGCTGCGGCTGGCCATCCAGGAGATGGTGTCCCTCACATCTCCGTCAGCGCCTAGAGGAACTGCGTGTGCTGCGCTGGCATTCGGAGACATGAACCACGAGTGGATCGGCAACGTGTGGCTGCCATCCTTAGGTGAGATACAGAAAATACCATACAAGACGCGAAAAGGAAGCAAGTAAATGAGCCTGCATCAGGCCATGTACTGGTTAACAAACAGACGTCAGACGTAAAATGTGTTTTGATTTTTGGACATCAAACAGTCTCATAAGATTTTCTTTGAGAAAGCGGTTGGCACTTCTTGGTCACCGATATGTCAAAATACCGGTGACGATGCGGATTTTTATGACAAACTTAATAATAGGTGGCCAATATGATGTGCTAAGATCGGAATTTTAGGGAACTTTAGCTTATACTACAATGGTACGGGTAAACCTTTGGGTGTACCCGTAAGATTGATGTTATGTTACAAATAACAACGGAACACTCAAACCATGAAAATTTTGACTAGAAATATATCATATTGATAATGTTTTCAGGTTTACCGCAGTACAGAACGACGTTCATGGAGTGCCTGGTGGACGCGCGGATGTTGGAGCACCTCACTAAGAGGGACCTGCGGACGCAACTCAAAATGGTCGACAGTTTTCACAGGTAAAAGTCTATGTTTAACTTGCATAGGTATATTATAGATAGTATAGGACCAAAGTCATGTCCTTGTGGGCACCACTTATACATCAAGCATTAAATATTCGATTTAAACAAATCTACATGGAGGATCTATAAAATATTAATATGTTTGATTATAAAAAGATAAGATCTGAGTTAACTTTCAGCAGAATGATTTAATTTATATGTTAATCTTAAGAATAGTATGCTCTACCTTGTCTAAAGCCTTTGATAGGCCTGAAAATATCGAATAATCATCATCATCCACGTCCAAGCACGTATTTTGCGTACAGATGAGATAAACAGGTCATTCGATCCAACGCAGCTCCTCAAGGAAACTCAGCAGCGTTCTGGTAATTGTCATCATCAAGTGTGTTGTCCGTGTTTGCAGAACGTCCCTGCACTTCGGTGTAGCGTGTCTGAAGCGCGTCGGCTACAGCGTGCGAGCGTTGGACGACAGGCGACGGGCAGCTGACCACACCAGCCGAGATGTGCTGGTGTGGACCAACGAGAGGCTGCAGCGCTGGCTTATAGCTATTAATCTCAAGGTAAATACAATCATGTGTTGCGACTACACGTAAACTAATAAACAAATACATAGTTCTAAACATAACTTACATGAAGCTCTTACAGAAGCACTGTATTAAATGGGCTTTAAATGTCGAAAACCATTGTATTTACGGGCAAAATCTCAAACGCAACTAAATGTTAAATAATTTTTGAGACTCTTGCTGTACCTGTCAATCTTAAGTGTTTTGCAGGTAGATTAAAGTAAACGTTTATTTGCATCGTAGGTACAGTAATTAAGATGAGACAGGAATGAAAAGATTTTTATAATAGTTTTAAAATTCCTTCTCATAGAAAGGGGTCATGTGTGTGCAGTGGGAATGAATATGCCTTAACATTAAAATAAATAGCAGAAATTATCTCATTAGATAAGATAATCTTCTAATCTGTTTCCAGATTGTCAGTGTTTAAGCTATTGTATTGTTTGTGTGGCAGGAGTACGCGAACAACTTATCCGAGAGCGGCGTGCACGGCGCGCTGATCGCGTTGGACGACAACTTCGACGCCAACAGTATGGCGCTGGCGCTGCAGATACCCACGCAGAACACGCAGGTACAACTACCAGCACCAGCACGCACTCACAACGTTTACAACACTTACTGCTTCCTATAAAAAGTTGGCTATATCATTCGAACAGCACAACACAACAATTGGTTGTATAAAGTCACATGAGATTTAACTATGGATTCCCTATGTTCGTTAGTTTTCCAGAATCCAGTATGATCTATCAGATTGTAATGTTAATTCAAAACATAGGATATTTAAATATATGTAGTACCTCAAACTACATCTGTACCACTATTTACAGTTTTGATGAATCTCAGTTTTAAGTTGTCTATTCTGTCAAACCTACAAGCTGATCTTCCTCACATGCCCAGTATTTACAAAATGATTTCTTCTCAGGCGCGACAGATCCTAGAACTGGAGTTCAGCAACCTGTTAGCGGCGGGCACAGAGCGTACGGCGCGTCTGCAACACGAACACGCCGCTTCCTGACATCACACGCTCAACTAGGTAACTAGGTATTCCACATACTCAAGGCTGACACTCAACTCACTGCCTTGGTCAGTATCATTATCATTTTGTAGAGTACTTCGGTATCAGCAAAAACTCCGTTGACTGCAATAGTTGCACCAATCATGGTTTATAATTACTTCCCACACACTTAGTAGATATGCAACTAAGAATTACCTGGCTCATTAACTGACTAACCGACACAAAATGCAGTTGTAATCCTGTTGGTTGAAACTTGAGTTTTTGTTGAAACTTGAGTTTTGGTTGAAAAATATATTTTTTTTCAACTACGTAGTCATGTTATCATTAATCACTACAAAACCGATCACAAAGGACGTATTTTTTGCTTAGAACCAAAACAGTGAAGAAATATTCTATGAAATCTCATTATTGCACAGTTTTTCATTAATGCATTTTTTATTTTTTATTTACCACAGAGGTTTAATAACTCCCATTAAGTTTAATATAAAATGTATGCATTAGATCAAAAGATACTTGCTGAAAATAAAAATCGCCTGAATAAAATGATTTGATGAAAAATAAAAACAAATGGCGTGCATTTTGTACCATTGTAAAACTTAGATACTTACTTCATATTTAGCAAGAAAATATTTTTCATTAACTTGAGGTTTTATTTTTAGTAGGTGTATTTTATCACGGTAAATAGATTGGTAGTTGAAAGAAAAGTAGATTAAGCACCTCGCTAAAGTAAGTAATTAATGCACTCGTGTTCATTGAGTTCTCTCGAATGCTCGGCCACCAACATAACACTGATGCATTAAGTACTCACTTTGCGCTCGAAGCAACAATCAACTATTTTAGCTTTAAGCTGACTTGGCATCACAATCTGCCCCTGATATTGCAGAAGTCCATTACCGGTGGCGTCCATTTACAATAAAGGTTTGAAATAATGATGAAACACTTTTCGCTTGTTTTGTACAAGATTTTGTTTGTGTTGCAGGCCACGTCGTACCCGCGCTAGCTGCAGTTGCGCTGGCAGCTGGGCTGGCAGCTGGGCTGGCAGCTGGGCTGGCAGCTGGTCTGCTGAGCGGCGCGGTCGCAGATCACAAATGTAGCGAGTCGCGAGGCGAACCTATAGTCATACGATACGATACTACAATACACAAGTATTTATTTGGTACAAAACATTCAGCTCGCGCACTGCGAGGCATATGGCGGCATTTTATAGTAACGCTTCACTCATTTCGAACAAGTCTGTACATGTTCATGGTGTAAATACTTCAAGGTCGACTGGTATATTTATCAGTAGCCGTCTCCGCTTCTTATAAACATGTAAGTCTCTCGTCGCTACGATATCTACCAAAGTACTATAAAATGCTATCATAGTGGTAAGTTGTTGATACTATAATATTCTCCGTAAAGTGTATATTGAACTAAACAGTCGTAGCTAAGGCTTCACTATAAAAAAGTGCTCTGAACTCTGTAGACTATGTACTTAACTTGTAATCTGATATTTATTTATTGTAACCTGGATACAAATGTAGCTATGGCGCGCTGTACCGTGTTTTATATGATACACTCACTTGTAAGTATTACTCGCCTTAAAGTATTCTCTTAGATGTACAGTATACTTGTTATGAAGCAATATTGGCTGGTATTTGTGACACTATTCTTCTTATAAATAACAAAAAATACATAAGGAAATGTATATAGTATGATGAGATGAATAGTCCCACAATCACCTATACAAATATTTAAACAAATAGCCTTATATCGCAATAGTTTATAGTGTCGGTCTCTTAGACTATCATCTTGAATGGTGATAATAGTCCAGGAGTCGGACAATCTCCGCCATTTTATTTAATCGTTGACAAAACACGGTACAAGCAAATAAACTTTGTCATACTCTGATGCCAAATATTAGTTATATTTTTAACTAATATACATTTGTATATCGTCGATGACACAATCTGCAAATGTCATTTTAACCTTGTAGGAATTTTCAATTGCTTAAAAAGATATCAAAAACACAAGTTGAGCTGAATTAGCCAAAATTCAATGTGAAAATGGTCAACAATTAACAAAAAAAACACATCTGGGCAAGATGACAATTTTCTCTGTTATTACGCTTATTCTTTTTCATTGTTTCTTTTTCATAATAACTTTAAATAAAAGTACAATCTGATAGGAAACCTTTTATAATTATTTATTTGCTATCTCTGAATCTAAAATGACGTCAAAATGTTGTCAGTTTGCAGATTGTGGTGTCGGCTAGCTACTCGTAAAGTTACTGTGTTGTGAGAGATGACTTTATAGCTGATCGGCGGACGCTGTGTCGTGTGTCGTGTGACGTGTGACGTGTGTCGCCGGCTCCGTGTGTTTGAACTGTTGCGTGTTGCGCCACTGTGATGTGTGTAAGTGAGGCCACACGCACAGCGGTATACTTGACAGTCATTTATATCTGTTCACTATAAAATGTTTTGATAACAAAACTGAAGCAGAAAAATCATCATTATCGTACCTAATTCGCGTCTCGGGTGGCTTTATTTAGCTTGACGTGTCTATGCAATATGTTGCCTTTTTAACTAAAAATGCAGCTGTATCGGGGTATCTATCAAGGTCAATGTACCAGCAAGTCCCATAAAAGTCGCAGTTATTAAATAAAGATAAATGAAAAAGAACAGAGAAGCGTAACCCGAATAACTGTCAAATATACCGAAATATATCTGGCTGTCTCACTAGTTGGAATACATGCAGTCTTTCTGTGTCACACAAGTTAACTACATGGTTTACGGTATAAATATTAAATGTATCACTGAATTACACTATTATAATTATTAAAATATGGCTAAAAGATTGTTTGTCGTTAGGTTGTGTGACATAGCAAGCTGTGTGTTCGTGTACCAAGTGCCTCGCTGAGGTGTGTATATACATAGCTTTATGTAGTTGAATGTGTGCCTCAGTGTCGAGCAGACACGAGTGCGCGTTACTAGTCTTATGTACAGTGTTATTACATTGTTTTGTAATCTTCTATTTTATTAACTCGCTACTAGATCAGCTGAAACTTAGCTAGGTATATTTTTGTTAAGCGTTTTACAAATATCCTGAAATGTGACAACCCTAAGTGTTCGTTATCACAAGTGAAGATAGGGCTGTCACGCGTATAACATGAATGTTGTAGTTTTCTTTGGTCCGCCGACGCGCGACGTGCGACTGGCAACATTTGGTGATGATCGGTCTGTTGTAATGTAATTGGCGTTATTACCACGCTCACAACTAAATTGGCAACATTGCCATCATGTGTTTTAATATAATGACACTATTATAGTAATGAATATTAATGTTTTAATCAAAGTCAACCGCACACCGCGCGCCGCCTTCAATAGATAATGAAATAAAACTAAATAAAATGTATAGCTAAAGCGATTTTAGTTTGAAAAGTGAATCTTTTTAACCAGTAGCAAATATATTGTAAATATTATCGTTTATACATTATCATTTCTGTCGACTGTAGGTGTAATAGCAATATTTAGCTAAGATGTGTTCAAAACTGATGGATTTTTATTGTATTATTACTTTGTAATGGTAACCGCTTATTTATTAACTAGATTTTATTATTTATTAAGTTATTATAGGAAATGTATTAAATATACCGGTTTATTATAAAAATTACCTCAATAATGGTTTGTCTTACGGTTGTCGCGTATCACAAGTAATGTTATCAAGTGCGGCCGTGTTTAGGCCTCAGCTAATGTATGTATAGTTATCGAGTAACAGTATTAATAAAGTAAGGTGAGAGACGGCGCCACCGGTGTGATTTTTTTATAAAATTTAATCATTTTTAATCGTAGATAAACATTTGGATATATACTTCTCGGAGTAAGTCTGCCTGCGTCGAATATTGCAAGATGTCAAAACATACATGTCATATAAAGTTCGCGCCTATCTTATTCAGCATATTGCTCATAATCTTTCGGAGTCTTGCAATGGCTGACGCGGCGCATTTTCAATATTTTTCATAATAAATTGGAAAGTGAATGGTATCTACTTTGTATTGCGTGACAAGCTAACGTGACGGTACGCGCCGTGTGAGGGACGTGTCATATCGTGAGTTCATTACTTATTGTAGTTTGTGTGACCGTAGCCAGGGGAGAAGCTTCTACGTTTTCTTATAAAGACCCTCGAAACAAGATAACCATGTTTTTTGGGGAGCGAAATAAAAATGATAACAAAATACTATTTACTTCACAAATGATTGTGTATATATAACATTAAAAACGAATTATTTGAAAAGTGTGTAGTTTACAATTTCAGTCTTACTACTCTGGGTGCCTAATAAGACGTCTTAAAACCAACATGATTCCGGTGTGTGTGAGAGAGAGAGAGACGGAGCCATACAAGAAGAATAGCACTTACCCTTTTTCACAAAGGAATCATGATGCTGGTGGCATTTCGTAGTACGGCCCCTAAACATATACCTATGTTGAAAAGTACATCGAAATGATATCAACGTATATCTGGAATAGCCTAGAGTGTAACCCTGGCTAGATCGCATGTCGTTCAATCACACGAAACTGCAGCGGAACAGCTGCTAGTCAATGTGTTGCAGGCGTGGGTAGGGTAGTTACGAACGATTCGAGTACGAAACGAGATTCAGTGGTTTTGGTACTGCCGTTAACGCCCATTCTGTGCCGGAATCATTAGCAAAATATAGTCTGATTGAGAAAACCCTGAGCATAGCGTAACCTAATTCATTGCTAAACTCGGGGTTGAAGTAATGAACTTCTAGGAGAATCAAGTATCAAATCAGTTCGTTTCGTACTCGTCGTTTGTCGTTCTGACGTGTCGTCAATAAAGCCTGACTCAATATCATACGTACACATCATCGTTTCATTATCAATATATAAATAAATTATATATATATATATTAGCTACATAAAGTTTGTATACAATGCAAGTATGGAGTACTATGGAGATGGTTATTAGTTAACTGTTAGCGTACTTATAGCTTTTCGACGTAGCTAATCAAGTTTTGTATAAAGTTTGGATGACGTAGTATAGCCGAAGTGTCATGGCCGCTGTGCGGTCCCTTTGTAATCATACACTTTTATATGTTCCCGTCAGATAGCGTAGATAACGTCCATCGTCCGGTTCCTTGTGCTAGCGTCCGGTCGGCGCGACGTGGCGACTTTGTAACGTTCGGTGCGAGTCTGTAATACTCGATTACAAGTGCGTGACGTACCTTGCTACTGTTACACTAGATCACTTGTTTGCATGGCTCCACTTTGTTCTATGAAGTTATGTTTTTATGATGATTGGAAACTGCCAATCTCTTCTAGTGTATGCATATTGTCCGCTGAGATTTCGTACGTATAAATACCGTAGGTATTATTCTATTCTTAATTAAAGAAGTTACATATCTGATGTTACAAACCCGTGGCCAGCGTTACGCCGGACGCTAGCTGTCCATGTTGTGTTAACGCGATCAGTGTTGCCAGTGTGTCGATGTCTCGGTGTGTACCGTGTGCAGACGTGTGTAACTCCACAAGTGCCAAGTACCCGCCAGTCTGGAACGGACGCGACCGAACAATAACTAGAATAATTTTCTCACATTCCAACTCCGATCACGCACTATCGGACCCGTATCGAACAAAAACAAATCAAATATTTTTTCCAAGATTTTAAGTCCCAGTGGCTCGCGCTACCAAAGAATAAAGTTACCTTCACGTTAAGGAATTAATGTAAAATATGTTTATTAGTGAAAAGAATTGGATATGTATATAATTTGGCCTGTGTGTGCATAGCTTGTTATAGTGACGGGTATGTATCGAGTCGCGCGCGTGGGGGGGGCCTCTCGTCACCGTGTTACATTCCAAGGCTTTCCGTGTTATAAATGATCGCTTTGGCCCTCGACTAGATAATCGGTATATCGTTACAGGTGAACCCTTCTAACGGCCATTGTTTTGATGTCATAACGAAATTGTTAACTAGACAATGTTTCTTTTGACCAATGTAATCTGTACTAATGTGTAATCTGTACGTTTGTAAAAACGTTTATCAAAAGTGCGATGACGGCATACGTTGTGCATAATGATAAGAGGTAAATACAATTTACACGATACAATGTTTTGTTTTATTTACTTAAACCTGTCATAATTATTCACGAAAAGTACACGGCATTCCAGAAGGAAAAATAAACTCGCACACATTAATAAATATTAGGGGGTTTTGGTGTGGCAGTGTTTGTTAAGTGAGCAATGTGTCCTGTGATGGTCCCCGTCACCAGGCGCAGGCCATTCCCGTCCAGGCGTAGTAAACGGCTGATGAGCCTACTATCCAAGGATGGCAAAGCTTCGTTGGACTGCCTGCAGCCCGGTGCCGAGGTCCACCAGTTCTCCGCCTGTGTCTGGGTGAATTCCTGTAGCTACCTGCGTATTTGGTTGAAGGTGATGGGTACGACAGGTTCGGGTCCATAGACCACCGTACTGGACCCTCGTCTCGCAAGCTCGTCAGCCGCGTCGTTGCTCAGCGACCCGCTGTGTCCCTTTATTCATTGTCACCGTTACGACTAGATACAATAATTTGTTCTAGTGCGTTGTGACATTCTAGTATTAGTTTCGATGTAATATATTTTTTCGGTAAGGACTGGAGGGCTGAGGCGCTATCGGAGAGTATACGTATGTGAATGACCGTAACCCTTCTGGCTTCTAGGGCGTGGACCGCTTGTATGATGCCCAAACACTCCGCTTGGTAGACGGTGTTTGCGGGCTGGATATATTTATTTTGAGATCATGTGAGAAGACTCCGACTCCGGTACCGGAGTCAGTTTTCAATCCGTCGGTGTATACTCTCATCTCTTTCGGGCTTGAAGCATTTCTATCTATATTTAGGTTCTGAAACTAGGCCTAAATGCGAACCTTAGGGAACAGCACTTTTGATGGAAATAACTGGCGTAAAAAACTGAACCTTAGATAGCATTAACCCAGTTAACATTCGCAAGCATCAAGTTTAATTATTATTAAGTATTTTTATAGCTGTCAAAACAGGCCTTTTATTTTTTGACAACTTTAGTAAGAATAGCCTTTTTACTTTATGGAAATTGTTAGGGTTATCAAGAAAATCAAACACAGTTTAGACAGTAATCACATCTGTGGTTTCTTTTTATTACCAACTTTACTTAAATGCCTACATATTTTCTTCTTCAATTCCTTCTGTCGTTTCAGTTTCCTCCATTCTTCCTCTTCTAGCTGTTTTTTATGTTTCTGCAATCTTTGTGCAGTTGCTTCCTTCTGTACTTCTTTCTTCTTCTCGTAATTAGTCTTGAGCATCTTCATGACGTTCGAAACCTTCTGTTCTTCAGGATTCTTGATAACTGCTATCCTGTTCTTGAATTTATCTTTGGGGTTTATGCCAGATAGTGTTGTGGACTTCTCCTTAGGTTTGAATCTGTAGGGCAAACCCTTTTGAAGGTTCTTGGGTATCACTAAAGGTTTGAATACTTTAGGAGCTCTGTTTACTTCAGTATACATTGAGTCAGTGTTTGCGTCGTTTCTGATGTTTTGTTCTCTCTTCAGTTGCCCTTTAGTCTTCATGCCTTGCCACGCGTTCTTCTCTCCTGCAGGCAGTAATAGGTTAACGACAGGAGCATAGAACTTGGTCACGTCAACTTTGAACCAAGTACGACAAAAGATAATGTCACTCATCAGAATTTTGTCTTCAAAGGTGGCTCTGAAAGCGCCCTCTGGCTTGTTCAACGCCTTTTTAATTTGACCTCTGATCCCCGAAACTGTTTTGACTCTAGCTCCTTCGAACTTAGCAACTTCTAAAGTAGTCGTAAACATGTCCTTGATAAAAGCAGTTTTCTTGTATATTTTTAATGGAGTACCGACTAATTTCAATTTCTTGACTATTTGAGTCGACTTATTAATTTCGTTGACGCTTCCTGTTGCAGCTATTCTGAAGCCTGATTTCTTGATATCATTCGTATTGTTGTTTACGCTCTGTAAGGCGAGGAAACCTGTGTTTTGAGGTGTGATAGGACCATAGAAGTGCATGTTACACGTGACATGCTCGGGAGTGTACTTCAAGTACCTGCATTTCATGTCATCCTCAATCTTCGAATAAATAGGTAACGTTTGGAACCGACGCCACCCTAATGAAATGATAAGAGGATCATTAGTTTTTAATATCTTCTTATGCCATCTGTGCTTCTTCACTTTGCAGGACACAAAACCTATGTTCTGCTCAGCCATATTCAGAGCTCCAATAAGTATTGGGTAGGTAGAATCGAAGTTTGTTACAAACTCTGATGGCATGTTCTTGAATAACATTCTGACATACAATCCTGGTCTGAAACCTTCAACTTCAATCCTCAGACCCTGGTCTAAGTTTTCAAACACTGATTTGTTTAGTTCAGATTGTTTTAAAGCTTCTGCTTTCAAGTTTTCATAGTAAGAGTGGTCACCCTTGATTCTGTGGTCATCAGGATTGTCATACTCTGAATCAAATTTAGCTTTTAACTTCATCTTTTTGTCTAGTATTTCAGATTTAGTAAGCTCTGCTTTACGTTTAGTACCAGTTTCTGGAGTTGTCTCTGTCTTTTCTTCAGCTTTATGTTTCTCTCCAGTTTCTAAGTCTTCGAAATCGCCGTAAAGTTCCTCATCTTCACCATCGCTAGCATCGTCTAGTTGCAATAGTTCTGATGCATCTTCATTAGCCGATCTCTTACCAGTTACGAAATTGTTCATCAAAAATAGTTTATTTGATTCACTTGTCCAATCTCTAAGATTTGGTTTGTCCAAGGCATAAAAGAATGAGCACTCATCTAAATCTAGTCTTTCCTTTTCTTTATGCTTCTTCTTTTGCGTATCTGTTACTTTTTTAAAGAGACCACCAACCTCATCAGCTTCTTCTTCTTCAGAATCTTGGTCTTTCTTATTTTTAGATTTGTTTCCTATCTCAAATTCGCCGTATACAAGCTTCATGATGTTCTTTGAGGTCTTTTGTCTATCTAGATATGCTTCTGTGGCCTTTTCCCCTAACTTTTCTTTCCATTTCATACCAAAATCTTCATCATTTTGTGGCTCTTCGTCAGAATCGCTATCATTTTCATCATCACTCATATCCCCTTTGTCTGTGTTATCATACCCATCAACATTCATTTCTCCATCATCATCTTCTCCTTCAGAGCCACCTTCAGAGTCATTATCCCAGGGAAGTTTATTTTTCTTCTTTTCCTTTTCACTTTGATCTATTCCACTATCATTATCAGAATCATTGTCATTACCCTCATCTTCTGAATCAGATACATCTGATTTAGTTTTTTTATTCTGTTGCAAGTATTCATCATCTTTTATCATGTCAGGATAGATGACAGCACCTCCACTGAACAATTTGAACCCCGATTCTTGCATCTGTTCATCAACAGTTTCCTTTGTTTCCACTACACTCTTGAGTAGAGCTTTCTTTTCATTAGTTTCTTCATCCTCTTTCTTGTTTGAGTGCGAACCTTGCATTTCTATGTAGACTGCATCTTTGTCATAGACAATGCCTCCAACACCTGCAAAAGGTGCATATATCTGTCTCTCCCGCTCCATGAGATAACGGTTTTTCTCTTTGCTGGGCAGTGGACATGGATCTGGCAGGTAGGATAGCTCACTGATCTTCATGTCTCCAACACCTGGAAAGATAGAAAAGTTTAATTATTTATTAAACAACTACAGTAAATGCTTAATTAAAGTATATTTTAATATTTCTTAATTGTATATAGTAACTACTAACACAGTTTTAAAACTAAACAATTATCTGAAAATTACAAAAGAAACCACTACCACAGGATCCCAGCGCAAAGAAAGAAAATATGGTGCAAATAAATATCAGTAGATGGCGCGATATGCATCGATTTGTAATTGAATTGTGTCACAGATAATATACTAGCATACAGATGCCTCATCCCATACAAAGAAACCGTGCCGACATATTTAGCATTTTTCGTCTAATTATGATGCTTATTTTTATAAGTACTTCGATCATGTTTGGTTCCGTTCCCGGGATGTTTACTATAGATGGTGTTAGCAGCGACTTGCAAGTAAAAGGGTTATCTCGGTTTGTGACTATTTTTTTCTTGAAATACAGTGACGATTTGTGTTGTAGTATTTTTTGCATGTCTATACACTTTCATTGTTACCTTTTCACGCTTAAACCACTGAACAGATTTCAATGAAATTTGGCAAAGAGATAGATGGCATCCTGAAGGAGGAAATTGGGTAAATATTGCAAATAAAAAAAATTGTTTAGGGTAGGTAGATGGGTAGAGGGTAGGGTAGGTAGGTAGGTAGGTAGGGTAGGTAGCCAGTTGATGGGAGCGAAGTCAGTCAAGGAGGTTCAGCTAGTTGATCATAAAGAAATATATTTCCTTGTTTAATGAAAATTTCTTAACCACAAAATTAAGGGGGGTACTACACACATACTAGGGGGTACTATACATACAGGGGGGTACACTTCATAAATACGAAAAACTTTATTCCGTCAGTCACAAATATGAATTTCAATATACCGATTTTTATAATTCCGAATGGTTCAAAATTCCGAATATAACAATTCCGACTTATCATTACTCCGAAGTCCGACTTAATGATAATTCGAAACATCCAAAATACGAATTCCGATTATTAAAATACCAATTCCGAAATAAAAACGCCTTGTAAAACTTAATAGCACTCGCTCACTTCAGCTCCCGTCATCTCCTTCGAACCTAACCAGTCAGTGTCGGGGTGCCCTAAGCTCCCGAGCTCGCTCTTGGACTGACTGAATGAACATATATATTTTTTTAAATTATTTTAACGTTGACATTGGTTTTAACATATAACACATGGTTACAATTTTTTTTTTTTTTTTTTTTCCGGAAGTTTTTTTCACTTTTCTTTTATCTTTTGATACAGTGAATTTAAATCTACCAGCCATTTCTATCTATCAACTTCCCATGATCTTTAGTTATGAATAAGGAGAAAGATTTCATCAAGAAATTCGCACCATGAAGGAACGATATAAGGGCAGATGGGATGTGCATTTGATGGCAGATTATTGCTGGAGTTTGAAACGAGTCCTACCACAAGCATCTCATGCAAGAAAATCTTTAAAAAGATCATTTTTGGCTGCTTTCGAAAATTAAATATTTTTTATGGTATTAATTTGTTGTATTTTTCTTCAAAATTACATACATGTCATATCTCCAAAACTAAAGCTGATAGATGAAAACGATTTTTATTTTCAGAATCAGGATGCCATACGTCTACATGAAAGCTAATTAACCGTCTGGAAAAAATCTTTGTAACCATTTATAATAGGTGCAAGTACGATTAGTACTTAAGCAACATATTCGACGGAGCCTTATTTCCGTCTGCAGGGTCTAAAGTAACCTAACACGAAGGAGATGACGGGAGCTGAGTTTGAGTTTGCTCGCTCACTTCAGCTCCTGTCATCTCCTTTGAACCTAACCTGTCCGTGTCGGGGTGCCATAAGCTCCCGAGCTCGCTTCGCTCGCTCTTGGAACGACAAGACTGCGTGAAGTCGGTTTTGCAGCGATTCGTTTCTGTCACTAAATTTTGTAGCACAACATGTTGACTTTTAGTTTATTTGAATTATTGAAAATCGGAATGTCGTTTTTCGGACCGAGAAACCTTCGAGCATTTGATTTATCGAACGTATGAAAATCGGAAAACTAACAAATCGCATTTACGAGTTTCGGTAAAATTAATTTCGTGATTTTTAATAATAGACATACTGGAGACTCTTCTTCAGAGTGGTGTGACCTTGCAGCTGGTGTCCCTCAAGGCGGTATTTTATCTCCTCTTTTATTTTCCATTTTCATTAATGTAATAACCACCGAGCTTCAGTGTGCGTATCATCTTTAGGCTGACGATTTACAGCTCTACTGTCAGTCAAGTGATCACAACTTATCTGATGTGATCGAGAGGTTAAACCGCGATTTAATTACGATTAAAGGCTGGTCCGACCGATTCGGTGTGGCGGTTAATCCTGCGAAATGTCAGGCTATCATACTTGGGAGTACCCATAGCTTGAGAAAGATTGATGGCTTAACTGTTCCACCTATAATCTACGACAACGTATCAATTCCGTTTAGCTCTGAGATTGAGGATCTTGGTCTGTTCGTCGACACTTGCCTTGACTGGCGCAAACAGGTAACGAGCGACAGCCGAAAGGTCACCGGAGCGTTGCGTTCACTGTATCGATTAAACCTTCTCCCAGCTCACATAAAGGCCATGCTTGTACAGTCCCTAATCTTTCCCATAATTGACTATGGAGATGTGAGCTACTATGACCTGAATGCAGATCTACTCAATAAACTTGACCGCCTTCTGAATAACTGCATTCGATTTGTCTTCAACCTTCGGAAGTACGATCATGTATCCCCACATCGATCCCTTTTAAAATGGTTACCCATTCGTCAGCGAAGAGCGCTGAGGACCTTGACTACCCTGTTTTCTTTTATTGATAAACCCAATTCTCCTTCTTATCTGTCTTCTCACGTTCAATTCCTTTGATCTGCCCACAGTAAGAATCTTCGCTCCACCAATAATCGTCTTCTACAACGTCCCTCTCACCGCTCTGGGTTTATTCACTCGTCCTTCTTTGTCCAGGCAATCTCCCTTTGGAACGCGCTCCCTCAGACCATCAGGATGGCAACCAGTTGGCTTTCTTTCAAATTCAAGGCACGTGAGCACATTCACAAGAAGTTTGCAGAATCATCACAAAATTGATTTGTTCGTTTCGGATTCTATATAACATTATTTATGAGTATGTATGTATGTATCTAAGTATATATTTATTATTCCTTTTTTTATTCATCCTGTCTTAGTTGCACCTGCCTTGTTTTATCTCTGCACCACCCTAAGGTCGACTGGTAGAAAATGCCTAAGGCATTAAGTCCGCCTTTGTACTTATGCATAAAGTTTTAATAAATAAATAAACATTATAATCCTTAGGTATTATGAAATTCGGACTTTAGAAAATCGGAACAAAGAAATTCGGAATAAAACATTTCGGAGTATTTGGGTGTTCCCAATTATGGGATGTGTGATGCAAATGCTAGATACGTCAGCAAGATTTGTTTGTGGGATGAGGCATCTGTTTTATCAAACACAGATTGATAGATTTTTTTTTTCTCATTAATATAGCCTCAAAACCAGATATTGGATAGTGGCATTTTAGTTATACCACGGCAGCATGTACAATAGGCAAGTGTCGATGATTATTATGATCCCATGAGCAATTTTTATTTAATTTTTATGAGAGAGTATATTAATGCAGGATTCCGGAGGACCTTCCTGCCCTTGTCCCATGTTACTTGGGGTTGGCGTAACACGTTTACTTCTTCCATACCGTCCTGCCTCCCGTCATGCCATCACTGACTCTCTTTACTTTCATGTCATTCCTCACACAATCCATCCATCTTTTCTTTGGCCGTCCTCTCCCTCTCGATCCATCCACATTTATAAACCCTCCTCATCACATGATCATATCAGGACAAACGGATTCCTTTTAACTTTTCTGTCTCTGGTACCACTTTCAAACTGCCACTAATATATTCATTTCTCACTTTATCCATTCTCATCACTCCGCACATACATTTTAATCTAGGGTTAATAGATATATTATAAATATTTTGTTTGTTTTTATAAAAAACTAGCTTTTACCGGCGGCTTCGCTCGCAGGGAAGCCATTAAAAAAAAATTTTTTTTTACAAAAATTAGTACCTCCAAGAATATATGTACAAAGTTTCATGATGATCGGTTCAGTAGTTTTTGCGTGAAAGCATAACAAACAAACTTACATTCACATTTATAATATTAGTATGATGTTGCCCCACACTAGTGTTCGTAGTGTTCTTCCTGTATCATGGGTCCACCAAGATACAGCAGCAAACAACACCCAGAGCCAGAACAACTATCTGTAGGTCATACAAATATTTGATATGTGCGGGAATCGAACCCGCGACACGCAGCGCAGTAGTCAATTGCTCAACCACTGCACCAACCATGCGCCCAAAATATGGACTTTGCCCTGACCAGGTGAAGATAAAAATTGAGACATAGCTGCATTATTACAGGAGCAATGTTCATTGAAAATTATGTTGGTATCAAAACCAAACATTATCAGGTAAGCTCTTAAAAGTGATAGGGACTCCCTCTTCCGCACTTAGACTACCATTTGGTCCGTTGTGCGTTGGCGAAAGACCTCATGTGATGAGAGTAAGTTATTAGAAATCAAATCTTACCTGCTATATGAACTGAGGATTCCTTCATCAGCGGCACTCCCCTCACATATCCATACAGCACCACGTCTCTGTTCACCTTGGCATCCTTTCTGATCAACTCGTGACTAGTAATATCTTCCAAGCGGTCTGCCAACACATATGCATGGGTCATCCTCCAGCTTAGTGGCCTGAACTTCATCACTGAGATGAATCTAGACAAGTTTTTTATTTCATTCCTCAAATATTCCCCATGTACGATGCCAGACAAGTAGAACAACTTAGCTCCAGAATACACTTCAGTCCAAAACCTATGTTTTAGAGTTTTCTTGGTTGTTTTTAGAGTCTTAGCGTTCTTTATCATGTCCAGATGAGTAAGAACACCCATGATTTTAGGCATGCCGTGAACCTGGCATATGTTGAGGAACTCGAATATCTCCATCTCGAAGCCGAAGCTAGCGTCACACAGCAACAGCACGAGATCGGCGCATTTTGCGATATCGATCATGGAATTGACATCGTTGTTACATTCTATCAGCGTAATACGCCGTTTCTTCGAGGTAACGATAGTTATGGGACCATTCGTGTTTGTCACGTTGGTTTTTATGAAACTCTTGATCAAATTATTGATAAGAGTGGTTTTACCGACTCGAGGTGGACCAACAATCGCCACAACGATGGGTGGTGGTTCCAGGGGAGTTTTATCCACTTGTGGGATGTGCTGCTTCTTTGAGATAACATCTTCTCTGCGACGGAACTGCCTCTCAGCTCTCACAGCAGACTGGATAGCAAAAGCTTTCGGATTCCTCTGTCGAGCACTTAGGTTAGATTGATCAAGTTTGGTTTTATTTTTCTTCTTCTCTGCTTTGCGCCCGGCTTGCTTAGCGCGGTGGGACTTCTTTTTATCAAAAGCAGTTTCATCTGCCATGATTATACTATAAATTAATTTCGCGAACACATCACAATCATTTCAAAAAAACAAAGAAATAACCTCACGTGTCGCATGTCGACAAGTCTGACATTTTATTTTTTAATTTCGTAAAAGCAGAACCAAAACGGTATACGCGAGAAACATAAGATTCATTTCTAGTCTTTTTAGACAACCAAAAGAAATTGATAAAATTATATTTTTACAGAGAAAACATAGTTTTTTTCAAATAAATTAAGAAGGTATTTGATTCAAAAAACAAAGGTTTATTTAGTAATGTTATAATAAAAAATTACAGATGTTTATTTTATTTACTTTGCAACATCGCGTCCAGTTGTCATTGACTACAGCTAAAGAAAGAGATCAATTTTATATTTTTGTGCAAAAAAATTCATTATTTGGATGATGAAAGCAAAAAACGCAGCTGGTAATGATAGGTCACTAATGGCAGAAACTAAAGTGAACTAAACAGGACTGTTATCATGACTTCTTCAGAGCTAGACAGCCGGAACATCGCCATATCGATGTGAGTAATATACGCATTTTTCCTAATTATAGAACGATTGTGTTATTGTATTCGTCACTGGAGATTGTTTATGTTGTTTACTAGTTAGTACTAGTTGTTCACAGAACTAGGATACGTCAAATCAGTCTGATTTGTGATGATAGGTCGATGATCTTTGTGCTCTGTCGTCCCCGCAATGCAGATGTTAAACACCATCATCAGCTCGTTGTGGACCTCAGAAACATTTGCCCAAAGCCATATTCCATGTCAGAATATTCCTAGATTTTTTTATGAAGTTTAGACAAATCATTTTTACAAGACAGTTTACTTAAATTCAGACTAACATACACCTTACTGATTTCACTTTGTACAGTTAGTTTTAACAGCTACTAGGATAAATTTCCATTGTATTCGTTTACCTAAATTTGGGAAAAATCTAGTCATAAATGGTGCTTTGAAACTAATGACATTTCGGAACAATGATACCTTGAATTTGATGTTGTGAATGAAAAATAAGTAAGAGTCATATTATTAGTATAGTTAATATATTTAGTAACGTAAAAATAATATTCACAATGGATAACACAGCACACCTTTACTGAATCAGAAAATTGTGGCTAACTATTATTATTAACTATTTTATACATTTCTAGATTAAGATTTTTATATAACTTAATTAATTATGCTGATACTATTAAGTATTTATAAAATATTTAAATAATATCAGCCTTTACATTGGTCTTGAATTAAAGAGGTTTAATACATCTTATAACTCAATTTTATTCAGTTAGAATAAAATCATATGATTATTTACTAAATTATCATTGGTGAATATAATATGCTAATTAAGTAATTTAATATTAATTTATTTACCTAACATTCATTCAAACTTGTAATAATACAATGGTATGACAACGGGAATTGTAAAAAAGATTTAGATTTAAATATTTTATAAATCAAATTTAAAAAAAAATAGACACTTAAAATAAACACAAACAAAATGTACATACATATAGTTGTACACAGTACAGCTATCTCCAACGCTCTCTCTATCAACGCTATCTCCAGCTAACTCCAATAAAAGCTGTCTCCAACTAAGTAAAAAAAAAAAATATCTCAAGGGTCTAATATATTCTACAGAACTGATTGTAGAAAATCTTCTGTTTTATTAATTTCAAAGCTAAAATAATTAAAAAAAGCAAAGGCCACAGTCATTGCCTTATCTCCTCATTAATTTATTCACATGTTGGTTTTATCTATCATTAATTAATTATTTTCCCTATTACGTAGGGCTTAAACATAGTTGATGAAATGTAAGCTACACTTCTGCTTAGCCCTTTGAGCAGCAGGCATGATGATATCATATAATATTTTTTTAGTAATCAATACCAAAATCCATATGGTGGTCATCAGTCTGTGTGTCTGCTTATTCCTAAATTATCCTCAAAAAAATTGTTTTATTAAACTAACAAATATACAATTGAATATTCTAAAAAAAAACAATATAAATATATATCTATCTAATACCTTTAAACAAGCATTTCTCGTATATATATTCTGAATCTCAGAAACGTCTCTTCATGAAATTTATTATGCAGGCAGTTTCGGGTAGCCAGGTTTTATTCTTAGAAAACGTAGTTTTCTCTATTATCACCCGAGAAGGGCATGGTCGCCCAGCTACATATACTTTCCTTGTATATATTTTCTTAGGTATATATTCCTCAATATATGTTCAGCTCATTATCTCTTTAAATAACTAAACATAACATAATGCATGTATTCCTGAAGGGTTGCATATATACACCTAAGTACACCTATATTGCACCAATACTTAAATCACTGAAATTTGTTACAGGAGAAAGTCAGTGGAGAACCTGGTGATATCATCTCAGGATGCCATCGGTCAGAGCATCAGCCAGGCGCTCACATTCTCCGGCGTGATAACTCAGCAGGCCAACAACATCATACCAGAAAACAGGTAAGATTGGCTAAGACAATTGTTTGTTTGACATTTATCATCATGGATGGAGTAGGTAATCATGTTTTTATGGGTGTATAAATGTGGTGATAAAACTGTGTTGGTAGTTAACACTATTTCTGAGTTATAGAAACAATACTGAACTATGTTTTAATAAGATAATAGTATTTATTAGTCTATTTTATTTGTATATGTGTATTATTAATATGTATGTAAGTATATACATTTTCGTATACAAGATGCTATTTTTAGATAATATTTTGCACCTGCTTCACAAATTTGTTCTATTTAACCCAAAGGTTGACTGTTAGAGAATGCCTTGTGGGATTAAGTCCGCCTATGTATTACTATTGTACATGAAGTTTAAACAAATAATATTTTTTTAGCTGCCTATTGAAGATATTCTATGTTGATTCATAAAAGAGTGTAGTTTTTTCTTAAAAATTATAATTATAAATGTGCACACCAACAGTACAATCTAATAAAAAACTCAGTGGTTTTGGTGTTTAGTTTAATAAACTAAAATAATATTTAAGTAAATAATTATAACTTATATAAGTTATAATTATTTAGTTCAAAATCTGCAATCAATTGTCCTTCCAACTGCGGATGAATTGAACATATAAAAAAATATATAATACACACCTTATGATAAATCTAATTTCCTGTGATAATTCCGGTTTGGTTTATCACTCGTATTTATCTAAGCCAAAATTAAACAAATGCTAACCCATGAATATGTGTAATAGGTTAGTATGTTCCTGGAGAAACAATCAGATCAATTTTTTAGACCTACATTTATTTATTACTAGCTTTTCCCACGTATTCGCTCCCATGTAAACAAATAAAAAAACAGTATTTTTAAACCTTTTTCAAACATATAATCTCACAAAATAATTATAAGTAATTTTATTACATTAATTTAGAAAATATGTATAATTAGTACAAGCCATGGTCTTAATTTGAGCATTAGGTACTCGAGTTAACCTGGCTTTTTTCTTCTGTTCATAATTCAGTGAGGCCTTTTCATACCAGAGGCCTATAGTATTACTGTAGTCATTGCCTATAAATACTGCCTTCTAATGTACATAACAGTATGTATTGTATTTTACCTACAATGTAGATCAGTCGAAATTTTACTGTGTGAAGGTTGCTTTAAAAATGTGAAAGGCCACGCTTCGGCAGATCGTACGCTTACAATCAATCTACCAAACTGAAATCACACTTGTTCAGGAGTTCGAATGATGTTTTCTCTCGTATATTTTACTGACATATTCAACAGATGAAATTAAGAACATCGAAGTCAGGGCTTTACGCTGACAGGTGATATGAAAGAAAAGAGAGTCAGAGCGTGACAGGACGGTATTGGAAGAAAACGTATTTCGCCGACCCCAAGTAACATGGGATAAGACCAGGAAAATGGTGAAGGCTTTACCCAGGTTAGGAGTTTAGACTTCACTCAGATATTGAACGAGTACCGTTGCTTCGATGAGTGTGAGCGGCGGGTCCTGGTCGGGCGAGACCTGTCTCTGCCACCAGTAGTGAAGCTTGCGCTGGCAGAGACAGGATACTGGATGGAAATGGCCTCTTTCTGTGAGACCGTAATGGTTCAAAAGGAAGCCGCCGATCGGGACCGTGAGGAGACCGATACCACTCGGAGAAGCAGGCTTCGTGACAAATCCCTCGACGCCTAATACGCCGAAACCACGTTTGTATCATTTAAGGCAGGTGGGACTCCGGGGTCGCAGGCGCTTAGAGTGGAAACTCTGTCCGCCCAATGTCTGATCCCAGGATAGACGGCGGTACAGTGATCACGTGCTGCCGTGCAGAGAGGCTACTCTTCTTCCAAATCTCATAAATCTAATTGCAGTTCATCTCTTCTTGGACTAACTTATTTAAACTTAATAATAAAGAGGTCTCCATGGTACCGCGCCCTAATTTACAGTTGTAACTTGGTTGTAACTCATAAAATTACCGTATCGCCCAAACTCTACTTCACATTGGAGACGTGTAAGCGAACCTCAAAAACTTTCTCTAAGGCCTTTGAAACATGCAACCTATCGACAACTACCTCCACTACTAATAAGCGGTTGTCTGAAATAATTTCCTCTCTATCAAGGTTATATTTATTATTGTTACACTTTCACCCAAAGACAATAGACTTGCGGCGTGATGGGAAGGTCAGGGGTTCAATTTAGTCGCCAATATTATTGTTTTGTAGCGACAACTCGGCAAGCGTGTTCATGGCTACTTGCGACCGGCTTCCTTTCGTTATTTGATAAATATTGCACAGTTCTGAGAAAACAGGTTAAATCGAGGGACGTTAACCAATATTGAACATTGAATTAGGCAGAAAAGTTTCGCACTTCATTAGTTTTTAAGTCTAAAAAGTCGTGTGAATAACAAAATAACTTGTAGATTTATTGGTTGCTAGCGCGACAGTTGAGCGTACCGTATGGGTTCGCTCGTTCGTTCGTTCCTCGTGCAAAACTATTTATTGGGCCTTATCTAATCAGAAAGTCTAGAATCTGGATTTGTGTCCGAATACATCGACTTCAAAACTGGCTATCCCTTTGGGGAAAACACGCTTAATTGTAGATGGAACTTCTTCAAATCAGTCCCATAGTCACAGTCACCCATTTTGCCTCTTCATCATTACCCAACCATGGGTCAGGGTGACGGCATTTGACCTACTCTAAAATTACTGGCTGTTCACCGTCAACTAATCACTTCCTGTCAATTTAATTGACACGACGGACGATTTACTTTTTCAGTTACAAGTCACGATAGCATAATGTTGATGAAGCTATTGTTCTGCCTATCTCGTTTAGTAAACCGTGCGTGAAGACAAACTAATGCGTGTAGTTTAGATGTAGTATCTACTTGATGCGTGACTTTAGCCTCAGTAATACTCGCTTCGTTCATTATACCAATTAAGTAATTAAATCAAAGACGAAAAGAATTACGATCTTTAGCAATCTGCATCTAGATTTGTGAGAGGATATTGTTTAGACACTGCAAGCAATTTAAAAACATTATTCTTCTCCTGGTCTCCGTCGCAGTCGGGTAAAAAACTGATTTATTAAACTTATTTTTACTAGCAAAACGATGTACCGTTTGAGTGAACATTATGGGCCTTTCTTGGGGTTCTAGTAGTCAAACATTCGTCATATCCTAACCCAACCCAACCTCCTGACACCAACCTACTCAACATTCCAACCTTCTGCCACACTCTCGAAATCATCATCATAATTTCAGCCGATAGACGTCCACTGCTGGACATAGGCACGGGGTCTCAGCGCTAAGAAAGAAAATTAGGTTCAAATAAATCTCACTAGATGGCGCGATATGCACATATCTGTTATTGAATGTGTGTAAAATTAACATTTTCTGTAACTGAACATAAAAATAGTATGTTCTTGTTTAATCAACTCTCCTAAGTACAAAATTATGGAATATTGGGCTCTTAAAGTTCGGCCGTTCAGAGAATGCGTTCCTGACACGTCGCGATTGAACTGACGACGTAACTTTGTAATGGCGTTGCAGTTACGATAAAAATATTTTTGCTGGTTGTTTACCGTTTTAACAATTGATGAGCATTAAAACAACATTATTATACCAATAATCAATGAATGTTATAATTTTGTGTCAAACTGAGTGTCAAATAACTTGGTAAACAATATTTTTCTAAATCTATACTGCGCTATTACAAGGTTATGTCAGCGCTTTATATTTGTAGTGCTGTGCTAACAATAACAGGCAATAATAGTATCATAATCTGTTCTTATACTGTTATACTTTATAAGTCAAAATTTTATTGCGAACTAAGTGTACAATGTTGATGTTATTTTATGTTGTTACTTAAGACTTAGCAGCCTTTTACAAGCATTGCAATTTTCATCCTAAATTAGCATGCATTAAATATTATTTAGATCAGTAAAATGTCAAAATTAAATGTCAATAGTTATGAATTCAATATAATTATTCAGCAATATTAATGTCATCCGTTTCAGATATAAAAAATAATACGTTTGTTTTTCTTTTTAAGAATTTTAAAATAATTGACTATAAGATAACTTTTACGAAATATAAAAATAAAACTACGACCAAACCGAACGCGTGAAAGAAAGTAGCATTTTTATATTTAGGTTGAAAATGGTAACCCCAAATGGCGTTACTAGCATTTTTATACTTAGATTAGAAATGGTAACCACAAAATGGCTGCCCATAACGCCTTATGGGCCGCCATTTTGTGACGCTAAAACAGTCGTCTGTTGTCGTTTCGTGCGCATAGACCACGTTCTTCAAGTGTTTTCGATCTGTTTTTATTTGATTACCCGGCTTTCGTTTAATGGACTGTTTCTGCTTTTCAAACTGACATCGGCGCTAAATCGGACTTCGATTGTGTTTTGTATTGCGTTCTTTTTACTTTTGGTGCATAATAATGCCTAAACGTGGACAAACATTGAAAAGTGGAGCCCGTGAGTTAATCATCAAGCTGCAAGATTACTTTGAGCGGGAGCGGCAAAATTGCGGACCCCTGGTACCTGTCGAACAAGTACAAGAACGCGTCTCTCAGGCGCTTGGAGTTAGCAAACGAACGATAACAAATATTAATAAAGAAAAGTTCGGCTCTATTGGCACGGAAGATAATATTTTACGTACTCCGAAAAAGAAACGTAGAACTAAACCCGTGACAGATATTGACACCTTTGACGCCGATGCAATCAGAAATCATATATATGGTTACTATTCCAGAAATGAATATCTCAACAGGAAGAAGCTTTTGGCATCGTTAAGAGAAGCTGGACTGTTTAGCGGGGGTTAAACTGCTTTAACCATAATCTTAAAAGATATTGGTTTTTCGTATAAAAAAAAGACAGACAAAAGACGACATAATTTTAAAACGGATAAGTTTTTTGAGAGAACCAAAAAAAAATGATAACTGGGATAATGTCGTGTTCATTGACGAGACATGGCTAAACGCCAATCACACGGTTTCCCGTACTTGGACGGATGATACACAAGCGTCGACGTCGAAAGTACCAATGGGTAAGGCGGCCCGTCTGATAATATGCCACGCAGGTTCTGCAAAATACGGCTTTGTGGAGAACGCGTTACTGGCATTTCAATCAAAAACCACAAATAACTACCACGAGGAAATGAATGCCACTACATTTAAAGAGTGGTTCCAGAACGTGCTTTTGCCCAGCCTACCATAGCCTTCTGTAATATTCATGGATAATGCCTCTTATCACTCGGTTCAAATACAGAAACCACTTAGCCAAGCTAATAAAAAAGAAGAAATGGTGGCTTGGTTACAAGCAAAATGCATTGACGCAAATACGCAGATGCTAAAAGCAGAGCTAATTAAATTAGTTAAAGAAAATAAAGCGGCAAATGTGCGATACGAAATCGATGAACTGGCTCTGGAGTACGGTCATCGCGTTCTAGGAATTCCACCGTATTATTGCCAATATAACGCGATCGAGCTAATCTAGGCTCAAATAAAAGGTTACGCCGCCCGCCACAATACTTCCCAGCCATTCAGCACGAAAAAGATGATGACCCTATTAAAAGAAGCCTGCGGGGAAGTCACAAGAGATGACTGGGTAAGGTTGTTGAGAAGACTAAAAACCTGATTTTGGAACATTTTGACCGAGATATCAGTATTGATTCTGTTATTGATAATAATATAATTATACAAGTAGGCGAAGATGATGATGAAGACACTACCTCCTCAAGCGAATCGGAGTCTGATTAATATTCTGTACGCACATTCAATTCAATGTACTTTATTGCATAGAAATACAGATTGTAACTTTGTAACAATGAATAAATAAAACAATTTTATTATATTAATATTACCTTTTTTGGTTTCCACTTAAATAACTAAATATAAATTTTAAATGATTCCGCCAATTTAAAACGAAAATAATCTTAAAAATAATGCGGCGGTTCATTTTGGAGGAACGGTAACGAACTCAGTGTTATGTTGTGCCCATCACTATTCGTGACTAACTGATAGGTGTCAGGAACGCATTCTCTGAACGGCCGAACTATAATTCACATTTCAAAGATTATTTGAACGGACTATGTAAAATTGATGCCAATGATTGCGCGGTTTCAATTTTCTGTGGCATTCCACTCGATTGTTTAAAGGCGAACGGCAGGCTTGTATGGGAATTTCGTACCGCTATTAATATTTCGTGTTTTGGGATTTTTTTTGTTTTCATTGATAGCTAATATGATAGATAATACCTTTTTAAATTCTTAGATTTTTATAATTTGGGACGTAAAATTTATAACTAGTTTTATTTTTTAAGGTTATGTACTAGTGTGCCAATGTAGATTGTTACATATTGTTACATAATGTGTAGAGTAAATGTTCGAAATTGTTTGTTGCTATCTTTGTAGTGGTTTTACTTACCATTAAGTAGGTAGATTGAGATGAGTATCGTACCTACTTATGAGATACCTATGTGCAGCAGCGGACTGCAACAGTTTGATAATGATTATTTTGATTATATTAAATGTTATTTCTATTTCTAAATAATTAATTATCATTTCAGTATTTGTGTTATTTTACATAAGGCAACTTATATAACATAGCTGTATTTAGTGTACGATTTTATTACGTTTATTTATTAGAATCTTTTTATTGACATTATTAATTAATCCGAAGTTCTAAAATATTAAACTTACATGTTTTTTTAATTTGCCTTAATAAGTGGTACTAATTCTATAACCGAACATCAAAAAAGTATGCGGTACAAAATCTGCCGTTTACCTTTGCATTGTAACACATTTTGGTGCAAAGAAATGAGTGACGAACCGAGTAAACACCAATGCTGCTAACACCATCTATCTTTCGCCGTGGAACGGAGCCGAACACGATTGATAGACAAAAAATTATCGGTTTAATCAGACGAAAAACGGTATTTAAGTCGGCACGGTTTCTTTGTATGGGATGAGTCATCTGTATGCTAGTCTAGTCTAGCTAGGTCCTGTGCGTCCCGCACACTCGTAATATCAGCTATAAAAGAATGTCATCTCGGACATGGCAAAAGGCCACCTACTGGACCAAAGAATTTAGTTAACAAGATGATGAATGTTGTATCATTAATATGTAAAAAGATCTTGGACTTGATAAGAAAAAAAATATTACTGAAGAATTATGGGTGAAGTACATAACACCTCTGCCTAACCCCGCGGCGGTTATATACAGCGTGATGTTATGTTTATGATGTAAAAATATTCTCTAAAAGTTCGAAATTCCGTTTATTTAATTCAACGTGAAGTCTTAATGCCTAGACACTCCATTAATACGCGCTATGCAAATAAAATTAATTATAATTTCAACTGCAATGGCGAGACCCTGATTTTATGCATAGCTACCGTGTCTGCCTATCTGTCTTTCGCAAAATAAGGAAGCTAAGGCCAGTAGTAGCTTTCTCACTGCTAAACTATCGCAGACCTATTATGACAATTCAAGCACGCGTTATCTGTTGTGATTGGTTAAATGAATTTTCAACAGCCGATAACCGGCGATTATTCGTCGATTACGTTAACCGCCCAAAATCGAGTGTTGAGAAACCGGGGGTAAGCTAGGTTTTCGCAACCGACCGGTATCAAAGCACAGGTTGCTCCCGCTACTTACCCGATAACACTATCTATGCTGCCCATGCATATCATACAACGTACGAGGTACAAGAGTCGCCTATTAAAAGCTGTATGGTTAATTTTAGTATGTTTACTTACCTGTTATTTTAGTATGTTTTGCTATAAGCTAGATTTAAAAGTAATTGTTGACAGGCACTTCAAATACGGGGATAAAGAAATTGCACTCGTGGTAACTAGTAATCACTTTTGATAAAGTTTCTTCTACATCATATTTCCCAAAACACAAAACAAAAATTGTAAATGTAGTATGTTTTTATGCAGTTTAGAGTTATTATAAAAACATTGATTGAATCCTAAATTATCCACACACACACGCTAGTTTCAAGTTTAAGTTTAGTAGCACAGTTAAACAAAGAATAGTTACGCACTGAGTTATTTGACCTTCTGTTTCAACTGCACTGCACACCTATTGTTCGCCACCACTAAATAATATAATGTAGGTAAATTAGGAATACTTTGTCATCACCATTTTCGCACCTTTCGCCATGTGTAATCAGATTTACCAAGCTTATAGATTAGTTATCACGTTATCTATGTAAAGAACTTTATTAGTTCAGAGGCGGATTTGTGTGTGTAATGTGAGGAACTGTCTTTCCTGTTGTTTTTTTTTTTGTGATGGAAGCTGAAAAGTTTCATGTGCTGTACACACAGTGGGAGTCTTTGAGTAAAGTTTTTATTGTCAGGTAATTTTTGACAGATTTTTAGCTAAATTTTCCTTATTTATCAGTTCTGTGCGCGCATTGCGTTGTGATTTCATCAATCCAATTTTGTTTAAAGTGGTGGTTGCCCTAGATAACGCACAGCTCTTCAGTACAACATACTCTTGTAATATTTATTACCTTTCATTTTCGGGGTCAGTACAGTTTACCTATGCTAGTATAAAGCCTAATATAACGCCTATAATGACCCACTAGTTTGAATGTATAATATTGCATAATCATTTTTAGAATTCCTTACCCAAAGGGTAAAAACTAAGACCCCGCGGTCCGTCTGTCACCAGGCTGTGTCTCATGAACCGTGATAACTAGACAGTTGAAATTTTCAAATATGATGTATTTCTGTTGCCGCTATAACAACAAATACTAAAAACAGAATAAAATAAATATTTAAGTGGGGCTCCCATACAACAAACGTGAGATTTTGCCGTTTTTTTGTGATAATTGTATGGAACCTTTCGTGCGCGAGTTCGACTCGCACTTGGCCGGTTTTACATATCTCAGGAGTAAGATAAGCAATTAAACATCTACACAAAGTAAACAACAAGTTCAAACATGAAAACATTTCAGAATCTTATCGAAACATTCAGTAGCGACAATTTTCGCGGAAACATGCTATGTCCCGCATGGCGTGGTGATAAGTTGCGTATCTTGCGCGTAGATCGACGACAGACTTGCTTATCGGTAACAACAATCATGTTGTAGTAGGCTCGTGTACTAAGCATAATAGGTTCAGGCAGACTGATAGATTTGCAGATCTCTTTGTGAAGGGGCTTGATCGGAGTACTACTGCATATGTCTGCCTGTCGCTAACCAGCTTTACTGTACCAGTGTGAAAGGTATAGCTGCCGGTGGAATTACAGGCACACGAGATATTTCAGCTTAAGCTGGTGCCAAGTCCCTGGTGTTACAGATATAGACAAAAGAAAATGTAGGCTTTGCTAGAAGCTCCATTTGAGACCTCATCAAACTAATTACAAATTTCTAAAAAAAACTTTCAATGCACTGTTAGCAAAAACAGTTTACACCTCACGATAGTTCTGGCAAAATCAATTATGTTTCGAGATTTTAGTTTTTTAAATGAAAACGCCACGTTCATTTGAACAGCTGATTGGAATCATGGTTGTCTGACCCTATCATTGAGCTAAACGGCGAAATTGCTAAACTGCGTGGTTTTTATAATTATTTTTATGAGAGAGTGAGTCAAAACTCTCGTACCTAAGATATAGTGCCGCTATCTGACAAAATCATGTTTCGAGTTTTAAACAAAAAACTGCGAAATAATATAAAATCGACGCTCTTTGTCAACTAATTGCGCATTTTCGAATAGGCTCATTGTTATTTTATATCAATGACTAATTCTTGTCAAAAATAGATGTGTAAACTTAAAATTTGGCGGACTTTATTGACGATAGAGATTTTTTGCTGAATACGACGCAGCGATGGCATCATCATTTATGCCGAAAGACTTCCACTGCTGAACACAGGCCGACGATGGCATGAAAAAACTAAAATCGGACAATTGCCAGATAGTGGCACTACAGCTTGAGGACGGCAGAAAAGTGGTGTTGTAGTGAATGCCACTGTCAAATAGGTGTCGCAACTGGTGTTTTTTCACCGTCCACCAATGAACCGTGAACGGGCGAACGATCAGACCACTGCAGTACTTTGTAACTTAAAAATGTGTTTTGCGAACGGAATTTCGATGTCTAGAAGATGTGAGTGTATTATAAAATATACCTAGTGTAAAAGTTATAGTGTAAAGTGCATTTCACTTTTCCGGGCATATTTTATGACAAACCAACCACTAGAAGGAAGAAAGGGAGGCTTATGTCCTGCATTGAGACAAATCAGGCTAAAAATAATAAAGCTCGTTGTAGTAAGATCGAAAAGCGAGCCAAGAGGCACTGGTCAATTCAAAGCTTGCTAGCTTGTCGGTTTTTTAACGGTTACATTTCGGGGAGTGTGCGATGGAATTGCATGATCTAAATTCCGCCCAGCCCGTTTCATCATCGGACGACCAGACGTACAGCGATGCACCATCGGTACATGGTGGATCGAACCCATACGCACTAAACGTTTTAAGAATACTTTTATTATGCGTAAAGCTAATGAGTGGATTTCCCTGCCGGAGTCTGTTTCCCGATAGCTACAGTCTAGGGGTCTTTAAGTCAAGAGTGATTAGGTTACTTCTAGGCAAGCGTGCTTCACCGTCGAGCACATCATCGCTTACCATCAGGTAAGATAGTGGTCAAGCGCGAGACTATTTAAAAAAAAAAGTATCGCTCGTCGCTTCTTGTCCAGGTAAGGCGATGGTATTTGGTTTTGCCATCAGAAACTCCTCAATAGTAGTTTTGGATTTGTGTCCAGTTAATAGTGACAATAGACTCGCCCTCTTTTATATAGGACTTAAACATTAATTGAAAAATTTGGGTGTGCTATAGATAAACCTTTGCCTATCCCTTTGGAGAATACATGCGTGATATGTATTATATTATTTGATCTGATGATATTGAATCGATAGAAAAGAGGAACGTGCCATCTTTGCCTTTCATTTTTTTACTTAAATATATTCTAGAGAACTATGTATGTGTGACTGATGATTGTATAACGAAATGAAAGCATTTAGGATTTAGGTGTTTCCAAGAAAAGTATTCCTACGATAATATTGATTCTAGGGACAATAGAAGTTTCTTTTTATCAAGCTGTCGTGTTTTGAATTCCGCATTGGTGGCAACTGTTGGACTGTTCCGTTCATTACAATATTTTCAAATATAAAGGATGTCGTCGCATGCGCAGACTACTGGGTCGGGTTAGATTAGCTAGCGGCACACGTGATCCCCCAGACCCAGACGTGATAGGCACACGATAAAAAGAAACTAAACTTATTTCGATTATTAGGTTACTTCTAGGTAAGTGTGCCTCACCGTCGAACGCATCATCGCTTACCATCAGCTGAGGTAGTGGTCAAATGCGGCCAATAATTAAAAATATGATTTCATATGACAGTGTTACACTACCAGCGGCTTCTGATCCCGTACTTAGCTGTAGATACTTGAAAATATAAATATATTTGAGTTTTTTGGGCTGCCGAGGCCGACCCAGAAAATGTGGAAGGATTTGAGGCAGGCCTTTTCCCAGCTGTGGCATAGTGTAGATTAAAAAGACAAATATTTTTTATCATAGTTTACCCATCATCACGTCTGCGGAGTTTCGCTAACTTATTTTGCCTATTCAACCTATAAACCTAAAAAAGGTAACTGTATTATTCGGCGGTAGCAAACGACTGCAAATTTCTCGATATCAAATCGGCCTCCAATCGTAGGTACATGGCCTCTACAGCAGTAGTTAGTCATTAAATTAAATTAATTGAACAATAAAACTATGCTTTTGTTACTACACGTGCGCATGCTACAGTGCTAACATTTCTGTTTCACACAATATGAAATGTACTAACTTTATCCTGCGGCTTTGCTCCCGTGACCTATCTATACCACATAAACCGATGCTCGGTTTATGTGGTATAGATAGGTCACGGGATATAGTATATTCAGGGATAACATGAAGCCAGTACTTCAGGCACTTCAGTAGTGTAGCATTATATCAGTGAAAGAAATGTCTTTGTAATAATAATAGATTAGTACGTCGGAGTAAAAAATACAGACCGTAAAAAGCCCTACTTCGTTCCAAAACAAAAATTAAAGACGTAGGCAACACACCCGCCAAATTAAAATAGAACTGGGCAGGCAGGTCACAGCTGCCGTATGGCCCAACAGCAATGGGCGGAAGCAGCCACAGATAGTCAGGACGACAAGGCGAAATGTGCGGACGATATTTTAGCAAACGCATGTAGAACCTGGATGAGGTCGGCACAGGGGCGTAAGGATTGGCTGCACAAGGAAAAAGAGAGGCCTTTTCTCAGTTGTGGGTGAAGTCGGGCGGGGATTAAGATGACTCACAGATCAGATTTTGAAAATCAGGAACTGGCGACGCCCAGAAGGAGATGGCGAGATGACCATTGCATGATGTTCTTACCTAAAGAAAGAGTTTGGCTCAGATTGCTGGCAAAAGAGACATATGGCAGGAAGGCCTTTGCCCTGCATTAGGGCTCATAGTAAAATAATAATAATACGTTTGCTAGCGCTGTTCCCCAGGGTACGGCGGCCATCAAAAATGTATGCGTCTAGTTTCTGTTGCACAGAAGGTTTGTGGCAGAACTTTCCAAACCCATCGACACATGTCTGTCCACTTCCACTTTAGTATAGCAATTCTTCGGGCTATGACGGTAACCCTGGTTCTCTTACGGCTATCTTCATTTCTGATTCGATCACGCAGGAAAACTCAGAGTCACGTTTCGGTTCCACAAGTCATCACTGGCAATATTCTGGGTATAGACTTTCGTTTTGAGACACTGGGAAGAAAAGAATATTAAAGACAAAGTATTCATAGTAAACAAGGAAAAATAAACGATCCTTCATGAATCAAAACAATACACGTTTTACATAATAAATAACAACATGCAGATGTTTACTGAATCAGTACAAACCTTTATCTGAATGTCAATAGAGCTACAATTTTCTTTTGTTTTCCTTCAACACTACGTAATGAAAGATAGCTACTAATTAGTAGGCTAAAAAAATAAGCTTTTATTAACAATAGAATTATACTATCTGCTGTTTGAACGACATCTATCATGCACAAATACATAATACACATATGGTTCCGATTCAGAACAGTTATTTGATGTAATAGTAGGAATTCGTGAGCGTAAAGTTTCATCATAATTACCTTTTTATTATAACACGAATATCTTTAATATGTTATTGAGAAATTAACTGTTTTAACGTATCGTAAACAATTTTAAATCGACTGGCTCATTTGGAGCTGTACTATCGTGGCTTTCGTGTGGTAATCTATTTTTTACGCGAATGAAAGTGGCTGTCTTCCTAGTCAAGCCAGCTAGCTGGTCCAGGTATTGTGTTTAATAAACTCCTTTTACGTTAATACATTGTTTGATTTATGATTTAGCTTACCTAAGAAGCTAGATCATTCGTATTTGTACCGTGTACTATGTCTGGAGTTCGGTGAGAGGAGTGTGTGAATTTTTTTGTTACTTTTTTAATATAATTAACGCATAGTTATTCCGTACCAATATATTGGTTAAATATACGTAATAATAAACATCATCACCAAATTTCAAGTTCATAGGTCATTGGGAAGTTAAAAAATTCTTCGGCACAAAATGTGTGACAGACGACCAGAGAGAGACGGACAGACAGACGGACACGTCAGTGACAGCAATGGACTTTCCGTTTGAACCTTTCGGGTACGAATCCCTGAAAACGGGCTTATTTATACAAACTTCGTATACATAATAATATGGTTATTTTAACCACTAATTAGCAGACTCTAAATTAAAATTTTCCATAAGAAAATATGAACGTAACATCATGCCTGTATTTGCCGTAGGGATAAGCAGAGATTACCCACATTTCGCCTCTCAATTTCAAACAAGCAATCCCATTCTGGTGACAGTACATTCCCTCATTTAAACAAATATTGGTTTGACCTACAAATTACAGTTCCCACTCCGGATGTTTGGACACTTAATTTGTTGGTAAAACTACGCATTTATTGGGCGGACATGGCTTCAATGTGTTGCACAAAGCATGGAGAACCATCCTGTTATCTTGCTGTAAGCGGAAATGGAAAATAGCTGAGTTTTAGCAAAGCAAAGAATAACTGCGTGATGCTAGGTAATGTTCTTTGTTTCTACAACAATCTGAATGCGTTTTTGTTGTAATTAAATTAATTGTTCTCACGACTTGATGTTTTGTTGTAGATATTAACGACATGATATCTTGAGTATTGCTCAATTATGATTATATTCGTGCTATGAAACATTAACAAAGTAAAATGAAGTTTGCGCATAATTTTAGCAGAAAGCTGAGCATAACCTCTTCGAACAATCGCCACAATGACCAATAAGACCATTCCTGTGTTTCTCGCTTCTTGTTCGCCTCGCTTTTGACCCTCAGAGCGGTCGTGGTCACTATGAATTTTGTCCCAACGCTGGTTTTGTAACTCGCCTCACGATCTCTCTCCATAAAAATCTTAAATCTATCATGTAACATGTCTATTAGATGATAGTTTTTTTTTCTAAACTTCATGCAACATACAGGCACATTTGCGGACTTTATACCTGAAGCAGTCTCTACCAGTGACCCAAGGCAGGAGAGATTTAGTTTGACGCATTCGCTAACGGTCCACCTCATTGGTGATCCAAACTTCATTTAACTTGTTCATTGCCCTCTATCCATCACCATACGCCGTTTTACCTCATCCACTTACAAGGTGCTTCTCGCACCTTATTTTTATGGTTTATTCTATCTAACTGAATACATGCATATTTCAGGAGCGTGTCTCGGTCGCCGTCACCCTCTCCATCCACTCGCGATTCGCTCCGTAACACAGACAGCGCCAGTGAAGCTTTGGACAATGACAAGGTAAGTACTATTTACTAACTTGTACCTTGAGTGAGAATAATATTATAAACATTAGGCAAGAACTCTGCCAAAATTCTGTTAACTGAAGAAAAACTAAATAAGATCGTTTGGGTCATAGAATATAGAGTGACAGAAAATAAATGCTCTTTATTTTTTTGGGCCCTCATATGCACACGGAGAGTTGCTTGTCAAACAAAGAGTTCACTTCAAATTATTATCATCAATCTTGCTAGCCATATTCCAACCATGCGTTTATACTACAGGAGCTCAATATGGAAAAGATTTAGATTATCGAATGTGTGCCTCCGCAAGATATTCGACTTCTAGGGCAATATCGCCCGCAAACTTGGTGATAACTTTCTGAAGGTAATAATGACTGGCAAAGTTGAGGGTAAGCGACCTAGAGGAAGAAGTACTTTACGCTGGTCAGATCAAATCCGCGCCTCCTTGAACGCCTCAGAAGCCGTGCATGTTGCTGAAAGTAGGAGCAGTGGCGAAACATAATCAACGAGAAGTTTTTGAAATCATGATGTGGTCACGACCCCCAGCATTGGGAAATCAACACAAGGAGGAGGAGACCTCCGACCATGCATATTGAACTTTACCATCAATACAATCTGGGATTAGGATGTTTGTAAATTGACGTTCTCAGCAACAGAATATATTACCAACCTTGGGCCTGCGTGGTTGATTATCGCTCTCACAGAGAGGAGGCCTGTGTATCAGCAGTAGAAACATGATTTTAATTATGTAGCTGTAGAAGCTAAACCATTTCCAATGTCTTTATTAGAAGGCTTTCCTTTGTTAACATTATTTCTCTACTGAGTGGCGGCCCCACTCAGTTGCGATGTCGCCCAGGCAGTACCGCAACCTACATGTTGGCCGCTACGTCGTCGGCTTATCGGCAAAAGCCCTGACGAGCGGGCCCTCCTCGGGTTCCTCTTCGCTTCACCGTGGGTGACTAAGCCACGGTTACTGAGCCCCCCGCCTCGACAATGCGGAAACCCACCGGGGGGAGGCAAGGTTTCCTACCTAGCATTTAACTTATAAGTTTCTTCAGTGCACACAAGCGTTCCTACCTAGCATTTAACTTATAAATTTCTTCAGTGCACACAAGCGTTCCTACCTAGCATTTAACTTAGCAGTTTGTTCATTGCAGACAAGCGAGAGCTCAATGCTCATGCCGTGCCACGCGGGTGGCGACTCCGCGTCCATCTCCAGCGGAGAGCTCGCAATCACCGTGGTCAGTGCTGCGCAGAACAAGGGGGACAATCCCAGGGTGAGATGTGTTCTATAATTATCTTTCTTATAATGCACGATGCAACTGGTCATCGCCCGCTACTCTTTTTCAGTGTATTGTTTGTGTGTGTATTTACAGAAAGAAGGTCTGATTTAAGACTTTGGTCTAGGGCTGCACACGGCCTGACTTGATTGCTCCATGCGCAGCTTTAAGTCGAAGAAGTATTATCGGTACCAGAAACCCTGCTACTAGGCAAACTCAAACACGCTATATTATACACCCACAAACGGCAAGATTATTCCCATTTGCCATATTTATTCGACTTAAAGTTTGGCCAAATAGGCCGTGTGGTAGGGGCCATGGTTGAGTGAGTCCTATGTCCGGCGGTGGACCACTCATACTCCCAGCTCCTTAAAACTAACCCCCTACCATTTTATGTAAATAATTGATACTCACACGGCAGCTGGGCACGCCGCCGGCGAAGGCACTGGACGGCACTCGAACCAAGAAGAAGAGCTGGTACAACTCGCTCTACCCCACTTACAAGAGCAAGTCCGACGACTTCAAGAGGCTGTTCAAGGATCTGCCCGATGATGAGCGGCTTATTGTCGGTCAGTATACATTATAATATGTAAGCGATTGATACTCACACACTTGTACCGAAAAATTGAGCTGGTAGAACGCGCTCCACCCCAACTACAAGAAAAAGTCAGACGATTCCAAGAGACTGTTCAAGGATCTGCCGATGTTGAACGGCTTATTGTCAGTAAGTATGACTTTGTTACCTATGCATAGAGGATTCCCACTTAAAACGGAACGGGTTTAAGGGAGGA
The DNA here is from genome assembly GCA_947562075.1 of Orthosia gracilis. Taxonomy (NCBI): domain Eukaryota; kingdom Metazoa; phylum Arthropoda; class Insecta; order Lepidoptera; family Noctuidae; genus Orthosia; species Orthosia gracilis. Next base: position 1,519,413 of record OX387270.1, on the reverse strand, counting down.
GGAGAATTACGTGATAGTATGATAAATGTTTTATTCAAGTCAAATCATTTAAAAATAAAAACATTTTATGTGTTTAAAGACGGAGTAAGACCAAACTACCCACTTATCACATGATGTTGACCCAGCAATGAATAAATGATATTTAAATGTGGTTTTTTTTTCCATAGACTACTCGTGTGCACTACAAAAAGACATCCTAGCTCACGGACGGCTATACGCGTCACAGAACTACCTGTGCTTTTACGCGAGCATCTTTGGCTGGGAAACTTGTATGACGACCAGGTGGAAAGACGTTACTGCCATCACGAAGGAGAAGACTGCACTAGTGAGTAAAAAACAATCCACATAGCCTTATCCTGGTTCCATAATATGCTACGCCTCTATATATTACTACACGCTTCTCTTCGCTGCTTATTCAAGTCAGCCATTTATCTAAGATTTAAGCTCGTCATGTAAAACATTCTACAGTTAAACGACCTGGTCGATTCTGAGTGATCCTGTAACATTAATAACCACAACACTACGATTCGAATCTAGTTTAACCATAACTGGCTTCCAATAACATAAACACTCTCGATTTCTGCTTGAAAAAAAACCCCCACACAATAACCTCTAAAAAGCAAATAATAAGCCTCGTACTCGCGTCGGGGAATCGCCAACGTTTACAGCAGTTTATTTTATTTACTTAGAGCTTACTTTTAGAAGTTTTTGTGTCGGGCTTTTTTTTTAATTTAATTTTTATTTAATGCTTTTTAGACTACATATAATAAACCTAGTAGAAGACACGCTTCAATCAACAATCTATCGAAACACGTAATTATGACATGATATCTTGCAAAAAAACCCAGATTCAAAGAGTAAAATGCGGATAACTTTTGAACGGGTCAACCGATTTTAATTAATCATAGCAAAGAACACTCTCGAAAAAGTCACCTTTCAAACAAAAAATAAAGCAAATTCAAAATCTTTCATCCGTTCGGGAGACACATGTCAAACTTATAACAACATCCCGTCGTTTTTGCGTCGGGGGTTAATAAGAATTAACGTGACTACATTGTGGCTTGTTACAGTTTTGTGCCTTTGCAATAGCTGTAGATACAATTTTAGACATTTTCGAGAGAGATTGAGATACTGTAATGCGGAAGCCAGCACAACAAGCTTTATGTTTCACTTGATAGTGCGAAAACTATTCACTCAGGTAGCTTCAATGTCCAATATTAATATAGTGCATTTCGTGTCGAGCATAAAAAGTCGAGATTTTAATACGAGCGATGTAGCCAATTTCGAAAGCTACTTGCGAGTGTTAAAATAAAGTCTTTTATGCGAAACACGAACGATTCTTTTTCCACTACCTGATGAGCTTACTTAATTAAATGTAAATAAGTTCCAACAACATTTTATTAGAACATTCAGACTAAAAACCACAGACTATATACACACAATCAACGCGCGCTTTTTCGAGAAGTAACAGGTTCAGTATCATTCTGCCGGATGGGGCGGTGGAAAAAGCGCGGGCGTAGCGGCAGAATGCGTCAACAGTAGCCCATTCAGTTAAGAAAAATAATTACGTTTTAGTTACATAAACTCCATACAAAAGACATTTCGTAACTGTTATTATGTAATTTTGTTTTTTTTTTTTAATTTTTTTTTTTTATAATCTTGTGTCTAAATGTTCATATTTCGAAACGAATTGCTTAGACAATGTGTTACATTATAGACAAGGTAGTGGAATTATTATTTTTTTCCTCCAGGTAATACCAAACGCCATCCTGGTGTGCACAGAAGGCGAGAAGAACTTCCTGACGTCGTTCTCTGGGCGCGACAAGGCTTACCTGATGCTGTTCCGCATCTGGCAGAACGCGCTCATGGACCAGCCCATGAGCAGCCAGGAGTTCTGGCAGTGGGTGAGTTGAACACTATGTTTCTTAAATATAACTGACCTCAGGGATTGGGTCCTTATAGATAAACTGAAAACTGGTAGTTATTTACCTATTTAAGGGTCTTAAACGACGTCTGCAAATACAGACGAAAAATTTAATGGTTTATTGCCATTAGATGTGTTTCACCGTGTAAGGGTCAGGTCACACCCAGGTGCACCGTGAAGCGTATAGTGTATATTCGAATTATTCGGTTCGCTTTTATTCGGCTGAAAGGAATCTATTTAAACAAGCCACCTTTCATTCTCGACTGTACGTATTAACTTGCACAAAATCGTCAAGTCCTTATCAGCCGGGCGAGCACGGCTTCTGTGATAGGCTTGAGTCATGCATTTCATCACGGTTTTTGCTTCCAAACTGTGATAAAAATGTCCCAGACATGTGTGGAATGTGGATTTAAGTGTCTACCTAATAATGTGCTTTATAAATTATGCTAGACTTAGGTCAACGACCTAATGTTTAGGGAGTTTCCTGTTATCGGACACTTATCTATACTAATATTATAAAGCTGAAGAGTTTGTTTGTTTGTTTGAACGCGCTAATCTCAGGAACCATTGGTTGGAATTGAAAAATTATTTTGTGTTGGATAGTCCATTTATCGAGGAAGCTTATAGGCTAGATAACATCACCCTACGACCAATAGGAGCAGAGCATAAATGATAAATGTTGCAAAAACGGGAAAAATTATTCCTTTTTTAGAGCTTCCGTTGCGTGCGGTTCGTAAGCGGTTAAAGTTACGCAACAATCATGTGTAATGTAGGTAGGGTAAATGGGTAGGAAGGTAGCCAGTTGACGGGAGCGAAGCCGCGTGGGACTGCTAGTTATCAATAAAGCCTTAGCTAAAGACAGATATGCAAAAATATCAACAGTCTCCAGGTGTCTATGAAACATCGATAACGGACAAATGCTTGCACTGTTTGGACAAACCTACTCCAATCTGAATGATGTTTTTTTCAAAATACTGCTATTCTTGTAACTAAATTAAGTAAGAGAGTATACACAGGTATTAGTGGAGAAGACGATACTTTGCTAAAAATAACATTTAATAAAGGTCGATCTCGATGTGCCATACATAAAGCAAATTATGTATGGCAATAAATAAGTCTGTCTGGCTAGTCAGAAATAATCATCATTGTACGGAATGTGGATGTGCAGTAAAACGCAAGATTTACGAAAGGGTGAAGGGTTGGGCAGACGCAATGATAACAAATATACGTCCATGCGCAATCACTCGTAAAAACTACTGTTAATAGTAGTCACAGCGGGATCTTTGTGTCTCTGAAGTTGGCTCGGCCAACCATTGTGCAAGAAACAGTTTGTCATCGAGTATACCGCATAGACTAAGCGAGCTAGGACGATGCGACAAACGTAAGCGAGTGAAAGAGACACCGACTTCCAAATAAGAAAACTACAAAGTGAAAAATAACTTTATTTTTGGAAGTCGGTGACTTTCATAGGTACATTTTTTTGCGTTACGGACACCGACTTCCAAAAATAAAGTTATTTTTCACTTTGTAGTTTTCTTATTTGGAAGTCGGTAGTATTTTTTTGTAAAATAGTTTTTTATTTTTCACTTTTTAGTTGTATCTACCTAAAAGGTAAGTTGTTTAGTAAGTTACCTTATCGCCAGAATAGATTAGCCGAATATCATGAAACTTGAACATAAAGGGTGAAATGAGAGATCTCAAGAACGTACTGCCGTGATTTTATGTTATGAAATGGTATAAACAATAAACAGATATGCGATTGCAGCAATCCCGAGAGATTTCCCGTTATAATAATATATTATATAATAATATAATATTGAAGAATTCTGTTCTATATCTTCGAAGTTCTTCATCAAATCTTCACCAAATTAAAATGGGACCAATTTCGAAACATACTCTTTCAATCAAAAAAAGAATTTTCAAAATCGGTCCACAATTGACGGAGGTATCGGTGAACATACATAAAAAAAACGTACATGAAGTCGAACATAGAACCTCCTCCTTTTTGGGAAGTCGGTTAAAAATAGCTACTGCGCAGGGTCTTGCAGCCAATTCAGAGACACAAAGATCCGCTATGAGTATTATAAAAAAACTTTCGCGACTCGCAATGTCTCCTGGCGCGCGCCCCTCTCCCGCTTGCCTGCGTCTCCCGCGCCATGTATTTATTTAATAACATAAACAGAAATGCGGGTAGGTAAAATAAAATGTCAGTTTTGATCGCGCAACGCCTACAATCATATTTATACAATACAATTTGTGTGTTGTTTGTGTTTGTATAGGATGGTGATGATGCCATCTAGCCGATGTAATGCACAGCGCCTTTAGTGTCTCCTCATGGTAATTGAGAGCTTAGATTTGATGCTCTATTATGTGACCTCATGTTTGTCTCCATGGACAGTTGACTGAAGGAGCACTGGTCGATATTCTATGTCATTTTTATTTAAAACTCGTCTCTAACCGTTACTGCAGTAGGTATCTACGCTACTTATTGAAACCACGCAGAAACTGGCTATATTTTATTTCAAACCGATACCTTATACGGCTACAGTCCATCAACACTTAAAAATCTGCCAGAGTAATTTCCTTCTAGCCAGTACTACCTATTTGAAAATTTGCAAGTCATACCACCAACGGGGCTTAAATGCAGGCTTTTTAGCCTTCTGAGAAAACCATATTGTCTGAACCCAGTAAAACTTTCCCGATCGATCGATTCATACAATTCTTTGTATTTTTATAAATTATTTAGTGATCTAATGAATTTCCATTTAAACACCTTGGACAAACACATTGAGCCAGAAAATTGTCAATTCAAATAGATACGAAAGCCACGACACAGATAGAGGTAATAATTCTAAAACATGCGCATATAGCTGAACGCTCCCAAATAAATATTTACGCAAAAGTGAAAAACAAGAGGTGGCGTGGTTAGCCAACATGTTGTTTGTGCTGCCAGTTACAAAAAATATATTTACTTTTATAAAATGCTTGGTTCTTAGACTAGCAGGTTAATAATTTTAATAATGTAGGTACCTTTCTTGTGAGTAAACACGTTAACATTTGAAAAGCAAACACAGGTAGAAAACCAGCCCCCGTACCCTGACGTGGCAAAACTATCATAGTTCGACTGTAAAAAGGGACAGATGTATACATGTCCCTTACGCACACTCAAATTAACCTTACTTTAAGAGCTTATGGTCACCCGCCAGGTATTAGATTTCAAAAGAAAAGAGAATTCTTAGATATACATATTTAAACGTTTAGATTATATCTCTCTGTGTAACATACTCATAAAGTAAATAAAATTAGAAGAAGAATGCAAAACTTAATGATAAAAAGTTTTTTTTTTATCTCTTTTATTTAAGGGATTCATGTACACAAATGTGACGATGTCAATCCCATGCTGTTACAGGTATAAACATACTTCTTAAACTAATCTCAATACATAACGCAAAACTTAGTCTAATTCTTTATCTAATAGAAAAGTATATAATATTTTTGGTGCTTCAGAATTTGGTTTGACTAAAATACCATGGAACATTCCAACATCCATTACCGACAATTTCATTGAATTGAGAAGTGCATTATCTTATTTGTTTATCGTACACATTCCACCAACACATGCTGTGCATCCTCTATCTTACCACACACGTCACAGTAACGAGCGGCAGATTTAAAAAAAAGAAAATAATACTGAATTTTATTCCGCCTAGCCCTTTCCTTCTTCGTACTACAAGACCAATGGCAATGCGCCATCGGTACATGGTGGCCATTCCACCCATACACATTAAACGTTTTGGGAATATTTTCATTGTGCGTGTAACTAAGGAGTTTAATTTTCTGCCGGAGTCTGTCTCCTGATAGCTACAACTTGGGGGGTTAAAGAGCCCAAGTTGTAGCTATCAGAGTGAATAGGTTGCTTCGGCCTTCACCGTCAACCACATGTTTGCTTACCATCAAGTGATATAGTGGTCATCCAAAACGTGACACTAGTGCATACAGATAATTTATTTATTTTATGGTTGGCAACCCCAGATTGGCACAGATTAGAATTTTCAAATAATTCAAATATGTATGTATGACCTCAAAACTAAACTGAATATATATTACGGAATAAATTCAGCGGACACACATCTTAATATTTAAAATATTTTGTTCTTTGTGTATAGAAATCAACATATTTCGCCGATTTGCGCAGCATTTGGTATCAGTAGAGCTCTTTGTATCCATACATCTTTACTTATTTTCCGCCAAGCAGCATTATTGCTTATACGTTTGAAGTAAGTTTAGATGTCCTGGTTTGAAGTAGGTACATGGGGATTTAGATAGTAAAATTACTGGCATTTAAGAAATGTCTCAGTCTTCGGTACGAATCTGCCAACTCAAGTGTCAGTGATAGTGGTCAAGCGCGAGCCTATTGATAATAATAAAAAAAACTCCCTGTGGTGCGGATATCTAAAAATAGTGTCAACACTCAGATTGTTTTTGAGCCTGTTTGCTAGCCATAAGGCCCTGCGCAGACGACAGACTATCCGTGACGCACTTTTTAGTCTGTGAAAATAGAACCTATGCAATTATATGCAGTAACGCACACGACGCGCAAAAAGTCCGGCGCGCAAAAAATCCGTGTAATTCGGGCAGACCGCACCGCGCCGCGGCGCGCCGCTCCCACAAAAAGTGTGTGAAAAAAATTGAACGTTTGCTTCAACGCGCGCTAACGCAGACGGCGCACACTTTAGTCGGCCATCTGCATTTGCTAGGGGTGGACGTAACGCACGCGATCTATTATCATGGCGCCAGAGGTCGATGTAACTATGTTAATTCAAGAAAGCGACTACGTCCCTACAGCTCTGCCGACAAAATGATCGAAGATGTGCTTGTGCGTCGTGTGCGTTGAGCCTGTGAAAAATCCGCGACCGACATTTTGCGCGCCATGCAGACTTTTTGTGCGCCGCAGACTCGATCGCACAAAAAGTGTGCCGTCTGCGCAGGGCCTTACTGACATAATTATAAATATTATATGTACAATAATTACTGCATTTTATCGTCCAGTATATCTCGACTCAATATATACTAGTCTGCTAGCATCGGCTATAATCTGCCTATAACTACCCGTTTGTACAGGGACCCTTGGCTACTCCTGGCTACAACTCCAGTCTTACCAGATGTTGCTTGATACCTGTATCTATCTGGCCTTCAGAACCCAGTTTGTGGATACCCCTCTGTTCTTAAGTTGAGTAACTAATGGATCCATGGGGGTACCCAGGGTAGGGCAGATGATGCTGCCTGCCCGCCCTCCTTCATCCTGACTCGAAACTAAAAATTTACTGTTCAAGAGAACAAACTATCAGAAGAGTGCAAAAATGTCTCTACCTTATCTGCGTACTGGTTCGAGAAGCACTGGTTCGTTTTTCTACCTCGCATCCCCGGCAAGCTTAGTTCGTATCTGAAGTGTCTACTATATTTCGAGTTTCCTTATTTATGCTCCACCCCTAAGCAAATGCTGGGTACGCCCATGACTAGATCTGAGTAGATCTAAGTCGTCTAAATGATTAAATTTGAAATTAAAATTGGTTGCTCTAACAAATACTCGAATGGTTCCTCGTCATCGACCAATGTCGATCTATGCTGACCGATATCGATCACCGGCATTTCGGCTACACCTCTTTCCGTTTCCAGTCCGACAAACAAAAACATTCCAGTTTCATTCATTAAAACTACTGATATGTGATAACAAGAACACTGTTTATATTCGATTTAAATTATAGCTGTTAAAAACATAGTAAGTAGTAGATATGTGTGTGTGTGAGAGGAATCATCATAAAATGTCTTCATATTACTAAATATTAAAGAGACTAAAGCTAACAAACCTTCTAATAATGCGCTCTTATTTAAGACAAAGATACACAATTGTAGAAAATGTCCAGAGATAAAATAAATGACTCCTAAGTAACTGCTATTTTAATATTGATGGGCTCGTGTTTGACCACTATTTCACTTGATGCTAACAGATACTTAATTTCGTCGAAGATGGAGCACTCCTGACTTAAAAACTTCCATGGTTAATTGTGAAAAAAACTTTACCCTCCCGCAGCCGGGTAAAACTTTACCTTTCTAACTAAATTCAAGAGCAAGGCAATTCTAAGTACATACACTTAGAAGCGAGCGTTTGCAATAGTTTCCTCCGCCTTGGTCCTCAGGCTGTTCATTATAAAGTTGATGAGATCTCCGTCGTGCCGCGTGTGCGCGACTCAAGGTTCTGTCTGTCGCTCAGTGCGAGACGGGACGCGGTGCGGAGAGCGCGGGACTCCGGGGGCAGGTATTAACTTAGACATGCTGATTAATGTAGCAAATTTATAATCTTTGATGTGTTTTTTTATCGTATAACCCAATGGCAAGATTGGAGAGGACAAATAGGCAACCACTCTATGTATTTGATTGCATTCGCTAAAACTAAAAACCGACCCCAACTAAGAGAATGGAAAAAAATATACTGTCCTAAATCAATCTGCCTAGATTGATTTTGGATAGTTTTTTTTGTAATTAAACGAGATCCAAACGAAATTAATTTCGACTACAATCAGGTCAGATGCGTATGCGTAGAAAAAGAAAATCTCAGGATTAAGGCTTGGTTGTTTCATTTACTTGGTGAGAAAATATTGAGGCATCTGCTTAGTTAGCACAGGGAATTGATTTGCTATTGCATTTCAACTCATTCTTTAGAATTTGAACACTGCCGCAAAATTCGTGATTAGACAGTGAATGTAACTTGGCTTGCATAGATTGCGTTAATTGACGGACTGTTGTCTAGAATATTGCCAACCCCTACGTTAAATTGTTTTTATAAAACTTTGTTTATTTATATGTTTTCTGCGTTGCTTGGAGCGTGGCCAATGCACTTGGAGTTCTGCCCGAGCACGATATTCCTCATTTTCGTACAAGTGTCGAGAAAAAATCATATGATTTTGATTGAAACTGCAATTTAAACAAAGCGAAGATTTCTTATCATTTCGATGAGTTTTTGTGAAAAGATATATTCGGTAAAGTTAATATTTAATTAGAGTGATAAGTAATTTGTATGGATTTTCTTAGTTTCATCTCACTTGTGCTAGTTACTGGCCTTGATGAAATATTTCATTCATAGAAACTCCGTGTAATAATTTTTGTTGGTTGTGATCAGGATATCCCAGTGTAATCAGCTTCAAAATATTTCTTTTTGATTAACATTTGATAGTGTCGCGATAATTTATGGGCAAGCTGCACAAATCAGGATGTTTTAATTAGTACCTATTTGTTTAAATATGTAGTTAATTAAGGAAAAGTCAAAAAACATTCATATTTAGTTCCTTTACTGAAGTGACGATTGTTAGTAGATATAATATAATTATCGTAATGGTGCGCCTTTTAGTTGAATGGACTGTGGAGTGTTTATTAATCTATAATATATAATACAATATAAGAGGTAACTCAGCACATTAGTAATGACAGATTCTATGTGTTTACTAATATTGTAAAATACTGTTCCAAGCAACAAATTGTAAATAAAGTGTACTTAAATTTTAATATATTTATAAAAGCGAAAGTAAGTCTGTGTATTTGTAACCTTTTCACGTCTTAACGGCTGAACGGATATTTGGATAAATCTTGACCATGTTACGTGTGAGGACATAGGATTCTTTTTCCCGGGGAGTATGTTCCATTGGGATAATTTTCGCGCGAGCGCTATCAGAAGCTAGTCAAACCATAATCCGGCGAAACGATTGTCTTAGCGGCAAATAAATGCTACCTATTTTCTAAGGGACAAAATAAACGCCTGATATTAATTTCGTTTCTGATACTTAGAATTGCTCGCAGTCGAGCACTGAATCAGTCTGAGCAAGTCTGTGTATTATTGTTTCTTCTTGCGTGTCAACGGTACTTTAGTTTAAATGAATTATTCGCCCAAAACCGAGCATAATCGAAAGAAGAAAAAAAATAAAAAAATCATCTTATATTTTGAATTAACTTTTTAACCCCCGGCGGAAAAACACCCCTTGTGTTACAAGTTTGACGTGCGTGCCTGCGTATTTTTTGTTTGGAAGGTGACTTTAATGAGTGTTCTTAGCTATGCTTTATTAAAATCGGTTGAGCCGTTCAAAAGTTATGGCCGTTTTACTGTTTGAATCGGGGTCAAGATATCGTGTCATAATTACGTGTTCAATAGATTGTCGAACGAATTGCGTCTACTACTAGATTAATTATGTAGCTTACAATAAAAATAAGCCGGTGGGTTTCAAATTTTAATATTTTTACATATAGTGTTATAATTATTTTAAATCACCTCTTAAACCCCTTTATTTTGATAACCTACACGATGGGTTGAAAGAAAAACAAAATTTATCCCCTCCCCTCAATATGGCGCCCATAATCCACCACTTTTCTCTTTCAATTTTAATGTATAAATACTCGCAAGGTTAAGACGAATCGATTGACGTACGAATCGTCAAAATCGGCCAACGCGTTTGGTCTCTAGAACGCCACATAGGCACAAACATTTATAGACTGTCTAGCTTCTGCCAGCAGTTTCGCCCGCGTGAATGTCGAAAATAAAATATAAAAGAATCCTATCTGCTTTCCAGACTATAATCTATCTCTTTGCCAAATTTCATTCAGATCCGTCCAGCTCTTTGAGCGTGGGGAAGTAACAAACATACAAACACACACACATTCACAAACTTTCGCCTTTATAATATTAGGGCGATAAACACATTATCGGGCAGTCGGGTAAAAAGCGATGCCTTTGCCGTGCAGTGGGACAACACATCCAAAATTATATAAAATTGCATGAGCCGAGTAGGTGGCCACTTTGAGAGGTTCATTGTCTGACCAATAGCACCGCACTCGCACAATGATTACGAACCCTGGTTAGGTCTGTAATCGCTCACACTTTGCCAGCGACCAAATTTAGGTCCGCAAGCGATTGAGAGCTTACCGTAAATGCTCCTGCAGATCCCTTCAGAATAAATAGTGTTAGTTTATAATGCGTGATGTTTGTTTTGCAGGTGCACAGCAGCTACGGCGAGGAGCTGGGCTTCAACTCGGACGAGGAGGGCTACGGGCGCGACGCTGTCGACGACGTCCCCCCTCTGCCGATCGACACCGACTCGGTATGTACTACCTGTGTCGCGTGTATCGCAGTATTCTACTGGCAGTGGATATTGCTCTATTTTTATTTTGTGTTAGGCTTGCGTTTGACCACTATCTCACCTCATGATAAGCAATGATGTAGTCGACGAAGAGGCAGAATGCCTAGAAGTAACCTATTCACTCTTGACTTAAAGGCTCCCACGTTGTAGCTATCAGGAAATAGAAACTCCATCAGAGAATTCCACTTCTAAGGTGTAAGCACTGTGAAAGTATTCCCAAAACGTTTAGTGGATGGGATGGTCTTTCGCTTTCCTAAGTCTAAACAGACGGACTGCATTAATATTGCCGGCTAGCTGTAAAATTGTTTGCATAACTGCATCGAAACTGCCAACCGTCTACGAAGTTTGCGAGGCCCTTAGACGGTGAGAAATGCTTGATTTTAGTAATATTGATTTTTAGACCTAACCCTTAAAACAAGCTACGTCAAATACGTACTATATGATGCTTTAAGAAATCATTAAGACTCATAAATTTTTTTTCTTACGGCGCCATGTGCTGTAATAATACGCAATACACTAGATGCACCCGTATTGCATAATATGGCGAAGACAGTCCTTGGTTTGATCATTGTGTTCAAGCCACGGGTACCGGCATCCATATAAGCGCCTTAAGCGTGCCCTAGTCGGTCATTCTTCCATACAAACGTTGTATGGCGATAACTCCACTGTTTGAAGGTGTAAGTTCAAAATATAAAAAATTATAAATTTGTCTTATTGTTATCTAGCCCTGTACGGAAACAAAAAGTAAAAAAAAACTTATATTTGAAAGTTATGAGCGTCGAAAGTTCCATATTTCGACAATAATTTTAACGCATTTTTAGGCGGAAATAAATACCATAAGAAGGAAAATTGCAAAACAGTCACCATACAGGGATAAATTAGTAGTTCAAAAACGCGAATCATTTTATTTTGAACAGATACATTCAGTAGTTTTTTCATGATATCCATATTCCCAAAGGTCTGTTTAGAAAATTTCGAGCGCTCGTTTCTTGTTCTGAATTATGATCCATTTTATCATCATCTACAACTTTGCAAAAGTGTAGTCTCGTACGCGCACGAGCTTCTTGCTGCTCATCCCTTTTGCACATGTTGTCGGATGAGATAGCATGCATTTGACCCCGCCTGGTTGCCAAACTTATGTGGCAGTGGGCAGGGCACATTGCTCGCAGAACAGATGGCCGATGGGGCCGAAAAGTTCTGGAATGGCGACCGCGAACCGGAAGACGATACGTTGGAAGGCCTCCCACTAGGTGGACCGATGACCTGGTTAAGTTTGCGGGAAGGCGCTGGATGCGAGACGCACGGGATCGGTCAATGTGGCGACGCCTGGGGGAGGCCTATGTCCAGCAATGGACGTCTTTCGGCTGAAATGATGATGATGATGAATGATGATAGACAATTTTTACCTATTTGTTTACGGGATAATTACTTTTACTTTACCATATAAAGTTCAATTTGCGCTGCATCTTCTGAATTTACTAACAAACGAATCTTATTACTTTTTCATTATTACTAGCCATTGTTAAATCGACTTAATAAATACTGGGATAAAGCTGATATTTGTTTGAGCAAAAATAACATCAATTGGTCATATAGATTTAGTCTAGTATGGAATAGATAGATGAAGTAGTTATGTTTACAAAAAGGCAACTTGCATTCATCATCAATATTTTACTACGCCTCTAAGATAAAACAAAACTGACTCACGCGCTGCGTATATACCCACTAATCGAGTAAACGCTAATCTGAACACCTGTGCACCAAAATCCACTGTTACAATAAAAACATACAATATTATTGCGACTTAAACAAATATCAACTTTATGTTCATAATGACAAAGCTAATTTTACAATGGCAAAAGGTATCAAACACGTCATAAATACAAAAATAATTGTAACGAAAACTAAACCTTACAGAACAAGAAAAAAGGTTTAAAATTCTAAAGGCTGTTTAACTTTTAAAGTGGCATAGTCATAGATAAGAAGCGATAACCTTAGAAATACCGAAAAAAAAATCAATCGGTAATGAAGCCATTGTCAGTATCAGTCGATAAGTGATAGCGTGATAACAACTCGTGCCCATTGCTTACGGAGTTACGGCCATGAGGGTTCCCGGCAGGTCCAAGAAAAAAGTGAGTTTTTATTATTTAGAGTAAATATTTACAACTTTTTCTTTAAAAAATATGTAACTGTCAAGGTTTTTTAATCAAAAACGGACGTTTTTCGGATCGAACCCAGTAAGGCGCTCTTCTTTGTGTAAATAATTTCATCACCACTGCTCTCAAAACGGTGAAGGAAAACATTCGTGAGGAAACCGGCAATTCCTAGAACCAAAAATTCGAAATCGTATGACATTCACCAAACCGCACTGGGCTCGCGTGGTGGATTACGGTCCATTCCCTCTCACAGAGAGGAGGTCTGTGTACCAGCAGTGGGAGCATTAAAAGGCTGATGATTTTCGGAAGGGACGTTAAGATATCATCTTACCCAATGACTAGGACCAAATTGTGTACGCCAGATAGGCGGTTGCTCCATATAAAATCAGCATCTGGTTAGATTGCCAGCAAACCCCAGGTTATAGTTATGAAAAGAAAATAATAGCCAGATGTTATTAGTTTCCTTTAAATATTTAAATGTCCTTTTATTTTCGATGCTAGATTGACATTCAGTTTAAAAGTAAATATCATGATTAAATCCCACTTCAAATCAAAAGATACGGTTGATAGGAGATACAGTTTATAGTATAGTAAAATCCATCATAGTGTTATACGTCAGATACTCAAATAATGTTAAAAACAATAACAGGATGAATCATCAACAAGGTCCATTATGGAGACTATACCATAACGTTACAGTGTCGATGCCTTGGACGTCGAAATATAGGTATATCATTTCAGGAATGTTGAAAACAATCATTCCTTGACAGTTTACCTTGAATATGTTTCAGTTCATTGTGTCAGTCATCATCCAATCAGCCAATATACATAAAAAAACTTAAATAATTCGGTTGCATTTTTAAATCAGTGTTCATAACAAACAAATAAATATATAGACACCATTCTATACAACTTCCTGTACAAAATGATCCTCCTGCCTTATGCATTTCGGATTGTGACTTCGAGAACAGAAATACATCTAGCTAGAGTTCGTACCGCATAACATCACGCCCGTATTCAAAGGGTTGGCTAGAGTTGTAGTACAGTGCTATACATAACTATAGTATATGTTCCATTTTTTTTTCAGTTTTGTTTAAGTCCCATACAATCGTGGACGAGCCTTCCCGTTGCCATATATCGAGCACAAGTCCAGACTCTGAACTTCTGCAGAGAAATTCCAGATTCTTATTTTCAGTTATTTCTATAGTTACCTACGTCAAAATCCGGTCAGGAAATAAAACTACCTATCACAACGGATAGACACTGACCTTCCATAGTGATAATGAGCCATAATGATTAGCTACGTTATAACTGTAACAGGTGCAATTAGCGAATCGGAAACCACTGATCGGTATGATCACAATAAACAGAGGGATTTTAAACCATAACTTCACGCCTATTCTTGTAGTGGGCATGCACATTACGCCAATTTGGTTGCAGGCGCGGATCCTGAATTTCGCTCAGGGGTGGAGGGACAATAGCTCTCGAGGAGGAGGATTCACGAAAAAAATTCTGTACCTGCATTTCTCATCGTATTAATAACCTCCTTGGTTTTGAACAGAATAGAAGAATTTTTGATGAAATTTAAGCTTGAAAACCATTGTGGTTTTAAAACACTGAGGGTTCCGAAAATTTGAGGAGTTCATAGATCGATGATATAGCTCAGGTTCTGACCATTCTTCAAAAACATTAGGATGAAGGAATGTCTGTTGCGAGAACGAGCAAAACGAGCTCGAAAATTTTAGCACCCCGCCTCGGATCTAGATAGATTTTCTGTTAACATACATACAGCCAGTTTGGTCGAGGCCCAGGGAGGAGCAATTGCCCCCGTTGCACCCCTCTGTATGCGCGCCTGTTTGGTTGTAAATCCCATGTTATAACAGTTTCCTGTTACCCAGTGATTGGGTTGTGGAGGTCAGGCAGTCTCTTCATGTCAAAATACTGGGGGTTGTGGAGGCCAGGCAGTCGCTTCATGTCAAAATACTGGTACTCTGCTGCATCCAGATAAGAGTGGAAACCGAACCCCAACATAGCTAGTTGACAAAAGGCTTGGCTAATGATGATGCAGTAAGTGCCATGTTATAAAAACGAGCCTATTTGGCATGTTAGGTACTCGTATGGACATATCGCTATGTTCATAATGTGTACCTACGCTAAGTTTGCTGCCGTGATTATTGAATAATAAGGTTTAGTGATAAACACAGAGATTACAAAGATTAGTATTAGATAGTAAAATACACCTGCAAAGAATATTCGTCACACGATATTTTGAAACCTATTTTGTGGACCTTAACACAAACTTCAATCCAAACTTTCCAAACTAATATTATAAATTGTGAAAATAGCTCTGTCTGCCTATCTGTCTATTTTAACAAACAGATTTGGATGAAACTTGGCAATCGGGTAAACCATGTCCTGAATTAGGCAAAGGATACATATATCCTGGGCGTACAAGTATGTTACCTTAATATAATCTGCCGCTGGCAGAAGCTAAACACAGAAACAAATCAATATGTAACTTATGAATATTTTTGTTTGTAGGTATATCAGTTTATTTATGGCAATTTTGTTACAAAGGGTCATAATTTACTATTTGTTTTAACACATCTAACAGCTATTTATACAACTTCCGTGAAACATACATACAGGTATAAGTATTTTTCATAGTGGTAACGGTTTTGCTTAGTACGTATCTAGGCGATTATGTTATGTAGTATGCAGTTCGAATCGCGATATTGCCACGTGACGAGCTCTTGGGCCAGAGCTCCCTACGAATTCGAAACAAGTCGGGAAAAGCCCGGAAAAAATGACGTAACTAAAACCGGAAACATAATTAAAAGGTCGAAATGCAATTATAAATCCTGCACCCTGATTTTGTAAGTGTAACACATTTTTTCAGTAGAATAAAAAATCTTTTTAACAAAAAAATACTTCCGACTTCCAAATAAGAAAACTACAAAGTAAAAATAACTTTATTTTTGGAAGTCGGTGTTTTGGTAGGTACCAATTTTTTTGCGCTATGGACCACCGACTTCCAAAAATTAAGTTATTTTTCACTTTGTAGTTTTCTTATTTGGAAGTCGGTAATATTTTTTTGTAAAAAAGTTTTTTTATTTTTCACTTTTTAGTTGTTAGGTCCAAATAAAAAGTGAAAAATAAAAAAATCTCTTTACCTAATAGGTAAATAGGTAAGATACCTTTTATAAAACAACATCGGAATGACATAATATTAGTATATGTATATAGGTGTATATATATATATATATTTTGTGCTTATTTATGTATAATTGATATTAATATATTTATGATTTATTTTATATTATTCTAAAATTGTACACTGGACTACTTCTCTTCTTCCTTTTGTAAACTCTCTCTATCACTCTAAGGTTTGCTGGTAGAAAACTCTTCTTAGAGTTCGCCTTTGTACATCAATTTTATGATCAATCAAGTTGTATATGTATTTCTTTTTTTGTGTACAATAAAGAATTAAGAATAACCGCTGAAATGAGAGTGTGAACTGTACCAGTGAACTGTACACATCTGCGTACCCCTTTAGAGCGTCTTGGCGTGATCTTATGTTATGAAATGGTATAAACAATAAACAGGCATGCGATTGCACCAATCCCGAGAGGTTTGCCGTTAATTATTGAAGATTTCTGTTGCATATCTCCGAAGTTCTTCATCAGATTTTCACACAAATTGAAATGGGACCAATTTCGGAACATACTCTTTCAAACAAAAAAATAATTTTCAATATCGGTCCACAATTGACGGAGATATCGGCAAAAATACATAAAAAAACATACATAAAGTCGAACACAGAACCTCCTCCTTTTTGGGAAGTCGGTTAAAAAATAACTATTCACAGGAGTCTTATCGTTTAATTAATTCGTTAGTTCGACAATATCAGTGACGCAATACTAAGATATAGTTTAAATTACTGAAATTAAAGGGTTTCAAACATTCAGTGTTTTTCGGCAATAAGCGTGCTCTTCTGTGTCAAATATTTGGTGTGGTCAGTTCGTGTGTAAATAGCTGCAGAAGTTGCAGCACGAAATAAGACTTCTTTATTAAGGCGCAGATACACCACAGAAGCTGATTTAAAAATGAGAATCACATCTAAACGGCTAGTAGTATTTTTGGGAAAATATATTATGTTACATTAGATCATTTTCTTAGTAAATTGTTCTATGAGTATATTGAGTTTTATACGTATGAATGAATGAAGAGGGAGGTCCCTTTTCCGCATTTAGACGCCCATTTGTTCCCTTGTGCGTGGGGGTTCTGGCTAAAGTAGCCAGCCTAGCTCTGTCCAAAAGCACAGATGCTTCCTGGTGGCTTCACAGGCTTCGCGGAGCGACCTCACTGTTCCGAGGTTTTGTTCTGCAAAGTGGGCTGTCTGTGGCGCCTATGTTAAAAAGACGTTTGTTAAGAGGGCTGTGACCCGTAATTGTCCCTATGATTATTCTTAGGTTATTTCTATTCAGGCTAAATAGTTTTTTGGTTAATCGCGGGTTTACATTTGGTAAGGCCGATTTCGACTGCCTACAGTCTGTTGACCGTGACCATCTGTTATTGTGCTGTTCGGTTGATCTTTGGCGGATCCACGCACGAATTTGCGAGAAAGAGAGGGGGGAAGTGGGTACGGGCCTAGCACTATCTTCTCGGAACCTCTCCTTGCGAGTTCATTCGCGGCATCATAGCCTAATGATCCACTATATCCCTTAATCCACTGGAGGGTGATCCGGTTAGATGCCGATATACTCTCCAGGGCAAAGTGGCATTCAAAGTTTAATTTGCTGTTGGTTTGTTTGTTTTCTAGGGCTTTTAGCACATTCACATTGAAAGATTGAACTGTGTGTGCCTAGTGCTAAGTGATAATTGATGTTGAGGTCAAGGGAGTGTACGCCAGCACCTGAACCGTTATGTGTTTCGAGCCATCTGTATAAATGCGTATAAGAAAATTTAATTAATAAAGAAACATTTTGATCTAAGACTTTTATATAATAAGGAAAGTACAAAAATCTATTGAATGTTGGTCGGATGTGAAACGAGTGCGCGTTTTGTTCTCTCAAGGTTGTTAGCGTAAGCGTAGTTTATGCCACAAGACTATTGTTCTCGCCAATCTTCTGGACCGCCCTGAAGTTGGCTTTCCGGATGCGCGAGGCACGAAACTTTGCTGTTTTTGTATGAGATTTACATTGCCTTGGCATTATAGTGCACAGCCAACGTCAGGGCGGTCAAGAAATTTGGCGAGAACTATACCTCGTTACTGTAATGACAAGCGCTACTGCTGCGCATGATGAGCATGGTGTCTTGTTCGATCCCTGGCTCAGTCAAAGGCACACTGAGGTTTTCTGTCTGGAATTTATCAGCAGCAGACCGGAGTCTGAATATATGGTTGATAGCAATAAGCTCGCCCTCTATTTATTACATTTGACATTTTAAACAAAACTGGGGTAATGTGGATCTTTATCTCTACCCAACCCTTTGAGGAATACTAAAGGCAATGTACACATTGTTTAACGGTACATAATCTTTGATAACTGATGCTTCTTCTTCTCTGTTGCGACCTGATTAACTTGGGGTCGGTCCTACTTATGAAGCTACTCTATTAGCATATAAAACTAAATTTCTCTTCTCCACTCACACTCGATTTTTTTCTTCTCCAGGATTTGGTGGATGCGTCGTGCATGGAAGGGCGCGGCGGCGACGAGCCCCGCAGCGCGCGCCACTCGTCCCGAGCGCGCGACTCGTCGCCGCCTCTCGGTCAGTACTCAGTACGCAGGTATAGTGCCACTCTTACACAGGGGCGGAGCTACCGCGGTATCAGGTGTATCAATGATACGCCCCGACATCACCCCCGCCATCATGGGCCCCGATGTGTGGCATCAAACTTCGTAAAATTTTATCCACAACCTCAAATTTCCTTAATCGCTACAATAACAATAAAACTTAACTTATCCCAGTCCGGATTTTAAATCATATCACTCGTTCTTCATTCTCGTTTCTCAGTAGAAGTTATCCAAGTCAAGAATCCTGACTCCTTATTTATGGTTTGCGGTTCCTTATCGCCAAAATAAACAGTTATAAATTCGTTCGAATCGAACGCATGTGTAGTTTCACAACAATGTACTGTTTTGAAGGAACACTAACGTAACACACTTATATGAATGTGTGTATTGCCAAAAAGTAATGGTAAATCAACGCTACTAGAATAAGAACACAGTTAAAAAAAAAAAGTTGCAATACTAACTGGGTCTGACAAATAAAAGAATTAGGTCCGATCCCAAAACATCTACAGTACAGTACAACTATTTTCTTAATGTCCCTCGGTAATCATCGTATTTCCGAATACAAACGAATGCTAATTTCCATGTCCATCAATTATAAGATTTATCGTGTATTCTGAATTCAGAACTAAGTGCTTCATTGTTATTTTTTTTTCATCCTTGATAAATAAGCCGTCCTTCGTGACTTTCGGTTTATTACGACTAGCCTTTTTAGTCCTTATCATACTCCAAAACGACTTCGGATCAGCTTTAAGGTTTTTGTGAAGTCTGTTTTGGTAGGCTTCATAAGTTGAAGCGATTTTAATTTTGACTCGAGCTCGAAAGCGAGAAAACAGTTCATAATCGCTCTGGGAACCAGTTATCTTAAACAATTTTTGATGACGTCACTAAACAAATTCACTTTTTTTATATCTCTTATCAAATCCGATGCACTCTGGATAACTAAACCTAGATCCTTGCCTACCAACTCTATGGTTTCTCGTAGGAACACACTCTTCCAGGACCTCATTTATTATTTTATAAAAGTAATTTAAAGCCAAAGAATGATATAATCTTAGGAAATCTGCTTTATTAAAATTCCACCTGTTTTTATTAAGTACTGAGACACCATACCCAACATTCCTAGAAAATGCCATGCTACCCTCTAGTTCCCGACCAACGGCGGATGTTGAGCATCATTATAAACTAACGGTTCCTCAGAGAGTTGTACCCCTAAGTCACTCATCTCAAACGTTGACAGAACCAAATCTAAAGTATGATCAGTAATATTAACCAAATCATTAACCTGCCGAAATCCACAGTATGCAATAAAGTAATCCAGGTAACTTTGAATTTCCACGGTCGCAGAAGGGATATTGAAATCACCCAACAATAATACTTTATCATACCTAACACAAACATTCTCCAATATATGAAATAATTGCATATATTCATTAACATCACATTTTGGCGGAATGTAAACAACACAACAGAAGAACAAAAAATGGTTTCGTCGATGAACTGTCACACACAAGATCTCAATTAAGGCCTTGTCCACGTTGGCAATAGAAACGCGATTCAAACCAACACTCGGGGAAGCTGCTAAAAATAGTCCTCCTTGTTTTCGCCCGTCCGTTCGATCACATCGTAATATGTTGTAATCCGTTGGAATTAGTTCTCCGTCATGAATTCCATTATTGAGAGCTGATTCCGTAATTGCAAAAAGGTCATAAGTCGATGCTAAAATATTATAAAGGAAAGTTTTTGTTTTCGTCCGCAATCCTCTTACGTTCTGATAGTACACTTGGATGTACTCATTTCTGGCCTTGACTGCCTTTTGATGGCTTACGGGAGTTTCGAAACCACACCCATTGGTTAAAATGCGCATTTACTGGCCAACTATCAACACTGTTTATTTTATCAAAAAGTAATTCCGTTACTTCAACCATGAACGACGCATAGTCCCTAGCAGTTTTCGGGATTATTTTCTCAATTTTAACATCGCTTGATCCACAAATTGCCGCAACGTGATCGCTTATTGCTTGTTCAGTAGTTTCTGGATGCAACGACCAGACATGCAAGAACTTCTTCTTCTGAATTAAGCAATTCAGAAGAAGCGTGGAAATTTGCGCATTCCCTCCTTTTTGTACGACATTACTACCTCGGTTAGTTCGCTTTTTGTTATTATTAACTATTTTCCATTCCTCAGACGTAACATTTTCTTCCAGGGATAGCTCCGCGACTTCGTATAAACGCTCGCTCGTCTTATGCGGTATGGAAGCTGCCTTAGTCCGCTCGCGCAAGGTGGCTCGGCGCGATCGTTCCGTCTCCTTCTTTTGCGGTTCCTTCGCTTTAAACGCAATGTTTGTCTCCCTTGCCCACTGTATATCTGCTACCACGACGGGTTTATCGATCTCACTCTTCGAAGATTCTATCGTAACTTGAACAATTTTGGAGCACAAATCTGCTAGTACCCTCGTTTGTTCATTAATAAGCTTCTATAACCGAAATAGTTCGTATACGTTTTTGAAATAAAAGAAATGTTCTGTACTTCTTTCTTTATGCAATCAATGCTGGATGAAAGTTAATTCCAAATTCAAAACATTGTATTTTCTGCTTTAACAAAAATAATCTTTTTAATTTAATAAAAATCAAAAAAAAATCAAAATTATGACCTTCCGCATTAATAACAAGAAAATTTTAATGCTTTGAAGTTTTCAAACGAATTATCGGCCGAATGGGTCATGAATCAACTTGCTTGACTGTAAATATTATTATACCGGTAGTACATTCGTATCGCTTAAAATAGGTTTGTTAGTATTTAAAGAAGGATAGGATTGTTAGTTCGTCGTCTCGAATGTGTTCGCGTTTGTTCTTCGTACAATGAAGAATTTCATTAATTGTATTAATATTCGTAATAATAAAGATTTAATTTTTAACTACGATGTTATAGAATGTTATGATAATGTGTTGCGCATTAAAATTTAATGTGCTAAGATTGTGTGTGAATTCAGAATGATAATTTTTACAAAACAATGGTTATTTGCCAATAGAGATTCAATTACTTATTATTTATTAATTCTAATTAGTTTGAGAATGAGCAGTTTTTAAACAACTCTTTAGATGTTCATCCGTATTGCGTCGGTGTGCGTTAAATACCCTGAAGAAATTTATAGAAAAGTGGCTTACTAGTGCTTATGAGTGCACATTAACTAATAATACGATAAAGATCGTATTAGTACTTAATAAATAATATTGTGCTGTGTCTTACTATCGAATTATCTAATAAATAAACTAAGGATAACAAATAACTTGGTGATAATAGGTCGTGGGATCAAATTATGATTGTTAAAGCATTGTTGTGAATACAGTTAAAACATTGTGTACTTTGAGTGTTAGTCGACATAAGTTGAAGAAAATGATAATGAACAGGATACCAAGAATATTTATTTATTGTGATAAAATTGCACAGAGTGTTTCAGTTGGAAAAGCGATGATTTAACGGGTTATCGAACTCATTCAATTATTAATATTTGTATGTGACTGTAAAGTAAAATGTATTTTCTGTCAACAAACAATAAAAGTGCATTAAAAATGGAGGATTCTTTAATCATAGATTATTCAGATGACGAGTTTGTGGTGTGTGACATGTTTGATTGGGAATATGTTGACTCCAGTGAAATGGCTTCACCGGATGTGCCTGGTAATTATAAAAAGGTCAAGTATGACCATATTTTGTGTTCGTCCCGTTAGTATTTCTATTCACATAGCACTTCCATGTATACTAAGGCTGAGATCTGTACAGCGTCTTATTAAAGCTAAGTACAGTTCTGTTTCATGTAAAAATGAACCTTATTCGTTAATTTAATATTATAAAGTTGTATTTAACCTCACAAGATTTAAGGCTAATTTTCGTATGAAATGCTACTTTACATAGCTTCATATGTGTTCGCTCCATAGATCTAAATATAAGTTTGCTTTATTTACAGTAACGAACGGTGATGCGGAGTACCGCGAGGAGGAAGCCGGAGACACGCTGCCCACAGACATGTCCGACACCAGTGATAGCGAGCCCGACAAGCCGCACAAGTACGTACATCTTACTTCTTATCTTACTATCTACACTAATATTATAAAGAGAAAAGATTTCATTGTTTGTATGTTAATTTTGTAATGGATTAACTCAAAAACTACTCAACCGATTTTGAAGTCCGTTTAGGTGTTTTAGCGTGATTGAGTAACAAACATACACACATCCATCCAAACTTTCGCATTTATAATATTAGTAAGATTACAAATGCGAATGTTTGGATGGATCGATGGATGTTTGTTTGGATATGGTCTGTATTATATATTTCGCCGGAACTACGCCGGTAACGGGTAACTTCGCCGGTCCATCTAGCGCCGATACTTTGTGTCCGTTCCAGGACGCTCCAACAGATAAATTATATAAACATGTCTACAGGGTGAATTTATAAAAATCTCAGCCCTTAAACAACTGCTCAATAGCTCAGTTTTTTTTTACAAATAAGTCCCATTATGTATCTTCATCATCATTTCAGCTGAAAGACGTCCACTGCTGGACATAAGCCTCCCCCAAGTGTCGCCGCAACGATCGGTCATGTGTGTCCCATTATGCATAAGAAAGATTAAAAAAACTTAGGAGTTTCCAAAAGTTTATTTATGAAACAGATTCTCAAGTCGTTGGAGATAATACTTCAAACATTCTTAGTTGAAAGGTATTACCTCAACTGCCCATTTTTTAAGTCAATCTAAACTTATCTGTTTTTTTTCTGTCAGTGGCGGTGACGTGGAGAAATGCACGGCGCTGCACGACGGGAAGCTACTCCTCCGCCAAGAGTTCCCCTTTAACATCGACCAGATGTTCACCATGATCTTCACCAACTCCAAGTTCAATCTCGAACTGCTAGCAGTCAGGGGAACCACAGATTATGTTCAGGTAACTACTCCGAATAGAAAATGTAATCTAAAGCTAGTCTGAAACAGCTTTCATGTTGAATGATTTTATTTGGCTTAGCTGGATCCTATAATCACTTTTTCTCTCGCTTGCCGTCGTCTGACAGGATTGGTATTGATATCTAACTGCATTGCCAGCTACTGGCTCTGGTCTACTTCGAAATTATTCAAGCTAACCACTAGCAATAATGAACTGATTTTTTTGTAGTTTCGGTGTTGTCATTTAAGAAAGTCGGTGTCTTTGGTACCTATTTTTTTCGTTTTTGACACCGTCTTCCGAAAAGAAAGTTATTTTTCGCTTTGTAGTGTTTTGTTTTGGGAGTTGGTTTAAAATTTTTGTTTATATTATCTGTTGACAGTTGTCACTTTTTAGTTAACACAGCCGTGTGACGTAATAACATGGCGGATATATAAAAAAAAAACTGAAATCTTTGAATTGAATTTTAGATTTTATTTTGTTATTTTATGAACTAAAACTAACATTTTCCAACTGCTTTTTGGCTAAACTATCTCAATAAATATATTTATAGATTTTTTCTCATACACAATAAAATACCCTATTAAGAGAAGTTCATTTTGTCAGTGACTTATGATGGTGTTGTGTTGTGTAGGCGCCGTGGCAAGCACAGGGTGGTCTCAAGTGCCGTCAGATCAGCTACACGCTCGGGCTCACGTCGGGACCCATCGGGCCCAAGGAGGTGCAGGTCACGGAGACGCAGGTATGTACTACATCAACAAACATATTGACATAGATAGAAGATACGTTGTCAAACTCACATATTATGTCTGCCCTATGGTATTTGTACTTT
Source organism: Orthosia gracilis (assembly GCA_947562075.1). Lineage (NCBI taxonomy): Eukaryota > Metazoa > Arthropoda > Insecta > Lepidoptera > Noctuidae > Orthosia > Orthosia gracilis. The sequence goes on along the minus strand of OX387270.1, from coordinate 1,494,594 downwards.
TGGCATCGACACGAGGATATATCACAAACCCAAAGTCTAGGTGTTAACCCACCACTAAAAGTTTTCCCTGGTGAAATGTGGCAGCTAAAACAAAGGGCTCTACTTATACTGGATAAATGAAGAAGAATAACGCAGAAACACTTCGATTTATGTTTATTTAGTACTAGCTTTCCCACGCGGCTTCGCTCCCGTGAACTGGCTACCTACCTACCCATCTAAACCGTTTACGCAGCACACGCAACGGAAACTCTCAAAAAGGAATATTTTTGCCCGTTTTTGCTACATTTTTCATTTATGCTCCGCTCCTATTGGTCGTAGCGTGATTTTATATAGCCTATAACCTTCCTCAATAAATGGGCTATCCAACACAAAAAGAATTTTTCAATTCCAACCAGTAGTTCCTGAGATTAGCGCGTTCAAACAAACTCTTCAGCTTTATAATATTAGTATAGATACAGAATTATAGGTTCATCACGGAACCCCTAATTACCTTGTAAAGTTTACTTGCAGGTAATGAACAAATGTTCGAAACCCGGCGTCCTATACTCGATCGACTCAACAAGCGAGAACGCAGGCATTCCCTACGCCGACTACTTCAGCGTACAAGTACACTACTGTCTACAGAGGGTGACGGAGTCACTCACGGACCTGTCACTATACGGACACGTGCACTACAAGAAGAGCATGTGGCCCATGATCAAAGGTACGTCACGCTCTATGTATGTTACTACCTCAGCGTACAAGTACACTACTGTACACTAAGGGTGACGGAGTCACTCACGGACCTACATAAAGAGTATGTGGCCCATGATCAAAGGTACATCATGTTCTGTGTGTCATATTACTTCAGCCTACAAGTACACTACTGTCTACAGAGGGTGACGGAGTCACTTATCAACCTATCGCTAAACGGACACGTGTATTACAAGAAGAGTATGTGGCACATGATCAAAGGTACGCCAGGCTGTGGGTGTGTTACTACTTCAGCGTACAAGTACACTTTTTGTCTACAGAGGGTGATGGAGTCACTCATTAACCCATCACTAAACGGACACTCGTACTACAAGAAGAGTGTTCTTACCACTTTCCCCACGAGTCGTTACTACTAACATAATTTTTTTCCTGTACAGCATTCCTAGAAAAGAACACAATCTCAGGTCTGGAGGAGTTCAGCCGGCTGCTGGAGGCGCGGCTGGCGGCCGAGGCCGAGTGCGCCGTGCCCGCCGCCAGGAAGGCCAGGAGGCATCGCCGCGTCACCAGTATGTATTGCTTGCTTACTGTTACATCTACCATCAATACTTTTCATGTTATATGTCGACACAATATCGCGCGAAGGACTCACTGTATGAAGAAAATTTTTATAACCCAAATATACACCATTACATTTTGATCGTTACATTTTAATCCTATGGATAGTCGATCCAGTGCATGATACAGAATCAATTTGTTAAGAAATTTAAATGTTTTTGTTTTAAAATAATTACAAAAATATTCTTCAACTCAAAAGTATAAGAACCAATAGTAATTACCTAGCGTAACGCAGGTGTTGAGTGAACCGCTCGCACCGGGGGCTTCGACCGAACGGCTAGGGCTGCGCGGGGTAGACTGCGCAGCCCGCTACTGATAGGTAGCTAGTTAGTTAGATGATAAGTGAAACAGCTGGACAAGTTAATTCATATATGAAAGTAGGTAGGATCCACAGCTAGGTCGCGGGTAAATAGGGTCACTGTTTTGTTCCGAGAACTATCTCACACAGGATATATAGAGGTAGGATGGGTACCGTCCTTGGATAGCACGTGGCAGACGTGGGGACCTGTTCAGCACAGGCTCAGCAGTAGGCCGGACGGCCCTCGTATCTCCAGAAGGTAGTACTCGTATGGCCGCAGGTAGGCAGGCCAAGATCTGGGCAGCGTGCGTAGGTAGCGTGCAGCAGTGGGCAAGGGGTCTTGTCCTCAACCGTACGAAGAGCCCTGGAAGCGCCATAGGGTGCGTATGTTAGATGTGATGCAATTAGCAACAAGCCCCATATCACAGCTTGCTCACTACACAACCTCGATGCAGTAGAAATACATACATATTACAATCTCCTGTGCGATGGATAACGCCTAGCCGCGCGTCCAACATTAACACACGCGAAATCAGATACTACATAGGTGATGAAATCAATATAGGTTATCCAGCGCAGAGAATCTAGTATAATTACCTAACTAATGTGGAACTCGCCCTAGATCGGGGCACACATAGTCCTGAGGGTCAGGAGATCAGCTAAGCAAGCGGGATCGAAATGACAAAGAGTTAGGGTCTAGGCAAACCAGTGTTGTTACGCGTTTTTAGTGATGTGGTTAGGAACTTACTAATTGTGATATTTGAGCATCACTCGACTATTTATAGTTGTGATCCTCACAACGCTACACCGCGCAGCCCGCGCTGTTATTGATTCGCTGGTTACCTGTCGCGGGTTACTATTGGTTTGACATAGCTTTCGAGTTATTTTTTTCACAATTGTTAAATCTGCCAATTCTTGATTCTAAGTTTTATAAATCGATTGTATTACCGAGACAAAATCATTTCGCTGCAGGATTAAAATGATCAAAATGTAACATTAAGTTTAATTGCGTGAACCCTGAATTTATAACATTCCTACGTGTACTTGTGTAACCAACGTATGCCTTTGTCAAACAAAGGTTCATTTCATTTCATTATACAGGGTGGGTAAAATATCGTGGATCAAACGAAACGGCGACAGTTAGAGTTAATTGCAGCAAAAAAAAAAGATTTTTAGTTCTTTAGGACATACTGCAAATAACCCCAACCATTGCCCTGTTTCGTTTAATCCACGATTTTTTTGCCCACCTCGTATAATCATTATCCTGCGCTGCTGCGCTGCGTGTCGGGGGTTCGATTCCCTCACGGAACAAATATTTGTATAACCTACAGATAATTGTTCCGGATCTGGGTGTCTTGTGTATGTGAGTTTAAATGTTTGTAAACGCACCCACGATACAGGAATAAATTCCTAGTGTGGGGCAACGTTTTCTTAAGAAATAAAAAAAAAATATCCTCTTTTCTGTATCCCAACTTATAAATGGTCAGCCTGATATCATCTTTCTCGCAATCGATCCCTTCGTTTTCCCTCAATCAAAAGTTCATAGTCAAGTCCCTCGTTGTACTCGTAAGGAGGTCGCATTACGTGTTGTATAACTGTATGTTGTTTGTCCCGCCAGCGTTCAAGCTCGTGACTCCGTCTCGCGTGCCGTTCCCCACGGCCGGCGTCCTCGCGCCCACGACTTCCGTCACTCCTGTGGTCTTCCCTATCACTTGTCCGCGTAGAGCGAGAAGTCACTAGAACACTTATGACAGTACCAAGTAGTTGATCTGACACATCGCGTTTTAATGACAGAGTTAATGGTTTTTTTTTTTAATATAACTTTTTTAGCTTTGTCTCTGTAATGGCAATGCACTTGCAATATCTTTGGTGTCTCAGTTGTTTTGTTATTTATACCTCTTTTTACTTCTCCCGCTCTGGGTGAAGCGGGAGGGCGTGTCAGACTTTTACTGACTAAAACCCACCCTTGTTCCTTCAGTAGCTTGTGCCAGGGCCGTTATAAATTGAGTTTGAGAGATCTACTTTCAATCCATCGCACCTTTTTTTAATGTATTTTTGCTAGGCTCGCGGTTCCCAGCAGTGGGAACATTAATAGGCCGACGATAAGAAGAAGGCTCGCGGTTGACCACTATTTCACCAGACGGTAAGCGATGATGTGGTCGACGGTGAAGCACGCTTGCCGAGAAGTAACCTATTCACTCTTGACTTAGAAATAACTGAACTGTCGACTTTACCGTTGTGTTTTCTTCTCTTTTACTATGTCATTGTTGTTGTTGTGTTTGTGCCGAATACTGTTTTCTATTTCTACAGATGAACCTACAGAATTTTTTAAAACTCTATGTGTCATTTTATAACTTGGTACTGTAGGTATTTATGTTTCACGTAGATAGTGCTTTGCTTTGCTGTTCACATAGTGCTTTAAGTAGCTAAAATAAAAATAAAAAAGCTAAAATGCACTTGTTACAGCAAAGAAAACATTATTTTGCGATTTTCTGGAATGAATGATTATTTCAAGTTGATGACTTTTCGCTTTACAACGACTTAGTGTAGACCTTACCTTCCCATTTATGTCTTACGTAGAGGAATAATCAATGTATGTAACATCTAAAAGCATGGTTATTCATTCAACATTCAGGAATACTTAATCTTTTTTACCTTTTCAGCATCGTCGCAGGAGCAAGGCATTCCGACAGCGGTAAAGTTGCCTACAGCTAGTATGGTAGCGCCCAGGGCTTCGGTCTCACGGGTACATAGGCCTCCAGGGCGCTCCGTACCGTGGTTAGCGGTTTTGCTAGCAGTCCTGCTGCTAATCAACGCGGCGTTGTACTGGAAACTGTACTATACAGATAGGAGCGGATACGGGTTCGATATGGATGACTTACAGAATAGGTGAGTGGTTAGGTGCCTTATTGTATTTTATTTAATATGTTTACAAGCTTTTATTTAGTTGGTTAGTTAGTATGTGTGGGTCAAATCTTGCAACTGAATTTTAAAACAGTTATGTATCCGCAATCGAAATTTTGCATACACGTTTGGTTTGAATGACAATGCATGTTAAGTTAAAGCTTGTTTTTTAAATTCTTATTTATTTTTGTATATCGAATGATATTCGTTTTACTGTAATATTAATATTTAAATCAACAAACTGATATGAAAATGGAAGGCTATTTTCAGCGCCAGCATTCTCGAACGATTAGCCAGCATATTAGGTATATTATTAGGTATTTATTGTCATGGGCGTGATCTTTGATTTATGTCGTTTTTCACATGAACTCCCTCGAAAACAATGGAGTCTCTCATTCATTTATGTAAATGTTCATATTAGCTTTTTAACCCTAGATAACTAAACATTCGTCCGCTCGACTAAGCATCACACTGCAAAAGTCGTGTTTGTAAACTTGCATTTACTCTAAGATCTCAGTTCTTTCTCTACCTTATTAAGATAAAAACCTTCCCTGTAAACATATTTTGATGATTAATGTCAATTGACACGAAATATATGGCTAAATTGATGTTCATTTCTTAGAGTTTTCGAAGAAAATGGACTCTGTTTTATTAAAAACACAGTAAAGACAAAATTATCGCCTTATTTAATAAACCAGTAACTATATCAACGGAACAAAAATATTTTTATCAATTGGCCCGTTACTCTCAATATAATAACTTTGTGTGACTTGTGACATAATACAAATTTTAATCAGTGGTATTTTTTGAATGTTTAGACGTAGTCCACTCTACCACAGATAATGTAATACTAGCATACAGATGCCTCATCCCATACAAAGAAACCGTGCCGACGTTTAAAATGTCGTGGTGGCCCAGTGGCTAAGACCTCGTTTCTCGTGCTTGAGGTCGTGAGTTCAAATCCGGGCAAGTATCAATGTGACTTTTTCAATTCATGTACTTTCTAAGTTTATCTTGGACATCACAGGCAACGGTGAAGGAAAACATCGTGAGGAAACCTGGACTTTTATACTTAATGTAAGTCTGAAATAGCCAAGTCAGAGGCCTGTGGGGTTCCCAGAGGCGGCTAATTAACTCTGACACCAGAGGTGGTCACATCCTCACACGAAAAGAAGAAGAAGACGTTTTTATCTGATTATTTTTTGTAAATCGATCGCGTTCGGTTCCGTTCCACATATAGATCACCATCTATATGTGGAACGGAACCGAACGCGATCGATTTACAAAAAAAATCAGTATAACCAGACGAAAAACGCTAGTTACCGAAACCGTGCTGACATGGCACGGGTTTTTTGTATGGGATGAACCATCTGTATGCTAGTATTATATAATATTATCTATGACTCTACGAATGTTTATACTTCATAAAAGATAGCTTGATCTCTGAGACATATGTCAAACTGACGTTTACGTTATTGTTACGTTGTTGTTAGCCTGTCAAGCGCTATTGTTACTGTATTGATACTGACAGCTGTCGCATAAACATAGTTTAGTTATATAGGGATAAAATATTATACTTTCGAGCTAATGGTTTTTGAGCTAGAATAGCGTTTTGAACACTAACCCTTTCACTGCCTCCAAAATGTTCACTGTATCCTATGCGAAGCCGCCATTTAAATATAACAGGAATATTCTCAAAGGGCCGTTCGGCTCCTGAAGAGAATGTGAGAAGAGACAAGTGATAATCACATTAGACGTGTTGGCGGCAGTGAAAGAACGTTAAAAACGTGCTGATGCTCTGACCGTGCCTTTTAAATGAGTATTGATGTTGTGTCGTAGGATGAGCAGCGTCAGCGGGTCTCAGATGGCGGACTGGTCAGCGCTGCTGGAGCAGCACACGCACCGGCAGCGAGGCCAGCTGCTGGCCTGGAGAGACGCGCTGGACAGGACAGTCGCGCATCTCGCACAGGTATACGCTCGCACAACTCCTCACTTGAGCTTTACACAATTTTCTCTTCTTAGCCTGTATTTTCCCACTCCTATCTCGTCTTCTTGGAAGGACTTGGGGGGGTTAAAGAGTTATAAAAACCCTTAAATATTTGATGAGACGTTTTATTTGCCATTGGGAAAGTTTTAAATAACACTGTCGCCCAAAGAGTTAGATACTGGAGGTTCATTTTTGATTAAGTTGCCATTTCACTTTATTAAATAATAGGGTGAAGTTGTAAAGTAATTTCTGATGAATTATGCGAAGATGTGATGGTGGACTATCAGATATTTGAAAAATCGTCAATAAAAATAAAAAGTATAAATCAATCCAATGTAGGGGACAGTTGTGTAGTGAGATATCACGTGTATTTATGTTTTAGTTGAACGCGCAATTTCTTAACCGAAACGTCTGTCGAGACATTTTTATTACAGTGCTTTATTTCCAGAATTAAGTTTGATTATAACTGTATATCAAAAAATGTTTTTGTTGCAGACGGAGCAAGCGCTGACGAAGCTATTAGAGACGATAAAACCTTCACTAGAGAAGGCGCAGAAAGAAGCCGAGGCACGCGGTGAACTCTGAGCCAGTGTCGCTGTTGCACCAGTGTGCTTTTATATACGGACTTGTGGCTACAGGGAACAGGAACATGCTGCCCTGTGTGAACCAGCTTTAAACTAAATGACAATGTAGTAGATTGAAAAAGAAGGTAAGCTTGATAGTCCAACTCGGGAGAGTAACCCAGATGAGACAGGTTCCTAAGCCGTGCAGAACATACAGTGAAAAAGTATATACAACAACTAGATCTTGGTCTAAAGCTGCATGCAAAATAGTGAGATAATAGATGATACACCAGGGATGTTATGAAATTTCGGCTCTGGATACGGATACAGAAATAATATTATACCGGTTTCGGATCCGGTTACGGATATGAAATTGTTTCGGATTATCCGTAAGTTTCGGATAGTGTAGGTTATGGATATTAGATTTTTAAGAAGTTGTAAAAGTAAAACACAAAGACTAGTTATAACCAAGCAATATAAATAATAAACAAACATGCAAGTGATGCGTGCGGCTAGTGTGTCGGTTCGGCCGGGCACAAAAACCTGTCATAACATGTCTCATTAAGACTCCGCCCCTATCCGAAATTATCCGTAACATTTATATCGGCTTCGGTTACGGTTACGAATAGATTTTTATTTCGTATATCCGAAAGTTTGGGTTACGGTTACGGAGCTCCTTAACATCCCTGTTCTGCACATTAATCTCTCGAGGATGATACTGATGGAAGGCCCTCTTAGATTAATTCCTATTTTCTTTAAATATTGCTCAATTTGCAACACAGTAAGATAAAAAAAGTATACGATGATGGACGATAGATGCCCGAGTCTGTACAAAATCAAGAGGTATATAAAATCATACGCGTGCTTGCGAAGTGAAACTTATTTTATCCTATTTGTCTGCTAGAGGTTTTCTCGACATTTCCCAAACCTAAGTTTAGTTTAACGCACACCTAATTTATTTATGTTCTGCAACACAATTATTGCTAGTAATATTCCTTTCACGTAGAATATCTTTTGTTGAGGAACATTTATAAATGTCTGTTCTACTATAGACTTGGGCAAACCCATTTTCGGTGTTTTTAACATCATTTATCAAGAGATAACCGTTGCTGTAAATAATACTCCTATGCAACGCCTGGCAATAAGTAGAGGCTGCTAGATGCAAGGAACGATCACCAGCCTTGAAAGGGTGGTGAGGTGTAAGACAGTCTGGGTTCGCTTATTCCATCGTACAGTTGCCGGCACGTAACTTGGCAAGAGTCGTTAGATGCGCACAAGTCGTTTTAAGGTCTCTTTGGTTAGCTGCCCTAGCGCTGTGCCGAGCGCGCGATAGGTTGCTCAGTGGAGCCAAGGATCGACTGACCAATCGTAGGGCGTCCACGTTCCGCTCGCTCCTTATAGGTTGCTCAGTGGAGCCAAGGATCGACTGACCAATCGTAGGGCGTCCACATTCCGCTCGCTCCTTATAGGTTGCTCAGTGGAGCCAAGGATCGACTGACCAATCGTAGGGCGTCCACGTTCCGCTCGCTCCTTAATACACTTGCGTGCACTAAAATTCTGCCCATTGTTGTTTTGCCACGAACAGATACCGGGAAAACATTAATTTCATGCCATTGGCAATATTTTTACAAAACGATAATGACGACGACGACATAATATGATAATTAACGGCAACTACTTTTTTCTAATATAAAAATATCCTAAATTTCGTGACGTATAACTTTATATATTTTATTTATTACACCTAATAAACTTCACGAATTCCTCTTCTTTCTTAAATTTTATTCTGAACAAACATGTTTAAAAACTTTATGTACAAGCAATAAAAGTGACCATTATTTCGTTGCATTAAGTGCACTCTGGCGGCCAAATCTTGCCAAGTTACGTGCCGGGGATTGTACCAAACTGGATGAATCCTCCTACATTTTCTTATACAACTCAACAAGAGATACTTCTATTGACCAACCCCTCATTCCCCTTGTTGTACATAAAGAAAACCTCACAGATCCCCACTGTGATAAAGTAGATACAAATAATAATTTTATTCCTCTAGAGAATACTGTAATCCTTCGTGACGTATGACGCTAAGCGTTTGTACTCTTTCCAGTTTCCTTGCTTATTGTAAAATATACTTAGTTTAATTTGAGTAAGACGGCAGGGGTAAATAAGGCCCGGGTAGAGGATCTTAGGCTGTATTGCTTAAGCCTTAAGGTCTGTTCCCTAACTACAAATGAGACCTTAGGGCAGATAGTGCAATCTTAAGTTAGGTTTTCTTGCTTGAGTTTTTGAGTTAAGACCTTATGTTAACCGAATTAATAGCTTGTTTAAAATGACATTTACAAATGAATGTTGGTCGTGCCAGCCTCGCAACATCACAATATTCTCTCATGAGGTTCGTCAGAGCTATAGAAAATGGGCCTTATTTGCCTCAGTACTTTAACAGTCTCTTTCCCAGGGTTCAAGTCACTGTACTTCATTTCTAGCTTAAGAATGCACTATCATCACAAAATAAACAACGTTTGTAAAGTTATTTTTAAAAGTTTAGTAAGAAATCTAGTACAGTGCAAACGAGGCTTGCGTTAACGTTAAGAACGTATTAAGTACTTACGGCAGTTATATTAAATTCGTCATGTATATAAAGGTGAAGGAATGGTACACAATATTTTAGCAATTTAAAAAGAGATTGGATTGAAAGACAGCTGCCATCTTGTGCAATAAGGTCATCTATTTTCAAATTTTATAAATTTCCAGATACCATGTTCATTTGTTTATAGTGTCCTCTAAAATATTGTGTACCGTTAATATAAATTACACAGGCGCAATAATAATTAATTATAAATATAAAATAATATAAAAATATAGAACCAATTAATGCTTAGGAAACTGCGATCGCTTCATAATGTAATTTATCATAATTTAAAAATATATTGGCGCCTGCTATTTTTTAATATAAAAAAATATACTTTTCGTATTTTTATGGTAATTTTATAAATATTTATTAATAATGAATCTTATGAAGCGTATATAGACATGGTTTCCCCAGATACATAGGAATATGTATGTATTTAACAAAATTATTGACAGCTCTACCAAAAATTGGTAACCATGCTTGGTATAAGTTTCCGTTATTGCATTTGAAAAGTTTAGAGTAATTACAAGTGTAAGGGTATTGTGTAGTTGACTACCGCCAAACGTCGTCCTATGCGGCATAGTGCTAAGTGCTAGCAGGTATCATTTAAATTATAAATATGTTTTGCATCGATCAGAGATGTATCGATTTCGTCTCTTTTTAGTATATATATATCATTAGTTCATTACAACATCTACATTGTTCGCAGGATGCCGAGTATTTACCTATCAAATAATCTATAAACAAGAAAAAATCGCTCATGGTGCGAAACAAACATTGTTGTTCTTGTAAATACCACGATAGTTAATTTTAAAATATTAAAAGCATCATTTTGAGACCTGCAATTAGTGATCGGTACATGTCTGATGTATAGAGTAATTAGTCGATTTAAATATATTCAGAAACGAATCTAAAATTATATAGATTTATTTGTAAAAATTAAAAATATATAAAAAAAAACTATCACGGTGTCGTTTAGGATATTCAAAGAGTATTAAAATATAAGTAAGTCAATGTTATCGACTAGAGAAAAAGGAAAATATGTAAATTTTTCAGTTGTAGTAATGATCTCTTATTGTAAAAATATTTTACTACACCTAGTTATGTTTCGGTGCTCTAGTTTTATAAAAAAAAATAATGTTTTTAATTATTTTTAAATCAATGTTTGTATATTGAACATGTCAATTATGTTATTATTTATTGGGAAATCATTAGATGGAATCCACATTATATGCAATGAAATGCCACTGAGTTATTTACATATACCTACACCGGGAACTATGTTGCCTTTAGAAAATAAATAAATTGTTAAATGATATTAACTCATCGCAGTTGTATTAAAACTTCATTCCAGATGTGTGAAATGATCTGAAAATATAGATAAGTTGGAATGGTGGGACAAATTATATAGATTCCTATTAGGTATACCTTTATTGTGCATTTCTAATGTAAGATGGAGTCGGTTAGTGTTGCAGAAGCGGGCAATGGCGCTGGCACAATACGAGATCCATCAGGAATTTATCTATACATTTGTAATGACGAAATCTGAGCACGTTCAATCGTTTGGTGATTACTTTTGATATATAGACATAAAACCAAAACCAGACAAACCACAACTACCAAACCAAACCAAAAATATACCAACTACCAAAGGTCAAATAGCGAACATTTCTAATTGTAATTTACGTAGATCAGCATTCTACCGTAGCCACTTCATAGCCTAAAGAACGCTTGTAGCGCCATTTTGGACAACCATACGTTGCATTTTGAACTCTATTCGGAAGTCATAGAGAATAGTTAGTATCAGTTTATTGCACGGATTGTCGGAAATAGTGCTGTGAAAATACTGTAGGCAACCTGAAGTTCAGAAATATCTTGTTACCTTGATTGGTCAAGCGCTGATGGCGTCATCATCTCTTGACCATGTAAAAAGGATCTTGAGATATTTTCTGCAACCAGACTTATTTCTGCCTGCTACAAGTCTGCTTATCTATAATATCATGTGTAGCTGCCAAAGAAAATAAAAAAAATTGGTAACTATCCCAATAGCTCAGTGAACTTGTATTTTCTAATGATAATTTCTTATATACAGTAGTTGTATAAGGTCTGCACGATGCCCGCTTCTATGTCCGTTGTCTGCGTCAAATAGAACGCTTGCCAGAACTATGGTGGATTTATTGCACAATTAATTCCATTTAGGTGATATGGATTATGTAAGGTAGACAATTCTATTCTCAGTATTGAATAAATATTTTAATGAATTTGCCGGTTTTAATTTCCCTGAATCTATTCCAAGGTATATTAATGATGAAGCGATTTAACACTTAGGGTGTTTTTTTTAAATTTCGTGTCTGAACACGAAATTAAAAAAAAAACAGATACGGATCCACAGTGTTTTATAAACCCAAAAAAAGTGACATCGGCTTTTTATTGGCTATTTCTACTTAATAGTTTATTACAAATGCACGAGTAGAACTCCCATGTGCCAATTTTGTGTACTTGATTTTTAAAAAAATCGTAAAGTTTTCGTAACCTTGACGCCAAAAAGACCAAAAAAAATTCTTAAAAAAAAAACTGTACATAATTGAACTTTATTCGTATTGCAGATCTATGAAGCAATTCAAGGAGAAAATTATGCCGTATAAATGTAACCAAAAACGATAATAGAACACACGAAAAAAAATGTTTTACCGAAATCACAATTTATTTTTTTATTTATTTTCTAGCTCGAAGTAGAACCTCTGTCTGGTACAAATAGATTGCTTTTACTAAGGTTTATCTCCCATAAAAATATTACTTTCAACTTGGGCCTAGGTTTCGAGAAAATGATTTTTATGTACCGAGGTCAAAATTCCAAATTTAGGGGTGTCACAAAGGTCAATTATTACTGGCTTTCTATAATAAAAAATTAATTATAATTTAGTTTTAAAGTATTTATGACTTATCGATCATGGTTCATGTTGCAGATATAGTCTATTGAATCGCAAACAATAACACTCATGATAACTCATATTCATATTCTTTATTGTACACAAAATAAATATTACAAATACTAAAGGAAAACTATCTCACTACTCAGGTAGGTTATGTAGAAGGTAATCGCGGGGACTCCTATGTATTTATTTGGTAAGTAGTATACTGTCGCAGAGAACGTCATCATAGGTATGGCGTCGGTAACATGTCTTCCACAAGCCTACAGCCTAGGTACATTAAAGTTCCGGAGGACACGGTGGAGCATACGGTGGAGGTCTGCCCCGCCTGGGCAGAGCACCGCCGTGTCCTCGTGGAGGCGATCAGCGGTGGCGACCTCTCGCGTCCAGCCCTGGTTCAGGCCATGGTACGGAGCGAGAGGGCATAAGAAGCTGTCACCTCCTTCAGCGAAGCAGTAATGCTCGCGAAGGAGGAGGCGGAACGCGTGAGGGAAACACAACGGAGACGCCCTCACGCCCCTAGCCACCGCAGGAGACGTCCCGGGCGTCGGGAGTCGCAAGCTGATTCCCGGCCACCGTAGGCGCGGGCTTGCGGATGGCGAATAATGGGTAGTTTGCCGTCCGATAAGGACCAGGCTCGAGTCGACGGCGCGTAGGGGTGGGGTCCGCTAAGGGCCGATGCCTGTCTGGGTCGCGGATAAATTTGAAAAATAATTACCGCGGCCCTGGCACAAGGTACTGAAGGAAAAAAAAAAAAAATATAAGGTACATTAAAGTTGGTTCGATCCTACATCGTCGTAAATTACACCGTCTTAGAATATTATTTCTGAATCTTGATAAAAGACCGACGTTCCTCTAATTTCGCATAATTCAACACAAACATACGAGCGGTGACTTTAAACAAGCCGGAACTGTTGCGGTTCCGAAATTACAAAGCCGCGCACGCAATGTCACAGAACCTCGGTCAGTGGCGCACTGAACTGACCCGTGACCGTGACCTATATACGATAAGATAAAGATTTCGACAAGAAAGCAAAATATAAAAAAACGAAATTAGCTATCTCTTTCGCACTTACCTAATTTCATTTTCTGGCTATCATAGCATGCTGACGAGGTATAACACGGCGGTACGCAAGGCCAGAAGAACTAATTGGCGGCAGCATTGCACCTCCATCGAAGATCTGCTGAATGAAATGAGGTTGTGCAAAGCAATGTCCATGACTAAGACAAACCGACTCTCATCTGTAAGGATGAGAATGGATATCTCACGGAAACTGAACAGGACACTCTGGGCGTGATGTTTAGGACTCACTTCCCGGATTGTATACTGCGCGACAGCGATGAAGTGGAACCAGTCACAAGGGACGAGCTCATAAGGCACACGTCCAAAAACAACTGGCTCACGGCAAAGAAAGTGGTAGATGAAAATAAGCTGAAGCTTGCCATAGCGGGCTTTCAGCCTCTCAAATCCCCAGGTCCGGATGGCATCTACCCAATACTATTGCAAGAAGGGGCATCTGTTTTGATACCCCATTTGAGTAGGCTCTACAGAGCCTGCATAGCCTTTGGTTACGTACCTAAGGCATGGAGAGAGGTCAAAGTCACCTTCATACCGAAGGTGGGCAGACCGACTTATGAAGAAGCTAAAGCTTACAGACCCATCAGTCTATTATCCTTTCTCTTAAAATCACTGGAGAAACTGGTAGACAGGTATCTAAGAGAGGGACCGCTTAAAGTATTCCCTCTACATAAACAACAGTGCGCCTACTGCCCTGGCAAATCTACGGAAACGGCATTGCAGTATGTTGCAAGTCGAGCTGAGGCTGCTCTAGAGGGACAAGAGATATGAGTCGGGGCTTTCCTCGACATAGAGGGAGCCTTCGACAAGACAACATTTGCAACAATGATACCACTTGCAACTGGATTGACTATATGCTGAGAAGCAGATCAGTTAGATCGGAACTGATGGGAGACAGACTTAGCGCTAAAACAACAAGAGGTTGTCCGCAAGGCGGAGTGCTGTCACCATTAATGTGGTGCTTGGTAGTAGTGTAGTGTGGGTGTCATAGAACTATGTCTATGTTTGTATGTGTAAGTAGCCTAAGTCTATATATTCAATGGTTTGCTAATAAACACGAGTATTATACATCAATTCGTGTACTCAATTACACCTATCCCTACATGGCGACCCTGCCTTCGGGCAAGCCGCGCATAATGGTCGTGTCGCGTTACAACTGGCTTCATTATTAATTGGTGCGAAATTGTTAAGAAAAGCAAAATGTGTCAATCATACCAGACCAAAGAAGAGGTTTTTCTAGCTCAAAACGCAGCTGGTGCTGGCAATAGTGCGAATTTGCAAGAAATTGGGCAACATTTGAACATCCAGACTATTATGACCACAATAATTATCTGTTTCATGGGTGCAGTGCTTCTATACTTGGGATTTAAGGCATATAAAAAATGCCATACTCGTTGGATGCGTCAGGAGATCAACCACCAGGCGTTCAGGGGCATGCGATTGTCCGGACGAGGTCGCGGCCAGGCCACTCCGAAAGCAGCAGAAAGTGAATGTCAGTGTAAATCAGTGAACTAAAGTGATTGTGTACGCAAGATATTCGGGAAGAAATTAAGTTAAATGTACTGTTATGTAGAGACTGTTTAAGACAAATTCTAAAGTATGCAGTGACGTCAAAATCAAAACGATTAAAATAGTGTCTTATGGCTAAGAAATTTGATAACATATATAATGAGTTACGCAAAATACGTATATATTTAATTAAAATAGGTCCTGAGCGAAGATTAGAATCTAAGGTATGTAGTAGAAAATTAGAAGAATCGATAAATTTATTTTATTCGTTTAAAAATTATTGTAAAGAAATAAAAGCTAACGTAAAAGACTTCAAAAATGAGGAGTTAATACTAATAAATGAGTTACGTTATAAGATAGATGAATTATTCGTAGAAATAAAACAGTTATGTGAAAAAGGAAGTAGTTACAGTAACTCAGATTTAGAAAGTTTAAGTGAGGACGAAGGAAAAATAGCTAAAATGGCCAAATTTGATCTTAAGATAGCACTGAATTTGTTGCCCGTCATGACAAGTGACGAGTTAGGTATTAAGCAGTTAATCGATGGGATCGATTATTACAGTTCTATTTTAGATAGTCAGTCGCAAGAACAATTAATTACATTCGTTTTGAAAAGTCGATTGTCTCAGGCTGCAAAATTGAAATTAGCATCAAATTATGACTCAGTTAAGGAACTATTACACGATATGCGGGTTCAATTATTGCCAACAAAGTCTGCTACGGCAATACAGAGCAAACTACATTCTTTCTGCCAAAAGCAAATGTCAATTGATGAGTACGGAAAAGCCATTACTGAGATGTTTGTGGACTTGACGATAGCGCAATCCGAAGGGAAATCCAGTAATTACCAGGTATTGAAACCGCTTAATGAGAAACAAGCCATCAAACGGTTTGCCGACGGATTGCGAAACCGTCGATTAAGCACTATCATAGCCGCAAGAAATTTTGAATCCCTCAAAGATGCAGTTCAAGCAGCAGTGGATGAAGAGACTTCGATGCCTTCGACTTCATCAGGTGAGATTATGGCTTTTAATCAAAACAATCGACATAATTACAGGCGTGCTTCTAATAATTATTTTAGAGGTCAGCATGGACGAGCGTTTAGAGGCCGCTCAAACCAGGGTCAAATGCGTTGGGGTGACCGTAATGAGACCATCCAGGACCAGGGCGTGGTCGTGCACCACGAGGATCGTGGCGGAATTCGAGAAGATCGAATCGAGGTAGGTCTTCTTTTCATAATAACCGAAACAAGTGGACACGTAATTCGGAAGCTATGCATATTATGACCGAGGATGCACCTAAAAATGAAGAATCCAAAAATCAGTTTTTTCGTGCCTAAACATTATATTTTGTCATGTGATAATAACATGGTTGTCGAGTTTTCTGTAAATGGTAGCCCATTCCGATGGTTACTTGACTCGGGTGCGTCAATTTCAGCCATCAAATATAAACATCTTGTCGAACAAAATATTCCATGCCATTTAGAGAGTATTGAGATTAATGGACTTGGGGGCAAAGTTCAATCTTTAGGTTACGTTTATTTAGACTTAGTAACAGATTATGCAACGTTTAGGCATAAGTTTATTGTTTTTAATTCTTTGCCATGTAAGGCGCATGGAATCATCGGTGACGACTTCTTGCGAAAACATAAAGCGTTAATAGACTACAAGAATAATAGTTTATCTTTGCACACTTTAAATGGTAATCCAATCACGTTGTCTATTAAGATATCTAATAGTAAAAAAGAAATGTTTATTATACCTCCCAGATCGGAGTCAATCCACTTTATACAAACTAATATAAAAGAAGAATGTGTAGTTTGTACTTCTGAATGCAGCGAAGGTGTTTTTATAGCTAGCACCTTAGTAAAGCCCACTAGTGGAAAAATACCTGTAAGAATACTTAACACAACTGAGAATGAGTTAACTCTAGATAAAATAGACCCCATTATACACAGCGCGTCGGATTACAATATTTGCAGTTTTGATAAATGCGAAAAAAATGCGGCCCGCGTTAAAAAAATGTTTACGCTGCTGAATATAAAACATTTAAATGAAGAAGAGCAGATAACAATTGAAAAAGTATGCGCCAAATATGCTGATATATTCTTTTTACCGGGGGATAAACTGACAACTACGCATATTTATCAACATTCTATTCGCGTAAAGCCTAATGCAGAGCCCGTATTTGTTAAACCATATAGGTTACCTCATTCACAGAAAGATGAGGTACATAAACAACTCCAAAATATGTTAGCCGACGGCATTATAGAGCCATGCGTAAGTGATTGGTCTAGCCCAATTTTGCTGGTACCCAAGAAATTAGACGTTAATGGACAAAAGAGGTGGAGATTAGTTATTGACTACCGCAAACTGAATAATAATATTGAAAATGATAACTTCCCTCTTCCTAACATTACAGAAATTTTAGACTCGTTATCAGGATGCATCTACTTCTCACACTTAGATCTCCATCAAGCATATTATAATGTAGGTTTAGACCCCAATAGTAGGAAATATACAGCATTTGGTTCTGGGCAATATCAAATGACTAGGATGCCCATGGGGCTTAAAACAAGTCCTAGCTCATTTTCAAGGATGATGACAATGGCAATGGCAGGTCTTAATTTTGAAAAGTGCCTCGTCTATCAAGACGATTTAATTGTGTATGGAAGTTGTCTCAGTCAACATAATAAAAATTTAATTGACGTTTTTGAAAGACTTCGGAAAGTGAATCTTAAATTGAATCCGTCCAAGTGTGTATTTTTGAAAAAGGATATGTTATATTTAGGTCATGTGGTCTCTGGCAACGGAGTTTTACCAGACCCGGACAAAATTAGTGTTATGCAAAATTATCCCATTCCAAAAACGGCAGATGAGGTAAAACGCTTCGTAGCGTTTGCCAATTACTATAGAAAGTTTATTAAAAATTTTGCAGATATAGTTCACCCCTTGAATAATTTGAGTAGGAAAAATGTAACATTTAAATGGGATAAAGACTGCCAAGTGAGCTTTGATGCATTAAAACAGCGTTTGATATCCGCCCCAGTTTTGCAATACCCATGTTTTTCTAGTGACAATATATTCAACCTACAAACAGATGCATCAGGATACGCGTTAGGCGCCGTATTGTCTAATCGGGATGGAAGGCCAATTGCTTATGCAAGCAGAAGTTTAAATAAAGCTGAAAGAAACTATCCCACTATAGAAAAAGAATTATTAGCTATAGTGTGGAGTATTAAACATTTTCGTCCATATTTGTATGGTCGCAAATTTAAGATTTTTACAGACCATAAACCTCTAATTTATTTATTCAATTTGAAGGATCCTTCTAGTAGATTATTAAAGTTTAGATTGGTTTTGGATGAGTACGATTTTGATATCGAATATGTGCCAGGTAAAAGTAATGTGGCTGCAGACGCATTATCGAGAGTATGTGTGTCATCGAAGGAACTGAAAGAAATGCATGAGTGTGTTGTAAACATTATGACTAGAGGACAAAAGCGGAAGTTATTGGAGAGCAGTTCTTCGGAAGATATGGTTAACACAGACATTTGGCCTGATCAACCAAAAGTTGTGGAAACTCATAGTAAGCCGAAGGACTCTGTTGAGATACGATTTGTAGATAGTAATAATTGGGCTAAATTAAGAGACGAAAATAATAATGTAAGGTTAAGTAGTCAGAATACATTGTGTTATGTGCCGGCTCGGATGACATTGTTTATAAACCCAGCATCCCGATCGCAGATGACGCCAGCCGCATTTGCGAGGGAGTTCAGGGAATATTGTAATATTAATGATATAGAGGAGATATATTTCATTAAAAATGGCACAAATAATTATTTTATTGAGAAGTTGATATCCGAGGTAAAGAAAGATGCAAAATGGTCCGGACCAAGGTTATGTGTATTAAAAGACGTAGAAAGAATAGATGACAAAGATGACAGAAGAGTCATAATTAACGACTTTCATCTTTTACCCACGAGTGGCCACGCGGGTATAAGACGGATGTTAAATAATATTCGTAAATATTATTTCTGGCCTAGCATGGAACGAGATGTCCACGATTTTGTGAAGAAATGTCATAAATGCCAGATTCAAAAACATAGCATATACAATAAAGAGCCGATGGTAGTGACGACTACTGCTCATACATCCTTTCAGAAGGTATATCTAGATATAGTAGGACCCTTAGATAAGGATAGGTATAATTTTTCGTATATTTTAACCACACAATGTGAATTATCCAAATATATTATCGCTTATCCACTTGTTTCTAAAAAGTCAGAAGAGGTTGCAAAAGCCTTTGTAGAAAATGTTATCCTAAAGTATGGTGTTCCAAACACTATAGCGACCGATCGAGGAGCAGAGTTTATCAGCGCAACAATGACGGAGGTATGTAAATTACTAGATATAAAAAAGCTTAACTCCACGGCATACCATCACGAAAGTATTGGTGCGTTGGAGAATGCTCATAAACATCTAGGAGCATTCTTGAGAATCCAGACGGATAATCATCCTGAAACATGGAGTTCATGGTTACCCTATTGGTGCTTCTCATATAACACTTCGGTGCATAGTGCAACAAACCATACTCCATTTGAATTGGTATATGGGAAAAAATGTAATTTGCCTAATAATTTATCAAAGTCAATTGAACCACTTTATAATCATGAGAGTTACCCGCTTGAATTGAAATATAGATTACAGGTGTCACAGTCTGAAGCACGAAATAACTTGATTCAACGAAAAACATTGCGCAAGCAACATTATGATTCCAATATGAGGCCTATCACTTATACACCAAATGACCAAATCCTTGTAAAAAAAGAAACTGGAAACAAATTCAGTCCCATTTATTCTGGACCCTATGTAGTTAATAAAAATAATAATAATAATAATAAAAATATTTATTTCTCTTCCACAAAGGTTTCTTATAAACTTTACATAATGGTGCAACGTTATTCAATAAATCCTTTGTGGGAGACTGGTATCTGCACTAGGAAATCCTGTTACGCAGATTACCAGGCCCCCCAAAAAACTGTTATAATTAGTCGATTTACTTACAATTATGAATACCTTTGGTAAAGTACACGGAAAAGAGTGGAATGGAATACATATCATTTCTAAAATACAATTGATTCAAAATTTTCCTATTACATTATTAATAAATTAAATTACATTTTTATTAGATTATTATTCAATTATTACGTTTTTCTATAAAATAATTTTAAATTAAATTGTTATTAAATTAATATTCAGTATTAATAAATTCCAAAATTATTACAATAATATAAAATAAAATAGATTTATACAACAATTAAATTAAATTGATATGAGGTGTGAAGTGTGTGTGTGAATAGTGGTGTGGTGTGTAGGACGTTACTTTGTGGTGTGGAGGTCGTAGTTTGTGGTGTGGGCCCGTCACGGTGTGAAGTGGAGGTGGAAATAAAAACTAAGCTAAGATTGGACGGCTAGAATTTTCTCGGCTTCATCATAGCCCAGGGTTAGTAACCAGGCTGTAACTGCCTTTTTGCATTGATATATATTAAGATCGTAAATGGATATTAAATCATTAACTTTGTTGTAAATGAAAGGTCCGAGAAAACAGTAAAACCTTTGAACAAATGATGTATGGCACGTTTTTGTAGATTCACAGACCCTACCTTTTCGACGAGACACATTTTTAAGAGGGTCATAAAAGGTGTGGGTATGCTGTTTAAGAATTATGCCCAATAGAAACAGTTGTCTAACTGTAAGGACCTCACATTCACGGTAAAGAGATTTTGTGGGGAACAAAAATGGTCTAAAAGTGCTCACTTTGAGAACAGCTCGTTGGGCAATTTCTACACATTTAATATTAGTGGGTGGAGCTCCCCCCCAAGAAGTTATGCAGTACGAGATTAAGCTCTGACATAATGCATAATAAATTTGCTTTACTAGTCTGGGTTCGGCGACACGTCTGAGAGTTTTAAAGACTGTAATAAGTTTCCGGACCCTTCCACTAAGAAGTGCAAAATGTTCTGCAAAGTCTAAGTGCGAATCCAAAGTTACACCAAGGTACTTGATGTGATCAGTTTGATCCAATCGTCTGCAAAGGCACTCATTGGAATTGTATATGCCGCAGTTATGAGCAATCAAGTGGAGGTCATCAGGTAGGTTACCTGAGTCACGGATTGTAAAGGTCATGTATTTCGATTTATCAACGTTAAGTGTCAATACATTATCGACCAACCACTTGAAGACAAAATTAAGAGCATCCTGGGCAGCATCAAAGGCCCCATGCCAGGTTTTGGCGGAAATCAAAATAACAGTGTCGTCTGCATAGGACACTAGAGTGCCATTTAGTGGCTTGAAAGCGCTCAGATCATTTAGATAGATCAAGAATAAGGTAGGCCCAAGTACGCTACCCTGTGGGACTCCGTAGGTGACCGGCAGGTCAGCGCTCAAGTACCCATCAACCGCCGTAGCTTGGCATCGATCAGATAGGTAGCTTCTGAAAAGGTCCAACTGGGTACCACGTATACCCATGGCTTCCAGCTTACGAAGCAGTATGGCGACAGAAACAGTATCAAATGCCTTCGCCAGGTCCAGAAATACTGCTAAGCATTTCTTACGTTCATCCAAATTAGTTGCTATAAAGTTAGTAACAGTATGCACAGCATCAGAAGTGGACCTGGCACGCCGGAAACCAAATTGGCAGTCCGAGAGCAGGTTATTTTTTTCTAAATAAATTACCAGTCTAGCATTTATCAGTTTTTCAAAAATTTTGGAAATAGCTGACAACAAAGATATCGGCCTGTAATTGGAAACACGATCCCTGCCGCCACCCTTATAGATCGGGACAACAATCGACTTCTTCAAGGCTTTTGGAAAGACTCCGACCTGTATGCAGTGATTGAATAAAAATGTCAGCGGAGGTGCCAAGAAGTCCTTGAAGTCCTTAAGGAACTTATTCGATAGCTTATCCCAGCCAACTGCGCAGTTGTTTTTAAGGGTCAAAATAACCCCACTCAGTTCCTGAGGATCAGTATCAAACAGTACAAAAGAGTTTTTAGAATGAAAAGATTGGTCATTGATGCTACTGTCTTCGGCATTATTTTTTAGAATATTTTCCGCCAAAGTCCTGCCAACATTTACAAAATATTCATTTATCTTACTGACCGATCCATTTGGGGTAGGGGCTAAATTAAGTAAGTCTTTGGATGGTTGTTTAGTTTGAGCTGTGTGCGTAATATTTTTGATTGCCTGCCATATCTTTCTACTGTCATTTCCAGCATTCGTTATTTGTTCTTTCTCATAAGCTCCTTTAACTTTTCTCAATAAAGCATTACAGAAATTTCTATAGCGGTTGTAAGTTATCTTTAATATGTTGTTATTGGGAGACTTTCGAACTTTGGTATGTAATTTGTCTCTGTTTCGCATGCAACGCAGAAGACCCGGCGTTATCCAAGGCTTAATTATTTTTTTGCGGTTTGCCAAATGTACAGTTTTAGTATTTTTAGTTATAGCTGTGGTCAGCGATTCTATAAAATAATTCATTGAGAAGTCAGGGTCCTGAGATGCGTATATTGGGGCAAAGTCAATATTACCTATATCTAATTTAAGTTGGTCGGAATTAGTTTTTGTCATAGTATGGATGGCATATTGACGAGTTTGTTTTTTATGTAAACAAAGCAAAACCGGTTTGTGGTCAGTGAGATTGGCCTGTATGACAAGTGTGGTTGCAGAGTATCGAGTTCTCAATAAGACGTGATCAATACAAGTTCCACTAGCTTCACGAGTGACATAATAGTGAGATGGTAATAGAGAGTGGAATGCTGCCAGACTCAAGTACTTATCCAGGTTTTTGTGAGGCTTATCTGCGTTAATAGAAACATTAATGTCACCTATTATGGCAACATTTTTAAACTGACTCAGTTCTTGTAATGTGTCATTCATAGAAGCAAGGAACTGATCAAGGTTCGCATAGGATGGAGAACGGTATATGGCCAGAATTGCAGTATCCAAGCCTACTTTAAGAAGAAGAGAGTTAGCTTCCTTAAATGACAGTTCTTCAACTGAGTACGTAATCTCATCCTTAACATAAATGACAACTCCGTCATTTTGTAATGGGTTTACACCTGTTGAACACACCTGATAACCCTGTAAAGTAGGAATTACTGACACATATGACAACCAGCATTCCGTCAGTATAATGACGTCAACGTTAACCTTAAGTCTTTTGAGTAAAACCTCCAGGCCAGCAAAATTACAGTTAATTCTGCGAATGTTTTGCGTTAATACCGAAAGAGATGATGAAACATTAGGAACCAATCGCCTGCAGTCCTCCACATAGCACTCAAAACTCTTAGACACACCATAATTGTCCAGGTCATCGGATAACTCTTTTATGTTATCGAATTGTTATAAATGATTATTATATACGCCAAAAGTGCTGGGCTATGAGTATTTCGAAATATACATAGGAAAAAGTGTTTATATGTTAAGTTGTAAGGGACTTAGCACCAAATGTAGAAATAATAAGAAAAGGTAACATTGATGTAGTGCATAAGAATAGAACTAAGTTATATTGTACCTAGTAGATATTGTTATAGTGTCTGTATACCTAGTTTAAAACATTAGAGTATGTGAATAAAAAAAAAAAACATTTGTATTTTTTTTTATTTTATTATGTGGGAGGTGTAGTGTGGGTGTCATAGAACTATGTCTATGTTTGTATGTGTAAGTAGCCTAAGTCTATATATTCAATGGTTTGCTAATAAACACGAGTATTATACATCAATTCGTGTACTCAATTACACCTATCCCTACAGTAGACTCGCTACTCACCAAACTCAATACCGGACCATTCTACACAGTAGGCTATGCAGATGACATAGCTATAATGGTAAATTGTAAATTCCCGAACATAGTCTCTGGATTATTACAACAGGCATTGAGGATGACAGAGGAATCGTGTACAAAGAACCACCTCTCTATCAATCTAAGCAAAGCAGTCATTATTCCATTCACTAGAAAGAGACAACTAGGAAACCAAGGAGAGCCCTCCCTCAATGGAATAAAGCTGCCCTGGTCGACCGAAGTTAAATACCTTGGTGTAACGCTTGATAAAGAACTCAGGTGGCAAACTTATGTGGAAAATATTACGACAAACGCCTTACGAGTGTTCGGAATGTGTCATTCCACCTACGGTAAAACTTGGGGGCTAAAGCCCAAAGTGATACTATGGCAATACCGGACAATGATAATACCTATTATCACATACGGCAGTATAGAGTGGTGGCCAAGAACAACGCTTGCCTCGTGCAAAGTGCCACTCACCAGGTTACAAAGAACAGTGTGTCTCGGCATCACGGGTGCTTTCAAGACAACACCTACGGCAGCGATTGAGAGATACCTCAATATCCCGCCGCTGCATATGATGGTTGAATTCGAGGCATGGAAGACATTACATCGTCTTGCTGTTGCTGGACTATGGGATGCCTCTAAGCCAAAGACTAACCATACAAAGTTCGATGGAAATGAAGGCCTGGATCAGGTAACAAGCATGATATCAGATAAAATGCAAACTATGTTTGTGTTTGAAAGGTCTTTCAAGGTCCAAATCCCTACAATAGAGAACTGGACGAAGGGACTCGATCCACCAGAACAAGATAGTCTAGTGTGGTACACTGATGGATCCAAAATGGAATCAGGTACAGGAGCGGGAATATTCGCAGGGTTAAAGGTTACAAATGTACCAAAAGCTTAGGGAAGATGGCAACTGTATTCCAAGCAGAAACATATGCCATAATAACCTGTGCTCAAGATAATATAGATAGAGAAACCAGAGGTAAATCCATATATAGTGACAGTCAGGCTGCAACCAAAGCCATGGCATCCTACAAAGTGGACTCCAGACTTGTTCTGGATGCTATCCGGACCCTAAACAAGCTTGGGAGGCATTACAGGGTAAGACTGATGTAAGTCCCTGGGCACAAAGGAATCCATGGTAACGAAGTGGCAGGGCTCAGCAAATGATTATGTGGGCCCAGAACCATGTGTAGGCATTTCGACGTGTCTCGTAAAAGCCGCATTTAGGAAGTTTGCAGATCACAGACAACGAACCAATGGCTGTCTAATACCAGTCTACAACACTCAAAAAAATTTCTAGGCTCTACTTTCAAAGCCCGGAAATGCATTTGGAATATGATCAGGGGGCAAATCCGCTACCTGCTTGGGGCCTTTACTGGGCACTTTGGAACCAACGACATGCTCATGAAGATGGGTCTGGCCGCGACACCCATGTGCAGGTTGTGTGGGGAAAATACGGAACGCATGGAGTACCTTCTGTGCACATGCGATGCACTGGCTGGTAAGCAAATGAGTCTCCTAGGGGTTGGATATCCAAAACTGGAAGACAATAGGCTCATATCACCTAGTCTCGTTGTAAAACTCATGAAAAGAGTTTTCAACGAGATTGGGGAGGAGTAAGTTATCTAGTAATTTCAACATATAAAATAAGTTATAATTTCAACATATAAAATAAGTTACCAGTTGGCGTTGCGGTTGGGGGCGCGACATCGATTCTTGACCCAAAGTGTCTCGAGTTCAAATCTGGGTGTTGAGAAGTCTTTTTGTGAATGTTTCTGGTAGTTATACCACCCATAAAACTATAAACATCAATAAATATCTAACAAACATACAAAAAGTGGATTTCAAGTACCAACATGAACTTTCTGGAAAACATAACATTTCGTCGCAATCGAACACGATCCGTAGCAAGTGTGTCTGACGATGCCAGCGAGATTATGTCACAAACGTTGGAGGGTACGGCAAACAGTATGCCAGACTTGTCCAATGAGGAAGACGAACAAATAAAATGTTTAAATAACAAGTTACTGGACCTAGAGACACAGTTACAAAGTGCGCACAGAGAAATTGAGTTATTATCATCAGAAAATTGTGAACTTAGACAGACCAATGAAGAATTATTAAAGAAGAACAGCTTATATAAAAAGATAACGAGTAGTCCGGTCAAACATAAACTCACATCTCCAATGAAGATGTCAAGTAAAACTATGAAAGTGAAACAAACACAAACCGAAACCTTAGAACAGGAATACAGCAAACCATCCACAGTCTCCCCTATAATCCATTCTTCACAAAATGCCACAAACAATGTTAAGATTATTAAACATCAGGATCAAAACGCCAAAACAAATACACGCCCAGTTAAAATAGTCACATCTACACAAGAACCAAGACCCAGACCCAGGCAGAACGCTTCAAAAATCAATAGGATATGTATCCTTAGTAACAATAATGTAAATAAAATTACTTCAATCTCAGATACTACTCTGCAACCTAAGTCAGAGATATGTCACTACTTGATGCCACACCGTACGGTGGACCAAATGATGCACAACATAGAAACCAAATTGCAATCATTCACTATAAACGATTTTTGTATCATATTAATAGGAGAAGAAGACGTCAACTCTAAAGACTATCCTGATTTCATATTTAGTATACGAACATCTTTAAGTAGAATTAAACATACAAATGTTATTATCTGCGCACCGACTTTCAAATACGGCAATTATTCGAATCTATTCAATGGAAGGATAGAACATTTTAATAGTTTACTATACCGTGATATATTGACTCATGAACACGCTTATTTTCTCGACTCGAACAAGAACCTGTCCTATGACTACACAATGTTCTATAGACGTAACGGAAAGCTGAATAACACTGGCATGCGAGCTGTTTTTCAAGATCTAAATGTTCTTTTACTTGAAATCAATCGATCTAACGCAGATTCAATGGAAGCACAAGAGGATGAAGATAACCTGACTGAAGGGAACCTAACAAAATTTTTTCGTCACTAATAATATATGTATTATGCATCAGAATATTGCCGGTTTACTAAACAAATCCGACTTGGTCACAGTGTGTTTGGATGAGTTGTCAGAGAAAGGTTTGAATGTAGATGTATTGTGCGTAACAGAACACTTCATTATGGCAGGATATGAATCTTATGTAACTATACCAAATTATCGACTAGCGGCGTCGTACTGCAGAAAAGAAAGCAAGAGAGGTGGAGCATGCATATTGGTAAAAAACGGACACCACTTCATCGAATTAAAGAAGATAGCAACCATATCAGAACCCGGCGTATTTGAATGTTGCGCGATAGAGTTACCTAATTATAATACTGTCCTAGCATGCGTGTACAGAGTTCCCAAGTTAATTAACCTGAACACATGTATGGATAAATTACAAATTCTCCTAAAAGAGCTAACTAATAAGTGTTATCATAATATTGTCATTGCAGGAGATTTTAATATCGATATTTTAAAAAGGAACCTTCAAACTATTGAATTTGAGTGCCTTTTGCTTAACTTTAATTTAAAATTAGCTGTGAATCAACCCACACGCCTTAAAAGTAAAACTTGTATCGATAATATTGCTCATAATTTTCGCAAAGCATGTAAGGTTGAAGTCCTAGAACTTGCTCTATCGGATCATACAGCACAATTTATGATATTCCCAGTACAAAAAAAATGTAACATTAAATACTGGCAGGTAAAAAGACGTGACTACTGCAATGAAAACTTGACAAAATTTAAAAATTGCTTAATTAATTTATCATTTTCTGACATTTACAAAAGCAATAATCCTAATGTAGCGTATAAATCTTTTCATGACATATTTTCATTATTTTATAAATTGTGTTTTCCCGAAATGAATGTTAGAATTAATACCATGAGAAAACCGAAATGGGTGTCACGTGGTATTAAACTATGTAGTAAAAAGAAAAGACAACTCTTATGGCAATACAGACTTAAACCGAATCAGATTAATAAAGGAAAACTTACTAATTATTCTAGAATATTTAAAAGAATTGTAAAACTGACTCAAAGAGCTCAAAATAACTACACAATAAATATTTCAGATAATAAATCTAAAGCTACTTGGCAAATAATAAATAACTCAAAATTCAACATTCCAAAAAACTGCATTGACAAAATACGTGTGAACAATGATACTATCACTGACCCAAAGGACATTGCAGATGCCTTCAATAATTACTTCGTTGACAAAATCAATCCGATAGCAGGATCTGGGCAAAAACCTACAGCACTGATACATACAAGAAAAGATTCTTTTTTTCTGGCCCCATGTATGCCAATCGAGGTGTTTAAAATTATAAAAACATTAAAAAACACAAATAGTGTAGGATACGATGGTATATCAACAAAAGTTTTAAAAGCAGTAGCGGGCGAAATATCAACGCATCTAAGCTACATAATTAATCTTTGCATAGAGACTGGTGTTTTTCCTGAGGCACTTAAAATATCTACTGTTAAACCATTATTTAAAAAGGAAAATAAAGAGCTAATGCAATTTTATAGACCCATATCCCTTATTAGTATAATATCAAAAATATTTGAAAAGTATTTATATAAACAGTTATATACCTATATCGAAAAAGAAAATATACTCGCTCATGAACAAAAAGGGTTCAGAAATGGTAAAACCATAAACTTGGCACTATATGATTTTTTACATAATGTCATGCCAAAAGTAGATACGAATATACCTGTATGCACGATATTCTGTGACATGACACAGGCTTTCGACCATGTCCGTCACGATATACTAATTGAGAAATTAGAAGCATACGGCATCAGAGGTAATGTCTCCAACCTTATTAAATCTTATTTGAGCAATAGAAGACAATTTACAGAAATTTCGGCAGTAAATGGAGGCAATAAGCATGAAGTAATTTATAAATCAAAAGAACGTATAGTCAAATTTGGCGTACCGCAAGGCACTGTCGTAGGCCCACTATTTTTTTTACTTTATATTAATGACTTACCCAAAAGTATTGACGACCCTATGACACTCTTTGCCGATGATAGTACCATTACGATCGCTTGTAAAAATAGAGACACTTACGAAGCTGACATTAACAATTCTATAGGTTCAATGATAAAATGGTTGGAAAACAACAATCTTAAAATAAATCTTGAAAAAACGAATATAATGCATTTTTCCCAAAGATTAACTATTCCAAATGTTAATGCACATTATTGTAATAATACCATAGACAAAGTTGACACTACAAAATTTCTTGGAGTTACTATTGACAGTAAATTAGATTGGAAAGCGCATACGGAAGCCTTAAGCAAAACAATTAGTAATTCCACATATGCTCTTTATAAATTAGCCCCGATGCTAAATGTTGATGCGCTGCTAATCGCTTATCATGGCTTAGTGTCCTCTAAGTTAAGATACGGAGTAATTTTTTGGGGCAACTCAACAAATAAACATATAATTTTTAAAACCCAAAAGAGGTGCCTTAGAACTATGTTTGGACTTCATGTTACCGAAAGTTGCAAACCATATTTCAAAAGATATAAAATCTTGACCCTACCATCCTTGTACATTTTAGAGACCATTATGTTTGTAAGATCGAACCCACACTTATTTCCCCTATTGTCAGATAAAGTAATTCGAAATAGACGCGACAATACCAAACTTTGCGTGCCTAGATCTAGGACAGCACTATTGCGGAAAAGTATTTTCTGTATGGCGCCAATTATTTATAATACTTTACCAAAATATTGGAGAGAATATACAACAGAAAAATTAAGAATAAGTTTAAAACGCCTTTTGTTAGAGAAAGTCTATTACAGCATTGACGAATTTTTGACTGATAAATTAATCTGACTTATGTGAAATAACCAAATTTTATTCCTAACTACTTTGACATTTGATTGACTAATTTTGTATACATTTCTTTGATGAGTTGATGACATTTTTAAGTTTAATTTGGATTATTGATTGTTATTTGTATAATGGATAAATTTGTAATTATTTGATGTTTACTTGTTATATTTGTACGCCGTTGAGGCAAAACATGACAGTGATAAATTTAATGTAACATCTTGCATGCCATGTGTGTGTATACTCATGTTTTGGACAAATAAATGATCTTATCTTATCTTATCTTATCTTAGGGGACCACAACAGATCCCAATAGGTCGAAGTGTTCGAGTTATTTCTCGGCCCCTCCATAACATAAGATAAGATAACAGGAAGTAATAAATTTCGCATGCATTCTTTCTTTATCTAGTTGAGATGGCACGCTTTGACTCTTATTACTCAGGTATAAGGTATAATTTGCACTGAATTGCATCAGGAAGCGAGCTGGCAACGTGTGGACGTGGGAGTCGTTCATCTGTCGGTGCTCACCTAATAACAGATACATCATGTAGAAAATGCTTAAAATGAAAAATAATGTCCTGTGGCTAAAATACTGGATATATTCGTTAGCATTTTTATGTGTAGACTGGGAATATCATGACTTATACGGAGTTTAATTTATTGTCATCTCTACCCTATAATAGTTTAGGCAGGTGTTTATCAAACAGTAATGAAACTAAGTAGCCAAGATCCCAATTATGGGCTAAGCTCACATTTGTACATTAACTGTCCTATTACATTTGTGTGTTTATATATTTTGTTTACAATTTCACGTGAAAAATTGTTTTGAAATTAATTGTTAGAATTATACCATTATAGAAGATAAAAGACCTGCTGATTTTATGTGATAAACACTAATCGTCACAAAAGGTCACAGTAGTGACAACCCTAACACATATTTTTGAAAATCATTTTCTCAAAACCTAGGCCCAAGTTGCAAGTAATATTTTTATGGATGATAAACCTTAGTATAAGGATTCTATTTGTACCAGACAGAGGTTCTACTTCGAGCTAGAACATAAATAAAAAAATAAATACTGATTTCGGAAAAACATTTTTTTTTGCGAGTTCTATTATCGTTTACTTACTTTTTTTGATTACTTAAACACGGCATAATTTTCTCCTTGACTTGCTTCATAAAACTGCAATACAAACAAAGCTCAAATATGTACAGTTTTTTTATACGATTTTTTTTGGTCTTTTGACCTTAAAGGTCACGAAAACTTTTTTTAAAAATCAAGTATTCAGAATTGGCACATGGGAGTTCTATTCGTGCATTTGTAATGAACTAATAGGTAGAAATAGCCAATAAAAAGCCGATGTCACTTTTTTTGGGTCTATAAAACACTGGGGGATCGGATGTAGTCCGTAGCCACAGTATAGTTCTCGCCAAACTTCTTGACCGCCTTGAAGTTGGCATGTTCGTGACTACCGCCGGACTCCGACGCCAATCGCTTCCATATTTTGGTAAATAATTACTAGGTACTCAATTGGTACCATAGTAGTTTTCGAGAAAATCGACTTTGAAGGTGGTCCTGCGGTAGTCACGCTCCATTCAGCAGGACCACCAGGACACCACGCGTCGAAAAAAGAGGGCATACAAATAATCACTACCCATAAATGTGATTCATTAAGTAAAAAAACAGAACTGAAACATTTGTATGTACCGAGAAATCAACGATGATAACTTTGGCTCGCTCGTTTAGCAGGATCACGACTTTAAATGTTGATTCAAAGTTTGTTGAGCCTGTCGTTTTCCCCAAACCTACATAGAAAATTACTACCCTGCAAGATAAAATTAGTACTTACACAAAATTCACAACTAGTACTCCAGTAGTTTACGAGATATACCATGCCATGATATACCATGTGGGGTAGCGGTAGTCACGGTGTTTTTCATTTCAAGATTTCCCTATCAAAAAGTCTGTGATTTCTTCGCAAATTTAGAAAAAAAAACTACTCTTAATGAAGTTATAGCGACCAAAAATTCAGATACCTAAGTGTTGTATTAAGAGAAATTAGCTTTCATTACTTTTCCATACTAAATCTTCGCGTATAAGCCGAAAACGCGTATAGCCCAAATTAAGTTGTCAATACTATTGAGCTGTTTAAACTTCATTTGAAATAACATTAGACATGTTTCCAAATCTTTTAAAGTCCGTTCAACCGATTTTGAGATCTATCGCGTAAACGTAAAGATGACATAAAAAGCATGTTACTAAAACCAACTGTTTACTACAGCTACCATTTGTCGTATTACCAACGCAATAGAAGTCAAAATCGGTTGAACGGGCTGTAAAATGGGCTAATTTAAATTTTAATGTTATCACAAATGGAGTATAGATGTATAATAACATAGATTTAGAATTTTTTTCTATGTATAATAACGACAACACATGTACTAACTATTGACAACTTAATTTGGTTGGGTTATACTCGATTCACGATTTATTATGGCAAAGTGATGAAACCTAATTTCTTTTAAAATACAACACTTACCTCAAGTATCTCAGCTCAAAATTATAGCAGAATTAATGTGACAAATTGTCAAGCACGCTTTATCTGCTGTGATAGGTTGAATGAATTTTCAACAGCCAATCACAACAGATTCCAAACTCGGGGTTAGGTATTTAAATTTTTGGTCGCTTTATCTCCCTTAGGAGAAGTAATTTTTGTTTAAATTTGGGAAGCTACTGGAGTACTAGTTGTTAATTTTGGGTACCTACTAATTTTATCTTGCAGGGTAGGTGGTAATTAATAGACTTCCCAAAAAGGAGGAGGTTCAATTCGATTGGTATTTTTTTAATTGTATGTACACCGATTACATAAAGACGCCTGAACCGATTTGGTAAATTCTGTTTTTGTTTGAAAGGGTATACTTCCCATTTGGTCCCATAGTCATCACGTCAGGATCTGATTATGGGTTCTTGGAGAAATCGAGGCAACTCCTCAAATATTATAGGCATACTTATAGCGATTTTTGCATTTTCATCAACAATGCAGTCATTTGCACTCAGAAAATAACATTTGGTGAAGTGGAACTGGTAAAGAAGACCACAGATGGCCAATGGAACTCAATCTTAATTAGGTCAGGGATTTTCGATATCTCGAATAGTTAAACGACTATGATAAAGCAAATAGGTACTTATAAATAAATAGTACCTACTGATGGTACCATCGAACTGATCTGATGATGAAGCTACTGGTAGTAGGACTGGAACTCCGAAATAAAACAATGTATCCTAGTCGTGTTTGGGCTTATTGGAATAATCATGAGATGTACTATGGCCACATATGATTTTTATGACAATCGGAGGTACTTACCTATCAAAACTAAAAAGAGATAAATAAAAAACTTTCTAACACTAAAAACAAACCGACTTCCAAAAAAACACTATAAAGGGAAGTTTTTTTTTGGAATTCGGTTTGTTTTTTTTTGTATATAGGTTTGAGGAAAGCGACAGGCTCCTCAAACTTGGAATCAGCATTCAAGGTCCTGCTGAACGAGCGAGCGAAAGTTATCATCGTTGATTTCTCGATAAGTACAAATGTTTCAGTTCTGTTTTTTTTTTTCACGAAATTTATCCTAATAACACGATTCAGAGCTCCTTATATTTGTATGGACCGTTCGTTCATTGCACGACACCGCACCATACGGGACACAATTTTCATACAGCTTTTCGGCTACGACGTCGATGCCGCTATATTGTCGCGGTGACGATTTAGCGGCTGAATAAAATCGGTATGCGCTTGTAGACGACACGACACACCGCACCGCACGGCTCACGCCTGGTTCGTCACTCACGCGCTAATAGAACAACACAAGTGCAGTGCAGTGTCGTTACAGAATCGTGTCTAGTGAACAAACGAACGGACTGTATGCAGTGTGTTGAAAATCTTGACCGCAAATCGTGTCGTGCGGTGCCTCGTGAACAAACGTCCTTATGGGTAATAATTATTTGTATACTTAGAATAGCTGCAGCATGCCCCCTTTTTCGACGTTCATGGTGAATGGAGCGTGACTACCGCAGGACCACCTTCAAAGTCGATTTCCTCGAATGCTACTACGGTACCAATTTTGTTGTTCGTGTAGTAATTGGTACCAATTGAGTAGAAGTTATTTACCAAATATGGAAGCGATTGGCGTCGGGGTCCGGCGGTAGTCACGAACATGAAGTTGGCTACAATGGCTGCACAGTATTAAACAGCACCGACCTATGCCTTGCACATTGGAAAGCCAACTTCAGAGCGGCTCAGAAGATTGGCGAGAACTATATTTCTTGTAGGGAAGCTTACGCACTACATCCTAACCATAGAAATATACAATACAGGAAAAGTGGCAAGGGAGCGTGTCAATGTCCGCGCGACGTGCACCAACTGAGCATGTCACAAGCAAATGGCCGTCTCCACGAAACAGTGCGCTTTCGACCGTCATCGTGACAAATTACAAGAATGCCATGTTGTTCAGTGGTTTCTTGTAAAAACCGAAGCCTAAACCAAAACTTTGTAAATCATAGAATCACTTACCTTAGGTGAGTACAAGTATATTTGTCAAACAACAAATCGTAAAATATTTCTTGCTTCTACTATGTAATTTTTGTATTGAAATATCATAGCGACTGTACTAATTTTGCAGTAAATACATTGCTTCTTAACCATTTCCTAAGTTTGTCGCTATGTGACTGGACAAGCAATGTAAAAATCACAAAACGATACTTCATTGATCGGATGCATCGCGTAGTAGGGCCGCTGCTCCTTGCGATGAGTTAGTGAAGTGCTTGTGTAAATCCACTAACGTAGATGCAATGTCGATTAACGAATGAAATATTGTTATTATAGTTTATTTTTCAATTTGTCAACCGTTTTCACCCGATTGGAAAATCATGTGAAATAATGTGTATTACTTATTTTGATTATTTTACAGCGTAGTAAAGAAATGCGTAACCAACTTTTTGACAAAAATGCCACCCCAATAATATCAGTGTTAAGTGCTGCACACATACCTCCACTTTACAGGTCAGTGATTAAACACCATAGCACTAGCAGGGTTCAACAATACCTCCTGTTTCAATACGCTTTAAAAGCCTAAACCAAAGTAACTGGATTTTTGATTGTTTGAGTTTTTTGATTTACCTAATAATTTATATTTTTAACTGCATATTTGTTTTAACTATAACATTTTCTGGACATACCGTTTTTTATTGATTGTAAAGAACCCAAAAAAAAATATACAATAATAAATGGGCGAATCGATAACTTTCCGATTTAGTCAATCACTAGCGTGTATGTAAAATAAATTGCTTTTGCACAGCTCAACGAAGCCCGATGTTTTTGTGTGCGTAATTTGTTCGATGATTGGTACCTATAAACACGCTGTGCTTGAAGGGATAAGGTTTATAATTTATTGTGTAGTACGTTCTGATTTAAGAAATGCGGGTGTGTGCGCGACTGCGTATCTGTTGCCTTTACTGAACTGCATGTGTAGTAGTTGTCGTTTGGTAGGGGCAAACTGGAGACACAGGTTTCCGATATATTTTCGTCTACCGGCCATATCTCCTTGTTTATTATATCTATGATCCTAACTCTTCATAATTCAGAAAATTTTGAACTCTGAACTCAAATCACGGACACGGACGCGTAGTGCGTAACCGTTCTCATTCGTTGTCGCTCTAGCGCCAAGCTCGTTGATCAAAATTTTCTCCAGCAAAGATTTTTCGCCGACAACGCGCGTGATGCTATGAAAAAATATCTCTGTAATATTGAAATTTGGGGAGGTAGCGAAAGTGTTATGCTGAAAATAAAAAAGAATGAGACCGTTGCAAAAAGGGGAAAAATTTAAATAAAATTCAAAATGTTGGTAAAAAATTTTATTTCCATAGTGACGAATAAGTTGGATACACATGACGATAACTATATCATTCCAGTTGTGGCGTATTAACTCACCTAGAATATTTCCCAATGAAGTTCCAGGCTCAGGATGGTGTCAAAATCCATTCAACCAGTTGTCCTTACGTAAAACCAATATTACTATATCGTATTGGCAAGTCAATTATTTGGTGTTGAAGTCACTGTTCTCTGAATACTTACCAGTTTCACTTAGCATTTCAGTAAAATTAATTAGCACTCAACTCTTTCTACATGGTCAACAGACCTCTACTCCAAATTATTATGTAAGCAAATTTTGAGAAGGAAATGGCGCAAGCCTAGGGTTGTGGGACATACTTACCAAACCAAGAAAACCTTTGGTAAAAAGAAAAAAGATAAAATCGTAAAATAAAAACAAATGAATACTCTGACACTGTGTCAAGATTTATTACAAATCCATCATACACATTGTCTGAGCGGGTTGGCCTTAAATCTATTGTCTCTCATCGTCCTTGAACACCATCGTGCTGTGGCACTTGCCGCAGTAGTGGCGGTCCTCCATGACGGCCATGAAGACGCCGGCGCCGCACTGCTCGCCTGTGCATTCGCGGCGGAGACGGTGGATCTTGCCGTTCTCGTCGACCTGGAAATAAGGAGAGTTTTGGAGTAAGTATTTAGGGTCTGTAAAAAGTCGTTCCGAAATCTGTAAACTAGAAGCTCTGACTATCTAATTGTAATCGATCTGAAAGCTTATTTTTGAATAATAAAAACGTTATGTTATTTCTTAGATAAATGTTAGATGAACGATTAAAAAATTGGACTGTTGAGAAAGTTTAACGAATTAGTGGAAAAAAAAAACAAACACCAAAAATCAGTGGATGGACTAAAACCGAAAAGCGAGGTCTTCGCTATCTATATCCAAGAATACCTTCTAAGAATAGACTTCATGTAAATCCATAAGTCGTAAAGGTAAATCCTCAAACTCTTGAACTTGTGTACTGATACTAACCCAGAGTTTCTCAGCTCTAAACTATCGCAGAATTAATGTGACACATTGTCAAGCACGCGTTATCTGCTGTGATTGGTTGAATGTTTTTCAACAGCCAATCACAGCAGATAACGCGTGCTTGACAATTAGTCACATTAATTCTGCGATAATTTAGAGTTAATAAACTCGGGGTAAGCTTCACAAAACATCGTTTGTTTTGATAATTATACACAATGTAAACGGTTGCATCACTACTCGCAACAAAAACAATGCATTGTTCCAAACGACTATTACATGACCCATTCTCTTCGTCACCTCGTTTACGACGCCCTATGAATCACGCGACGTGTCCGAACAAGTCTGCCTACCCTCCCTGACTAACAAACAAATAAACAGCCGAAGCTCCCTCGCAAGTCGCGACCTGTCTCGAAGCTTTTATTTTCATTCCAGGAGAGTTCTTTGAATATATATCTTTTATTTGCTGACTGCTAAGTAGTCCCCCAGGTTTTCCTTGTTGCGAACATGTCGGAGCATGTTTTTGGATAGGAATGCATGACTTATCAATGAAGTGCTTGAGATGCTAATGAGTATTCCGACATCTTGACCGGCACACATCACGATGTCGACAAAAATAACGGGGTCCTTTTTTCGCACTTCAAAAAGCTCGTCCGAAGTGGCCGAAACCCATGATGTTCTTTACGTTGTTCCTTCATATAACCGTCGTAAGAAATACGAAGGACCTCTTGGTGACACATACAAGAGCCTCTAATGCCGAGTAACCACCGATTTTAGCCCATTAAAGAATGCGAAGATGCATAGATATGTGATTAAAATAACGCTGATGCAGTCTTCATCTCACCTTGTAGAACCTAAGTACTGCTAGCTTGACCTTCTTCTTCTTGTGCTTGATCTTCTTGGGGGTGGAGTAATTCTTCTTCTTGCGTTTCTTGGCGCCACCACGGAGGCGCAGCACCAGGTGGAGTGTGGATTCCTTCTGGATATTGTAGTCCGAAAGTGTGCGGCCATCTTCCAGCTGTTTACCGGCGAAGATCAATCTGAGAGAATGCAGGATGATTTTGT
The DNA here is from genome assembly GCA_947562075.1 of Orthosia gracilis. Lineage (NCBI taxonomy): Eukaryota > Metazoa > Arthropoda > Insecta > Lepidoptera > Noctuidae > Orthosia > Orthosia gracilis. The sequence continues at coordinate 1,456,696 of OX387270.1, read as the reverse complement.
TACTTTTGTGTGTACATAGATGCTTTTACGGTTTTATTTTGTTACTTTTGTGTGTACATAGATGCTTTTACGGTTTTATTTTGTTACTTTTGTGTGTACATAGATGCTTTTACGGTTTTATTTTGTTACTTTTGTGTGTACATAGATGCTTTTACGGTTTTATTTTGTTACTTTTGTGTGTACATAGATGCTTTTACGGTTTTATTTTTGTGGATATTAATCTAGCCGTCCCTACCCTAATAGAACCAGTTGCAACCACTTCCAATATTTTCGAGATTGTTTTTTTTTTGGAGGTTCTCATTTAGTTTTGTACCTTTACATCGTTAAGTGCCGAATTGACATTCTTAGGTCGACAGACTAATAAAACTTATACGAGTCTATAACAAAAAAAAAAAGGAGGTACACCCTAAAAATCGTTTAGGGCCGATTTGACATTAAGGGCCGGCAGAGTAATTAAACTGACGGTTCGACAGCTTTTCAATGGAAAGTAGTTCAAACTGTATTTAAGTTGTATGACGATAAAAAATCGGTCCTAACTAAAATATATGCAAATCTTGTATGATAACTTTTGGGTTGGTATGCATTTTGTATGTAGAGGAACGAAACAAGAAGTGTCAAATGTGTCAAAATCCCTTTAGTAAGGAACATTCCTTTTCCATTACGAGGGTATTCATCGTATCAATTCCCAGTCGGATTGTAAACCCATCGCGTGTGAATCAAACCGCATTCCAATGATGTCAACCGATGTTTACTCGCGTCAGATTCACACCCACATGCGAAGGTACAAATCTTTGGTCTTAGGTTCAAGTCAAGACACATTGAGTCTAAGCGAATACTAATTTTTACATAGCATATTGATCCCGCCTCCACAAAGTGATGCAAACTCTATCGAGATAAAAAAGACATCGAATGTGCCATAAGATTGATTAGTGCCGACCCCAAAATTATCGAAATTGTACCAGGTTCGATTCCCGCGCGAAACGAAATTGGAATGAGTTTGAACTGATGTAAGAAGGATGTCTTACCTCTGCTGGTCTGGGGGGATTCCCTCCTTATCCTGGATCTTGGCTTTCACATTTTCGATAGTATCGGAGGGCTCGACCTCAAGAGTGATGGTCTTACCCGTGAGGGTTTTGACGAAAATCTGCATCTTGGCTTACCTACAGAACAAATAAATTAAGAAATAAGTCATAAGAACTGTACAAGTTTCTACAGGTACTTTGTTTTCAAGGAATAGAAGTTAGTCAACCCTCTTGCAGTTATCCTAATTTATTTGGAATATGCAGATATGCAGGATGATGACCTACAAAAATCTAAATAAATCCTGAAAAAATTACTTTTTACAAGTCCATATTTCTGACATCTCGAAGTTGACCGCTATTTGCCGCGGCAAGTTCAAGGTCTCAAGTACAAGTAGGAAACAAGTTCCAGGCATTGTTTGTTAGTACAAATATTGTGTTGTACACCTCTGAGAGAGTAAAACAAGAACAAATCATAATATCTAGTGAGTACTTAATGAGTCCTCTGACTCATTAGCTCCACATGTTTGCAACTACAAAACAAATCAGTTTCATAGTTCAGACCATGCTGTCAACTAGTGTGCAAGACCAAGAGTTTGGAATGGGTAAGTGAATAAAATAGCTATAAACGCTATACAGTATTTATTGGCAGGCCAAAAAAATACAACACAGTCACAATTTAAAAATGCAATGTTCTTGAACATTTTCACGAGACTGAAGACAGTTTAAATCATTTTCAGAACTGAAAGTTAGTCACATGGTATAATATGTAAGAAACAATTAAACTAAGAGTACAGCGTTGATGCATCCATCATTTTCTGGGTTGTTTGTAACTTGTGCGTATTTCCCCCACACAACTTTTCCAGCCTGCGTGACCAGACCAAGTTCTGAAATGTTGATTTCAATGACTGTACCCTTCGTTATAACTCCCAAACTTGTGTACATCTGTGAACTGGGGTTCTTCTTAACTCCAATAATTGGTAAACAGAATGTTGCCTTCAGCTCTGGGTGTGTGACATGAGCTTTCTTGAAACGTAGGGCCATCGGCCTGATGAACCGCTCAAACTTTGGTGGTTTACGTGTGAAGTTCTCTCCTACAAATGTGACTTTAGTTACCATACGCTTCCAAGCTTTCCTTTTTGTCTTTCCTGACTTCAGTATTTTGAAAACTTCAGCATCAGCCTGTGCCCTGACTTTAGGAATAGGTACATCCCATTTACCAGCCTTTTCCTTACGTTTCTGTTTGATCATGTTAGACAGTACCTTAGCCCGGGACTGCACATCTCTGTCAAGAAGGTACACAGGCAGTGCACCTTCTGCCACCTTCTCGGTGTTCTGTTTGACATTCTTCTCCTCATGTGCTTTGATTTTCTTCTTCATCTGTATCTTTTCATTGCGGCGCTCTTTGTTGTAGATCTTAGCCTTGATACCGCGTAGCTTGCGAGCCTTCTCAGCACGCCTGTGAGGCTCGCGCGCCTCACGCTTTCGCTTCCGCTCCTCATAATCGAGCCTTCTACCGTAAAGCTTTTGGTGGCGTTCAATATATTCGTTCTGCGGCATTGTGGTTGCTTATTCGGCAACTACAACAAAATTATTATCAAGTCAAAAAGCTTCTTCACCAAAACTTAACCTCTTCGACGCGTGTTTTTTACAATGTTTTAATGTTTGAAAATAAAGAAACTCTTATATTTAACAGATTTAACATTTAATATCGTTGTTAAATTGTTGTTAACTATCTGAATCTTCAAAAATTCACCCCGATGTTCAAGTCCAACACCACTTTGCACGTGTTAATATTTTACACAATCTAAATTCACTTTCGCATAAATAACAAATTATATTGTTTCTTTTCAATAAAAGCGCGTATACATACTTTAGTAATTGCAATCTAATCTAGTATTACGCCTTAAAATGTAATTTATTTCACAAGATTGACAAACTCACCTTACGCCGACACCATGCCACTTTGGAAAAGGAAACTGTGTCAGCAACAGTGTTACCAATAAAGAAATCAGCTATAATGTTGCAAAATAAAAATGTATTCACAATTCCCTACAAGACACCTACTGCATACTACTATTAAATTTGGTTGCATTATTTCGTATCGATTTTTGAAACATTGCATTTTGAGACGGTTTTCGTTGAGATTGCATGATATGTCGGACATTGTCGAGCAGGTGGTTTGAAAATAATATTACATCGTGTTTAGTTTAAAATAACAAAGCACACATGTTTTCCGAATAGAATTGATTTTTGCTATATATTTCACAATTTATCGCGGTTATCTATCGATGTGGCAAATTTATATTTGCCACATCGATAGCCTTAGCGCTGGCCTCGTGAAGGTCTCTCATGGTGACAGTAAGAATGCAGAACAATGGCGAAATATAAGCTGACTTACATTTGAGCGTCTGAAAGTAAGTTAAATACGAAAGAAATTATATTAAATGTCTGCGTTTTTTAAAGTACAATTGGGCTGGTTCAAAACGGATACATAAAATTTATTTAGCTTAGTGTTGCCATTATATATTTTATCTGCTAAGTGACAAGTAGTAACTATATTAAGTAATAATATCATTATTATATTTATTGCAGTAAATGAGTTAACAATACAGTTTATGTCTAAGTGTAGATGTTCCTTGCAGGTAGGTAAGAATACTGTAGTGTAGTAGAAATAAATGAATTATTTTCAATTAATGACTGCGAAAAAGACTAGTATCCAAGTCTAAAAATAATATAGCTTGGTTGTTGACGACCTTTTGATACACGTCAAAGTCGTTTAGTTTAAATAAATATACTTTTTCCAAAGAGTATAATGATACATTTCATGCTGAAATAAATAGGTAAGGCGAATATTAATGCGATATTGCCCTTTTACTTCCACGAAATTGAATAATATTACCTATTAAACACATTATTAAAAGTTACCCAGACAACCTACAAAAGTTCATGACTAAATATTTATTATTCTCGACATTCTCGAACAAGAATTCTTTCACAAACTAATTCAGAACATCACCCTGAGTTAAACCATTTAATGACGTAGGAATTAAATCTCAGCTAAAACTATGTATGGGTACCTGCCATTGTTCTTTAATTCGAATTTGAAGGCATTTTTGCTTACGGAGCAAAATAAGAGATAATAATAAGTTAGACAGTAATGTTACTGATATACATACAATAACCTAAGATATACATAAATTTTGCTGCAGCCTAATTGACCCCATCAATCGACCAATCACATGCTAGATGAAAGACGCAATGAGGATTTCTGTCTATGTGATTGGTCGATTGATGGTGGTCAAACCCTTTGCCTTGCCGAATTCATTTACGCATTAAGGCTGCTGGTCTTCTGAAAGTTTATAAGTCAGTACCTACTCTTCATGATTCCAGCCACCATTTGCGTGATTGCAACACAAACATACAAACTTTTACATTTTTTTTTTATTGTTTTAAGTAGCATTTACTTTTTTTACGTTTCACGCAGTTTTTTAAATTATTTAACGATTGGCTCGCATTTGACCGCTAGGCGTTGTTTCATGTCAATCCAAACTGGACAGTCAATGTCACGCTGACAAGCAATATGCTCTAATAATCGCTCGCTCCGTCAGTGCTGTCCGATTCCTCAATGCGAGAAAAAGTAAACATGGAAAGATTTATAAGATTTGTGCAATAACTGCTAATTCTTTTGTTTTAAACTACTACATCAAGGTGCCCTCTCTTTATTATTTCTAACACGCGTGGAGCTTCGTTCCTGTCGGACGGTGGTCCCCTGATTGCACACTTTTTTGGTTTTTATTCACACTATAAAATAGTTACCACTATGAATAATTAAGAAGTTAGTTCTGTACGGTGAGATATCAAGAAAACCAACGAAAAGAGGGCCAAGGCTAAAACATAATGTAATGACTTAAATGAGGGCTTCCGTTTTTGTGCCCACCAGTTGGCGCCGCGCCGCTACGCTGGCGAGTAAGTATAGCTGTCAAAAGTTGTTATAAGTGGAAGGACAGTTTGAATTAAAATCATTTCTAATGCTGTGTGCAATAGTTTTGTGCAGCCCCATAATTCAGAAAAAAGGACCATACAATTTCTGAAACATAAAGCTCTATTAAAGGTTGGTAAGGAGGAGCTCGTGGTTAAATAATAATAGCCGCACTCATGGATCACCAAGGTTAAGTAAAGCTTGACGAGGTAGGTCCGTGGATGGGTGACCATTTCAACATACCGAGTTTCCTCCGTGCCTCGGCAAGCACGTTAAGCCGTTAGTCCCGGCTGTCATTTGAATATCTTTGACAGTCGTTACGAATAATCAGATGTTTGAGAGCTGACACCAGTCTTGCCAAGGGGTACCGTGTTAACCAGTTATTGGGATGTGGAGGTCAGATGAAAGTAGTGGTTGATAAAACCCGTACCTATCATAATCTGCTATCTGGAAAATATTCACAATTATAAAAAACAGTAAGAAAACTCGCACAAAAAGCGAAAAAATATGATATTTGACATTTTGAAGACCTCACTCTACATCAGCGCCCCTAGCGGCAAATTCAAACGCGGGAGCCCCCATTACGCCCTTCATCTTTTTACATTGACAACATTGTAATGATGTGGCATGGCGTCAAGATCTTTTTTTTATCTGGTAACATTTTTAGTGTGGCAGGCAACACTACTTCAGAAAAGTAATAATAGCGTAGCGAACTTGGCAAGCGCGTAACGAAATTCTTCGAACCAGTACCTAGGTAATAATCTGGTTATTAGATTACCAACGCCAGGCTATCTGGCTTACATTTGTGTTATGAAAACAATAAAGCATTAATAGAGAACAAAATTAAAACTATTCGGTAAACAGCCGAACGCCAGACAGCTTCACTATTATGAACACAACAGCAACCTTCTCTTCAGGTGAGTGTTGATTCTGTTAATTTACGGAGAATTATGTGCCGTGGTGTGTGGTCAGTGAACAGTGGATAAAGTGGTTTATTATGATAGCCCAGTATATGTGATGTACTTTTAAAGCCTTTGATGTGTTATAGAGGATACTATACTCAAATAGGAGGTGAATTTTGGCCGGCATCAATGTTCATTCATCATTGTGTGTACGATTATACGATATGTCAAAATCATTAACATTCCAAATGAGGTTAAACATTTGCTTGCGCGTAGTTCCCTTGCATATAAATTTTTTTTCTGTCAGTCAAGCCCAAGGTGATTTGGTTTGATGATAGAATTTTATTATGATGCCTATTTTGAAAAAAGCATTGTTGGTGATCTTTGTCCAACTCGCGTTATAAGTATTTGTATTTATTTCAGTTGGGCGGGAAATCAACTTAGTTTGAAATCATTTATTTAGATTTGTGGTGGTCAGATCCTGGTGTTATGATCGTACCCCAGATATTAAGTTGAACATACCTAGAGTGATTAGGAAATATTTTTGTCATGGTTGATAAGTTATTTTCAAGACTTTGGTTGTTTTTTATTACATGGGCAGTAAAAAACTGCTTTAAAAAAATAAAATTTGTTGAGGATACTGGCTGTCTTCTTTCATCAAAGTTTAGATATTTTTCTTGTCAAAATCATACATTTTTACCTTTTTTTAGCTTGATATTTGCTATGTATAGAAAGCAATAAGCTCTCAGTAAAAGTGATTTTCAAGTTGTAGGTTGTGGGTTCAAATCCAGGCAGGTGATTTACTTTTTGTTAAATATTTCATCACCTCTGCTCTCAAAATGGTGAAGGAAAACCATCATGAGGAAACTGGCATTTTCTAGAACCAATAATTCAAAGCCTGCCTGGTGGATTACGGCGCATTCCCTCTCACAGAGAGGAGGCCTGTATCCCAGCAGTGGGAAAAGTAAAAATCTGATGTTGATGATGATGAATTAGTAGCACTAAAAAAAATGCATTTATCAAGTCTCAAAAAAAACTCCTTGCAGATCATTCATGGAGCAGACGTTGTTCGACAGAGACTGTGTTCAGCATACAAGGGAAGGAAACTGGTATGTTTAAACATAATTGTACAATATACCACGTATTCTGTAGCTTTGTGTGTTTGTCTGCGTGTCTGTCCTTGACTGTTTTTTGCATGTATTTATATAGTATGTTATAATATAATTTGTGTAATATTATTAGTATAGTAGCAAATGACAGATTTGTAGATTTTATTAGTAGTTATGTATGAATTAATTATCAGATACCATTCACTCTTTTTTAACTGACTACAGTTTTTATCCATAAATATTCTATTTTTATCATTCATAGTAAAAATACTTCTATTTGAATCCATAAGTATTCAATCTCTTCTTAACATTCATAAAATAAACTTTATTTTAGTTTACATAAATCCAACATTATTTAATTAATTTTATTACATATAATATTCATTTTGTAACTGTCATTTATCATTTTTATTTCACTTTAATATAGAACCTTTAAAAAAAATTGGCAAACCATAATATAATCGCCAAATCCAAGCTTTTAAATATTTATTCTGGAAATCATTATTTATCATAGATTATGGCTGAAAGCCTAACGCAGATACAAAAAACAGAAAAAAAAAACTATACTTGGGGCAGCCCTAACAGTTGTGTCAAAAGTGTTAACAAAACTTTCAAGCAAGAATTTTATTATGAAAATAATGTTAAACTAGTAGGTTTGAAACCAAAGTTTTCAACTTTTGGTACTATGTTACAAAAATAGATATAAAGGTTTGAAACCAAAGTTTTCAACTTTTGGTACTATGTTACAAAAATAGATATAAATGTAATAGTGGGTCAGGCTTCAAAATGATGTCACTACGTAAATGACCTTGGGCGATAATGCCGACCCCTATTACATGGTAATTATGTTGTTTTTGCACAACTATTAACTACAACCAGATAGTATGTATCAAAATCCTTTTTTTTCTATAACATGTCAATGTATAGGCTTTAAATGACAGACAAATGACAATACTGCCTATCTGGTTTTGGTACAATTGTTACGACTTACGATAGATATTCTAATGTATCAAACAAATAACTGAAAAGTCGATGGTGATTGATTTGATGTCATAATCAGACTGTATTATTCTGCTACCTGGGGGAAAATTTATTATTTTACTCATCCCAGCGATATTTTTAAAACAATGCTTCTATACTAATTACTACTGTGTTTCCTGTTAGGTATTATAAAATAAAAAATGTGTCGAAAAAGTTGTACATGGTACAGTTGTGTACAAACAGCTTTAGGTAATAATAATATGTACTTTGAAAAGTGTTTTATCTCCAAATTACTCATTGGTAGAAGATATTGTTCACATGATTCCTGCAAAAAGATTTCAAAGTATTATTCAATAATATCGAAAACAATCGTTTTTTTTTTCATTGCGACGTGTAGGTATAGTTAATATTGTAATTGAGTTTTCTCATTTGTGTCGTTTGTTTGTGCACTTACTCATATCCAATTCGTATTCGTCATATTTAAGAACATTATAAACCGAATGCCGAATTTATTCATGCAAGATTTATATTTATATTATATATTGATTTATATGATTTATATTATATATTTTTTCTAACAATTTTTTTTTTCCAAACCAAACGTTTATGCAAAATTTCATCTTAATCGATTGAGGATAACTGCTTTAAAATTCAGTTGCAAGTTAATAAAAAAGCATGTAAAATCACGCTTGCGAATCGAGTACGATCGGTGCGCGAACCACGAATTCCGAGTAAGCGAATTACGAATTACGAGCCCTTACGTTAGGTTGAATGTTACTTGTATGTCATAAAAATCAAGGTCTATTTCTGTTTTACGACCGAAGTGACAGACAGTTTCAACCTTCGTGAATTTTCAATTTACCAGGCGTGTTTATAAGCTTTCACCTTGCCCGGTCTCTGTACGCACTTAATAAAATCTTGCAAGTAAAATTTGACCCACATCTCAGTGTTAGATTGAGCTGGAATTTTGCGCACACGTTTGTTTCTCGTGACAATGTAATTTCTAATATAAATCTTTTTTAATATAATAGTTTGTCTTTCAAAAGTAGTGACTATACCTAAACATTTTTGAATGCGACTATTCAAAGCCGTGGCTTCACGCTTCACGGAAAGTAATGCTTTTTCACCACGTCATTGACTGACCTGGCACTCGAACGTGTTCCAACATGTCCGGATTATTTTGGAAACCTCATTAAGTACATATTATTGCATTTATGATATGAGCGCTTTTATCGTTATCTAGAGGTAGTGACAATGAGGCATTTAATACTGGACAAAACTACTAGGTTTACTTGTCTGTTACTTGTGATGATTGAGAAGTTTTTTTTAAATAACATTTATTGTCCCACTGCCGGCCAAAGGTCTTCCCCATAACCTTCCATGAGAACATATTCTCAAGTAAATAAAATTTGTTAACTAATGGCACTAATTTGTGTACGCAGCTTTACTTGTCATAAAAAGTTAAAAAGTCGTTTCGGTTTTAAGAATTTAATTTCTTCAAAAAGCGTTACAATATACACATATTACATGAGAGAGAAACAACCAAACATATCTAACACAATTTTATCCGATGTTTTCGGTATAGTCAACATTTAGTCAGATTTAGGGCTGCCTCAAACTAAAACAAAAGATTTTATAATATTTTTAAATAATATTATATTTGCTATTTATTTTATTCATACGCTGATAAAATTGCTTTATCAAAATTATAATTATATTGAGTATTTATGTAACCCGAAAACAGTCTGATATCCCATATCACCCCAATAATGAAAAATGAGGTTTTTTTTATATAGGACGATAGCTTGTACCGTCTAGTTTATTGGGCGTAAGTTTCACATAATGGGCCTTATTAATAAAAAAATAATTATGATTATGTAGTTCAGATATGGATTGCCAGTTACTCCATAGAAAATCTGAATTAGAAAGCTACTAATCGATGATTAAAAAGGTTTTTATAAATAAGGCTGAATATTGTAAACTATGTTTTTTTCGATGTCCGTATACAGAGTGCCCTCGAGTATAAAACATACTTAATGTATTTGTAATACATAAAGCTCCAGAAGTTTGCTCGAGCTCGAGTTTATCTTGAATGACGTCTACTATACGGCGAACCTTAGTGTTATTGTGAAGTACTATTTATAAAGCAAACAATTCAGAGTTCTTGTTATAACAAGAACTCTCATATAGAGAGGTTGATAACAAGTGACAGTGAAGTGCATCAAACTCAAGTAAAATGATGCAAAATGGAATAAACCTTGCCAAAAACATCATGATGTCAAACAACAGCCCTCAAACACGCCCTAACTTCATTGCTTCCTAAAAACTAAATCTTTGGAGGGACATAGCCGCAACTAATTCATCAGAACATTTTCGTCTGTACTATGTCATAAACAGTCTAACGGCCGGTAGTCCCATTGTGCACATTCTGTCAAAAATAATTATCCATACACAAAAGGTCGTTATTCTAATAATAGACCCAACCCTTTAAATCAGGGGGCTTCCCCTAATGTTTATTTCCGGATAAAACAATGAGCAATCGCCCTTCCTACATGGCTGAGCGGTGCGTCACCAGATGTACAGACATGTCTAAACTTGCCTTCAATATTACTAATTCCAGTACTAACGCGAGTTTTTAGATATAATTATCTGCTTCCAAAATAGAGACGGAAGTGCATTCCAGTTGCTACATGACTTTCCAGTCGTTGACCTCAGAACATTAGCTAGACGTGTCTAGACTTGCAACGTCTTTGGTAGAAAACTGAATACAAAACCGCCCCTTTTTTGTAAATATGGAAACGGTTTTGAAAAAACTTGTATCTTTGAATGATAAGTCGTTCTCGGTTTTCAAAGTTTTGCTTTAAGTTAAACTATTGTGTTCTGTCTTCCAAGAAAACAGCTTTCTTAAAATGCTTCTTACAGTTGTCTGTAAAATAAATCAATTAAGATTTTAAACCTAGACGTATTTTATGTTGCTGAGTATATACTATTGATTTGAGTTTATTGCGCTGCTTGTTTTATCCACTGAACTTAAGGACTGTGAAGATAGTGTGGTTTTTGGGGATTTTATTTTGTTCATACCATGCAAAAAGCATAATTTTAGAGCATTTTAAATCAATTAAGTGGGGTTTGCTTATCAGCATTAATGTAATAATCCCATCATAATCCGCAAGCAACAAATCCTGTAATCACTCGCGCAGCGAGTTGTTAAACAAAAAACATACTGCGAAGTGCGAAATAGCCACTGTCGTGTGAACAAAACATACACGCTATCTCGTTTTTTGTGTCATGAATTGCAAATATGGCTTCTTCCAAAAACTGCAGGCAAGTCCTGAGTCTAAGCAAGTTTGAACAAGACTTATGGAGAGCATGAGTCACAATGTGAGTTGCATTACGTCAGGAACCCGCCTTGGTAATCTACAGTGACATCTTTATCTGGTCTGCTCTGTACTGGCCATACGAACGGGTTGGGAATTGTCGGAATTCAGGCATACGTGATATCATTGAGTGGGTAGCAAACAGACAGGAAATTTTGTATTTTGAAAATATTCCACTGTGTTCAAATGCCGATTCATATTTTTTATGCATTGACGCTTAATTTTTGGAGCAAATGCAATCATAAGACCTGTTTCAGTGCCCGAATATGTATCAAATAGATCAGAAATGGCACATTATTTGTCAAAGATCTCCAGAACTCATTCGGAAACAGTGAAATCTATGTAATGGTCGAGTTAAAAAAAACAAAAAGGCAGCATTTGAAAATAAGGGGTTAAATTCCTCTTGTTCTTTATATATGTATACGATCTTTTGACATCCAGGCATGAAATAAAAAATATTACCACTTGATACTAAGAATTTTAAACCATGGTCTAAAGAATCCCAGAATTATTACGTAAGAGGATTCCGTTAACGAGTTCGACACCCACCAGACAACGATCTTGTCTGCAATATGTAATGAGAATATGGAATGAGCACGGAACACGATTATGATAATTTGCAAAGCTTGAGTTACACTTAATGGTAATCCAGCTTCTTATTTTAACCGTTTTTACCTCTTAATTTATTCCTTTTAATTGGCAATGGTCAGTTTATAACACGTTCAGTGCTTTACCCAGAAAATTAGTCGAGCATTTTTGGTCCATAATTTAGATCTGGTTGGCGAATTTTTGACGCTGACGCGTAGTTACTAAAATTTGATTAGCAGTTATAATTTATCAAAAAATCAAGTTAGTTTATTTTAATAAGCGAAGGTTTTTTTTTTCCTTGTAATTGGTCAATAATAACATAATTATTTCCAAATTATTACAAAGATTCGCCACACCTCAATTTAGGGTATGCAGTCATCAATGTTAAAATATTAACTTTTTAATTGGTGATTGTCAGATGGTTCTGAACTGCAACATGGTGGACCCCGGAGCCAGGGCCCAGGGCCAGGGTACACAGGATCCAGTGGACCCGAAGACTTGATGATGATTATGGGATATCACTCAGCAGTAGCATAGAATGAAAATATTCAATGAATTTTTTGACAACAGTCTATGCCTATGTTATTGTCGAATGTCAGGGTTACAAAATGTAAAATGCATACATGTTTCTGAATGTCCAGGCGTAAACCAGAGAAATTCACACTGATGTAGAAAAAGTAAATCTTTGAATAGATTCACTTTTTTACATGACTGTATGGTGAAATTGTGAATAGAAATAAGCCTGGCCAGAAAATGTTTGAACTAATGTCAATATCACTAAACTTGTCATAAGTCTAGTGTTAGAACCAGTGCATGTAACATTTATTTATAAAAGATGGATTCTGTCCGTCTGATGTCACCACAAATAGTTATATCATCATTCATACTTCATGACATCTAAATAGAAGTAGATTAGAACATTGTTTAGTAGTTTTAGTTTAAAATGATAAACATATTTCAAATTCAGGTTCTCCTTTCTTTCATACATATGACTTGATCATTACTAAAGTGCAGCTTTAATATAGGGGCCTTGGGTTAAACCAGGACAATTTTATGCCTAATCAGCTTGTAATGGTGGAGGAAAACATTAAGGAAACTGGAAAATAAAACTTAACCACTATAAATGGAACTTGCCAACGCCATCTATCGGGCTAAGTCGGCCACATTGATATTCAAGTGTACTTCAAAACAATGGCGGACACTTGAACAAACATGTGTATACCTCTCAAAATAAATACTGCATGATGACGCGCAAGTTTATTCTTGCGCCGAAGTTGGCGTATTTGTGAGAAAAAGGATTTATCAGAAATGATATGTAATCTTCATATCAGATGTTAAGCATTTGCGTTAAGCTCAATGGAATGGCCTAAAGGGAATTATAGACTTTTTGGCAACAAAATATTGCTCGATTCTTTTTCACAATTTAAAAGTGTATGCTAGCAAAATATAATAATACCAGCCTGTAACTGTACTCATACATTCTCAATTTTTGTTACTGCACGTTTCATAAATGCATCCCTAAGTGACAAACCTAATTTGAAATATGTTTCTGTGTGATTGTACTTTTTAATTTAGCATTAGCTAGTCTATAGTTCATTTCATGGTTGTGGTAAACAGTCGAAAAATATTCTCTATGACTCATTGATTTCTACGTAATTTGAAATATAGATCTCATTGGTGGCTAATTTCACATGATTGTAAAATGCTTTATCACGCCTAACACGTTCGTACGTGAGTGATTGCAAATACTTTACTGTGTGGAACTCTTTCAGAGGCTTTTGTATCAAGGAATGCCATTCAACTGCAAATAATAAGGTGGCTGCAAGAATTATTTTTATAACATAACTTTTGTTTCTAAAGTATTGTTTTAAATTGGCTTTGCATAATTTAAAGTTTCATTTCGCTTCAGAATCTAAATTTGAATGTGAAATTTCATATCTTAATCGGAAATATTTTTGGATCTTTTTATCACAGCCATATCTGCATGTACTTAATTTAGCGTGTGTTGATTAAATTATGTATGTGTGTAAATTGGCTATGAAAAAAAAAGAAAACACAAAACAGAATGTGGACAGACTAAAACAAAGAAAAAAGTGTATAAGACAGACCGACAACAAAAAAGAAAGACCTATGTATGTGGAAAAAAAGTTCAGTTCACTAGAAATTCAAAAAAAAAACCACAATAACAAAAAAAAATAGTTGTAAGACAGTCTAGTTTCGAAATAAAAAAAGTTCTATAACAGAGAAAAAAAAAATACAGTTTCAATACCAGAGGGACATGACATTTTACAGACTTCTACACACATCTGGAACGTGCACACCGGATTATGGCTACACGGCAGTTTATTCCGCAGTTGTTGAACAGTGTATGTGTTGTAGATATTGCGCGCGACACGAGCGATACTGACGCGGCGGACAGCGACGCGAGCGATGTGGAATACGAGCCCGTGACTGAGCCCGAAGACGACGGACCCCTCGACGACGACGATACTTCCGCGAATAGCGAAGTAAGTGCCCTAACAGTAAGATTCAAACTTAATTTTCGCTTTCAGCTGTACGATACCCTTATCCCCGCTGTCACATAAATTTGCTATTGTCACGGGCACCCAACGCGAAGAAAGAAAATTTGGTTAAAAAGATTGCACTAGATGGCGTGATAAGCTTCGATTTGTTGATTGATTGATTTTGTGAAATATAAAGATTTTCTGAAGACGTCACCAAAAAAAAAAATGTTCTTGTGTAATTAACTCTCCTAAGCACAAAATTAAGGAATATTGGGTTCATAATTTACATTTCAAGGATTATTTGGATAGATCATTTAAAATTGATTGCAATACATAGCGATCACAAATTTCTGAGGCGTTCACTCGATTTTTTTAGTTTGCGTTGTAACACATTTTAGTACAATGAAACTGTAAAAAGGTGCAAAAAATACTATAAAACAAATCTTCGCTGTATTTAAAAAAAAAGCATTCACGGACCAAATAAACACTTTTACTTGCAAGTCGATGCTAAAGCCATCTATATCCGTGGAACGGAACCGAACGCGATCGATGTTCTTAGAAAAATAATCAGCTTAATCAGACGAAAAATGCTAGATACATCGGCGCGGTTTCTTTGTATGGGATGAGGCATCTGTATGCTACTATTATATTATCGGTGCTATTGTACAGCGACTCGCGAAATGATCCGAGGCGCCATTGAGTTTAAATGTACCATACTTTTCAACGTTTTACTTTGTTAAATTTTTAGACCCCTATAACCAATATCTTTGTGTTAAAAAGTTTAGTGGTAATTCATTAAGTTTTGTTCAAAGTGCACGACTTACGACTTTATGGAGATCATCTTTTCTTGTAACTTTAATCGTCACTTACGACATTGTTTTGTCTTATATCTTTACCTACGAGCCCTACAAGCGATATTACTTGTAAAAAACACATCATTGTATTCATATGCTCTCTATACTTACAGATTAATTTACTAATCTCCGTTAACTGTTTTGGTAAACTACATTCAAATGTAAATGAAATTATGCCCACTTATAAAGGCTAATTGGTCTATATTATTAAATAATTAACGCGAACACTATTTAAAACGCTTCGTAACTTTTCACCTTCATGATGAAAAAGTGAGATTTTATCTAATTTTGACACAAAATTCTTACTTTGACCGTTACACTTGAGATCTTCGAATGTTTTGGCAGATAAACCGATCCGATTATTAGAAATACGTTTCCCATGTCATTCGGGCGATCTTATCAGCATAGCTGTCGTCCATTTAAATGTAACAATTGATAAAGGATTAAATTCATCAGCTTTATACCCAGATCTAAAAACTACCAACTTGCATTTTCAACACCAAACTATTGTTTAAATCAGGATTTCATGCATTTCAAAACTTTGGTATGTTTTCGGAGATCATGCCTGTGTTTGAGTAGTTTTTAACCGACTTCCCAAAAAGGAGGAGGTTGTATATTCGACATGTTTGTTTTTTTATGTATGTTCATCGATATCTCCGTCACATGTGGACCGATTTTGAACATTCATTTGTTTTGTTTGAAAGAGCATTTCTCGAAATTTGACCCATTTTAATTTGGTGAAGATCTGATGAAGACATATAACTCTTCTCATAGAACTCTTCAATAAATAACGGCAAATCTTTCGGGATTGCTGTCTGTTTATTATTTATACCATTTCATAACGTAACATCACGCCAGTACGCTCTTAAGTGGTACGCAGACTTCTCATTTCACCAGTTATGTTCTTGTTTCATGATATTCGGATAATCTATTCTGGCGCTATAGGTAACTTACTAACAACTGGCCTATTAGGTAAGTACAACTAAAAAGTGAAAATTAAAAAACTTTTTACAGATATATACTACCGACTTTCAAATAAAAAAACTACAAAGTGAAAATAACTTTATTTTTGGAAGCCGGTGTCCATAACGCAATAAATTGGTACCTATGAAAGACACCGATTTAAAAAATAAAGTTATTTTTCACTTTGTAGTTTTTTTATTTGGAAGTTGGTAGTATTTTTTTGTAAAAAGTTTTTTTTATTGTGCACTATAATATTACTAGCTTCTGCCAGCGGTTTCGCCCGCGTGAAAAGTGACCTATGTGCTGTTGCCAGACTATAATCAATCTCTGTGCCAAATTTCATCCAGATCCGTGCAGCCGTTCTGGCGTGATTGAGTAACAAACATACATCCACACACACATCCATCCAAACTTTCACATTTATAATATTAGTAAGATTATATCGTGCCAATATGCCAATGCCTAGTCACCACTAGATGCCTGCAATGGGCGAAATTCGGTCAGGAGGACTAATATTATAATTTAGGCATAAAAAAATCTCTTCAGGACCCATGTAAAATGACTTCAAAGGTTTTTTCACTAACATTCCATTCTCCTATTTCCAGAACGACATAATAGCGACGAAAGTGATCGAGGTGTCGGTGGGCGACGATGGCTCGCTCCAGTTCGCGGACTCGGAGCGCTCGGAGCGCACCGACTCGTACACCAGCGACAGCGAGATGGACTGGTTCGACTACTGGAACTGCGCCCAGTGTCGCGCCAAGAACAACAACCCGCTCTACCGATACTGTCATAAGTGCTTCCAGGTATATATCGTCTGGTGCAAAATTGCGCGCCCCTCTATTGCATTTGCGTATACGGGTGTAGTATGTGGGTATACGGAGTACGCTTATATTCATTACCGTTTCTGCATCAATCAGCCGGTAGATTCTGTAAAAAATCACCGTGAAAAATGTAGGTGCTTATTGATGCTAGGAATTGATAGCTCAATGTAAGTTATCATTGCCCGTCACCTAAGTTATCACGGTGAGAATTGCATTACAGAGGGGCAATTCTCGTATGTAGCGTTCGCACTTGTTGTTCGCAACTTTTTGACATCTATTGTCTTCTCGCTGAGATTATATTGCGATTTGAAACTGAACGTCATCTTGGTACCAGAATTGACCTTCTGTCTTATTACTAATAATAAGTACAGTCATTGTAGGTCAGTATAAGTAGTGAGTCACAAGACTTATGCTATGCACATTCACCAGAACACTGTAAATTTCCTTTCTGCCTGTATGCTAACTTGCTGTCACCTACAGTGACTGATTATATTACCACATGACGGTAAATAATTTGAGCGTATTACGCACACACACGTATTATGCACGTGTGCGTAAATGCAGTGGCGGGGCACGTAATTTTGGCTAGGACGGTCTACTACCTGTTACCTGTTCGAGCGAACGCGTGCTGATGCCTCGGTCACGACTCGGGTGGTCGTATGCGGCCAATAACTACAAGTTAGTATAGGGAAACGCAAGTTCTGCCACACAGTGAAGATGCGGCTGTGACCTGCATTAGGTTCAGTATCAAATTAAATAAACTTCAAGACGTGGTAGGGATCTATACTGACTACAAAAAAAACCATTTACGATCATTTGAGCCTGTTTGTCGCATCGTCCCCGTGTGTGTCCCGACCTGCTGTTCTCTATGCTACATTCTAATTATTGGCCGCATGCGAGCAGCCGAGTCGTGTTCGAAGCCGCATCAAGGTGCATCTAGACTTAAGAAGAAATTATGTTTACTAAACACCAGATAAAGGTACATAATTTAGTAACGGAAGGCCGAGCCGCAATACTACAAGCGAATACACAATGCGAAGCAAACGTTTTCGTTCACATGTTCGTACTTTATAGCTTGTAAAAGCAGCGCACTGCATACGCTTTGAGCGTTGCGGCTTTTGACCCTCATGAAAGTTGTTCTCTTTACAACTCCTCCATATTAATTTCCCTTTCTAACCAAAACTACCAATTAATTACAGGTACGCAAGAACTTCTTCCCGCCGAGACCGAGACGCAAGCGGCACGTACTCACCAAAACAAACGAAATACCGCGCACACTGTCCCAAGACTCCGGAGTTGACTCCCCCATGAGCCAGGAAACTGATGTACCCGCCAGCCAAGACGTGTTCGCAGCCAGCCAGGAATTGTTCACCCCCAGCCAGGACCCTACCAGCCAGGAACTGGAACAAACCAGTCAGGAAAACGACCCAATCCTTGGTGAGGGCACGTCTAACCCTAAACCCGGCAGTAGCATAAGTTCGTACCGCAAACGACGCGCGGAATCCGCCGACCGCAGAACGAAACGCAAACGCGCACGTACTGACTCTGACACTGAACTAGATTCTGACGACGATCTATTCGATCCCAAACAGAAAATCGACGTGAGACCACTCGTTAAAACTATCAGCGACCCCGCGATTACTATAGAGAAGCCCCCGGTTGTTACTAAGAAGGTGATAGCGAACACTTTGATTGAGAAGATGGAGGAAAAAGACTTGTGTATGATTTGTATATCTGAGCCGAAGTCGGGAGTGTTTGTGCACGGCCGGATAGCGCATATTTGTTGCTGTTATAAGTGCGCTGTCAAGGTGTGGGCCAAGGCTAAGAGGTGTCCCATCTGTAATTGTAAAGTCAGTAATGTCTTGAAGGCAGTGGTTATGTAAGTGAGTGTGGAAGGACGATTTGAACCTGATTTCTTCATATATTCAATGATTGAATACCAATTTTGGGTAAAATTTGAGTCACTTTCTTCTTTGTCTGTCTTGTAACCGATGTGCAATGTTTATGTCAGAAGCTTATTTTATTTGCAATTTAAACAAAATTCAAATTGCAAATACTATTGTCACCTTAAATAAAAACGGTATGATAAATGATTAGAAAATTTAAAATAATAGGTAAGTAAAACAATTGATATCCAAATTAGTTTAGGTTTTGGACTTGATACAAGGCCGGGAATTACTCTGTAAGTTGAATAGAGAATGAATGAAAGAGTGAGTGTATTGGTGGTCATTTTCAAATGTGAGTGAACAGTGGAAATGGGTTGTGCTGCACATAATGGCTAATGATGGCCACATTTCAACATTGGTATTAGAATAAGTTTATTGCAGTCCACAGCAGAGCACAGTTTTCGTAAAATATGCTTTGTCTTTAAAAACAGACAGAAAATTAAACACAATCGCAGTATTTTGGATTTAATCAGTTTATTATATTGTAACATTATCCCGCTCTGAAACAACACATTATGATTATGCGTGAACATAATCATGACTTGTTTTAGCACAAGTTAATGTAAAGACAACATTTTGTTGCACTATGCATGCGTAGCAAGAGTCTACCAAAACATCTTAATACCAAAATTCACAAATCAAGAGTTGAAATTGATATCTCAACCGGAATAAGTAGTATATATATTTACCTAAACATGTGAGTTTCATAAAGTCGGTTTCTGAAGAGGTTCACTCTTTGTTACTTAGATTCTCTAACTATTCCAATCCCTGGATATCAGATTTACAGTGTTGAACTGCTCATTCCATCTTAGACCGAGATCGAGATGAAGAGCTGTCTCATTCAATAATAAAAAAAATCTTTGGATTAGGTTAATGATGTGTATCCGCGTGACTAGGTACGGCCTGGCATCTCTGTCACGAAATTACACGATTCTGTTAGCAAGCATCGCTATTTATTCGCTACTATCAGTTTCGTGCAACCCCATAGCAGAGTTACCAAGCTACCCGGTCGCACGGGTGCATAATAAATTCGAACTCTATTTTGAATCTATCAAATTTCTAATTATTGGCATAGGTTAAAAGACGTTTAATTTAGTTTTCAATTTTCATGTTTTTGCAAAAAAAGTTATCTGAAGAAAGTTACACCAACTAAAATTTTTTTTTTTTTGCACTAGTAACAATAAAAAAATATGTTGATGGAGAAATGTTTTCAGTAATACTGACTTCAGTTGCACAGAATAATAATACAGAATTTCAGCTCAGTTCGACGAACGTCAACGTACACATAGACAATTTTCACGTACAGTGAGTGCAAACGCACTCGCGACTGGCATTTTGTTTCGGAACGTATCTATTCCATATTTAAAATCCTGATGTCAATTCCTCTTAAACAAATATCAACTGTTTTAATAATTTAAATTAAATTTGATGACACGGTTGGCGTTGTGATTGAGCGTTCGGCTGCTGCGCTGCATGTCGCGGGTTCGATGCCCGCACAGAGGAAATATTTGTATGACATATGTAGATAGTTTTTACGGTCTGTTTGTTTGTGTGTATGCTTGTAAATGCATGACTAGTAGATACAATAGAAATGTTATAAAAATGTTGTTACGTACATTGAATTTTATTGGTTGGATCTTCAAGTTATTTTACCAAAAAAGGAATATCTGTTTGTATGAGCAACATGTTTCTATCAACACAAAAGGGAATTATTTTGTTTACCATAAATATGAAAATGCTTACGAACAATAGTTGAATACTATTTAAAAATGGCTTCTTAATAATGATCTAAGTTGAAATGTGGTCAACATGAGTAATTATGCGCAAATATCATAACATAGAGGATGAGTGTAGTATGAGTGAATGAATAATGTATTTAATTCAACGAATCGACGCCATGTAGTTTTAAGTCTTCTGTTTAAGTTAGAGATTCCTTTATTTGACGTCATTCTGATAAACAACAATGAAGAAGTAATATGTTGACGTAATGTTTTATTTTACGTGTCATTATTCAGTAGAGTCAAGTGTAAAACGATGTTTTTTTTTTTGATGGGTTTGCTCTTGACTCTAGTCTAGGTCAGAGGTGACAGAGACAAAGTCGACGATGGAGTAAGCTTGAGACAAAGCCTGTTCACTCTTACTTTGAATCAAAAGAAAATCGTTCCTTCAATTCACCATACGGCTGTATACGACTGTATAGTATATATCAGTTATTTCTCTTGAGGCAGAAACATATTACAGAACACTCCGCGTTAAATAGCGAAGTTATATGTTTCGAAAAACAGGAAGTATAAAAAGCATAAACAAACTGTGTGCTAATTCCCACTAGGATATATCTTTATGCCGAATTCCATCTCAATCAGTTCAGCCGTTTATGCGAGATTGAGTGACAAACATTCATGCTTTTAACTTCAAATGATTATTATTATTAGTGTGTAAGTTCTTTAGTTTTCGAAAATCAAACAAAGGAATCTCTATCTTACAATTCGTATCGACCTATCAATAAATGCCCTTAATTCTTTGTGATAACAATTAATCAGTTATTAGGTTCTTAAGTAGGAAGTAGCTAAAACGTTCTCAGAAAAAGTTTAAAATAATTATGTTCACATGTTACATACATTAATAGTTACTAACTACTCCAGTAACTAACAACAATTTTAATGAATTTTGCGCATTGTGAAACCAGGAGGTAAGAATATATCTTAGAAAGTTTTAAATTGTTTAGATGCTTGCTTTCGTAAAAAAACCGGCCCAGGGCGAGTCGGACTCGCGCTCGAAGGGTTCTGTACCATTATCGCAAAAAATCACGTTTGTTGTATGGGAGCCTCCTTTAAATATTTATTTTATTTTGTTTTTAGTATTTGTTGTTATAGCGGCAACAGAAATACATCAACTGTGAAAATTTCAACTGACTAGGTTTGATGGTTCATGAGATACAGCCCAGTGACAGACAGACAGTTGGAAAGTGGAGTTTTAGTAATAGAGTTCCGTTTTTACCCTTTGGAAACCCTATAAAAACAAGCCCATTTTATGTAGGCCGGACAATTCGCTCACAGATATTATTAGAGATTGATGCCGGAAAGCATACAATGCGCCAACTGTTTAATTAAAAACATAACACGCGCTTACGTAATTATTTTGGTGTATAATAAAATATAGTCTTTTCTATCACACCTATGTTACCCGACAAGTGAGGCAGAACTACATCTTATACATATATAATGTAGTCCTACGCCCAATTTTTGCCAGTTATGTTAAAGCTCACGTAATATAAGGGTTTAGTTTATTGTCATCAACAGGGCACAAGATTGAGAGAATCAAAAATGGTAAAATATCTCAACTATTAATGTATGTAACATGTAGTTTTACAAATGATAAAATATAAAAAAAAAACTAAGCACCAGTACCGGCCTCCTGTTATATAAATAAAAATAATTGTAAATAGGTAGAGACGTCGACCACCGAACGAAACAGATTAATATATTTCATTTTATTAGTTTTATTAGGGTTTTCTAAAAATTAACGGCTATTGTGTATTAATGCCAAAAAAGTTAAGACATTTTTGATTTATGATTTTGAAGTTATATTTAGGTGTTGTTGCTAAAATAATTAAATACACTTCACGTTTTTAGGTTATCTGTAAAAAAGGTGTAAAAAAATTGTCTTTCGTTATGTAAAAATCATGAGATTGAAGTGTTCCGTTAAAAGTAGTGTATAATTTTGAACGTGGTCTTGCGTATACAATTAATATTTAAAATATCGTGTCAGAATCATATTTGTTACAAAACTGACAAGTTTCTTGTATATTTAAATAAATATCCATAAAAATGTGCATTGTTTAATGGGGGAAGGATAACGCGATTTTATAATTTAGTTACCATATTCCAATTTTTTTTTTCTATTATATTCTCATTAAAGCCCGGCAATTAACGTAAACGTTACAAAAAGAAACCGTTTTATGTGTTATATTGAGCGTCGATTTAATTGCGTCGGTAACATAATTGATCAGGCTTATCGCCGCCTCTCCCATTATATTATTTAGTTATTAAAAGGTGTTTATTTTAAACATTTTGTATTACTATATATTTATTGAATATTCCCTTAGGCTGGCAATAAGTTACGCGAGTTTTATACGGCCTTAGCTATTTTTAAGTTGCAAAATACTAGCTTAGAGACGAATCTAGATTTATTAATATTCAAATTTATATACCTGTAATTATAGGATCGATCTTTTTAAAATCTAACCCACCATCTTTCCCACGAGCAGATGATTTATCTTGTTACAGATTTAAAAGAATTTATTTCAAAAGAAACATTATTACTTTATTAGTTATTAAATTTAGATCTCTTATTAGCTTTTGTACAGTTAAGTTATAGTTCAAATTGATGTAATATGCACTTAAAAAAAAAAACAAAAAAAAAGAATACGTTATCGAAAAAAATAACTCGATTTAACAGAAAAAAAATAATAATAAAAACTTTTCTTTTTCAGGAATTTGACTTTTTTTTACGAATACCTTTTTCCTTTTATATTAACAGCCTTACAAATAAAAATGTGAAAAACTGCAACTATTCCATTGTTATTCTAAATATAGTTATACCAGTAATAAATTAAAGATTATAAATGTCGAAAATATTTTTATACAAATAAACCAGCAAAGGCAAAGAGTATGAAAAATCAACCAATCACATAGACGGAAAGCCACATCGCGTCTTTCATCTCGCACGTGATTGGTCGATTTTTCATACTCTTTGCCATTTGCTCTTGCCGAATTCATTACGCAATAAGGCTGCAGGTATATCTTTGGTTTAACAACTCTTCCGTTAAGTCAAAATGCACGATTTGGCAACAACGCGACCAAAGAGAAACTTCAAAAAAAAAAAACGTAGTTTTAATAGGACATCTGAATCACAGAACATATTATACTCTGATCTGAATCCCTTTCTCAACTTGACGTTTCTTGACCGTTTTGTTCTATTTTTACAAGCTGTTATTTAACGGGTATGATTTAAGCTGTCACCAATTTAATTCATTTTGTGTTTCTTAAATAATAGGGTTTGCCCTCAAAATAGTAGATTTGTCACCAAAATGTAGTCACCAAACAATATAAAATCAATTCCACAATAAATTACCGAAAATCATGGAGATATGGGGTCAAGTACCAAATAAATGGTTTTGTATGTATTATAATAGGTTTGTCCTAATAGTATTTAAGCAAACTAATTTAAAGAGATCACCAATAAATCATAATATATTAGGTCACTAGAAAATTTCATAAAGTTAGATTGGTGTATATGCAACAGAGTCGACGGAGCCCCGCTGTGCGAGGCTCCTATTTCTGAATGCAGGGTCTAAAGTAACCTAACACGAAGGAGATGACGGGAGCTGAGTTCGCTCGCTTTGCTCGCTCACTACAGCTTCCGTCATCTCCTTCGAACCTAACCTGTCCGAGACGGGGTGCCCTAAGCTCCAGAGCTCGCTTCGCTCGCTCTTGGACCGATTCATTGACCATAATTCTGTAGGTGAAAGCTAAAGGACCTTAAGTCCATATTTTGACATTTTTGTGTTTTAAATGATTTTTATTCAGAATACCTGAATTGATCAAATGGTAAAAGACATTAAGATATTTATAAAATGTGACTTAAGGCCCTTCACTTTTCACCTACAGAATTTGTTATTTTAATGTTGACATTTTCATTAAAATTATAAATTGATGTATTAAATTAGTAACGAATACTATTATTTTAATAACTGAACGAAATAAAATGTAACAAATAAAAAGGAGTCGCAGTCAGGGATCGATAATCGATTTATTTGGTGACAGATCTACCATTCTGAGCACCAAGCTATTATTTAAGTAATAAAACTATTGTTATAAGAACGAAGTTTATATTCATGTAATGCACTACAATTTTATTGGTAATCCATCTCATATTTTACACATTATATTAACAATAATTTGGTAATTCATACCTGGGAACACTCTTTGTTTATCTGAGAACGAAAATATTTCGTGGCGATAGATCTATTTATTAGGTGATACAACTTGATGACAAATATAAATTTTGGTGACAAAAAATATAGTTCCCTTATTTAACTCGCAGTGCATGTATGTAAGTGTGCTGGGGTCAAATCTTGCAAATGAATTTTAAAGCAATTACCCTCCACCGATTAAGATTAAATTTTGCATACACGTTTAGTTTGGATGACAATGCATGGTTAGTAAGTGCTTAGTGACGTCATTTTAAATCCAATAGGGCCGACGGCCCAAGATGGCGGGCTAGTAATATTTTTTGCACTGCCATGATATGGGTATCAAATGAAAAGGTTTACTGAGAAGAATACGAAAAAACTTGTTTTTGAAAAAAAGATTTTTTTAATGAATAACATATTTGTCCCTACATTAGACAAAGCTGTAATACACCTAGGTATAGCCAGGGCACTTAATTTTGTTTTACTTTGATCTTGACATAATATTTATAATGATTTGTTTGTATTGTATTGTTTTTATATGAAATTGTTTTATTTTTAATTTATTTTAGAAATATGTGACCCTGACAATTTGTTCTTTTTCTTCACATATTTGAATTGCATTGACATTTTATTATTTTATTTATTTGAACTTTAGAAAATCGTTATTTTAACTGGAACTGCTCATCGCTAATAATTAAAAGGGTTTTCTCTTGTTCTATAAGGGTATTTCAACTTTTCATTGAACCTGCATTAGATTTATAAAGTTATTTACTTGTTCTACTTCTTCTATTGCATTTAATTCCATAATCAAAATAAACGTAAAATACTTAAATGCGCGTAAAAATCACAAACTGTGGTATTTTTAAGGTTATAATAGTTAGATACAAGGGTGAATGCGTGAATAACTTCGGTATAAGGGTTGTATGAATAGAAATGACAAAGCTATACTTGGTATAAGCTATTCTTTGTTTATTTGTAGAGATTTTGCTTATTCTTTGTTTATTTTCCATTATTTTTATACCTACCACGTTTATTTGTAAGGCTGTAGAAGTATAAATCGACTTTATCTCCCAAGAACATAAAAAAGTTCTATTGATCTAGCAAACAGACATACACAACACTTCCGATATAAAAAAATCTTGTTATAACAAAACTATCAACCGCTTATCTGTAAAATATCGATAGCAATCACATTTCTGAGAGCTATTGCTAATTTTTCCCTTCGATAAGACGAATTTCGCCAGGTGGGACTCTTATCAGTGTTATCTACGTGTACACTTGATTTTTTTACGGTTAACTTGAATGTTTCCTCACGTTTCAAGTGGTGATAGATTTGATGTGTCTATCATAATATACGTGCCTTTTGTTTCAAATGTTTCCACTTGTCTTACTGACTACGGAATGGGTATGAGTTGATTAAAATATGAGAAGCATACCTGCCTTGTATGTAACTATTGCAATTATGTTTACTTATGGCAATTTCAGGAAACATTTGAAAAAAAAACAGCATAGTTCAACAGCTATATGAGGACATGGAGCAATGAGAAAAAGCATACATTTTCTTCAAAAACAAAAAAAAAAACTATTATATTGAAAAGGAAATCAATGGTGCAATATAATTAGGTACTTGTTTAAGAGCCACCATAAAATATTCTTTAGCAATTTACAAAATATTTGGTAAAGCAATGCATATCATAATAGGACCTAGGATGTGTCTAGAAGATTGTCATAATATCTCCATCGTCGCACTGGTTCATAATGAAAGACATCATTTTGGTAAAACTTGGCCACCCTCTGAAAATCGAAAATACTCGAAAGAGTCTGTGGCCAATAGAGCTGTTATCCGCTATCTTATGTCCATAAGGCTTTTTTTTCTATGGTACTTTAGATTCATGCGATTAGAAAATTGAGATATCTCGTGTCAATAATAGCTATGTCTGGAATTAAAGATGGCGATTATAATGAATCAAGTCTTGACACTAGCCTAGCCCCATCGCCCACGGCATCATAATAGCGCATTTCCTTCGACGGAAGTGCGTCATATGGTGGCCTGAGGTCTGGCTTTAATTCCTTTTTTCGCAGAAATAAAATATTATTTGGTACAGCGTCGCATGTTCGCAGTGTTTCTGTTTTTACTTCAATAAAGTCAATTCTTGGTTTAAAAAAATAGATAATTCGGCGCATACCTATCTACTCCGTACCAAAGTTCAAATCGCAGACGTAGGCAACACATTAAAATGAATCTGTGTCCCAAATCAGGAATCGGCGACGCGGTAGACCCAGAACAAAATTTCGAAACGAGTTGCGACCCAAGAGGATTGGGCTCAGATTGCTCAAGATATAGAAAAATGGAAAGAAAAGAGGGAGTTCTTTGCCGTTGGGATATTCGCTTTTTCCTAACTTGAAACTTGGTACACAAAAAGAACGATTTACAAGAAAAGTTAATAATAATTATGCACTGAGAAAAGCACTAGTCTCCGCTTACGCTACTTTCGTCTGAATTTTTAAGCCACTGCGCTGCGCCTTTCAGTAAAATAAAACTACGATACGCAGCGAAGCGTCACGTTGTTTTTAGTTCGTGGTCCGTTTCATAAAGTACCAAGAAAATCATCATCTAAATTTCAGCCGAAAGACATCCACTGCTGGACACAGGATGCCTCCACCGGATGCCCGCAGCCAAGACCAGGGTCGTCGATCCCTTTAGAGGGAGGCCTTCCAACGCTGCGTCTTCTGGTTGGTACGTACGCGGTCGCCACTCTATAACTTTTCGGCCCCAACGGCTATCCGTTCTGCGAGCTATGTGCCCTGCCCATTACCACATAAGTCTGGCCATTCTTCGGGCTATGTCGGTAACCTTGGTTCTCTTCCGGATGTGTTCATTTTTGACTCGAACACGCAAGGGAACTCCGACTATAGCCCTCTCCATTGCCTTTTGGGTGACCACGTCTCTGACTAAGAGAATGCTTAATACGAAAACAGCAGATGTGTGGCGCCTCCCTACTAATTAGGTATAGTATGTAGGTAGCTTTATCTTTTGAATTAGATTAGGTTAGGGTTAGGGTTTTTATTATTTAACCGCTGCTGATGGAAATAAAAGGAGTTATATTATCATTTAAACACACCTTATTTAGGCTGTGACGACTGGACAAAACAAAGGCTTTGCAGAAGTGTACATTTTATGAAACGCCAGTTTTCCGGCCGAAAAAGACACAGGACGCGCTCCGAATCCGGACTACGTTTAACCGGAGGGCGGCGACGTTGAAGTATCCTAGCTTTTTACCCGACTGCCGAAGGAGGGTAAAGTGTCAGTCCTGCAGTCGGGTTTTTTGTTTTTTTTTTAATTAATTTCAGTGCCGTATCGTGAAATTTTACGATGCACTTTCGTTTAGAGCTGTCAGGAAGCATTCAGAGACCCAAAGTCAAGAGCAAAAATATCCTGAAAGAAAAAAGTTCGGGTTTAAAATTAATCGGGTTCAAGATCGGAGCGTCATCTTTTAATTCTGTCCTCTGAATACTTAACAAAAAAGCGACAGCGAGCGGTATACACTTGACCTCCCCCTCCCATTGTGACAGATGATTCACGGCTTGCGATGCAGTGAGCGGGTGGATTTTTGTATAATTATCTACAACTTTTTAAAATTACAAAAGTTGTGAAATTGTAGGTTTGAAAATTACCGACCCTGTTCAGATTTTTATTGTAGGCTTAACAATGATATTATTTTTTACTAAAATAACATTGAGGTATAGTCATTCATTAAATATTTGTAATAAAATGTTTATTGTAAAGTATAATTTTAATTATAGACTGCGATCAACCCGTTAATTAATAAAGACATCTAGGCCATAAAGAAGCTGTAGCACACAGGAATGTTAATTATAAAAGTAACAATACAGAGACGTTGATTGTAGGACGGACGCTGTTTATCTTGCTTAGCTTTAGCAGGTAAGTAATTATTGACACACGATCGATGATGTCATCAATTTACGAATTATTTCCTTTATTAATTTGTTTTTAGAGCGACAGGCTGAGTTGAACGCCGTGAATCACCGCGAACACGTACTGTGAAATATTATTATTGTGTGATGTATCCGTGGCACGGCACACGGCCACAGCGAGCCCGGCACTCCGCCACCACCACCCCCGAGTCGCAGGCCCGCATACAACTTCTGTCTGCTGCTCGCCAGTCGCATTTTGACGTCGCTACACAGTGCACGGAACCACGCCTTTCTTTCTCCACATCAAATAATACTTGGTGAGTTATAGTTTTAACCGGTTTTTTACTATTTCGGTGCATTATTACATTTTTACTATATATTCCGCTTACAAAACATAGCAATAAGTCAACTTTGCGTGCTTTTACGTGTTTATCGAACGGTTTTCGGAAGCCCTCCCTCGGGAATTAGCAATCGGATGTAGTGGAGGTGGAGTAGCGGCATCGCGGACTCATTGATCAGGAATTCCTATTGGAGACTTCGCATCGTTACAAAGAATCTAAATGGAAATAAGAAAATTATATTTTTTGATTAACGGATTCATTGTTTGTCAGTCGGAATGGGAGCGGTTGTATGACTTCATTCTTTTTTATCATACGATGCTGTTAGGCTGTTTATGAAACACACGTCGCGCATTTTTTTTGTTGCATTATTCATTTATATTGGCGACTAATGAAGGCGATAATGTGCTCCTGTAATAATTTTTAAGTTCTTTTACCGGTGTACATGATGATAAAATTAAACGGGCGGTTTTCCTTCCTACCTACAATGGTTCATTAATTTGCCCCCGATTTAATCCACAGAGATTTGCCGGCGTATTTTTGTAACACAATACGGTTTTTTTCTAATTAAGGACTAGATTATTACAATATCCTTCTGCTTTTAATGAGACAAAAATCCCGGAATCCTTATATAAGCCCCATTGTGAGTGTGGTTCCATTTTTAATGTTCGACCTACCTTTGTACCACTTCGGGTAATACTGTTGATAAATCATAGGGAGAGAGTATCACAGTCATTACAATAACAAAGAGGGATTCCAGAGGGTGCAGTGAATGAGTGTGGCACAACAAAAAAAACTTGTTTAGAAATAGTAGTGGAATCGTAACGTATTTCTAAAACAGCGGCTTTTTTTCCCGGTAAGCAATTCGTCAACAAAGCATTTCGTGTAAGCAATTTTTAAACTGAAAAAAAAAACAAGAGAAAAGAACCGAATTAACCGTTCGGTTATGGTTCGTTTAACTTCATGCGGTATAATGTTAATAAATACAATTAACCCGTCTCGCTAACTACGACTCTGAAGAGAGTGAAGTCGTTCAACTGTAGATTTTTATCTACAGAATAAATTTAATAGAGAACTACAAACATCTCAGATTAAAAAGTCCATTAATATAAAAACTTTTTTTATATAAAAAAAATACATATATCGATTAGAGTTTAGACGGACACATGGTTGTCTGTCTATGAATCCTCTGTCGATGTGGAAAAGCCATAAAGGCTTACATTTATGGAGGCCCTTAAGCTTAACAGTAGCCATTGACGGGTGTTAATGAACCCAAGTTTTGTATCAGCCGGCTGCTAAATATAGAAATCTGACTAATGCACAACACATGCTTGACACAGCCAATAACCGTTCGTTGATGTTTTGAATAATAAATCGTTATTTGATATTAAATCTGAAGGTTCAAGTTTGAAAAACCATGGCATACAATAAATTAATTTTGAAAAAAAAATGCTTTAAAAATGCAGAATCGATCTCCAAATTGACATTGACAGTTGACAGTTACACCATAAAGATAATTAATGTTTTTTTATCTAGATAAACGATACTGTATTTATGCCTGTTACATTTTCGAGTAAAAAAATTGCAGAAGTCAACCACACTGGATAATTACAAAAGAGTTAACCGGTTCGTGTGAACGCTGGGACTTTCGCCGCTTTCACGCATCATAGCATATTGAACGGTAATCATTGTCGAAATCTACAATTAGTACACACGCGACTATTGCACGTAAGTGCTTTATGTCATCGGTTTAACGAACTTAACTTGTAATTTTATTCATCCTTATTTCATGAAATAGGAATGTACAAGAGATTAATAGCTAAACAAATAAAATAATACTTTATTAAATTTTCCTGTTCTGTAAATAACATCGTTTTTCATCCGTATTATTATGAATCATAGACTGGATATGGGCTCAGCTTCTGCATGGAAACATTTCCTCGTACAAAGCTCGAATACTCCAACGTACAACATCGATGCACAAGTGCGTTGGTTTGTAATGAAATCTGTCCAGACAGGACACTGCCTCATGTGCAAAAGAGAAGGTTATGCACAGACTGTTTGCAAGAAAGAGAAGAAATAACTTCCCGAATACACGAATCGATTGCCCGGAGACCAAACGACACGTCGCACCCCTAATGCCTAACTGCTAGGGCTGTCTGCATGGGCTTTCATCGAATTAGTACTCAATTGAGTTGGGGAGGAAGATTGAGATAAACATGGAATGTTTCAAGTTGTTGTTTTATTATTATGTTTTATAGATGAAGTCTTGAAATAAGACAAAGGTGGGGATGAAAGAAAAAGATGCATTTTCTGTTTCCTTATGTATGACCATGTAGAGTCGTGGACGGATAAAAGTCAAGTAAGGACCGTCATACAAACGACATACTACGAGAATTTGCATTGAAGTTTTGTAGGATTGAGGGTTTATTACTGTTAATAACATACTCAGACTTAAAAGAGAA
Source organism: Orthosia gracilis (assembly GCA_947562075.1). Lineage (NCBI taxonomy): Eukaryota > Metazoa > Arthropoda > Insecta > Lepidoptera > Noctuidae > Orthosia > Orthosia gracilis. The sequence continues at coordinate 1,424,934 of OX387270.1, read as the reverse complement.
ATCTAACCCTAAAATTCGCAAGGGTGGCAGCCATTGAACCATTCGGGCCCTCACAGTCGCATATAATATGAAGCCCTAGGAACCCTATGTTGGTTTATAGATCAATAAACGGCGAGGGGAACCACATCGGAGCGTTCCGCAAATACTCACCCATGTAGGAAGGAATAATAAAAAATAACGCTATTTTCGCAATAGACATTCTGAATAATGTCTTTACTATAAATACCTAATATATTCCACTAAATTCAGCTCCATTTTCATAATTAAATTGTTTAGCTTAGATAATAGTTATTACAGTTTTTATTAGTTAACTAATTAATCATTTGCGAGAGGTGATTTTAAATTAGTCTGTAGTATACCGAAAGATTTAGATCGTGTAAAAAATGTGGCGCACAGACATAACGCGGTGGCTTCCTCAGCCATCCGTGCGATGCTATACACTTGAAAATCTCTTAATTGCCGATGCTGGTCGGGCAGCTTGACGCTCCATAAAATTTGAGACGTATCTCAGATATATGCTCTAGCTTAGACGAGGTCGATGACACTGCACGGTAATTCACACCATATTTGAATTTCATACCACTTTATATTTTTGTTGTTCTCATTTTTATTAATACTAATTAGCCAAGTTAATGACGATGATTTTTGAATTTATTTAGGAGGTGTATCTCATTAGTAAATCATCTAGTTACCTTACTTTAGGAATTGAAGATGAACTGAAACTAAATTTAACAGCAAATTAACAAACATGCCCTAATCAATTGCACAAATAGTCCTTATTGATTTTGTCTGCCAATGGAAACAAATGGGTTCAACTTATTTATTCCTTTTAGTAATTTTACCAGTCCTATCTAACATCGTTAAGTTGATTTACTATTGAATTCTAAATGCATTTATATTCAGCATTAGACTAAAATACAAGGTGCCCTTGGCATATTGAGTCGAGGGGATGCCCTCGTGCGCCCTTGCACTGAACGTGGCGAGGGTGACAAACTATACCATAAATATGTGTTATGGAACTGCTATAAAAAAGAAGTCCAGACAATACTTACCAGAAAATATTAGTAATCCTTTAATGGGCTGTATAATAATGGCGTATGGAATGAAGGGATTTTTTATGTTTTTATTTACATACTTAACTTTTTTTTTTTATTCAATAGTGTAGATATACCCATACCTCAATCTACACTGTAAAGGACTATACCTAGCTCTTATAGCAATAAAAGCAATATATTAATTACATAAGCCAGTCTCATTGCTAATTAATTAAAAGGTTAAACGTTAAATTATTTGGCTTACTATCTTACCAAACATGAAAATTGTCGAGTCTTGAAAACTAATTGGTTTTTATGAGCTTCTCTAACGACTGAACGTTGCGTACCGCATCAGGCTAGTTATTATCGTGAAGTGGGCTTTACAGCAGCTTTAATTAATGACTCGTCAAAGAAAATGGAAAGCTGAGGCTCTAGTGGATACTCTACGTTGACAAGTGCAGTGAAACGGACAGAATTTATGTCGAGAAACCGATTGACAGATGAGATTTCAATTTCAAGACGGCTGCCTATCGTTAATCAATCGTTCGTTGTCGATTTCGATAACTTAAATCGTCTCTAGCATTCCACAAATATTTTGTTTAAACAGATGGCAACGCATGGCTTGTTATTTATGGAATGATCTTGAAATAGCATCTTGTTTTCATGATATATTTCTGTTTCTAAAGATACAATCTGCTTGCAACGTGTTTAGTTTTCGAAATGGAAGAAAGCTGAAATAAATGTTAAAATACAGACTTGAAACAGTAAAATATGCCATCATAATAAAAAAGCAACTTTCACAGATAATTCAAATGTCAAAGGTGACCTTTTATGAGAATACTCCTTGAGAAATATTGGGGTCACAAGCTAAATATCGGTAACATATAGCCGACTCGAACGGCTACGCTGGAGCGTACGACTGTAGTAACTCAGTGACAATTCACGGCCCTAGAGACCTGCGTAACGTGTAATGGCGTAGTACTACCGCGGGACTGGATCCACTTTATTATCTGAGCACAACGTAGAATACCTTGGCATACACACTTATAACGTGTAGCTGGTTTAAAGGATCCACTCTGTGACTCACAGTCACAAGTCACGCCTCGGTTCGGCCAACAGTGCCCGCGGAAGACAATGGTCTATATCAATTGTTTGACTCGACTACGCTGAGGAAATGTTCGTAATTCAATTACATAATTTACTTTATAGATTAGAGTAACTTTATAGACGGCCTAGTGCAAAAAAGTTCACGATGTCATTTAAACGAGAAACAATAGATCGTAGATATACCTACAGGCCACCTTCGAAAACAAATGCAATGGTTCTTTTATCTTCAGACATTGAATGAAAGACTTCGCAACAATTTTACTGTACATACATAAATATAAAATATATGAATGATTGGTTGCTCAATAGCTCAATATTTCACAGAACGATGAACCAATATAATTATTTTGTTTAAACATTAATTGTACAAAATGATTCGACAAGTTCTGCTGCCATTGACTCCGATAATCTGGCTTTGAACTAGCCATGATTTAATTGTGCCTACCTAGATTCGCGATCGCGTTAGATTGAAACTTGAGCTGAACGGGACCTAAGAATGATGTGGCCGAAGTGACGGGGTAATATCTTGTGGTAGCCCGTTACTTTTTCCCGTTTATAAGATATACTGAAGCTGTACGCACTATTTCATTGATTAGAACCTATCGGTTAGCTAGCTTAGCTTCCTTCGTATCTGACTTGACAACTATCTGTCTTCGAATAGTTGGAAATCTATCTTTATTTCTGTAATTCCCAAATCTCGCTCTTCTTCTTTTCAAATACTATCTTTTTTGATCGTATCATAGTTCTTAATGTTTATGTTTACTGCTCACCTAAAAGTCAATATTGTTGATATTGCAAACCAGCTTTATCTTATATGCTATTGCATTTTAACAACATTGTCTAAACTGTTGTTCTCATTCTGCATCCATATCTTTGGTCTAATTTTATCTTTAGTCTCTGGAACTTCAGTGAGTTAAAATGGGACTACCTCTATTTAGGTCTGGCTAAGTTTATTGACACAAATCGTGATTTTTTATATTCGCAACTAGGTACAGTTCAATCAATTGCGAGTTTAATAAAATGATCAAACACACCTGAGAGACGAATGAGTCATGCCAAGTGAATGAAATGTCTGATAAAGGCATTCGTATGAATCATTTTAATATAAAAATAACAAGGTAGATGTTGGAGAATTGTTATCTAATGTTTGGATTAGTTTAACAAACAGACGTAGCTCGACGTGTATGATTGAAAAGAAATAATTGAAATGTCTAAACTTCCTCTTAGCGATTGTGAGTAATCAATGGCTCTGGCATTCAAAAACAGCTAGATTGTTCCAGCCGGAGTTAGAAACAGAAAGATTACAGTTGCTTTCTCTTGTTTGTTTTGATGCACCAATAATATTTGGAGCAACGAACTGAGTTGGCGGGAATACTACAGGCGATGATTGCAGTGGGAAGATTATTGCAAGCAAAGATAAATATTTTTACCAAAGAAACGCAATTCATTTTCTTACTCACCAAAAATTCCGGATATGATACGAAGATGGTATCCGAAAATGGTTTCATTTCGTATCTCTATAGTGTCATTCTGTTTCAGTCTCACTGTGAAAAGATAAGTGAAGTGAGTTATCAAATTCTATAATGAATTGTAACGACAGCTCATTTCAATTGTCACTTCACCCTAAGTTTTTACAGAATCGACCGGCTGTTTCGTATCGTTTCTTCGCCAAAAACTATTCGGTCCGTCGCCATATTGTCTTGGACAACAAAAACGATCGATTTGTGAATGGAAGTCCGCTGTAGCATTCGTTTCAAATGAATTTGCAGTAAAAAGTTGTCTCCAATAGTTACTTTTAGCTAAAGTGTTCTCACTCTATTTTCAAACAGAAAAAGATCAAGAAGCTTATTTCGCTCTAGATTTAAATGGTTATTCCAGGAATTTAGAATGCATCTACACATTTAGGTCAAAGACCTATGGAGTTGCGATATCTTGAAAGTTTTTCCAATGACCAATGCCGTGGTTTTGTAAAGAGTCAATGTTTGTATTAGACATTTCAATAATTCCAAGAGGTGTCGTATTTTCAATACAGTATGCTAACCACGTTCAATTGAATTGATGAACAGCGAATTCCTTGTACTTCTTAGTATTGTGTGATTTTTCCTGTAGGACTCAATATTTTGAAATAAATAGGACGTGATGTATTCTATATTTTACACAATGTAGGCTGAATACAAAACTAATGGCATGCAAGAGTCATACTTCCGAAGTTAAACAGTAGGTAGCGGAAAGTTTAAAGTTTTTCTTTTTAACATAAACTACAAAAACACCAATATGGTTTTTAGCTTTGCTAATATTATTGTTACTTTAGCATTATCGAAGAACAAAATCATGTTATTTTGTGCTTGACATTCTAAACATCCCGCCAGAAATCACATCACGAGTCACCCAGATAAAAACATGGAATGGTACCTACACGGCTCATTACGCTCCCTTTGACCAAGGGATGTCTGATGTCCGTGTGGCACCGGTACATCAATTTGCTGTTTTATGGCTCTGGTGTGCCGTAAAATGTTTAGTTTTAACCCTCCTCAACAGATTTGCATGAAAACATTGCCAACTGACGCACATCTGGAACGATATTTATGGAAAGACGAATTTTGTTTATGTGAAATGACTAGTTTTTGGCTAGGTGAAATACCTGCATTCGTTATTGGATTATTTCGTCTCTCTCTTAGAACAACTTCCAGAGACTTCGAATCCTATTCTTATGCCATGTCAAATGTGAAGAGTTTCCAGCTCCGTTTGATCTCTGCAACCTCTGTGGTTGACCTGTCAAGATTATCACAACAGTATGTCATAAGTTCAGTTTGGTCTGCAGCTGTCCAGTTGTCCACCTATGCGTTTCTTTCTGCGTCGTAAGAAACAATAAATCTGCAATTTGTAGGTTGCTACACACATTTGTATAATTAGTAATTAACAATGTTTGTTGTTTTGCCCTTTGTGTAATTATCAGAACTGCATTAATCATTTTGATACACTATCAAAATAGGTACACCCAGTACTTTCTTTGGTAAAGAGCGTTCTGGATTTGATAACGAATATTGACATGAAATAAGGATAGCCCCGATAAAGGATACAACTTCGCAGAAATATAGATAAGAATTGATACTCTGTACAAGTGTTTGTCATCAAGCATTCAAGTTATGTAATATTTCGGGCATTTTGAGGTACTTAGTTATGAGAGTAATAAACTGTTTTGTCATGTCTATGGTCCGAAATGGAACAAAAAATTTAGACTACAGGGCTTCGAGAAGTTTCCAGTGTGCAATTCAGCCAACCTCATCTCGTGATACCTTCATTTCGGGCGTCTGCAGTGTCATCCTAATTACGACTTAATGATTGTTTGGCCTCATGCATCTGCCAAGATTATGGAAATTGGAAAAGGTCTGTCCGCAAACCATTTTAAAAAGGTCTTCCAATCCATTACCTACTACCAGCATCTAAATCTAAATGTTTGGGATTTATTTCTATCAGGAAATGGGTTGATCAGGTGGTCCAGTAGTCGTAACTCTTGTAGCGCCCACCTAGATCACCTGCAACTCATATTTTACGGGACGCATTAAATCTTTCATGTTGCAGCTAATAAATCGTCTCAAATACTGCGTCAACTTCGTGATGACATTTTGTCGCACCTAGCCAACTCTTTGGTTGGGCTACTGCATAATTATATCATATCGTGTTTGACCAAAAAATTGGCCACATTTTACCTGTCAGTATTTCTATTTACACAAACCATGTCCGCATTGCATTAAAAAAAGAAATAGCTATGCTGGCGGCGTTCGCTGGCAGCTAGCGACAGACATTTGCCAGACTGAAACTAAACCAACACATATTTGTAGAGAAAAGAGTAAATAAAGACAAGTTTAATAGAGCTGCTTATTTGCTCTGCAGAAAACAAATTGTTTACGAGTACTGTTTGAATGAGAAATTGCTAGAAAATGCGTAAACAACCGTGTGGAGACTGCAGACCATCAACAATGATTCTTTCTGAAAGATTTAACGAGGCCAATCGTGCAGATAATAATATGCATTTATATAAACCTCCAGCAATGTAAAAGCAAGAACGTGACAATAAAAAACAAAGCATTACAGCAATTGAACGTTTGCCGTATCTAATCACAGAATTCAGTCGACCCAATTCCCATATGCTTACTCTTAGTTTGTGACCTTAAGTGGAAAGTGACGAGAGCACCATGTATGGACGTCCTAGCCCCAAGGTTAGCGGCAATGCACTGCAGATGTCACGACTCTTGGATCGTGAACTAAGTCGTAGTATTAATAGAGGCAAGGTCGATCCGTGGCTTCGCATTTGTGGCATACCTAGATTCTAGATAGTCCTTATTTGATAACTGTTTATCGATTGCTTTGATGTTCATCTGTTTGATTGAAGGCTGAATTAGAGGCTCAGTTTTATCTATGTTACTATCTTTTAATGTTTCATTTGTGCTGGGTATCGGGGATCGCCTTCGCTTGGTTCTTAAATAGAATAAGCAGAGTTCCAAAAATCAAGTTCTATTCCATCGTGTATTGTTAGTGCAATTTTAATTATGCATGTACAATTTAATGGTTGTTTTATTGCTAGTTTCCGAATGATGGTCCAAATCTTTTCGCTACTTTTCCAAAGTTTTTGATATGTTGTTAGAAAATGTACGTCTTTATATTTATTTATTTATATATATTTTATTGTACATCAAGATAAAAAAACTTTGTCTTTGTCTATTTGTTGTTTAAACAAAGGCGTTAAAGAAAAGCAGATTCAAATCTAATCACCGATGTTAACTCAGTGCCTTCATTTATATTCTCGTCTGCAAGTCATTACTAATTAGTCTTTACGGAGCGTCCATCTTTTCCTGTCCAAGTAAAAGGGAAACAAGTCGATTTAGTTTCCAGAAACATTCACTTGTAAGTCTTCGAAGATTTCCTCGAGGAAGAGGTTTCTTGAGCGTTTCCTTATCTATACTAATATTATAAAGCTGAAGAGTTTGTTTGTTTGTTTGTTTGAACGCGCTAATCTCAGGAACTACTGGATGGAATTGAAAAAATCTTTTTGTGTTGGATAGACCATTCATCGAGGAAGGTTATAGGCTATATAACATCACGCTAAGATCAATAGGAGCCGAGCATAAATGAAAAATGATGCAAAAACGGGAAAAAATATTCCTTTTTGAAAGCTTCCGTTGCGTGCACTGCGTAAGCGGTTAAAGATACGCAACAATCATGTAAGCAGTATAGGTAAAGTAGAGTAAATGGGTAGGTAGGTATTCAGTTGACGGGAGCGAAGCCGCGTGGGACTGCTAGTGTTGAATAAAATGCGGTTGCTATTAGAATTACCTAAGACCTCGTTTCCCCGGAAGCCGTTTCTTTCTTCACAACTATCGTATTGTTGATTGGAGAGTACAATACAACTTAATCATAGTTCTTCGTACTTAATAACAGCCCGTTTAAGATGTAAGTGTTGCCACAATTGCAAAACATAGTAAGTACCTAGCCGTTGTGAATCAGAAAAACGGAACGTGTCGAGGCCAGTGATCTGCTTACAGTGAAATTTTAATAACTTTAAACTTTCTACGGTGTCGGCAGTGTCGGCTCGCAGACGTGCATCGCATGACTCACCCGGTTCACTGTACGCTCCCCCACCAAAATACGGCAGACGCTGCCATCAAGCCGGTATTGATTCCCCAAATGTTGGCGAAAATGTAGCTGTTACTCAATCGACTCTTAGTTTTGCATAACAATGAGTGCATAAGAATTCATCATCGAGAACAACAATTAAACGCATTTCAAAATGGAGGACGCCTTCGTTACGTAAATGAAAGAATGAAACGACTTTATGGCACAGATGTAAAATATCATTGAGTCGTGAGAAACAGAACCCCGAAACAACAACGCTATCTTATTAACATATCTTATTTTTTTAGATTACGAGTGATTAAAAGCAAAACATTTTGCCTGACATTTTGAAAACTCTGACCATATGGCGCACATGCGTCGTATTTTTTATGGCGCCAACGCCAAGAAATACTGAGTTGTTTTACGTCCCTACGTACCCGTTCTTGCAGGTTCTACACCGTATAAGGTTTTGGAAAGGCGCCATGACACGCTACTACGCACCGTTATGCCGAGTTAATCTGAAGTTACAATAGACCACTGATTTTATTTCGACGAGATGAGACAGATGGCCAGAGTCAGACATGGATTGTATGTGACGGCCATTGTTGCGACAAAGTATGGTGATATCTTTTTAAGGCCCATTGTTTTTTTTTCTCAGTCGATGTCGTTAGGCTTGGCCATGACATGTGACTCATATCCTTTCCCGATACGAGAGAGAAATGTCAGTATTTCTAAATGGTTAAGGTAGTTAAGGAGCATGAATCAATTATGACGCATCCACATACTTTATTATCAACGTTGGATATAAAGCCGTAAGTAAGGTGGCGTGACTTGGATGACCTCATCTTGGTTTTCGGGTGTATGAGTAATTTTTGCCGACAAATTATTGATTTGCTGGTAAAATCAAATAATAGTTACGAAGATATTTATCCTTCTCTCAAACCTCCTAAATCCACGCGAATTTATTATTAGAGCTGACCCCAAAAAAAAAAGGTCAGCCAGAGACAATTTTTCTGTTTCTTTGACGGTTTCGCAGAACTATTAGCTGTGCTATTAGGGTGATTCTCTAAAATGTTGAGCGGCAGTTTTCTTACAGTTTAATTAGAAACAACATGCTCTGATTAGCGCGAGCGGTGCAACACGCGTGCGGTACGGGGCTGTGTAAAGAGATATGTACGGGACGTATTTATGTTAACTAACACCTCACCGCAAATCCGATACTTTGCTACTTATTTACTTCTGTGCACACTAATTAGGTAGCATATAATTAATATTTTAAGGACATTAAAGAATGTTACAACTATGTACGTAACACGATCTCTGGCAATGCCATTAATTTTGAAATATCAATAACATTTACGCTGCTTAAATAAAGGTAGAGCAGATTAATTTTTCGAACATTATGAAGAAATGCCTAAAACAAGTTCTATAAAATCCGTTTGATTATGGGATTGCAATAGAAACTGCGTGCCAAAAAAAATTAAACATAAAAAACTACCGACTTCCAAATAAGAAAACTACAAAGTGAAAAATAGCTTTATTTTTGTAACTCGGTGTCTTTGGTAGGTACCAATTTTTTGCGTTATGGACAAAGTTTTTTTTTACTTTTCAATTTTTTGTTATACCTATCTAAGAGGCAAATAGTTTAGTAAGGTACCTATAATGCTAGAATAGATTACCCGAATATCATGAAATTGAACATAACCGGTGAAATGAGAGTGTACCAAGGTGAACTGTACACATTGGCGTACCCCTTTAGAGCGTACTGGCGTGATGTTATGTTATGAATTGGTATAAGCAATAAACAGACATGCGATTGCAGCAATCCCGAGACATTTTCCGTTATTTATTGAAGAGTTCTGTTGTATATCTCCGAAGTTCGTCATCAGATCTTCAACAAATTAAAATGGGACCAATTTCGAAACATATCCTATCAAACAAAATAAGAATTTTCAAAATCGGTCCACAATTGATAGAGATATCGGTGAACATAGACAAAAAAAAAGTGAAGTCGAACATAGAACCTCCTCCTTTTTGGTAAGTCGGTTGAAAATTGGGGTGCTGACCAACCAAAATAAATAAAGGACCCATGTAAATCATAATATGACTTGAGGGTCTGCATTTCCATTGGGAAAAGCGAAGTTAAACTTACCTAAATGTTAACGAGAGTCCCTCATCAATTACTTAATGAAGGGGTTCCCTTTTGTATAGAGTTTAAACTAGGTTATCAAATGAAGGCGCTATCAGCTTTATTCAGTATTTAATGGTAGGTAGATACGATTAAATTTGATGGGTAGGGCTAGGTAGAGAAAAGATAAGGCTGTGAAACGAAAACTTCAGCATAAAATTCTTTTTCCGCCCATTCCGCGACCTATAGAATTGTATGAAGCTGCACGCATTGCGGTAAAAAAATCGTTTTATTGCGAATTAAAATCGCACTAGCTAGATCAACACAAACATTCAATTGCTACGATAAAAATATTTAGTTATCCTTTGTCAACTTTATTCGTTTCCATTACTATGCCAGTGTATTGGTGCATCCGATGAGTCTGCACCCAGTTATCGGTTGAAAACCTTGAAAAACCTGACAGCCATGGATAAACAAGACAAGTTATTGAGGCCAATTGATAAATATTGCAATGTAATTTAAATTGTTCGATAACTTTAATTTACATTTATTTAAGGAGGATTTTATTTTGTTACATCTACTGAATTTTATGTAATGAGATTTTTATTTTTTAACAAGGAGTTAGGAGGACGCAATGAGTCTGAAAACTCTGTAGAAGCATTAAAAGCTTGCTGTCGCGCAGAAATAGAATTATTATAGAAATTTATTGCTGAATGGTTACTTAATTAGAAGTTATCCGTGGTTGGGTGTGGTATAAAAAGTACCTAAATAGCCATCCACATTGCCTTATTTTGAAATTTGGCGAATAGGCAATCTTCTGGATTATTTTTGTGCCAACTTGTACCCTTCCAACTTCCGCCACATGGTGCCTGGTGCCAAGACGTAGTGCCAAATCTCCTTTTACATACTTCCTAGCGCCTGTGATCCCGGCTCTTTGCCAAAATTTGCTTTTCCAGCATAATCTTCTGTTATGCATCATTAATTCTTCCAAAAGTTACAACAACAACTTCAATCTCTTTTCATACTTATCTGTAAAGACTAAACAGTCTCATAAAACTTTTAAAGCTCATAAAATTGGAATGATCCGCTTTCGTTTACATTATTATAATACGAAGTCCTCCTACACAAGCACGCGCAGAATTTCATGAAGAAAGCTTCATATAAATATAGTGTTGTTTGAACATGTTGACTGTAACGGCAGTTTATTGTTTCTTTACTACTAACATTATTGTTTGCCTTCACCCTCGTCTCGCAAAACATCAGAAATAAAATCTTCAAAGGATTTCTTTGGAAACATCGGTAACTTTTTCGATCTTTTTTTACGTGCGTAGTTATCTTGTTATTAAGTTAGGCTAAATCCTTTCGGTAACTTTTATTGAAAAGTTTGAGAATAACCCTATAGGGTTACGACATATGTCTCGGTAAAATAAATAAAAATGTGTGTGTGTGTGAAATGATTATTATTAGAAGTATTTTGTAAAATATGTAGGTCCGTTTATCCATGCAAGTATAATAGCTAATATCGGAATGTATGATGAATCGTCCACCCCCTAGCGGCCGTTGCCGTTTCATTGTTTAATTGTTAAAAACTGTGACTAATTAACAGCATGGATTAGATTTCAAGCTGGTCATCTTACTAGGAGAGAACAGAATTCTCTCTTTAGGCATAATATTCAAAGATCTGTAAATATCTGTCGCTGCATTCGCGAATCGCGAGGTGTTATCATGTCGCCTTATTTACACCATCCCAACATGTTCCACAGGTTTCGTATTTATCAATACACACAGGTAAAACCGGACTGCAGCTACATGCCGTCTTGTGACGAAATATTACTAACTTTATCTCACAAGAATAATCTTTCAATCGTTTAACATCGCAATGTATACCAATTAATTTTAGAACTAAGAACATCAAAATAATCATAGACAATTATTTTTATTTGAATATTAATGACCGAAAATTTAAAAAGAGTTTTTGTACTCTGTTTTTATAGCGGCTATAAAATAATTTATAATAATCAGTTTACTACTATCTACTGCTGGCATGGTATGCCGCAAGACAGCATATTGGGCCCCATGCTAGTTACTTAATTGAAATATTTTTGTAACTTAAATCTTTTTCTGAAGGGAATATTGATAATATAACAAATGAAAGTCAAGACATTATTGAAAGTCACGTCATAAACTGGCTTGTCATAGACTACATCATAAAAACCTTGGCTCATTGGGCAGATTTAGTAAACAAAGTTAAAAACGAGTCATTGCCATGAAGTTAGCATTTAGTAATCTACCAATGTATGTAGGTCGAAAATATGACTGTACAAATGTTACAAAAACTAAAGCTGTTCAAATAACAATTCAAGCAATAACGGACGACTTAACCTCGCAGTTATACCTGATGACTTATTCACAATAAACAATTAAACAACTCTTAAAACAAACACAGGCCAATGACCTTTTCCGTCGATTACTAAACATGTTAAACTGGTTGGCATTATGTCAATCAATAGTATCAAACGCAAATTGTGTTAAACTATAGTCCATTTATGTAATGATGTTTCTGGATCGTTCTATCAGAGGACTTGTTGTAACAATAGACATTATCCTCGTGTTATTATTATTATAATGTTATTAGCTTTGTTTAAGTATGTTTTGATTCGCCATTTTATTTTACCCTGTATATACTCGATAAAAATACAGTAGACACTGGTTACTGTTCTATTGAAGGATTTATTTACTTTAAAATTTTCCTGCCAAATAGTAGAATATAATGGTATGGTGGGTGGAATGGTAGAGTTGGACGCCGCTTGTCTTTTTCTATTATTTATAGGCTCGCGCTTGACCACTATCTCACCTGTCTAGACAAGTTTTGACTCCTTCTAAGATACAGAGCCCGCAGAGCAGCCACTTTAAAACATTGAACCATCGACAAAAAAATAACAACATTGTCATCAAACTCCCTTAAGATAACAATATCAACCCTAAACAAACATCCTATTGGAAACAAAAGATTGTTTCGCTGGCCACAGGATGTGTTCTGGTTAGTATACACGCCGAGGTGCCGGCAACAATGACCCCGTGTTTTAATATGCAGTGAGCGTTAGCTACGACTGCGGCCATGCATCACTCATAGTCATCAAGAATAGAGGTTGTTGAGAAAAAAAGAAAAATACTACCTACCGACAGTTTTTTTAAATTATTATTTATCTGTATTCGCGCTAAATGCTGCTCAAGAGGTCGAAATTTAAATTGAACGGAAGTATCTAAGGGCGCAAAGAATATGGCATGAAATGGTTTCAATCAAGGATCAAGTAGGAACACATCCTTGATTAATCGAATCTTTTGGCGATGCCGATGTTACCAAGTTGGGCCTTGGTCATGGTAACCGAGGCCCACTTAGGCATTCAAAATTCATTCATTGCATACCTATCAATGATTTTTTCACGAAATCTTGAGCATCCTCAACAGAAGTACAAACAAACATTGTGTTTTTATCATTATTTGTTAGAAATAAATGGACCACCGCTCTGAGTGTTTGTTTGCGTCTTTACTTACATGATGTGGGCGAAGACAGAAACAGTTAGCTTCCCAACAATGGTGCTATACGCATAATGTGCTTGTTAAACCGCCGTTAGTTCACTCTCCGCTCGACAAGCGATTTGTAATTGAAGAGGTCGCGGAAACCGTGACGGATTGCGGTTAGCTCATGAACTAATAATGGTTCAATGAGAAGGAAATAATTAGGTTCTGTTAATGAGTTACTGTGGTGTGAGACCGCATTGAATCAGCGACTGCAAGTTTTAACAATTAATTATTTATGCCTATTTCAAACTCAGGAGATCAAGAAAATATGCTACAAATGACTAAAGATTCACAATACAATACATGTCTACTGAAAAGGCTTGTTTAGTACCGCATGCAAATATCTCCAGAATGTATACCAAATTCTGGAAGATGTTCCCCAAAGTAATAATGAATTTCGAACTTTCCAAATTAATCTTTAAATAATTCTTAACACCTTCAACATTTATTGTCCATTACAGTGTTTATCGATTGTTTGTTAGTAAACAATCTTGGGCGATGTTATACCAACTCCACTAATGCGATGTTTCATCGTCTACCAATTTGGTTCGCTAGCGATACGTGAAAGCTGCACACCCACGTCTAAAGAAACTTTTAACATTCTTTTACGTCGTTAAATGAGTTTTTGACTGAGTCATTTCTAATTCAGTAGATAATAAGTAACTGGCGAAATTCAAACAAAAGAAATCAGAATGATGATTGAGTAACTTCTGCACCCTAATTTGTGCAGCTTTTTGTAGCTCTAAGAACGCAAGTACCCTTTCATTTTAACAACAGTATTCATTGCGTGTCTATCGTTGTCGAGTAGACGGATTTTTGAACATATAAAGAAATGAATGAAAACAAAGTATGCGTGAGCCTGTTCTTTGAAGTTACGCAATTACGATGTTCGCCTTATAACTTATAAGTAGATACAATTTCAATTAATGATTCTTTATCGTTGTGCTACATGAAAAATATAGCTACCAAAATTACCTGAAATAGTTCCAGATAATAGTACCTATCTGTACTTATGACTTCCTGAAGTAATTTCTAATACGTTTTATCAAAGTCAATCAACCAAGTTAAGGTGCGTGGGTGTCCCTTGAGAGGGCAATGGCACAATGACTGTGCATATAATAACCCACTGATCTTATCACATTCTGTGCAATAACTTTCTCTACTCAAATATTATGTCCAAAAGTCTTGTGCCCCACGACATGTCGTTGAGCTCTTTATGCGTGAGAGCACGCATAAAGTCATGACAGATCCACTTGAATCTATGTGTGCTTCTTGCACAGACACATATCTCCATAGATTTTAAAAGAAAATGTCTGACTAGTCTTGAAAAGTGATTGTGACCTTAATAGAAACACCGAGTCGTCTACTTTAAAACTGTTTTATTTTCCTCTTTTGACATTTCGAAGTATAAAAAAAAACATTTTTCATGCGTTATTAATTATTATTTTTGCCTTAGACGAGAACTAACTCTATTTTTTCTCTAAATTCCAGATACAACTAAAAAATGGCCTGCTCAGTAGACGCCAACTCCCCCTCCCTGAAGGATCTGCCCAAGGTGGCGGTTGACCTCAAGAGTCAGCTGGAAGGCTTCAACCAGAGCTGCCTGCGCGACGTCGACACTAACGAGAAGATAGTGCTACCCTCAGCAGAAGGTATGGTCTTGAAACGTACTTAATCAGAAATGAACGAGGAGAATGGAAAGTTGGTCCTAAATAAAATACGGTGGAATCGAGCTTGATTCGTCGAGAGCTCGATTCCTTCAAATTTTCCTCGGTGAAGAAGAGCAATGCAAAGGGACTTTCGGAAAAGGTTTTCTGGTCGTCGAAAAGCAGACCGAATATGGCATAAAACTGCAGCCTAATTGTGTAAGTGATTTCGGCAAAGCAAAGCGTTTTAACGCCATCAATCGACCAATCGCTTGCGAGATGAAAGGCGCGATGTGCATTTCCGTCTTGGTGATTCGACGATTGATGGTGGTCAAACCCTTTGCCTTGCCGAATTCACTCACGCTATTAGGCTGCGGATGTGTGTTTATTATTCGGAAGAAGACTGCTGCAAAATTTTCTAAAGAGGTTTTGCAACAGCAAATTAAACGCAACAAAGCTTCAGATTTCGCAGAAAAGCCGTAAGAATCCAGCTATAGCACAGATAAATTTTAGTCGCAACAGGTTTTACTTCAGAACATAAACTGAAATATGGAATGTAGGTTAGGTAGCCATAGAAGCTACAAATCTTCTGGCCACGTTACGCGTAGCGCTATTAATCGGCGATTAAGGCAATCTAAATTGACCCAATTTACTTTTTATAAGTAATAGGACCTACCTACTTATATCATTGAGTTGTTCGGAATTAGAGTAAGTTGGTAATTGAATTATGTAGTAAAGTTAACAAACTCCAGTTGAGTCATCAATTTGACTTCGTTACTGTTCTTTAAGTGATCCAATTTTTTAATACCTCGTTACTTAAATTATCGTCGATTTTTTTCTTTTTTACTGTACCTATACATCTCGAATTTATATGAATTGTTTAATCGTATATGCATCATCCAATCTAGATGATTGGGTGCACTAGCGGGGGACCGCAGTCATCACTCACCCATGCAATCACTTAGATATTTGGCGAGCGCAGTTACCAATCAGGAATACTAACTCCTTCCGGTTCAATCAGCTACTTAGAGGTTGATTGCCCGATACGGATCAAAACCGTACGACAAAAACAAGAAAATCAATCATATTGTTTTGTTTGAAGATAGCATTGGTCAAGATGGAAAGAAAATAGAAATAGGACCCGCCTAATCGACATCGATTAGTAATTTGCCTTATCTAAAATCCGTAACAAAACATAAGAACTTATCTCAAAGCCAGGCAATATTGACGCTTCGATTGAAAAAAAAAAAACAATTCATGAATAACCGATAACAGAGTAACAAAGATTTCAATTTCACAACAGACGTAGCGCAAGAAAAGCAACACAACGCGCTACTTCAAGGCGTAGAACAATTTCAGACATCCTCCCTCAGGAAAACGGAGACGGTGGAAAAAATCGTGCTACCAAACGCACTAGGTATATCACTGGGTGGAATGCCGCGCCACTAATAAATAATAGCGAGCCGCAATAAGCCTGTGAGACGTGGCTGCTTTTCCTCATCGCATACCATCTAATTTTAACTGGGGAACTAAACCAGGGGACGAAGCTAATATGTATTTTACGACTCATTTGCAGTTATTGTTGTAATTCTAACGATCTACGTTTACGTTTTACTAAAATAATAACGCGCATGTGTTTTAAACGTTGTGAGAGTGCGCCAAATAATTCAAATTTCGAATATTTTTTGACACATTTTTCTATGGTTTTCAGATGTTGCCACCGAAAAAACTCAAAAGTCCCTGTTCGATGGCATCGAGAAGTTTGACGCTACCAGGTTGAAGCACACAGAAACACAGGAGAAGAACCCACTTCCTGACAAAGATGGTATGTTTTTTTAATTGTTTGCCTATATCAGCACCAGCACCCTGATTATAACGCATGCATATTTGCAATAATATTGTAAATTACGATTTACTTCTAATGAATCATTATGATAAAACTTATGTGCTTACGAGTGACAATATACCAAGCCGATATCCTTATTTTGAATAATCTTATGCAGTTATAATGACTAAATTAGTCGAATAGCTAATGACAATGAGCATGTCATTAGCTTATCAATGTTTTTAACCGACTTCGCAAAAAGAAGGAGGTTTTCAATTCGACTGTATTTTTTTTTTTTTTTATGTTTGTTACCTCAGAACTTTTTATTGGGCGAACCGATTTTGATGATTCTTTTTTAATTTGAAAGCGGGTGCTTGTCATGTGGTCCCATTTAATTTTCATCAAGATCTGATGAAGAACTTCGGAGAAATACATCAGAACTCTTCAATAAATGACGGCAAATCACTCTGGATAGATCCAATCGCATGTCTGTTTATTGTTTACACCATTTCATAACATAACATCACACTGGTACGTTCTTAAGGGGTACGCAGGTGTGAACAGTTTACCCTGGTATACTCTCATTGCACTGGTTTCGTTTAAGTTTCATGTTATTGGGTTAATCTATTCTAGCTTCACTTTGGGCACTATACGCGTAGGTACCTAGCCTATAGAACTGGTCCATTATGTACCACAACTAAAAAGTGAAAAATAAAAAAACTTTTTTACAAAAATTACAACCGACTTCCAAACAAAAACACTACAAAGTGAAAAATAACTTCAATTTCGGAAGTCGGTGTCAAAAAATGAAGAAACGTAAACAGGAACACCGACTTCCGAAATTGAAGTTATTTTTCACTTTGTAGTGTTTTTGTTTGGAAGTCGGTTGTAATTTTTGTAAAAAAGTTTTTTTATTGTGACCACTTACGGTCTGACACGCTTTTTATTCTGAGCACTCCATATCGTGTCTGAGTCAATTAGCATGTAAATGTTGCCTTTCTATGTATGACTGTGTTACAAATGCGAAAAACGCATTTAATGCTTTTATTATTTACTAGTATTTATTGTGTTTTGCCTTGCACGATTTGCTTTGCATCAGTTGTTGCCGCGGAGAAACAGCACCAGAATCTGTTGGATGGCGTTGAACACTTCGACAAGACTCAGATGAAGCATACGACGACGGAAGAAAAGAACCCCTTACCGCCTATTGAAGGTTTATTTTTGCTGCTTTATAATTTTCTGCCTATTTTAATGTATATTTTTGCCAAATCCCTGCCTGCTAAAGTATTCCAAGACATTTTTTATTGTGATGTGAGGTGTGTATATTTTCATTATGCCGGCTATCTGTCTTTATCGGTTGCCTTTGCGTGACTATATATTATTTGCACGGTTACTATCTCTTAATGTAGAGAGCAGAACTTCAGGCAGTACCGAGACCATAAATTGGTTTAATAATATAACGTCGTCGTTCGATTGAAAACGTGAGTTCGATTCTCGCATACCATTACTACTTTGGTCTTCAGTTTGATTTGAATGCACGTGATTTGTGTTTGTAATGGGCAATTTAAACAAAAGTTATTCTCGAGTTATATTTTATTTATTAGCATCATATCAATCACCTTCAAATATAAAATGAGCGCTCCGAGAAGTGATTCAAACATGTTGGTAGGTAGTAAAAAAATAAATGTAAACTTAACGCCTTCAATACATTGAAAGTGAAGCTTTTTAAGCCTAGACTCTAAAATAGGTTCCAGCAGCGTAATTGCGCAAGTGAAGCAAGGCAAATGGTTTGACCAATCACCTGCGAGATAAAAGACGCGATGTGGATTTCCGTCTATGTTATTGGTCGATTGATGGCGGTCTAACCCTTTGCCTTGTCGAATTCACTTGCGCAATGAGGCTGCTGTTCAATATTCGAATACCTCCATACTGAGTCAATAGATCCAATAAGACATTAAAATATATTAACATTTTGAAACGTATTGTCCTTAAATCAACTCCTGTCAAATTGATGTGCTAATAGTTTTCTTTCACTCGCAGCTATCGAGGCGGAAAAGGAGAAGAACAAGTTCTTGAACGGCATCGAGAACTTCGACCCTACCAAGTTGAAGCACACTGAGACTTGCGAGAAGAATCCTCTGCCTACCAAGGACGTCATTGAACAGGAGAAAACAGCCTGAACATCCTAATTACATAACCACCCGCAACTATATCTCGCTAGTATCGCCCGTATTTTAAACTCGATATAAGTCATAGGCCGTTTGCGCTGTCCGTTTTAACAAGTCTTTATTTTTATCATACGACAGAACTACACCAGGGTTCGACTAGACTTAGAATGGACTTTGTAAACTGGTCCTTATCATTAGTTTATAGGAACCAAATTTTCTATGTCACTTTTTAACGGTATATTTATATTTAATAAGCGTATTTTACGAGCATTTTATAATTTAATTTATATTGAAAGGAATAATTAAATATGAATGTCCAGTACTGATTTATTTAAGTCGGGAACACACTGCACTCCAAATTACATGCAATGGTTTAATTTAATCAATCTGTGTGTTCTCTTAAGTTGAGATATGTTTAAGTGCTCATGAGAATTGTGCATCTGCGCGTGTGTGATGCTCTGGTCAATAAATTAGGAGTGTAGTTACCAAATCTCATTTGGGTCTAAATTAATTTTTTAACTTTATTTCTGCGTTGATATAGAATTTTGCATTGTATTAACTAAGAAATACGGTAAGAATCATCGAATGTAGTACTGTTACAATATTACTTGCTCAACCATTTCATGGTATAAGTATTCGGTCTGAATCAAAAAGAAGCAATAGTTTGTCTAAGCAATGATGTGAACAATCGTAATTTTTATATTGTCTTATACAGCCTTAATCAAACATTTTTCCATTTTTATAATAACGCTGTCGATGCCAATAAACCATTTTTACCGGAATTTTGTATGTTTTACAGACGGTGCTTTTTATAAATATAGATTTTAAAAATAAGCTGTGATTTTATTTTTTTCTACTAAAACCAGCACGCCATTTTAACTTATAACCGACTTACATAAAAGTAGTAGTAATTATAGATTTCGTAGGCCAATCGTTGAACTGAGCCGATCGAGATCTACCTGGGCACATCACGATAATTATGTCGATATCTTGATTTGCCTGTCTAATACCCGCCATTACCCTGTATAATATATTAATCTTGGCGCCATATAGTTCGAAGATTAACGTTTGACGATTTGTCCAACTATGCTTAGATAAATAGAATCTGCAGGGTGATCAAAGTACAAGCAAATAAAGTGATGTTTAGATACCTAATTTATTATTTTCCTAGCGAATAAAAATACTGTAACTATTGCTCGTAATTCACTTGGAAAGCACTTTTTTCTGCAATTAACTCACTTTTAATATCACAGTTTTCGATTTCTTGTGACGCCGCCATCTTTTCGCACGTAAATACCCCAGCAACACTGCAGATTGGCTGAATAATGAAAATTGATACCAAAGTTATACAGACAAATGCCATAGAATCAGCTAATATGCAGCATTCAGCGGTCTCGGATACCTTAAACTGAATAGCGTACCTTTAATAGGTCTGTTCACGACAGTTAAGCTTCAAAGAAGGATATCAGTGCTATAAAGACTATTATGTTAGATTAATAGCCTAAGCTTTAATTACTGTAATAAAGCCTTAAACTGCTTATTATTACACTTTTATTCTGTTATCTGGCTTATGTGTTGGTTGGGATACGGCAGACAGAGGCCCCACTTAGGTTCGCGAAACAGAATTACATTACGATGCGCCCAATCATATCTCGATGTGGCCAAGTGACTAGTTGGGCAAATCGACAAATAGGTTGCTCTCATCGATCTGCCCAACTTTACGTTGGGCATTTTGAATTAATCGGCCAAATCACGAAATGCTCCCAGGCATATCGTGATGTGCCCAGGCAGATCTTGATTGGCCCAGTTCAACGATTGGCCTACGACATAGACACCTTTTTTTTTGTTTACGGGGGGAAACATTCAAAAGGCGCCTGGAATTTTGGGGTAAAGATCAGGGAATGTGGGATTTTAACCTCACTAAAACCACCCCGGTAATCAATCAGCACATGGAAATACCACCCCGGAACCCCCTCTGTGCAACGCCTGTTAGGGCACATCCCCGGAGAGACTGTGAAGCGTCTCCTCTGAGCCTCGCTGTGCATGGCAGCACGTGATCACTATGTGCCACCGTCTTTCCTGGAGTGACTCCAGGTTGGTGGGCGAACAGAGTCCCCAATCTGACCGCTATGGTGCAGGCGGAATTTCGGCGTTTTAGGCATCGAAGCGGTTGCCTCAACGACGCCTTCTTCTCCGAGTGGGATTGGCCCTCTCGCGATCCCGCTCGGCAGCCTCCTTCTGTACCATCACGGTCTCACAGAAGGAGGCAATTTCCCTCCAGTTTTCTGTCTCTGCCAGCATGGCCCTCACAAGTGCTGGCAGAGACAGGTCTCGCCCGATCCTGGCGACCAACACCTGTCGCTCAGAGGCCCACGCAGGGCACTCCTCGAACGTGTGCTGTGCAGAGTCAAGATCGCCTCCGCAGTGCTGGCAATTTTCCGTGGTGTCTCGCCCAATCCTATTCAGGTACTCACCAAAGCAACCGTGCCCGGTGAATACCTGAGTGAGCCTGTAGGAGACGCGCTCCTCTCTCCTCAGCTTGGCTTCGAAATGCGGCAGGACGGCTTCGACAAAGCGCTTGCGCGAAAATTGCGGCTGCTGTAGCCACATACCCAGACATCTAGAATACTAATTTTCCCTAAACAATAAACAGACATAAACTCATTCGGGGTTTAGAGGAAATCCAAGTTTCATCCACACAGTCTTCCAACACTATTCTACATCTTGTTCACATTAATGACATTCATCCTTTTCATCAATGTTTCATTCAGCACATTCTCTAGGTATGTCTTACAAATTTTCTGCTGACGATGCAAGAACTTTATCATCTGCGTAGGAAAGATCGTCAAATGTAACGAGCAACTCATTCATCTTCCATCAACTCTTTTAGGCAGTTGCTTGAAAGCTAAGCTAAAATTCATGCGTAAGTTGAACAGTCACGCTACACAGTCATCTGACACACCTTGAGATGCAAAACAGTCAGACAACTCTCTGACCCAGTTCTTCCTTGTATGGCCTTTTACAAAAATAAGACTAGTAGTAATATGACGCACGGGATCGATCAATGTGGCGACGCCTGGGGGAGGCCTATGTCTAGCAGTGAACGTCTTTCGGCTGAAAAGATGATAATGATGATGATGCCCTCAATAACAATCGGTACAAGCATACCAAGCCAAAGTTAGAAAATAACTGACCAAACTCGCGCGAGTGCCCGAGGAAACGCTGTCATTATCAGTCATCATCATCAAAGATTACTATTATGAGGAGCTCGTGGCTAAATAATAACAGCCGCACGGGTCGATCTTCAAGGTTAAGCAACGCTTGACGAGGTCGGTCAGTGGATGGGTGACCATTTCATTTCAACATACCGAGTTTCCTCCGTGCCTCGGAAAGCACGTTAAGCCGTTGGTCCCGGCTGTCATTTGAAGATCTTTGACAGTCGTTACGGGTAGTCAGAAGCCTGATATCTGACACCAGTCTTGCCAAGGGGTATCATGTTACCCAGTTACTGGGTTGTGGAGGTCAGATAGGCAGTCGCTCCATGTAAAAACTGGTACTCAGCTGAATCCGGTAAGACTGGAAGCCGACCCCAACAATAATTGGGAAAAAGGCTAGGCAGATATATCATCAAAGATTACTATTATATACTGGGGTCATCATCCTCGCGAGCTCTCGCGCGAGAGTCCGGCATAACCAGGCATAACAACTTCTAGGTCGTAGACTGAGAATGCAGGTAGGTAAATCCCGTGACAAAACTTTTTGATTTTTTTTTTTTCTAGATAATCCTAGATTGTTTTCTTTCTCTATGACGTTGTCGATGGTTATAAAAGGGCGCTTCAAATACACTACATTAACAACTTAACAAGCATTTACGTACCTACATGAAACAGCAAGATACACTTTCAAGGAAAGTTAAAACGAGATGACAGATGTGGGTATGGAATACGCTCCTAGTTTGGTAACTTGTTGCAAAAATGCAGTCGCCTTGTAAATTTTGATTTGCTTCCCGCCGGCTCTTGACGGTTTGCGTTTGGCACGTGCAATTTTCATTATTTTTATTAAAATACAACTTCGCAAATACAACAAAGTTAAACACTGATGCTGACAGTTGGGATATACTTTTTCGGTAAGTGTTTTCATGTTATTTTAGCGTCGTACGTAAGATTAAAAGTTTGCACGTGTTGTATATCGTAGACAGCAAAACAACCATTTGCATTCGCCAGACGAAATAGCTACGATATGGTTTTTTGGTATACCTTATCCATTAACTAACTTTGTTTTCTTCGCATCTGAGTGTGAAATGGGTCGGTTTGTAAGAGAGATTTGGCGGATATGTTGATGGAAGCGGCAGCGTCATTTGTTTTTGTTTACCTGCAGATTGTTAGCAGTGTACAATGTCGCCTTCCCCGATCCGCTGTCGCGGGCCGTGGAAGATACACAAGCGTTCCTCGGAGCCGGACAGGTGGTTGGATGAGATGGGATTTTTCCGTAAACATACAGCTAGGGACTCTAGCTGCCTTTTCCGCGCTGTGTCCGAGAACATATATAATACTCAGCGATACTTTCATAAAGTGCGCCTGGACTGCGTTCATTTCATGTCGGCTAAAAGACACCTCTTCGAAGGGGTAGGATATGCCAAAATATTTGTCAAGTATATTCCTAATCAGACAGTATGTTAACGTGAATACTTTTATTTTGTAGTCGTTGACTTGTCCGTTTGAAAATTATCTCAAAGAGATGTCCAACCCATCCGAGTGGGGTGGTTTAATTGAAATATCGGCTATGAGCCATCTTTATAGGTAAGAAAATTTTCATATGAAATTTTGACTACCCACTTCTTGATTTATAATTTCTAACATTTCATTTCCATTGACACTGTGCCTAATGCAAGCTTCATGAAATCATGATACACAAAATATTTAATTGTTTGATGGATTTACAAACAATAGCATAGTTTATCCTTGAAACCAACTTTATCTAAATTTCAGCATTCCTTCATTATAAAACATAAATCCATCTAAAAAATTATTGCTTAATTCTTAATGCTTATATTTAACAAAAACATTGTTACTTGTGTTAGGCACAAGGCCCCAAAATAAAATAACTTGTCCTTAAAACCTTGCAGCCGAGACTTTGTAATATTCGAAGCTAACAAAGGTCCGCAAACAAAAATATGCAATGGTTATGGAGACCCAATATATCTGTTTTACTCACCCGACACTAAGCATTTTGATGTGGTCTACACTAAAGATTTCATAAACACATCATCATTTTGCCAATGTAAGTTAATTTATTTAAAAATCTCTAAACATCTTTTTACATATGATTTTTCTCAACAAAATTAAGTTTACTTGTCTTTACCTGAATGATTCTATGATTTTCTACTGACTGATCTGATTTATGGAACTCAACAGTATTGAAAAAACTAGGATGATGTTGGCAAGAATAATTATTGTGTAAAAACATTTGCATTTTTTTTACTGCATACTATTATTGGTACTGGAATGAGTAAAAAAAAATACTACAATTTTTTTTTTTCAATAAGTCCTTTTGTAGATTTGGAAGGAAGATTCCAAATAGAAAAAAGTTCTATTGCCTCTCTTTTGTTACAAACATAATACCAGCCAGTTATTGGCCCACTGCAGGACAAAGACCTCTCTCTGCCCTTACAGAGAAGGTACAACTGTATAAGCTTAAATTATCATGCTTGCTCAAGGTGGGTTGCCAATTTCAGGCTTATTATTTATGTCCTGGTCTCCTGACAATGTTGCCCTTTTTCAATGTTGGTGATGTCTAAGATAAACTTAGAAAGTACTTGTGAATTGTAAAAGATACATTGGTTCTTGCTCAGATTTGAACCCACAGCCTTGTACCTACATCTTTATTCAATGGGTCATCACAACTTATCCCTTATTAGGTAATTATAAATTGATGTCTAACAATTGCAACTGTTTTCATCATCACACTCAGTTTTTAGCTAGTGAGTCTACACTACAACAAAGTAGAAACCAATTCATTCAATCAATAAATTCTCAACCAGTTTTGCCTTGACTGCTCTAATGGTTTATTACAATGTTAGTACATTGTAATAAGAATACTTGGTATGCCATCATCTTATGCAGATCAGCCTAATTTCCTAGTTCATTGTCTCAGATCAGTCAGAAACTATGTAAATATTTGATTTCACAGCAAACAGTGGCGTTGCCTAATATTTTTTCTTTCGATATTAGACTTTTATCAAGTTCATACGCAATTATCTTTATATTTGGTTACCCTTTTAATACTAAATACAACAATTCACGTGTCTCTTTCAAACCTAAAATTCAACATTATACTTATAGCTCTCGTATACGAAGTACTTTACGACGGCGTCTACCAGCTAAAAGACTTGTCTTATGCCGTCGACAAAATGCTCCACGACAAAGTACCTAGCAACCATATCGAGTACTTCATGTCAGAGAATGTGGAACGTCGTAAAAAGCAGAAAGAAAGGGCTAAGATATTCATAGAAGCAGCTGATGATGACAAAGATAGGAGCAATAATGCTTTGGCGCTAAAATGTAAGCACCATACCGAAGATTTGGAAAGAGCTAGTCTGTTGAAGGAGTCTCTGAGCATCTTCGTGTTCAACCGCAGTCTGATACAACTTGAGAATGTTTGCATGAACTGCCTGAACGTTAACAGCGCGAAAGACTTGCTCGACAATGGAATCACTCCGTTTCCTTACAAAGTGGCAAAAGCCTTGGACCCTGATATCTATAGGAACATAGAGTTCGATGTCTGGAGCGAGTTGAGACGAGGTACTCAAGTTTTTGCCATGAATGGAATAGGAACGGAAACCCACCACAAATAGATTGGAATCATTTTCAGCGACCTTGTTAAGTGGTTCATTTTTATTGTTAACTGGTTATTCGTATTCGCATGAATACTAGCTTTCTCTTACGAATTTCTTGAGTTCTTCATTAATGTTCGAAAGAACGGAAAAGCCGAATCAGTTTCTATTTAACTAGGGCTGCAGATCAATCTGAAGATGTTTGGGTGTTTCAGTTCCCTATTCCATTTCATTTTGAGAGAAATTTTTTAACACATTTACCTATTTCGGTACTTATGAAATCGTATTGCAGAAATGCGTTATGGCGCGAGATATTCGGATGGGACGACCCTGCAAGTGGGCGTCAAATGTTTATGCAAACTTCAGCCGGAGCAGACAGTTCCTTACCACTGCCACATCCAAGAAATGAGGCCTGATGGTGGCCCTTGTCTCGTGTTTATCGAGGAGTTGGGCGAGAAACGAATAGTGAACTTTGAGCAGTTGGAACCTCTTCCCCTTGAGGAAATAAGGCCCTGGGCTCCTCCCTACAGATACTCCCGGGCACATTCTCAGTTCCTGACCCTGAGCCAAATGCTGCAGCAAATAGGTTCGACGTTCAAAATAATAACTTTTACACTTCTTGCTACTTCCGATTGCCTTATAAAAATATTTTAGAAATGCTTGACCCTTTCACTACTTATTTTGCACAGATTTTTAGCATTCTGCACAATTATAAAAATTGAAATAGACTAACTCTTGCACAAACTTATTATAACACTTCCCATAATTTAATGTTCCACGACCAGGCAACATCACTCTGAAACAAGGTCTGAGCAAGGCTCGAAACAAATCCAAGATGGCTACGGACGATAAGGCTCCTGAAAAAGTTAGCAAGCCAACCAAAGTGTCGTGGAACGAAGAGACAGAGCTGTCCTTTCAGAACAACGTCGATTTCTCATACCAACACCTGGACTTCCTGAACTTTGAACCAATGCCTGTTAGTTGTAGCTAGACACAAATAGAACTAGGTAATAGGTGAATTGTAAGCATATCACTTAACGAACAGTTGTTTCGACAAAATGAGAAAATCCTGTTATGCAATATATTTCTCGTGAAAAACGGAAATGGCGTTCTAAAATCAAATTTTTCGTAGTCGGCAGATTCTTAACTGAAGCCTTCGATTCAACCTTTGCTCTCCTTTTTTAAGTCAGTTACGTATTACATTATTTTTTTGTTTATTAAATAGCATTAAGTTATTATGTTCAGCCCTATCAAATACATCAAAGGGCTTCCATATTTGCGCATAGATTTTTGTTCTACCCTCGTTGCAATGATGCGAGAAGTAACATGTCATACTTTTTATTTTTTTATTTACATATTTCTATGCAATATTTAATAAGTCTGTCAAAATAAGTTTGTTTTATAAAACAATTTTTTATTTTCGAAAACTTCTGAAAATTCTAAAAAAGTGACGTGCTTATAAATGTAACCTACAAGTACCATATCGTAGCTATTCTAGAGGTAATCAAATTGGGATACAAGTTGTGTAGTTTACTAACTAGTTTTTTTGTGTTGTTGTTTTAGTATTTAGGTACATAATGCCCGTTTTCTTTGACGCTGGGTGACATCTACGATGAAGTCGAAAAAAAAAAAGTACTCGAGTGTTGAGACTGCCGAAAGTTAATAAAAATAAAGTAATTTTGAGGTTTTTACTGTTCCTATTGTTAGTAAAACGGGCATAAATGTCTTGTAGATGAAAGTGGAGTAAGGACATTACTGACAGGAAAAGTAAATGAGCTCATTATAGACCTCGTTTTTTAAAAGATCAAGAAAACTTCTATTTTTCAAACTTTCCGGTGTCTATGAGATGAAAGTTAATTCGGTACCATATTTCTGCTATCTATCCATATATTATACGAGAAGTAACAAAGAAAATAAACAATCAGGGTTAGTGCAATATTGCACCGGGCAACAAGCGTCGCGCGCATGCGCGTCTGTGCCCCTCGCCAGCTTTGATTGGTCCGCAGAGGGTACCAAAGTAAAACTTTTATTTTAAAAATTGAGATGCAATCAATCAGTTGATAAGAGCATCTCGTACATAGCGCACGTGCGTTTCACGCTTGCCCGGTTCACGGACTTGTCACGGACTATTATGGTTGTAGATCTCTTGCATACCATAAAAATATCTAGTGAGCACCTTTCCTGAGGAAAACTTCACGCTTATTACTACGAATTATTTAACGAGCCGAACTTTTCAACTGTCAGTAATTTACCAAAGACTAAGAGCCCTTTAATTCGCGTCGGTGATTATATTGGTGGAATGTCCGTGCAGGTTGAAGTTGAAGCCCTTCCCTTGATGGTGGACTGTCGGCCGGGCGCGGGTGCGCCACCCCTCGATCTCGCTCACCCTCAGGCCAATGGCGGGGCCCTTACTGAGAACCATCATAACCAGGTTAGTACCACTTTGTTAATAATTTTACGATAGTTTTCTTGATTATACCTGTGTTCTCGCGAGAAACACGATACAGGAGAAATTCCTAGTGTGGGGACGTGTTAAAATAAAAATAGAATTTAATGCGACGCGAAATTTGCGTAGCGTTTGAAACAATAGCGAATTTGTTTATGAAGGAAAGTTTGTTAAAATAGCAAGATGCTATTTTTCTCCGGAAATCACTCGGTTTCCTAGGTGCTATGCCATTGATGATATTAAATTAAACTTGATGACCATTTTGCATGAGTTATATTTAAAGATTGCAGTGTCCTGTCTTGTGTAATAGTATTCTCGGCAATTGTGCTACGGCAAATACTGATTAATACTGTTTTTCTTTCTACGCCGCACTTTACCTGCTTTGGAGGGTCGTATAATCGCATTGTCTATAGTAAAAGTTCGTTGTTTTTGGCATTCGAATATGAAAACAATAGAGGTATTTTGTGGCCGCATCTTGGTCAAAAGCCTTATTGCAACCATGATATATAAAAAATACACGTAGCATTAAAACCGCTTTTTGTAGGAAATAAATAAATAGATAGATGAAGCCAATTTTACGCCGCGCTTGCACATAAATACTTAGTGGGTAAAAAAAGGCCACGTTTGTAAAATAAAAGTAATAAATTACTAGTTTATCATGTGCCAGACGATATGAACAGTTTATTTCACCGCAGTTTCTGCCTCTTCAATTCAATTGAATCGGAACTCTAATCACACTTCAAGTGATTTGAACGGATACTGCTGAATGCTGTTATTTCCGCCAACCAATCAGAACCGCTTAAATTATATTCTTGACTGCAGATGTATAATGATAAAGACCATTTGAAACATGCCCAATATGCATGAAATATTGCCTAAGTAGGTAACTATTGAAATAATTAATTTGACCGGGCTCTCTGAATAATGCCCATCATTTATTGGGCAGTGTGATAAAAAGCTTCGCTCGCTTTGCTCGCCCACTTCAGCTCCCGTTATCTCCTTCGAACCTATCCGTGTGGGTGCCCTAAGCTCCCGAGCTCGCTTCGCGGACTCTTGGACTAATTCGTTGACCATAATAATTATCGAATTGCCAAACCGTTACGTAGCAATATTCATAGTGACCAGAAAATGTGATAAATATAGAAGTTTGAATCAGTATGCATTACATTGCCCGATTTGACTTGACTAGATTCATAATGCCCAGGCATTACACATAGTGCACTGATTAATCACTTGGTCCATGACATATAAACCAAGAAATCATAACATCACACCTGTATTATTCAAAGGATTGGGCAGAGGTGCACCTACATCCACATTTTGCCAGTCATGTTTAAAATCCCATGTAATAGAAATTCACCGTCGTCGATTACATCATCGCTTACCATCAGGCGACATAGTGGTTAAACGCGAGCCTACCGTAAATAAAATTATTCATTAAAAAATCTTTTTTATCATGGCAGTGCACAAAAAATAACTAGTCCGGTATATTGGGCCGTTCGCCATATTTGATTTAGAATGACGTCACTTAGCTAACCATGCATTGCCATCCAAATTAAACGTGTATTCACAATTTCATCTTAATCAGTGGAGGTTAACAGCATTTAAAATTCAGTTGCAAGATTTGACCCGAACACATTTACATATATACCTACATTGCATGTTTAATAAAAGCTTCTAAAATAGAAGGGGCCTAACTGATATCATTGTATTTCAATAAAGACAATGAAAAAGATATGTAGCGAGTTATTGTTGTGTTTAATCCTTACTGTAGGTCTCCCGTGGCACATTCATGGCAATTGGCAAGCCTTTTGTTGCAGTAATAACGTCATCTGCCGACTGTTTCTGTTTCATTTTTGTTTGGCTATTGAGGGCAAAAAAATCCAGGTAGGAACACCTTTTGGCAAGTGGTCACTAACTGGTCTATGAAAAAAAAAACTAATTGTTTTTGAAGCAAAAGTAACAAGGATGTAAAATTTGTATCATTTTTGTCTCGTAGGCTGGAGGCAGCGGAGACATGGCGTCGCACGGCATCGCTTCGCCCGGCTCGGTGCGTGCCTCAACTCCGGCTACGACCAACACGCATACCACCTATACTGCCAGTAAGTACTCATAAATATACTAGAAATAAGAAGGTTCTCCGAAACCTTATCAGCATCTTTAGCCTATAAATGTTCCCACTGCTGGGACACAGGCCTCCTCTCTGAGAGGGGATGGGCCGTAATCCACCACGCGGGCCCAGTGTCTTCGAATTTTTGGTCAATAAAAAAAAACAGTAAAATTCAAATTCTGAATCAAAAAAATATCAATTTGATTTCGGGATAGTTGGTATGGCTATTGAAATGTTATAAAAATGAATTCAACACTTACTTGAAAACTACTTTTAGGCGCAGAATGAACTGTATTTCACACAAGTGTCATTTTTCTTTACATATTTTAAATTTTTGGCCGCTAATAACTAAGTCCAATGTGGTCTAATTCCTATGGTCAGAGATGTGGCCGTTTTTTTTTAAATCATAGCTGATGGCGCATGCCCTTTTAGAAATAATTTTGTGAAAATTTTAATAGGAATAATAAATTGAATATCATAAATAAATACACACGTGGGCATTTGTAATTGTTGTCCCTCGGCTTCATAACGGCATCGCCTTCGGCTCGGGCGTCTATCTGGCTCAGCTGCAATGAGAACAACAGTTTGCCCCCCTTGTAAATAAATTTATTATTATAGTTTTTGGAACAAACTGAACTTTATGTGAATTATGTTTACAAAACACATTTGTGAACTAAACATCTTTGGAAACTCCAAAATTACGATCGCCGTATAGAAACCGTTCTCCGAAAGAAGAATAAGAATACATTTTTTTAGCTCCCCCTCAAGTGCTCTTGCAAATCAATAAACCTCTGCAATGCACCCTCGTCGTTATGGTCCAAGGTCACAGAAACACATTTTTGTTATTAATTAATTAGACTAAGAACAATTTTTAGGTTTGTGAATAGATCCTCACTCGAGGTGGCTACTAGCTTTTATGCTACTGTTACAAATCAGGCAAAGCATTAAAGAAAGAACCGGCCAAGAGCGAGTCGGACTCGCGCACGAAGTGTTCCGTACCATTATCGCAATAAACGGCAAAAAAAACACGTTTGTTTTAGGGAGCCCTCACTTAAATATTTATTTTATTCTATTTTTATTTGTTGTTATAGCGGCAACAGAAATACATTATCTGTGAAAATTTCAACTGTCTAGCTATTACGGTTCATGAGATACAGCCTGGTGACAGACGGACAGACAGACAGGCAGACGGACCGAGGGGTCTTAGTAATAGGGTCCCGTTTTTACCCTTTGGGTACGGAACCCTAAAAATGCATAAATATTAACAAAGGCCTTAAAAAAAAGTGAGTAAGTGTTTAATACATTTTGCTCCTGTTACCTGAAAGGCGAACGGCAGACTTGTATGGGCATTTCGAACCGCTAATAAAATTTCGTGTTTTGAGATATTTTTTGTTTTAATTAGTAGTTAATATTATAGAAAATCCCTTTTTTTGACGTAAAAGTTATACCCGTTTTATTTTTTAAGGTTATGTACTAGTGTACCAATGAAGATTGTTAAATATAGGTAAATGTTACATATTTTTACTTAATGTGTAAAGTAAATGTTCTAAATTGTTTGTTGCTATCTTTGCAGTGTTTTAGAGATGTGATTGAGATGAGGATCGTAGCGTACCTACTCAGTGCATTAGGAGATAGCTATGTCCAGCAGCGGACTGCAACAGATTTATAATGATGAGTTTGATTATATTTAATGTTATTTCTATTTCATTATCATTTCAATATTTGGTTCATTTTACATACGGCAACTTCTAAAAACATAACTGAGAGTGTACGATTTTATTACGTATATTTATAAAAATCTTTTTATTGATATTATTAATTAATCCGAAGTTCTAAAAATAGTATACTTAGATAAAAATAAATGGCTTGGTTGCCTTAATAAGTGGTACAAATTCTATAACCGAACAACAAAATAAATTACGCTGTACAAAATCTGCCGTTTACCTTTGCCGTCGGCCCAAGCTAACAGGTACGCATAGTAGGTTCAAAGTACACGCTAGAATTACTCTATGCCGCACATTTTGTTACTAAGAAACTAAGTAACGTCTGTTGGCTCTGGGACCTTGCTCGATTAGGCTAGGCAAATGGCTTGCTGATCGCAGTATGTTATCGCTATTACAAAAGCGGGAAAAGGCACGTTCTTTGTATTTATTAACCGACGACAGAAAGGAGGAGGTTCTCAAGTCGACCCGTGTATTTTTTTATCTTTGGCGAAGTACCTTGTTACTCCGAAACAGCGACGCGATATTCTAGGTTCTATTCTAGCTTAGAATTATGAGCTTAGAATTTATATTATTTTATAATTTGGATAGCTGATGAAGTATTTAAATAACACTGTCCTGTTTCCTATCCATACAAGAATAATATTTGTCTAAGTAGGAATGGTGCGATATAGGCGAAATATATAATATATTGCTTATTAGTGTTCATTAAAATATTCCAAGGATGGAGAGAATCGAAGATATAAATAAAAAATAGGTCAGTTCGATCTTCCTGCCCATTTGCTTGACATCATTACATTGTAAGCTACAATTAATAAGGGTCATATTATTATGAAGCAATAGAGCTGTTTACCATAAGGTGCGCATACAAAGGGCCTTTCGTACAGATTTATTTAGGTTGATGACGTAATCAGTGATGCTGTTATACTGTTTTTATAAGCAGGCATCGGAGTATACATACTGGAACAACATGAAAAGGTGTACTATGTAAAGGTTTATGGCACAATCTGAAATCGCGAAAATAAAAGCAGCTGCCGCGTGCTTTTCATAACTCGACAAATGTTCTGTATAATAATAATAGCTGCTTGTTACTGTTTCCGCTGTCCCACTGCACAGCCTGCCTCTTATAAAAAAGGCACAAGCAATAATCACTTACTCGAGGCGGGTTGCGGATTTAAAACTTATGTTATCTATAAGGCCAGGTTTCCTCACGATGTTTTCTTCACCGATGATGTCCAAGATAAATTTTAAAAGGTTTAACATTGGTACTTGTCCCGAGTATACAGCCTCTGAAATTCAGGTTTATTAATAATCCGTGACGTAATTTTTTTATTGAACTTTGAATACATAGGTAACTAATTATAGATTCGAAGCATAATATTTAGTTTTTACGTTTTCATTTTAAAATTGTGCCAAATTAAAATGTATTGTTTTACACATCATCATCACCATCTCATCATCTTCAGCCTATTAATGCTGCCACTGCTGGGACACAGGCCTCCTCTCTTTTAGAGGGAATGGGCCGTAATCCACCACGCGGGCCCAGTGCGGGTTGGTGGATGTCACATGTCTTCGAATTTTTGGTTCTAGGATATGCCGGTTTCCTCACGACGTTTCCTTCACCGTTTTGAGAGCAGTGGTGATGAAATAATTTACACAAAGTAAAGCGCCTGCCTGGTTTCGATCCCACGACCTACAACTTGTAAGTCGCGGCAGATACCACTGGGCCACCACTGCTCTGTTTATTTTACACGCAAAAAAAAAAGAAGTTTTAATAAGTAAATTAAAACTTAGCTTCGAATACATTGATACAGATATTTTTTTGTTATTACCTGAAACTAGGAATGGCATTAAGCCGTTCCTATTGTTTCAAAAAAGGTTTGCTACATACTATCTCTTTCACTCAATGCGGAAGCTGCCATTTGTTGTCTCTTTTACTCAGTGCAGAATTATGAAAGAGGTAGCATTTATTATTTCCTATTTTAAATTTATTGTGCATGAGCATAGTCCTGGTCAATCAGTGTTAGTCAGTCATTTGAGGGTGGAATTACGAACGTGACAATTTTGACTTAATTTTCGATTTTAATTTTGTTTAATTTCGTGATTTTGGTGCTACAAATTGCACCAGTTCCGGTTCCAAAGTACCGGTTAATTATTTATCGAGGTAAGTTTCTATAATAGTTTAATTTAGTCATTGTTTTTTTTCTGCTGGGTGCTAGATGCACGGGAGCGGTCAATGTGATGACACTTGGGGGAGGTCAATGTTCAGCAGTGCACGTCTTTCGGTTGAAATGATGATGATGGAATTGATTGGATGTTGAAATTGATTAGACAATTTGTCAGGCTTTTGCCAATTTTGACCA
Organism: Orthosia gracilis; assembly: GCA_947562075.1. Classification (NCBI taxonomy): domain Eukaryota; kingdom Metazoa; phylum Arthropoda; class Insecta; order Lepidoptera; family Noctuidae; genus Orthosia; species Orthosia gracilis. The sequence continues at coordinate 1,390,359 of OX387270.1, read as the reverse complement.
CCAGAATTGCCAGAGTGGAATGATAAACTCTTCTTTACAGCTTAAGGTGTACATTTTTCATTGTTAACGAAGTATTGACCGGGCTCGCTTGTGCGTTGTTTTACTATCAAAACTAATTCTTGTTCTTTCATTTCCGTTTTTTAAAAACTGTGGAAATCCTCATGTATGTCCTCCGCCCCGGACAACTTATAGACCCTTTCAGACTTCCGTTGACTTGCTATACCAGGATATATTGACTACAACAAATTAATACACCTGCAGCCTAATTGCGTAAATGAATTCGGCAAGGCGAAAGGGTTTGACCCCATGAAAGAGTATGACAAATACGCTTACATTGGTGAAGAAACTTTTTTCGAAAGAGTCCAATAATTTTTGACAAAAATACCTAATTATTTAAAGAGTATTTTTCCCTTTGCCACGCCGAATTCACGTACGCAATGAGGCTACTGATTCTATACAAAATGTGTGCCAAACAAAAAACAAATCGTGAAGCCCTGTAAAGATCTCGTTAAGGGGAAACTTGTTAACATTAAACATAGAACGCCATTCTTAGAAAGGGGTAAACTTCAGAAAAGTTGTTTCACAGCTATCCTAGAATTGCGACACAACAATTATTACGTTTACATTCAGCTGAATATCTTTTTTTTTGAACTTTATAACGTTCGATTCCTCTCCAAATCAAATCCGTTTATTAACCCTAGCCCCAAGGGCAGGTGTAGTTCTCGCCAAACTTCTTGGCAACTCGAAGTTGGATTTCCGATGCGCAAAGCACGGATCGGTGCTGTTTTTGTATGAGATTTACTGCTGCGCAGCCATTTCAGGGCGGCCAAGAAGTTTGGCTAGCACTATACGCACTACATCCGACCCGTGTCCGTAATTTGACTTCCGAGTTCTATCCGAATTGAAAATGTTCTGAATTATGACGGATTGAGTTCGGATGTAGTGCGTATGCTTCCCTACAAGAAGTACTACGGCTACGGACTATCGGAACCGAAAATTCTCGGATTCAAATCAGTTTATCGGGTGTAGTGCTTAACCGCCCTTAGAAATTCAGTTAATAATTGTCAACTTTTTTTATTTTGCTTTTGATGTAAATATATTTTGGCGATGGCGACTGGCCGACTGGCATGATATGACTCCTGTCCTCCGCCTGTTGCCTCGACCATTGACCTCTCGCAAATTCGTATCAGTTAGTTCAATTAAGGCCCTTGATAGAAACCTTCGACTTCGGCCGAAGCCATTTTGGCTGAATGTGGTATTTTTGGTATCGTGTTACCCAGTTACTGGGTTGTGAAAGTCAGATAGGCAGTCGCTCTATGTAAAATACTGGTACTCGGCTGACCCCGGTTAGAGGAGGCCGACCCCTACAAGATAAAGGCCGATTGATTGACTGTAGTTTTTTGGCCGACAACGGCCAAAGCCAAAGGTTCGGTCGGACACTAATAGTAACTTATCGTTATGTTTCAAGTTTTTGGAAGCTGAAACAAGTATATTATTTTTAGCAGAATTGTTGTGAGTCATAAAGTGCAGGTACCTACTTACACCCCTTACCTACTTGACCCCTTGTAAAACGATTTATTATCTACAAAATATTTCAAAAGCTTATGATAAAGGAAAGAAATCTGAGTACCTGCTTTTTCTATTGTTATTAGCGGATGGCTTAAAAGTCATTCTTTTGTAATACTATAATAGTGTATTGTTTCGAGTCGTCAATGAGCGCTGCTAGGACCTGAAGGTATTGAGTAAAATCCTGGAGCCCCCAGACGTTACTTATTTCGTCAGTATAAAAAAGTGTGCGGTAGAGTAAAGTACTCCGAAGGTACACCCTCATTAGAGTCGCGGTTGCAAAGTGTGAGTGAGAGATCATATATCACACACATTTGTTCAGTATAATATCGCCCGCGCCGAAACCTAACTTCCGTGGAGATGGACCCCCACGGCCGTTATTCCGCTTCATACCGGCTAGCTTGGGCCGACCTGAGCAAATCACCAGATGCTAAAGGTTCGCAAAACAAACTCATTTTTCTTAAAGTTTCCGTGCTGATTTTCATGGGCATTTTAGAATATCGATAAAAGTTAATCGTGGTGGCCCAGTGGCTAAGACTTCGCCTTTCTTGCTACTTTTTCGATTCATGTGTACTTTCTAAGTTTATCTTGGACATCGCTGACATCGGTGAAGCAAAACATCGTGAGGAAACCTGGGTTGTAGTTAACATAAGTTAGAAATCGTCAACTCGCATTGAGCAAATATGGTGTTTTATGATCGTGCCTTGTCTGAAGAGGCTTTTGCCCTGTAGAAGGACAATTACAGGCGGGTATTATTATTGTATATGTATATCAATCAATATTAATAGGCACTTTCCGACGGTGCGCGGCGATAATTTCCACCAGACTCTTTAAAGCCACTACAACCAATCGTAGGCGCCGAATATCCCCAAACGCATACAGCTTTAATAAACTTCTTTATTTTCTTTCTCTTTAGGGTTCCGTAACCGAAAGGTCCAAACGGAGCCGTATTGCTGTCACTTGCATGTCTTTCTGTCCGTCTGTCGGTCTGACCGACGTATATCACACAATTTTGTTCCGAAGAATTTTTAACTGCCCATTGATCTATGAATTGAAATTTGGTGATAATGTTTATTATCACTACGTAATATAAAACAAAGTCGCTGCCCGCTGTCTGTCTGTCCCTATGTATGCTTAGATCTTTAAAACTACGCAACGGATTTTGATGCGGTTTTTTTATTAGATAAAGTGATTCAAGAGGAAGGTTCTTATGTATAATGCATATTATAGTAGAGAAACACTGATTATTTTTCGACTATCACGCGGGTGGAGCCGATCACAGAAGCTAGTTAGCTAGTTTTTGTTGTGCACTTGGATCACTGTCCTCATACGCAAATTTCCTAAAACAACTGGGTTTGCTGTTAGAGAACCCAATTATGGGTTAAGCTCGCCTCTGCACATAAGCTGTCCATTGTATTTGTATCTTCATTTTATGTTTTGTATGCAATAAACAATAAGAATATTAAGAATAGGACTAGTTACGTATATTCCACTTAAAAATACCAATACATAAAATGAAAAATCTGACTTTTTCTTTGGAGCGGAACCCTAAATGAGCGAAGTCCGACACGCACTTGGCCGGTTATTTTTATTTTGTAACGTACGTTGTTAATGAAAAATAATCTAAACTAATAAATCAATCAACAATAAACTGTTATTTTTAATTAATGTAACATTCGCCAGAAAGACAAGCCAGTGTTATTTTACGCTTTTCAATTTCTTTCGTTTTTCGGTGGTTAAATAGTGGTGAGTTAGCGGTCAAGCGCTGTGCGTGGCTATCAATAAAATATATTTGCTTTTACTTTTAAGTTTTAATTAACTTGATGATTGACATATTTTTTTTATAAATATGTCCATTGTTTCAGTTTATAAAAATTACACTACTCTACAAAAAATTAAAGAAATACTTTTCCAATGATATTGATTTTGTTTTCTGCATGTTTGTTTTTCTCCCTATGAATAAAATATTGGTCACATATTCTTAGAACATATTTTTAGAACGTCAGGTTTTTAGGGTTCCGTACCCAAAGGGTAATAACGGGACCCTTTTACTAAGACTCCACGATCCGTCTGTCTGTCACCAGGCTCTCATGAACCGTGATAGCTAGGCAGTTGAAATTCTCACAGATGATGTATTTCTGTTGCCGCTATAACAACAAATACTAAAAACATAATTAAATAAATATTTAAGTGGGTTTCCCACACAACAAACATGACCTTTTTGCCATAATTTGCGATAATGGTATGGAACCCTTCGTGCGCGAGTCTTTTTAAATGATAAATTATTTATTTCTGTAAGTAGGTTTGTACAAACACTTTTACATGTCGATCATATTTTTAAAACTAGAAGAACTCGGCGTTTCCTATCTGAGTACTCTGAGAAGAAAGGCCGAAACAAACTCAGAGGTCACAGTCTCTTTTAAAGTCCAGACAAAATCTTGGTTAGATCATGTGAAGACCATGTAGACTGAAGTCTGAAATGGTCTTTTGAGGAAAGAACCAGCCAGATTGAGTGGACCTGTCCAGTCAGTGCACGCATTTGTCAATAACCGTGCAGCTCAACTCAGAAATTAAGGAGCTCAACGATTCGACGAACTATACCAAAGAAAGGACATTCGGGTAGGCCGCACAAACTACTCAAACTGCCAGACCATGATTAAAACTAACTTAGATAAATTAAAATTAAAAACAAACAAAAAGTATGATCCACAATGTGAAGAACATTCACAACAATTAAGAAAAAAAAAAAATAACTTAAAATAAAATAATATAATACTTTAAAAAGTAAATATTCTTGTCATTGCAAGAAAACAAAAAAAGAAAAAAAAAAACAAAATTCATGGTGCAAAATATAAAAAAAATCAAAATTAATTGGAGCAGCTCAGTCCGACTCGCACTTGGCCGGTTTTTTTTATAAACCCACAAGAAGATTACAGTGACCGATAGAAAAATATTATATATTTTTCTACATATAAAGGGTTAAAATAGGGGTTTAAAATGTAGAAGTATGTAAAATAAGTGGGCTGCTGGAAATAAAATAATAAAAAGTACTTGAAAGTTGGATCAACAAATAACAAATCGCGCCACAGACCTTTTTTGTCTCACAAAAAGTTAAGTTGTTGTGTTATTTTGTTTACTTGACTTATTCTCTCGATACACACTTACACAGTGGTTGGTATCACTGTTGGGTAATAAATCTTGCTCGCTTGCTTTGAACACTTCAGTGGTTTCGATATTTTAATTTTCTTACTTTAATAAGGTAATCTCAAACATTGCGTTGGCAGTTTATATTAAAACATAACATCACAACGGTGAAATCAAAATCAAAGTCTAATTTGGATCCTTTAGAATTGGAAACAACTGCGGATAGTTGGTGCAGCAGATTATAAATATAATTGTAACTACAAGTTAGTCCATCTTCCTATTTCATCCTTTACCTGGGGACCATACATGGCGAAAATCCGAGAGGGACACAACATGAGGGGGGAGGCACGTTATTGAAAACACACAGACAGATCGAAATGATGCGCATTGAAAAGGGCGCGGATTAAAATTACGCCGCGGGGGAGTACCGTATCTACATGGGGAGATTTAATTCATAATTGGAGACTAAATGATTGTCGGCAGCTTTTTCTACGTACATGTTTACTATCCATTCGGGGGGAACGTTATTAACTCCTAGCTCGCTGTTGTTTATCAAAAACTGACCCATGTATGCATATGTGTGTAATTTGAGTGCACTTTGATGTTCTGGTTATTGGGGTTCGGAATTAAACAGACTTGCGAAAAACATCGATCGTCTATTTGTTTTGTCTGCTACAACGGATATGATAAATCACTGTGCGTACTTGGTTACAAATTCGAGTAGGATAGGGTAGTCTATGCCATCGTCGATTGTGTTATGACGTATCGTATCCATAATAAAGCGTGAAATAGTGGTCAAACGCGTGCTTGTTACCAAATGCGAATTAACTAATGACCTAATTAATTAGTTTATTTCCGGTTCTTAATTTGATTTTAATGACTAGAAAGGATCTTGAAGGCATATAACAAGGTTTGAGGTTTTGCGAGCGTCATTCTGATGTGCATTACCTTCGTGGCCCTTCAAGAGTATACACCTACGCGACCTTTGCAAGATGGACGTTAATCAGCAAAGTGAAGAGCTGTTATCGATATCTGATGAAGAACCAAAAATAGGTTTGCGTTTTTTTCTGTTTACTTTTATTTGCCTTCTTTGTGGTTGTTTACGAATCATCTAAGCTCTGTTTCTCTGCTTTGCTGGACTGGTACGTTGTATCTTCACATTTACCTCCACCTAGGCGGCTATTGAAAATCAGTGGCGTGCTGTGGGTCCCCCATGGCACCGCATCATGCTGAGTGAGCCTTCTTGCACAGAATAAATAATAGTACAAGTACTTCTTGTCTCAATCGTTTCGTTCTCTGCTACAAATAAGTGTATCGCACGACTCAAGTGGTCGCGCCTAGGGTAGTCCCGTTTGGTCCCAGGTGGCGACTAGTCGCGCTACTCTTGAGTTATGTGTACTAACTGATAATATGATAGTTTTTTTTTATAAACTAAGCCAAGGCTACTAGTGTTTATATTCCGCCCTTTTTCTTTCCTATGTTTTTATGTGAAATGTAGGTATATGAATTATGTATTATATGTTTTTCTACTTTTATTTATTACTAGCTTATGCCAGCGGCTTCGCCCGCGTGTAAAGGTTTTCTTACCCCAGGGGACCATAATACCGGGTTGAAAATTAGCCTAGGTGCTATTCCAGACTAATCTATTTGTGCCAAATTTCATCCAAATCCGTTCAGCCGTTCTGGCGTGATTGAATAACAAACATACTTACTCTTAAGTTTCGCATTTATAATATTAGTAAGATAAGATTATTACCTCTTTGTGTCTTTGTTAACATAGTTTTTTATAGATATGTCAGCTTCTGTACCAATAAACATTTTCTTTCTTAGACGCGATGATGTCCGGCGCTGGGGCTCCTCCGAACAACGGAGGGTATCCGCACGGGGTGGGCGGCTCGGGCGTGGGTGCCGTGGGTGGCGTAGCTGGCGCGGCCGGCGGCTGCCCGCCGTACGTGTGCGGCGTGAAGGGTGGCGTGGTGTGGTGCGGCGGCGCTGGCGCAGGCGCCGGCTGCCCGCCGCCTCACGCCAGCCACGTGCCGCCGCCGCCGCCGCCCGGTGTCAACCCACACGTCTTCAAGAGCGTGCAGCCCAACGGCTCGGATCTGCCGCTCAATGGTAAGTTTTGACTTAGTTTCCTTATACTTCGACGACCATTTTGATTGATTGCGTACCTAGGTAGGCCGCTGCAAAAACAAATTGGTGAAATGGGGTTTTATAGACCCGTTTGAGACATTGTTGAGTGCGGTGCCTTTAGGTCTTTTGTTCACGAGGCACCTCACGACACGAATTGCGGTCATGATTTCTAACACACGACACACTGCAGACGGTCTGTCGTTTGTTCACTACACAACGACACTGCAGAGTGCATTAAATATCGTTCAATTAGCGCGTGAGTGATTTTTTTTGAATTCCTACGTAGTAGCAGTTGCCACATTAGATGTTCAGTGTTCATTTATTTGCCAGCCAGTCCTAAGTTTTCGTGTGTCGCTGTAATATATTATATATATTTTGTATTTGTCAACGCTATTATATTAATTACACCGGCACGCGGCATGGCTTAGTCGTAGACGATTGGTGAATCGATAATGAATGTGCGGCAACAGTTGAGTTGCGAATATCGCCTTTATTATCACGAAATAAAGACGACGCTGCCGATTTTGTGGTTGCTTGAGACAATCTTATCAGACTTTATCAACGTTATTGATACGTAAGTTTGAATGTTTGTACGGGTTTCATATCTAAGTTATTTCCCCAGACATCGCCACCCTGCGGTTCTACTTCAACCAGGGGGTAGATTGCGTGTACGGCACGTACGGCGCGCCGCCGCCGCGACACTTCTCCCCGCGCGAGCTGTCGCAGGTGCCGCAGGTGGCGCAGGTCACGCAGGAGCTGCAGCAGGTGTCGCTGCAGGATCGCCCGCCGCCGCACCAGCCCGACCACAAGCACAAGCCCAACCAGCCTAATGACAAGCCCCAGAACAACCAGGGCAAAGGGAACGGACAGCGCCCCCCACTGGGACCCAGGTACACCATTTTTTTTTCAGATGTTACCTTTTTAGGGTTCTGTTCTTCAAAAGGTAAAAAAGGAACCCTTATAAGATCACTCTCTTGTCCGTCTGTCTGTCCGTGTGTCACCACAGATTTTCTCAGGAACGGGTGGACCTAGCAAGTTGAAATTTATACCAGATACTGAGGTCTATTGTCCCTATTAGGTGTATAAAAATAAAGATCCTGTGTCAACACGATGAAAAGATATGGGAAAATTTAGATTTTCGCGAAAACTTCACACACAAACAAAAAAATTTGGTACTTATAAGTTTTCGCGATAATCCTTACTTTTTGCCAAAGGAGATTGCCCACCCTTCTATGGACCACCGTTGCGCATTTTTTTTTGTATGATAGCTTAAATTGGACATAAAATAGGGGAGAGGTCGTACTTTCAAAGGAAATAAAAATTATCCATTTATTTTGTGGGGTTTTTACTTGTTCTTTGATTTTCTGTTCTGTTTTGAGGTTAGTTTTGTAACGACCTTCTACCAAAAAAAGCAGTCTCAACAATATGATTTGAATTCTCTTATGTCAACAGAAAATAGTTCTATCAAACCAATGAATGATCACAATTAAATAATATCAAAATGGTAGGTCATGCTAAATGTAGGTTGTTTGTAGGTACGAGTAGAAAATAATAATGCTTGAATATAGGAATGAAATAGTTTTATTGGTCCATATGATCATCATATTCATAAAATATGTCGTCTAAAAACGGAGCTGGCGGCTCAACAGATCTAAATGCATACCCAACCAAGATACCACAAAATGGTCATAACGTGAGCATAGCATCCCACACTCCGATTACCCACCAAACAATTACAATAATAGCCTTAGTCAAGTTTTTCTTAGCCTTAGTCAAGTCAAGTTTTTCTGTGTTCTATATATAAAGCGGCTTTCCGGCTTTATTAATACTTTTTACTGCTCAATTCCTCTTCGAGTTTGTTGATCTTCTCATCGGTCCGGAATGTACGCGTGTTATATGTTGCCAGTCCCTACCGTAGTCGAGGGTAGACATGCTGCCAGACAATAGATGCCTTTTTTCCTTGTGCTAATCGATCGGCGGCTGCATGGTTGACACAAACAGTGCATAGAGAATGCTGCTGCCTATTCTCTGGCGCCCTTAGTCGCCTCTTACGACCCCCATGGGAATATATGGGCTGGTGCTATTCTTTACGTTCGACACCATTCGGTAAAATGCAATACAAATCAATTTATCTGGGAAAAACCAGTCCAGTTAGGTAGCTCTAACTTCCAGAGAGAGGTCAACCGTCGAATCCGACTGGGCAGCGTTCGGGAAGTTGCGTAGTATCTTCTCGTCTAACATACCACAGTGTCTCACGATCAGTGTGGGTTGCCATTGATAACCTACGAGACTGAAATGGGCCTCATCAGAAGGCTTAAAGTCACTCAAAGAGCGATGGTGAGGGCTATGCTCGGAGTTTCCGTGTGGGATCGCATTAAAAATGAGGATATCCGCAGGAGAACCAATGTTACTGACACAGCCCAAAGAATTGCGAAACATAAGTGGGCTTGGGCAGGGCATATTGCTCGCAGAACTCGATGATGGTCGATGGGGCCGAAAAGTTCTGGAGTGACGTTAGCGAATTCGAAAACGCTGCGTTGGAAGGCCTCTCACTAGGTGGACCGATGACCTAGTTAAAGTTGCGGCAATACGCTGGATGCGAGACGCACGGGATCGGTCAATGTGGCGACGCTTTGAGAGGCTTATGTGCAGCAGTTTTTCAGCTGAAATGATAATGATGATGATGACTTAATATATGCCGGCTGCCATCTTAGTTTTGGAATTTTTCACTCTACTTGTCAAACCTTTACATTTAATAGCCATATTGAAGGAGTTGTTAATATGCATGTTGGGAAATGTGGATAAAAAGCGTTAAGCGCAGAAACAGAAGTTGCTGGAGCAGTTGAATGGAGGAGTCGAATTCAGTTTTTGAATATATTGTTTGCCACCACCAGTGGTGTCTCATCCCATGCAAAGAAACCGTGCCGACGTTCTATACTGATTATTTTTTGTACATCGATCGCGTTCGATTCCGTTCCGTTCCACGGATATAGATGGTGATCTATCTATCGCCGTGGGACAGAACCGAACGCGATTGATTTACAAAAAATAATAATATAATCAGATGAAAAACGCTAGTGATGTCGGCACGGTTTCTTTGTATAGGATGAGGCATCTGTATGCTAGTATTATATTATCTGTGGCCACCACGCAACTAGCTTGTCTTTTTTAGCTATTTCCCAAATAAACTCTTTGCTCCATAAACCAGTGCCGCATTTATATTCAGACACTTCTTCGAGCAGTTGTTGAACTGAAATAGTGTCTTTCAGTCGTTAAGAACAAACTCCTACCCGTTTTTTTTTTTCAGTTATATCATTGTTGTACTCGCAACTAATATTTCTTAACTAAAATATATTAGCAATTTCCATTCTGAAACCTCATAAAGCAAAGTTTTTTCGAGTAAAGTATAAAATAACAATAAAAGAAGTTGACTTTAGATCTTGAAATCAAATATAAGTGTATTAAAATTGAGCAATTTTATTTCTAATTTTAAATTCTCGTAAATTCACCGTCGAATAGAACATTGCAGAAAATTGCAGAACATTCTCGATTGGAGAACATTCTCCGTGAGGGAATATTCTCCCGACCCATCACTTATCGTATCACATCTAAGCCCAGCCACGTCTTCAACGAAAGTCCACAAATACATTGGTATTTTTATTTTCTCCCAGCCAGCTTTTAATTTGTTTGTTGTGCTTTTTCATTTGGTACCATCTTATAATTTGCACCATTTCATGTCATTCTCATATTGCTAACAGATTCAACAAGCGCGGCGGCGGCAACCAGGAAGGCAATCACCATAACAATAATAACCCGAACAGGCACAATAATAATATGGGAAACAAGGGACCGAACAACCGGTTAGTATCTATTATTACAGTTATTAACATATCAAATTGACACACAAACTATGCAACATTCTCTAACTCCTCTCGAGATAGAAGCGTAAGTCACACCGCGAGCAAAGATACCTAACATTGATAACAGATACAACAGGCGCGGCCGTGGCTACTACCGCAACAACAACAATAGGTACAACAACAACGACCCGAATAGGCAAAACAACAACGACCCGAATAGGCAAAACGAAAACATGGACAAGGAGGGACCTAACCACCGGTAAGTTGCTATTACAACAACACACAGATCTAAGCTACACACAACTATGGGACAACGTCTAGTTTAATACGCAGATTTCATTATATTGTACGCAATATATTTTTTATTTATTTATTAAAACTTCATGCAACATACAGGTACATAGGCGGACTTATACATAGGCGTACATAGGCTTTATTTAGGGGTTTTTATAATCGCAATGCATAAGATAGTCCCATAATATCCTGTATGAACACTATTAAGGTGAGTATAGACTAGAGCATTTATTTGTAACAGAACATCGAGCAATCGCCGTTTTTAAATTTACTCGAACCACACTTCGAACGTGAAGCTTGATATTTTGTTACAACCTGATTTTAAAAGCCAACGAGCGTTTTTGTGTAACATTTTATCGAACAAAAGCACGAGCGTGCGTGACGTGGAGTGAGGTCAATAATGAACGCAACGTACGAACAAATGTTACAGGTCAATGCTCGCTCGCCGTGAACATTACGCCGAACGTAGCGTCGAGCATTCGCAAGAACGTTACATTACATGGATATGCTTCAGAAAACTGAGCTTTTATCTGTATTGTACCATTCGTAGGAACGGTACATTACATTGTAATTCTCACGAAAATGCTCTTAGTATATACTCACCTTTACGCATTAGATTTGGGTCATGAACCTGAACAGAATACACTTTATTATGATACAATGTTTATTGCATTCCACGACTTGAATTAGATTGGTAGAATACGGACATTTGCCAGCAAAGGAAGAAGAAGGTTATTGCAGGTATGAGCTAGGTAGGCCAAGCTGGTCGATGTCTTGGGTCGTTTACCTGCAGTGTGACCTTTTTCTTTGGGAAATCTTCATGAATACTTTTTTTTTACGTCGCCACGGTTGGCGCAGTAATAGAGCGATCGGCTGCTGCACTGCATGTCGCGGGTTCGATTCCCGCACGGATAAAATATTTGTACGGGTTACAGAAATTGTTCCGGGTCTGGTGTTTTTGTGTATATTTGTGAACGCACACGCGATACAGGAGGAATTCCTAGTGTGGGGTAATGATAAAAAAATCAAAATAGAATGACCCATAACGTTGGGTCCCGGGTGGTACTCGTACATTCGCGCGTGATATGGCCTGCACTTTGGGCGTACCTGGTTTGGTCTAACTTTTGTTCTAAATTCATGTGTATTTTTTTGTGGTAGCCTTATCGGTCTAGTGCTCGCAAGCGCTACTGTAGAGCTTCAGCTCCTGGTTCGACTCTCGGGTCAGGCAAAGTATCTATTATTGTGTTTTCCATCTGGAATTTCTTAGTAGCAGGCTGGAGTCTGGATCTGGACTTGTGCCCGGTTGATGGCAATAGGCTCGTCCCTTGTAACATGCGAATACAATATATACATAGTAAAAGGACGTACGTAATATTATGATAAAAAAGTATATTTTTGATGGGCTTGCGTTTGATCTCATCTGGGATAGGAAAGCGAAGATGTGGTCGACAGTGAAGCACGCTCGCCTAGAAGTAACCTATTCACTCTTGACTTAAAGACTCCCAGGTTGATATCAGGACAGGAAACACATACTCTGGCAGGGAATTATAGTCTTAGCTGTACGCACAATTGAAGTATTCCCAAAAGGTTTAGTGCGTGCGGGTGCGATAGTTATGTATGTATTTGTCGTTAGCCGCAACTCTCACGGCGACGCGCGGCCGCCGCCGCCGGCGCCGCAGATGTTCGGCGCGCCGGCCGCCGCGCCCGAGGGGGACTTCGTGACGGACCAACAGCCGCTGCTGACGCTGCCGTACATCCCCTACCCGCCGCCCGCTATGTACCCCATCCCCTACTACCACCCTGTGGACCACACTGACCCCAGTGAGTACTGCCTTATTTTTACCCTTTTTCACAAATAACCTAGTAACTATTTAAGTATTAGAATAAACCAACCTTTGTCTAACCTTTCTAAGAATACTGGCATGGTGTTTATATTATATGTAAGTAACACATGTTATTTATTCCAGACATGATGAACATGATGCCTGGCATGACATATGTCAACTATGACGCGGACGGCGTCCCGTACGACCCCAGCATGCAGGCCGCCGCCGCCGCCTACTACCCCGCGCACTACCCGCCGCCGCCGCCGCTGCACCACCTCGACCACAAGTAGGCGCAACACGCATCCGCAAAGCTTTACCGCAACACGACACGCAACTACCGACGATAAGGCTTTAAATAACTGACATTCTATCATTGAAGACTTTGCTATAGCGATTGGTAAAATGTCAAAAATTTACATCGTCTCTTATATTTTGGCATTTCGACAATAACCATCCCTGTTAGGGGTACTTCACTATCATATATCTAGTATCACAGGTCTGTGAGCCATATTTATATGAAACTTATGTTTTCATATGTATCATTTCATTTTTGATAAAAAATATAATGATGATTCTTTCATGGAGATCCTATGTATGATCATAGATATATGATAGTGTAATACCCCCTTTAGAATGACACTTAATCTAGAGCCAAGTTCTTAGTTATTTTACCTCTGATTTCGACATTTATCTTAACTCTCATAACTGTAAGGTAGCTAATCTTTTGCATAGGTAAAATAACTGTGTACGGACTGTACACTCAATTGTTTAGCTGCGTCCACAGAGCACGCCTTGGTAGACGATGGTTTGGAGATGGTATTGTCGTGTCCCTTCAGACCAAGTGTTAGGATTTATTTATACTTTCGCTATGAACAAAAAGGGCGCATCTGATCAGAGCACAAAACTGAGAAAATATATAAAAAAAGGTCTGAATTAATATTAAACATTTCGTTTGTCGAAACTAGACTTCACCAGTAATGTAAATCGAGCTTGCAATCTCAAAGAAATAATTTAAAAAAAAATACTAGATGCGCCTTGTTTTCCTGATTCCAATTATGAAAACAACTAAATATTGCATAAAAGGGCAGATTCGGCCATTTTTCTTTCGAGGAATTGTCGGAATACGCGCGGGCGCGTGTGTGATGGCGTCACTGGCGGCGATTCTTACTCTGTGGCAACAGCTTTGTATAACTCGCTCACACATACTTCAGAGCCCTGATGAGAGATAAACTGTCCAAATAAATCATTTAGCTGTATCTGCTAACCCACCAAGTTAATTATTAGTAGTCTTGATGTTATGCGGCAATATCTCAGGATTTTATTAACAGTCTAAAGGGAGTAAGTATTCAGAATTGTGTGCGCGAGCTATCGCAAGTGAGTGATGTGGGACTTAAAAGACAAAGTATTTAAACTAGTGATAAAATTTGTGAAAAACATATAGAAAAACAAGAAAAAAAATTGTCAAAATCTAAAAGAAAAACAAAAAAAAAGGTTAAAATGACCACCAGTTTAAATGTCCTGTCTCAGAATTACTCGAATAATCGACTAAATTTACTTTCGACTACATGTCTGGTACATAACTAGTAGATATAAGAAAAGTTCTGTTTACATCTGTTAACAATTTCAAATACTTTGTGAATAACTGGCTAATATCGCCTTGGTCGATTATTCGACTATTCTGTGACTTTGAGTCGATACTCTAACGTCGTTAAATTCCGTCTGACTATTGGTAACTAATTTCTCTAATAAAAAAGACTTCGGAAATGATTGGGAACGTGTGAAGATTTACAATATGGTCTTCATAGATAGTTGGTTGTCTGAATAACGCTATAGTTCACTACCACCATCAAGTGACCATCTAAAAGTTTAGTAACACGCGTGTAATGTTGGAATGTATTTGGAACGTAATTTAGACGTCATGCAAATAACAAATTTCAAGTTTTGGAAAGTCATTCTGTATTACTCGCGTTTAAATATTTATTAACTTGGTAAGTGGTAAAACTTACATGATTTAATACTTACTGTTTTAATTGTACCACTAATAGGATAAAATTCCATTTAAGTACAGTTCAAATGATAAGTATTTAAAATTATGCCCAGTTCCCACTAAAACTGCTGATTTAGTACACATGTTCAATTTGCCAAGCTAATTGAATATGTGTAATAATAATCTGTGCAATCAATTGAAGTTGCACTGAAACCATCAGGAATCTACACTTCTAATAAAACTTATAAGTTTAACTAATTCGTCAGAATACTGTAGCATATCGAGCCAAGCTTGTAAATTTCTCAGATGGTTCAGTGTATTTTCAGTTTAATGATCGGCCGAGATGTTTCTTTTTACAATTTTACAGACCAAATTTAGATTAAAAATCCTCAATTAAGTAAGTCTCGGCCGATTACAACTTAGTCAACGAGTCGAATGCGACCTGTTAAAAAACAAAATAATGCTCTTGGAAAGATCAGTATACGATTTTTTATAAAGATTGAGTCATAGAAAACATAATGGAAACAAAGTTCCATGATGCCGTGCTGTGTGAGGTATAAAATTCGATACAGTAACTTGCGTCAATTAACTAAACAATAATTCTCGGAATTGTCTATTCAACTCTCGTTAGTATCGAGTGTTTTTTTTTATATTTAGGTCCTGTAAGGATAACGAAATTAGTAAATAATCCTGCATCTGATGCAAACACCTGAACACAGCACGGCATAATTTATTTGTTATTTATTTTGATTTGGATTGAATATATGTATCTCAATATTCTTGTCGGCAAATTTACATTGTATTTGTACTTAACCACAAAGAGAGAGATTTAATAAAGCACGTGAGATCTTAAGGAACATGAGTGAACATTTTAGAAACTCTTCTTAATCCCTGATTATTCCTTCCGATCTTCTGTGATCGGACTGATACCGATTTTTGTACGCAACTTATTCCACCTACTATATAATAAAATTGTATACTAACCCGTTTTGGATATTGTTAACCCCTGGAGTGTACATTGACTTCATTGGTGCTCAAAATTGACTAGAACAGGGTTAGCGTAACATTGTATGTTATGGCTTTACCTACAATGTTACGCAGTAATTAGGCGCTGTATATCATTCCTTATATTGTAAGGTGAAACTGTAAATTGTAAGCGAATTTAATGTAGTTTTTAACTTCAAATTTAAGTTTGTTTAGTTTTTTATTTAGGCGCTATTCACAACACATGCGCTCAACATAACGCCTCCCTCAAAGGTGTTCCTATGGCAACTACGGTAGTTCCACTAGCACTGTTACCTGAGCCATGTGTATGATTAGTTTAATTTTCGGCTTAATTTTAGTTTAGTTAGAAATAAGTCAACATGGTTTCACATGCCACAATTTAGGACTCTCACTAAGAGTAACTTTCCCCTTAAATATGCCCAGATCTCATCTCAGGCTCACGATGAAATCGCAAACCTTTTGAATCTCTAAATATGAAAATTTCAGGACTTAATATTAAAAGTTGAATCAAATTACGTCAACACATAGAATCCTATTTTGATCTCATCAAAAATATCATTTGTAAGAAAAACCATGGTGCTTGGGTAGTCATTTATGTTTCTTTAAGTCATTTAAATTCACTAACATTTTATAATTATACGGAATCGTAAGAAACCTTGATCTACAGTTATTAATTTTATCATTGATACAATGATCCATTTTTCTTAGAGAAAAAGTCTTCTCTCTAAATCGCACCTAGTCTCTGCATTTACTAGCCTTAGTTATATGCATTTATCGCGTCCCGAGAGGCTGACAGATCAAAGGTGCCAAGTCAAATGTAGGCCTCCTTTTTGGGAGATCCGTCAGTAGTATGTATGTAGTACACAATATTTTCGAGTATTTCCCCTTATACTAAGTTCACCCTGTTTACGCTACTCTCGAAGAGGGCGTCAGTGTCGGTCCAGACTCCAGACTCCTGAACCAGAACCTGAACCAGAACCTTTGGTATTACCGCAGGGTGCGTCGCCTATCGACGGCTAAATAAACTACTCTTATTTTTGGAATATTTATATAAATATTTGGCTGTGATTCGGAATTAATCTCAGAGTTTAGAAATATACTGGCAGACTTGTAAGACATAATTAATGTCGCTCTACTTTTCACTGTAACCATAATAGATATTAGACTTGTGTCTATAAAACCCGATAATACCTTTATTTTGATTGCTACGGATGTACCTATTTTGATAATTCCGCCCATGATTTTATTCATATTTTACCATTCGCACATAATAAATTTACGTACAAAACTATACAGAAAATCTCAATGTTTGTACAGCCGTTGTTGAAATTATACAAAAAAATAAACAAAAAAAATATGTGTCTTAGGTATGTTCATGTTTATGTAAAAAGTCATTTTCGATAATACAGTATTAGTTTTAAATCACTAGGAGTTAGAATTTTATGTTAGTCGTTAATTATTGTTTACGTAACGATAGTCTAGTATTACTTTATGTAAGTATACCGTCAGTTATTTTGTAATCCCGTCAGTCAGCATTAGCTATACAGTTTTTTTTTTGTTCTCACCGTAGTTATAATATGACAGTGCCAAGTGAAGTTCTATGTATTTTATGTGAATTGGCAGTTACATCTGTATTCACGAACAACGTTACTGCCAAAGAACAGAATTCTCGTTGTCCAGCAGTAGATACTAGAATACAATATTGTGTTGTAAATTAATATACTATATGGGTAGCTGAATGTCCTAACTATATGGTTGTACAAGGCTCAAAGTTAGCGTCATGTCCGCCTTTGAGATGTTATTTGTATATTTTTTTTCCAAAATTCCATCAAATAAATACCAACTGATTTTTTAATTTGTTTTTATTGCCTTGCTATTCCCAGTCGTATCCCTACCCATAGACTAATATATAATTTAATTAAATAGATTTCCCTACCTAGTTTGGGATCGGCTTCCAGTTCAACCAGGTGCAGCTGGGTACCAGAATTTTACATAGAGTGACTGGCTTTCTGACCTCCACAAACCAGTAACTGTGTAACACACTATCCCTTGGCAGGGCTGGTGTCTATCCGCGAGTGTCAAAGAGCTACAAATGACAAGCAGGACCAGAAGATCGGCTTAACGACTTATCCCAGGCACGGAGAAGTCTTGGTATGGTATTCAGTGGATGGATTCGACTATGTCTGCGTCTACTATCCCTAAGGGTGTGGTCCTTTTTAGGATTCCGTACTCAAAACACCACCCCGGGAACCCCCTCTGTGTAACGCCTGTACACACTCAATCTTGCATGCGCAAACAGGTCGTGCAATAACTAAATTACATTTAACCTAAATTTGTGCGGTATACTGTTTTGCCGTCATAACGCACATGTTTGCTTGTACATGTTGTGCAAATAAGATTGAGCGTGTAGCCACACCCTTAGTGGGGCTTACTGGTGATAAACATGTTGTTCGATTCAAATACTTCATCTGGCCTCGCACGACACACATACACTGTCGTCACATGAATTTGTTCTTCGTAGAGACTCCTCATGTTCCGAATCACCATTTCGTTTGAATCGAACTTAATGGCGCACATACGTGACCTGAATTTCGTGAAGGAGCTCGTGGCTAAACTATAACAGCCCGAACAGGAGCACGAAGGAGAAATTTTCTGAAATTCAACCTTTCATCATCATCATCATATCAGCCGAACAACTTTCACTGCCGGACATAGGCATCCTCCCAGCGTCGCCACACTGATCGGTCCTGTGCGTTTGGCATCCACCGGACTCCCACAGCCTTAACCAGGTCATCGCTCCACCTAGAGGGAGGCCTTCCTTTGCTGCGTCTTCCAGTATGCGATCGCTACTCCAGAACTTTCCACCTTTACGGGGATGAAAAGGGGGTTTTATGAAAGTTCTAATTCCTTGGAGATAAAGTAAATAATCAAAAATGACAATACGATTTTTTCAAACTATATCCCAGATAGGGTTAAGGGGTGTTAAAGGTTTTTGAGGCATCTTACTGCGCAATCTTAACTAATATCAACACCGAAACGAAACGTGACAACAACAAAATATAAAAAAGAGAAGAAAAGAGTGAATATCTTAATATTTGAGTTGATAAAAACTCGACCCTCAACGGGGCAAATAGGGGTTATCAAGTTTTTGTAAAAGGACTTTACTTTGTGTGTGGCGATGACCTAAAATTCATTGTTCTTTATGTCAAATAAGGAATCTTCCCAAACTAATAAACCCTGGATATCAATGATACCCCATTTTTTATTGATTTAACAATATCATAGGTTTGGTCACCATCACTAAAGAAAAAAGTTAAAATACGAAATCTCGCGAGCTGAGTGCTAGTTATTAATAAATTATCTTAACATTATATAAATCTTCAGACAGACAATTACATACAAAATGTCTTTCCAGGTAAATGGTAATCGAATATTTCTATAAATTAAACCATGTTTTTATTGTCACATCACTAAGACCGTTTTCTGAATTTTGTTGTGTGGTCCAAGTTTGACCGATTGAGAGTGTTATAAAAAGTTTTTTATTGAATGTGTTGTTTAAAGTATTTATCCAATACTAAATATTATTGAATTCCTTTATAAAAATCCGGTTCGTAGCACCGTAGGCTTTAGGCTTATACGGATATCTTAGTAGGTTAATGAAATCATCATCATATCAGCTGAAAGACCTCCACAGCTGGACATAGGCCTCCCCCAAGCGTCGCCACATTGATCGGTTCCGTGCGTCTCGCATCTAGCGGATCGCGTATTTCCCTTTCCGTGTTCAATTGGCGACACCGGTCTCGCGAAATCCACACGCTTTTGTTTTACTACGGAATCCTACGATCCCGTGTTCAATTCACGTCAACTGAGCACGTCTTTGTGATCAAGTGGCGCTGGGTAAGGTTTAACAAAATCGTGTGCAGTTGAACTGAACACTTTTTTGACTTGACTTTTAGACTGTTTGAGTCTTCAAAAGCGTGTTGAATCAGCGACGGTATTATTCTATAGTAGACAGTAGGTTGTATTATTAACTCAATATGATTTCAATGAAATATTACATACAATACAATTAATGAAACATTTATTATCAGCACAAAAATAACAAAAAAAACACCGACAAGACAACTATATTGCGGAATGTTCGTTTTGGTCTATGTTCACAGCGATAATGTGTGCACGTTTCTTTTTAACAGGACGGCCGGACTGAATTCTACCACTGCTGGGTAATTGTTTTTGATGCCGTCTCGAAATAGATGTAGGTTGGACCTTTATTTTTCGTGAACGTCGTATTTTCTTATCATGCATGTATGAAACAATAGAGGAAGGAGTCTGCAATCGAGATAGTTCAGATGAATATTTTTTCAGTATTTGAGTGTTTACTGGATTTGGTTCTTCTTTAAGTACTTTGATTATTCTAATAATCTCAGACTCAATTACGTCTACAGTAATCACATAATTTTCTTGAATTGAAGACTCTGTGGAAATATTATTTTCTGTGTTATCAGGTTCATTAATCGGCAACGTAAACTGGTGCCTTGACTTTTTTCAGCCGTCTCCACGTCATTTGAATCCAGTGTTATATTTTGGAAGAAATAGGGGTTATATTCGTCTCCCAATGCCAATTTGGCCAAATCTTGGCGACAATCTTCAGTCAAATTTAACGATGTAAGTAGTAATCGTTATGCCAAACTTTAGTTCCACAGCACATACATGCTTGCAGTAGCGCCCACCTTTCCCTGATAAACAGTCACACGTTCTCATTTCAGAATCAACTACATACACGTCTGTTTTTTCTTTTATTAAGTAAGACGTGTCATCAAGTGGTGATATTTGAGTTATCGACTTACTTTCCTGACAAAATTTTTCGTAGCTTACTGTTAACTTTCGCTCTCTCCCATTAGCAAATTGCAACAATCTTTTTTTGTGGTAATTTTCAAACGTGTCAGTGATAAAATCCAGCAGACACATATTGAAAACTTTACATCTTTGCAATATAATATCTTTAAAAATTCTTATAGACGCCTCGCAAAAGTTGTTTGTGTTATGTCCTCTATTGATAATGTCATGCCTATATGACAAACACCATTCTTCTCGTCGGGCCCACATATTTGTTAAATAATTTTGCAATTTATAATGTGTCGCGACTTTTACATCTTCATTCAATATGGACATATTTAATTCGGCCTCTGCTATAGTATTTGAATACATAACTTTGCGGAACAGTTTCATTATGTATTGTTTGTCATCTTTATTAACATTATGCTCTGTTTGCCAAAGCCAACGCCATATTGCTTGATTAACGTGAAATATGCAAAGCAAAAACCGGGTGTTAGGTAAAACTGACTTCAACGCATTTCTTTCAGCTCTGCTGTCATCGGTCATGGCTACACTTGGCTGAAATAATTTGTTGAATTTATTTTCGAGGAACTCTTTCAGAGTTTTGAACGCTAAACTGTATTGTTCTTCTGTCTGATTAGCGTGTAAAATTATTGCAACAGGCAACGCACCAATATTAGAAGCTGCAAAAATAAATGTCACACATGTGTTTGATTGATCACATGATCCGCTGGTATCTATAAAAAACTATTTCATCGGCTAATCCTTTAGGTAGTGAAAACTCGCTGCATTATTGGTGTAATAATTACACAAATAGTAGGATTCTCCAGTATGATCAAGTCTATACCCAATTTCCCTAACTCGTCTTGTTTTCTTTTCAAAATTTGTAACACAGTCTGTTCATTTCTATTTCCATAATTTTGTTTACGCCATTGTTCGTAAAGATACACAACTTGACGATCTAGAGGGTTATGCTGAGCGTTAGCTAAGATTTTGTAAGCATCGCTTTCATAAGTACTTATAATATTTAATTCATGGTACATCTTAGGGGCCGCGGCAGTCATACCTGTCCTCTATCGAAATAAGTTATAAATATTTGTTTCGTATCGTTCGAACATCGGAGCAAGGATAACGATTGAGCTACATTAACTCTGTGGGAATGATGGAAGTGGATGTCAACTATAACATTATATCCTTTTCTCAGCAGGGCTGAACTTCTCAGAGTACTTGGTGTAGTTTTCAAAAATTTTATATTAAGAGACGACTTGCAATTAAAGTTTCTGTTAATACCTTGCGTTTTATTTATCAATTTATTTCTTTCCGAAAGATGGCATACAAACAATTTTCTGAATTCATAACGTATGGGTTCTGCAAACCGTCTTTTCATAACCCAGTTAGAATTTGTTTGTTTTGAAAAACATTCCACAAATCTAGCACATTTTTCGTCGTATTCTCCGTCATAATGTAATAAGCACTGCCATGCTATTCTCTAAGAGACAATTTCTTGGCTGTGCTCATCGACGAGCTCGTTAGAAATCGACCGATCGTGCAGCGCTGATTTAAACGGTATTCTCTAACGCGGTTATGGTCGTCGACGAACTGTAGGCTGACATCTCCCGTCACATTTTCGTAAACGAATTAGAGCTTGAAACATAATCTTTAAATTATAATCGATAAATCTCGACTGAGAGTTTTATGTTCCTAAAATGTATAATACAGGTCTACTTTTATGTATTTTAAGTAATAGAGTGAAAGCACAAACGATTCCATAGTTATAAGAGTTTAAATAATGCATTTTTATTAATACATCTTAAGGCTGAATGACAATTCCATTGCCTATTTCGTAAGTAAAAGCAACGCTCTGTGAGCTGTGACGCTGTCACCATATTACTCAAAATCGCAACCGACTATATTTTATTTAATAATTTTTGTTTATATTTAAAACTATTTTCAAGTTTGAAATTTTTAATGATTTCACAACGATTTATTTTAACATTCTGTGGATGTGTGAAATGTGAGTATTATTATATAGTATATGTACAGTGACAATGTGACAATATTATTGTTGTCCAAGAAATATATAATATGTTTATCTTTAGATAAAATATAACAGTACTGCGTTGAAATACATTTACAGGATGTAAAATCAGGGCCATCTTGACGTATGGACAAAATAAAATGGAAATCCAGCCGAACACAAAACAAGTGGGGAGGTTTTTAGAAACGTCTTACTAGGTATGTTATTTTTTTTATATTTCACTAACTTGTTTATATTTCGTATTACTATTTGACGACCCGTAGTTCCTCATAGGAGAGTTGCCTCAATTGCCTCTACATGTAAGTTTAGCTTAATTGTTGGTTCAGTGTAAGAATTGCTCTAGATAATTAAATAGTGTTCTCACTGTTAATTCCTAGGCTGGAACAAGTTGTTGGGGTTTTTAACAGTAGCCAAAACCATATCAATTAACCTGCAATACTAAAATGTGTAACCTATAATATATATTCCTTCAGAAAGAGAGAGCTGAATTGATGTTGTTATACATTAGTATCCTACATATCTTTTTACCTCTAAATAGTAATTTGTTGCATGTTTATGTTCACAGCTCCTTGTAGGCGTCGTTTGCTAACGGTACGAGGCTATCTAATCCAACGCTCATTTCACAAACACCATTCACAAATGGAGATTAACTAAATGTTTTTTCGCTATTGAAGAGAGGCGTTTGGAAAACCAGCAACTCCTTATTGCCAACCAGTGGACGATATTGGATTTGTATCAGGAAATAAGAGAGTCTTGGTCAAGAGAGACCTAAGCACTGCACTAAGTTGAATACATGGAACATGATTTTAATATTTATTTTTTATACACACAGATATTATGTTTAGTTTATGAGAGATGTTAAGAAATTGTAATACAAATTTAAGTGAAAGTACTGAAAGATTATCACTACTATTGGCATAAGTTACTTAAATTATACTAACTTAGTGATAAAAGATTCTAAAAAAAATACTTGAGATTAGAAACTAAAAGGGTATTTATTATAGAATAAAATTTTATTACTGGAAAATATTTCAATAAATAAATCTTGAGTTTTGTCATTTTAAGTTTTTTTTATTACTCAAAATATATATTACTAGCTTTTACCCGCGGCTTCGCTCGCAGTGAAGCCATTTTTTTTTTTTTTTTTTTATAAAAAGTATCCTATGTTACTTCTAATACCTCAAAGAATATATGTACAAAGTTTCATGATGATCGGTTCAGTAGTTTTTGCGTGAAAGCGTAACAAACAAACTTACATTCACATTTATAATATTAGTAAGGATGTATAATTATTTTCCATACTAAATATATTATTCCGTTTTGCAGTCTTAATGCACATGTTTGCTTGTACAAATAAGAATTAGGCCAATTAAGATTCAGCATGTAGCTGGAAGGCAGATTATGAAGGTTGCGGGGTTCCGCTGGATGCGAGACGCACAGAACAGGTCAATGTGGTGTGGGGGAGGCCTATGTCCAGCAGAGGACGTCTTTGGGCTAATATGATGATGAAGCCGGACCAATAAAATGATTCACATCGCAATAAATCTTACTTAATATTGAATGTCCTCAAATATATTTATGACTCATAATTTTAATAATAAAAGCTACTAATTAACCTGTGAAATCCAAACTAAGTAACTCTGTCTGTTACCTTTTCATGCTTAAACCGGTGAACCGATTTAGATGAAATTTGATGTGGAAACAGTTTCGAGACCGTAGGTAACTATCCTATTTCCTTCATAGGATAATTTTTATTATGGAAATCTTTCGGTGGCGTGGAAGTTTGAATGGTGAAATAATAGTTTCTCTAATAAGGCGGCCCATATACCTTCAATATTATTGCCTGATATAAAAAATGGCTAGTCGAAGTACTAATGCTACACAGACGTAGTTGTGGGCAATAGTTAGTTACATAATATATAAGTTTACATTCATATGAAACATAAAATGCCTATACGCTAAGAGCTAAATTGTTTTCCAATATGTTATTTAATCCTGAGAAAGCCTGAAACTATGGATAAAGTCTATCCCGGGGATATTGTTTTCAACGTTGCTAATCCTCTCGTCTGTTAGAATCATTAATTTTCTTAGCTTCTTCTAATAAAAGTAAATTTAAATAACCGAGCTGCCATTTTTTTAATTAATCGAAATAATTTATTTTATAACGAGCCCCTGCCAGCGGCTTCGTCTTATCCCAAGGGTGCATTATGTCGGGATGAAAAGTAGGCTATATGCTATTCCAGACTATAATCTCTATGCAAAATTGCATCCATATCCGCCCGGGGGTGATTGAGTAAAAAACATACATCCACACACACATCTATTATATCGAAACTTTCACATAAACTTTTACAATATGAGTAAGATTAAAATCCAAGAAGAATTACGCGCAAAAATAGTGGCTTTTGGATTTGACACATAAAAACGAGGCTGTAAGTCAGGCTGCGAGCGTCTTCGACGCTGTTTTTTCTTACGGAATACCAAAATGTATGAAGAACTGTCAACTTGCTCGACATTGAGTAGTTCAAACTCAGGGCCGTCACAGCTTAGAGCGCTAGTGTCGCTATTCGCGGCTTAGCGAATACCAAACTGTAGATTCGTCGCTGGCACAGCACTGCGCTCAAGGCTGTTTCCTTAGAGAATAGCACCCAACTTTACACTTATAACTGTCACTAGACTGTCCGTCATAGTTGAGTATTTCAAAATCTTTAGTGATTTCACTGAAAACCCTTTTAAACTCTTCCATTATGCACTACCTATGTAAACAAAACATAACCTTGAACGCACAGTAACAAACAAATAACATTGCAATGACAAGCTCTCGCCTGCTTCGGCCCGCACGATTTATCCCGAACATTTACGAACGCGCTAAATCAGTACGGATTTGTTTCGAATAGACAGGTTAAAAAACCGTGTTCAATTCAATTACACACTGTTTTGTAAAACTTCTTTTAACGTTGCTTGATCGCAAAAGCGTGCTCAGTTGACGCGAATTGAACACGGGATCGTAGGATTCCGTAGTAAAACAAAAGCGTGTGGATTTCGCGAGACCGGTGTCGCCAGTTGAACACGGAAAGGGAAATACGCTAGCGGATCACCGCAACCTAAAAAAGGATAATGAAATAAACCGTCCGATTTGAATACTAGATTAACACTGAGTTTAATATTTTACAATAGTGTAACTATTTGCAACATTACAATAGTACATTACGATATTAGTGCGTTTTAACCAATACGCACGTATATCGTACGACGTTTTTTAACACATTTGCGAGGAAACAGAAAAAAAAAACATTTTATATTTTGTTCATTTCTAATTATTGAAACAGTTAGTGAAATTACAATTATTAAAATGATACGTAGTTGTAGTTGGTTTTTATTATTATTATTACTATTCATAATGTCATTGTTTTGTGTAGGGTAAATGTTGGAGACGACGAAACTTCTTGAAAGGCGGCAGAAGAGCATTATAATTCGTCATTACTTGTAAATAAAAAAATATCCTCAGTAGAAGTAGAGGGGCGCGGCTCAGGGCAAAACTTCTTCGTTTGTGGCTCCAAATTTATTGCCTGAGTTATTTTGGCACTTATATTTGCTTTGTTTTGGATGGAATCTTCTACATAAGATTCTGCTACTGCGTTAGAACGCCACCCGCCATGCCGCTTTAAAGTCAATATATCAGCTCCCGAATCAGCAAGTAATGTAGCTGACGTTCTTCTGAAACTGTGCCCTGTATAAAAATCAGCGTCCGGCAATCCTAAAAACTTGGCGACTTCCTTTGGCATGGCACCGAATTTATTTATGCCAATAGGTTGCGCAGTACATTTACCTTTTTGGTAATTCTGAAAGAAATGATTATTTTTTGCCTTAGTCGTACGCAGAGCTTCATATTTTTGACCACGTCATAAAATGACCGTTGATAATAAAAGATCGGGGTATTTTGTTTTTAGTGTTTGGGATTTTAATTAAAAGCATTTTGCCTTGAGTTTCAATGTCATTTGTGGTAATATTGTGAAGCTCTTGCCGTCTACATGCACCATTAATACCAAATATTAACGAAACCTGAAAAGAAATAAAAATGTGTAAGATAAGGTATAGGTACTTAGCTTACAGACGGTCGTTCAAAAATATGTAAAAGAGTATGTACAGTAGGTAGATCAATACATAAAATAAGGAGGCAAACTGACCTTAGTTGCCAGGTACTGGCTATCTGGAGCATCTCTTAGAAACTTTTCGACGTCATTTGATGACAGTACCTTAGATTTTTTCTTTATAAAACCATCAGAGCGTATCTTTAAAAATGCAATGAGATTTGAATATAAATTAATATCGACACCATTTTTCATCTTGAGGGTACTTTTCAGCATCGAATATGTTGTCCACAACGAGCTAGGCTTATATTTACTAGCTAGTTCATTAAAATACGCCAAAACTACATTTTCGGAAAATGACTTGGCATTTTTCATGTTTTTCCACTTCAAAAAATTTTCATACGTGGTTATGTATCTGTCTTTGGATATTGACGGCAGCAAGCTGTCGCATGCGGTTCGCGCTTCTGTTAGTATATCCGGTGGAGTTGAAGTAATATATGGCTCATCTTCATTATTGAAAGTTGTCATATTTAAATTTTCACAATACAAGTACAAAGAAAAGAAAATTTGAGAAAAATGGCGCGAGGATTATTTTCTGCCGTAGCTGCGTGAAAATGTTGGCAAAGACGTTAGAGCATGCAGCCAAGTTTTTAAATTACCGAATAAACTGATTTTTTTTATTTTAAATAAACTGAATCTGTGAATTGCACACTGTTGCTTTCCCGCCATTTTAACAGCGCGCTAGCGCTGCCTACTGACTGGCGCCGCGCGGCGATTATTTCGAAATTTGAATAGCAACAGCGCGCGAAATGGCAAATAATACTATTATGGAATTTGTATGGACTATAACTATTTGCTTTGGTAACACACGCGTTTTTTATGACCCGCTTTACATATATAAAACTGGTGGAATTACATCAGCTTTACGAGCAACGGTGTTAAAAAAACTATTACAGTATGCACGTGGATAACTAGCTTGAATAAAGTACGGTTCCGTACCTATTGGTATCCAATTAATTAAGCTTACCTGTACCGGCCTAATCCTATTTGTAAGTTGTACCGGTATTTTGTTGATGTAGCATAAATTCTTATATCAACACGGGTAATGAAGCACAGAAGTTCTATTGTAGATACGTTAGAACGCAGTCTGGCTAGTAAAATAGCTCTCTAATGATGATAATGGGAAAGTAATTATATTTTTAGTTCTTGAGGCCTAACGAGTCTTTGGGGGAGGCCTATGTTCAGCAGTGGACGTCTTTCGGCTGAAGTGATAATGATGATGATGATGAACGAGTCTACTGCGAGGAGACTCATCATTAGTAAGCACATAACATGTAGATACTATGTAAAGAACCCGTTTAGATTAATATAATTACTTTTCAATCACAATTGGAGTTATTAACAGCGCGACGCTGATAAGAGTGGTCATTTGTATCTGTTTTGATTTTTATATGTAATCGTAGGCGCGGATCCAGCCCTCAAAAAGGTTTTGGTCACAGCCGCATAAAAATCGGTCAAGTGCGAGTCGGAGTGAACTCGCTCATGATTGATATAGTACACTCCTACAAAGGAGATGTTTACAAAATATATTATTATTGAGCCCCTGGTCATCATTTTGTGATTTTATTAAGGCACTGGTTATAATATCGACCACAACAGACCGTGAAAGTGTGACATCACAAGTCTATTAGGGTTGTGTGATGGCATGCCCATCGTGCCCACAACGGTGGATCCGCGCTTGATCTTATGTCAAAACCGTTTAAAGTAACTTCGCTGAAAAATACGTCGGGTTATAAGGACGGAATTAAAAAGTCCTGATACAAAGATGTAAGAGCAAATATGTATGTATATAACGACGTTCCCATAAAACGATGACATTTGAACGGTTTCTTCATTTTAAACAGTTTTGAATATGCTTGAAGTATAAATAGGCAAATAGAAATAGATATTCACCAGTTGTGTGTTATCCCTAGGTGTTGGTAAAAGTACAGAATATCAAGGAGCTCGTTCTTCTGGGCGAGGGTCCTCTCTGGGACGAGAAGCAGCAATAAGCTCTCTACTTCGTTAACATTCCAGAGCATACCATCCATAAGTATGTTCCTGCTACCGGTGCGCACTCAAAAAACTTGACTTGGTGAGTGCTAAATGGCCAAGGAATCTTGGCAAATCGGCAGGCTTATAACGTATCTTTTGCAAGAACAAAACGATAGCGAGCAAACGCTTAATGTCATAAAAGTCGAAATTACCTCCAGTGTAGGTATGGTAGGCTCTACACAATCGTTTGCTAATCGCTCGCTGTTTGTCAAATGCACTTATTTATAAAACAAACGCCATCGAAAAATTCTGTATGGAAGAGCAATTATTGCGCAAAAATCGCTATCGTTTTGCTCTTGCAAAAGATACGTAATAAGCCTGCCGACCGGGATCCTAAAAACCGTACTAAACATTCAGGATATCTCTCCCAATCCCTTTATCCCTCAGATAGTCACGTGGGCTTCATAGTGCCAGTGTGAGGCACCAGCGACCAGTTTTTGGTGTGGGTGGAACGTAAGTTCCAGATGATGCGCTGGGAGGGGCGGTAGGCTTGCCGGCCTCTGTGATGAAGGAAGTCGGGGAAGTGGACCTTGAAGTGGTCAGCACTATAATCAACGACGACAATGCGGGTTCTAGGGGCAGGGTGTTCGCAGGTTAGGAGTGGCGTCTTCTTTCTGTAAGAAAGCGAAAATTAGAAGTTACCTATTTACTCTTGACTTAGATACACCTAGGTTGTAGCTGTTAGGAAACACAGACTCCAACAGAGAATCCTACTTGTTTACGGGTAGGTAATTACTCCATAAATTTCTGTTTCCACCACCATCAGGAACCATGGGCCGCATGGACCCACCAGGAAAAGTCGACATGTACAAGGACAGTCTGTTCCGTGTGGATGGGACCAAGATCACGAAGGTGGCGGATCGGATCAACGTCTCTAACGGACTGGCTTGGGACCTCAACCAGAAGGCTGTGTATTTCGTCGACTCCATGGAGAACAACATCCGGAGATATGTAGAAACGGGAGAGATTTGCAAGTTGAGTTGGATTTTTTATTGTTTTTTGTCTGTATTGGAGATATCTAGTTTTCCGTTCTCAACCACTCCAAATGCGAAATTTTCTTTTGTGACAATACAGACAGACAATCGACCCTTCAAAAATTCAATACAATAGCACCAGAGATCAAAATTGCAGAAAGAAGTTCACTGCACCTCCTAGGTTCCCCAATTTTAGAAGATAGTTTTTCTCCATTCATTGACGCCAAAATAACACATTTCAACGATATTTCGGACAGACTCTCTAAAATTAATGTACATTCGGCTATCACCCTCATTCGTTATTGTTGTTTTGGTCCAAATTTCATGTACTTTCTTCGCGCTTCGCCATTATGGAAGCATTCACAAATTCTCTTGGACAAAATTGACCAGATTATTCGTTGCACGCTATCATCTATCCTTAATGTGGCCCTGGATGACCGAGCATGGCTGCAAGCCAGTCTACCCACCCAAGTAGCACAGAAGTGCTGTATATTAGCTGAATCACTGTCCACATTATAATCCTACAGTCCGTCAAATCTAAGAAGTACCGTTTGACAGTTCTGACAATTGAATGATAGGGATGGGATGAAAAAATCGATTACTATAATATTCGAACTTTAAGAGATCGATTACTATAATATCCGAATTTTAAGAAATCAATTGTTATAATTAAATAAAAGAAATGTTTAGGATATTTTTTTATTCACTACTAGTACTAGTATCGTCGTCTTCGTCATCATCGTCATTTAAATTAATGACCAGTTGATTGTCCATTACATTATCAAAGTGTACGTCTCTTTCGAAGTCGTCCATTATTATTTTCTTTGTTTTTTGTACTACTTTACTCCAATCTTCCTGTGTAACTTGGGCACATGCTTCCTTTAATAAACCTTCCATTTTCTTGACACTGAAGGGTGGTTTTGTGTTGTGTCTTGCTGCATAACCTGTAAAACAATAATGTAACTATTTGATAGCAGACGAAAACCATTGTTTAAATTATAAATGTTAGAAGTACTCGTGTTATTATTATAATATTATAAAATATTACCTTTAACTTGGGCCCAAATCAGTTCAATGGCATTATATTGGCAATAGTACGGAGGAAGTCGTATGACTTTGTGCCCGTGCTCTTCGGCCAATTGGTCAATTACATATGTCGGTTTTGGTGGTTTATGCAATTTCACTAACTGTAATAATTCAGCTTTTAATAGTGACATGTCGGCATCCACTCCTTTTCTTTGCAGCCATGCCACCAAATCTGCTTTCTTATTGGCTGACGTAGGTGCTTTATCAATTTGCACAGAGTGGTATGGGGCATTATCCATTATAATTGTGCTGTTAGGAGGGATATTCTGTAATAAATTTAAGAACCACTCTCGGAACCTTACTGCGTCCATTTCTTCATGATACTCTTTAGTGCTTTTGGATTGGAAAGCTAATAAAGAGTTTTCCACGAAGCCTGTAGACGCTGACCCAGCATGGCATATTATGAGGCGTCCACCTTTTCCTATCGGCACCTTCGAGCACGAAGCTTCAGAATCATCAGTCCATGTTTTTGGCACAGAATGGTTGGAATTTAGCCAGGTTTCGTCCAAAAATATTACATTATCCCAGTTTATAATTTGTTTAACTTCGCGCAGGAATGTTAGTCGCTGCATAATTATGTCATGTCGCTCCATAACAATTTTTCGTTTGTCAACTTTTTTGTATCTGAAGCCAATTCCTGTTATTACCGTTCTCAACGACTCTATGCTTCCCTTATACAGCCCGGCATCTTTTAAAGTTGCACATAACTTTGCCAATGTTGGAAATTCGCCTCTTGTAAAATACCCGTATATATGGTTTCTAATAGCATGACTATCGAATTCATCGATGCCTGTCACAGGTTTATTTCTTTTTCGTTTTTTCGGTGTGTGAAGTACGTTACTGTCACTCCCCGAAGGCCCATATTTTTCACTTAATATTTTGCCAACGGTGCGGCTACCAATACCGAGAGCTTCACCGACGCGATCCCGAACTTGTGTAACTGGCAGTAGAAGTCCACCATTTTGAGATTCACGCTCAAAATACTCGTGTAATTTCACCACCAATTCACGAGCCTGGCTGTTCAAAGTACGTCCTCTTTTCGACATTATTAATAAACACTTGCTTAGTTCGGAGTCCAGTATAAATATTGCCAAGGTAAACGGATAAAGAATGATCAGTCCAGAAAAGTAATAGCCAAGTCACAAATTGTAAAACACAAACGAGAAAGCAAGTACGCGCACAGTCAGCTTCCAAGATGGCGAGAGACTGCTGACGCCGAACCGACCGAGCGGACCGCGTGCGCTTGTAGTTGGCAGTGTTGCCAGAAAAAAAAAATTGTAGAGACTTGGACACCTGCGATTTTGCCTATTGACCTAAAAATAATTAAATTAATTTATTTTAGGGTATCTGTGTATTCAGTGCATTATGCGGTCGCGCAGTAACGTCGTTAATTTATAACATCAGGCAACAACATTTTTGTGAATGGGTTCTACATACCTTATTTTTATTAGTTTTAGACGTAGAAATAAGACTTAGAAGAAAAAATTGTAATTGTAAAATCAATGGATGTGCTTGTTAAAAATTTGTTTATTTCTCTGTAATATGCAAACCCATACTATCATACACAAAAATAAATGTAAAAAACACTATCCCTGACTCCATTTACTATTTCGACAGCGTTAGCGCGAGAAACCCCGACTTATTTGGGCGCGAAAATCAAAAATCGACAAATCGCTTTCGACAACTTTTTAAAGAAGCAAATATATTTGATTTATAAATACGTATTTTTGGTGAATGGGTTTTATCTCATATTTTACGATTACATAACTATTTAGTTATGTAATCGTAATATGTGAGATAAATCCCATTCACATGAAAAAATATTTGTTTGGTTGTCAAGTGTAATTTGTAAATAATACATTCGATTTTTCGTATATGTAAACGATTTTTTTGCATACAAGTGTATCCGAAGAGTCGCAACACTACGTGCAGTGACCTAACTACGTAACTTTGTAATGAGGTCAAGAATATAACTATTAGAAATTATTTACTGTGTAAATATGTGTTATTTTGCTTTGTTTGAAAGTTTTCAATTACATTTAGATATTAAGAATTGTACATTTTTAGATACAATAATGAAATCTTTCTAAATTCATGGTTTTATGAAAAAGGTTATCGAAACTGAATAATGTACGTATGAACAAAGTTGTTTCGGTTTGAAAAATATGAAACGTCAAACGGTACCTCTTAGATTTGATGGACTGTAAGCTGTACAAGCCTTCTGAATAAGAGCATTAGAGGCGCTGTTTCAGCTGATATAACTCTGATTTGGGCACAAATTAAACAGCTGTTAGCTGAATAACTGTAACTATTTGCATTATATCAGCATTATTTGAGCATTATTAAAGGTAACAGTCGCCCCAAGAGCTGAACATTGACTGATTATTAGAGTATGTGTTACCTTTTATATAGCACAATGGCCGATAAATAGAGTTCTTGTCACCTATTTTTCAGCACAAGGTACACACCATAATATTTTTAACGCTTCTATGGAATTGAAAAATCACAAGTGGCAAAATTGTGAAAATTTTCACGCTACTCCTTATTATTTTGATATGTTGTTTGTGTTAAATATTTTATGTGACATAGCAAATATTGTTTTTGGTACAAAAAAAACCTTGTTTTTTCCTCCATGTGCGTGAAATTCGAATGGGAAAGAGAGTTTATTGTCAAATAGTGTATGAATATAGGCGAAAATTTTCACGCGCTCTCAAAATATCACTGTTTACTTGAAAATTATATTATAAAATAAGTTGATGACATATTATAAAAAAATAAATGTTTTTATTTTTCATTTATAATTTGAGAATAAGCTGTTGACGTATAAAATAATTAGATTATCTTTTCAAATCCAGTTGTTATTTTCGTTGACTAAACAAAGAAAAAATGTTAATTTAGTATATTACATAGGTTAGAACCTAAAAAAATGGCAGACAAGCAAAGTGCACGATGTGCATTGTATTAAACACAATTAAGTGGTATGGGCTGTTTAAGTATCCACTCTTGGTACATAAATCAGTAACGAGCTGATACGAGTAGTTCTTGTGTGAAACTAGTCAGCCACAGATTCATTTAAAGCTTGATATTGGGTAACATGTACGCAACTATTGTAGGTAATCATCAGTGAACCACTAAAGTCTCTGCAGGAATTCTACTGATCCGTGGATTTATTTTACAAAATTATACGCCTGTTGTGTCTATCCTTTTATGTTATTTGATTACCTACATCATCCCAAGAAACACTCCTCCGATTTTCGTAATATTTTTTTTTGCAAACTGGGGTGCTGAAAAGATAAGTCTACAATATCTTACTTAACTGAATTAGTAGATTAATTGCCGACGCTAGTACAAATATTCAGCTCTAACCGGGATCATGGGTTACATGTGAGCTAATTTATAGCAGTTTGCTGTAATTTAGCATCGTATAATTTCGCCCACAGTGATCATGTGGGCTATATAAGTGCTATTATAAGATTTCGTGTAACAAGCTGATTAACACAACTAAAGTTCAACTATGTGCAGCAAGACGCATTATATTATTGTTAATTGAAGTCACAGAATAACTGATTGCATTATAGTAGCTCACATGTTCTTTCTTAAAATGCAAGCGGTCTAAGGGAACACTTGTGGCCTTCAATTCAGAATATAGCTGAGTTAAAGTCCATAAAAATGCTTAATTGCAGCTTACAGTACTAACACTGAACTGCAGACCTATATTAACGCTTGCAACATTACAGCGTTGTCTCCGTGACGCATAAAAGCATTATTATACAGGCGAAAGCGTAATGTTCAGCTATTGCAGTTCGAGTGTACTGTAATAAGTCTTCATAAATGCTAAAGTTACCGATGTTACCCTTTGTGACATCCTATAATGCAGTTTTGTGCTACTTGGGCATTCGCTTCGGTGGGCTCGGCATCCGCAAAATTTCTAGTTTAAGCCTACTGGCGTTCCTGTCTTCGGTCCACAGCAATGAAAAGTTAACCAGAAAAATCCTGTTGCCATCACTGTCTAACTGTGAAGTGCCGTACTCGACCGATGCAGTGAATGCCTGGAAAGTGGCTTGCCCGAATACAGCGTTGCTAGACCCCGTTTTCCCAGAGCCGCTCTGCAGGTTGGTACGG
Source organism: Orthosia gracilis (assembly GCA_947562075.1). Taxonomy (NCBI): domain Eukaryota; kingdom Metazoa; phylum Arthropoda; class Insecta; order Lepidoptera; family Noctuidae; genus Orthosia; species Orthosia gracilis. Next base: position 1,355,303 of record OX387270.1, on the reverse strand, counting down.
AATAAACTTATAGATACGTCCACCAATACTGCTGAACGTGCCCGCCTGCTGGCTGTGGGAGAATGGGAGTCAGGCCTCTGGCTACAGGCACTACCGTCACCCAACATAGGAACTATGTTGAGTGACAACACTTTCCGGATCGCTACATGTCTGCGTTTGGGTGCTCCCAGCGGAGCTCCACATCGTTGTCAATGTGGTGAAGCAGTCGACCGCCTCGGACACCATGGCCTATCCTGCAGTAGGAGCGCTGGTCGGTTAGCACGGCACGCCAGCATTAATGACATAATACGTCGAGCTCTTGTCACCGCCGGTGTGCCAGCTGTTTTAGAACCCAATGGCTTGGCGCGCGACGATGGGAAGAGACCAGACGGGATGACCATAATGCCATGGAACGTGGGTAGGCCTTTGGTGTGGGATGCAATATGTGTCGACACCCTTGCGCCATCCCATCTTCTTAGCACGGCGGGCTGTGCTGGGGCAGCTGCTGCTGGTGCAGAAAACCTCAAACGGCGCAAATACAACAACCTTATTGGAAGTTATATATTTGAGCCGTTTGGGGTTGAAACATTAGGTCCATGGGGTCCGAGTGCTCTTCGAGTATTTCGAGATGTAAGCAAGCGGTTAGTCGACTCTTCACGTGACCAGAGGGCTGGGCTTTTCCTTGGCCAGAGAATCAGCATTGCCATCCAACGTGGCAATGCTGCCAGCGTTCTGGGCACTTTTCACGTTGACAGCGATGTGGACGAATTTTTTGACGCCCTATGACCCCTGCCCTTTTATACGTTTTCGTCGTATTTTATCTTTATTTAAGTGTATATATAGGTAGTTATTGTTAAATACTTGATTATGTGTGTCTAGCGATTGCCCAGTCCATGACGTATTGGAAATAAATGTTTTCCGTTTAAGATTAGGCGAAAGTCAGTTTTATTCTCATGTTAAAATGTACTCTGTGATTCTCATGATAAGATGTCAAACCAAACAAAAACCTAGACTGAATTGCGAGTTTTTTAATAAATAAACATTTTTTTTTCTGTTCCAGCCATTTGCAAGCACATCTTTAATTTCAACAAAAAACACTTTGAAGGTTGTGATGGTTCCGATGGTATTTCCATAGACACAGACGGAAACCTATGGGTGGCCTGTTTCAGAGGGTCCAGCGTCATCAAAATTGAAATTCTCTGCCGGAGTCTGTGTTTCCCGACATCTACAATCTAGGCGTCTTTAAGTCAAGAGTGAATAGGTTATTTCTAGGCAAGCGTGTCTCACCTTCGACCACATCATCGCTTACCAACAGGTGAGATGGTGGTCAAGCGCGAGCCAATAAAAAATATAAAAAAATGGTACCATTTGTATCTCGACTCGTAATTATGATCGCGGGTGTTACACTTGTACTGCAGGTATCTTGTAAAGTTTCGCTGGACAGATTCCAATCTTGAGATATAAACGGCATACATGGGATTCCAAACTTGCGAACAATATTCAAGTGAGCTACGGACGAAGGAACAGTGCATTATTTTAATTATTTTGACATCCATGAACTGGGAGCAAGATCTTTTTAAAAACCCCATAGCTTTTTTAGATTTATTAACTATTTGGTCTATGTGCTTCTCGTAGGTAAGTTTGGAGTCGTGTATCACACCTAAATCTCGTATGAAATCTACTCGTTTTATAGATTTTACAAAATAGCAATAAAGCACCCTCAGGCACTAAGATTAGCCTAGGCAACACCGCACTTACGGCTAAACGTAGTGTTACATACTCTTTGCTTACGGCTAGGATAAAAAGATTATAAAGCTAGACTGTCTAGCCAAAGTGACGTTATTTTGTGAAGACTTATTTAACTATTTTAGTTTTATTGTTAAACATAGGTAGATTTATCTGAGACTAAAACTAAAAATACTTATATAACTTTACGATACTATAGTTCTCGCCTAACTTCTTGGCCGCCCTGAAGTTGGCTACAATGGCTGCGCATTAGTAAATCTCATACAAAAACAGCATCGATTCGTGCCTTGCACATCGGCAAGACAACTTCAGGGCGGCCCAGAAAAATACCTTCTTTAATTCAATCTATCCTACTATTTAGTTTGTACGTTACACAATTGCCATTAAGTTCATAATGCTATAAACAACTTCGTTACAAAAGTTCGAATCCATTTTTAATCGACTATAAACAAAACTTAAAACCACATTGTTGATCTTGTCATGTCACATCATTAATACCTCAATGGTCACATCACTTTTATTTTTATTTTTGTTGTGGGTCCAAGTTTGACAAGTAAGTACCTAACCTATAAAAAAGATTTTGTTTGTTTTTTTTTTTTAATTATCGATGACACTATCAAACATTTTTTAAATTATATTTACTTAAAAATAATCTATTTAAAGTATCCAATTAATTATGTTTTTCTGTACCGGCTAAATCCGGTCCTTCTTCCTATTAGAGCTATTTATTTTGTTTTTGTAGCGTAAATTCTTATCTTAGAACGAGTAGAGAAGCACAGAAGTTCTATTATACGTTGGTATTTGATTGGTACGCAGTCTGTGACTAGTAAAAGAGCTCTTTAATGACCGTAGATCTCATAATGAGTGCATAGATACGTGGTAAAGAGGGGACAATCGGCAATCGTCTGACCTTGTGCAACAAGTGGTTTGTTATCGTTTAGAGATCGGGAGTATCAATAAAACTCTTGTTTGGGTTCGTACTGCGGCCTACTGCGGCGGAAACGCAGCATTACTAAGCATATAGTATAGCTTTGTAAAGATTTAGGTATATAATTGCTTTTCAATTTGCAATCGGAGTTATTTGCCGCGCGACATTCGGGAGATAAGGTAGGTGGGCTCTTTAAGTGATATGCATAGTTATTTTATATTGTAAAGTGATTTCAGATAGTTTTATAGGCTGTGTGTGTGTATACTGTTTATATTTTTTTAGGTAGGATTTATATTTTTATTAAAAAAGACTCCATACTAGTAAATTCATCCTTAGTGAAATTCTCCCCTAAGATGACCTTCTGAACCAAATTATGTATAGTTTAAACAGACCTTGTATTTATTGTAACTCCAAAGCTTCTTCATAATTATTGTACCAACCAAACTACCTAGCCACAGTTACCACTTTTGTATAAATACCTTATACAAGTTCAAGGTTTATAAAACCATCAGTTGCTGCTTCAGTTTCCTTTCATTTCATTTATTCAAGAATAATTTATACAGTGTCAGAATGTTTTACAAAAATTATTAAGTATTTAAATGACTAACTAAAAACGATGTTCAAATAGAAACCAACACAACAAAACAAATTATCATTCCATTTACATTAATAAAAATCAAAATGTTTTAATAATATTAGTACAAAAATAAATTCAGACAGTAATTATTGCATTTGTGTACCAAACATAACATGAAATAAAAAAATTCTATTTCTGGCCTTCTGGATTAAAAAAATCCAACTTAAATAACAAATATTGACATCTGTCTGTTTGTTTCTAAAAGGCTGGACCAATTTTGATGTCACTTTCACTGACAAATAGCTGATGTTGTAAAAAATTATATTATTACTTTTATTTTAGAAAGAGAATTAGGATTCCACATAAAAAGAATTAAGCCGTTTTTTTTACGTGTTTGACGCGGACGAAGTCGCGTGCAGTAGCTAGTTTTAAGATATAACTAGCTCTAGTTCAATAGTTTATTCCATATCTTTCACCACTATTTCTAAGCAGATTTTGAAGTAACCACTCAAATTAAATATTGGTAAGTCTCAAGTTTGTTGTTGTGTTCTTATGAATTATTATCAGTGGAAAGTCTTATCTTTATTATTATTTAATACATAATCACCACACAGGTCTTTGATAGTTAATGCCTATCAGTTCTGAAAAACAACCATGTTATCTTTCTTAACACTAATCACAGTTAATTGTACCTACTTAAATAATCTCTTAAAAGATTTTTTTGCCTTTTATTCAATTTATTTGCAATCTGTCTTCAGAACCTAAGTGAAGTCTTTCTTTCATCAAAGAAAAGAAAGACAAAATGATAAAGTTTCTTTCATTTTAAATATAGGTAGGTATTACTAAAAGGCAAGTAATTACAACAAGCACACAATCCTTCATTCCCAGGTTGAGTGTTTCCCCAGACTACTTTCTGCCTGAATACCTTCAGTATCTATTAGAAAGTTTCGCTTAGATTATCTTTTCTCTTAGTTGGTGCAAAGTTCGTGGTTGAACACTTTTTAGCCCTATATCTCCTCTCATTGTTTTTCTCATTACTGAGGATCGTGATTCCCCAATTGTTGTGGAAACAACTTTTCGTTCAACAGTTTGCGCCAACAGGAGCGGCTCCATGATTTCGCTCAGGGAGGGGCAAAAGTTTCACTCTGAGGGAAGTAATTGGAAAAAATGCAGTTCCTGCATTTTCAATCGTATCGGACGTCCAATGCCTTACCTAGCCTTGACTAGATTAAAAATCTATTTTATTTTACCAATCACACCTTTTTCTAGAAGTTATAGGGCAGCAAGCTCAAAGACTCTACTAGTCTTGCCATGTGTAAAGTAATGGCCCTTTTTTATAGCCTTATGGTAAATACTAAGTGCCCCGAGTAGAGAAAATACTCACAATTTGCTGACCTTCTAGAACTTCCATATACTCAAGAATGTGCCCCCACTTCCAAGGCTGACAACAACTGACCAATATCTAAGTAATTTATCCACAAATGAAAATATAGTTATCTTTGGGTCTAATTTGGAGTTTCAGACTCAGTTTGGTCAAGGTCCAGGGGAGGGTAATTGTCCCCAGTGTCCGCGCCTGTGCGCCATCTGCTTCTAACTTTTGCATCGTGGAGAGCATCGTGCAGTTTGATATTTAAGGATATGCGGACTTGGCCTGACCGTCTGATTGGACTGCGACCTCTAGGCCGTTTCCCTTCGATCTTGCCAGTAATCATTTCTGTTCGAGGTTTGTTTATTTATTTATTTAGGCAAACCTACTAAACCTATTATAGGTAATTGAATCATTTTATTTAGATCTACTAGAGTTTTTAGCTAAAGATCACTACACAATAAAATTAACATAATGGTGGATAAGAATAATATCATAAATATCAATAGTATTTTTAATTATAATCAAATTGAATTTTAAATTAAATTACATAAGATTGAGTTAAATAACAAATTAAATACATAATAAAAAATAACATACACACTGAAAAAACATAAGTTAATAGAAACATTACTGAGCAAAAGCATTTGAACTCATTCAAAGCATCGAAAATGCTTTGAATGTGGGTATTATGTACTGGGTACCAGACGATGGAGCAGTATTCTATATGAATACGAACTAATACAGAAAACAAAATTTTCAGTGCTTCCAAATTACGAAATTGTCTTGTTTTACGGTTTAAACAGCTAGCATTCTATTGCTTTTATATTAAGCGTCGATAATGATTGATGATGAGGTTGTCGACAGAAGGGAAGAAGGCAGGTCGTGGACAGTCTGATCTTTATGTTCAGATTGAATATTGGTGCGAAAAGTATTCCCCAGCACCACATTTCAATAGCATCGATGCGGTCTCGGTCGGTCTTCTTTAGAGTCTACGTTTCGTATGCATAACTGAAGACGGATAACACTAGGCGCTATTACTAAATTACTATACGGTATGGATGTAAACAGTGCGTAAAGTGGTCAGCTCCCAACTTGGTCGAGCAATACTTGAACGACTCCTGTTATCTTCTATCTTCAAGATCTGCAGTTATTATCTATTGTCTGAACAACCAACTCAGACAATAATAAGTACGAACGTACTTTAGCCACTCATGTTCAAGTCAAGTGATGTGAAAGTAATCTTAATGCCTATTTGCTTCTTGATATCTATCTCCTTCAAAATCAAGATGCCTATGCCCTTTATTTTATAACACTAGCTTGTTGACGCGTCTTCGTTCCCGTGGGCCGTGGCCTATCGCACAGGAACCGTGCATTTGTTTGTCGTTAAAAGGTCTATGGCACCGAGTGATAGTGTCACTTTCTATCACGGCAAGAATTTTATAAATCGGATTATAATTTCTGGCGATTACCCCCAACAAAAAAACAATTTTAGTAGCCACAATATGCTTTACGACAATTTTCTTATCATCATCATTTCAGCCGAAAGACGCCCACTGCTGGACATAGGCCTTTCCCCAAGTGTCGCCACCTCGATCGGCCCCGTGTGCCTCGCATCCAGCAGATTCCCGCAGCCTTGACCAGGTTATCGCTCCACCTAGAGGGAGGTCTTCCAAAACAGTGTCTTCCGGTACGCGGTCGCCACTTTTCGGCCCTATCGTCCACTCGCGAATAGAGGACAAAGCCGGGGACACGTTATTGGGTAATCAGCACTTTAACCGCCACCCATGAGCATCTGCAATACCAGTTAAATCGTTGATCTTATAATTAAGCATTTTGAAGCATCGGCGTCAATTTACAAACACGTTGCAATATCAGGATAACTAAGACTCAAATGACTTTTTGTTTGTTTGTATCATAAAACGTTTCGCGAGTCTTTAAGCAGAATATGTAATTTCTGTTATATCAACGTTGATCGAATGCTCTGACTGTGAGAATCTCATCACCCCCTCAACCTAACATCTTTCTACAAAATAGTGCGATTGAAAATAGATTTAGCTAAACATACTTAACCCTGCGAGTGCCACTGGCTGCATTACGATTGGATAATAATAGGTGGCTTTTGGGTGCCATATTGTGGGGGACCAAATTTATTTTTTCATTCAAACCTGTCGTGTGGGGTATCGAAATAAAGGGTTTTAAGAGGTGATTTCAAAAATATATAACACTTATGTATATGTTTAAATGTAACTAATTCTAAAAAAAAGAACTAAAAAGTTGTAAATAAAAATCTTAAAAGCCGACTGCTTAAAAAGCGAACTAAAAAGACGTACCTATATAAAATGAAAATCTTGCTGCAGTCGGAGGATACATCTGGTTTTGGTGCCAGATCGCGAATATGTTGTTAGGATATTATTAAAGTGCCTGGATAAAAAGAGAAAAAAATATAAATCAAGTGAAACAGATGTCTGCGATTAATAACGTTTAGGTAAAGGCCCTTTCGACTTGTGGCTATTCTAAAAAGGTTTAACTTTCATGTTCATGCTGTATGTAGACAGATTGATTCGATCGCATCTCAAAACTACCCATATTTCGCAAATAAATGATTTTGATTTGATTTGATCTCTAGAGAAAACAACAAAATGCATTTTGAAGCTTTTTTATTTTCCGTTGCTGACAATTTGTTATGTATGTATGGTACTCATATTCGAACAAATAAAAATCGAGTTTATCAGTGCTAATCGTTTGGTTTTTTAATTTGCGTCTCTTCTTATTTGTTGTCTTCGTTTCTGAAGGTCGTGTCCGTCTTGAAACACTTTGACGGAGTTACTGACGAGCTGCTTCTACGCCACTCTTTCTTCAGCTCTTCTCAGGACGGTGGTCACCGTCAGTCCTGCAGTCTTATTGCGTAATGAATTCGGCACGGCAAAGGGCAACGAGTATGAAACATCAACCAATCACATAGACGGAAATCGACATCGCGTCTTTCATCTCGCATGCGATTGGTCGATTTTCAATACTCTTTGCCCTTTGCCTTGCCGAATTCATTACGCAATAAGACTGCTGTAATCGCCCTTATTTGGTCTAACCAGCGAGTAGGTGAACGTCCGTGCGGTCCCTTTCCATACACCTTTCCCACCACAACCAGTTTCCCCAGGCTGTCTCGTTGGATCGTGGAGAGTCTGGATCCGATAAGCAACAAAAAAAACAAAACTATAATTTAAAAAAAAAAACAAAATATATTTAAAATACACAATGTTAAACCGACGACGCGACGTGGGCTAACAAAAAAAAAAAAACAGCAAATTAATAAGCCTTGTGGCATTCCCCTATTCACCAGTTGTATGTTTTGTTCAGATGTCGGTCAAGGTCCAGAAGATCACAGATCCAATTCGTCTGGGCGAGGGTCCTCACTGGGACGAGAAGCAGCAGGCTCTGTTCTTCGTCAGCATTCCAGAGCATACCATCCACAAGTATGTGCCCGCTACCGGAACGCACACAAAGACTAAAGTTGGTAAGTGCTTATAAAGGGACAAAATACTTCTGGAAACTCGGGCCGTGATGTGCGGAACGCCCTTGAATCACACAATCTTAACCTTTATCCCCTAGATGGTCGCGTGGGCTTCATAGTGCCAGTGGAAGGCACCAGCGACCAGTTCCTGGTGGGGGTGGAGCGCAAGTTCCAGGTGGTGCGTTGGGACGGGGCGGAGGGCTCGTCTGCAACTGTGGTGAAGGAGGTAGGGGAGGTGGACCGCGACGTGCCCACTACCAGGATCAACGACGGCAAGGCGGACCCCAGAGGCAGGGTGTTTGCAGGTCAGTTCGAATGTCAGTAGCAAGTAGAAAAGCCCGCGAAGTAGGGTTCCTTTTTTAACAAGGAAACAACCCGCTATCTAAACCTGGTTTCTCAAAGTCCGCCGCTCGCTTCGCTCGCTCTTATATATGCTGCTATACAGGGTGTCCCAGAAATCGACGTCAAGCCGTAAATGGGTGATAGACCAAGTTATAACAGTTCTCAGAAAAATACGAAAAAAAATCTATCTCATGTTTTTAAAAAATTATGTTCACTTTAAAAATTTACTAAAAAAATCAATCCCTGTAATGGTTCTTTAACTCCAATTGCTACAAATCCCATAATTTATCTAATTTTCTTATTATTATGTAATCTTGAATAATGCTTGTGTAGATTTTTGCCTAAAATTTAAAGCCAACTCCTCCTACTTAGAAGAAAATTAAACTTTTTCAAAACCAAATTATTCAAATTTACTGTTTCGCCCAACTTTAACTGACTGTACTGAAAAAAAAATGTACTACGCTAGTTTGGCAAGTAACATGAAAAATTGGCGCATTTAATAAGGATTCAAAAATGGTGTAACACTTGCTAGATTACGTTTTCAATAATTGGTCAAATTTTTTTTTGTAAATAGCCTCGGTTTTTACACAAAATGTCCATACTTCCTTAAAATGACTTTAGCTTACCTAAAGCTTTGCTAAACTCCGTTTCTAGTTCGATAGAGACGTTACGTAATTTAAGAGCAAAGTTATAATAGTGACTCAACCTTTTTACTTTAAGTCAGGACCAGTTTTCCCATCTTAGAAAAAAAAAACAGAAATCGACGTCAAGCCGTAAATGGATGATAGACCAAGTTATAACAGTTCTCAGAAAAATACGAAAAAAAATCTATCTCATGTTTTTAAAAAATTATGTTCACGTTAAAAATTTACTAAAAAAATCAATCCCTGTAATGGTTCTTTAACTCCAATTGCTACAAATCCCATAATTTATCAGAACAATAACTACTGCTAATAGAAACGGAGTTTAGCAAAGCTTTAGGTAAGCTAAAGTCATTTTAAGGAAGTATGGACATTTTGTGTAAAAACCGAGGCTATTTACAAAAAAAAAATTGACCAATTATTGAAAACGTAATCTAGCAAGTGTTACACCATTTTTGAATCCTTATTAAATGCGCCAATTTTTCATGTTACTTGCCAAACTAGCGTAGTACATTTTTTTTCTCAGTACAGTCAGTTAAAGTTGGGCGAAACAGTAAATTTGAATAATTTGGTTTTGAAAAAGTTTAATTTTCTTCTAAGTAGGAGGAGTTGGCTTTAAATTTTAGGCAAAAATCTACACAAGCATTATTCAAGATTACATAATAATAAAAAAATTAGATAAATTATGGGATTTGTAGCAATTGGAGTTAAAGAACCATTACAGGGATTGATTTTTTTAGTAAATTTTTAAAGTGAACATAATTTTTTAAAAACATGAGATAGATTTTTTTTCGTATTTTTCTGAGAACTGTTATAACTTGGTCTATCACCCATTTACGGCTTGACGTCGATTTCTGGGACACCCTGTATATCTGCATCCGTGGTTGATAAGTTGGGAACAATCGCGGCATCGTCTGCGGCTTCGAACCTACGTAGCATTATTATTTTTTTATTTTGTGGTAAGCTAGCTCTAATTCCACCATCCTCAGGAACCATGGGCCGCGAGGATCCCCCCGGCAACTTTGACAAGAACAAGGGTAGCCTGTTCCGCCTGGACGGTACCAAGATCACGAAGGTGGCAGACAAGATCAGCGTGTCTAACGGCCTGGCCTGGGATCTCAAGCAGAAGGCCATGTACTACACTGACTCCATGGAGAAGAACATCCGGAGATACGACTATGACGTGGAAACGGGAGAGATTTGTGAGTACACTTTTTTTCGAGAAATCAATGTTTTTGTACAAAAACTGGCGAATGTCTTATTCCGCGGATATAAGATGTCCTTTTTCAACAATCAACATCATCAGCCCTTGACAGTTTACATCGCAACTTTACTTATTTCCTTCTTGTTTTGCTATAGCCAATGTCAAGCACATCTTCGATTTCGACAAAAACAAGGTAGACGGCGTTCCCGATGGTACAACCATAGACGCGGACGGGAATCTATGGGTGGCATGTTTCGACGGTTCAAGCGTCATCAAAATTGATCCCAGAACCGGCAAATTGCTGCAAAAGGTCCCAATTCCGGCATTACAAGTGACATCGTCTACTTTTGGGGGCCCTAACTATGATATTTTGTTTGTTACCACTGGCAGCTTGAATATTAATGGGCCCCAGGACCCCCCGTGTGGGGCTACTTTCATGGTCACTGGATTGGGGGTCAAAGGACTCCCCAATGTTAATTATAAGCTTTAATTTTGTTAGTAAATCATGGTTTATACTATTTATATGTATTGCCACCTTGTTTTGTGGTATAACATAAGCAAAAATATCACATTTTTATAACTTTCATATTTTAATAATTGTATTAAGTTTATAAAGTGTGTCTAAATTGTATATATAAGAATAACCTTATTACAGTGGCAATAATAAGACCGATATTAGACTGAATTTGTTTGTAATTATGGATATTATTAATGTTTATAAAGATATTATACCTTCCATTTTGAATTTATTGTTAATCTCATGTTTTATGAGTACAATGTATTGGGCAACTATTTAAAAATATATGTTTTCATTGTTTTCAACGCCTTTTTATTTAGCAACTGGCCAATTACTTGTATTTTGATTAGGTACTTATGCCATCATTTTGTCTTTTACCTACTTGTCATATTCTACTAAAAATAAATACAAAATGCCTGATCATCAGGTAACTAAAAAATCTTTGATTTCCGGTAATACTAGTGACTTCTGTTACTTTTGTATCGAAATGAATGATGATTTAGGACGAAAACGAGCGCGCGAAATTTTATAAACAGACCTTTGGGAGTCTAGATATTGTCTGCGCCATATTAAAAACAAAATTAAATATTATAAATATTTACTCACGCACTCAAATTATTAAAATAGCAACACTTACATTCATTTCACATCATTCAATCAAATACACGAGGACCAATCCTTAACTCCCGCGCACACCCTACATCCTAATCCGCTCGTCAGTTGTAAAAAAATCGCAACTCCGGTAACGCGTGTGCGCTCCCGTTCCTCTCGCTCTCAAAGAAAACTCAAATATAAGTGTTGTGTGTGACAAACAGACTCTGTGGGTGGCTTACCAGCATTCAACTATAGTGAAAACTCCACTGCTAAAACTATCGAAGGACATTATTATTCAAAGCTCCAATCCTGCACCCGTAAGTACCTACCTAATGCCTTTTTCCGCTGCGCCCACAAGTTCTGGTCCCTCTCGCCGAATAAAAAACATAATATACTCTCTCAATCACTCATCTAACCACACACAATACGCAAACGCTTTCCTCACACAATTATTATTTCGAAATTACGGCAGCCATTGTCGCATTTCGCACCGAATCCGCAACCTCGCTAAATAGCATCCAACGCACACTCTTTTAGATATTTAATTATTTGTTTATTCATATTTTGATATCCGCATATATATTTAACGCTTATTTCACGCATTTAAAAACATTTAACGCATCCACGCACGTTATATTATTACTAGATACCTATTCTCAAAATAGCGTCAACAAGACAACCAAAAAGGAAGACAGCCAGTGATGATGAACACGAGGTTTACTCAAAACTATCTCTTCTCGAAGCTAAGATGGAGAATCTTTACCAGATTATGCAGAATATATACGATCTTAGCCTAAAGGTTTCCGATCCAACATTTCAATCGCAATTTCTAGCACGCATTCAATCGGTAGATATTATACGATCAAATTTTATGGATACTCTGGACTCGTGTGTTATGGCTCGATTAGAAAATGATCCATCCGCAAAACCGAACTACGCCGCCTTACAATCCTTTGACGAACTGTATTGTTACGTAAAACATACAGCATCCACACTCACACAAAATAATTCTATTAAAAACACCCAAGATAATTCTCATAAATATGATCTGTTGAACCGCAAGTTACCGCCCCACAGTGTTTTATGAAGACCATTTTTCGGACATGGCCTTTTTATATAAAAAACTGATAGTTCAAGTTATTCAAATGCAATATTTCGTATCCCCATTGCACTAGCATTTTTAGTTTTTGAGATAGAAATTATTGAAAATCGTCTTGTTTTCATCCGGGTATTTAGAAAAAAAATCATTTCTCTGAAACTAAATATGATACGCAATTATGACCTTAGAAACATCGACGGCGTTTTTTATGCTGCATATTTTAGAATAAAAATGAACCTCAGAACTTTGTTAGATTCCGACTTAAATGAGGTTTTTAGTTTTTAGATTTTATTTTTTTTCTCGGTAATTCCAACGTATTTGGAAAAGTTATTTATACTAAAATTATGCCCTTTATCTTCCCTACGTACCACAAAAATGACACATCCTAATTGAGTGGAATCTAGAAGTTATTCCAAATTAACTGTTTTTGCTAGGGTTGTCACTTTCGAATCTGAATATTGATGACTTAATTTTTATTTAATGGGACGTATTGGTTATTAAAATTTCGACTATTAAACTTAGGAACTTTGTTAGATTCAGACTAAATGTTCTACGGTTTACAAGAAAAGGCTTTTTAAAAAAAAGACTTTGTGTAAAATTAAGGATTTACTTCGTTATAACTTATTTCACTAAAATCTTGCACTCAACCGTCAGTCACAAGGTTTTTAGTTTTTATTAATTTTGTTCTCGATAACTCCGTACTATTGAGATAAGTTATTTATACTGAAACTAGCCCTTTGCCAGCAACTTCGTTCGCAAATATTTTCATAAAAACTTTATCACCCTTTAAAACTGTATTTTTGGGGTAGTTTAGAAAAACGAATAATGACTATCTTTATTTTGATTACAATTTGTGCTAGGTTTTAAGTTTATTAACCTAAGAAATAGAATTCCTTTAGACGATCTTTAAACGCCCTAAATAATATTCTTTTGGAGGTAGTTCTGAAAATCAAAAATGACATCAAAATGGAAATTTGCTCTATCCACTGCCCGTTAAGTTTGGTTGTTATTAATAATAATAATAATAATAATGATGTGGTATGTCAGTTGAGAAAATATCGCACAGCTTCCCGAATGCTACGTAGCCGAGTTAAATAGAATAGAATAATTAGAGAAACACAATGCTTTGACTATTTTATATCGCCTTAGTCACATAACAGAAGACGAAAGTATACCGTCTTTAAATTTCATTTCAACTTAAAGAGTGTGCAAGTTTTATAGTATGGTACCTGTATAATTTAATCATTAAAACATTGCATGACAAGTCCAACAATTTATATATTATATACAATAGTTATTAATTTATATAAAATAGTTCGATATATCCCCCTCTTCTTTGAGTCAGTTAACGATTACACGTATAAACAAAGCAATTTTACTTGTTACGACAGTTGTGCTGTGATCCTATAAGGAGTTCCGTTTCATATCTTTGAAGTTCATTATCAGATCATAACAATATTTTTATGGGACCAATTCGGAAGCATAACCTTTCAAACAAAAAAATAATTTTCAAAATCGGTTCACAATTGGCCGAGAAATCGGTAAACATACATAAAAATTACAAAAATACATAATAACCTTCTTTTTTTAAGTCGGTTAAAAACGAAACCGTGCGTAAAATTTCATGTTCCTAGGCTCTGTAGTTTCAGCTGTGCGTTAGTATGTTAGCCAGTCAATTTCTTCTTTTTATATAGATAACGTCAGATCCGGATATGAACTATTATAATATAATAGCGTGACAACCCTAACGACGTAAAATACGGATCAAACTTAAAAATGTTGTGGTTTCTAGATTCCACGCAATTAGGATGTGTCATTTTTGTGGTACGTAGGGAAGATAAAGGGCATAATTTTAGTATAAATAACTTTTCCAAATACGACGGAATTACCGAGAAAAAAAATAAAATCTAAAAACTAAAAACCTCGTTTAAGTCGGAATGTAACAAAGTTCTGAGGTTCATTTTTATTTTAAAATATGCAGCATAAAAAACGCCGTCGATGTTTCTAAGGTCATAATTGCGTATCATATTTAGTTTCAGAGAAATGTTTTTTTTTCTAAATACCCGGATGAAAAAAAGACGATTTTCAATAATTTCTATCTCAAAAACTAAAAATGCTAGTGCAATGGGGATACAAAATATTGCATTTGAATAACTTGAACTATCAGTTTTTAATATAAAAAGGCCATGTCCGAAAAATGGTCTTCATAAAACACTGTGCGCCCCTTAAGTTAGTTTCGTTTGATGGATCGCCATATAATTGGTCGCCATTTTACGAGAATTTTAAAAGTCTTATCCACGATAATCTGCATCTCTCAGACGCCGAAAAAGTTCAATATTTAATAGGTTCTTTGTCCGGCAAAGCATTAACCGTTTGTTCAGGTATTACACCTACCGCTAATAATTATCATATAATTTGGAATTCTCTATTAGAAAAATAACAAGATACTCGAGTACAAGCTTCCATTTACGTACAACAAATAATTAACTATAAACCAAATCAATCTATCGATACATTCCTCGAACAATTTTACTCTGCAGAAGCCGCTTTACGCCGTTTAAATATTGACGATCTCTCAGATTTTATTATTACTCACGTCGCACTTACTAAACTCGATAAGGAGGTAGTGAACTTGTTCGAGCAATCGCATAGACATATTCAAATACCTACATTCGATCATCTTTCTAAATTTATTAAAGAACAAAGTAAAATACAAACGCTCCGTAATCCTAGCTCAAATACAAAACCTTTTTTGACTCAACGCTCCTCAAATAATTATAATAATAATACATCAAATTCTAAAACTACTCGAGCATTCTTCGCAAATACTCATTCACCCGCAATACAAAACGCTCATGTAAATTATGTAATGATCCTAACTCGCATCCTCTATATAAATGTTCATTTTTTGTTAATGACTGAAATCAAATCTGAAATCAAGACCCGCGTACTAGATTTGAACTAGTAAATAAACATCGTTTCTGTCGTAATTGCCTAGGATTTCATGATACTAAATTCTGTAAATCAATAAATACTTGTTCCACATGTCAACGCAAACATCATACGCTCTTACATGTAGAAAACTTTCATAATATTTTCAAAACCAAACCGATGTCCCCGCGATCGGAAGTCGAACCTATCGCACCGCCGCTGAACTATCAGTGTGTCAACACGCAGCCCGCGCCCCGCGCCGCTCCCCTCACTACCGCTCTGCCTGCCGCGATCGTGTCGAATGTTTCTTCGGTCGCCGCCGCCGCTGATAAGTTTGCGCGCCAAAATTTAAATGATCTTGCGTTATCAATGACCGCTTCTACTTGTAATATCGATAGTAATAGTACTACAGTTTTATTGCCTACTGCTTCTGTATACGTTTATAAAAATAAGAATCCAAATAAGGTTCGCGTGTTTCTAGATACAGGTTCAATGAGTAATTTTATCACAAAGTCGTGTTGTGAACGCCTTAATTTAGTCATTACTCCCGATAACTCAACCATTCTTGGTATAGGCCAATCTAAAATATCTGCTATTGGATTTACGAAATTTAAAATATTTTCCCGCTTTGATTCACGCTGCTCCATGCTCGCGTAATAGAAAATATTACCGACGGCTTACCTAGTCTACCTATAGATACGTCAAAACTAATTCACTTACGCAACTTACCTATGGCTGATGATGCATTCCATTTACCGGCCGAGATCGATTGTCTAATTGGCAACGAGTTATTCCCGTTCCTATTAGGAAGTGGAAAGGTTACAATACCCGGTTCATCGGTCGTCGCTGTACAGACTACACTAGGTTACATTGCCATGGGTAGGGCAGATTATGATAACCGCTTAGATACTCGCACTCCTATCTTCCAAAATAATAATACATATAATAATAAATCTTTTTTCTGCGCTACCGCATCTAACTCACTTGAAAATCTCACTCAACGCTTTTGGGAATTAGAAAACGTCCCTGATAAAGTTCACAGGAGCCCTGATGATGAGGCCTGTGACCTTATCTTTAACGCTACGCAATCACGTGATGGTACTGGCAGATATACTGTACAGTTACCGTTTAAAACTCCATATTCTGAATTAGGAAATTCTTACGCTATTGCTCACCGACGTCTCATTAATTTAGAAAAGAAATTAGATTCGCATCCCGATATTCGTAAAAATTATAACGCCACTATTCAAGACTACATAGATCAAGGATATCTGTCCAAAGTTGATAATCCCTTCTTTGAAATTCCGCATTATTATATTCCGCATCACGCTGTTTATCGCCCCGATAAACAGTCGTCTAAAATACGCATAGTACTTGATGCTAGTTGTAAAACTTCATCAGGTAAATCTCTTAATGACATTTTATATATTGGTCCTAATTTACAAAGTAACATATTTAACTTACTCATAAATTTACGCATGTTCTCCGTAGCTGTTGCAGCTGACATCGAGAAGATGTATTTTCAATTAAAACTCGACTCTAAACATCACGCCTTTCAACGCATTTTATATAGGTTCGATAACGCTAGTAAACTAGAAACTTACGAATTCAATAGGGTTTCTTTTGGTGTTTCAAGTTCGCCATACTTGGCTATGAGGGTGATTCGCCAACTTGCTGCTGAAAGTAAAGATCAGTACCCACTAGCCGCATACGAGGCTGAAAATCATATGTATTTGGACGATTATATATGTTCATTAGATGGAGTTGATAAAGCCGAAAAAACTCACCGCGAAATGGTCGCTATGTTTAAGTCCGGAGGTTTCAATCTTATAAAATGGGTCTCAAATAGTTCTCAATTAATGGATAAAATCCCCGCTTCGCATAAAAATCCACAAAATATTAATTTCGACACAGACGCTAATTCAAACGTGAAAATTGTAGGTATGCAATGGAATCCTGTAGAAGTCACCTTTCAATTTAAAATTAACGCTATTTCTCTCATATGCACGAAACGCACAATCCTCTCCGCAACCGCTCGTCTTTTCGACCCGTTAGGTCTTATCGCTCCCGTGACAGCATTTATGAAGTTACTCGTTCAAGAATGTTGGAAACATGAACTTGACTGGGATAGTCCAGTACCTACGCATATTGAAAATAAGTGGAATCAATTCCACAACGAACTCACTTATCTCGAACAAATTAAAATCCCGCGTCATGTAGGTATAACTTCGGATACTCACGTGACACTCCTCGGTTTCGCAGACGCTAGTGAGCGCTGCTATGGTGCAGCCGTATATTTAAGGGTTAGCGCTAATGATATAGATCACGGATCTGTTACTCTACTCACCTCGAAATCACGCGTCGCTTCACTCAATAAAATGCCGCTGGCTCGCTTGGAACTATGCGCTGCACTCTTATTAGCTAATCTTCTCACCGCTGTAAAAGATACTCTAAGCAAACGCTGTCAAATTGATAAAATTTACGCATTCTCTGACTCAACCGTAACACTAACGTGGATACACTCACCCGCATATAAATTTCACACATTTGTCGCAAATCGGATAACGGAAATAAATTCTAAATTACCCGCTAAACATTGGTTGCATATTAATGGACAAGAGAACCTCGCTGATATTGTTTCTCGCCCTATAACGCCGAAATTACTTTCAAAACTAGAATTTTGGTTTAACGCTCCTCATTGGTTCTCATCTCCCATATGGCAATGGCCTATTAAAACATTTGAAATTAATACTAATAATTCGGAATTCATGGAAATTAAAACTACTACTCTATCCGCTAAGGTCATTCAACCTGAAACTACTCGTCCTATTCAAGAATTAATTGATCGCGTCTCTAGTTACTCAAAATTACTTCGCATCGTAGTATTTATTCTACGCTTTTCTAAACGTCTTAAATCTCATGGATCTATAACAGTCTCAGATTTAGATACCGCTGAAATATATCTCATAAAATATGTCCAAAATTTACACTTTTCGGAAGATATGGTCAACTTAAAATTAAATAAACCAATAAATAAAAAAGTCTTAAAGCTTAATCCATTTATCGACTCTTCTAATATCTTACGAGTAGGTGGAAGATTAACTCACTCTCAACTCGATTACGGCAAAAAGCATCCGATATTACTACCGCAAAAAGATCGCGTAACTAACCTCATAATTGGTTATTATCATATCGTTAATCTTCATACAGGTCCCGCTCTTTTATTATCTATGATAAGACAAAAATTTTGGATAATTTCCGCTAGAAATTCAGTAAGGCAAATAGTTCACAAATGTAACAAGTGTTTTAGACTCAATCCAAAAAATACTTACCCTCCAATGGGTGATCTGCCCGCTTTTCGAGTTTCAGACGTGAAACCATATTTTGTTCACACCGCTGTTGACTACGCTGGTCCTTTTTCCATAACTCATATTCACAAACGTGGAATCAAAAGCCAAAAGGCTTATATTTGTTTATTTGTATGTTTAACGACTAAAGCATTACACTTGGAACTTGTTTCTGATCTTAGTTCTGATTTATTTCTCGCCGCTTTTAAGCGCTTTATATCTCGCAGAGGTCCTGTTTCGCTAATATATAGCGATGGAGGTACCAATTTTATTGGAGCAAAACGTAAACTCAACGAAATTTACTCACTTATACAGTCCAAATCGCATATTAATTATATTAGTCAACAGTTATTGTCTGAGCATCGCGTACAATTTAAACATAGTCCGCCTTACGGTCCGCATTTTAACGGACTCAGCGAAATAAGTGTTCGTTGTGTCAAAACTCATCTTTGCAAAGTCATAGGATCTCAAATACTCACTTACGAAGAATTTAGTACTGTGGTTGTTCAAATCGAAAACTTGCTAAATAGCCGACCTCTATGTGTCTTGAATTCGGATCCTTCCGATATTACCGCATTAACGCCTAATCATTTTTTAAACATAACTCCACTCAAATTCTTACCCGCTGAAGATGTCACCGACATCGCTGATAATCGCTTATCACGCTATCAATTACTCAATAAAATAACGCATTCATTTTGGCAACGCTGGAATAAAGAATATCTTACGTCTTTGCAAGAAAGAGAAAAATGGAACTCTCCCTCAAAACCTATCGAGTTAGGTACTATTGTCGTAATTAAAGACAATTACTCTCATTCTCTTAGTTGGCCTCTAGGGATAGTAGATGTAGTTTATCCTGGAAAGGACAAAATTATAAGAACAGTTAAAGTAAAAACCGCGACTGGTTCATATATAGTTCGGATTTGTCTGTTACCTTCGCAGTAAATTTAATATTACTCAATATTTTTTTTAATATTACTACTCTTATTCTCTTTTAATATCTTAATTCTTAAATTGTTTAGAGGAAACCTCTAGTCCGGGGGAGTTGTCTGCGCCATATTAAAAATATAAATTAAATATTATAAATATTTACTCACGCACTCAAATTATTAAAATAGCAACTTACATTCATTTCACATCATTCAATCAAATACACGAAGACCAATCCTTAACTCCCGCGCACACCCTACTTCCTAATCCGCTCGTCAGTTGTCAAAAAATCGCAACTCCGGTAACGCGTGTGCGCTCCCGTTCCTCTCGCTCTCAAAGAAAACTCAAATATAAGTGTTGTGTGTGACAAACAGATTCTGTGGGTGGCTTACCAGCATTCAACTATAGTGAAAACTCCACTGCTAAAACTATCGAAGGTCATTATTATTCAAAGCTCCAATCCTGCACCCGTAAGTACCTACCTACTGCCTTTTTCCGCTGCGCCCACAGATATCATGAAAAACGACTAAACGTAAATTTTCAAAATAAAATTATTTGCATTGTTAAATTACTAATCTATCCCTGTATGTAGGCCGTTTTATTCTATGGTATATATCTTATGGTATTTATTTACCCCCAAAGATGCGTTAAAATTAATACGCTCATATCTTTCAAATATTTTTATTTTTTACTTTTTTGGTTCCATACAGGGCTAGATAATGATGAGACAAATTGATATCATTTTTTATTTTGAACGTACATCATCAAACAGTGGAGTAATCGCCAGACTACGTTTGTATGGAAGAATGACCGACTATTGTAACCTTAAAGCGTATTGTCAGATATCCCCCATTTTTTTATATCAACGATAATCGCTGGATGGTCTACGGTCCAATATAAAAATTCTTTTGGAATGCTATTGTGACTGCCTCGTTTTTGCAGAGCCTCGGAAATGTTCGCGGTAACTAATACCATTATCCACAGAAAAAGGCCTCACTCCTGGGTAGAATAGAGAGCAGTCCTAATAGCAAACGAAGGTTGTAGCCTAATATTACGGTTTAAGACATTTATTTCTCAAAAAGAATACAATTCACTTAATATGAGAAATACAAGGTTATCATAAAATTAAATATAAGAATTACTTATAAAGAAGGTAGGTACTCGTCCATAAATAAGTTAGTTAGTACTTAGTAGACAAACAATTTTTCTTACAGTGTTGTGGGTAAAAGGAAAAAGTGAGTATCGATTCTTGAAGGCAAGTCAATAGCAATTACACATTTACGATTTATATGTACTGTGATGTTTCGAAAATACAGAGTAGGTATCCTAGTTATTTTTATACTTAGCAATTATTAAATAATGACAATTGTTACAGATGTAAATTAAAATGGTGTGGTAATAAATATAATATAACCCATATTTAAAACCTAGAAAAATCTTAAAAAGGTGGTGCTTTAAGGTTTTTTTGTATAAAGTAAAGGACTGTATCTCTTTAATGTCATTAGGTAATTTATTATACAACTCTGCTCCATCGTATAGTATATTTTTCTTCCATAGTTAGTTCGTGGCGGTCTTAAGCAAATGTTGTTTTTTCGTCTAGTACTACGTTTTTGTGATTGCCCTTTTGTTGTAAATGTTAATTTAGAGTGTATATTTTTATTTAATAGCTTATGTACTAATATGCATGTGTTATATTTATATATCTGTGATAGTGTCATCAATTTAGTTTCTTTGTAATTTTTTTCTGTCGGAGTTAGGTAGTGGTAATGGAATAAGAGTTTCATTATTTTGTTTTGACATGTTTCGATTTGTTTTACATGTATTTTAGCTGCAGTACCCCATACCTCTATTAGGTATTCTAGGTGAGGTTTTACCATAGAGTTGTAAATTATATACCTAACAGATGTCGGCAAACAGCGAACAATCCCTCGAAGCGCGCCTATGACAGAAGATAGTCTAGATCTTAATTTATCTAGATGTGTCTGCCACGTCAGATGTTTATCAAGATGGATACCAAGATACTTCTCTGAAGAAACTTGGGTTATAGGTTCGTTATTCATGTACAGATTTTAGTTGTTTGCGACGTTTTTGTTCCTAGCACTAAATAGTTTGTTTTAGAATAATATAGTTTGTTTTAAAAGTATTAACCGTAAGCAAATTGTCTTGGAACCATCTAGAGAGGGTGTCTAAATCTTGTTGGGCTTGCTCGATGACCTCCTCGATATTGTTTCCAAATAAAAATAAGCTTGTATCATCAGCATAAAGTATTATGTCACCTGCCAAATTTAGGTTATGTATGTCATTTACGTATAATATGAACAGCAGGGGACCAAGAATGGATCCCTGCGGTACGCCGTAGGTCAAAGCTTCGTAATTACTTTGCATATCACCAATCCGAACAATTTGTTTTCTATTAGATAGATAAGACCGGAATATGTCGTGGGCAGTACCCCTGATGCCGATACTATGCAGTTTTTGGAGAAGGAGACTATGGCTAATTGTATCAAATGCCTTTTTCAGGTCAATAAATATACCAAGTGCTGCGCATTTTTCATCGATATTGTTTTAAAGATTTGTCACAAGGTCAATTGTTGCAGTTAGAGTATTGGATTTTGCGCGGAAACCATATTGCTTTTTAGAGAAGAAGTTTATAGTTTTGAGGTAATCATCTAAACGTTTATATAATACGTTTTCGAATATTTTAGAGATTATTGGGCGGACAGAGATAGGGCGATAATTACCTGGGTCAGTCTTTTTTCCTGACTTAAAGATAGGACTAACTTTCGATATTTTCAGAGAATCGGGGAAGTGACCGTTTTGTAAACAATAGTTAATACTTATCGTGTGTTTAGTTAATATTAGATTTTTAATACTTTTTATGGTTTTGCAGCTAATCCCATCTAAGCCCGCACTAGTGTTTTAATTGAAATTGTCTATGATTTTGCTAACTTCTGCTTCAGTAGTTGGGGTTATGTTTAGTAGTTCAGTTGTACTAGAGTTTGTTGTCTGTGTTGTTGCCTGAGTATGTATTTGTTCCCCTAGGCCTTGTAATTTTATTAGCTAAAACAGATCCTATTGTAGCAAAAAAGGTGTTAAAATAATTACATTTATTTCTTTACTGCTTGTGATTTGACCGGTAAGTGTATCTAGCTTTGAAGGAGCGGAGCATGATTTAGACTTATTTCCAGCTAAATACCCGATTAGCTTCCACATCTTTAAAGGTTTTCTTTCACAGTTTTTGAACATTTTATAGTAGTAACACCTTTTAGTATTTTGAATTTGTTGCAACACGCTGTTTTGTAGGCTTATGAAATTGTTTCTTATTAAGTCATTATTGGGATTTTCCTTATAATATGCAGACCAAAGTTGATTCCTTTTAGTTAGCATTCTAATTATGTCTTTATTGATCCAGTCTGATTTTAACGTATTTTGAATTTTGAATTTCGGTATTCTATTTTTAACTACTGCTTTCTTTATTGTGTGTTCCAAGTTTTCGTAGTCACTCTCAGAGACATTCACAATCATACTTTCTACTGATTGGTAAAGCGTTGTGTAATCTAAGGCATGGTACTTAACTTTCTTTTTCATTTCAGGTGCATATTTGCCAACTTCAAGATAGATTTGCTTGTGATCCGACATTGGAGACTCCACAATAGTTACATGAATTTTATGATTCTTTAGGTTGGATGAGACATGATCAAGGATCGATTTTTTTATAGCAGTATCACGGGTACTAAATTTTTCATCAGTGTTGTTTAGGATTAGATGTCCACTTTCTAATATTATTTTTGTATAATTTTTACTCGATCGGTTCGGATTAAGCAGATCGTAGTTGAAATCACCAAACACTAAAGCTCTTTTCCTCCTCGTCAATTGCTGTGAATATTCCTCCAGAAAATCATTATTGTTCGATTTTGGTGTTTTATATACGGCACCTATATCCAATGAGTATTTGTCTAAATGAACCCATAAGTAGTGATTTTTATCTTTACAAAGATCCTCAATGTAATTGTGTTTTAAGCAGTCATGAACAAATATGGATACTCCACCGCCTCTTGCGTTTTCTCTTATATTATAATAATGGGAGTAGTTTGGCAGTCTTAAAGTCTTGGCTTCAGATTCGGACTTGATCCAGGTTTCCGATAGTATAATCAAATCGAATGTTGTGTTGTATAATGCAGTTTAACTCATCTAGCTTTCCTGGCTTCACTATGCTACGTGCGTTAGCGTAAAGAAATTTTAGAGATTTTTATTAGGTTGTTGTAAGAATTGGTTACTTCGTATGTAGTGTTCGTTAGAGTTACATCATCTGAACCTTGTATCGCTAGTTTTTTGGCTGAGTTTTCGTAATTGTAGGTATTCCTTTGAAGTATTTTATTGTTATATCCGTTTCGCCTCCGTCTACTCGCCGTTTCAGTTCGTCTCTTAAATTTTTCCGATAATTTTGTTGATAGGGGGTCTCATCAGAGTAGATCTTTATATTTTCAGATTGTATACTTGATTTATTGCGTAGAATGGATTTCGCTGGTTCAGACGTCGAGAATATGACCTTGTAGGGACACAATGTAAACGTGGAAGGCAGAATGCTAGGTAAGCATAATTGCATGCGAGCGAGACGAATGAACGGCGGGGCAGTTACTGCGCACTGCTCCGAGCGGAAGGTTGTCTAAACGGGACTCTGGGGAATAAACGTGACAATCCATAACCTACGAACACGTGTCTGATTTCGTGACCCGCAACCTTCCACAGCTCGACGAGGCAGTACTCAAATAGGGACCCACGTCCTCGCACTACTAGGCTCAACTTACCCCGAAGGAGGAGCCCCTAAATTGGGGACCCGCGTCAAAAGTACACGTAGACAGTCAGTGAAAAGTGCCTACGCCGCGAGTGCCACGTCTACATCGCTAGTGTGAACATCGCAATAAAATGAGTTACGAACAACATCAGCAACGCCCGGCACAAGCATCACAGGCCAAGATGGAAGACGACGAGCTATCGCAAATCACCGTCAAGACACAAATACCAGACTTCTGGACAGACCAACCACGACTATGGTTCGGCCAATTTGAAGCCATAGTAGCAAGCCAGAAACAAGGGGAGCGCACAAAATTCAACGTCGTGGTGGCGAAACTGAAAAAGGACAGCGTACAACAAGTCGCAGACCTAATCCTGCAACCACCAGAAGAGAAACCATACACTACCCTTAAAGAAAGGCTCTTGACCGTCTACGAGGAATCCGAGATTCGAAAGGTACAGAAACTACTCAGCGAAATCGAACTGGGTCAACAAAAACCCTCACAACCGCTCCGTAGAATGCAAGAACTGGCGCAAGACAAATTCCCAGACGACACGTTACGAATACTGTGGATCGGACACCTGCCAGCATCAGTGCGCGCCATACTGACGGTCAGCGAAATCGCAGACATCAACAAACTAGCTCAGATGGCAGACAAGGTTATGGAGACGGCAAAACCGGACATACCGGTAGCTGAGGTACTCACAACCACACCACCAAATGGCAATGAGCTACTCATCGCGGAGATATCAAGACTGCGCGAGTCAATCGACGAAATACACAGAGGCAGAACAACGTGGAGACACGGGCAAGGTCCCCGGCAGCGATCACAATCAGGAAATAGACGCTACAACCAGAGACGTAACCCGCAATCAGCCGACTGGGTATGTTATTATCATTACCGTTTCGGCGACCGGGCAAACAAATGCGAGCAACCCTGCAACTGGGACAAGCAGAAGACATCACGAACAGCTGGAAAGTCGGAAAACTAGGAGCGATGCAGTCAGCGGCGGAGGAATGCATCGGTACTTCAAATCACCGCCTTTGTGTAACGGACATCACTTCCGGCAAGCGCTTCCTCATCGACACGGGCGCGAACGTATCGGTATTACCAGCAACTAGGAAACAAAGGCTCCACACGGGGAACTCCGAAGGTAAATATAAATTGTACGCAGCAAACGGATCCGAAATTCATACTTACGGCACACAAACCCTAGAACTAAATCTTAACCTACGCAGGCCCTTAAGGTGGACATTTATAATTGCTAATGTAACACAACCAATCATTGGGGCAGATTTCTTAAAATATCATAACCTATTGGTAGACCTGAATGCTCATAAGTTAATCGATAAACGAACGGACCTAAATACAATAGGTAGTATAGTTAAATGCGCGGCAATATCAGTCAGCATTTTAGATAGTAAGCATACATATCACGATATATTATCAGAGTATGCTGACATCACCAAACCTATGCCATTCAAAGATGACGACACGCAAAATAACGCGAGCAATATATTTCACCACATTGAGACCACGGGACCCCCAGTACACGCGCGGGCTAGGCCTCTTCCTCCCAACAGGTACCACCAGGTAAAGGAAGAATTCAGGCGCATGCAAGAGATGGGCATCTGCAGGCCATCCAAGAGCGAGTGGGCGAGCCCATTGCATGTGGTAGCAAAGAAAAATGGGGACATCCGACCGTGTGGAGACTACAGGCGCCTGAACGCCATCACCAAGCCGGACCGGTATCCAGTCCCACGCCTACACGACTTCACCTACATACTCGCAGGTAAGAAAATTTGCACCAAACTCGACATTAACAAATCATACCATTGCATTAGAGTTGCTAAAGAGGATATAGAGAAAACAGCGATAATAACACCATTCGGTCTGTTCGAATTCCCTCGGATGACCTTTGGGTTACGAAACGCGAGTCAGACATTCCAGCGCTTTATGAATAACAATGTATTACACGGCTTAGATTTCCTGTTCAGTTTTGTCGATGACGTCATCATAGCGAGCAATAGCATAGAGGAAAACAAAAGGCAGCTACGCACAGTATTCGAAAGATTTAGACAGTTTGGCATCACAATAAACCTAGCAAAGTGCGAATTCGGTAAATCTAAACTCGACTTTTTAGGATATGAGGTCTCCACGGAGGGCATTAAACCACTAGAGGACAAAGTTAAAGCCATCTCAGATTATACGCGACCGGAAACAGTAGAACAGCTTAGACAGTTTTTAGGCGTGGTAAACTTTTACCGAGCAAGCATACCCCACGCCGCCGCGCACCAAGCAAGCTTAAACGAATTCCTAATAGGCGCTAAACGAAAAGACAAGACCATAATCAAGTGGAATGATAGGGCAATCAAAGATTTCGAACAATGTAAACTGGGACTAAAGAACGCCGTCATGTTATCGCATCCCGAGTCCAATGTACCCGTAGCTCTCATGACGGACGCATCAGACACGTGCGCAGGCGCGGTATTGCAACAAAAGGTAAATGGCTCCTGGCAACCATTAGGGTACTTTTCGAGGAGATTCTCTAAAGCTCAACAAAAGTACTCTACCTACGATTGGGAGCTGCTGGCAATATACATGGCAGTAAAGCATTTTCGTCAGATAATCGAGGGAAGTCATCCAACCATTTTCACGGATCACAAACCGTTAATCTACGCATTCGAAAAACTACAAAGTAACTCGGAAACCTCCAGACGAACAAGGCAACTTCTATTCATTAGCGAATTCACCACAACGATAAGGTACATAGAAGGCGACAAAAATGCAGGCGCAGACTTTTTATCGCGTGTACAAACAATCGACTGCCCGACCGCTATCGACTTCTCAGAATTAGCGCTAGCTCAGCAAAGTGACAACGAACTCGCACAGTTACTAAGGGAATCGAAAGACAATCTAAAATTAAAAAAATGTTTCATTCCACACTGCGAAACAGCCATATATTGCGAAAATTCAACAAACACGTGCAGACCATATTTAACGGAAAATTTCAGAAAACTAGCGTTCTACTCGATACATATAGGTCTAGATGCATGAGGATTATATTTGCCTAGTCGTATAGTTTTTATTGGTTTCGTGCAGTCTGGAACAGCCATTTTTATAACCTTCATTACCTCCTGGCTATCATGAATTTGTCTCTCTGCAGAGTTTGAGGATCTTATTTCTTCTACGCCTCGTATGATGACATTTTTCTACCTCTGAGATCGGTTATAGGTCTCCGATATAATTTAATTCGTAGTTAAACAGAGGTGTGGTAAACGCGGAAACGGATCCAGATTTAAGTGACGCTATTTCATTTTCAATAGTGTCCACTTTTTTCTCAATATTAGCTCGGAAGCCTGAGATATTAGCTAGCTCCGATTTTATTTTGACCTGTTCCGAGGACAAGAGATCAGGTTGTTAGCTTAATTTGACTTATTTCTTCCTTTTTAGCCGAAACATCTTGGGATATTTTGTTTAGATTTTCAGCCTGGGTTTTAGCCATATCATTTATGAGCGACTCCATTTTGTCTTGGAATCTTTCGAATTGTGCACCAAAGTCGTCATGCGGCTGTTTTCTCTTGCTGCGATATGTTACCTGTTTGGTGGAGTCAGATAAGGCAATTTTACGTAAATCTGGTTGCGAACCACCAGCCGCTCCAGATCTCCCAATACCACTTGCCATTGCCATAGGAACTCTATTGCCTACGTCATACGTATTAGGCGACTGTGGTGGCGACCGAGCGGCACTCATCGTGTGTTATTGTTTTATAGATATCCAAAGATATTTACTTGGAGTGTCCGGAGTGCGCTCGCGCAGCACCACGACGAGCCCGTCTCTTTTCACCGGTACGAGGGGAGAACGCTTGCAACTCACCGCTCGCTTGGATGTTGAGGAGAAGCAATAACGACCGAAGTTTCGCAAATGAGTTATTGCTAATTGCGCACTTGGGTGTATGGCACTAAGTTTCACTTTTATTTGGAGGTTATTATTTATTTTACTAAAATGTTGTCGACACGTCCGTACCGTTCGCTAAGTAATCGCTAATTAGCCGATACTAACACCGCTATATTAGGACGATTTGTGCGAAGTCACCTAGATTGCCCTCGTTGTTTTTAATTGTATTGTAGGGTTGTCGTCTCAAAAACGACAGATTCTACTCTAATCTAACTTCCATCTCCCTTTTCAACACAATGATGTTTCCTGCTAATGCGAGCCAGTCCTTTTGATGAGTCGAGTTTTTTCAGCGATTTGGTCTGTCGGTTATTTTTTAAGTTTACTGACAAGATTATTGTAAATTCAGTCCTATTACTAACAAAATATAGATCAAAAAATATTCCTTTAATAAAATCTGACATTATAGTTAGGGTGTCTCTTAGCACCAGCGCCTTTGATCGTGAAGGTGGATCCGGCGGGAGGAAGCTCCTCGTGCCCGCATTCTATGGATGCTGAGGTGACGTACAAGACGTCCAGCTAAACACTGATTGTTTAATTTTCTGGCCCAAAATGACAGCCGCGATTTATTTAAATGTTTGAACCGTGGAGCATTAGTGTTGTAGTTTGGCTCATTCATAAGTTATTCATTCGATCTTTGAACACATAACATATAAACTGCTCTTATAATTAATAAGAAATAAACAATGAAATAAATACGGTTGATAAAATACTGTCTGACATAAATGAGTGGTAATTAACAAAGACAAAATAATAAGGATCTTTTAACGACAATTAAAACACACAGTTTCAGACATGAAATAAAACCACTTTTTTCAGATATTCATTTTAATCAAATTTGACATAATAGTTAGGGTGTCCCTTAGCGCCGGTGCCTTTGATCGTGAAGGTGGATCCAGCGGGAGGAAGCTGCTCTTGCCCACGGTTCATGGATGCGGAGGTGACGTACAGGATGTCCAGCGCTGGGCCGCCGAACGTCGCTGATGTCGTCTGGAGCGCCGGTATTGGGATCACTTGCAATAGTTTCCCTTTCTTGGGGTCGATTTTGAGCATCTGGAAAAGTTAGAGCAATAAGTAGTAGTTTTAAATGGTTTCGGTTTTTTAAACAATTAAATCAACTGCCTCGTTTTTTAGTGGTACCTAACGCTACCCTTAAGCATGAGATTCTGGGTTCGATGCCCGGGTTGTGCAAGCTGTTATTGGTTTTTCAATCTGTAATTTCTCTGTAAGCCTGGACTTTGTGCCCGGATGATGGCAATAGGCTGGCTTCCTATTACTTTGGATTTAACCATGACTGGCGAAACTTCGATCCTATGGATGCACTTCTGCCTAGCCCTTTGTCCCAAACACTACTATTGACCATAAGGTCCTGGGTTCGTTTTCAGGTTCAGGCAAAATATTATTAGACCATGAAAATGAGTTGGAAGGACGACGTTCGGGCTTGCAAGGTGGAAGGAGTGGAGGCAGGCCTTTGTCCAGAAGTGGGACAGAACCTTGGCTAGACCACATAACATAGGCAGTCATGCAGACAGATATCTTAAAACTTTGGAATAACTGTATTTTTTGTGCCACGGTTATTCCGTCACACGTCACATTAGCATGGCGAAGACGCTGACACAGGATGTCGCTGACGCGAACACATACATTTTGGCCATACTAAAAGACGC
This sequence comes from Orthosia gracilis, assembly GCA_947562075.1. Classification (NCBI taxonomy): domain Eukaryota; kingdom Metazoa; phylum Arthropoda; class Insecta; order Lepidoptera; family Noctuidae; genus Orthosia; species Orthosia gracilis. Next base: position 1,325,173 of record OX387270.1, on the reverse strand, counting down.
TCAACACGGTTATAGAAGTGTTCCCTTAAAAAATTAGTGGACTTGCCTGATATCCGTCGAAGTTGGCGACCCACAGGTTGCCTTCCGTGTCGATGGTCATGCCGTCAAAGATGCCCGTCAGTTGTTTGCCGTCGTTGCCGAGAGTTTTATTGTACTCCGCCATTGAAAACACGTTCCTTGGATTCGCTGGCAAAGAAAAATTTAAAGTTTTCTGTTATTGTCAATCGAAAAACGGATAGGTATTTATTTCATAGAGTGGCTTATGGTAAAAATATAAATCTATTGAATACAGTTATCAGACTATGATGACCTAACTACAAATGAACGGTTTAATCAAATAAAATTTTAGCGCTTATATTTTCATTTAAGCGTAGAATCCGGAACTATTATTTGTCCACTCTTAAGTAGCTCGGTCTTCGTCATAGTTATTATATTTAAATTTCTGTTTCATTTAAAATAATAATATGGTATTTATTATAATATATATTAGTCTATTGTTTTAGAAAATATTTATGTATTTTATTAGTTAGATAGTTTATTATCAGACTTTATTGTTCTTTTTAAATTGCCCACTTATTTAAATAAAATTTCCCACTTAGCTCTTCTAAACTATAAAATGGATTTTGACGCGGACTTCACCATCATTTAGTTACGAGAATGTATTCCGGATGGCTTATGTGTCCTTGGGTAATACCACAGATAATATAATACTAGCAGACACATGCCGCATCCCTTACAAAGAAACAGTGCCGATTTAACTAGCGTTTTCGTCTGATTATTTTTTGTAAATCAATTGCGTTCAGTTCCTTTCCATGGCGATATATAGATGGTGTTAGCAGCGACTTGCAAGAAAAGGGTTTACTCGGTTTGTGATTATTTTTTCTTTAAATATAGTGACGATTTGTTTTATAGTATTTTTTACACATTTGTATGTTACAATACTAATAAAATAAATGGCGTGGAATGCCTCAGAAATTTAAAACCGCGCCATCTATTGGCATCTATTTTAAATGACCTATTCAAATAATCTATGAAATATGAATTAAGAGCCCAATAATCCATAATTTTGTGTTTAGGAGAGTTGATTAAACAAGTACATACAATTTTTATGTTCAATTCAATAAAAAATCGGTGCATATCGCACCATCTAGTGAGATTTATTTGATCCAAATTTTCTTTCTTAGCGCTAAGAGCCCGTGGTAATACTTAGCTAACAGGAGCGGGTCTTTAGTATCAAAAATCATAAAATAAATGAAAACTATTATTTACTTACAAATCTCTCCCGTTTCCACATCATAGTCGTATCTCCTGATGGTGTACTCAAAGGAGTCCACGAAATAGAAAGCCTTGTCTGCGAGGTCCCAACAGAGCCCGTTAGAGATGTCGATGTGATCGATCAGCTTCTTGGGGGTGCCGTCAGCTTCGAAGCGGTAGAGAGCACCCTTCTTCAGATTGAACTTGCCCGGCTCGTATTCATGGCCCATGGTTCCTTGAAGAAAATACAGAATACGGTTAGCAAAACATGTAAGCTGAATACCAGTCATTCCCAACCTGGTTAGTCCCAAGCTAGACTTGAAGTCCACTCCAAAAGAATAACAAAGACGTACGGCGATGCGTCATCGGTATGCCACACGCACCAAACGTTTTGGGCATACTTTTAATATTCGTACAGCTAAGGAGCGGAATTTCCTGCCGGAGTCTGTATTTCCTGATAGCTACAACCTGGCAGTCTTTAGGTCAAGAGTGAATAGGTTTCTTCTAGGCAAGCGTGCTACATCGTCGACCACATCATCGCTTACCATCAGGTGAGATAGTGGCCAAGCGCGAGCATACCAATAAAAAAAAATTGGGTATAGTTTACCCTCCGTCCAGTCTGTAATTAACATTCGACAGCTCAAAAACTAATAATTTAGTTATGAACTAATGCGGTGCCGATTTGATTTCTTATAACAATCTTCTTATAACAATCGACTTTATTAATGAAGAAATTTTAATCGATTTAACACATTTTTATTTTATTTTTGCTCAACTTATTGTTTTGTTTTAAATCAAATCTAATTTTTTGCTTCCATAATACACGTACAGTTGGTAAATATTAATAACAGTAACAATGTATTTATTATTTTGCAACATCAATCAGGCAGGTAATAAACAAAACCCAACCATCTATTGGTATTTATTTTTGCTCAATATTTTGTATTGTTTGTCCAATATTACTTTTTTCAAGATTTAACTTTATTGGAAGGACGAACCTTTATTGTATATCTTATATAGAATTAGATTATTAATATAAAATATATTCAATTAACACTGCCATTATGTACTGCTACGTAAATTCGACATAACTGTGAATTTTAATTTTTCGGAATAATGAATCCAATAAGCACGTCGCTTCGCTACTGTACGCGTCCATGAAGTATTGCATTTTATTGTCTATGTTTGCCTGTTATTAATTATGAAACTTCTTATGCGTGCATCTGTCAAATGTAAAATAATAGGCTGAACGGAGAGTAGGCAGATTGATTGGTTAGTAAAACAAAAGCAATGGAGGTTGGCAAGAGGAATCACGTCATCGTCGGTCACAGTTTATTAATTTCAAGTTTGAATAAAGATTTATTTTAAACATTCTGCCTTTGCCCAATTATGTTAATTAGCTTGAACACAATAAAAATAAAATTTGCTGCTCCATGCATATTGTCGATCAAAATCTAAATTAATAACAATGGGTTTATGTTTTAGTTGGTCGAATGGTATTATTATGAACCCCTTTTCAGGTTTAGCGTTAACGAAAAGTAAGGTTGTATTAATTGGTTGGTGGTTGTCATAGTTCTTTGTCTTAAGGTGTTTTTAAATAACATCACGGCTATATTGCCCGATGGGTTAGGCAAGTTGTTCCGCCAGGCTCAGGGCTGCTACTGAGAAAATCCAAATGGAAAAACCCAATAACACTGTGCCCGACCCCGGGAATCGAACCGAAGTCCTCACGCTCAGCATGCTTGCGAGTGCGACAACTAGACCAACAAGGCAGTGGGATTATTCTTACACCAAGAACCGCAATGTCCTTCTTGTACTCACCAGCAAAAAGTCTTCCCTTAGGATCCGCTTTAGCGTCATTGAACCTGTTCTTAGGGTTATCATCGTCCACCTCTGCGATGGTCTTGATCACTTTAGCTCCGTCATTTCCGCCGGCCCACTCGATCTCCACCACTTTCCGGTTCAAACCTACGACGAAATGATTCTGCTTACCCTCGATTGGGATTATGAAGGTAGGCATGCCATCTGGAATGTGAAAAGTGTTTTTTTTTAATTTATGATGGGTTTGCTTTTCCAGTTAAAGTGTGTCTTTTTTAATTGTGATTTTCCAAATTAAAAATCTCAAAAATGCTTTTGGAGTCCCACCGTCTGAGAAAACAGAGAGTTATGTCGGACTCCAACCGACTAAAACGCCACAGTTCCTAGCGCTACCGTGAGTCGAGAGCCCTGGTGGGTACAGTGTGTCCGGTTATCGCTCAGAGAAAGACCAGTAACTGCTTGAATCCCTTCGACGCGGTCGGGATTCAGTATTAACAACTTCGCTCGTGAGTTAAACTCCAACCTCCCTCCCTCGCTCCCCTCGAGAGTTAACTCTAGTATCCTTCATTACGCTCTGGATTCAACATGGCGCCCGTGACATAAGACACTGCTTTATCCCCGGCTTCGGTGAATAACCTGCTATAACCTAAACAAGACGGGTTCAGAAATGTTTAAGTACGCTTTGCTCGCTCTAGCATCTTATTTATTTTCTTTATAAGTCGGCAAAGTATCGCCTATCCCATCTCTGTATGGATGGACAACTAGAAAGAAAAAAAACCTTTCCGAAACGGATTGCTAAAGCTTTACATTTCTTTTCTCACGCTCATGCATCCTACGTTCTCTAATTTTTCATCATACCGGAACAGAAGGCTCGGAGTCCATTTACTTGGGTCGCCCTGGCTCCCTGATAAGCTTAGTTTGCAACTTTGACCGGGTGGGTTACATTCTTTGCCAAAAACAACTTACCCAACTTAGCCCTATAATGCTTGCCATCCTTCAACTTGTGCACAGTGCCGTCGAAGATGCTGACGAAGTACAGCGCCTGCGCCGCGTGGTCCCAGTGCGGACCCTCACCCAGCCATACCGGCTCAGTCACCGGCTCCACCACGGGTCCCATCTGGAAATGAAGGTCGGGTTTGTAGTTTGTAGGTTACTGGCTTTCTAAGACTTGTTTGGTCACGTCAACTTAGCTTTTGCGGAAAAATCACTGTTAGCTTTTTTGGTGTATCTATATGGTCACGCTCCTTGTTATTTTTTCCAAAGGTCCAGGTGCATTTTGAAAGATCCACCTCGATGACAAAAAAATGTTGTTCTTTGCTACACATCTTTGGCTGTGATAAATTGACCAAAATAACAAGCATAATGAGTGTTGATAAAAGAGGTAGGTACCGGTTTTTTGGAACCGGAGCTTTAATTGTATTAATTACTTTAATTATCCTGTATAGTTGGAAAGCGAGGTACATTGTCAGAGCTTAAGATTTTTGGAACATTTTCAAGAAATTTTGTAGATCTGTTATTAATTAGTCCTATTATTTAGGATTATAAATTCATTAACGAGCATTTTAGAAGTAGTTAAGTCGATCCTAAATAGATGTGTAAGTAAAAATAAATGCGAAAAAAATATTTTAAGAGGGTTATCTATTTAATAATTAGCAAGTTCTATGTTAACGCAATAGCAGTAAACATAGAAATTATTAATCAAAAATATACAAACAAATTACCGGTTTATAAGACACCAAGCTCAAAATAACAACATTTGTTAAGAACGGTAAGTTATGGTTATGGAAAATCATGTTGTTATACAACTTCGAACTGAGAAACAAGACTCCGGTCTTGGAGAAGAAAACATCGTTAATATAGCTTAACATTATCCTCAGGAAGATTCTATGAATAGTTATAACGTTGAGCTCGGGGAAACCGGTCATGACCTCATAGCTACGCGATTCTACTGAGATCAGAACGATGAGGAAAGTCAGGTGTTGAACAATGGTGTTGAGCTTTGTTCAGTGATTGAATTGAGTCATTATTTTTGAGTAGTCATGGTTTGTCGGCACGGAAACGTACGCAGGTTAGCGCAGGGCCGAAAATTCCCTGCCGGTCTATTCTGTAGGTAGGAACTGCGATTACATCTGGATTTACAGAATAGCACTACCTACTGCTTTCTGCCACAATCAAAACGTTAAGCAAAATTATTATTTTGGTACATCTTTAATATTGACACACAAGAAAGCTGGTGTTCCCCTCCGGTGGGTTCCCGCATTGTCGAGGCGGGGGGACTCAGTAACCGTGATCCGTGACGAACCTGAGGATGGGCCGCTCGACAGGGCTTATGCCGATAATCCGACGACGTAGCGGCCAACAAGTAGGTTACGGTGCCGCTTGACAACAGAGGCAACATCGCAACTGAAGCGGGCCGCGATGTCGTATGGGAGGCATCGCGGCTGTGGGTAGGAGGCCGCGACGGGAGAGGAGTGTCGGTATTGCGGTGCGCCGCTCTCCCTACCTTCAACGGCCTGGACGGGGTCACCACCGTCTGATGGCGGACACGGTGGGGCTGCAGGGGAGGAGGAGTGTCAGTATAGCGTTGGCCGCTCTACCTATCCCCTGTGGCCGAAAATTGGTAGGTGGCAGAGCTACTGACCTAACCCGGGGACCAAGGGTGCCATACACGGGGTCGTCTGGCGCCCACGTGCTGATTTGGTCCCTGGGGTGGTCACGGCGTACAATGTGTTCTGGTGCGCCGGTGATGGGGGTACTCCCCGGAGGATGGTCCGGTGACAGATAGCCGCGGCGGGTTCGCGGTGACTGCTGCGCGTGCCCGTGTGCCCGCCATAAGCGGCACAGGAGGACACTGGTTAGTTTTGGTGTGTTGGAGTCATACATAACTGCACTATCTCCCCGTGGTAGTGCAATATGAGAATTTGCCCAGGCAAAATAAAAAGACAGCTGCTGTTGTGCTTACCTTCGTCATGTGTTAGCGTAATACCTCCAGATAGAGAAAACAGGTTTTAATGTAGGCTAAACATCACGGATCAGATTTCTATGTCAGTCGGCTTAATTTTAACACTGCGATAACACTATAAGATCATAATAACCTAGGACCTAGGTCAACATTAGCGACGATTGTAGTAGGTATTAATAGTTAGGTAATATTAACAGCTCAGGTGCCTATTCGTTTGAGGAGCACAATTAATTCCTAAACTGGTTAGTAAGAGGTACCTGCTTACTTTATGTGTGTATAATTTCGACCTCTTTAATACTAATATTAGTAAATTAAAAAGACGTACCTATATGCGATAAGTTTTTCGAAAATATTTGAATCTCAAGGATAATCTATTATTATAAGTACCAATATGGTTTTATTGAGACCATTTTTGTTGTTAATAGCTACGCTTCACTACATATTATAAAATAAAGTCCCCCGTCGCGTTTGTACGCGATAAACTCAAAACTACTGAACGGATTTTCATGCTGTTTTCGCCAATGGAAAGAGAGGAAGGTTTTTGTGTATAATTTGTCACAGGCGAATCCGCTTTTTGTTATTAGCTGTAAGTTTTCAAAATAAAATACTTAAAAATTTACTTTGCTACGCTTGACTACTTGACACTTGACCTGATGGTAAGCGATGCAAACAAATAGATAACTGTATATTTGCATTACAAACTCAGGGGACACCCAAGTGCAATTAAATCAGTAGCTAGTAGGAGAAACTAAGGACGTTAAGCTTCACAGATTTTAGATCGATTACCCGTATTATTTAGATCGATTACAAAGAACAATAGAAACGTTTTAATTTCTACAAGAACTGTTATTCGTTAACATGGTTGTAGACACCACAAGGTCAGACCAACTCATTACGGCAAAAAACTCCGGCTAGATTAAGTATAGATAAAACTGTACACTACTTACTCAAGATGTGAGTTTGAAGCCAGTAATATTTTTGAATTATGAATACAAGTATTTATTTTACAAATAACTGGGACTTACTTGAGTTTGATACAAAAAATCCACTAAACTTTTGGAGCTATTACACATTCACCTACGTATGAAACCTTACAAGGTACGTCACTAAACGTGGTTACCATTACTTAGAAAACTTAACTGTGGTTCAAAGGTTTTATGGTATGGCGAGGCTGCTCATAGTAAAAGTCTTTGGTTCAAATTCCATGTTTTTGTTCCTAGAATTTGTCATTACGCCATTTGCCAAACCCTAACAGATCTTGACTTAGGTATTTTTTAAATTCACTGTTACCTTTATTTTGAAACCAACACAAATCGAAAAAATCTCTCAAATGCCGTCAACACCAACCCAAACATGAAATACTACTGGTTGTTTGATAAATTCCGCGAAACAACAAGATTTTTATAACAATTAACTTAACGATACCGGAAAAAACATGATGAGAATAGGACTTCCCCCAACCATAACGACAAATGATGATCACACCAACGCTAGTCAGATATCCTGACAATAGTTCATAGTGCCAGTTTACTAACATAATATATTTATATCGAAATGTATATTTAATCTACAACATAAGAATCGTTGGCCCAGAGTTTTTTGATCCGTAATTAAGTCAACCATGGTTAAATATAGATTAATATCAATGGTTTCTAATTTCGGTAAAACGCGTTTTTTCATTATTTTTTAGGCTAACCAATGGTCAAATAATGAACTCCAACTTATTTAACCATGTATGAGGCTAAAAATTGATGAAAAAACGCATTAACCCAAATTTAAAATCATTTTATACTATTTTATCAAAAAAGGGCAAGTATTCAAAAGGAAGAAATAAAACCGCTCTTACCCTTCGGACTCTTAAAACGGCCCAATATAAAACACAAGACGAGCTAACTAATCAGGCGAGCTTACAAATCAAGATGACTATTTCGTTCGTTCAACTTGTTTCCACGACAAAAACTATATACGGTGACCTTGGTTCTACTATGAACTTCCTTATTCTATGTTCGTATCGAAGAAAACATTTTGTGTTGAGTTCTGTGTTCACTTATCAAGCGTTGATTAAACCGGTTCATCATCATCATCAGCCTTTTAAATTGTTCCACTGCTGGGACACAGGCTTCCTCTCTGTGAAGAGAATGGGCCGTAATCCACCACGCGAACCCAGTGCGGGTTGGTGGATGTCATAATGTCTTCGAATTTTTGGATCTAGGATTAGATTTCCTCAGATGTTTTCCTTCACCGTTTTGAGAACAGCGGTGATGAAATAAATAAAACAAAGTAAAGCGCCTGCTGGATTCGAACCCACGACCTACAACTTGTAGGTCGCGGCCGTTACCACTGGGCCACTACTGGTCTCAAACCACGCCACGTTTCGGGCACTAATCTATCTATTGTCGAGACCCCCGGGAGGTCTAACCGCATCTGCATACCAGTCAAACCTGTATTAATTTATTCAGATGGAAGGAAATACAGAATAGGTAATAGATTCTATTCCAAATAAATTATAAGGTTGTAGTAGGTAAGAATAAATGTAGGCGAAAGCAATAAAACGCAAGCGACATAATATATAATATAGGCATCAAATACGTTTATGGCAACTACAATGGTGGGCTTTCCAAAGATACCATCTGTCTACTTGACGTCAGTTGATCTGATAAAGATAAAGTACCTATTGAGATGAGATTAGTAGACGATCAATCATTAGATAAGACGACGCAAAATAATAACAAAGCATGATATCTAGTGATTGTTTCTATGTTGATTGAATCACATCTACGATAGTTAGTGTTCGTAAATACTTATCGTTTGTTAATTACGATACTATAGAAGCAAGTGCAGGGGAGAATGGAAGAAGAAAACATATTGCGCCGTCTACAAGTAAAGTGATGAGAGAGGGAAGATGATGATGAGAAATGATTGCAGGGTTCAAATGACATAATGCTCTATGAATTGGACTATTGAAACACACACAGCCTGCAATACAAGCAAAACGACGTCGGTATCGAAAGCGTTGGCCGGTTTATAAATACAAACTGGATATATACGCTCTTAGTTATAGATATCCCGTATGCTTCCGAACCATGCCAGACTGCGTTCACATACTTATGCCCAGCTTCAAAACGACCGGACACAGTTTCTCTAAAATTCGACTGCAGGATTGATCTTAAGGTGCAGATAACCCTCTGTAATCGAGCTGTGCAGTCGGAGGATACATATGCGCGAGCTGGCTGGCCACAACCATATGTATCCATGATTTTCTGACTGCACAGCATGATTTTCATCTTGTCTACGTCTTTTTAGTTCCCTTTTTAAGCAGTCGAGTTTTTTGTTATTTTTAAATAATTTTTTTATTTACAACTTTCTAGTTAATTTTTTTTTAGAATTAGGTATATTTAAACATACAAGGGTTATATATTTAAGTAGGTAATCACCTCTTTTTGGGTTCTCGGGTTAGGAAGAAAAAAAAAATTGGGTGCCCACAATATGGCGCGCAGAATCCGCCATTTTTCTATTTTCCAATTTTGATGTAGCCAGTGACACTCGCAAAGTTAAGACGAATCGATTGACGTAAGAATCATGAAAATCGGCCAACGCGTTTGGTCTCTAGAACGCCACATAGGAACAAACATACATACATAAATAGACTGATAAACACATTACCTTCCTTCGGCAGTCGGGTAAAAAACAAATATGTTGTAATAAATTTGAAAAGTTATGTCTAACGCGTGCACAACAACGACGACCGCGCGACCGGGATCATTTTTATGAAATTGTCACTATCACAAAGAAAATTTAAATATCTACATTATCATCTATGGTTTTTTTTATTTTAAAGTCATAGAATAATTAGAAAAGTAGTCAAAAACTACCCCACTAGCGCGTCGCGCGGGTGTGAAGCGAATGTGCGTTTTGTACCCTCGAGGTCGTTGGCGGGTGCGATGACAGTCGCCAACGACCTTGAGGAAACAAAACGCTAGTTTCACACCCGCGCGACCCTAAATTCTGTAATATTTTTGTACTTTTCTAAAAGCCTTAGATCAAAATGTAGATAATTAAATTGTGTTTGAGATGGTAACAATTTCATTAAAATACAACCGGCGGTTTTGGTGCGATTGTCGTTTTATTGTCCGTGTAAGACATAACTTTACAAATTAATTACGGTATGTTATACGAATAAAACTCAAAATGTTCTTAAATCAAATTATTAAGAAAATGGTCTAATATAACATATATTTTTGGCAAAATATAACGACAAGCCTTTTAGTCGTGACTCTCTACGGCTTAAGCAGTAAAGGGTCAATCCAATAGCGAATTGTAGGTTTCCCTCTTAAGAAACTAGGTAGTAATATTGTTACGCAACTCAAAATAACGTAAGACATATAAAACAAAATACCAAAGCATGATTACTCACAATTATATCACAGATAGAGTCACAATCGCACTAACAAATGCCGGGTACGGCCGTATCATGTTATATAGTGTTACAAGTATCTAATCTAATCTGTTGGAGATCTAATTATAACAAGTGCCGATATCTCTAGTCTTGAACGGAATGTGAGTTTATTTATTTTTCTTCTTAAGTTGTAACTAGTTACGATAATGCAATGCTGCCAGTCTTTTGGGCACATTAGGTAGGTCGACTGCCTTGCAGAGTGCCCAGCTTGGGCAGTACAGCTCCGGGACCTTGTCGTGGCGGTCGGTACTACGGATAACCTCTCCCTTCCGATCGTGGTCCAACCCAAGGTTGTAAGCGAGTGCGCGTGGGACTCCGTCGCCTCCATCTGCGAGGAAGTAATGGTCGCAAAGGAGGCGGCAGGATGGGAGTTCTTCACTCTCACTATCCTTAAGAGCGCGCCGGGCGGCGGAGGCCGTGAAACGATCTCCAACCACCATAGGACCTGCAGGTAACAGACTTGAGGAGTCTGTTGACACGGAGGAATTTTTTGATTTATGTCGCAGCCATCTGATTAAATTATGCTAATTGGACGCCTAGGCCGTTCATACACGCCGGCATCCAATTTAATGGCTGAAGGACTACTAGCCAAGTCATTGAGCGCATCGATCAACCAGATGGCTGAATGTCGTGTACTCGTGTAGTCATTTAGTTACATTGGATATTGATGAATTTGTAATGTTTGGTTAGGGCGACTAGATAGTAAGACGCAAATATTTCGCGAAAACTTGTAGAAGACGTAGCATTATTTGGCACCTTTATGTTTTCATACTATTTTGACAATAACACACCTTAATTTAACTTATAATTACACAAAAGAACAAAAAATAACTTTCACGGTTTGAGCTGTGTTGATGGCATATTTGTTTTGGTGACTATTAGCGGCGCAGTGGAAAAAAAATGAACTAAATTTGAATTACTTGGCTGAGTCTTGGTCAGTCATCTTTAAAGGGCTGCCTATCAATACGCCAACTTGTTAAACGTTGAATGATTTTAGTTCAAGTAACTTTCTGCCTAGGCATCCAATTGGATGCTGGCTAATTTAACCAGATGGCTGCGACATATACATTTAACCATATAAATAAAAATAAATATACCTTGAAGTGCGCGTTGTTAAAATAATCAGGTAGTTTTTTTTCTCGGCAGACAAGATAACATTTTGATGCTGCGGTAATTTGTATTGTATACTCAAAATTTCTTTCGTTAGATCGCCAATGATTTATGTTTCTACACGACAATATACTCTGCCGTCAGTAGTCTTAAGAAAAGTAATAATGTTAGATATGGTATCTTAGTCTGAACCTGAATACAAAGCGAATTGTATAAGATTAATAGTGCATTTCAAGTTCACTTTAATTAGTTGTGTTCTGTCTCCTATTGTTGTGCAGCGTAGTTTCATTTATCTACGAGTGGTTTACAAAATGCTAGAAACTACTTTTTTAAGTATTTCTTTTGAAGCAGAAAGAGTTTTGATCACTATAACTGTAAATTGTAGTTTTGGAAAAGTGGTAGTAAAACGTTATTCATTCTGTACCATCAATCAATTCCCTCGATATTAGTAAACACATTAGGTCCTAAGTGAGTGCCTTGAGGTAACGTAAATTATAAATAGCTATGAAAGACGTCCAAACAGAACTTCTATCATTTTAAGAATTGAATAGTTTCATTTTTTGTTCTTTAATAGAAATTGTCAATGATTTGAACAAGTAAACTATTAGTTAGTAGAAGTTTTGGTATGTCGACACTATAGAAGGCCTTACTTTAGTCTATGCGTTAAGCAAAAAGACTTATGATTTTTTCTACGTATAAAATTGTGAAAATCATGATAAGAAGATGTCTGGAATTCTAGATTGCAGCTGCATATTCCAGATAGTAATGCAAGAAGCGCTTATGACAAATTTTAAGATAACGTGCTTCAAGTGGGATTTCTGACAGCTACTGGTGACAAGATAAGTTTTTTATGAAACACGATAAAAAACTGACAAAACAAGAAAATTGCTTCGCTTTAGTGTTTCAGACTTCATGGATAAATCAATCGAATATTATGTCATTGTGATTGGTCGATCTTCAAGGTTAAGCAACGTTTGCTGAGGTCGGGCCGTGGATGGGTGACAATCTTTATATAGAGAGTTTCTTCCATACCTCGGAAAACACGTTAAGCCGTTGGTCCCGGCTGTTATTTGACAGTAGAACAGTAGATAGTAGATCTTTGACAGTCGTTACGGGTAGTCAGAAGTTTAAGATCTGACTCCAGTCTAGCCAAGAGGTATCGTGTCAACCATTCACTGGGTTGTAGAGGTCAGATAGGCAGTCACAGTAAAACACTGGTACTCAGCTAAAGTCGGTTAGACTCGTAGCCGACCCCAACATAGTTGGAAAAAGGCTAGGCAGATGATGATTATGTCATTGCGCGAGAATGATGAAACGCGTCAGAAACATAGCAATGCCTTCTTGTCCCGTAACATAACATCATGCCAGTATTCCCCGAAGGGTTAGGCAGTGGTGCACCTATAGGACACTCTCATTTCGCTAGTTATATTTAAGTCCTATGTAATAAGGTGCGAACTTATTGCCATCATCATCAGCCTTTTAATATTCCCACTGCTGGGACACAGGCCTCCTCTCTGTGAGGGGGAATAGGCCAAAACCCACAACGCGGGCCCAGTGAGGGTTGGTGGATGTCATATGTCTTCGAATTTTTGGTTCTAGAACATGCATGTTTGCTCACGATGATTTCCTTCACCGTTTTGAGAGCAGTGGTGATGAAATTATTTTCACAAAAAAATAATAAATAATTTTTGCCTGCTTGGGTTCAAACAACTTGTAAGTCGTGGCCGGTACCACTGGGTCACCATTGCCTTCAATTGCCATCAACAAGGCACAAATCTAGACTCTGGGCTGCTACTGAGATACTCGAGATGGAAAAACCCAAAAACAGTTTTCCCGATCCGGGAATCGAACCAGAACCTTATGCTCAGCAGTAACGCTAACAACCACTAGACCACCACCATTCACCTCACTAAAAGGGGACTTTGATTCCCGCATTGATGTAGGCTTGTTCCCATGAACCACATGTTGTGCTGATTTAGCAATTATAGCAAACACTAATACAGATTTCAACATTTGTTTTACGGAGAAAGTTTAGAAATTCGGTTGGAAATGTAATTTTCATTACTATTTTCATCCAGCCACGAAATTAAATCTCGTAAAGTGCATAATTATTACCAAAGGCTACATTAACATGATTAATTGCTCCACATCTTTTATAGTTTTTACTATTTCTTCCATCAGGCAATTCAATCCGTCGCGACCAACTCGAGTATCGATTGAAGCCTCGTGAATTCGAAGTTGATTTTTATGTGACCATTAGCGTTAAAAAGGCTCTAAAAATACTGGTAGTGTGGGTTGCAATGAATGGCATTTGAACGTTGTCATACTAAAGCTCTTATAATTCTTACCTATAGGTGAGGTCATGTCTTCATATGCAGCAGCCCGCCCGTGAGTCAGTCTCACGAGATCATTCGCCAACTTTCGGTACAGCTATTACTTCCATTCCTTTTCCGAAGACGCATACTGTTATCGAGTCGCTAAAAAAAAGGAATATAAGGTTAATAAATTCGAATAATTCTAACGAAAAAAACGGACTCGCGCACGAAGATTTCCGTACCATTATCGCAAGAAATCACGTTTGTTGTATGGGAGCCCCATTTAAATATTTAATTTATTCAGTTTTTAATATTTGTTGGTACTCGTATAGCGGCAAATATAGAAATACAGCATCTGTGAAAATTTCGTCTAGCTATTTTGGTTCATGAGATACAGCCTGGTGACGACAGACGGACAGTGGAGTCTTAGTAATACTCGTAGGGCCCCGTTTTTACCCTGTGGGTACGATGGAGCACGTGCAACGTGAGCGTTATAGCTCATCAGGACACAGAGTCCAGCAGGTAGGTCCACTCTATAGCACGCACAATGAAAGTATTCCTAAAACGTTTTGTGCCAAAAATATTAAAACTTTCTGTTGGAATGTCGTGATGGCCCAGTGATTATGGCACTTAATACTTTTCAAGCACGAGGTTACGGGTTCGAAACAGGGCAAATGCTAATTCGACTATTCTGCAGTGGAGAAATAAGATTACACATAAAGGATTCTAGTTAGGGCTGCGGAAATTTGCTACATGCAAGATGCATAACACCAATCGATATGTCTTGCGGTTGAAATGATGGTGATATAGGATTCTAGCTAGTATAGATAACAATAGCGTTATATTAACGTATGATGACAGTTGACAGATAATAATAAAAGATTTCAACATACAGGAGTGGATCCAATCCACATGATAAGACCATATTGTCTGTTATCAGAAGAGGTGTGTACCTCTTCTGATAACAGAGACATCATAATATCAATGTTTTCGTGCAGGGCAGGCCTTTTTCACAAGCTTTTTTTTAACTTGCAATGTATGTATGTATATATGTTCGGGTCAAAACCTGCAAGTGAATTTTAAAGAAGTTATCCTTAACCAAATAAGATACAATTTTGCATACACGTTTGTGTTGGATGACAATGCATGGTTAGCTAAAAAGCTAGTATTTTTTTTATTATTGGAGATTTCTTTTTAGTTTATTTATTTATTTCATAAAAAAGTGGTACAGTCTGTTACATAGTAGGATATTATTACTGTACAATAATAAAACCAGCCTGTACCTAACTGTCGACCTCGATACGAGAGGCGAGGTCTTAGCCACTGGGCCACTACGAAAATGTTATCATCATTTCAGTTGAAAGAGGGATACTGATGCACTTAGGCCTGCCCAAAGCGTAGCCACATTGACTTATCTCGTGCGTCTCGCATCCAGCGAATGCCCGCAATCTTAATGAAGTTATCGGTTCCACTAGTGGGAGACCTTCCAAAGCTACTTCTTCCGGTTCGCGGTCGCTACTCCAGTACTTATCGGCCCCATTGACCATCCGTTCTGCGAGCAATGTGCCGTGTCCACCCCACTGCCTCTTATTGTATTAGAATTAACATAACATAGTATCACGCTTTTATGCC
Organism: Orthosia gracilis; assembly: GCA_947562075.1. Taxonomy (NCBI): domain Eukaryota; kingdom Metazoa; phylum Arthropoda; class Insecta; order Lepidoptera; family Noctuidae; genus Orthosia; species Orthosia gracilis. Next base: position 1,309,626 of record OX387270.1, on the reverse strand, counting down.
CAGTAAGGGTAGGCAGACAGAAGTGTGTAACGACCAAATGATTATGTAAACGACTCCTATCTATATCTCTATACCAATATTATAAAGAGGAAAGATTTTTTTGTTTGTTTGTACCGAATAGGCTCTGAAACAACGATTTAAAAATTCTTTCAACTAAAGAAAGCTACATTGTTCCCGAGTAACATAGGCTATAATTATTTTTTTTTTAAATAGAGAACCTTATGAAAATAGCAAAATTTTGCTAGATCATTATCACTCATTATTACCTATTACAAAAGTCTGCGATAGAATATATCTCACTATCATAGTTAAGTCAGCAGGGAGAAGCAAAAGTTGGTTACATTCGTATTGTAGTATTAATTCTTATTCAAATAAATAGTTAAACAAATTGGTAGATAGGTAGGTAAGGTAAGGAGGGTAGGTAGGTAGGGAAGGTGGTTAGGTAGGTAGGGTAGGGTAAGTAGGGTATGTAGGATAGGGTAGGATAGGTAGGTTGATAGGACAGTTGAGTAGGTTGGTAGGTAGGTAAGGTAGGAGGGTAGGTAGGTATGGTAGATAAGTAGGTGGTAGCTAGGTAGGTGGTAGGTAGAGTAGGTAGATAGCCATTTGACGGGAGCGAAGCCGCTGGGATCAGCTACTTTCATTGATATAAGGATTAAGAACAATTGACCTTATTTTAAAACGCAAATTAGTAGAAGTATGGTAATACCTGTACTGATTTAAATCTTAATGAGGATTCTTATCACAGAAGAAGTTGATTAGATCATAACACTAGATATTTTTATTTTTACGTCATCAAAGATTCTAGAATTTGTAGGTACTATATTTTTTTATATGCCTAACCTTACCTAACTGTGATGTTATCACACGTATTGCTCCGACACTGCATTAAGGTGCCTGTAAAGGGGCTACAAAAATTGCATCTTTTTGGCAATTTTTTTGACCAAGATAGTTCTATATGTTTGCAATTTCTACCCTTGCTGCAATTTCATTGTGCAATACATTGCCAAGTGCGATGCACATGCAAACTGAATAATTGCTCTGCGTGTTTGAACAAAATTCCTCGGCAATCCAGTTGCAGAATCTTGCTGGACTAAATCAGGTTCCTTTTCGTAGAGAAATTCAAAGTCTGCAACTCCTGACCTAACATCATTTTCATTCATTCATTTTTTTTTCTAAAGTTTGATTTGGTTGACTGTCTCGTTGGTAGTGGCAAGCAATACTCCTGAGCATTGAAGTCCTGGGTTCGATTGCCGGGTCGTACCAAGTATTATTGGGTATTTACATTTGGAAATTCATTCGGAACCTAGAACCTGTGGCTAGTTGATGGAGAATACAGGTTATTAAGATTTGGTTTAAAAAAAGCTGTTAACATACCTATTATGTTCCAAAAGATCTATCCCTTGAACATCAGCGACATCTGTGTGAGTTTGAGACAAGAATTTGCATTCTATCCCCTCTTTACTTATCTGCCATCGAAGCAGCGTGATCCTCTGATCAATCGAAGTGGATATCAGATAGTCATCCACCAGACACAAGCCAGTTACCTGTGAGCTATGGAAGTTAGGATTACTCCAAGTATATAGTACTTTTGTAGAGGTCAAGTCATTTTGGTCAGATATTGCCAGCACATTTATATGAATGGCATTGTCGTCACCACCTGTGGCAATTAGGACTTTGTTTTCTGATAGAATTGTGGTGGCTATACTGTTTATGCCAGATTTATTAGTTTTTGTAGTGAAAAATGGCTTGAAATCTGATTCAATTCTGTTAGATGTATCCCAAAGTGTTACATCCCCTCTAGTAGTGCAAGTTATAAGGATAAATTTATTTAGTATTTGAATGACTTTAGTTTTCAATATACAAGTTTTGTGATACTTCGATTCTTTAACATATTCCACTTTTTTGCTATTTTCTATGAAGGAAAATACTCTTAGGTAAGAATCTGAACAGCCTGCGAAAACTATATAGGAATCTTTATCCCTTAATAAGTCCAAATCCATTATTCTCATTTCAGGATCAAAGTCAGGGGTACAGTTCCTCCATGTTTGATTACCTTTTCTTTCTTTATCTGTTCCTCTTATTAGGTAATCTATTAATTCTTCTGAAGATACTTTGATTTTGTTATTTTCTTTGGTTAGTTTCACATCTTTTATGCAGAGTTGGGCTCTTCCGCCAGCAGATAATACTAGCAAATGATTGTCTTCTAAAGGATATGTTTTTAAAGTTCTGACACTTGATAAATGTTTAAAACAAACTTCGTCTTTAAAGTTCATTTCTGCATCAACACTCGAAATTCTCAGTGTAGTGTCTTCTCCACCAGAGATGTATACTGTAGCATTGTCAACTTTATATGCTTTTAAACAGTTGATTTCTTTAGCATGAGAACCATTTATCATATTCTTTGATACAATCTTACTTAATTGGAATGTTGTAACATTAATGTCAGAATTTTTCAAATAAATCAGCTTTATAAATTCTTCATAATCCTCTTCCACTTTTTCAAAGTATCTAGCGGCATCCCATGATCTATGTCCACCCCCACAAGGCACTTCTAGTATTTTACTATTATCTTTAACATTATGCACAACAAATACTCTTTCTTGAAATCCACAAACTATATTTTCATCCTTATCTAGGAATTTTTCGACCCATTCAAATGGTAGGTCTTTACTTTTCATGTATTTAATAGTATTGTCATTTATGCTGAAATATTTGATAGTGCCATCTCTTCCTGTAGTGATAATATCATTATTTCTTATATTAATAGATGTCGGACCATATCTTCCATGCACTTTTGGAAAGCTCTTGACAGGTTCCTTTTGGCCTCTTACAAAAACGTGTACATTGCCACATCTGTCTCCAAATATATAGTTCTTGTTCACAAAATCAATTGCAGAGGCCGTCAGCCATCTTTCTTTGCAGTTTGGTAAAACGAAATTAGCATGAACTTCTACTATAACGGCATTTGACGCTAATACAGTTATGTTGCCATCGCCAGAACAGAATACTAGGTGTCTGTTCCCAGCCCAGTGCATTGATGAAATCTTTCCTACTTGTAATTTTGTGTCAATAACATTTAAAATGAAAGCCTCATCTCTACATTTTTCTACAAATACATCTAGTTTGCCATTCATATCTGCCACTGCAATTAATTGCCTACAAGACGATAGTGCCAGCAATTTATATGTAGAATCATGATTTAACTTATGTTCAGTTTTATTTTTGTTTTTAACATCATAGTAAATCAATTTATTCTCATCCGTAACAAGGAGGTTCTTTCTAGCAGTGAATACAACCTTTTTGGGAGTGGCAACACCAATATCAATAATATCATCATGGCAATAATCAGTAGCTATAGTTAAAGGATGTAGAATAACCCCACAGTCACCTCCTCCAGTGACTAAACTATGGCCATCAGTGTCTACAGACCATATGCAACCATTCTGATGGGTCAGGGCCCTTTTCAGCAATTTACCTTCATAATCCCAGAAACATATAGCAGAGTCTTCACCAACAGAAACTATAATATCGTTTGTTATACAACTTCTCATGACTCTAGCCAAGTGGCCATAGACTTCGTGCTTACAAACTATCTCTATGGTCTCCCAGTATTCTGCAGTGTTAGGTGGTTGTACTGGGGTGGAGTTGGGCCCCCATATCCTAACTGATCTGTCGTCTGATGTGGTTACTATGATGTTCTTATGTGGTTCACATGATATTGAGAAGATTACTCCCTGAAAAGAAATCATTTCCATTTACAGCATCCTTTGAATTAATAATTTTATTTATTGACAACAATTTTCACTAAAGTATCAGCATTTGAGGCTGAACTAGGCAAATTGAAGCATGTGAAGTAATTAAAATCTATACCAATATTATAAAGAGGAAAGATTTTTTTGGTTTGTTTGTGTGTTTGTTTGTACCGAACAGGCTCCGACACTACTGAAAAGTTTTTAAAAATTATTTCTCCTATGGGAAGCTTATTTTTCCCGAGTAACATAGGTTATAAAAAAAATTAGAGATCCTTATGGAAATTGCAATAATGTAACCCAAAGTAGCAAAATTTTGCCTATAAAATTCATTATTTGATATTGGCAAGATTGGTGGGTAGGTAGGTGGTTAGATACGTGGGTAGGTAGGGTAGATAGGTAGGCGCTAGGTAGGTAGAGAGCCAGTTGACGGGAGCTAAGCCGCGGGGGTCAGCTAGTTAAATATATTTTGACCGGAATTCAGTCAATATAATAATATTTTTACTAATCAGTATATCCAGCCATTTTTTTTGGAGCCATTTATAGTAATTGGGTATATTAAATGCTTTACAAAAATCTCATGATAAATAAATAAGCTTTGACTTTTTAATAACTTACCTTATGTCCTCTCAAGTGATGTAGCGGTTGATGCCCAGTACACTTGTGTATTATGACCTCAGAGAACACAGTGCCAGCCATGACCAAGACATCATTTTGTAGGGGAAGCAGCAGACCACTGTATAGTATCGAGTTGTCTGGGCTGATATGTTGAGATATCAGTGTCTGGGTGGTTGTGTGCCATTTCTGTAATATTATATTGACAAAATTAGTCTAAAACTAAAAGTTATAAAATAAAAAAAGGTTTTTTTTTTTATTGCTGTACAAATTTCAGGACATTTGGCGTCCCGTCCGGCCTTTAATGCGGCCAGTTTTTCTCTTGGGTGGCAATTTTTTTTTGAAGTTAATACATGACGTTTATTTGCCTACACATTTATTATTATATTTTTTGAAAGTACGGATTTTGTGTCAGAACTTCCCAATTTTTTAAATGGTAACCCTAACTATGCAGTAAATTTCATCTTGTGAGATAGGCCACTGGAGCAACACTGTAGAAAAAAGCTAAGTTGTTATAAGTTAACACAATAGAAAGTATTTATAAAATCTACCGCTAGTTGATACAGCCACAAATTTACGGTTTTCGGATGTTTTCTTTTATAGTTCTCGCCAAACTTCTTGGCCGCCCTGAACTTGGCTACAATGGGTGCGCAGTAGTAAATCTCATCTACTAAAACAGCACCGTTTCGTGCCTTGTGCATCCGAAAGCCAACTTCAGGGCGGCCCAGAAGTACGGCGAGAACTATACTTAAAGAGGCTCTCGTTGGCCAGTTGGATCAAGGGCTTAACCTAGAAATCGGTACTCCTGGTCAAGGTGCGCGTCTTTAGGAGGTTATTTATTAATTTATTTATTTAATATATACTTTATTGTAAACCACAAAATATGTACAGGACAAACATTCACTAAAACAAGTGTAAAATGGGCGGTCTTATCGCACAGGGCATTCTCTTACAGATAACCTTTGGATGGACTGAACGAAAGGAGAAGACTTAAGGGCTGTCAATGTACAATATATCATACTTAAATAATATTACTTAGACAATAACATAAAAAACATACATAAAATTTTGTATAATATATTAATACATATCAAATATAAAACAGAGAAAGGAGAAGAATAAAAATTATAGTAAAATTATAGGTAATGCTCTTTTACCAGTTTCTTAAACGTTGGCAGTGTTTTAACAGTCTTATTTCAATAGGTAATACATTAGACAACCGAGCTGCTTGAATCGTGAAAGATTTTTCAAAGAAGGAAGCGGAATGCATACGAATACTTAATTTTAGATTCGCCGATGATCTCAAAAACCTAAAGTGGGTGTGACTGAGGAACTGAAAGCGTGCTTGGAGATAAAAACGAGTAAATAGCGCGCTATAAAGCCAACAAAGTAAAGCGCATTCCGGTGAAGGCGAATAGGAACCCATTTGAGCTTAGTACGAAATTCAGAAAATTGATCATATCTTCCACAAGCCAAATATGAACCTGCTACAGAGATTGTCAAGAAGTCGCTCAAGCTGAGATCAAGATAGCTGGTATCAGCATAGTCCAGGACAGGGAGAAGAAGAGATTGTGTAATCGCAATTTTAGTATTGATAGGAAGAAAATTACGAGGTCATCTCAGGGAGTCCGCAGATGCAAACAGGAGTGCATGTTTTTTTGTAAAATGAATAAAGGATTTTTAATAATTATGGTGCAATAATCCAGCCAATCAGGGAACAGCTGTACGGTAGGTAGGTTAGTTCTTGTGCGCACGCACATGAAAAGGTCGCTAAAGCTCCGTATTTTTAGTCAGAAAGTCAGTTCGGTCAGAACAGAACATTCGTAGCATACGGTCGTCTTACATTGTGCACACGCGCCACAACCAAATGCTACTACGCAAATCGTAGAAAAAATATTCATATTATATTTTGAATTGTACCTAAAGCGATCCCTAGACGACGACGATGCGAATGACATGCAAACTACGTGCTGGCAGTTGATTGTCATTTTTCTTTTATAGATCATCATGCAAGCGATAACAGACATGCACGCATGATCGTCTTCAGATCGGCATGCCATGTAACAGCCTCAGAATGAATAAATAAAATGATTGAAAGCATGAATTATCATGCAGCATATAATTCACGTAACAAACGCATGACATGCCGCACGATCGTCTAGGGACCGATTAATAACAAAATAAATAAATAAAAATATTCAGATATTTAAATGTAGTGTTTTTAAAATCTGTGAGACACAGTCATCATCATTATCATATCAGCCAAAAGACGTCCACTGCTGGACTTATGCCTACCCCAAGCGTCGTCACATTGACCGGTCCCGTGTGTTTCGCATCCAGCGGATCCCCGCAACCTTCACCAGGTCATCGGTCCACCTAGTACTAGGCCTTCCAACGCAACGTCTTTTCTGCGAGCAATGTGCCCTGCCCTGGATCTCTTCATTTCTGTTTCGATCACGCATGGACTCCGAGCATAGCCCTCGCCCTTTGGGTGACTGTTAACTTTCTGATGAGGTCCATGGCCATGCAATGTGAGCGACCAAGTCTCAGAGCCATAGATCATCAATGGCAACACACAATGGTCATAAACTTTCGTCTTGAGACACTGTGGTAGTTGGACGAAAACATACTACTAAGATACTGCCCGAAAGCTGCCCAGCCGAGTCGGATTTGACGGTTGATCTCTTTCTCGAAGTTGGCCCTACCCAACTGGATCGTTTGTCCCAGGTAGACATAGTCGTCCACAACTTCGAGTGCAGTCTCCGACCTTGATAGTGTGGGTATAACTTGGCCATTTAAAATCAACTTGGTTTTGTCCATGTTAAATTTAAGAACCACTCTTTCGAAAGCTCTACTGAGGTCATCGAAATTCTACTGAGGTCCTCCATGGCCTCAGCCATGGCCACTATATCGTCACCAAACCGAAGGTGAGTGAAGTAACTCACCATTGACGTTGATGCCTAGCCCTCTCCAGTCCCGAACCTTGAAGACGTCCTCAAGTGCAGCAGTTAACAGTTTCGGCGATATGACGTCTCCCTTTCTCACATGTCACTGCAGAAGGATAGGTTCCGAGGTCTGATCCTGAAGTCGAACTGACATGGCTGGCGTTTTTCTACAAAGTCTTCAATTCTTTTATGTACCGGTAGTCGATTTGGCACCGTTGAAGAGACTGCAGTACAGCCCAAGTCTCGATCGAATCAAAGGCTTTCTCGTAGTACACAAACGCTAAGCAGAGAGGCAACTTGTACTCTTCGGTCTTCTGTATAACCTGCAGCAGCATATGTATGTGGTCTACGGTGCTGAAACCTTTACGGAATCCAGCTTGTTTGGGAGGCTGAAAATCGCCAAACCTTCGCGCGAGACGATTCGTGATGTCTCTTGAAAACAGCTTGTAGACATTGCTAAGAAGTGAGATGGGCCTATAGTTCTTCATCTGGGCATTGTCACCTTTCTTGAAAAAGAGTACCACTACACCCCTGCACCATGCCTGTGGCATTTTTCCCTCGAGTATGACGGAATCAAACCACTTATGAAAGGCCTTAAGTACTGGTTTTCCACCCGTCTCTAGGAGTTCGGCCGTAATTCCGTCATCACCCAATCCCTTATTATTCTTAAGCTGTTTCAGAGCCATCTTAATCTCGTACAGGCTGACGTCCGGAATGTCTTCGGTATAGTGTCGAGTCAATCTAGCTCTAGGGTCATTTGCTAGATTCGCGATGGGTTTACTGGTGGACGTGTACAACAGCCCGTAGAATGTCTCGATCCCCCTCAGAAGCTCCGGTTTCGCGGGACACAGTGTGAATATTTATTTATTTTTATTTATCCATTTATTTCAGGCATCAAGGCCCATATCAATATATGCAATACTATATTTACATAAAAAACTTAAAAATAAGATAAGATAAGATAAGATAAGATTTATTTATTTCTGAGTATATGGTACATACAAGATCTTAATATTAAACAGTTTCACATACACTACCGTTGCCGGTGTAGAAATATTAAAATTAACCTACAAAATCAAACTGTCCGAGTTCTAGGCCGCAACACTAAAATTGTATTAAACAGTTTGTCATCGAAACGCTAAGTACAAGATAATAGATGTATACAGGGTGTTTGGAAGGGAGCTGTACATACGCCTAGGGTAGAAACTAGGGATAGTCTGCTACCTACCCCCGCCCATTATATTGACCTTGGCCTCAAGGTTTTTTTTTAATTTATTATTATTTTTTATTTGACTTTTTTATGATTTTTTGACTAAAACTACCTGTAGCTCAAAATCTATCCATGGGACCGGTCGGCTAATGGTCTTGTTTTAATCGTTAGAGTCTTAGGGTCCTGCAAAAAATTATTTTACACCAGAAAATTGTGGAGAAGAAAAGTTATGGGGCCTGAAGTACCGTAGTAAGGTAAAGAAATAATTTTAAGGGCAACTTTCTATGGGGTTTAAAAAAAAACTAACAGGGTTGGAGTTCTTCTGATTTTTTTAAAACATCCTCAGTCCATGCCCTTTCTAACGATATGCTAAAAGTGTAATTATCACTTTTAGTTTTAAAGTTATTAATTAATTTCCGCAACTAGGGCACTTCAAGCAAAAATTTCAACTAATGAAAATTAAATGTGTTCGATCGTAAAAGGATGGCAAATGAAACAAAAAATTTGGTAATGACTAATGTCATTAAATTACAAATTTTAATTAATTACTAATTTTAATTAATTACAAATTTTGTTCAAATTGATGACCATTGACCTGTAAACATGCTCGGCACCTCTTCCTCATCTCCACGGTCACCGTTCTAAGCAGCAGTTCCTCGCGCATTGTATCGAATGCGGCGTGGATCCTGTTAATTAGAACCTCCCTTGTTGGTACTTCTTCTGCGTACACCAACTCTTTCGCCCTTCCCCAGACGTAGAAGTCGAGTGGGGTAAGGTCAGGCGACCTTGGGGGCCAGGGAATTGGCCCACCCCGACCAATCCAAGAATTAGGAAAGCAGTTGTCCAGAAGCTCCCTCACTGCTAGGCTCCAATGAGCAGGACAGCCGTCGTGCTGGAAGACTATGGGCCGATCTTCGTCAAACACTTCTTCCGCTAAATCAGGCAAATCGTTTTCGAGGAAATCTAAGTAGTTTTGCCCGTTTAGGTTGTCTGGCAAAAAGTGCGGCCCTATCAACCGATTACCGATGACGCCTGCCCATACGTTCACGGAGAACCTTCGTTGAAAACCTCTGTGCCTCTTGACTCTCGGGTTTTGATCTCTGGGTGCCCAGTGATGGAGATTGTGGTAATTTACAATTCCTTCCTTGTCAAACTTGGACTCGTCAGTCCAGAGAATACTCCGTAAAAAATTAATATCTTCCACGTCCGTATGGAGCAAGTGGCGGCAAAACTCCACCCTTCTTGCATAGTCGTTATCCTCTAAGCCTAAAACAATAAAAATATCAACGTTAGCGGTTTCCTTATGAATTAGTAGCTATGTAACATTGATTGCTATCTCTGTCTTTCCATTTCTCTCTCTCTCACACACATGCTCATGTTAATTTAAAAATTGCCTATGAAATTCACATGCTAGTTCATTACATAAGAGCTAAAAACAAAAACTTTATGTAAAAAATTACCTTGAACAGGGGTGTAGTGGAAAGGATGACGTCCATTTTCGCGAAGAACCGACCAGACTTTCCACACGCTTAAACCAAGCGTCCGGGCTACGGTTCTTACGCTTCTGGTCGGATCTTCCTCAAATTCAGCCAATATGCGTTCTTCCGCAGCCAAATTTGGTTGAAATCTGTTCACGGCTGGTTCCCGGAAATTTAAATTTAATGACATTAGTCATTACCAAATTTTTTCTTTCATTTGCCATCCTTTTACGATCGAACACATTTAATTTTCATTAGTTGAAATTTTTGCTTGAAGTGCCCTAGTTGCGGAAATTAATTAATAACTTTAAAACTAAAAGTGATAATTACACTTTTAGCATATCGTTAGAAAGGGCATGGACTGAGGATGTTTTAAAAAAATCAGAAGAACTCCAACCCTGTTAGTTTTTTTTTAAACCCCATAGAAAGTTGCCCTTAAAATTATTTCTTTACCTTACTACGGTACTTCAGGCCCCATAACTTTTCTTCTCCACAATTTTCTGGTGTAAAATAATTTTTTGCAGGACCCTAAGACTCTAACGATTAAAACAAGACCATTAGCCGACCGGTCCCATGGATAGATTTTGAGCTACAGGTAGTTTTAGTCAAAAAATCATAAAAAAGTCAAATAAAAAATAATAATAAATTAAAAAAAAAACCTTGAGGCCAAGGTCAATATAATGGGCGGGGGTAGGTAGCAGACTATCCCTAGTTTCTACCCTAGGCGTATGTACAGCTCCCTTCCAAACACCCTGTATAAGCAGACACAATAGACACAGCAATAGCCTACGCATACATGGTGTGCGCGCGACGCTTGAGACGTACAATATTATAAATCAGTTTTAAATATGAAAATAAAATGTCAAAATTTACTAATTACATAATGTCAAAACCTACTTATTATAAAATGTCAAATGCTTCAAAATAAAATAAAAATAGAAAAAAAAATAGAAAAAAAACATTACAAGTAAAGAAGTGTAAATAGGTAATAATAGTGTAAATAATAAAAATAAAATGTCAAAATTTACTAATTACATAATGTCAAAATCTACTTATTATATAATGTCAAATGCTTCAAAATAAAATAAAAATATAAAAAAAAAACATTACAAGTAAACAAGTGTAAATAGGCAATAATAGTGTAAATAATAAAAATATAATGTCAAAATTTATAATTTAAAAATTCATTTACTGAGTAGAAGCAATTGTCTAATAGCCAGGCAAATATTGTTTTTCTAAATTTATTAGTGGGCAACACTCTGGTGCTTGGGGGTAAATTGTTAAATATTTTGATTGCCATGCAATTGGAATTCCTGCTATACAATTGTAGTCTCTGGCTAGGTGCAAGTAATTTATTTGGGCTTCTGCTTTTCACTCTCTTGGAAATGTGTTCATACAATGGGAACATATGCGAATACCTTTTTACAAACATACAAATTTCAAAAACATATAGACAAGGAAGTGGAAGAATTTTTAATGCTTTAAATAATGGCTTACAATGGTCTAAATATTCTGCTCCACAAACAGCTCTGACACATTTCTTTTGTGCAATGAATACACTGTTCACATCTACTGAATTTCCCCATATCACGAGTCCGTAACGCAGCACTGATGCAACATAACCATGATAAGCACTTAGTGCTGTTTCTTTACTGGCTATTCGTCTCAGTTTTCGAAGAGCAAACACAAATTTGTCAAGACGAGTGCAGACTTTTTTTACATGTTCTTTCCAATTTAATTTTTCATCAATAACTATTCCCAAGAATAAGGTTGAACGTACGGGTTCCAAAATTGAAGTATTGTATTGTATTTGAGGTGGTTTTACCAAAGAATTATATTTTTGAAATTGTACTAACTTTGTTTTTTCAATATTTACACGTAAATTATTAGATTCGAGCCATTTAATTGCTTTGAGTATTTCATTGTTGGTGTCAGTTTCTAGGTCATCCCTATTTGAAGATTTAATTGTGAGAGTAGTGTCATCAGCAAATAATGTACAATTATGCTTAAGGCTCTTGCAGAAGTCATTTATGTATATTATAAATAATGGAGGCCCTAATACACTTCCCTGAGGAACACCACAACTGTTTATTTTTAATTCTGAACTGTATGCTTTGTTTGTGTTATTGTCAATTTTTGATATTACTGTCCTTTGCTGGCGACTCGACAAATAACTTTTAAGCCAGTCTTGCGCCTTGCCTCTTATGCCGTATTTCTCCATTTTGCAAAGTAGGCGATTATGTGGGACAAAATCAAATGCTTTGCTCATATCTAAAAACACTGACAAAACAGACATTTTGTTATTGAGGGCTTCAGATATCTGTTTGACCAAAGTAAAACAAGCAAGAGAAGTAGAACTGTTCTTCCTAAAACCAAATTGGTTCTCAGTAAGAATGCTGTTTTTGTTTAAAAAGTTGATTATTTTTATTTATCCATTTATTTCAGGCATCAAGGCCCATATCAATATATGCAATACTATATTTACATAAAAAACTTAAAAATAAGATAAGATAAGATAAGATAAGATTTATTTATTTCTGAGTATATGGTACATACAAGATCTTAATATTAAACAGTTTCACATACACTACCGTTGCCGGTGTAGAAATATTAAAATTAACCTACAAAATCAAACTGTCCGAGTTCTAGGCCGCAACACTAAAATTGTATTAAACAGTTTGTCATCGAAACGCTAAGTACAAGATAATAGATGTATACAGGGTGTTTGGAAGGGAGCTGTACATACGCCTAGGGTAGAAACTAGGGATAGTCTGCTACCTACCCCCGCCCATTATATTGACCTTGGCCTCAAGGTTTTTTTTTAATTTATTATTATTTTTTATTTGACTTTTTTATGATTTTTTGACTAAAACTACCTGTAGCTCAAAATCTATCCATGGGACCGGTCGGCTAATGGTCTTGTTTTAATCGTTAGAGTCTTAGGGTCCTGCAAAAAATTATTTTACACCAGAAAATTGTGGAGAGTAATTAATTAAAATTTGTAATTTAATGACATTAGTCATTACCAAATTTTTTCTTTCATTTGCCATCCTTTTACGATCGAACACATTTAATTTTCATTAGTTGAAATTTTTGCTTGAAGTGCCCTAGTTGCGGAAATTAATTAATAACTTTAAAACTAAAAGTGATAATTACACTTTTAGCATATCGTTAGAAAGGGCATGGACTGAGGATGTTTTAAAAAAATCAGAAGAACTCCAACCCTGTTAGTTTTTTTTTAAACCCCATAGAAAGTTGCCCTTAAAATTATTTCTTTACCTTACTACGGTACTTCAGGCCCCATAACTTTTCTTCTCCACAATTTTCTGGTGTAAAATAATTTTTTGCAGGACCCTAAGACTCTAACGATTAAAACAAGACCATTAGCCGACCGGTCCCATGGATAGATTTTGAGCTACAGGTAGTTTTAGTCAAAAAATCATAAAAAAGTCAAATAAAAAATAATAATAAATTAAAAAAAAAACCTTGAGGCCAAGGTCAATATAATGGGCGGGGGTAGGTAGCAGACTATCCCTAGTTTCTACCCTAGGCGTATGTACAGCTCCCTTCCAAACACCCTGTATAAGCAGACACAATAGACACAGCAATAGCCTACGCATACATGGTGTGCGCGCGACGCTTGAGACGTACAATATTATAAATCAGTTTTAAATATGAAAATAAAATGTCAAAATTTACTAATTACATAATGTCAAAACCTACTTATTATAAAATGTCAAATGCTTCAAAATAAAATAAAAATAGAAAAAAAAATAGAAAAAAAACATTACAAGTAAAGAAGTGTAAATAGGTAATAATAGTGTAAATAATAAAAATAAAATGTCAAAATTTACTAATTACATAATGTCAAAATCTACTTATTATATAATGTCAAATGCTTCAAAATAAAATAAAAATATAAAAAAAAAACATTACAAGTAAACAAGTGTAAATAGGCAATAATAGTGTAAATAATAAAAATATAATGTCAAAATTTATAATTTAAAAATTCATTTACTGAGTAGAAGCAATTGTCTAATAGCCAGGCAAATATTGTTTTTCTAAATTTATTAGTGGGCAACACTCTGGTGCTTGGGGGTAAATTGTTAAATATTTTGATTGCCATGCAATTGGAATTCCTGCTATACAATTGTAGTCTCTGGCTAGGTGCAAGTAATTTATTTGGGCTTCTGCTTTTCACTCTCTTGGAAATGTGTTCATACAATGGGAACATATGCGAATACCTTTTTACAAACATACAAATTTCAAAAACATATAGACAAGGAAGTGGAAGAATTTTTAATGCTTTAAATAATGGCTTACAATGGTCTAAATATTCTGCTCCACAAACAGCTCTGACACATTTCTTTTGTGCAATGAATACACTGTTCACATCTACTGAATTTCCCCATATCACGAGTCCGTAACGCAGCACTGATGCAACATAACCATGATAAGCACTTAGTGCTGTTTCTTTACTGGCTATTCGTCTCAGTTTTCGAAGAGCAAACACAAATTTGTCAAGACGAGTGCAGACTTTTTTTACATGTTCTTTCCAATTTAATTTTTCATCAATAACTATTCCCAAGAATAAGGTTGAACGTACGGGTTCCAAAATTGAAGTATTGTATTGTATTTGAGGTGGTTTTACCAAAGAATTATATTTTTGAAATTGTACTAACTTTGTTTTTTCAATATTTACACGTAAATTATTAGATTCGAGCCATTTAATTGCTTTGAGTATTTCATTGTTGGTGTCAGTTTCTAGGTCATCCCTATTTGAAGATTTAATTGTGAGAGTAGTGTCATCAGCAAATAATGTACAATTATGCTTAAGGCTCTTGCAGAAGTCATTTATGTATATTATAAATAATGGAGGCCCTAATACACTTCCCTGAGGAACACCACAACTGTTTATTTTTAATTCTGAACTGTATGCTTTGTTTGTGTTATTGTCAATTTTTGATATTACTGTCCTTTGCTGGCGACTCGACAAATAACTTTTAAGCCAGTCTTGCGCCTTGCCTCTTATGCCGTATTTCTCCATTTTGCAAAGTAGGCGATTATGTGGGACAAAATCAAATGCTTTGCTCATATCTAAAAACACTGACAAAACAGACATTTTGTTATTGAGGGCTTCAGATATCTGTTTGACCAAAGTAAAACAAGCAAGAGAAGTAGAACTGTTCTTCCTAAAACCAAATTGGTTCTCAGTAAGAATGCTGTTTTTGTTTAAAAAGTTGATTATTTTTATTTATCCATTTATTTCAGGCATCAAGGCCCATATCAATATATGCAATACTATATTTACATAAAAAACTTAAAAATAAGATAAGATAAGATAAGATAAGATTTATTTATTTCTGAGTATATGGTACATACAAGATCTTAATATTAAACAGTTTCACATACACTACCGTTGCCGGTGTAGAAATATTAAAATTAACCTACAAAATC
Source organism: Orthosia gracilis (assembly GCA_947562075.1). Classification (NCBI taxonomy): domain Eukaryota; kingdom Metazoa; phylum Arthropoda; class Insecta; order Lepidoptera; family Noctuidae; genus Orthosia; species Orthosia gracilis. The sequence continues at coordinate 1,294,169 of OX387270.1, read as the reverse complement.
AAACTGTCCGAGTTCTAGGCCGCAACACTAAAATTGTATTAAACAGTTTGTCATCGAAACGCTAAGTACAAGATAATAGATGTATACAGGGTGTTTGGAAGGGAGCTGTACATACGCCTAGGGTAGAAACTAGGGATAGTCTGCTACCTACCCCCGCCCATTATATTGACCTTGGCCTCAAGGTTTTTTTTTAATTTATTATTATTTTTTATTTGACTTTTTTATGATTTTTTGACTAAAACTACCTGTAGCTCAAAATCTATCCATGGGACCGGTCGGCTAATGGTCTTGTTTTAATCGTTAGAGTCTTAGGGTCCTGCAAAAAATTATTTTACACCAGAAAATTGTGGAGAAGAAAAGTTATGGGGCCTGAAGTACCGTAGTAAGGTAAAGAAATAATTTTAAGGGCAACTTTCTATGGGGTTTAAAAAAAAACTAACAGGGTTGGAGTTCTTCTGATTTTTTTAAAACATCCTCAGTCCATGCCCTTTCTAACGATATGCTAAAAGTGTAATTATCACTTTTAGTTTTAAAGTTATTAATTAATTTCCGCAACTAGGGCACTTCAAGCAAAAATTTCAACTAATGAAAATTAAATGTGTTCGATCGTAAAAGGATGGCAAATGAAAGAAAAAATTTGGTAATGACTAATGTCATTAAATTACAAATTTTAATTAATTACTAATTTTAATTAATTACAAATTTTGTTCAAATTGATGACCATTGACCTGTAAACATGCTCGGCACCTCTTCCTCATCTCCACGGTCACCGTTCTAAGCAGCAGTTCCTCGCGCATTGTATCGAATGCGGCGTGGATCCTGTTAATTAGAACCTCCCTTGTTGGTACTTCTTCTGCGTACACCAACTCTTTCGCCCTTCCCCAGACGTAGAAGTCGAGTGGGGTAAGGTCAGGCGACCTTGGGGGCCAGGGAATTGGCCCACCCCGACCAATCCAAGAATTAGGAAAGCAGTTGTCCAGAAGCTCCCTCACTGCTAGGCTCCAATGAGCAGGACAGCCGTCGTGCTGGAAGACTATGGGCCGATCTTCGTCAAACACTTCTTCCGCTAAATCAGGCAAATCGTTTTCGAGGAAATCTAAGTAGTTTTGCCCGTTTAGGTTGTCTGGCAAAAAGTGCGGCCCTATCAACCGATTACCGATGACGCCTGCCCATACGTTCACGGAGAACCTTCGTTGAAAACCTCTGTGCCTCTTGACTCTCGGGTTTTGATCTCTGGGTGCCCAGTGATGGAGATTGTGGTAATTTACAATTCCTTCCTTGTCAAACTTGGACTCGTCAGTCCAGAGAATACTCCGTAAAAAATTAATATCTTCCACGTCCGTATGGAGCAAGTGGCGGCAAAACTCCACCCTTCTTGCATAGTCGTTATCCTCTAAGCCTAAAACAATAAAAATATCAACGTTAGCGGTTTCCTTATGAATTAGTAGCTATGTAACATTGATTGCTATCTCTGTCTTTCCATTTCTCTCTCTCTCACACACATGCTCATGTTAATTTAAAAATTGCCTATGAAATTCACATGCTAGTTCATTACATAAGAGCTAAAAACAAAAACTTTATGTAAAAAATTACCTTGAACAGGGGTGTAGTGGAAAGGATGACGTCCATTTTCGCGAAGAACCGACCAGACTTTCCACACGCTTAAACCAAGCGTCCGGGCTACGGTTCTTACGCTTCTGGTCGGATCTTCCTCAAATTCAGCCAATATGCGTTCTTCCGCAGCCAAATTTGGTTGAAATCTGTTCACGGCTGGTTCCCGGAAATTTAAATTTAATGACATTAGTCATTACCAAATTTTTTGTTTCATTTGCCATCCTTTTACGATCGAACACATTTAATTTTCATTAGTTGAAATTTTTGCTTGAAGTGCCCTAGTTGCGGAAATTAATTAATAACTTTAAAACTAAAAGTGATAATTACACTTTTAGCATATCGTTAGAAAGGGCATGGACTGAGGATGTTTTAAAAAAATCAGAAGAACTCCAACCCTGTTAGTTTTTTTTTAAACCCCATAGAAAGTTGCCCTTAAAATTATTTCTTTACCTTACTACGGTACTTCAGGCCCCATAACTTTTCTTCTCCACAATTTTCTGGTGTAAAATAATTTTTTGCAGGACCCTAAGACTCTAACGATTAAAACAAGACCATTAGCCGACCGGTCCCATGGATAGATTTTGAGCTACAGGTAGTTTTAGTCAAAAAATCATAAAAAAGTCAAATAAAAAATAATAATAAATTAAAAAAAAAACCTTGAGGCCAAGGTCAATATAATGGGCGGGGGTAGGTAGCAGACTATCCCTAGTTTCTACCCTAGGCGTATGTACAGCTCCCTTCCAAACACCCTGTATAAGCAGACACAATAGACACAGCAATAGCCTACGCATACATGGTGTGCGCGCGACGCTTGAGACGTACAATATTATAAATCAGTTTTAAATATGAAAATAAAATGTCAAAATTTACTAATTACATAATGTCAAAACCTACTTATTATAAAATGTCAAATGCTTCAAAAAAAAATAAAAATAGAAAAAAAAATAGAAAAAAAACATTACAAGTAAAGAAGTGTAAATAGGTAATAATAGTGTAAATAATAAAAATAAAATGTCAAAATTTACTAATTACATAATGTCAAAATCTACTTATTATATAATGTCAAATGCTTCAAAATAAAATAAAAATATAAAAAAAAAACATTACAAGTAAACAAGTGTAAATAGGCAATAATAGTGTAAATAATAAAAATATAATGTCAAAATTTATAATTTAAAAATTCATTTACTGAGTAGAAGCAATTGTCTAATAGCCAGGCAAATATTGTTTTTCTAAATTTATTAGTGGGCAACACTCTGGTGCTTGGGGGTAAATTGTTAAATATTTTGATTGCCATGCAATTGGAATTCCTGCTATACAATTGTAGTCTCTGGCTAGGTGCAAGTAATTTATTTGGGCTTCTGCTTTTCACTCTCTTGGAAATGTGTTCATACAATGGGAACATATGCGAATACCTTTTTACAAACATACAAATTTCAAAAACATATAGACAAGGAAGTGGAAGAATTTTTAATGCTTTAAATAATGGCTTACAATGGTCTAAATATTCTGCTCCACAAACAGCTCTGACACATTTCTTTTGTGCAATGAATACACTGTTCACATCTACTGAATTTCCCCATATCACGAGTCCGTAACGCAGCACTGATGCAACATAAACATGATAAGCACTTAGTGCTGTTTCTTTACTGGCTATTCGTCTCAGTTTTCGAAGAGCAAACACAAATTTGTCAAGACGAGTGCAGACTTTTTTTACATGTTCTTTCCAATTTAATTTTTCATCAATAACTATTCCCAAGAATAAGGTTGAACGTACGGGTTCCAAAATTGAAGTATTGTATTGTATTTGAGGTGGTTTTACCAAAGAATTATATTTTTGAAATTGTACTAACTTTGTTTTTTCAATATTTACACGTAAATTATTAGATTCGAGCCATTTAATTGCTTTGAGTATTTCATTGTTGGTGTCAGTTTCTAGGTCATCCCTATTTGAAGATTTAATTGTGAGAGTAGTGTCATCAGCAAATAATGTACAATTATGCTTAAGGCTCTTGCAGAAGTCATTTATGTATATTATAAATAATGGAGGCCCTAATACACTTCCCTGAGGAACACCACAACTGTTTATTTTTAATTCTGAACTGTATGCTTTGTTTGTGTTATTGTCAATTTTTGATATTACTGTCCTTTGCTGGCGACTCGACAAATAACTTTTAAGCCAGTCTTGCGCCTTGCCTCTTATGCCGTATTTCTCCATTTTGCAAAGTAGGCGATTATGTGGGACAAAATCAAATGCTTTGCTCATATCTAAAAACACTGACAAAACAGACATTTTGTTATTGAGGGCTTCAGATATCTGTTTGACCAAAGTAAAACAAGCAAGAGAAGTAGAACTGTTCTTCCTAAAACCAAATTGGTTCTCAGTAAGAATGCTGTTTTTGTTTAAAAAGTTGATTATTTTCCCGTACATTGCCTTTTCAAAAATCTTTGATAGGATAGGGATCAATGTAATGGGTCTATAATTGGACATATCCGTGCGGTTACCTTTTTTGTATACTGGTTTTACAATTGATTGTTTTAATCTAGTAGGAAATGTGCCTGTCTCAAATGACAGATTAATTATATAACTTAAAGGTGCTACTATGCTTTTGCTGCTTAGTTTTATTATTTTTGTGGTTATTTCATCATAACCAGTAGCTTTAGTATTGTTTAAAGAGTTGATAATTTTTACAACGTCTTGTTCATTCACTGGAGTCAAAAAAATACTGCCAGTGTTAGTGGTAATGTCAATGTTACTTACGTTATTACTATTACTAAGGTTAAATTTACTGGTCATTTCTATAAAATAGTTATTAAATTGATTACATATGTCATTAGGATCATTAATTATATTATCATTTATTATTAATTCTTTGATGTCATTTTTATAATTATCATCATTATTTATATTATTTTTTATAATAGACCATGTCGCTTTGCATTTATTTTTAGAATTATATAAATATTTTTTGTTATTTATTAGTTGTGAATGTGATATACATGTTTTTAAAATTCTAGAATAGGTCAGGTATCTTCTTTTATGATATTTTTTGCTTACGGCATCGTGTTGGTAAGTATAATATAAAGTTCTCTTTTTTATGCACGACATTTTTATACCTTTACTTATCCATTTATTTTTTATTGGTTTATTATATTTTTTTATTGTTATTTCTGGGAAACATAATTTGTAAAAGAGAATATATAGGTCATGAAATATGTTAAATGCATTGTTGCAGTCTGTTTCTTCATATAATTCATTAAAACTTAAAGCCGATATACAATCAAGAAACTTTTTAATATTGTTTTTATTGTAATCTCTTTTGACTTCATAAAAGAAATTTGGGATCTGCGACTTATTATTAGATAACGGAAGAAAGAACTTTAATGACTGTCCAGTATCATGATCTGAGAGATCATGATGATTCAGATAATTATGTTATATACTATAAATATATAACATAATTATCTAAAATAAAGGCAAGGAATAGGGCAAGGTGTTTAGTATGGATCTTTTTATTCTCATATTGATGATTCCAAAATTAAATATATTTTGACCAGAATTCGGCCACACCAACAGCAATGTCATTTGCCTCACAAAGGTCTTTTAAGGTGCAGATTTTGTTGCACAGGGGTGATCATCGGAGTCTATTTATAAAGACAACAAAGAACTAGTGTTTGTGAAATTAACAGATTCAGCTCTGAAAGCTATCAAAGACCCATAATAACTCAATTTATTCATTGTTTATTGTTAAGGAGTTCGGTTGGATGTTCCATATCTTGAAAACTCCCGAACCGATTATGATGAAACTTGTTCTGTTCCCTAAAATGAGAGATATCTAATCCAATTAAAAAAGTATGATCAAGATCAAATAACTAGCTTCGGAGATAAGCATGGACCAATATACATATGTGAGAGATAAATTGTTTTATATTTTTTTAAGAAATGTTACATTTTATTTTGAACTACCTCCGGTCAATAATAGTATTGTAACCGACTACTTTTCCCCCACTTTGTGAGCGAGTGTTGCTATAAAAGGGGCGCGCTGTCTTTCGACAGATTAGAAGTTGTTCGATTGTGGACACGGCACAACAGTGCTCTGAACTGTCAGGTGAGTTTGGTATAATATTATCATTGACTTTTTATTTCTTTCATGTTTTGTTTTGACCGTTATTATGTTAAAACTATAAATAATGTGTTATTGATTACTGTGTTATTTAGGTCCTGAATATAATGAACAAACCTATTTATGTCTATTATTCCAACGCCTCCCACACATATATACATACACTTATGAAATGTGGCACACCTGTTTTGAAGCTCACATAAAGTAAAACATGAGAATATTTTGCAATTCCAACAATACTACATGATGTGTCGAATTGATAACTTCCTTTTTATTAAGTCGGTAAAAAGAAAAATAATAATTTCTTACCTGGACTACATTATGTGCTGTCAAAAGAGCAACAACTTCATCACCAACCCACACTGCTGAATGCAGCCAGTCATCACACACAATTGGTTCAAACACCCTATGAAACCCCCATTTCTCATCACAAGGTTGTTGAGAAGAGTCAGCAGCAATTACAGTAAACTGCTTGCCTCCAAAAACTAATATTATGTCTTCACTTTGAGCAGGCACAAATCCATAGATTTTCTGGCCCTTTAATGCGCATAATCTTTGTATTAACTTTGTAGATGCCTTGTCAAATAAGTTTATCGTGCTTCCAATGCCTGAAAAATGTAGTTCATGGGTTTATTTGAGACTTATTGTAAATTTTACTGATTGTTATTTCTGAAAATACTGTAACCTGAAAACTCACCGGCAAGCACGAGATTTTTGTGAAACTTCACAGCAGTAACATCACTGCGTATTAGTAAAGGCATTTCTGTACGATATTATTAAACAAATTCGCAATTAATTCGAGTTTTTCGTGAAAAGTGTGCACTTCTCGCCTTTTATCAGTAATATTGTAAATAAATTCCAGTATTCCACCATGTGTTTTTGACATAGAGTAAGACGGCGAATATGACTTGCTACGTGTAAAAAAGAGATTAAGAGCAAAATTACGCAAACGTTTTGGTTCCACTCTACCCTGGAAAATCTGGATTCTGATAAGTTACACTCCTCGCTAGAGTAATTTTTTTTCTATGGTTACACTCCTGTCAATTTGACTTATTACGTTCCATTTTATGATAGAATTTGACTTTGATGATTTTGAGGAATATTTTATTTTACAAAAAGATATCTATTTGTGATTTGTCTTCTAACTTACTCCATGTGTTTTCATTTCTCGGTTTGTCAGCCTGAGTCTCAGCCTCAAATAGTAGTCTAGTCATCATAATCAAATAGCCTTCTCAGGGCCTGAGAAGGCTATTTGATTATGATTGGAAAATAAATAGGGTTGTCCAACACTAAACAAAAAATATCGATACAATAAAATAAAATTTATTTATTACAAAAAGACGCAATTTATATCGGTTAAATCATTCAATCAGTCTGGTACCGATCAAGAGGGTATTTGTCCGGATATTTCTTCAAATGCTCTTCCATTTGCTGCATTTGTTTTCTGAAATACAGAATATCGTTTAATCACACGCCCAAACAAATCCCAAATTATAATTCTTAGAATATTTAACTCGATTTCTAGTCAAAGTTCTTTTAATACTTCTTGTTTAGAAAACCAATTGGTACATACTTGCTATTTTTGTTATATAAACGGAATATCAATTAAAGATGCTTGAAAAAAATCCTGACACTCACTGTATCCTAGGAGGCATTTCATAATAAACATCCTCGAGCATTTCTTTCCAATGCGGCAGTTTTTTCTTTTCGGCATCTTGCATAGTTCTAACAACCGTTTCTCTTGATTCTTTGAGGCAAGTTTTTTCTGCATCCTCATCCCAAATTCCTGCAGATATATATATTTTTTAATGAAAGTTAAGTACATCTCAAAACTTTGCATCGGCAATAACTTTATTTAAGTACAGTTGGAAACATAAGAATCACTACAAACACAGGCATGGATTTTCAACAAATACCTTTGCTTTCCAAGTACAATTTGAACTTCTGGAGTGGGCTCTCATCATTGGTCCATTTTTGTATTTCTTCTACTGATCGGTAGGCCGTGCTGTCATCTGATGTTGAGTGGTGGCCAACTCTGTAAAATGATCAATATAAAATTAAAACTAATATGGCTTTAATGAAATGCAGTAGTAGGGCCTGATTTGACTGAAATATGTTAATTGCAGGTGCTACTTTAGAGAGCTCTAAACATCAAAATTATAATCTCAAACGAGTCAGAAACGTATATTCTGAAACTTACCTGTATGACATAGCCTCGATCAGCACAGGCTTGTTATTAGCTATTGCGAACTCCCTCGCCTGTTTGACAGCGTTGTACACCGCCAGGGTGTCAGTACCATCAACGCGGACAGTGCGGATGCCGAGAGCAGGCCCACGAGCTGCTATACCGTCTCCCTTGTATTGCTCGCTTGTTGGGGTCGAGATCGCGTAGCCATTGTTTCTGCTGTAATATTTTAAAAGAGTATTTTTTAAAGTTTTATATCATGTCTGAATTGCTAGGTAGCTCTTACAATCACTGCGTCAAATGGGTGCGAATAATCCAAAATTACTATGGACGGTTTCTGAATTGAGTATTTGGAGTTAAAACGTGTAAAACCCTTCTTTAATGCCAAATTGTAAATGATAGCTACAACCTAGAGGTCTTTAAGTCAAGAGTGAATAGGTGTAGGCAAGCGCGCCTCATCGTCAACCACATCATCGCTTACCATCCGATAACATCAAACGTGGGCCTATCTTAATAAATTTTAAGAGACTTAATTCAGGAATAGCAGGTATAGGTTACTCGGGCGAAGTGTGAAGCAGACCTTACCATAACAAGACCACAGGACAATCAAGCGTAGCTGCGAAATTGAAAGCCGCGAAGCCATCTCCCTCAGAAGCGGCGCCGTCTCCAAAATAACAGACGACACAGCGGTCGTTGTTCGGCTGACGCTTCAGTGCGTACGCTGCGCCTACAGCTTGAGGCATCTGGGTTCCTGGAACATGAAGAGCTATGGCATTAGCTTACTATTAACTGAAAACCATGTATTAATAAGATTGAGCTACTCAAAATGCTCTCTCAGACTTATTGTGGAAGAGGCTAAGGGAGACCTTTGTTCTTCAGCGGCTGCAATTGCAGCAGTGAGAAAATAAGCTTGAGGTTACGAATAGGTCTATAAACGAATGACAGGAAACAGTAGAATGTTTACGACCGTCTGCGTCGCCAAACAAATACGTCAAGATGATTTATAACCAACAATAACTCAAGATTATCTCACCTAAAGGACTGGAGATAGTTACAAGATTGCGATGCTTGTCCCCATAGTGGACAGGCATCTGTCTCCCTTTCCCAGGGTCTTCGTGGTTGCCGTAACACTGGTTGATAAGCTCAGTAACCGTCACGCCCCGGTAAAGGAATACGCCTACTTCGCGGTACTGGGAGAAGATGAGGTCTCGAGGGTCCAGAGCAGCAGCACTGCCGATATGGATGCCTTCCTCGCCGTAGTTGGTCATGTAGAAAGATATACGGCCTTGTCTGAAAAACCATTTAAGTTTTATAAGCCAAAGGTATGAGAAGCCCTCAAAAATAGAACCTCTTTATCGGTCATCGTTCGGTTGTCTGTTGAAAAAATACAATTCCAAGCCATAAATAAGTTATATAGTAAAAAAATAGTTGTATCATGATGTTTACCTTTGAGACTCATACAAAATCTTATCCATTTGAGTGAGCTGAACCATTGTTTTGTACATATTGACAAGCTGGTCTTTATCGATACTCGGCTCCTCCCTATTTTCGATCACCGCGCCATTGTTGTCCAACACTCGGTAGATAGGGATGGAATCGTAGCTCGATTCGTTCAGGAACTTCATTTCCGTTATGTAGGGAGCTCTTGCGCCCGGAAATTCGGCATTATTTGTGTTGTTTTGGGCAACTTCCGGCCTCGTGTGGGTAGATAGCAGCTGGAAAATACGTTCGACATACTTTTATGATCACAGGAGGGGTAAAAGGTACTTCTACACTTCACCCAGTCCACGTGACTTCCATTTACATCGTTAATACAAGCATGACAATACGAATACAATAAACATAAAACAGTTCTAATGTAAATTTTTCCTACTTAATAAAAACGCATAGCAAATGCAGAATAGATTTAAATAAATTCAAATTAGCCACACGATTATATGAGGAACAACCTAACATATTCAATCACTTCGTATTTATCTACAGAAAAAACATGATGTAATAAAAATCAAGCATATTATTCTTCCGCTAGGTTCAATATTGACTGAATGTGTAGATAGCAATCCTTAACACGATTATCAGTGTAATCACTCGGCGCACTGATTTCGTTCACTTAAAAAATAACTTGAAATCCTATTAAAAAAAATAAAAATCCAAGCACATTTTTACTTCAATATTTTTGATAATAAAGCTAATACATGTGAATATTTAACTAACCCTGACAGTGGCATTGCGTAGCGTGTAGAGCCGCAAAACACTAGCTCCCGTCTTCAACGCCATTTTGTGACTGACGTAGCCTCACTCATTATAATTAAACTGTATCGTTGTTAAGGCATTAGCAATTGTGATAAGGCGATCACACAAGCATGCTCGCTATTACGTATGCGACGTTTTGAAACGCTGCGCTGCGCTGGGACTTTTAGTAACTTCGTAAACATAATCGGATGACGGGTTTGAGAGGTCATGAGGTCAACTAATAATCTTTCTCGAGAGTGAAACTTGGGAACTATAGAAGGCATTCTTATAAACATAGTGCATCTTCTTAGTAGGTAATTCGCTGTAGGTACAGTAGGCCGCACGTCACTGGTAGAAAAATCAGTAAGTATACGCTGGCCGTGGCCTATTATTCTATAGAAACTCCAGTGTTATCACCGACTGTACAGAGAGAATGGCTCGGAAACCTGCCACTCGCTGTGCAGTAGCACATTCAGCAGTGAAAGGCTCACTTTAGAGCCTTAAGTTTGAATTGGCCTGTACTGAATTCAAATAACAAAATTGAACACTATTAGCCATAGCCCATAAGTGAAGCTAGTTATCGAACGATTAGTCCACAAATCTTCGCGAGTCGCCCTGGCTCCCTGAACACAATTTTCGATGAAAGAACATCTTCCTAAAATTAATAGCTACAGCAATGTTAGTCTTTATGTTGGGTAGATGATGAATTTACGGCATGGCAATACCTAATGCAATAGGCGGAAAAAAAATACGTTTCCGAAGGCTTGTAGTCTCAACTGAAAACAAAAGAGTCAACTGAAATCAAAAAGTCACATGTCTGTGCAAATTTAGAGCAGGTTAACTATGAATACGCAGCACTCCCACTCTACTCGACCTGCCCAGAAAATCAGTAATTTGGATTGAGAGCGCGAGTATAGCGAGCTCGAAATTTTTTTTTTTTTATTACGATGCAGTATTAAACCTCCGGATAAAAAAATAAAAAAAAATGCAAAAGCGAGCTTGAAGCTACTTATGTATTTTATTTTTAGGGCCTGATTTGGAGTAAGTAAGTATTTTTACCGAAGACAAATCTAGGTGCAACTTGTGCCAGCTTGCAGTGGTTGGTGACAAATCGATAATAATACGGTGCAATCTCAACCAAAATCGGTAATTATTCGCAAATCTACGCCACACCCACATCATTAATTACGCTCATTGGTAATGGTAACAGTGGAACGGCGAAGGCACTAAAATGAAATGATTAGGTATTCTTTTTATTGTAATTGAATGACTCATTCATCATTTATGCTTTATCAAAACGATAAAGTTACTAGCTAGAGGCTCAGGTCAAAGCTACTGCAACCAATTGATTAATTCCCTTTTCTATCCAGTGAGAATAGAATGGTGGGTGTTCCAATACATATGCTTATTTTCGTTTAGTGGGCGTTTGACAAAGTTTTTATGGTTCCGTACCCGAAGGGTCAAAACGGAACCATATTGCTGTCACTTACGTGTCCGTGTTTCTTTCCGTCTGTCCGTCGTCTGTCACACGGGTTTTACGGCCAAACGGTTGGAGCTACAGTCTTCAAATTTTCACAGTCTAAGCATCTTCCCCAGTTGACCCAGTGCCATTCATCATTAATTCATCAGCCTTTTATTGTTCCAACTGCTGGCCACAAAATTGACCTGCCCCATCGAGTGTTGGTGTAGTTATTTAGAGCTCGTTGAGTAGATGAATACTGTAATTTTTGTATTAAAAAATATTGGAAACAACGGAATGAGAAACTGGAACAAAATGTTGTACCGAAGAATTTTTTCTCTTCAAATTTGGTAATAAAGTTTATTATTACGTAGGTATATTAATAAAAAATACCAACATATTGATAAATCAGATTTTTTATTTAAAATGCCCTTATTTTCCTATTACAACCAACTTAATTTGCGGTACGGAAACCTAAATGTGCGAAATTCTACACGCACTTGGCCGATTTTTTATTTCTAAGGCTCTGCAAAATAGACCACATGTCAATTTCAGTAAATTGTGGTGCACGGGCACGATCTCGTTGCTCCGGGCAAAACAATATTTGCCGCAGTGTAAAATAACACTTTCTAAGGCAACAAAACAAGAGTGTTTCTGGAGAGATATCATTGAAAAAAGACCTTTTTTTTCGGAATCGGTTCTTTGACGACTGATTGATCAAACTGGACAAGGATCATAGAATTTTCAAAACATGGTTGCTTCATTTCCAAAGTTATATAGAAGTAGGTGGTTTTACAAAAAATAACAACAAGTGACATGAGGGCAAAGCGAGATCGAAAATTTGAACATCCCGCCTCTCAAAGACCAAGTTGTATCCATGCCGCAGCCTGATTAGATTTTCTGACGTAATCTAAAGGGCTGCCAGCTCAAAAATTTAAAATCGATAAATAAAGCAAGAGAGTATCCAAAGAGTATCCTTATAACCTATCAAGATTCATAAAATTACTTTTAAGTGGCCACCAACAGGCTTCAATTTTCCCGATCCTTAATTTTTGCTGCTTTGGTCAAGACGACCCACTGACCGGACATTTGCCCGGCTCGCTCTCCTCTAGAGCAGGCACTTGTGGCACTACTAGATTTTTGGCATATCGAAAATCTTGCTCAACACTACAATAGAAGACAATCCTGGATATTTAGTTAACCCTTAAGGTTGATTTGTATAGTATACTATACAGTAACATAAAAGAAAATATTACCAAAAAACCAATACTTTTAAATGAAATATTCTTACCAGAAACTTATTTCAGAACGCATCTCTTTCAAATAATAAATAAACCAACGTATTATTTATGGTCAATTTGACGGTTGTGACGTAAATGCGAAACCATGCGGAAGAATCTTATTCACGTCAAG